>CM053149.1:31584312-33984312 GCA_028571685.1 Heterohyrax brucei
AGGCAACCAATAGTGAGCTTTTGATCTCTGTGCATTGGTATGTTCTCAGTACTTCATGTAAGTAGGGTTGTATAATAACTGTCATTTTGTATCTGATTTATCTCACTCAGCATAATGTTTTCAAGGTTTACCCCTGCTGTAATACTAAACAGGACTTTGTTTTTCTTTGTGATGCAGTAATATTCTGTATTATGAGTATACAGCATTTTACTTATCCATTCATGTGTTGATTCACACTTGGGTTTTTTTATGCCTTTTGGCTGTTGTGAATAGTGCCTCAGTGAGCATTGGTATTCAAGTATCTGTTTATATTCTTGCTTTTAAATTCTTTTAAATATATACCTAGGAGTAGGATTGGTACATCACAAGGTAGTTCTGTGTTTTAAGTTTTTAAGATATCCACCAAATTGTTCTCCATAGCAGCTGTATAATTTATAGTCTTACCAACAGGGGGTGAGGGTTCCAGGGTTCCAGTTTCTCCACATCCTTGTCAACACTTGCTATTTTCTTTCTTCCCCTGTAACAACCATCCTAGTGATGGTGAAGTGGTATCTCATTATGGGTTATTTACATTGTGATGTTCCTTTCTTTGATTAGGTGGTGGCTGAAGTATATATATTTTTGTATTCCCTTTTCAAAATAATGTTTTATTGTTTTTTTAGTAAAATTTTACACAGCAAATTAGGTTCTCATTTAACAGTTTCTAAACAGCTCGTTCAGTGACATTAAATACATTTTTCACATCATGTCAGCTCTCATTGTCTCTGTTCAGGTGGTCCTGTTGCTAGTCATCTGGTTTCCCTGACCCTTTGCCTGCTCATCCTAGCTTTAGAAAAACTGTCGACTGTTTGGTCTCATAGAGATGAGTTTTTGAAAGAGCATAGTAAACACAGTGATATTTTATGAGCTGATCTGTTATTCAGCAAAAAGATGACCTTGTGGAATAGTTTTGGTTCAAGGTTAAGGGTGTTATCTCAGGGCAACAGTCTCAGGTAATCCTCCAGTCTCACTCAAAACTTAAGAATTTGAGTTACGTGCTGCATTTTGTGCCCATTCTGTCCAGATCCATCTGTTGTGATCCGAATGGTCAGCAGTGATAGCTGGATACCATCTAGTCTTCTTGGCCTCAGGGTAGATGAAGCCGTAATGCATGTAGATTATTAGTCCTGTAGACTAGTTTCTTCTCTGAGTTTTTGTTTTACTTTCTCTTTTATTCCCAGAGTGCAGAAACCAGTAAAGTTGTATCTTAGATGGCTGTTTGCAAACTTTTTAGATCCCAGATGCTACTCACCAGACAAGACTGTCAAACATAAACCTTATGTTCTATATTTTGCCAGTTGAGTGAGTTGTCCCACAAGGCATGGTCCTAAGCCTTCATGCCCTGTAAACCAGCGCCATGAAGTGTCTGTCTGGTTAAGTCTATAAAGTACCTGTATTTGTGCCCACTTTGTGCTTTATTGTATATATGAATATGTACGGGCACATACACTTAATATATATACACTTGCATATAGATAGGTCTTTATATGTGCACATATATATGGCCAAGTGCCGTCGAGTCAGAAATATATATCTGTATGTTTGTATGTATACATGCGTACACATATAACTACACATTTTTTAGTTGCTGCTGTTGTATTATTCTTTATCTCTTTGTTAGTCTTTGGTGTTGTGTGCTTGTTTAAAATTTAAGTTCTGGTGAAAATGTACACAGTAAAATCCATGCCTATTCTATAATTTCTAGACATAATGTCACTGACACTAATACACGTGTGCCAACATTCTCTTTGTTTCTGTTCTAGTTTTTTAATTTTCATTTACTTAGTCTCTTGCCCTCCAACCTTCTCACCTCTGCTTTAGCATATGTGTGTGTCTATATGTATATATGATCAAATTGAAAAAATAAATATATTTTAAACTTTAAATGCAGTCTTCAAGGGTAAAAATCTTCATTCTTTGAGGTAAACTGCTAATTCAAAATGTGACTTTAGGTGATAATTTCAATTCAAGGTTTGAAGAGTAGCTCAGGGCCATAGTCTCAAGGACTTCCAGCCTTGATAGGTCTAGTAAATCTGAATTCTTTAATTCCTTATGGCTTTGATTTGCATTTTTCTGAAGACTGATAATCATGATCAGTATCATATTGATCATCTTTTTATGGTCAGCTGTGTATCTTCAATGGTAAAATGTCTACTCAAGTACTTTGCTCTTTAAAAGAATTTTTTTTTTAATACTGTGCTTTGGCTTGGCCTATTGTGCTTTGAGTCAATTTTTTTTTTTTTTTTTGGCTATAAACTCTTTTTTTTAATTGTGACTGAGTGCAAGTTTACAATACAATTCAAATTTGCATGCCCGCCTATCTGCAGCTGCCTCTGCTCTCCTTGCTTGGTGACAGCACCCTCCTTTTCGTTCCACACATGTCACATCCTCTTCACAGTCTCCTGTCCCCTCCTTTCTATCCTCTCTGCTCCCTTTTAGTAAGAGGCCAGTAGGACAACATCCTATAGATGCATAGAACAATAAAGTGCACACATGATATGGTCACTCGGTATCCCCAAATCCAATCCATTCCTATGTGAAGAATTAACCTCTGTTTTAGTCAGCTAGGGCTGCTCTAACAGAAATACCACAAAGTGCATGGCTTTAACAAAGGAACATTTATTCTTACATAGTCCAGTAGGCTACAAGTCCATACGTATTCATAAGTGTCCACTCCAGGGGAAGGCTTTCCCCTTGTTGGCTCTGGAGGAAAGTGCAGTATTGCATCAGTCTTTGTCCAGGGAGCATCTTGGTACAGGAACCTCAGGTTTGAAGGAGGCAGTCTTCTCCCGGTGCTGCTTTCTTGATGGTAGGAGGTTCCCGATTCTCAGCCTGCTTCTCTTTCCTTTTATCTCTTGCAGGATGAAAGGATTAAGGGTGGGGCAGGCCATACTCCAGGGAAACTCCCTTTACAGTGGAGCAGGGAGACAGTCCCACCCTAATCCTTTAACAGACAGCATAGGAAACCCACAAAATGGAGGACAGTCACAAGATACTGAGAATTGTGGCCCAGCCACATGGCTACACATGTTTTTGGGGGGACACAGTTCAGTCCATGACAACCTCAGTAATGATCTAAGATCAGGGGCAGTGTCAAGTCCAGGGGCCATGCTCCCAGGGGAACCCCCAGGCCTTCAGACCATCAGTTGTGGTCTTTTAGTAGTTCTTAGGGTGCACCCCTTTTTTTTCTCATGTTGCCACTGGGACTCAACATTGTAAGCCTCATCACGGCTGTCATTGGTGGTGGCCAGGCACCATCTGTTTCTTCTGGTCACATGTTGATATAGTCACCCATTCACGTGGGTCTTTCTGTCTTCCGGGCTCCTTCTCCCTAATGGTGTTGTTGTGCTTGGTGATTATCTGTTCTAGCTCAGTTGTGGCCATTTGGTGCACCTCAGACGACAGCTTGCTAGCTTTTAAGACCTCAGACGCCATTCACTAATATGGGGTACAGATGACTCTTTTTGCAATTGGCTGGTTACGCCACTTGGCCCTGATGTCCCCTGAGAGCATGGTCTCCAGACAACTGCCTCTCCTTCTCTGTCCTTGCAGTATTGGGTTAAGATTGGAAGAGTTTTCAGGTTATGTTGAAATGCAGTTAAATTGATCTTCTTTCTAATGTGTGCTGTCCCTGCTTTCACCCAACCAAATTTCTATTGACTATCTAATCTATAACCAGCCTACTCCCTCCCTTCCTCCCCTCCCTTGCAGCCATCAAAAGAGTCTTGTCTTCTGTATGTGAGTTGTTTTTAAGTCCTTATAGTAGGGGTCTCATACAATATTTGTCCTTGTGCCATTGACTGATTTCACTCAATATAATGTCTTCCAATTGAAACCAGGTTATGAGATGCTTCCTAAAATCATCATTGTTCTTTATCATTGCATGGTGTTCCATTGAATATATATACCACAGTTTGTTTATCCATTTGTGGACTATGTCACAATAAACATCGGTGTGCATGTGTCTGTTCAGTGAATGCCCTTGCTTCTGTAGGGTATATTCCAAGCAGTGGGGATTACCAGTCAAATGGTATATCTAGTCCCAGCTTTTTAAAAAAGCACCAGATTGCTTTCCAAAGAGGTTGTACTATTTTGCAATCCCACTGGCATTGTAGGAGAGTTCCAACTTCTCCACAGCCTCCCCAGTATTTGTTGTTTTGTGTTTTTTGGACCATGGGGTGAGATGATATCTCATCGTCGTTTTGATTGGATTTCTTTAATAGTTAATGATTGTGACCATTTCCGCATGTGTTTTTTGGCTGCCTGGATATTCTCTTTAGGGAAGTGTCTGCCCATCTCCTTTGCCCAACACTTTATTGGGTTATTTATCCTTTTCTTGTTGATAGTTTGCAGTACCTTGTAAATTGTGGAGATCAGACATCAGTCTGACATACAGTTGCTGCTGTGAGTGAAATTTTACAATTGAGTTTGTCATACAAAAACTTTCACACACATTGTTATGTAACCATAGTTGTTACGGTGACAGCCTGGTCCTCCTCTCCAGTCTGAATTTCCTGTGTTCTTTCAACCAACTCCTGGCCCCGACTGCCTTCTCATCTTGCCAATGTGCAGGAGATGCCCAGGTCATCTGATTTATCTACTTAAGCCAAGATGCACATTCTTTGCTAGTATCACTTTATGTCTTATAGTCCAGTCTAATATTTGAGTTGAATGTTGGCTTCAGGAATAGTTTCAGTTCTGGACCAACAGAGTGTCTGGGGGCACGTTTTCCAGAGTGCCTCTAGTCTGTCAGACCATGAAGTCTGGTCTTTTTCACAGAGTTCAAGTTCTGTACCCCACTTTTCTCCTGCCACGTCACGACCTTTTTTGTTGTGTTTCCTGTCAGGACAGTTATTGGTGGTAGCCAGGCACTATGTATTTGTTGTGGTCTCATGCTGATATAGTCTCTGGTTAATGTGCCGCTTTCTGTCTCTTGGACTCATATTTTCCTTATGTCTTTGATAGCCTTCATTCTCCTTTGCTCCAGGCAGGTTGGGACCAGGTGATGCTAAGAAGTTGCTACTTTTTGGCTTTTACAACCCCAGATGCCAGTCATCAAACTGGGATGCAGAACAGTTCCCTACTAACGTTAGTTATGCTGTTTGACATAGATGTCCTCTGAAACCATGGACGCCAGACCCCTGCCCCAGCTACTGTGTCCCTTGAAGTGTTCGGTTATATTCAAGTGACTGCTTATCTTTTGGTTTAGTCCAGTTGTACTGATTTCTCCTGTATTGTGTATTGTCCTTCCTTTCACCTAAAATAATTCTTATTAACAGTCTGGTTGGTGAATACCCCCTCCTTCCCTCCCTACCCTCATAACCATCAATGCGTATTTTCTTCCATGTTTAAACCTTTTCTTGACTTATTTTAATAGTGGTCTCATACAATGTTTGTCCTTTTGTGACTAATTTCACTCAGCATAGTACCCTCCAGACTCCTCCATATTATGGAGATATTCCACAAATTCGTCATTATTATTTTTTTTTTCTAAATGATTGAATGAAAATGTACATTCCCATATAAATTCGCATGTTCACCTATATGGAGTTCCCACTGCTCTCCCTGCCCAGTGACAGCACACCCCTCCTCTCTGCTCCATACATGTCCTATCCTCCCAACAGTCTCCTATCCCCTCCTCTCCACCTACTCCCCTTCCTCCAGCAAGAGGTCAGCACAATGACATCCTGTAGATGCATAGAATCATAAAATTCCCACAAGTCCAATCCATTGCTGTCCGAAAAGTTGACCTTCATTATGATCTGTGGACAGGGCAGCATCAGGGCCAGGGGCCATGCTCCCAGGGGAACCCTGAAGCCCCCAGACCATCAGTTGTGGTCTTTTATTGGAGATTTCAGGGTGCACCCATATTTATTCTTTTGTTGCCAGTGAGACTCAACTTTGTGAGCTCCACTGTGGCTGCCACTGGTGGTGGCCAGGCACCATCTGGTTCTGGTCACGAGTCAGTGTAGAGACCCACTCACATGGGTCTCTCTGTCTTCTGGGTTCTCTTTTCCCCATGTAGTTCTTGTCCTTGGTAATCATCCATTCCTGTTGAGTTGGGACCATTTGCTGTACCCTAAGATGGCAGCTTGGCAGCTTTTAAGACCTCAGACACCACTCACTGATGGGGGAGCAGAGAGTCCTCATTAGCAAAATGCTAGCTGTGCCAATTAACCTTGATTTCACCTGAGAGCATGGTCCCGGGCCCCCCGCCTCAGCTACTCTGTCCTTGCAGTATTGAGTTAGGATGGGAGGAGTACTCAAATTGTGTTGGAGTCCATTTGTTATTGATCTTCTTTCTAATGTGTGCTGTCACCATTCATTGTTTTTTTTTATCATTCTGTAGCATTCCATTGTGTGCCCATACCAAAATTTGTTTATTTATTCATCTGTTGATAGTTACCTAGGGTGATTCTGTCTCTTTGCTGTTGAGGACACTGCTGCAGTGACGAGTGATGTGCATGTGTGTATTTGTGTGAGGGCTCTTATTTCTCTAGAATATGTTCCAAGAAGTGGGATAGCTGGATTGTATGATATTTCTGTTTATAGTTTTTTAAGAAAATGCCAAATTAGTTTGCAAAGTGGTTGGACCATTTTACTTTCCCTCCAGCAGTATGGAAGCGTTCCAGTCTCTTCACAGCCTCTGCAACATTTTTTGTGTTTTTTGGATTAATGCCAGCCTTGTTGGAGTCCAGTGGTATCTCACTGTAGTTTTAATTTGCTTTTCTCTGAAGGCTGATGATCATGAGCATGTCCTCATGTATCTGTTAGCCACCGGAATGGTAAAGTGCCCATTCATATCCTTTGCTCATTTTTTAATTGGGTTATTTGTCTTTCTGCTGTTCAGTATCCTGTAGATTTTAGAGATAAATGCTAATCAAACTTGTTCTACCCCCCAATTTTTTCCCAGTCTTGTAGGTTGTCTTTGTACTCTTTTGATAAAGTCTTTGGATGAGCATGGTGTTTGATTTATAGGAGTTTGTGGTTCTGCTTACTCTTACGGAACTTTGACATTGTTAGTAATGTTTTGTATTCTGTTTATGTCATGTATTAGGGCTGTCAGCATTGTTCCTATTTTTTTCTTCCATGATCTTTATCGTTTTAGATTTTATAAATTCCAGTTTTATTAACTCAAGTTTGAGTTAGTTTTTGTGCATGGTGTGAGGTATGGCTCTTGTTCCATTATTTTGCAGTTGGATATCCAGTTATGCCAACACTGTTTGTTGAAGAGACTATTTTGCCCAATTAACAGACTTCGGGCCTTTGTCAATTATCAGCTGCTCGTAGGTGGATGATTTTATGTCTGAATTCTCAGTTCTCTTCCATTGGTCTGTATATCTGTTGTTGTGCCATTACCAGGCTGTTTTGACTACTGTGGCGGTATAATAGGTTCTAAGGTCAGGTAATGTGAGGCTTCCAACTTAGTTCTTCAGTAATGCTTTACTTGTCTGGTGCTTCTTCCCTTTCCTTATGAAGTTGGTGATTTGTATCTCAATCTCAGTAAAAAATGCTGTTGGAATTTAGATTGGGATTGCGTTGTGTCTATAGATTGCTTTGGGTAGACTAGACATTTTCACAGTGTTGAGTCTTCTATCCATAAGCAAGGTGAGTTTATCCACTTGTGTAAGTCTGTTAGGGTTTCTTGCAGTATTGCCTTGTAGTTTTCTTGTATAGGTCTTTTATATCTCTGGTTGGATTTATTACTAAGTATTTTTATCATCCTGGGGGCTGTTGTAAATGGTATTGATTTGGTGATTTTCTCTGTGGCATTCTCTTTCTTCTAGAGGAGTCTAAGTGATTTTTGTATGTTTATCTTGTATCCTGGTACTTTGCTGAACTCTTATTAGTTGGGTCGCCATGAGTCAGATCTGACTCAACGGCACTTGGCGGTTGGCTATTAGTTCTAGTAGTTTATTTTGTGGATTCTTTAGGGTTTTCTGTGTAAAATATCATCTGCAAATAGAGATGCTTCTTCCTTAACAATTCACTTATTTCTTGTCCTTGCCTGACTACTCTGGGTAGAACTTCCAGCACAGTGTTGAATAAACATGGTGACAAAGGCCATCCTTATCTGGTTCCTGTTCTCAAGAGAAATGCTCTCACACTCTCTACATTTAGGGTAATGTTGACTGTTGGCTTTGTATAAAACCCACTGCTGTTGACTTACATAGCAACCCTGTAGGACAGAGTGGTGCTGATCCATAGAGTTTCCAAGGAGCACCTGGCAGAGTCGAACTGTCAGTCTTTTGATTAGCAGCTGTAGCACTTACCCATGGTACCACCGGGGTTTCCTGGCTTTGTATAAATGGCCTTTATTATGGTAAGGCATTTACCTTCTGTTTTGCTGAGAGTTTTTGTCATGAATAGGTGTTGAACTTTGTGAAGTGCCTTTTCTGCATCAATAGGTAAAATTATATGGTTCTTGTCTTTAGTTTTATTTATGTGATTTATTAAATTGATTGATTTTCTAATGTTGAACCATCCCTGTATCCTTAGTATGACTCCCACTTGGTCATGGTGAATTGTTTTTTTGATAAGTTGTTGAATTCTATTGGCTAAAATTTTTTTTTTTTGAGGATTTTTGCACCTAAGTTTATGAGGGATAATGGTCTGTAATTTTGTTTTCTAGTAGTGTCTTTACCTGGTTTGGGTAGCAGGGTTGTGCTGGCTTCATAGAATGAATTTGGAAGTATTCTGTTTTTTTTTCCTGTGCTCTGAAATACTGTTAGTAATGGTGTTAACTCTTCTCTGAAAGTTTGGTAGAATTCTCCATGGAAGTTGTCCAGGTCAGGGCTGTATGGCCCATTGTGTCATCTGTTCTGGAGAATATTCCATGTATGTTAGAAAAGAAAGTGTACTTGGCTATTGTTGGGTGTTCTATCTGTGTCTGTGAGGTGAAGTTAGTTGATTGTGGCATTTAGATTTTCTGTGTTTTTGTTGAGCTTCTTTCTGGATGTCCTGTCCTCTGAAAGTGGTTTGTTGAAGTCCTCAGCTGTTACTGTGGAACTATCTATTCCTCCTTTCAATGCTGTCAGAGTTTATTTTATTTAGGAACCCTGTCATTGGGTGGATAAATATTTCATATTTATGTCCTCCTGGTGTATTGACCCTTTAATCAGTATATAGTATATTTCCTATCCATTGTGTTAGATTTTACTTCAACATCTGTTTGGTCAGAGATTAATATTGCCACTCTTGCTCTTTTTTTAAATGTTGTTTGGTTGATTTATTTTAGTTTGAGTGCCATGAATCGGATCCGACTCGACAGCACTTGGCTGGCTTGGCTTTAGTTTGCTGGTGTCTTTGAATCTAAGGTGTATCTCTTATAGGCAGCATATAGACAGATCACGTTTTTTAATACAACCTGCCATTACTGGTGCATTTAATCCGTTTACATTCAGCGTGATAATTGATAGGTGTAAGTTTAGTGCCCTTTTTTTTGTGTTGTTATTTTCTTTGTCACGCTTAATTTTCTGTGCTGAATCAGTTTTCTTTATGCATTTTAATCCTTTTCACTGTTATTAATTTTGTATTTGCTGAGTCTTAATGTTTTACTTGTTTTTTTGTTTTGATGTGTAGGATTGTTAGTTTCCTTTGTGATTACCTTAACATAGGGTCTTCCAATAAGATTATCCTGTTTTGACAGGTTGCGAGGGCCATATTTGTGAAGCCGTAACAGCCATATTTATCACTTTTTAAAAATTAGTCTTGACAAATAGCCTTGAAAAAAGTTTAGTGATGATCTGGTGCCACTTTTCCCTGACTCTGGAGTGTGAGTAGACTCGCTGCCTCAGGTCTCCCATGATGTGTAAAATGTATTTCAAACGCCACTGTGTATCTCGCTGTGCTGGTGCCAGTAGATCTGGCCTGCAGTGTTCTGATTTCCACTGAGTCAGGTCTGGCTATTCCTTTCTGTTTCTGAAACTTCTCCTGCTGCTCAGTTTGATTTCTCAGCCTTGCTTTTGATGTTCAGGGTTTCTAGAATTTACACATCATCAATTAATTCATCTGTTTCCTGGGGGTCTTTCTTGTAAGAGGGAACACAGGAAGCATCTGACTACTCTACATCTTGGCCCCACTTCTCCTTTGCGCATTTTTAAACTGGATTGTCTTTTTGTTGTTAAGTCCTAGGAATTCTTTGTATATTCTGCATGTTAAACCTTTTTCGGGTATGTAATTCCCAAGTATTTTTTTCCCCCAATTTATAGGTTGTCTCTTTGCTTTGCTGGTATTTTTATGTATAAAAGTTTTCAGTTTTGATAAAGCCCCATTTGTCTATTTTGTCTTTTGTTGCAGTTGCCTTTGGTGTTGTGTCTGTGAATCTATTATTCTAAAAAACTAGATCTTAAAGCATTACTCCTGTGTTTGCAGAGTTTTAAGGTTTTCATTCTTATACTTAGGTCTTTGATCCATTTTGGGTTAATTTTTAGATATGCTGTAAGGTATGAGGCCAACTTCATTATTGCATGTGAAGATCTGGTTGCCCCAGCACCATTTATTGCAGAGACATCTTTCTTCACTATGAGCGAACTTAGCATCCTTCTTAAAAATCATTTGATCATAGATGAATGGGTTTATTTGTAGATTCTTACTTCTGTTTCATTGTTTGTGTCTACTGTTATACTAGTAGTAGATTGTTAATTACTGAAGGTTTATAGTATGTTTCGAGATAGGGAAACGTGAGCTCTCCTGTGCTGTTCTTTTTTGAGATGCTCTGGCTGTTTAGGTACCTTTGTAGTTCCCTGTAAGTTTGAGGATTGGATGTTGCATTTCTGCAAAAAACACTGTTGGAATCTTGGTAGGGATTGTATTGAATCTAAAGATTATCTTGGGTACTACTGATGTCTTGCCAAGCCACTTGGTATCTTAATGAATAATAAATCTCTGGTCTGTGAACACAGAATGTTTTTCCATTTATTTGACTCTCTTCACTCTTAATGTGTCTCCTTAGAATTGAAGGGGAGGGGGTGGTATGAGGTATAGTAAGTTTACTTTATTTTCCAAAGTGAATGTTACTGATCCTATTTTTTAATACAGTGATCTTTTTTGTTGTAGTTCAGTGGCAGCTTTCCATACATGGACTGTATTTTTATTGTGCTGCTGCCACCATGTGGCCATGGTGGTGATACTATACTTCACTTTGATTTTTCTTTTTTCCTATGTCCAGATTTAGTTTGATTTTGTTTATTGCTTAAAGGAGACACAGCTACACCAAAGAAGATATGCTGATATGTTTTAAGATCTGAAATACTGTAAAATATATAATAATTTCACAGTGATTTGAGACTTGGGAGTCACACTGCCTGGGTTCCAATCATGGAACTTCAATTGTGTAATTCTAGAGAAGCTACTTCATCCTCTGTCTTAGTTGTCTAGTGCTGCTATAACAGAAATACCGCAAGTGGATGGCTTTAATGAAGAAGTTTGTTTTCTCAGTGTAGTAGGCTAACCCCACTGACTAACCCACTTCCATTAAGTCAATTCCTACTCATAGTGACCCTATAGGTCAGAGTAGAACTGCCTATGGAGTTTGCAGGGAGCACCTGGTGGATTTGAACTGGCAGTCTTTTGGTTAGCAGACATAGTGCTTAACCATTATGCCACCAGGGTTTCTGTATAGTAGGCTACAAGTCTAAATTCAGAGCATCAGCTCCAGGGGAAGGCTTTCTCTGTGTCTTGGCTCTGGAGATAAGTCCTTGTCATCAATCTTCCCCTGGACTGAGAGCTTCTCATTGCAGGGACTCTGAGTCCAAAGACATGCTCTGCTCCTGGTACTGCTGTATTAGTGGTATGCAGTCCCCCTGTCTTTCTGCTCATTTTTCTGTCTCTTATCCCAAAAGAGATTGATTTAAAATATAACCTAGTGTTTTAGATTGAGTCCTGTCTCATTAACGTAACTGCCACTAATCCCACCTTATTATTATCACAGTGGTAGAATTTATGACACACACATAAATTACATCAGGTGACAGAATGGTGGGCAGTCACACAATACTGGGAATCATGGGCTAGCCAAGTTGACACACATTTCTTGGGTGGAGGGCAACACAATTCAATCCGTAATATCCTCTGAATCTCAGATTTCCTTGGAGTCGTAGTATCTGACTTTAATCATGTCTAAAAACTACATTGCATTAAAAAGTAAATTCCTACCTCTGAAACTGTGGCCCTGGGATAATCATTTAAAACATAAACCAAAAAACATCCCCTGAAGTTGTCTTAAAAAGAAAAACTTCTAAAAACTAAAAAATAATATTTTAAAAACTAAAAGAAGTCTTTAAAAAACTTTTTCAAAAAATTTTATTCTTTTATTGTTGAGAGTATCAACTCAGCAGTTTCTACACATAGAATTCAGTAACGTCGATTCATGGAGTTGTGTAGCCACTCTAATCCTCCTCCTCTGAGTTGTTTCTCCCCCATTACCATCAGCTCACTGCCCCCCAAGGATCTTGTTTAATTTTTTGAGTTGTTATTATCAATTTGATTCCATTTAGATGGTTTGTAAAAGAGCGTCATGCTCAAGGCAGATATTTTTAACAAGTTAAGCTGAACTGTTTGATTTTACGAGGACTTTAGGGGATATTTGTGGCTTAAGGTTTAAAGTTTATCTCAGGGCAGTAATTTTAGAGATAGGAATTAATTTCTCAACGTATCATCATTTTTGGATGAGTCACTAGGACATAGGGATAGGACCACCGTGGTTTTTAGTTATTTATTACCTTAAGTGCAGTTCTGAGATAAGCCTTTGAAAGTTTATGGAGAAAGTGAAGTTTCTAAGGAGTGAAAAATGGGTTGACATTAACTCACATTCTGAAAATTTGTGATGAGAGGTGAGAAAATTCAAGGCTCTTCTTTCTGCTGTCACACTCATGCTCCTTCCTTTGCAGTGTGTTTCTCTCAGTCTATTCTGCCTTCCCTCCCTCCGTGTCCGATGGACTCTTTCCTTGTAGTCCTCCAGCTAGGACCAGTTTGCATGGAGAGTGTCATGGATTGGATTGTCTCCCCCGCAAAATATGTGTAGCCACATGGCAGGGCCATGATTCCCAGTATCTTGTGAGTGTCCTCCGTTTTGTGGTTTTCCTATACGCTATGTTAAAGGATTAGGGTGGGGCTGTAAATCCCTTTAGAAGATCACCTCCCTGCTCCACGGTAAAGGGAGTTTCCCTGGGGTATGGCTTGTCCCACCCTTAATCTTTTCATCCTGCAAGAGATAAAAAGAAAGGAAGCAGGCAGGGAACTGGGAACCTCACACCATCAAGCAAGCCACACTGGGAGAAGAGTGTGTCCTTCAGACCTGAGGTTCCTGCGCCGAGATGCTCCCTGGACAAAGACTAATGCAGTAGCAGACTTTCCTCCAGAGCCAACAAGGGGAAAGCCTTCCCCTGGAGCGGACACCCTGAATATGGACTTGTAGCCTGCTGGACTGCGTAAGAATAAACTTTGCTTTGTTAAAGCCATCCACTCTGTGGTGTTTCTGTTAGAGCAGCCCTAGCTGACTAAAACAGGGGAAAGGGAATTGAGACCAGTTCCGCCACAAGCCTCTAGCACCTGTCTCTTCTGTGGAAACACTAAGCTGAGCACTGAGTTTTCTGCCCTCTGGGAATGAATGGCCTAGTAAGGATAAAAAGTGTTTGGAAACATCACTGACAGTGTGGTGTAACGTCTGTGAAAATGCCTGTTAAAGCCTGGGAGCTACAAAGTGCAAAGAGAGAGGACTGCAGCTTCTTTCTGATCAGGGGACGGGAAGATGCTATAAGATACCTTGCAAGGCCTGCTTCTGTAGTCATTTTGGAAGTGTTACCTTTCCTTGCTGTTATGTGTATACTTTATTCACATTTGTAAATTGTCACTTGGCTGGTAAACTTTTAAAATAAGTTTTTTTGTGACTGTGATCTTTTTGCTTTCCCAGTTGCCAGAACAAAAAAGGGATTTAGTGATGGAGGCTTTGTTGGAAGGAATGAAAAATCGAGGACGTGGCGGGTAGGTTTGCTTTTGACACTGAGCTTTACACTGCAGTTCTAAAAGCATATCTGAGTTGGGCCTGTGATGGTAATGTCCTTTGGGTACAGAAATATCTTCAGCCTAAATGTTGACTGCTAAGCTGATCCATGTTCTATGTGTAGGCAGTGTCTCTTTTTGGAGTGTTCACCTCAGTTTACTAGTAAGAAGGTGGACACTTGCTTTTAGCCCAGCTGAGTTCTCTATTCTGAAAAAGGAAAAGTTCAGAGGTTTTCCTGTCATGAAGTCCAAATGCTGAATATCTATTATGTTTAAAAAGTATTTAAACCTTAGAAGTTACAGTTCTCTGTGGTTGAGGGTGGATTTCTTGAAATTGTGAAAACTCGGAGCAACCCTTCAGGACAGAGTAGAATTGCCCCATAGGGTTTCCAAGGCTATAATCTTTGTGGATACAGACTGCCACATCTTTCTCACATGGAGTGATTAGTAGATGTGACCTGCCAACCTTTCAGTTATCAGCTGAATGCTTTAACCACTGCACCACCAGGGCCCCTTTAAAATCAAAAAACCAAACCCACTGCCGTTGAGTCGAGTCTGACTCATAGCAACCCTAGAGGTCAGGGTAGAACTGCCCCGTAGAGTCTCCAAGGAGCACCTGGCAGATTTGAACTGCTGACCTTTTGGTTAGCAGACATAGCACTTAACCCACTATGCCACCAGGGTTTCCATTAGGAAAGATAAAATATTCTTGGGAATAGTGAGTCATCTTAATGTGAGTATAAAAAGAAAAAAGTGCAGAAATCCTATTCTTAGCTTTAGCTGGTGTACTGATCGGCATTCTTCCTCTTTAGGTAGGTTTACATTTTGATGTATTTTTACATGTAAAAGGTGAGAAGCCACTTTGATGTATGTTCCATGATCCTCCTGGTCTGCGTTATTTCTAGGGGGTTTTTGACATCTTGTGAAGCAGAACTGCAGGAGCTCATGAAGCAGATCGACATAATGGTGGCGCATAAAAAATCGGAGTGGGAGGGCCAGACACACGCTCTGGAGACGTGCCTGGACATCCGCGAACAGGAAGTGAAGACTCTTAAGAATCAGCTGGAGACAAAAAACAAAGAGGTAAAACAATGGTTCCGTTCACTTCCTTTTATATTAAGCATGTTTCTAGCAGTCTGTTCAAGAAAATGTTTGTATACTAAGTTAGCTTCTGTATTGTCTTCTGTTGTAATTCTGATGATTTCTTTTAGAAGAAAAATTTATTGTGGACATATGTAGGTATACTCATACTGATTTCAAGGACCATATTACCTTGGTCATATATAATACATACATGATTTCTTTAAAAAGAGTACAAAAGAGTATCATACAATCGTTGTGTAACTTCCTGCTATTACACGTCCCTATTTACAGTCAAAGTTATTTTTGACTAGAGTAAAAAAAAAAAAGGGCTAAGTTCAACAATTTGCCTCTTTTGTTTAGAAAACTCTTTTGAAAATATTTGTATTTGACCATTGTTAAAAGAGAGAAAAATAAAAATCACTTGCTGTCCTACCACCCATATATACTGGTGATTTGGGAGGAAAGTTTAAGAACATTTGCTGATTGACTTCTCATAATTGAACTTGTATGGTAGGAGGAAAACCAAAGAAAACTAAACCCACTGCCATGAGGGTGATTCCCACTTACAGTGACCCTTAAGTCAGAGTAAAACTGCTGCCTGGAGTTTCCAGGGAGTGCCTGGTGGATTTGAACTGCTGACCTTTTGGTTAGCTGAGGCAGCACTTAACCACTAAACCAAATATTAGAATAGAAGTTGAAAGCATTTATAATGTGCACGTTGCCTCTGACTTTGTGCCCTGCAAGTCAGTGTGAGAAGGATTGGAAGAGCTGTAGGGAGACACTGTCCCAAGCTCTGCTGTGCTGGGTGTTCTTAGTAGGATCGTCACTCGTTAATGCCGGTATCAAGTCATTCGGGTGCAGCTCAGTCAGTGGTACACAGTAAATTAGGACGTTGTCAGTGACGCTTATCAAGAGCCAGAGCCACGTGCCGTGGAGTCAGAGGATTTTAGAAATATTTAAAGTAACAAAGAATAGAGTAGGCTTAATAAAAGTGTTTTTATGCTTTTCAAAGGGATTTTTCAATGGCTGATCATTTGCATTTTGGATCAAAGCAGTACACAGTAATAATTAACTGTTCAAATTCAGGTTTCTGGGAATGCCATTTGCCAAACTGGAATTTATTTTAACATTTGTTTAAAACTTTTAGAATGTATTTTAAAATTAACACCTCATGCAGAGTGGTGGGAAAAGTACATAGAGTGATGATCTTGTTTGTTTTGTTGAAATTGTCATTTAGCTAGGGTCAGTTCGCCCTTTCTGGTAAGGTACTTAACTGGTGCTTCCTTATTTCTCCTAGGACAAAACAAAAGTAGCTCTGGATAGTAAGCAAAGTGAGAGTAGCTTCTTAGTTAAGAATACTGTTTTGTGTATAGATATCTAAGTTGTTCATTGTGTTAGAAATCCATTAAAGAAGTTCCTGTGTGTGTGATTATGAGTATTTACCCACTCCAAGACCAAGTTGGAACTAATTCTTGTGGCTTAGTTTTGGTGTCAAGGGCATCACTGCCATCGTTTTATATCTTAAAGAGAAATTTGGGGATGGAAAGGATGGTATCCGCAGTAAAGATCTGAAGATTACAAGTGTGGTCTGGGGACATATAAGAAATGTAGAATTGTAGCAGTCTGGTCAATTTGCTGCTTCATCAGTTCGGCTGCTGAAAGTTGATTACGTTTCTAGAAATAATGTACTTTTACCAAACACTGGTAATGGGAACCTATTCCACAGAGTTTGTGAAATTGTGCAGCATTAAAATACTTCATTCCAGTAAGGGTTATAACATGTTATAATCTACTTTGAGCACTATGTAATAGAAGAAGTAGAAAATAAGGTTTAAAATTTTTGTCATTCTAATTTGAAGGGTAAAGCCTAGGAGCAGCCAGCCATCTAGTGTAAACAAAGAAACAAAAAAACCAAAGCCAACCCACTGGGTAGAACCATCCCATCACGTTTCCAAGGCCGTGATCGTTGTGGAAGCAGACTGCCACATCTTTCTCCTGCAGAGCAACTGGTAGCTTCGAACTACTGACTTTTTTTGCTAGTAGCTGAGCGCTTTAAGCACTCTATCACTACGGCTTCAGCCAGGAGCCATTCACATGCCTGCTTCATGATGAGACAGAGAGCTTTGCATCGGAAAGTAAATCAGCACTGCATCTTTCATGGAAAAGTTTTGCTACATTAAAAATGTCAGTTGAGGCAACACAAGAATAAAAAGGGGTGCATCCTGAGATCTCCACTAAAAGACTTCAATTGATGGTCCAGTGGTTTCGGGGTTCCCCTCAGAGCATGGCCCCCGGCCCTGATGCTGCCCTTACCCATAAATTATAACAAAGGTCCACTCTTTGGACAGGAATGGATTGGACTTGGCAATGCAGAGTGACCATATATTGGTTGCACTTTGTGGTTCTATACATCTATAGGATATCGTCCTGCTGACCTCTGGCTGGAGGAAGGAGTGTGGGTGGAGAGGAGGGGAAAGGAGGCTGTTGGGAGGATGAGACATGTATGGAGCAGAGAGGAATAGTGTGCTGTCACCGGACAGGGAGAGCAGTGGAAGCTGCATATAGGTGGGCATGTAAATTTATACAGAAATGTACATTTTCACTCAGTCATGTTAAATAAAAAAGAAAAACAAAAAGTCAGTTGAACTAAACAATGGGCGTAGTGACGTAGTTGATTTATATTTCTGCTGAAAGGTCAGGAGTTTGAATCCAACAACCACTCCTTGGGAATGCTGCGGAGGAGTTCTGCTCTGTCCTGTTGGGTTGCTATGAGTGAGAAATGGCTCGATGGCAGTGGGTTTGGTTTTGGTTTTGGTTTCAGGCTCCTTATCTCATGGTGCACTGCTGTTTGTGACCAGCCCCAGCCCAGCTACAGATCATACTTGAAGGAGGACTAGTGTGAAAACTCATTTTGTAAGTTAATGCTTTATGTGTCTTCTGATTACACTGTTGGGCTTGAGCTGTTCTCAGTGGTCATTTCTACCACTGTTACCTTCTAACACCCTTTCAGGTGATTGACCTCATGAAACCAGTAAGGAATTTGAGGCCTAGCTGTACCTCTTTTCAGCTGAATGGCCTTGGACAAGTAATCTCTCTGAGCCTGTTTCATCAGGTAAAAAGTTAGGGGAAAAGACAAAATGCTTATGTCCCGTTGCTGTAAAGATTAAGTTGTTATGCTGGAAGTAACTTTGAAAACTGTAAATTGTGTTTAAATTTATTAGTTATTTTAGTTTCTTTTTTTTCTGTTATCATACTGATAGTTTCAAACCTTATCTCTCATTTCTATGCCTAATGCCACTTCCTCACAGCATTTAACCTTTTTCTTCCTCCTCTTTTTTAAGAAATGTATAGAGTGTCAGTTAGGAACCAGACCCTAAATGAAACATTTTCTTCACAATTAGTGTTTATGCTTGCAACATAGAGTAAGTAAAAAGAAAAATAACTGTACAGGACTCTTAAGGAAAAGCAATAATCATCTTGTGAGTAAAGTCACCCCTCTGAACCTAGCATGCTTCCTTCTCCAAAGAAGTAATTTCAGGTAAATGTTTCTTTTGATATTAACCCCACATTTCTAAATAACATGTTCTGTTTCTGTTTCTTGATTTTTAATTTTAGCTACTCTCTAAAGACATGCTACTATGAAACAGGACAGCTTTTCTCTCTTACATATGTTTTTCATTCCCTCATCCTTCTGGGATTCTATATCACAGTGTTTGGTTAGTTCAGTGTTCAGTATTTATATTATTTAATAAGCTAAATATTTTTTACAGTTGAGTTGGGTAATATAACTGTGATCAAATTTACTTCTTTTACAACTTTTTTTCTGAATTTACTGTCTCATTTTTACTTACTTTTTAAAACAATGTGCGTAGCATCAGTTCTTCCTGACCTCTCTGACACAGTGTGAGTCTTCCCTCAGTGTTCAGACACATCAACTCATCTATATGTTTCTTTTTTTCTTTTTTTTCTGTGAAGCCAGCTTTCCTGTAGCTTGCCCTTTACAAACACGGGGAGTTATTGTCTAGAAAGGACCCCTAGTGACACAGAGGTTAAGGCACTCAACTGCTAAGGAAAGGGTTACTCTAAGTCATAATTAACTTGATGGTGACAGGTTTTTCATGTGGTGTTTATAAAGATACAGCAAAGTTGAAAGTAAAAGGTAAAAGAATATAGTATACAAACACTGAAACTACAAAGATTGTGCAGCTCTGTTCATATCAGAAGAAGAAATACTTGAAGCAAAGAGTATTACTGAAGAGGATGAGGAACATGTGATAAAATATAAAATTTCAGGATATGTAACTGTTCTGTTTGTGTCCTGTTCTGCATCACTTTGCTCCCCTAATTTCATCTTAGATACAGTAAAATCTTTGGAAGTCAGAGCATATATAAGGTAGAAACCTGCCAGAGAAGGAAAACTCATATATTTTCCACTAAAACAAGTGATAGAAAAGTGGTAGATTGCATCCTGTCAAGGCAGAAGACGTGGCAGACGCAGAAAAACAAGGCCCGTTGAGTTCCAGCAGTTACAGGTATGTCTGTATTGTAGACAGCCTCTGCCACACTGCTGGCGTCCCGGTACACTATGGCTTCTCTTTCTGAAACTTCAGAAAACTGCTGGGGTGAAACCTGGGAGTCTAGGGGAGTTAACACCCCCAGGGGTGCCTTCAAGCAGCAGAAGGACAGGAATTCATGGATAAATCCCCCCAACAGCTTCAAGGGACAAAGCAGTCCCTTGCTTTGATGGACTGTCCTGAAACATATCTATTAACGTCTGTAATATTTTCATTTTCTTGTTATATTTACTCTGGAACTCCTGTAGTAGGAAAGACTAGATGTTCCATGAACATTTTGATCCTGTTGCCTTCATTAATAATTAATATTCTCACTTCCGGGAACCTTTGTGGCATAGTGGTTAAGTGCTGTGACTGCTAACCAGTAGGTCAGCAGTTCAAATCCGCTAGGCCCTGCTTGGAAACTCCATGGGGCAGTTCTTCTCTATTCTGTAGGGTCCCTTTGAGTTGGAATCGACTCAGTGGCACTAGGTTTGGTTCTGGTTTATTCTCACTTCTATTTACTGATCGGTGACTTAATCAGTATTGCATAAAAATCAGTAATGCAGTTCTTTGGCATTTCTTCTTAGTGTTAATAATGTTTTATTTTATGGTAAGGTAAACTCTGTATCATTGTTCTTAATGTTTTTTCAGAAGAACTTTCCAAGAATATGTTTTACTCTTTAGGGGATAGACTTTACTGCCCAGAAAGTCTTGTGGAGAATTTCTACACTTTAATATATGGGGTTGCCATGTGTCAGAATTAGCTTGACAGCAGCAGTTTGGGTTTGTGTGGGTATGAGCATGTGCTTGTGTAACTATATTTATATCATATCATTTATATTCAAATCTGCTGCACAAGACTTATTTCACCTGGCATGTTTTTAATGCTTATCCATTTTGTAGCATGTGTCAGAACCTGATTTATTTTGATGATTTAATGGTTTTCAATTACATGTATATTCTACATTTTGATTATCCATTCGTCTCTTGATGGATTCTTGGGTTTTTTCCCTGGCTATTATGAATAATACTGCTATGAACACAGATGTACTCTGATCGCAATTCTTTTGGAATATACCTAACAGTTGGAATTACTGCATTATATGATAATTCCATAATTAACTTTTTGAGAGACCTCCAGACTGTTTTTCCTTCAAACAGCAACTGCAACATATCCTGACAGGAAACTGCTGGCAATTCGAGCTAGATTCAGAAGAGGACATGGAACCAGGGCTATCATTGCTGGTGTCAGGTGGATCTTGGCTGAAAGCAGAGAATACCAGAAAGATCTATGTGGATGATAATAAATTATGGATGAAATTGTGGAGAATGGGAATTCCAGGACACTTGATTGTGCTTGGGAGACTTCTGTACATGGATCCAGAGGCAGTGGTGCAAACAGAACAAGGGGACACTACATGGTTTAAAGTCAGGAAAGGTGTATGTCAGGGTTATATCCTGTCATCATACATTTTCTATCTGTATGTTAAGCAAGTAATCCCAGAAGCTGGACTACTATGTGAATAAGAACAAGCCATCAGCATTGGAAGGAGACTCATTAACAACCTGTGTTATGCAGATGACACAATCTTGCTTGCTGAAAGTGAAGAGGATTTGAAATATTTACTGATGGAGATCAAAGAGCACAGCCTTCAGTTTGCCTTGCATCTCAACATCAAGAAAACAAAAATCTCCACGACTGGACCAATAAGCAACATCATGATAAGTGGAGAAAGGATTGAGGTTGTCAAAGATTTCATTTTACTTGATTGTACAACCAATGCCTGTGGAAGCAGCAGTCAAGAAATGAAAAGACACATTGCACTGGGAAAATGTGCTGCGAAAGACCTCTTTAAAGTGTTGAAAAGTAAAGATGTCACCTTGAAGACTAAAGTGCATCTGACCCAAGCCATGGTGTTTTCAGTTGCATCACATGCATGCGAAAGCTGGACAATGAATAAGGAAGACAGAAGAAGGATCGATGCCTTTGAATTGCAGTGTTGGAGAAGGATATTGAACATAGCATGGATTGCCCAAAGAACAACTAGATCTGACCTGGAAAAAGTACAACCAGAGTGCTCCTTGGAAACAAGGATCTCTTTGGGCATGTTATCCGGAAGGATTAGTCCCTGGAGGTTATCATGCTTAGTAAAATAGAAGGTCATCATGCCTGGTGAAATGGAGGGCCAGCCAAAAAGAGGAAGACTGTCAAGGAGATGGATTGACACAGTTGCTCCAACAATGGGCTTAAGCATAAATATGATTGTGGACATAGTGCAGGACCAGGCAGTGTTTCATTCTTGTGTTCATAGGGTTGCTGTAATAAGTCGGAACCTACTCTACAGCACCTAACAACAACAACAACCAAATTGTTTTTAAACACTGGCTACACCATTTTTTTATTCTCAGAAGCAGTGCATGAGTGCTCCAGTTTCTCTGTAGCCTCTCTAACACTTACACCTTGTGGGTATAAAATGGTATCTCATTGTGATTCTGATTTACATGCCTCTGTCAACCTTGAGGATACCCTGGTGGCATAGTAGGTTAAGTGCTATATCTGCTGAGTTCAAATCCACCAGGGACTCCTTGGAAACTCTGTGGAGCAGTTCTACCCTGACCCCCAGGGTCACTATGAGTCAGATGCGACTTCACGGAAGAGCTCTGGTGTATGTGGTATCTGAGGCCCTGTCATCTCTTGGGCTAATATTTTCCTTGTGTTTTTGATGTTCTTCAGTCTTTGCTGCCTGTGGGTTAGGACCAATTGATGCATCTTAAATGTCTGCTCACTAGCTGTCAAAAACTCAGATGCCATTCGCCCAAGTGAAAACAGAACATTTTTTAAAAATTTATATATACATTATTAACATTTTTAAAATTGTGCTTTAGGTGAAGCTTTTTCGAACTCATATTGTTTTATGACATTGGCTAACCACTGCACAAAATGTCAGTACTTGCATTTCTTCATCTTACCAGCTTTCCTGTCCTGTTCCCTCCCCCTACTTCCTGTCCTTGCCCTTAGGCTGGCGTGCCCCTGTAGTTTTGTTTTGTTTTATGGGCCTGTCCAGTGTGGAGGTGAAGGGTGAATCTCACGAGTGAGTGACGTCATTACTGAACTGGAAGGATGCTTGGGAGCCATACTCTCAGGATTTCTCTAGTCTCTATTAGGCCAGCAAGTTTGAACTTTGTTTTTGAGGTAGAATTTTGTATTCTGATTTTCTCCAGCTCTGTCTGGGACCCTCTTTTGTGATTTCTGTTAGCAGTCAGTAGTGGCAGCTGGGCACCCTCTAGTTGTGTTGGACTCAAGTCTGGTGGAGGCTGCTATAGCTGTGGTCCATTACTCCTTTAGACTAATCTTCCCCTTGTATCTTTGGTTTTCTTCATTCGTCCTTGCTCACAAAGGAGACTAGTGAAATATCCTAACTAGCTGCTCACGGGCTTTTAGGACCCCAGGTGCTACTCACTAAAGTAGAATGTAGGACGTTTTCTTTTTTATGTGACTCTAGTTGAGCTAGATGTTCCCTGAAACCATGGTCCCCAGGCCCCTGCTACTCTTTCCTTTAAAGTATTTGGTTATGTTCGGGAAATTCTTAGGCTTTAGTCGAGTCCCGTTTTGCTAACTTACCCTGTATTGTGGGTGTCCTTACCTTCAGCTAATTCTTGTCGGTGTGCTAGTTGGTAAATTCCCCTCTCTCCCTACTCTTACAATCATCAAAGAATCTTTTCTTCTATGTTTAAACCTTTTTTTGGAATCCTTTTAAGACTAATTTTACCAGCATAATGCCTTCTGGATCATACATGTGGTGCGATGTTTCTTGAATTCATCTCTGTTCTTCACCCTTGTATAGCATTCCGTTGTGTGAATATGGCCTAATTGATTGATGTGTTTGCCTTTTGACAGTCACCTATTTTATTTCCATCATTTTGCTGTTACGAACAGTGCTGCAGTGAATGTTGAGTGTGCATATATCTATTCGTACAAGTCCTCTTAATTCTCTATAGTGTATTCTAAGGAGAGAGATTGCTGAATCATATGGTAATTCTATTCCTAGCTTTTTAAGAAAGTGCCAAAATGATTTCCTAAGTGTTTGTACCATTTTACGTTCCCATAAACAGTGTATAAATTGTTCTAGTCTTTCCACCATGTCTTCAACGTTTATTATTTTGTGTTTTCTGAATTAATGGTAGTTGTGTTGAGGTGAGATGGTATCACCTTGTAGTTTTGATTTGCATTTCTCTTAATGGGTAATGATGGTGAACATTTCCTCATGTATCTGCTAGCCACCAGAATATATTCATTGGAAAGTGCCTTATCATATCCCTTGCCCATTTTTTAATTGGGTTATTTGTCTTTTTGTTGTTGAGGTTTTGTGGTATCTTATAGATTTTAAAGATTAGACCCTAATTGGATATGTCATAGCCAAAAATTTTTCCCCACTCTGTAGGTTCTAATTTTATTATCTTGGTGAAGTCTTTTGATGAGCATAAGCATGTGATTTTCAGGATCTCCTGGGTTATCTTGTTTCTTTTCCGGTTTTTGTGCATTGTTAGTAATGTTTTGTATTCTGTTTATGCCAATATTAGGTCTCCTAACATTGTCTCTGTTTTTTCTTCTGTGATCTTCATTGTTTTAGATTTTATATTTAAGTCTTTGATCCATTGAGTTATTTTTTGTGCATGCATTAGTTATGGGTCTTGTTTCATTTTGGGGAGATGAACATCTAGTTGTGCCAGCAACATTTGTTAAAGAGACTGTCTTTCTCCAATTAATGGACTTTGGGCCTTTGTCAAATATCAGCTGCTCATAGGTGGAAGATTTTATGTCTGGATTCTCGTTTTTCCACTGGTCTATGTATGTTGTGTTATACCAGTATCAGGTTGTTTGGACTACTGTGGTGACAGTATAAGTTCTAAAATCAGGTAGCATGAGGCCATGCTTTACTTGTGCGGGGCCTGTTCCCTTTCCACATGAAGTTGGTGATTTGTTTCTCCTTTCTATTAAAAATTGTTGGAATTCAGATCTGGGTTGCATCTTATATTGTTGTATTTTATATATTGCTTTGAGTGGAATAGCCATTTTCACAATGTTGAGACTTCTTATCCATCAACAAGATAGGTTTCTCTACTTCTGTAGTGACTCTTTTGGTTTCTTGCAGTAGCATCTTACAGTTGGTTCTCTTTGTATAGGTCTCTTACATCTCTGGTTGGATTTATTATGAAGTATTTAATCATCTTGTTGAATATTGTATATAGTATTGATTGCATGATTTCTTCTTTGACAGTCTTGTTGGTGTAAATGAATTCACCTGGTTTTTGAATGTTTATCTTGTATCCTGGAACTTTGCTGAGATCTTCTTCTATTACTTATGGTATTTTCTTTCTGAATTCTTTAGGATTTTTCTGTGTATAGTATCATATTGTCTGCTGATAGAGATACTTTTACTTGTTCCTTACCAATTTGGATGACCTTTATTTCTTTTTCTTGCCTTGCTGTTCTGACTAGACCCACCAGAACAATGCTGATTAAGAGTGGTTATAAAGGATATCCTCTCTGGTGTCGCTCCTCCAGGGCAATGCTTTCAGAGTCTCCATTCAGGAAGATGCTGGCTATTGGCTTTAGGTATATTTATTATGAGGTCTGACACTTAAGTTTGTGAACTCGTCCTAGAAAAAGTGCTACATACTTCATTGCTGAATATGGCTATGGTCACCTTTGAAGTCCTCCCCTTGGGAAGCTATGCACTGGCACCAGCACCTAATCCACCTTTCAAAGCGATTTTGGGACTCTTTCTGGAATAGCCATCAGAGGTGTCATTGTATTACCCTTGATATCCTGAATGTTATCAAAGTGTCTTCCTTTCAATATTTCTTTTATCTTCAGGTAAAGAAAAAGAACATTGGGGGCCATATCGGGTGTGCAGGGAGGGTGTTCAAATACAATTATTTGATTACTGGTTAAATACCTCACAGGCAATTGTACAGTGAAGTCTGAGAACTTGCCACCATGCCATCATATGCAATGACCATTCCAGAAAGAGTTCCAAATTTGCTTTGAAGGGTGGATTAGGCACTGGCATCAGTGCATAGCTTCCCAAGGGGAATACTTTAAAGATGACTGTAGTGATATTCAGCAATGAGATAGTAGCACTTAAAACAATTAAGTTCGTGGACTTGATTGTTGGACTTTGTGTAGTGAAGAATTTTCCTTCTGTTCTATTTTGCTGACTTGTTTTAATTATTTTTTTATTGTGATTAAGTGAAAATTTGCAATCCAAGGCAGTTTGCCATATAAAGCCCCATGCACCCTCCTCTGCAACTCTATTTGTACTTCTCATCCTCTGACAGCACACTCTTCTATTCTACTCTTTACTTGCAGTATCCACTCAGCCAACACTTGTCTCCTCCCCCCACCTTCTCCTCTCCTCTATAGAGAAACCAGTAGCACTGCCTCGTATATATATTAAACCATAAAGTACTCATACCACCTGCATTACTCTGTGTCTCCAGGTCCATTCCATTCTTTGTCTGAAGGCTTGGCTTCATTACTGATTTCAGCTCTGGGCTAGCAGCAAGACTAGGGTCCACGACCCTTGAGGGTGTTGGACCATCAAGTCTAGTCTTTTAATGGAGTTCTAGATCTTTGCAGCCCTTCCTTTCGTGCTGCGTCAGGGACTCTACATTGTGTACATGTTCAGAGCTGTCTCTGGTGGTGGCCAGGCACCATGTAGTTCTTCTGATCTCATGCTGATGTAGTCTCCCAGTCATATGGGTCCTTCTGTCTCCTTGGCTTATTTTTCCTTGTATCTTTGGTGTTCTCCAGGTGGGCTGGAACCATTTGATGTTCCATAGATGGCAGCTTGCTGACTTGTAAGAACCTAGTAGAAAAAAAACAAGAATTCACACATAAAGTCTTCCACCTGTGAGCAGTGGATATTTGGTAGAGGTCCAAAGTCCCCCATTGAGGAAAAGACAGTCTCTTTAACAAACATATTGTTGATCTTTTCAGAAAACCAGCTTTTGGTCTTGTTAACTCTTTCAGTTATTTTTCTGTTCTATATTTATTTCTGCTCTGATTTTATTATTTCTGTTCTTCTGGTGGACTTCTTTTGCTGCTCTCTTTGCTCCAAGTGTAGGGTTGATGTTTTGGTTTTGGCCTTTTTTTCTTTTTTTGAATGTGTAGATTTATTGCTATAAACTGACTTGAGCACTGCTTTTGCTGTGTTCCCAGCGTTCTTGGAAACCCTGATGGTAGAGTAGTTAAGAGCTATGGCTGCTAAGCAAAAGGTCTGCGGTTTGAATCCATCAGGTGCTCTTTGGACACCAATGGAATAGTTCTTCTCAGTACTTTAGTATGCTGTGAGTTAGAGTCCATTTGGTAGCATTTTTTTTTTTTTTTCTCAAAGGTTTTGGTAGGATGTGTTTTCATGGTGTTTGGGTTCTGTGAATTTCTTTTTCCATCTTTGATTTCTTCTGTGACCCAGTAGTTTTTCAGCAAGGTGTTGTTCAGTTTTTATGTATCTGATTTTTAATTTTTTTTTTCTCGCTTTTTCTTTTACTGATTTTTACTTTAGGGCTTCAAGGTCCAAAAATATGCTTTTAATATTTCAATGTTATGGATTCTGTAAGGCATGCTTTGTGGCCTATTTTAGTCATGTAGTACAGCTCTAACAGGAATATCACAAATAGGTTGCTTTAGCAAAGGCAAGTTTATTCTTACGCAGTCCGATAGGCTGGAAGTCCGAATTCAGGTTGCTGGCTCCAGGGGGATGCACTATTTCTCTGTCAAGTCTGAGGGAAGGTCCTTGTGTTGTATTAGTGTCTGGTCTGAGAGAATCTCCGTGCAGGAACCTCAGGTCCAAAGGATGTGCTTTGCTCCTGCTGCTACTTTCTTGATATGAGGTCCCCGACTCTCTGCTTGCTTACCTTTCATCTCTTGTAAGATAAAAGGATAAAAGTTGGTACAAGCCACCCTAGGGAAACTCCTTTTACATTGGAGCAGGGAGGGTGGCCCTAGGAAAGGTGTTCAAGTCCCATCCTAATCCTCTTTAGCATAATCAAATCTATTAACGGCAGGCAGAAATTAGAATTCATAGCATAGGAAAATCACAAAATAGAGGACAGTCACAGAAAATATGTGTAAAGCAGTTTGGCTGAGTATGGCCCAGCAAATTGCTACACATATTTTTGGGGGACACAGTTCAGTCCATGACATGGCCTAGTATGTGGTCTGTTCTGGGGAGTGTTCCGTGTGCATTGGATAAGAAAGTATACCTGACTGCCGTTGGGTGGAGTGTTCTGTGTATATCTGTGACATCAAGGTGGTTGATTGTGGCATTTAGATCTGTCGTGTCTTTATTGAGCTTCTTTCTGGATGTTCTATCTTTCGCTGAAAATGGTGTGTTGAAGTCTCGTACTAGTATTGTGGATCTGTCTGTTTCTGTTTTCAGTGCTAGTAGAGTTTGTTTTATGTATTTTGGAGCTTTGTCCACTGGGTGTATAAATATGTATTGTAGTTATGTAGTCTTGGTGTACTGACCTTTTAATTATCGTATGGTGACCTTTCTTAACCTTTTTGGGTAGATTCTGCTTTAAGGTGTCTTTTGTCAGAGAAAAAAATTGCCACTCATGGTTTTTCTTAGATTTTCTTTGCTAGATGTATTTTTTTCCTATCTTTTGAGTTTTTGTTTGTGTCTTTAAGTCTAAGATGTGTTTCTTGTAGGCAGCATGTAGACAGATGCTGCTTTTTTTTTAAAATCTCTTCTGCCACTGTCTTTATTGGAACATTTAGTCCATTTACATTTGGTGTAATTATTGATAGAGTTTAGTACTGTCATTTTGGTGTATTTTTTTGTGTGTGTGCATTGTTGACAGTTTCATTCTGCTTAGTTTATTGTGCTGTCATTCTTTATGTGTTTTCCTCTTTTTATTTTTGTTGATTTTGTGTTTGCTGAGTTTATATGTTCTTTTTTTTATTTGGATGTGTAGGATTGTTGGTTTTTGTCATGGTTTGGGTTGTCTGTCCTGAAAATATTTGTCAACTTGGATAGGTCATGATTCCCAGTATTGTATAATGCTGTACCATTTTTTAAAGTCATGTGATTGCCCTGTGTGTTGTAAATGCTGTCACTATGATGTAATAAGATGGATTAGTGGCAGTTGTGGTGGTGATAGCTATGAGATTAGAGAGTATCTTAATGTCTTTTGAAATATAGGAGAAGTGAGCAGAGAGACATGGTGACCTCATACCACCAAGAAAGCAGTGCTGGGAGTGAGCATACTCGTTCCTGTGCTGAGATGCTTCCAGACCAAGGGAAGACTGATGACAAAGACCTTCATCCAGAGCCAACAGAGAAAGACTTCCCCCATAGTCTACACCCTGAATTTGAACCTGTAGCTTACTAGACTGTGGGAGAATAAATTTGTCTTTGTTAAAGCCATCCAACTTTTGCTGTTTCTCTTATAGCAACACTAGATGACCAAGACAGCTTCCTTTGCAGTTACCTTAATATTTACCTCTACTTTTATAAATTTAAAGCAATTTTTAATTTTTTGGGGGGGGGTGGCAGATGTTTATTTTTTCCTTTCTTGTTCATTCATTTGTTTATAATTTGGATAAAGATTTACAGATCTTAAATAACCTCACAGCATGTCACTTCTCTCTGTTCTCAACTTTGAGTTCCCTGTTACCAGCTTTGTGTTCCCTCCTGCCTTTCAGTCTCTACTCCTGGGCTCTTGTGCCCCTTCAGTCTCATTATGGTTTGAGCCTATCCAATCTCTGGCCAAAGAGTGAACATCATTACTGGATCAGAAGAGTATCTGGGGGCCACACACACCAGTCTTATATTTCTTGATATCGACTTGACTTTCTCGCCATATGAAAGTTCTGTGACTGCGTTATTAACCCACTGCTGTCGAGTTGATTCTGACTCATGGTGACCTTATGAATAGACAGAGTAGAACTGCCCCATAAGGGTTCCAAGGAGCAACTTGTGGATTCAAACTGCCAACCTTTTGGTTAACAGCCATAGCACTTAACCACTGTACCACTAGGGTTTTCATTTACTCCCTCTTTTTTGTGTTAACATCGTCATTTGCACATTGATGTCTCTCTTGCCCTATTTTCAGTCACTTCAGTATATAGGTTAATGTTTGGTTGTTCTGTCCTGTGTTCTATCTAGTCTTGAGTTGTTATCTGATGTTACTGATTTCTCTAACTAGCCAGCCAGCCAAGTGCACTAGAGGGCACCCTTTAGTATTTCTTGAAATTTTGGGTTGCTTATTGAGAAATTCCCTTAACTTTTGGTTTTCTGGAAATGCCCTAATTTCACCAGCATCTTTGAGCGACAGGTTTGCTGAATATGTAATTCTTGGCAGGCAGTGTTTTCTTCCCTTTGAGGCTTTATATATGTGTTATCCCATTACTTTCTTGCTTGCATAGTTTCTGCTGAGTATTCAGAGTTTAGTCTTACTGCCTCTCCTAGGCAGGATAACTTTTTATCTATCTCTAGCAGGCCTTAAAAACCCTGATGGTGGAGTAATTAATAGCTACAGCTACTAACCAAAAATTTGACAGTTCAAATCCACCAGATACTCCTCAGAAACTGTTCCCTGTCCTATAGAATCTCCATGAGTTGGAATTATCTTGATGGCAGTGGGTTTGGTTTTTTATTCTTACTGTATTTTTTTTAAGTAAGCAAATAAATTGATTTATTAAGACTGCCTCTAGCAAGGAAAAGAACAATACAGCAAGAGGTTCCAGACATAATCAGGTGCCAGATCAGGGCGTGTAGGGCCTTGATTGCCACATGTTTGCCTTGCTCCGTAGTCACATGGTTGCGATTCTGGCTCTAATGGTGAGCTCATGAGAGTTTTCTGTTGTTGTTAATTTTTTTGCCATACTTTAAGTGAAGTTTGTCTCATAAAACCCTGCACACACACCATTAATGCAGCTCTAGCTGTTCTTTCCACCCTGTGACAGCACACTACTTTCAAACCTGTACTTCCTGTATTCATTCAGTCAACTTATGTATCCACCCTCCCATTTCATCTCTGAACAGGAGCTGCTATAACATCTTCAGGTATGTATTTAAGCCAAGAAGCACACACTTCACCAGTATTATTTTGTTTTATAGTCCAATCCAGTTTTTTGTTTGGGGAGTTGGCTTCAGTACTGATTTCATCTCTGGACTAGCAGAGAATCTGGAGACCAGGTCCTCAGGGGATGCTCCAGTCTGTGAGATTGCCAAACCTTCAATAGAGTTCTAGTTCTTTTTGTTCCTTGTCAGGGCATTCATTGGTGGTGGCTGGGCACCATTTAGCTCTCTGGTCTCATGCTGATGTAATCTCCCAGTTGTATGGCCACTTCTGTCTCCTGGACTCATATTTTCCTCATGTCTTTGATGTCCTTCATTTTCCTCTGCTTCAGATTTATTGGAATCAGTATGGCAGGTTGCCAGCTCTTAAGATCCCAGACTCCACTCACCAAAATGAGATGCTGAACATTTTCTTAAAAAAAAAACTTAGTTATGCCAGTTGACCTAGATGTCCCCTGAAAGCATGATCCCCAAGGCCCCTACCCATCCTACCCTGACCTTTCAAATGTTGGATTGTATTTAGGAAACCTCTTAGGTTTGGGTGTCCGGCAGTACTGATCTCCCTTCTACTGGGAGTTGTCTCTCTATTCACTTAAGAATTCCTATATGCTATGTAATCCAGGAATGCCTTTCTCCCTCCCTCCCCTCCCTTGTAATCATCAAAGAGTATTTTCTTCTGTACTTAAACCTTTCCTTTGGCCCTTATAATAGTGGTGTCATACAATATTTGTCCTTTTGTGACTAATTTCCCTCAGCATAATATCTTCCAGAAGATTCCATGTTATCCTTTGTTTCTTGAGATGATTGTTCTTTATCATTGCATAGTATTCCATTGTGTAACTATACCGTAGTTTGTTTACCCATTCATATGTTGATGGGCGCCTAGGTTGATTCTTTCTTTTTGCTGTTGTGGACAGTGCTGAAATAAATATTGGTAATCATGTATCTATTTCTGTAACAGCCGCTATTTCTCTAGAACATGTTCTAAGCAGTGGATTTGCTAGATCATATGGTATGTTTATTTTTAGCTTTTCAAGAAAGCACCAAATTGATTTGTGGAGTAGTTGTACCATTTTACATTCCCACCAGCTGCGTAGATGAGTTCCTGTCTCTCCACAACCTCTCCAACATTTAATTGTTTTGTGTTTTGGGATTAATGCCAGCATTGTTGCGGTGAGATGCCCTCTTGCTGTAGTTTTGATATCTGTTTCTCTAATGGCTAAAGATCATGAGCATTTCCTCATGTATCTTTTAGCTGCTTGGAAGTCTTCTTTAGTTAAGTGCCTGTTCATATCTTCTGCCATTGTTTAGTTGGGTTGTTTGTCTTTTTCTTGTTGAGATTGTGCAGTACCTTGTAGATTATGGAGATCAGATGCCAGTCAGATTTGTGGTTACCCCAAATTTTTTTCCAGTCTGTAGGTTATCTTTTTAGTCTTTTGGTGAAGTTGTTGGTTGAGCATAGGTGTTTGGTTTTTAGAAGTTCTTATTTATATGCTTTCTCCTGGTGTTTATGCATTGTTAATAATATTTTCTAGTCAGCTTATGCCATATATTGGAGCTTCCAGTATTGTCCCTATTTTTTCTTCCATGATCTTTATCATTTTAGATTTTATACTTGGATCATTGATCCAGCTTGAGTTAATTCTTGTACATTAGGTGAGATGTGGCTCTTGTTTCTTTTTTTTTTGGAGATATGTATATAGTTTTGCCAACATTGTTTGTTGAGGAGACTGTTTTTTCCCTGTTGCCAAACTTTGGGCCTTTGTCATGTATCAAGGATTCATAGGTGAATGATATTATATCTGGATTCTTTGTTCTGTTCCATTGATGTATATATCTGATTTGTACCAGTACCAGGCTGTTTTGACTACCCATGGGAGGTAATGTCGGGCCTTTGGCATTGTTCTTCTTCTTCAGTAATGCTTTGTTTATCTGAGGTTTCTTCCCTTTCCATATGAAATCGATGATTTGTTTCTCCATCTCATGAAAGAATGCCATTAGAATTTGTATTGGGATTGTGTTGTTTCTATAGATCGCTCAGAGCAGAATAGACATTTTCATGATGCTAAGTCTTCCTATTCATGAGCAAGGTAGGTTTCTCCACTTAGGTAGTTCTTTCTTGATTTCTTGCAGTAGAGTCTTGTAATTTTCTCTTTATGGGTCTTTTACATTGCTAGTTAGATTTATTGCTAAGTATTTTATCTTCTTGGGGGCTATTGTGAATGGTGTAGATCTGGTTATTTCCTTTTCAGTGGTCTCTGTTGGTGTACAGGAATCCTACTCATTTATTTTTATTTATCTTATATCCTGATACTTTGCTGAACTCTTCTATCAGTTCTAGTGCTTTTTAATGGATTCTTTGGGTTTTCTGTGTATAAGATCATATCATCTCCAAACAGAATACTTTTACTTCTTTACTGATGTGGAGATACTCCTTTATTTTGCACAGTTACTCTTGCTGGAACCACCAGCACAATGTTAAATGAAAGTGGTGACCGTGGGCATCCTTGTCTGATTTCTGTTCTCGAGGGGAATGCTTTCAGAGTCTCTCCATTTAGGGTATGTTGGCTGTTGGCCTTGTAAAGCTGTCCATTACTGTGTTGAGAAATTTCCCGTGCCTTTCTATTTTTCTGAGAGTTTTGAAGATTAATAGGTGTTGGACTTTGTCAGATGTGTTTTCTGCATGAATTGATAAAATCAAACAGTTCTTACCTTTTGTTTTATTTATATGGTTGACTATATACATTGTTGTTTTAATGTTGAACTATTTCTACATCCCTGATATGAATCCTACTTGGTTATGGTGAGTTTTTTTGACATGTTATTGCATTTTATTGGGTAGAATTTTGTTGAGAATTTTTGCAACTGAGTTCAGGAGAGATACTGGTCTGTAATTTTCCCTTTTTGTGCTAGTTTTACCCAGTTTGTGTATCAGGGTTTTGCTGACATCATAGAATGAATTTGGGAGTATTCCATCCTTTTGTATGCTCTCAACTACCTGTAGTAATAATGATGTTAACTCTTCTCTAAAATTATGGTAGAGTTCTCCAGTGAAGGCATCTGGGACAGGACCTTTTTGATTTAGGAGTTTTTTTTTTTTTTTAAAATAACTTTTCAACCTTTTATGATGGGTTTATTAAATGGTTCTATCTCTGTTGGTGTTAATTTTGGTAGGTTACATGTTTCTAGAAATTTGTCCATTTCTTCGAGGTTTTCAAATTTATTAGAGTACATTTTTTTGTAGTATTCTGTTACAGTTCTTTTACTTTCAGTTGAGTCTGTTGTGGTATTGCCCATCTCATTTCCTATTTATTTGCTTCGTCTTCCTTTTTTTTTTTTTTGTCAGTTTGGCAAATGGCGTATCAACTTTGTTCCTCTTTACAAAAAACTAACTTTTCATTTTGTTAACTCTCGCAATTGTTTTTCTGTCCTCCATTTAGTTCTGTTCTAATTTTTATGATCTGTTTTCTTCTGGTGTTTGTTGCTGTCTGTCTGCTTGTTCAAGTGGTAAGGTTAATTTTCTGTTTGGACCCTTTCTTCATTTTGGATGTGTGCATTTATGAGATAAATTGGCCTCTTAGTTTCCAAGATTCTTAAAACCTTTTACCCTTTTCATGAGTTATTTGATGAAAAGGGTTGAGAAGAAAAAAAAAAATCAGACAGTGAGGGCAAGTTTCCACTTCAGCCTAAAAATTCCATTTTCAGTCTTTTTTTTTTTTTTTTGCAATGCTTATTATAGATTATTAAAGTAACCAGATAGTTGACTTCTTGGGGAGTGGGGTAGCTATATATAAGTTGAGAGCTTGTATTTACATATATTTACACAAATCATTTCCTGGTTTGTTCCAAGGATATTGTTGTAATGCAAATAATCAAAAATACTACCACGTATCTGCTTTTAGGTTGAAATGCTGCGTCAGCAGGTAGAAGAACATGAAAAAGTCAAGCAAGAAATGGCCATGGAGTATAAGCAAGAGTTAATGAAACTACGTGAAGAGGTGAGATTTTACTTCTATTATGTGTTTTGTAGTTCTGTCTCTCTAACCCCCTTGAGAACTTTATTAATGAGTCATTTTCCACTTCATAAAGTGGAGAATACATATTCCTTGGGAGGTTCAGAAATGAAAATCTGTTTTTCTCTTCTGAAGTCCAGACAAAAAACTCTTGCTAATTATATGTTTGATGCACCAAAGAACAGGGATTCTAAAATGTATTTCTTGGTCAAGTACTTGAAAGAAAGAGAGCTAGTTTTGTATAATGCTGTGAAATTTTATACTCAAAGCATATGATTAAAATTTTAATTCTTGATTCAAATCACTGACTAGATTTTAAATAATGGAGAATCCAAATTTTTAAAAACATGTTTTTCAATAAAACCCTTAAGTAAGAGAATTTTATTAGCTTAGTTTTAGTCCTCAGACTGGGAAAAAACCTGCTTATGCAAAATATTTATCTCCTGCTTATGAATAATGGTATTGCACATGAACATGGCTCAAGAACCGTAGGCCTAAATAAAAGAAAAAGTCTATATTTGCTGCTTTATTGTGTGTTTCTTTGTGTGTGTGTGTGTGTAGGTGCAAGGAGGTTCTTAGGAGCAAGAATATTGTAGTAAAAAGTTTTGCTTTTTAAAAAATTATTTTTCCTCAAAGTATTTTTTGCTTGTCATTATTTTCCATGTGTAGTTTTTAGTTTTGTATTTTTAGTTTGCAAATGCAACAATATGAAGTTTTTAGTTTTGTATTTTTACTTTATAGCTACAACATGTTTTAATAATACTGTTTAACACTTGTTCTTGCTTTTTGTGATACCAGTTCGCCATATTGTCACTGTTTACAAATTCTTAAACTGTAATTGTAGAAATAACTGTCTCTACAGTTAGGCAGACTGAAGAGAAGCTATGAAAAGCTACACAAAAAGCACATAAGAGACTCCAGAGGAAACACCAAAAATCTCAGGGAGGATCGGTCTGAAATTGAGAGGTTAACTGGAAAAATAGAGGTATGTTCATAGTAATAAGTTGCTTCATAGTGATTGTCAGCCTTCATGCAGGAAAATGTTGTTTCTAATAGTGCTGTTTCCTAAAACCAATTTTCTACCATCTCCAGGACTGCCACTGAGCTGCTTCAAAGGTGGGTGGCTGATCTACTATGCATCCTGTCATTATCTGGCTGCCTGTGGTTAATGGCAGTACTAGCTATAAGTAATTTTGTACAGGGTGGCCCTGGCATTTGGAATTGTATGGAGACGTTTTTATGGTTGTCAGAATGACCAAGAGGTGCAGCTGGCATTTAGAGGCCAAGGACCAGGATTACTAAGCAGGCCTGGAAAACTCCCACACAGGAAGAATTATCTCAACAAAAATATCTGTATCTTGCTCATTGAGAAATATTGACTGCCGTGGGCAGTGTCCGTATTTTGCTTTTTTACTGTTGTACCTTAAATATCTAATAAGGTAGTGGCTTAAGAAATGTTGAGAGTATGTGATTGTTTTATACAGAGAGCCCTGGGAACACAGTAGTTAAACGCGCAATGCTTGTTTTAACCCACCAGCTGCCCCTCAAGAGGAAGGTGTGGCTGTTTGCTTCATTAGGGTTTACAGGCTTGCAAGCCCTGTGGGCAGTTCGACTCTGCCGGATTGTCACTGTGAGTGGAAATCGACTGCACAGCAGCAAGTTGGCTATCTTTTATATCAGACTGTTTATCCTCAGTTCCCATTTTGCTGACTTGGTTTTTATTAAGTCTAACTCTGTGATTAATATGTATGTTGATTCCCTGGAGGGCTTCAGAGAGGCATTGAAGTTTCACTGCTAAGAGTAGATGAAGGATCAGCAACAGTAAGGCTGTCGTGCTTTTCACCTTGAAGTGTCACTACTGTCCTCTGTGTGTACCAGCACTTCTCCAATGTGCATACAGATCAGCCAGAGTGCTTTGTAAGCTCTCAAAGATTTGGATCTTGGGTGTGGGACCAAGGAATCTTCATTTTATCAGCTCTCAAATTCAGTATCTTTGATTACTGAAAATTTTTCTACTCAGGTCTGCCTGTCACCCACAAATGCCAGCATATTGTTACCATTTAGGATTGTTACAGAAACCCTGGTGGCATAGTGATTGAGTGCTCTGGCTACTACAAAAGGCCAGCAGTTCAAATCTACCCAGCGCTTCTTGGAAGCTCTGCGGGGCAGTTCTGCTCAGTCCAATATGGTAGCTATGAGTTGGAATTGTAATTTCTATGTTTAGTGTTCTTTTGTACCTCAGTAGTTTATTTGAATTTATTTGAAATTACATTTGAGCAGCTTAGAATCTGAGGACAGCAGAGATGAAGCAGTAATCTTTTTTTGCAACCTTTTTTTATCCTTGCCAAATCCCTTATGTCCTTATTGCTTGTCACTGCCAGTGCCTGATTGTTCTCTTTTTTTTTCTGCCTCAGACACCCTGTCTTTGAATTTTATGTCATCTTCTGGTCCCTGGGTTACACTCTGTTCTCACAGATTTTAACCCCCAGCCCATTGTCACTCTTTTCCACATTACTCTTAATCACAGCTCTTGAGGATTTGAATGTCTGCACAGTTGATTTTTATAATGCCCTGACCTTTGCATTGCTTGGTCTTTTTTCCTCCGTAGATATTTTGATCTCCTTCTTTGTTAACTATTTATTCCCCTTGCCATTCCTAGAACCTCATGGTCAAGCATCTTGCTGTCCAGCTACCATTGTCTGTCTTCGCAGCTCACTCCCTCTGGTACCCTGATGCTCAGTAATCATTTGACTCCACCAGGAGCATCAAACCATTGATTTCTGCCAAATTTCACTGCAGCCAGTTGAGCTTATCACTTCACTTACCAACCCTTATCCACCTTGAATTCCAGATTAGTAGTCATAATGACTTCCTTATGTTCCCCTTCTGCTCCTGTGGCCTTCTTTTGCTTCCAAATACTTGATTGACAACTATAATCCTAGTTAAATCCAACTTTCTGCTCACTTGCTGCCTGTCCTGTGTGACTGAAGAAAAGCACAGGCATGCTGGCTGGCCTCAAACTGCGGATCAGTCTACTTGATGGCACCCAACAACAACCTCACATATTCTTAATGCTGCCTCTTACCATCTCGTATCTCCTGTCATTCTCCTGCTTTCCGCAATAACTGTTTCATACTTCTTTTCTCCTCAAACTTCCAACACTTTTTCCCACATCCTGACCCTGGGGTGATAATCTTGCCTTCTATTTCAGTGAGAAAACAGAAACAATGAGAGGAGAACTTCAGAAACTCCCAGGACTGTGTCTGCCCATCTGCCTGCGTCTCCGCTCACGTGTACCACCTTCCCTCCTCGGGGAAGGGTCAGTGCTCTCTCTTTTGTCCTACTCAAGATGTCTTTCCAGCAATTCTCCTCTCTTTTCTACATCTGTGTTTCTATCCATCCAAACGTCTCCCCTCTTAAATTTTCTTTCTTAACTCCACTTGCTTCTCCAGCTACTGCTGCATTTTATAGCTAACTTCTGTCAGGTATGTGTACATGTCTCCCGTTCCTTTTCTCCCATCTCCCTTGTGTGCGTTCCAATAACGCTCTTGCCCCGTCACTCTGAAAAAGCTGTTTACATGGAGGTCACCAAGGACTGCCACCTGACTAACATCAGCATTTGCCTGTAGCGTTTGACTCAGCCGGTCTTGTCTTCCTCCTTAAAGCACCTTCTTGACTTGGCTTCAGGAAAACCCACTTTCTTGACTTTCCTCTTGCCTTACCAATCATTCTCTTTTAACATCCTTTGCTGCATAGCCTTTTAACATTGAAATGCCTTAGAGTCCTGTCATCGGTCCTCTTTTTTCTGTCTGTGCTTACTTGGTGAAATCTCATCCGGTGTCATAGCTTCATATACTGTGTGTGTGTTGATAATTTCCAACTTTGTATATCTGGTCTTGACCTCTCCAGAATAATTTTCCAACTGCCTGTTTTACATCTGCACTTGAATGTCTAAGAGCTGTCTCTGTCTTAGTGTATCTGAAACAAAGGTTCTTGCTTTCTCTTCCTCATGGATGCTAGACCTCTCATTCTCTTTTCAGTTGATGACAGCTTAGTTCTTCAGTTTACACAGGCCTAAAACCTCACAGTCATCCTTCATCACTTTTCTCAATAAAACAGCCAAAATGATTCTCATATAACGTAATATTATTGTTATTTCCTTTGCAAAAACTTTCCAGTAGCTTCTCATAAAAGCCAAAGTAATTGTGGTGACCTATACAGTCTGTTGTTGTTGGGTGTGGATTCTGGCTCTTGCTGGCAGTTGAACCCACCTGCCAAACTGCTTCCAGAAAGGTTACCGTACGGTGCGGTTCTGCTCTACCACGTGGGGTCGCTGTGAGGCTGCCGGGTCTAGCTCCCTGTTAACCCTCAGACCTTGTCTTCTCTTTTTACTCCCCCTTTTACTCACTTGATTTCAGCAGTACAAACCTTCTTGCTCTTTCTAAAATGCAACAAGACGCTCTCACTTGAAGGCAGTTATAGCTGCTCTTCCCTCTGCCTGGAATAGAATACTTTCATCTCCCATTTTCGTAGATATTTGCTTCAGTGGCATTTACTCAGTCTGACTATCCCTTTACACAACGGCAATTTCCGACTGACTACTCCATGCTTTGCTTTCTCAAAACACCTATTACCATTTAGCGGACTATAATGAATGTGTTGTCTGTTGCTCTCCGGTTAAGTAGGGCTGGGATTTTTGTTGCTCTGTTAACTGCTGTATTCGCAGCCCCCACCGCAGTACCTAGCATGTAGTAGAATGTATGGCTGAATGAACAAATGAAATAATGACTGTCAGAAACCTGGATGGCAGAGAAAGTGTTCTGAGGAGCGTAAGACCTCTGAAACTGGAAGTCCTCCTGAGCAGTGATGAACTGAGTTTCCTTTCCCATTGATTTGCCCCATTTTCGTAGCTATTAGGCTCATTTCCTTGATCATGCCGTTTGAAGTTACTTTTATTTTTAATTGTTTAACTCTGGGTTACAAATATCTGTTAAATTTTAGTACAGATGTCCCTTCTTACTCCAGCCTTTGCTGTTCTTCTATTAAGGTAGCCAGAGTTTGGGTATTTAAGGACACTGTTATCTTAAGTCTGTTTGATTCCTGAGTTGTGGATACCAAGAAGTAAGAATTAGACTACCAAAGAGTATGTCTGAAAATTTAATCTGTTCATTCCAGGTTTGAGTATCAAGAATGTGGCTATTGAAGGATATCTGTAATCATATTTTGCAATTAGCATAAATTTAATGAAAATCTCAAGAAAACTGTAGCGGCCCTCCTGGTTGGTGTTGCTAGTTCTGACTCATAGTGACCAGATGTACAATGAAATGAAGCCCTGCCCGGCCCTGCTGGTCCTGGCACTCGTTGCTGTGTTTGACCCTGCTGTTGGAGCCAGGGTCGGTCTGTCTCGTTGAGGACCTTTCTCTTTTTTGCTGACTTTCCATGTTACAGGCATGATATCCTTCTCCAGGAACTGGTCCCTCCTTATAACACATCCAAAGTATGTGAGCCCAAGTTTCATCATCCTCGTTTCTAAGGAACAAGATGGATTTGTTCATTCTGGCAGTCCATGCTATGTTTAGTAGTCTTTGCTCACACCATAATTCGAAAGCATAATTCTCCTCTGGTCTTCCTTATTCCTTGTCCAGCTTTTGCATGTGTATGAGATAATTGAAAATACCATGGCTTGAGTCAGGCACAGCTTAGTCCTCAAAATGACATTTTTGCTTTTAACACTTTGAAGATGTCTTTTGCAGCATATTTTCATAATGCACCATGTCATTTGAGTTCCTGATTGCTGTTTTCACTTGATAGCAGACCCAAGTAAAGTGAAACCCTTGACCATTTCAGCATTTTCTCTGCTCATTGTAATGTTGCTTGTTGGTCCAGTTATGAGAGTATTTGTTTGGTTTATGTTGTGGTATAATCTGTACCGAAAGCTGTAGTGTTTGATCTTCATCAGTACGTGCATCATGTCCTCTGCAGTTTCAGTGTGCAGAGTTGTGTCATCTACATATCAGAGGTTATTGATGAATCTTTTCCATTCCTGATGTTCCATTCTTCTTACCGTTCACACAGCTAAGGCACTCGACTGTGTAAATACAACAAATTATAGATAAGAGTCCCAGAAAAGGGAATTCCAGTGCACTTAATTGTGTTCATATAGCACTGGTACATAGACCAAGACACAGTTTGTTCAAATACAACAAGGGGGTACCGCTTGGTTTAAAATCAGGAAAGGTGTGCATCAGGGTTGTGTCCTTTTACCATGCTTACCCATCACAACCCTTAGATGGCAGCAAATCTGTGAAAATCATCATGAACCCAGTTTTCAGCATCTGTGTTTCCCTCTTCACCATTAAGGTATTAAATTTGGAAAGACAGATAGCCAAGAAGCACAGTATGTAAGGAATTCAGTATCACTCTGCAGTTACATCAGATAAGTAAGTAATGGGATTCCTGCTGTGGAGAAAGGGGCGTCTGTACCCAGGGACATGGAGAAAAATTAAAGTGCGGTGACTCTGGGAAGCAGTGACAGCGAGGAGGATGTGCTCGTGAGCTAAGTACCGTAACTGCCTCCTCAGGAATTCCGTCAGAAATCACTGGACTGGGAGAAGCAGCGCCTGATTTATCAGCAACAGGTGTCTTCTCTGGAGGCGCAAAGGAAGGCCCTGGCTGAACAGTCTGAGATAATTCAGGTAGGTTTAACACATTTTGAAAGTGATGGAGGCAGATAGGTTTTGATTAAATCTGAACTGCCTTACTGTAACCTCTGATGCCAGTCAGTCTCTTTCAGTGTCTGTCTGCTTACCCCTTTCTTTTTCTCATGCGGTAAGCCCCTCTCCGTCTCTGCTTGCAGGCTCACCCCCTTCAGCATCTGGACAGATTCAGACACCTCCACACCTTAGACCTCTCTCCATTCCTGGTGTATCACAAATGCAGGTCCACACACACATCTACTCACCACACACCTCACTCTGTTCCCGGCACCCCACACACGCAGGCCCACACACACGTCTCCACACCGTACACCTCACTCCGTTCTTGCCACCCCACACACACGTCTCCACACCGTACCCCTCACTCCGTTCCCGGCACCCCACGCGCGCAGGCCCACACACACGTCTCCACACCGTACCCCTCACTCCGTTCCCGGCACCCCACACACGCAGGCCCACACACACGTCTCCACACCGTACACCTCACTCCGTTCCCGGCACCCCACACACGCAGGCCCACACACACGTCTCCAGACCGTACCCCTCACTCCGTTCCTGGCACCCCACACACGCAGGCCCGCACACACGTCTCCACACCGTACACCTCACTCCGTTCCCGGCACCCCACACACGCAGGCCCCCACACACGTCTCCACACCGTACACCTCACTCTATTCCAGGCACCGCACACACGCAGGCCCACACACACATCACCATACCCCTCACTCCACTCCTGGCACCCATACGTGCAGGTCCACACGCACACACACAGCCGCACATCTCTACCCTCTTACATTTATGCCTCCTTGCTCCTTTGCGTGCTTATTTGCTCTCTGTCGCTGCTTTACATTCTCCTGCTGACTGGACACCCACACTTACTCTCCTGCTCTTGAGCTCTTCCTTGTCTTGCTCTCACTTTCCTCTCTCTTTCTCCTCTGCTTTCTGTCCTCCCTCACCGCAGTCCTTCTTCTTTCTCTTTCTCCTATTCCGTTTCTTCCTGTCTGTCAGTCGGGCGCTGGCTCTGACTCGTGCTTGGGCCTCACTTCTCTCTGCGTCTGACTCTGGCTCTGTATCTGATGGCTGACGGGCCCAGGCCAGAGTGCTTTAGCACGTCTGCCTGTTTGGGCACAAGTGTTGAGAAATTCACGCTGCTTTGGTGAGGACACGGAAACCCTGGCGGTGTAGTGGTTAAGTGCTACAGTTGCTAACCAAAAGTCAGCAGTTCAAATCCACTTGGGGCTCCTTGGAAAGTCTATAGGACAGTTCTTCTCCATCCTACAGGGTCGCTATGAGTCGGAACCGACTCACCAGCAGTGATGGGTGGTGTGGACACTAATTTTAAAAGCACTGTCTTGGTGGGAGCAGACCATTTTTAGAGTATGAACACTTCTTAAAGCATATTCACCTTGTTTTCTTTTTCAATTAAGAACCAAATATATAAAGGGAAATGACTGTTATGGTTTTCCATAATATGCTGGGCACCTCAGTGCTCCTTAGATACATTTTGCCTGTGTTAGTATCAGGGTAGTCAGTCAAGGTCAGTAGTTGTCCCACTTCTACAGAGGGAGGGAACACACTGAAGAAGTCAGGGGAGCCTGGTGGAAGTTGCCTTTTTACAGTCTCTCTGTTTTTGGTGCTTTGAGTCTCAATGATGTGTTGGTGTTTGTTAGTCCCTTTGAAATGTCAGCTAGTCGACAAGCTACCGAGAATGGTTGTGCTGTGAGTGACTTCACTCTGAATGTCAGAGAGAGCCCAGAGCAACGTGCAGGAAGAAAATCATTTTCTAGACTGCAGTCAACTGCATCCGGGGCAGACCAATGAAGTCTTGGGATGTCTAGGCCAGAGCTTTTGTGACTACTAACACACTCTGTAAACATAAATAACTGGATTATTATATTTTAACTGTAGTCTTGAGATTGGCCAAAAAAAAACAGACTGAATCACAATTTTTTCATAGTTCTCAGTTATCCATGAAGTGTGTGTTATTGATTACAGATCTTTTTAACTTTTAATTAAAAATTCTTTATTGATGAAAATAGGATTTTTTAGTTACCATAATTTTGTTCAGATTAGAATACGAAGTTTTTAAAAAGCCAGCATTTGTTTTTCCTATCACGAGTAGATTTCATTTAAATTACTCTTCTGATACTTTTACTCTCTTCTTATTTAACTAAAGTAATACATTACTTGTAAGTGTATTTCTCAGTCTTTCTTCTTGAGCAAACTAGACAAAGTTAAATCTTTCTATGGTTCATTATGTACCAGTGCTGTGTGAGCATCCTTTTTTTTTTGTTTTGTTTTTGCTTTTAAATAATCTTCTGTATACCCATTACTCAGCGTTAGTAATTAGCATTTTGCCTATTTTGTTTCATCTCTGCCTCTTCTTTATTTTTGACTGGCATATTACGAAGTAAATTCTAAGTATTTTCTTATTTCCCAACAAGTAAGGTTTGTTTTTTTTTTTAAAAAAAAAAATAAGTATACCAATAACACAATAAATTGTAGCTTCTTATTAATATCAAATTTGTTCAGATTTTCTCACCTCTATACAAAATGCCCTGTTACAGCTGAAGGTTCAAGTCCGAAGGCAGTCAGGGTTCCTGTATCACATTTGGTTGGTGTGTAGGTCATCACTGAACAGTAAGGATAGAAATTCTGGGAGGTTGGGTATGTGGATATCAACATGTCTCCCCATGAATTAAGTTTTACTCATATATTTTTAACAACCACCAGTGGGATTCAGGAATAGCTGTTCACTTTTTGTGTCTTAACATTGGCTGGCTGAAGTTGTCTTCATTTAATCAGTTACTGATGTGTAACACATGTTCATTTTAGAAAAATGAGAAACGCAGATAAAATGAGAATTATATAAAATTGCTCATAATTCTGTCAGTTAGAGATTTACCATGATTAACATTTTGTTGTAAATTTCTTCAGACTTTTTCTATGATTGTGTACAGTGTATGTTGCATTCATGTTCATTTTGTAGAAATAAAAGTGTGTGTTGGTGGGCAACGAGAAAGGTAATTGGGAACTTTAAAAATCACCAAGAATGGCAGTATGTGGAAACTGGGTGATAAATGTATGGAAAAGATTCGTCATCTTATTCTCTGTGTATTTGTGTGTGTCTGAAAAATTTCCATGATACATCATTTTAAAATACATACAGTGCTTACCATGTGGCAGACACTATGTTAATCACTTTATAATAAAATATTTTACTTAATTTTCTCAACTTTTTAAAATTTGTTTTCTAATGTAACTTATTAGCAAATGTGCGGTTGTCATGATTGCATAGAAGTCCACTGAATCACTAAATGTGCCTGCTTTATGTACCAAGCCCTTGTTTTGAAAATCAGTGCCTGAATGAACATCTTATATAAACATATTTGAGTAGCTGTCCATTTATTTTCTTTGGAAATGCCTCTAAGCATAATTGCTGCATCAGGGAAGTTGTACCTGCTTAAAATACACACACATACGTATGTATTGCCCAGGTGCTCTCTAAAGGTGTTTATGGATAGAGACTTTTATTCTTTGTCAACACTGGGCACTATTAGTTCCTTTAATTTTCCCTGTTTCTAGGCTTGTGTTTGCTAATCTGATAGGTGAAAAGAAATGGTATCTAATTATTTGTTTTAATTTTTGTTGCTGTTGAGCATTTTTCATCAACTTATCACCACTGTGATTCTTCTGTAAATTGCCTGTTTATGTCCTTTACTAATTTTTTCTTTCAGAATGCTATTTTCTTTTGGTTGTTTTTACTATTTTGAAAGAACTCTTCATAGATTTAAGTGGTTAAAACTTTGCTGTTATGTTGCAGTTTTGTTTGTGTGTTTTCTCAGTTTACCTGAATTTTGCTGGTGGCTAATTGTTTTATACGCAGCTGTTCACAGTTTTTTGTGTCTTTTTTTTATCAGGATCTATATTTCTGGTGTTATAGATAAATGATACTAATCCTTTGATGTTACTTTATAGTTGTGTGTATAAGGACTTACCTAACCCAAGATTTCTTCTAGTGCTTTATAATTTTTTTATTTGATCTGAAAATTATTTTGATGTAAGGTATCTGATAGGAATTTATATGTATGTGTCTAAATGAGTATCCTTGTACTTCATTGTCTATTATGCAATTATATTACTAGTGTTTTGAGATACTGCCTTGATTATGGTTTTCCAGGAGGCCCTTGAATTCGCTGAAAGAATTGAGGTCATGGGGAAATGGTTTATCTCAGTTTTATGTCACATAGGACTGTATACATACCGTTGGTTGCACTCTTTGGAAAACAGGCCTCTGGTGACACCATCCATTTGCCTGTAATGCCGGGTAGATTTCACTCTCGGTATTCTGTTTATGTTGGCTGTGTTGCTTGTCTTTTTCTTGGTCTGCTGTGTAACTGTTAATCTCTGCCCTTGTTGTGTGGAAAACCCAGGCTTCTGTCAATTACACATGGACATGGCCCCCTCCAGTAAGACTTCTTCATGACTAGGACTCAGTCTTCTCAGTGTGGGTCCCCCTCCTCCTGTGCATCAGTGCAGGGCCTGTACCTTACTGCTGAGTCTCCCTCTAGGGTTCCTCAAAACTGGGGTCCTGTACTTCATTGGCTTAGTGGCTCCTGAAACCCACTACCTAGAGATCCAAGCCGGACTCTTGACGTAATTGCTTCATCTTGCTTAAGTTGTGTATTAATCTTTGTTTTGTGAGCAGTAACAGATACGTTATAAACTAAAACACCCTAGCTGTTAGCACTAGCTGAGACAAATATAAGATTCTTACTTTGCTCTTGTAGATTAACCTGATGCTTATACTTCCTTATTCATCTAGCTAGGTGAGGTAACAACAGGAAATCTTCCTAGATATACCAAGGAAGTGAGAAGAAAGTTGTATAAATAGAAAGGTAAACTGTGTCTTATGGTCAAGAAGAAGCAATAATAAAGCTATCAGTTCTCCAGAATAATCTACATATCATCTAAGTCAGAATGCCTGCAAAGCCTTTCTTAAGCCAAGAGTAAGATCTGTATTAGTTTCCTGTAGCTGCTGTAACAAATCACCACAAACTGTGTGGCTTAAAACAGCAGAAATTGATTCTCTAGCAGTCATGGAGGGCACAAGTTTGAAATCCAGGTGTCAGCAGGGCTGAGCTCCTTCCAGAAGCTGTGGGGAAGAATCTATTCCTTGCTTCTTTTAGTTTCTGGTAGGAGCCAGCATTTTTTGGCTTGTGACCACATCACTAGCAGCTGCAAATCTCCATGTTCCATCTTATTTTCTGCCTATGTTGAATCGCCTGTAACCTCTTCTTTACAAAGACACATGTGATGGTCTTTAGTGTCCATCCAGATAATCTGGGATCTCAGATCTCAAGAGTCGTAATCATATCTGTGAAAAATATTACCATATAAGATAACCTTCACGACTTCCAGGGGTTAGAACCCTGTGTCTTTGGAGAATACCATTCAACCCGTTACAAGGCCCACTTAGTGTTTTCTTCTGTTTTATGATTTTTTAGTGTATTTGATCTGAAAACTTTTTCAATATAAGGTATTTGATAAGGATCTAGATATATTTTGTTCCCACATGATTATCCACAAAGTTTGTTGACTGTTATATTTTGAGAGCTTGACAGAATGATTCTAATATTCATAAGGAAGAATAAATGAGCAGTCTCGTCAACATTTTTGCAAGAAGATATCCGACTCGACGGCACTTGGCTTTTTGGCATTCTATCAAATATTAAAGTGTACTACATTAAATACCAGAAAAATGTTTCCTTGTATTTTGATGACTTGGTGAACAATGATAATTCCAGAACACTCAACTGTACTCACGAGGACACTGTAAATAGATGAGGAGAAAGTCATTTGAACAGAACAAGGGGCCAATACGTGGTTTAAAGTCAGGAATGGTGTGTGTCAGGGCAGTATCCTTTCATCAGATTCATTCAGTCTGAATGCTGAGCAGATAACCTGAGACACTTGACTGTATCAAAAAGAGCATGGCGTCAAGAAGACTCAGTAACAACCTGAGTCACACAGATGACACAGCCTTGCGTGCTGAAAGTGAAGAGGACTTTGAGCCGTTACTGATCAAAGAGCACCACCTTCAGTGTGGGTTATACCTCAACATAAAGAAAGCAAAAGTCATCACAACTGGACCAGTAAGCAACATCATGCATGATTTATTATAAATAGAGAAAAGATTGAAGTTGTCAAGCCTTTCATTTTACTTGGATCCACAGTGATCCAGGTAAACACTGTGATCATGGCAACAGCAGTCAGGAACTCAGATGATGTATGCATTGGGCAAATATGCTGCAAAAGACCTTTTTAAAGTGTTAAAAAAATAGTAATAAAGATGTCACTTGAAGGACTAAGGTGCATCTGACCTAAGCCATGGTGTTGTCAGTCGCCTCATATGGGTTGGAAAGCTGGACGCTAAATAGGGCTGAAGAAGAATTGATGCCTTTGAGTTGTGTTATTGGCAAAGAATATTGACCATACCGTGGATTGCTAGAGGAACAAACAGATATATCTTGGAAGAAGTATAGTCACAATGCTCTGTAGGAGGCAAGGTTGGCAAGATTTTGGACCTGTTATCAAGAAGAACCCATCCTTGGAGAAGGACATCATGCTTGGTAAAGTGAGGGTCAGTGAAAAGAGGAAGACCCACAACAAGACGGGCTGACCCAGTGGCTGCCGCAGTGGGCTCAGACACAGCGATGACTGAGAGCGTGGTGCAGGGCCGGGCAGTGTTTTGTTGTGTTGTACACATCAGTTTGCTGGGAGTTGGAATCAGCTTGACAGCACCTAACAACAACAGCAATTATATACAGTTGTTAATGTGGTATTCTTACGTAATAGTGTTGGTTATTGAAGCACTGGAAAATGATCGGTAGAGTCGTTTAAGCACACAGATGTTTGTGTATCAAAACCCATGGCCACTGAGTTGATTCAGACTCATCGCCACCCTGTAGGACACAGTAGAACTGCCCTGTTGGGTTTCCAAGGTGGGATTGAACTGCTGAGTTATTGATTAGCAGCTGAACACTTCATCACCAAGGCTCCTTTTATATATGTGTGTATTTCTTTTATACATGTATGTATGCACCCCTACTATTCCACCTCCATGGCCCCCCAGGCAGTGAAAGAAGTGCTTGGGGAGATCTTGGAAAATATTTAGAACATCTGGAAAAAACTAAAACATTTAAGTCAACAAAAATTGTAATAATTAGTTCATAAATGAATGGTATGTGAGAGAAGTAGAGGTTGCAGTATTTGTTTTCATTTTGAAATATTTATATGAGCTAGATACAGGGTGGTACCCAAGTTCATTTTAAATCTACTGTTCATTTATATGCAGTTTTAAAAGTATTACTTTCCCGCCATAGTTTATGAAGAACGGATGATCCCGATTCAACTGTGAATCGGTTGTCTCAGTAGAACTATCACAAAGTTAATTGAGTTGGCTCAGACGTTGTGTGTCTTACAGTGACATAAACACAAGAGGGATAAGTGATTCTTACGGGGGCTTTATCCTTAATGGGCTCTTTAAGCTGTTACTTGGTGGGAGTGCTTAGGGCTGTGGCCTCTGCTGACAGAATTAAAGTTGACACTGATAGGGAGCTTGGGAAGGGACTGCAGCTTCCAGTGGCCATGGCTTCCCACTGGGGTCCTTTGGAAAATAGACATTTCTGTTGCTCTGCCACATGATTCTCAGTGATCTCTTATGTGGAAAAAGCATTTTCTTGAAGCACCACAAAGCCAGAGAAGGGCCTGACTTCAACCTCACTCCCTAGTCCCTTCCCTACTGTTTCTCTGGTCACACTATAATTAGTTCAGCTGTGCCTTAGCTAGATCTTAAGCATGGAGTTTAATATCAGAGATTTGAATTGAATAGTATTAAAATATAAAAACAGTGCTAGTATTTTGCAATTATATGTGGTCTTTTATCCCAAGTGTCCAGTTAGGCACTGGTTTTCAGGCGGTGTCCCCTGAGCCCCAGACTGTGCACGCGCAGCTGGGGTGGAGGAGGGGCAGCGAGCTGGGCCCTGGCCCGCTCCTCTGTCCCCCTCACCACTCGCTGTGTTTATTTACTCTGCTCAGGATTCTGTGTAGGAGTTCCTATTGGGGGAAAAATGTTTCTGTTGTGTTTAAAATATTTGGAGACAATTGCTTGCCTAGCATGTAAATCAGAACCTGTGTTGATATCCTTCTTTCATAGTATTTTGGGATTTTGTAAAATTTTTTATCTTTACACCAAAATCGTAACCTGCCATTTATACAAGCCTGGTTTCTATCTTTCCTGTTGCCACCTCATCTCTGACTTATAGATATCACTTAACATCTGCTTTATGTGATCATAGCATAAGGATTTTAGCTCTGCAATATGAAATATTTAAATCTGTAGCAGATAGATTTTCTAGAGATATTTCCACTTAAATTTCTAAAATAAAATTGTGTGTCTTCACCTTTAGAATTTAGAATATTTCATGTTTAGTGTGTAAATAAAGTAGCTTGTCTAGATGGTGGATTAAAGCTTCTAAAAACTAGAAAGGTAGGAACTAAAAGCCAGTATACCTTGGGATATATGCCCTAAAGATCACCCATCTTCAGAAACTAGGTACTCAGGTTTATGAGGCAATTGCTAAAGCCGTTTTATTTGTATGTACCTAAATAGGTATGTTGTTGAAAAGAAACTAACATGAGAAATGCTGTATTTCATTAAATCTTGCAGCTGAAGAAATGTCCAAAAATTGATAACAGAACCAGTCCCTACTTCCTGCTAAACACTGCTTTCCTCAGTGAACAATAGTCTACAATTCCCCCTTCCCCAATTTAAACAGTATTTTGTGGTCAGTTAGATTCATTTGAATATGTGTATTTGTAATGTATCTGAAAACAGTGTTAAACACAGTTACCTGCCTACAGCATGCTCTGGGTCTGGGAGAAAGGACAGTATAAGAAATGTAGTGATTTTTTTAAATCAGTCATAATAAAAAAAATAAAAAAATAAATTTAATTTCTAAGCTTGTGTAAGTGCTAATGTATTCTAGCTCCTTTTTCCTGTATTTTAAATAGGGGGTGCCTTCAGTTTTCCTGTATGATGACTTATGGTTGCAAATAAACTTCTGCAGTAATAATAATGATAGTGATACAGCTGTCCAGCTGTCTCTGAATAGACATGGGCACCCTCTCTTCTCCTGAGGAATCCCTTTACTTTTTGCATTCTTTCTTACCCCTTCCCAAAGCATCTATTGCACGTTTTTGGTGAGCTAGCACCTTATGTTTTTATGGAAACAAAACTCAGTTTTATCTTAGTCTTTCTTACTTATTGTTAATTTTTTTAGCATTTCACTTTCGCTTTGTGGTAATTGATGGGTTTCTAGGCGCAGCTGGCCAATCGGAAGCAGAAACTAGAGTCTGTGGAGCTGTCCAGCCAGTCGGAGATCCAGCACCTCAGCAGTAAGCTGGAGCGGGCCAACGACACCATCTGTGCCAACGAGCTGGAGATAGAGCGCCTCACCATGAAAGTCAGCGACTTGGTGCAGACCAACATGACCGTCCTGCAGGAGCAGCAGAGGAGAGAAGAAGAATTGAAAGAATCGGAAAAATTGTTAGAGGTGTGTTTCAGAATTGTGATGTGTCAGAGAAAAGGGTCTCAGAGTGTTGAAAGACACCATAAGTAACCCAGAACTAGAGTTTAAAGATCTATGCTTTCTTCCCTGCTGGCTGGTGAATCAAATATTGATAGACGTGCCAGTGTGACTCACTGGCTTACTTTCCTCATAAAATACATTTGCAGTAATGCACGTCTCTTTTTCTGAGTGTTTTGCAGATTTTACGGGAAGAGAAGAGAGAATTGAAAGCAACACTTCAGTCTCAGGAAAATTTCATCCATGAAGCAAGACTTCAGCATGAGACACTACAAGCAAAAGTAAGGGCAGCTGACACTCAGCATGCAGTAGAAGTGAGAAGGTATATCAAACCTTAGATATTATTAATCTTAGCTACTTGGTAGTGTGGCGCTGAGCACCACTTTTAATATGTCCATTCTTAGTTCTGTATTTGATCATTTTGTGGATTTCTGTTTTCTGCCTTGAACTTTATTATAGTGTTATATCTGGTGTAGTTAGTTTTTTTTTTCCTTTTCTATAAGTCTGGTTTGGATTTATAGCAGAGACTCTGGTATTCTAACTTCGGTGAGTTAAGGACATTTTGGTCAGTCCTCTCCTTGCTAAAGCTCCAGATTGGAAAGGAACAGTCGTTGGCATCTTATGGAAGGCCTTTCTTCTTAGCTAAAAATAGACTGTGATTGACAGTAGTTTATTATCAGTAACAGCCAATCTGAAGATAATCCATTTAAAAAAATTCTTGGAACTAATTTTATTGGACTGTATAATTACTGCTGTGCGAGGCTTGTAGTGGAAAGCAATAGAATGAGCTATGTCTGCTCCTTTTACTTGGGGTAAGTTTGGTGCCCACTTTTATTCTTACTGGAACTGTCTTGTTCTATAACTTGGCAGTTTCTTTTGCTCAAGGTATGAAATGTGGTTTTCACCATTTTATTTTTCTTTCTGCCTGGCGAAACAGGCTGAAGCCCAGGGACCAAAAAAAGCCCACTGCGTCGAGTCAGTTCTGACTCATAGCTACCCTATAGGATAGAGTAGAACTGCTCCATAGAGTTCCCAAGGAGCACCTGTCAGATTTGAACTGCTGACCTCATGGGTAGCAGATGTAGCTCCTAACCACTATGCCACCAGGGTTCCCAGAGTCCAGGTAAGGAAGGAGTCAGTTCCTGCTGACTTTTTTGAGAAGCCTCATGTCTGGTCTATTTACTCTTCCAGTGTTCTTTCAGTAAAGCAGGAGACAGATTGAAGAGTTCCAGAGATAAAAGGGCTTCAGCGATCATCCTGTGTCCTTCCCTAGGTCCCTGGAAGAGCCTCCATCAGAAAGGAGGTGCAGCTCGCAAGGGCAAGAGGACTTGGAAAACATGCTGTCGCAGCTGGATCTCACCCACACTAGTGAGGAACTTCTGCAGGCGGAAGTGACGCGTCTAGAAGGCAGGTAGATACTTAGGTGCAGATTTGACAAACTTGCAAGTTGTGCTGATGACTTTGTGATCATCATATTAAATAAAGTAAACAAATGCAGTATTTGTTACAGATTGACTTATGTCCCATAAACTTGTGTGGAAATCCTAACCCTGTACCTGTGGATGTGATAAGGCTTGGGAATAAAGTTTTCTTTTTTATGTTAATGAAGCATGTCAGTGTAAGATGTTTCTTAAACCCAATTGCTTATGAGAAAGAAAAAGAGCAGATTAGGCACAAAGAAATGCGGGGACCAAGGGGCAAACATAGATGCTAAGGGACTCGAGCACAGACGCTGAGAGAGACAGAGATCTTCCCCCAGAGCCAAGGGAGCAAGCCTTTGCCTAGAGCTGGTTCCCCCGAGCTCAGACTCCTAGTCTCTTGAACTGTGGAGAAATAAATGTTTGCTAAGGCCATTCGCTTATGGTATTTCTGTTACAGCAATACTAAGAGTCTATGATTGTATTTTTAGTGAATCAGTAGATTTTTTTATCTGGCATCCACAAATGGCCTGCCTGGTTTCTTATGTCATTAAGTAACTAGAAGCCATTAAAGAGGAATGTCCTACTGTTGCCACCACCCCTACCAGCACCCACCTGTAGCCGGTCCCCAGGGATGAACTGGAGGACATCCCTCGCCCTTGCACACTGGGCTTCACTCCCTTCTCTGCGTCATCTGTTTCTTCCCTGCTGAACCCTTCCTGCTGGTGTGAAGCATGCTTTGGAGGGGCAGCCTGAGCCCCTAACCTCTGTGCCATCAGGGCACCCAAACAGCAGCATAAACAGCAGATGCAGACGGTTTGTTGAAGAGTTTGTTGTTCAGGGCGAGCAGAGAAGTGCCGAAGGAACCTGATGGGGACATCGGGAAGTAAGTGGGCTCTGACAAAGGGGAACACCTCGCGGTTTCTGTTTTCAGTCTTCACTGTCTTACCTTGTACTATCAGTGTCTTTATAAACCCTACCTTAAGTTTTCTCTGGGGATTGGAAGTGTTACACATGAACTTACAGATGTGTTTTAACATGTATGTAGTACGTATTGATAAACTATGAGATGTACCAAAAAAGACATGGTTGTTAGTGTGGCTTGTTGTAACTCAGATATGGTATTGGGGACTACCTGTAACAACAGTGTTTTTGTTTTCATTTTATTTCTGTGTTTTGGAAACCGCTATATCTTTTTTTTTTCTGTACTTATTAAACACACAGTTACCTAGTACTGTGATTATAGAGATACCACAAGTGAATAACTTGAACAGAAACGTGGTTACTCACAGTTTAGGAGGCTGTAAGTCCAGATTCGGCGTGTGGGCTCCAGGGGAAGGCGCCCTTTCTCTGTTGGCTCTGGAGCCAGGTACCTGAGTCTTCTGAGCTGCTGCTCCTGGGAAATCCTCACGTGGCTGGACATCACTCCTCCCCATCTGTTTGCTTGCTGGTTTGATCTCCTTTGTATCTCGAAAGGGGCCCCTGGTCACCCAGTAGTTAAGCATTTGTCTTCTAACCAACAGCTCAGCAGCTGGAATCTACCAGACATTCCTTGGAAACACTGTGGGACAGTTCTCCTTTGTCCTGTAGAGTCCCTTTGAGTTGGAATCCACTCCACAGCAGCAGGTTTTATATCTCAAAAGAAAGTAATTCAATACAGACCCTACACTAATTAACCCTTCTTCATTATTATAACAAAGATGACCCATTCCACATGGGGTTATAACCACAGGCATAGAGAAGATGAGCATTTACAACAAATTTGAGGGGATATAGTTCAAGACACGCGCACACACACACACGCGCACACACACGCACACACACACTTTGTTTTGTTCCTTTTCACTTTGGAATACGTAAGATAGTCTGTGTTGTCATTGCTGTGGTATAAGAGAACGCTTTGGATTGAGTTATTTTGGACATTGAAACAAAAATTTAAATTTTTCTCTTAGTTTTTTTTTTAATTGCATTTTTAGTAATCTTTTACATTATTTTTTTATTATAGTAAGCATCCACAACAACTGTTTTAAGCAAACACTGTAACGGCATTAAGTACATTCATATGTTGTACAACGGTCACCAATATCTGTTCCCAAAAATTTTTCATCACCTCAAATGGAAATTCTGTACTTTATTAAGCAGCTCCCCACATTCCGTGATCCCCAGCCCTGACAACCTCTAATCTCCTTTCTGTCTCTATGGATTTGACTGTTCTAGGTATTTTGTATAAATGGAATCATACAATATGCCCTTTTGTGTATGGCTTGTTTCACGTAGCGTAATGTTTTCAAGGTTCATCCACATCGTAGCATGTATCAGAGTTTCATTTTTTTCTATGACTAACACGCTGTTGTGTACATATACCGCATTTTTGTCTATTTATCTGTCCGTGGACACAAGTTACTTCTAGCTTTTAGCTGTCATGAATGCTGTGGCTGTGAACAGTGGTGTACACGCACCTGCTTGCGTTCCTCCTGTCAGCTCTTTAGGGTGTGTAACTAGGAGTTGGATTGCTGAATCACGGTAATTTCATGTTTACATTTTTGAGGAACCTCCAAGCTATTTTCCACGGGTCTGCACCACTATTTTACAGTCCCACTGGCAATGCATGAAAATTCCAAATGCTCCACATCCTCCCCAACACTTTATTTTCTGTTTGTTTGTTTTTTAATAATAGCTCTCTTAGTGGGTGTGAAGTGATATCTCATAATGGTTTTGAGTTGCATTTCACTGATGACTAATGGCTTGGGCATCTTTTCATGCATTCATTGGCCATTTGTATATCTTCTTTGGAGAATTCTGTGTGCAAGTTCTTTGCTCACTTTTTAACTGAGTTTGTCTTTTTCATTGTAAAATTACATAAGTTCTTTATATATTTGGGATATTAAACCTTTATTAGATATGCAGTTTGCAAGTATTTACTGTCATTCTCAGTTTTATTTTTCACTTTCTTGATAATACCCTTTGATGTGCAGTTTTTAATTTTGATAGTCTAATTTATCAAAATTTTCTGTTATTACTGGTGCTTTTCATATCATATTTCATATTTAAGACAACTATTGCCAAATCCAAGGTCATGATAATTTTCTCCTTTGTTTTCTTCTAAGGGTTTTATAGTTCTGTCTCTTAAATTTACATCTTTAATTCATTTTGAATTAGTTGTAGTATATAATGGTAGAGAAGGGTCTTGCTTCATGCTTTGGCATGTGAGCATCCAGTTTTCCCAGCACCATTTGTTGAAAAGACTTTTCCATACTGAATGGTCATAACATCCTTCTCAAAAGTCATTCAACCACGAATATATAAGTTTATTTCTGGGCTCTCAACTCGGCTTCATTAATCTGTATGTCTGTCGTTATGCAGTTAGCACAGTGTTTTGATTACTATGGTTTTGAGATTGTTCCTTTTTCTCGAAGATTATTTTCATTGTGTAGGATCCATATTTCAGATGAGTTTTAGTGATTTTAAAAAATGGGTATTTTACTTTACCCTCATTAGCCTCTGAAGATCTGACTCTTTTTTCTGATTTGTAGTGTCTGCTTGGACATCTTACCCCCTTTCAGCTCCAAGTTTCCCATCTGTAGATTGGATATGATTATATGGTGTTTTTCTTCTCTCTGTGGCTCGGTGTGTAGTGCATTGTAAGATCTTAATAAGTATTTAAAAAGTGAACATTCTCAGATTTTTAGAAATAGGTAAAAATGGAATAAATTGAATAAAAACAAACAACAGCAACAAAACAGTGTTTAGTAATAAAACAGTGGCTTCACCTTCTTTTTTTTTACCTTGTTTTTTCTTGTTTCAAGACACATATACCCTTTAGACAATTATATTGGTTAGTTTGAAAAAAAATTCCCTAAAATAGGAAATGGCAGAATTTAAGTAGTTGTCTTTATGTTGTTGTATTACAAAAATGGTATTTTTGAGTGCTCACTCATTTGGTAAGTTGACTGTGTTGAATAACCCATCTAAATGATTACTAAGTGTTTGCTCAAATGTATAGATCCATTCAACACAAGAGCAAAGGAAATGGTGGGCAAAGTTGGGGGGGTGATAAGAGGTAAGAGTTGGGTTTTTTGGGTTTTTTTTAATTGTACTTTAAGTCTGCAGTTCAAGTTAGTTTCTCATACAAAAATTTATTGACACGTTGTTGTATGACCCTAGTTGCTCCCCCTGTAATGTTGACAGCACACTCCTCCTGTCCACTCTGGATTTTCTGTAACCATTGAGGCAGCTCTTGTCCCTTTTTGCCTTCTTACCTTGCCTTAGTCTCATGTACCTACTTCAACTAAGAAGCGCACTCTCCACAAGTGTCATTTTATGTCTTAGAGTCCAGTCTACTATTTATCTGGAAAGTTAGCTACAGGAATGGTTTCAGTTCTGGGCTGACACCAAGTCCAGGGGTCATGTCTTCCAGGGATCCTCCAGTCTCAGTGAGACCATTAAACCTGGGTTGTTTTTTTTTTTTACTAGAATTTTAGTTCTGCACCTTACTTTTCTCCCACTCCATAAGGGACTAAAAGACATTATTTTTATCATAGAATTAGTAGTAGGAGACACCTGAGAACAGTTTAACACACCATGTTAAATGTAGAAAATTATAGAAAACATCTGCGTTTAAGCTCTAAGAATTGGGAATAAACTGTACTAAAGGTTTAAAGGAATGAGGGTTGAGGTGGTTCAGATGAGATGAATGTTGGTCTGACTCTTGAGAGAGTGAGCACCCATTGCCAGGTGAGAGAGGACAAGTGCTCTCTGTCGGGGGACCGTAGGTGGTGACACAAAGTCAGGCAGAGCAGAGAGGCTGACGGGAAAGCTTATCAGAAGCAGGAAGATCTTACTGTTAAAAAGGAGCAATGAGATGACAGGGTATGGTGCTCCCGAGCTTCTTACGGTCGTTAAAGGTGACACAATAGAAACTCGTTCATGAAGGGGATTCTGGAAGCTGTTTGTAAGTAGACTTATAGATTCTAAGTGTGGTGAGGATTGAGACTGATGGCAGGTGCTATACAATTTTATCACCAGGTGGATTTTAAGCAGGAGGAAATAATAAAGGAAAAAGGGAGAAATCAAGTATTTCTGAATGTTTGAGTTGGATTTAAATGCTTCTGGTAATTAGGAAGTTGGAAATGAGTGTTAATTTGGGGTGTGGGGTGACGTTTAAGATACTAGCAGGAAATCTCTTGGACATCAAGAGAGAAAGTTAAATAATCTGTTTTATGGGCATTAGGGTTTTTGTGTTGTTTAAAATGTGTGATCTTCTTTTTCTCCTCCAGCTTGGAATCTGTGAGTACAACATGTAAACAACTGAGTCAAGAATTAATGGAAAAATACGAAGAACTGAAGAAAATGGAAGGCTATAACAATGAGTACAGAGCAGAGATTAAAAAAGTAAAAATCGGCATGCCTGGGTTTGCAAAGCTCAGTGTGGTTATGGACGGGGCTGTGGGTTGGTGCATTGTGGGGCTTGTTTTTAATGAGGGGAGTGTATAGTCCAGAGGACTGCTTAATAGTCGGGAGCAACAGAGTGCTTGGAAATGGGCTTAGGGAAGACGCCTTCTCTCTTCGGCATCCCCGGAGGTGCCGTATACAGGTTTTCAAGGAAATCGAAGCTTTGAACTCTCAAACCTTATTTCCAACATTTTTGATGAAAAGCTTTCTGAAATATATGATCCATTTAAGTTTTCCTTACTGATCGAAGTTGGTTTTGGATGTATTATCCTTTTGTACTGTGATGTAGTTATAACTTCATTGGCTACTGAGATATGCAGAGCTGTTTGTCTCTGTGTTCATGGACCCCAGATGCTGTGTTCACTGGTGTTTTGTATTACTGCTTTTGGGTTATTTCTAGCCCTTTTCTTCCTCTTGTTTTTGTTGCTTATTATCTTCTGTGGACCAAGAAATCATTAAGTGAGATTTTTAAATTTGCAATTAAAGAGTGAGGGTTGCAGGTGCTATTTTCTAAGCAAGTGTGTGTGGGCTTTGGTAGTGGCCCACAGTGTGTGAGGACCCGGTCCTGAGGTCTGATGACATGATTATTGCTATAACCACCTGACCCTCAGTACAGATACAGAACTTGGTAAACTGCTACTTTCCTGCAGATTTAATCTAGGAAAAATGTTACATCTTGAGGTAAATTCAAAATACTAATAGTTTTTCTGTCTAAATGCTTGTCTTAATTTTTCTTGCTTTTCTGTTTCATTGCAGTTGAAAGAACAGATTTTACAGGCTGAGCAGACCTACAGTTCGGCCCTCGAAGGGATGAAGACGGAAATCTCCCAGCTGACGCGGGAGCTGCATCAGCGAGACATCACGATCGCGTCCACCAGGGGCTCCTCCTCGGACCTGGAGAAGCGGCTCAAGGCCGAGATCCAGAAGGCCGAGGAGAAAGCGGCAGAGCACAAGGTGAAGCGGAGCAAGGGCTCCTCTCATCAGAAGTTTATTTTTGAAAAGTGAACTTATTAACGATAAAATTTTCCTAGGTGGTTGTTTTGGGCTGAGAGCCTGCTAGCTGATAAGCATTTAGTGAGGGTTGGTGGGGAAGAGAGAGTAGACACAGACACGTGAGGGGACTGTGGCAGCAGTGGGTGGGGAGGGGCACACCGAGGAGGCCAGGTCTTGACCTCGCAGTTCAGGGGCCTCCTGGCAGGCCTGGTGTCTGAGTGGAGACCGGAGGGTTCAGTGGGTAGCTGGGAGGAGAAGGAGACTTGTGTTTTAGGCTAAGGGAAAAGTATGCAGAGATCCCTAAGAGAGAGTGTGCTGTGTTTGCTGTGGCTGAAACTAGATTACAAGTGGGACAAGTGGCAGGACAAGTGGCAGGACAAGTGGCAGGAGATAAGCCTGGAGAGGGGCTAGCAGCTGATGGGCTGGTTAGCCATGTTCAGGGTGTTAGTGTTATCTTGAGGTCAGCAAAGAACGGCTTTAAGCAAGAGAGAAAGGTCTCTGTGGGGACAGTATGGAAGGCTGGCAGAGAGGCAAAAGGACACTCAGATGTTGTGACAGTGGTAAGGTGATGGCCTGAGCAACAGGCAAGAGAGACAGGGGGAGGCTGATAAACTCTAGAGAGCTTTGGGCTGTTAAAATGACTGGATTTTGTGTTCGATTGTACAGGCTGGGTGAGGGAGATAGAGTCAAGGAAAGACGTCACTCGAGATTTAAGCTTGGGCAACAGTGGAAAGTAATGATCTTGAGTGAAATAGAAAAAAAGACAGGAACATGTTTGAAAGGAGGATAAAGAGTTTGTGTGTTACCTTGTTGGGCTGCATTAATCAATGACTACAAATTATATGGCCTGAAACCACCAAAATGTATTGCCTTACAGTTGTGGAGGCTGGGAGTCTGAATCCTGGGTGTCAGTAAGTCTCTCTGAAGGCCTTGGGGAATATCCTCCCTCGTCTCTCGCAGCTTCTGGTAGCTCTAGGCATTGCTGGGCCTGTGGAAGCCTAATTCCAGCCTCTGTCCTCACATGGCCACATGCTGTCTGTGGACACAAGTCATATTGGTTTAGGGCCCACTCTAGCCTGGTATAGCTGATGTCAACGTCTGAAAGATGCTGTTTCTAAATAAACTGCACTCACAGGTGGCAGAGGGTAGGACTTGAACATACAGGGATACAAACCAGCCTGTAAGAGTGTGAAAGGTACACAAAACAGGAAAGTTGACTGATGAGACGTCGTCTTGGCACCTTCACTTTGACATAAAGGCTGGGCTTTCATGTGGACATGTCTAGTCATCAATTCCACAGAAGGCCTGGGGTTCAAGATTAAAATCAAGGCTAGATGTTTAGCTGTGAGAGTCTTGCATAAATTTGGCGTTTGAAACTCTCTGAGAGACCTAGATCATAAGGAAGAACATCAAATATGAAGAGCAGAAACTTGGAACAAGCGTGAAATATTGTTCATTCTGGGAAATGGAGATATGGGACGGAGCTTTTAAAAGTAGCAGAGAGGGGACCCCATTGAGTCAATTCTGACTCTTAGCGACCCTATAGGACAGAGTAGAGCTGCCCCATAGGGTTTCCAAGTAGTGGCTGGTGGTCTAAAACTGCCAACATTTTGTTAGCAGCCAAGCTCTTAACCACTGGGCAACCAGGCCTCCTCAGTGAGGGGAACAGGGGAGACACCTGATGGTTTTCTGTAAGGAAGCAGGAAGGTTTACAGGCAAGAAAGAGTGTGTGAGCAGAAAAGCTAAGGCAAAGGAGGCCTGAAACGTCGGTATTATTTATCTGAAGAGTGTAATTCCACATGATGTTGGAGGTAGAAACCGATCTGTAGGAGGCAGACATAGGAGTGTGGTGAGGGATTTGCCAGCGGACTGAAACGTTGTTGCTTCGTGAGCGGATTCTTCTTCTTAGAATATTTGAATCCCGTGTGTGCTAAGTCACCGTGACGACTCGGGGGTTTTGTTGTTGTTGTTTGTTTTTTATGTTTCTGCCAAATGTTTTTATGTGTATGAATAAATAATGTAATTTAGCTTAATGATAGTCATATGTGGAAAAGTTTTGTGTGTTGCGTTTGGTTTATTTTTTATATTTATTTGGTCTTTCTGCCCTTTCCTTCCTTAGGAGGTTTTGGCTCAGCTAGAGTCACTCAAGTTGGAAAATCGTCAACTTTCTGAAACAGTGATGAAACTGGAATTGGGTGTACATGAGGTATATAAATAGAAGCTTCACTTTTCCTACTGTCTAAGCCTTCAAAAGGTCACTTTGTAAATGTTGACATTGTAGAGAGCGAGGTAAGGTCGAACCAGAAGGAAGTCAGGGCAGTGGTGGAAGTGAACCAAAGAGAGCAGCAGTAGGAAGATACTTCTCGTATCATGTGTGGGATGAAATACAGGGACAGCAGGTTCTGGGTTGAGGGGATGTGTGTAAGGACTTGGCGTGGTGCCTCCCACCAGGGCTTCAGCACTTGGGAAGCATGTAATCAAGCCTGTAGTGCTGCTCCTGTTGTTACTGATGTATCACTGTGTACTTTTCACAGTGTGAAAGGGTTGATTTTGGTGTACCAAAAATGATGTCTTCCTCCAGGTCCTTCCTGATAGACCATGTCCAAAGTACATGAGATGAAATGTGACTGTCCTTGCTTCTGCGGAGCATTCTGGCTATGTTTCCTCCAAAATAGATTTGTTTGTTCTTGTGGCAGTCCATGGTATATTCAGTGTTCTTCACCAGCACTGTAGTTCAAAACCATCAGTTGTTATTTGGTCCTCCGTATAGATTGTTCAGCTTTCACATGTGATGCAATTGAAAATACCATGACTTGAATCAGGTGTACCTTATTCTGCAAGGTGACAAGCTCCTGTGACACCAAAGAGCATGATTAGCTAACAGTGAAATATAACCAGTATGTTCTGTTATAAAATTTTTGTAATTTACAAAACACTCTATATTCTGACGTGTATTTTTTTTATATAGGTCAAATTCCTGAGGATTGTAGAAATTATTCTTTTCTGTACTTCCAGAGAGTATATGCCTTCAAAAGATATATAGTTATACCTTGTCACCCATTTGCTCCGAAGCAGATCTAACTTCAGAATCTTGATTATGGATGCTAGGGTGGAAGAAAATAGAAAAGATTAGATGAAGACTTTATGTCAACTAGAAAAAAAATACGGGGAACTATTTTTACAAGCTTTTGTGAGGATTAGAGACTTCTAACCATCAGAGAAAACATAGAAGCCATAAAGCATTGTACAACATAAATAATTTTCCAGATTTTAAAGAATTTCTGGATGGCAAAAGACTCAAAAAAAGACAGACTGAGGAAAGGCAACCTATAAACAGACAAAAAGTTAATATTGATGATAGTATATAAATACTTCCTACAAGAGTAATAAGAAGGAAAGATAACTGTAAAAAAGGGGCAAATGATATGAAAAGGTAGCTCATAGAATTATTAAAAATATCCAGTGAACAAGGAAAGCTGTTCTACCTCCCAAATAATCAAAAGAAAATTAATACATTTTTGTTGTTGTTGTTAATGGAATTGACAGTGTTTTTATTTTTTTAGAACATGGGTTCAGCATTGTCAAGGGTAAAGGGAAACAGGCATTGTCATTTTCTGTCAGTGAGAAAGTGGCTTGAGTGGCCTTTCTGGAGGACCGAAAAAAAAAACCCACTGCCATTGAGTCAACTCCCAACTCATAGCTACCCCATAGGTCAGAGTAGAACTGCCCCACAGAGTTTCCAGGGAGCACCTGATAGATTTGAACTGCTGGCCTTTTGGCAAGCAGACGTACCATTTAACCACTATGCCACTAGTTTCAGAAAACTAAAAAAACAAACAAACAAAACCAAATGTGCTGCTGTTGAGTCAACTCCAACTAACAGCAACCCTATAGGACAGAGTAAAACTGCCCCATCAAGTTTCCAAGGAGTGCCTGGTGGATTCAAACTGCTGTCCTTTTGGTTAGCAGCCATAGCTCTTAACCACTATGCCGCCAGGGTTTCAGAATTTCCCAGTGTAAATACATACACCCTGGGCCATATGAATTTCTGATTTTGATAGTCATTTCTGAGTACTCCAGAAAGGTCATGTCAGTTTACATTCCCAAAGAACCCATCCTGTGAGAGTAACTGTACAAAAAATGGTCATGGCAGTATGTTTGTAATGTCCAAACTTTTGAAACAAACTAAACATTCATCTGCAGAGGAATGTTAATTTGTAGCTGTCAGAACTCTGAAACATGCTGTCAACAGAGGCCGCAGAGGAAAAGGGCCTCTAATCTTGCTCCCTCCTCAAATCCCTTTACGTTGCTGTCTCTTTTCTCCAACGGAGTGGCTGGTGGTAGCTGCTGATCTTATGGTTAGCAGCTGAGTGCTCTAACTGCTGTGCCACCAGGGCTTATAGGAAATATGTTGTCCTATAAGATGGCAGATGAAAATGCCCATCTAATCTTGTACTCTCCCCAAATCCCTCTCAACCTGTAATGAAAGGACTTACTTAAGCATAGACCCAGACGGATGGGGCAAACAAAGAGGCAACAAGTGAAACCCTCTGTAAGGTGAGAGCACTTGGATGGTGGTAAATCACTGTGTGTGCCCTGGGAAGGCCAGCGGGGGAGAGACCCAAGAACCAACCCAGTTGGCACCATAGAATCCTCAATAGGCCTGGGATTTGTCAGCGCCTGACTGAGAGAAGCTTACCCATAGCCAGTGATTATCTGTTCTTATTGAAGAGTTGGGAACTCTCCAGAAGCTGCAGCCTGGCTGTGCCAGCGCGTCTGTTCCGGCTGTTCCCTCCTGAAGCTGCCGTCGGACAGTGATACTGTCCTTTCCGTGCCTCGGTGGGTGTCTGGTTGCCACTCAGTTATTATGCTCCCTCTCAACGTTCATTTACCCATAATTGTTAATAAACTAAAAAAAAAATACTTGATACAATTTTGAAAGATGCCTGGCAAAGGCAACATTAACTTTTTTTTTGTAAAAAAAAGTATATGTGATAATATGAGGCATCAGACCGACAGTTGACAATCCTCTCAGCAGTTTAGTCTTCTTTGATGTGAAATTACACAGTGTGTACATGTTGTATGTGTTAATAATATTAGCAAATGTCATCAAGAAGAGTGGAATTACTTTTATAAATGAATGCTTGTGTTAAGAATTTATTTTAGTGCATATTTAACTATCTTAATAATCAGAGCACTAGCTCAGATAAATTATTTGCCACAGGTAAAAGACTGACAGTAGTTTGCAGTTTAACTCCTGTGTGCTATAAAGTTTTCCTTTGGGATTTTGTCTGTCATTAGCAACTTGTCAAAAGATTTTGTAATTTACCGTCACTAGTGGTGGAAACCCTGGTGGTGTAGTGATTGGCAACTCAGATCCACCAGGCACTCCTTGGAAACTCTATGGGACAGTTCTCCTCTGTCCTGAAGGTTTGCTATGAGTTGGAATCGACTCAACGGCAGTAGGTTTGGGTTTTTTTGGTCACTAGAGGTACACAAATAGTTAACAGATGTATTTTTAAAGTTTGTTTCTTTTAGGCAAATTTTCTTTATTAAACCATTTCTGACCAGCTTATCTTCGGAAGATTCATTACAGAAAAGAACAGGCTAAAAGTGCTCAACTTGTGTTAATGAAAATATTTTGTCATTAGGAAAAAAACGGTCCAGATTACCTTTTTTTTTTCGGGTTTCTGCATTACATGGAGACACTAGAATTAATGAGTAGTAAAATTTATGATCATAGTCCCACTTTATGCTTTATTATGTCCTAATTTATTTCACATACAAGGGTAGAGATCAAAGTTCTGTGTAAGTGTTTAAGACCAGAGAGTGTTAGTTGCCAAGTGTTCCCTGTTAGCCAGCATTCCTTTTCAGAAGCTCTGTTCACATTTCTTCCCTTGAGTAGGTCTCTCAGTTTTGTTCCATCAGTATTCTGGGCTGTTCACCCTTCTCCATGGGAAGAATCCCTGCCTGCTATTTTCTTTCTTTTTCCCTGTCTGGTTCTGCGTAGAGCTTTCCTCCTTTCTGTGCTTGCCCCAGGTCTTCAGGCACTGGTGCATCACGGAAGCCCATTGTGCTACTGACTCTCCAGTCTCATTTACTCTTAGAAGCCCAGCCAAGCCAAGTGCCGTCGAGTACTCTTAGAAGTATAATGTTATTTTCTAGAAGACAAAAATATGTCTTAAGTTTTCCTAAGGTAAAGCCATAAATGAACTAGGTATAACTTAAAGAAAAAAATGCGTTTTTCAACCATCAGTATTACAGATCACAAGTATTCTTGTGTAAATTCAGTGATGCTTGTTTTTTTGTTGTTTGTTTTTTGTTTAAATTAGGCAAAAGAGATTTCTCTAGCAGACCTCCAGGAGAATTATATTGAAGCATTAAATAAATTAGTGGCTGAGAATCAGCAACTACAAAAAGAGTTGATGGATACCAAATCTAAGCTGGAAATTTCCACTGACATGTGCGCCCCCCAAAATGATAGGATTTCTAAAGCAACACACGGCAGAGCTACTGAGTTCAAGAATACAGAGTTCAAGTAAAATTTTTTACACTTCACTTATAATGTGTATTATTGTAATGGAAACCCCGGTGGTGTAGTGGGTTAAGTGCTACGTCTGCTAACCAAAACGTCGGCAGTTCACGTCCACCAGGCGCTCCTTGGAAACTCCATGGGGCAGTTCTACTCTGACCTCTAGGGTCACTATGAGTTGGACCTGACTTGATAGCTTTGAGTCTGGTTCTGGGATCTGTTATTGTGCTATAGCTCTTGTTTCTTTGAGAGTGATTTCTGACTTACAGAAGTTGAATCCTCTTTAAAGGACTCTCTATGCTTAATTCTGCATTATTATTACACAGTAAGCCTAATGCTGTCAGGTTAAAAATTGGAGTGGGGAATTAACACTTCTGTAAAGCTTTAGTTTTATGTACCCTGGATGTGAGTACTAAAACACCTTCAATCCCCTGAACATCTGCATGTGGTCTCCCACCTCCCCAAGCCTACTTGCCCCATAAGAAGTTGAATTTAGCTTTTTATAAAAAATGTCCTTTGTATTTTTGTTCACTTCATTATAAGCTGTTACTGTAAAAAAAGCATTCCATGAAACTCGCCCCCGCCCACCCCCCACATGGCCTACGTGTTTTCCTACCCAAAGCCTCCCTTGACACTCTCACCCCCGATCCCTGCGAGGAAGTTAGGCACCCTCTGTGTGCTGCAGTGTGCCCAGTACTTGTCCCTGTCCTAGCACTTAGCCGTGCTCCATCACCCTGGCGGCTGGTGTGCCTTCCCTGCCAAACTGTAGGTGCCAGAAGGACAGGGATCTGGCAGGGGCAGGGGGACTGTGGGTATTTGGGGCCTGGATGAGTCAGAGGAATCAGGACTGAGTGGGCTGTCCATTTTGTAAAGTATACCTTTGCTGGTTACTTGTTAGTTCATTTTTAAGTGGATGTCCTCCCACATTTCTGTTAGAAAAAAGCAGAATTGCTATAATTTTTGATTGTTTTGTTTTCTAATCTGCTGTCCAGGCTAACCCATGGCCAGCACAGAAGGGATGGAATAAAGACGAAGTACTACAAAGCAGGCCTTTGGTCTCCTCCGCGAGGACAGGCGTCCGATAGCTTAGAGCCTGTGCCCAGGACTGTCAGCCCGCTGAGTTCTCAAACCAGCCCGGGTAGCTCCAGCATCTCGTTGACCTCTAACTTTGTGTGTAACACTGATTCCTTGCCTTCAGTGTTGGCTGCACACGATGCCAATTTCTCCGACACTGTGTCTGAGAGTGTGAATGACCAAGATGAGTTTGTATCTTTGGTATGAAAACTTTGTCTTAAACTAGTTTATTATTTTATTTAGTGTGATTTTTATTAGTTTTTGTTTTATTTTTTGAGAAAGACAAAGGTGGTTATTTATGATAGTTTTTTTTTTTAATTGCTGGTTTTCTATTATAAGTACCTCTTATCCCTGGACGCATAGTGGTTAAGCTCTGTGGTTGCTAACCAAAATGTCAGCGGTTTAAATCTACCAGGCGCTCCTTGGAAACTATAGGGCCATTCTACTCTGTCCTGTAGGGTCGCTGTGAGTTGGAATTGACTTGATGGCAGTGGTTTGGTTTGGTCTTTTGGTTTATTGTTTGCATAGAGTTCTCCCTTACGGTTTTGTTGTAAAGACACATGTGGCCAAGTTTCCTTTTCAAAATGTGTCCTAGTTCTGAAATATAATTTAAGTTGGAGGTGTTAGTTTGTCTTTAACCCTAACTGGAAGTTCCCTTCCTGCTTTTTTTTAAAAAGGGTCAATTTTGTACTAGAGTGCTTGGCTCAAGGAGTATCTCTGGATTCCAGGATAGTCCTGAGACACAGCCAGTGAGGATGGAGAGAAGGAGGAACTGGAGAAAGGGAGGAGGGTGGACAGAGGTAGAGGAAAGAAGTGCATCCCCAGTGTCCAGAGTGTGACGCAGGTGCCGCAAGACAGAGCCTGCCTTTCGGCACCGTGCCAGCCCCGTTTTCCTGCCACCACCATGCAGGACCTGGCTTCTGCCTGCTGTCCTGAAGAGCTTGTCCTCAAGACATTCGTTTCCTATCACCAGCGTGGCCTGCTACCTGTGACTATTCGCTGTTACTGCCTCTTTAATGGGCCAACAAGTCCATGGGACATTTTTTTTATATTTTCAAAATAAGGAACACACAGGTCTTCACTTCTTACATGTAATTATGAAATCCTAAAAAGCTCTGAAAACTAAGACTTTCTTCCTAGATCGGGTGCCAAACCTGACTGACGTGAACTAAGCTGATAAGATCAAGTGTACAGGCTTTACCCGACTCCGAACACCCCTGCCTTCAGCTTTAGAAATACCAGTGTGTTTCCTTCTGGGAGGCTGCCTCAGACTCCAGTGGGGTAGTAATGGATAAGGTTATGTCCTGTATTACCTTTTTAAAATCATAACATGTCTGAATTGTGAAACGCAACTTGCCCCAAAGGTTTCAGATAAGGGATTGTGGAATTTTGGAAGTGGGAAAAGTATTGATTTTAACTAGTGTCTGACTTCTTTTCAGTAGGTTTTCTGTGCTTTAAAACGAAAGTAGCAGTAAGATTTTTAAAAGAGAGTTTGAAATAATAGTCATTAAGTGTAATTTCTTGTGAGGTGTAGAAGGATATACCAATGTGAATTAAAATTTTGTTCAGAGTAACATCCTTTAATACTTTACGTGTAATTTTGATCAGGAAAGGAGAGATTTCTGTTAGTTTTTGCAGAAATTAGTGCTTTTTTGGTTTGTGTTAATAGTGCTCTTATCATTGGGCTGGGGCCTGGCTGGTATAAATGTAAACAGTTTGTGCTTGACTGCTAACCCAAAGGTCAGTGGTTCAAACCCAGCCAGCAGCTCCTGGAGGAAGGCCTGGGGGATCTGCAGATCCCCATCCATAAAGATGACAGACCGGGGACCCTGTGGGGCTCAGCTCTGCTGTGTGATGCCTGGGTCACCGTGAGGTGGAATTGACTCTGCCAGTGGGTTTGATCTCTCTTTCTTTCTTTCTCTCTTTGTTTCTTTCTTATTTTATTATTATTTTTTGGTTTTAGTGGTTAGGATGAAGACAAAGAAATACATCTTTAGAGGGAAGACTTGTGTTTTTAAAAAATCACTTTTTACTATTGCTAGTTGGAAAACATCATGACTAGTCTGTCTTAGAAATAATACTCTACTTACTTGTGCCTGTCTGAATGTGTTTCTCTTCTAGTACCCTTTGCCCATGTCTCCCCTGGGTTCAGTAGCCACACGGTTTTTGGAAGAGGAGGAACTGAGGTCTCATCACATTCTAGAGCGTCTGGATGCCCACATCGAAGAACTGAAGAGAGAGAGTGAGAAGACTGTGAAACAGTTCACAACCCTAAAGTAGCCTCCTAAAAACTCACAAGCTTGGAAATAAAGAGAAAACACCAAAGAGTTACTACTGTCTTCTGAAGTCATGGCTCTTTAAAAACATGAGCATATAAAAACTATAAAGATGCCACATGCTAAAGCAATTGTGAAGAAACCTGAAGGTTTGATTACTGTTCTTCATCATTTTCATGGCTTTGGTTTTTTGAAGGACCTTTTCTGGCAATAACTTGTAAGAATAAACCTCTTGGCTAGACTTTTTTTCATATTACTATTTATTATCATAAGGTGATACTTTCTCTTGCTGACTTAAATGTGAATAACTGTCTGCCAATTAAAATAAAGATTTGATGACACATGTTGGAAATAAACTACAAGGACTTCCTTTAAGGGAAGTACATGGTTGAGGTTTGGATTTAAGAATCAGATGGACTGATACTGGTGGTACTGGTGTGGCCACTTACTAGCCATGTGAAATTAGACTGATTCTTTACTTTCTGTAAACCTCAGGGGAGGACATCACTTATTTTATGGAGATTAAATGGGAATTCCTGGGTTAGGGTGCCAGGAAAGAACTAATTTGGTAGCCTAGAGTGTGTGCCGAGTTGGGCTGGAAATGTGCCAAGAAGCACACTCTTGCTCACAGTTCAAGTCTTAGAGCGGTGGGCAGAGGGCAGGGGCTGGGTTTAGTGTGAACACCCACGGGAAATATTCACGGTCTGCACTGTGGAAGAAAGCATCAGACCGGGATCACAACCTGGATGTCACCTTGAAACCATGATAATTGATGAGATTGAGGGCAGTGTCTGGAGACAAGAGAATCCTTGGGTCCCTGACAGATGGCAGTGTTTGGGCACCATAGGAAATAGATTGGCAAGGGAGAGCAAGTGTGCACATGCAGAGAAGGACAGTGAAAGGCAGTGTGCTTGCCCACCTGAGGACGGGGCTCCTACCGTTCTCCCCTCTCTTCTAGACCTTTCCCAGCGCTAAGGTGAAACTCCTCTCCTGCTCTCAGGATCATGAGTGACCTGCAGATTGATGATTAAGTAACTTCTTTACTCACAACTGGTGATCTCAGCATCACGTCACACATTTGGCCTCTTCCTCTCTTGGCTTCCGTCATCACACATACTGCTGGTCCCCCACCTCCCCGACTGGCTAGCTTAGTCTACTACTCTTCAGTTCCATCCAGTTCCCAAGGTTTAAATACCCACCTGTAGACCAGTAGGGTGCTGGTGGCATACTGGTTAAAGTGCTTGGCTAGAGAGCTCTTGTTTAACAGCTTCTGATTGCACTCCAGGTAAAGTCCAAATTGCTCACCGCAGGCTCCTTGGCCATCTCCTCTCTTTGTTCCAGCCACACTGACTTCTCTGTTTCTGGATCACAGCCCTCTGTAACCTTTGGGGTTCTTTGCACTTGTTTGCCTGGGATCCCTTTCTCTCACTTTACCCTGGTGAGAGAGGGAGAAAAAGCTTTTAAGAAGATACCACTTAAATTCCAGAAGTCCGAGGTGTGAGGCTTGTGAGCCTGTGAATGAGTGAACGTAAACAGCGTCAAAGGGCTGGAATGCCTGACCTCAGACCCTCGCAAACAATGGAGCTTGCCCACTGAATGTGACCCTTGTAACCGGGCCTGTGTCCTCGTTGAGAGGTGAATTCACCCGAGGAAGTGGCCTTTGTTATGCTGTTTAGATAAGAAGACACTAGTTTGCTTTGTGAGGAACTTCCCAAATCCTATTCAAATCAGTGCTTGCTTTACTATGCGTATACCTGTTCTGTTCACTAAATAAAAACGAGCTGCATGATGGCTAAATTGGGACGTCAGAGATACCAGCTCTCTCACTCCCCTTATAGAAGTCTTGAGATAAGTCCAGTGTCTAAGGAGAAGGTAGAAGTCCAGATGCCTGTCTCTGGCACCAGTCCAAGGACACTTCCTCCTCCCCTCCATGGAAATCCTTGAGATAAGCCTAGTTTCTAAAAAGAAGGTTAGCTTCTTCCCATGTAGCTTCATGCTAACTGCTTATATGGTGCCTTTTTATACTGTACCAGTAGAAACGTAATATGAAAGTCTATACACCTGTAGTTGCCACTTAAGAGGATGTATGGAAATTCCTGTGTCTACTTTATTAAGAAACATATAAAATAGGTATGTCTAGTAACAGAATGGGGTGCATGGCTATTTTTTGTACTTGAATCCATCCTCTGCACCACTGGCTAATAAAAGCCTCTTCCTCTACAAACAAAGTGATGTTCGGTGCTTTCTGCTCTGCGGGCTGAACTTATCTTTTTTCCTGCTACACTGTGACTAGCTTTTTCTCCGCTCTCACCTGCATGCCCGCCCCTTCAGAAAGGCCTTCCCTGACTCCCTTCTCCGAAAATCACCTCTTCCTAGACTATGAGCTCCCTGTTGACTTATTTCCTCCAGAGTACTCACTGCTCCACAAAATCATCGTGTTACTTGGTTGGTGTTCTGTCATCTGTCTTTACCAGTAGAATTTGCCTCCATGAAGACGTAGACTTGGGAGGATAAGCTTCATGAGGGTTTCTGGCACTTCCGGAGCTGCGCAGATATTTTGAACCAGTGGATCCATCATGATCCATCATCGTGTTCTTCCCTGTGCATCTGTGTACCTGCTGTCCCTAGGGTCACCTCCCGTTTCCATACTCTCACTGCCCCCCGAACCCCACATTCACTTGGCTACTTTATTTTTGCTCAGTGAAGCCTTCCTGCCAGGCCAAGTGCCGTCGAGTCAGATCTGACTCATGGCAACCCCAGGAACTGTTGTAACTCACTGCTGTCCCAGCACCCTGTGTGTGCCCCTCTCAAAGCACTGGCCACACTGTGGGTGTCTGTACTGCTGTCACCTCCACTGAGAAGCTCGTAAGCAGGGCCAAGGCCTGTTTGCTTACGCAATGTGTGCTGGTTCACATGGATGCCACACAAATACCGGCAGAATGAAAACTGTCCACGTTAGCTAGGGAACCTGATCTCTGTTGTCGCATGCTAATGTATTTTACTCCAGAATCTAACATTGTCTAGGGATAACAAAGGTCATGGTTTACATTATAGAACTCACAGTATTGATAAGGTCATCAAGGAAACCTGATCTGCCACATATCTGCAGTTCTCCCTGGCGGTTTGTGATGCAAATCTAAGTTCTTCCTGGCAGTTGTGATACAAATACAATTCCAGCATTGTAAAGTGGCCACAGGAGCATCAAACCCAATCAAAAGCCGTGTTACTACCTCCCCCTCCAGCCTATAACATCACCCCCTGCTTTTGCCTATGAAAAGCACCCCCAGAATCTGTGTGGGCCCTTTTTCCATTCATGGAGATTGACCTGTACCCTTTTTGGAACATACTTTCCCTTAATAAACTTTACTGGTATTTGTTACTAAAAAGGATGCATCGTCGTGTGCTTTGGGGGAGGCAGAGTCCAGTTTGCTGCCCATCAGGAAACCAAACTTGCTAGTTTGATTTCTGGAACCTGAATCAGGTCACTCACGGTCTCATTAGCTGCATGACCTCGACAAAAAAACACTGCTATTTTGGTCTCTATTGTACTTATCTGTAAAATGGGGATAATACCTCATGAAGTTGAGAGGATTTACTGAAAATGTATTTCTCAAGGAGCTTCACAGACTCCAAAAGTACTGCACCTATGTAGATTTGTGTAATGGGATTTCATAATATCCTAGCCTTCTGCTTAAGATTTGTAGGCTGCAACTCTGCTTCTAAAACTATCCAGAGCAAAAAAAAGAACACACAAAACTAAAACCCACTGCCTTCAAGTTGATTCTGACTCTCAGTGACCCTATAGAAAAGAGGAGCACGGCCGGATAGATTTTTCAAGGTGCGGCCTGTGGATTCAAACTACTAGCCTTTCAGTTAACAGCCGAGCTCTTAACCACTGCACCATCAGGGAATTCTCCATAGCATGTGTTCATTAAGAGGGCTGATGACAAACTCTGTGGTCCCTAGAAATACTTAAGGAATCATGAGGTACTTCAAAATTCATACACTGTTTCTAAAGTCAAAATAGTTAACTGATGGCCTGAATTGATGTTAGAACATTTGATTGTAATTTAATCTCTGAACTTCATTTTTTCCAAAAAGATATGCCAGATATTAAAATATATTAAATTTGTAGCAGTGGTGGGGTCCAGGGACCATGCTCGCGGAACATCAAGGCCAATTGGCATAACTAACTTGTTGCTAAGAGAGTCTTCTGCAGTCCACATTGGTGAATGGTATCTGGGGTCTTAAAGAGCTAGCAAGCTGCAGTCTGAGGTACACCAAATGGTCCCAACTCACCTGCAACAGATGATCACTGTCTTAGTCACCTGGCACTGCTCCAACAGAAAATACCGCAAGTGGAAGGTTTCATGTAGAGAAGCTTTGCTGACACAGTCTGGCAAGCTGCAAATTCATTTATAAATTGTAAGTCCATTCAGTATGAGAAATCATCACAGTCCAGTAGGTTAAGTCCAAATCCAGAGACAACATCTCAGCAAAGGAACCTCAAGTCTAAAGGACATACTCTGCTTTCGGTGCTTTTCTCATGGTGGTATGAGGGTTCCAACTTCCTCTGCTCACTTCTCTCCCTTAAATTCCGTGAGCTTGTAGCTTAAGTCCTGTCTCATCAACACAACTGTTGCCCTTTCCCCACCATCAGTTATCACAGAGGCAGGATTCACAACACATGGGAGGAATGGCACCACATTGGGACTCAGCCGAGTCAAATCAACACATATGCTTTTGGGGGGACATAATTCAATCCATGACAATCATCACGGACAACAATGACATGAGGGAGAAAGAACCTAGAAGACAGAAAGACACACATGAATGGGTGACGATATCAACATGTGACCAGAAGAACCATATGGTGCCCGGCCACCACCAGTGACAACCGTGATGGGGCTCACAATGTTGACTCCCAGTGGCAACACGAGAAACAGGGTGAACGCTAAGAACTCCACTAAAAGACCACAACTGATGGCCCGAATGCCTAGAGTTTCCCCTGGGAGCATGGCCCTGAGACCTGATGCTGCCCCTGATCATAAATCTTTACTGAGGTCAACTCTTCAGACAGGAATGGATTGGACTCAGGGACACAGAGTGACCACATTGTGTGTGCACTTTATGGTTCTGTGCATTTATAGGATGTCTACTTACTGGCTTCTCACTAGAGGGAAGTGGAGAGGAAGGGACAGGAAATTGTTAAGAGGATGTGACATGTATGGAACGGAAAGGAAGAGTGTGCTTTCACTGGGCAATAAGAGCAGAAGAAGCTGCAGATAGGCAGGCGTGCAAATTTAAACTGGATTGTACACTTTCACTCAGTCACAATAAAAAAAAAATACCTAAATTTGAGTTAGTTTCTTGATACCCATTTTACAAAACAGTTCAGTGGTCAGGCTATTCAAATGAGATGAAAAGATGAGAGGTCTGTAGTCTTGTTTTAGGGTTTACGGATTCTGTTTTGTTGAGTGAGTTATGTCAGTCCTCTTGGCCTGAATTCCCAGTAATTTTTGTCTGAATTGCTATGCAGACCACAACAGAAAGGGGAAAAGCTGAGTTCCCACTATGAAGTGGACACTACCCAGCCCGAGTTCTTTCTAGCAGAGGCGCCATACTCTAGAAGTATGAGCATGGATGAACTCTGCAGTCCGATAGCGTGCTGATCATCTTTGCTCTCCCACTTAATAGCCATATAGCCTTGAGCAAGTCACTATCCCCATGTCTGTTTTCTCATTTGTGAAGTGGGAGAAATAAAAATAATACCGCAGGGGTTTTTGTGAATATTAAATATACCTTAAGTGCTTAGGTGAGTGCGTGGCATTAATAGGCCTGTGAAAGTATTTTGTAAGATAGAAAAAAATTCTACATCACTCTGCACCACTTATGTCTGCTTAACTGCAACTGTATATACCCTCTCCCCACACACAGACACATAACAGCTGGTGAACTTCGGGCTATGGTTTTCTGTTTGCAAAACCCCCTCTAGTTCAGTACCTACATGCTATCAGTGAGAAAAAGAACGATGAAATAAGCTTTGTGCTGTTCACAGCAGAAGTAGGTTAAGCAAACAGCTGTCAAGCACAGTATTGAGGGCAGAATGGCAAAGAATAGGAATTTACTTGTTGGCTTATCCAGAAATGCTTTGAGATAGCACACAAAAATGCACCCAAAAGAAAAGTGGTACGGGGCAAAGTCAAAAATGAGGGTCTTAAAAGTTGACCCAGAAGCAAATGTCCTCTAGTGCAGCCTGGTGGCTAGAGGCAGGCAGCAGAGTTAAATTGGGGCTGCCTAGGGACAAAAGCAGAGGAGAAACTGCTATTACTTATGTGCTTTATGATGGTACCCTCAACATCAGAACAGGCCGTGTGTTCAAGAGGTGGAATTTTCCTGAATGTATGGGCATGTGGTTGGTAAGAGAGGCCCTGGTGCACATTTTTTTTTGTAACTGACCACAGTAAGAGACCGCGCAACTGTTCCTCCTCCTGTGCTGCCGTGTGCGTGATGGTGTCATGCACAGGATAAGGTCCCGCACAGGGAGGTCTGATGCTGTCGTGGCTGGGGTTGACCAGAGGGGGACATTTAGCCAAGGCAGAGGAATGGCCTTTCAAGCACTCCTGTGTGACAGCCACCTCTTCATGGTGCAGCTTTGATTCATTTGACCAACACCACAAAAAGGAAATACCAAACCCATTGCTGTCGAGTCAATTCAGACTCATAGCGACCCTATAGGACAGAACAGAACTGTCCCGTTGAGTTTCTGAGAGGACCTGGTGGATTTTAACTCCTGGCTTTTGGGGTAGCAGCCATAGCATTAAGCATTATGTCACCAGGTACACAGTTCATTCATCTCTGTGGGAATCTTATGTTGCCCATTAAGGGCAGGTAAAAGGGTTTTGCCAGGAGCCCAGTACACAGTAGGGGCTCCCACTTTCCGTCCGGTGCAAGTATGGTTCTGGTACTGCCTGTCTGGGACACAGTTTCCAGGGCTGCTGAGAGTACAGGTTGCAAATTCCAGAACAATCAGCCCAGCCGAGTTTCTTGGCTATGTACATTGTCTGAAGGGATGCAGAAAAGCTTGGTACAGACACTGTGGTTTTTGCACTTTTATGCAGTCATTAGAGGACTGTGTTTTAGAGAAGGTTATAACCCACTGATGTGAAAATGTGGGACTATTGGAAGTCTGCCTTAGACTCCTTGGCAAGTCCCTCAGCGTCTCTATAAGCATTACTGGGCAGATAGAGAAATAAAAGCCAGGTGCATTAGTTTGCTTTATTTTTTTTCAGCTATGGAAAGCAGATCAACTGAGAAGCCACTGTTCAGCACTAGTTAGCTTTGTGCTTGATGGAGCTTCTACTCCTTTGAGGGGGGATGCTGTGGGAATTAGCTAATCACCAGTTCTCAGAGCGATCCCCATTTCTGCGGCACTGGCTTTAAGAAACAATGAGGGCTTCTTGGTGGGCTGTCCCTTGGATTTGATTTACAGTACAAAACAATCCACTAGTCCCTAAATCTTTCTAGAATTAATTCTAAGACATGCACTTCAGATCCTTTAGCCCAAAATTAAATACCACAGGGCAAGAAATATTATCAACCAGTTATCCCGTCAGTCACTGATAAGTCTGGCTCTCGCCCCCAACATCAGCATGGTCTCTAAATGTGTAGGCCTCTTGTGTGGCCCGGCCAGCAGCCAGGAAAGATGTTTCCCTCCCAGCCGTCAGGCCCCTCAGCCCAGGGTGGAACCCTCACAGCAGCCTACTCGTGTTCGTGCTTGGACCATGAGCAAAGCATGGGAAAGTTCTAGATAGCTGATGTGTTCAACTCACTGCTTCCTGCTTATGCAGGAATTTGTAGACTGAGAAGCCCTGTTTATTTTGCACCCCAAAAGCTTGTCTTCCCAGACTAAGCCTTTTCCAAAATCCACATTTCTCAAACTGCTGTTCAGATATTTGTAATTTTTCAAAAAGTGTTAACAGAAGTCCTTAGGAACATGCCAAAACAGTATGGGAAACACTGACTGTAATACCCCCGGGGACACTTGCAGTCCCTGGTTTGAGCTGGGCTGCTGTCCTTCATCCTCTGCTGGTCAGGAGCCCTCTCTGGTCTGCTCCAGTGCTTCTAGACCTACTGGGAAGCTGGCAGCCTCAGGCTCCCAGGGGTTCTTAAACTTTTGTGCACCACTGACTCCTTTGACAGAGTGTGGGACCTATGTGGGTCCTTCTAAGAATGAATGTCAGTGAATAAAACAAAATACACAGCATTAAAAGGAGATCCAATTATATTGTCACATTTAGTTATCAAAACTTGAAACAAACCTCTGATATAGTTTTATCTGTCTTTATTAACTCATTATGTGTCTTCATTAACAGGCAACCCTGATGACATTAGTAGTTAAGTGCTACGGCTGCTAACCAAAAGGTTGGCAGTTCAAATCCACCAAGCACTCCTTGGAAAGTCTATGAGGCTGTTCTACTCTGTTCTATATGGTTGCTATGAGTCAGAATTGACTCAATGGCAATGGACTTGGGTTTTTTTGGTATTATTAACAGGCCTGAAACCCTGGTGGCATGGTGGTTAAGTGCTATGGCTGCTAACCAAAAGGCTGGCAGTTCGAATCCACCAGGCACTCCTTGGAAACTCTATGGCGCAGTTCTACTCTGTCCTATAGAGTCGGAATGAGTAAGAATCAACTTGATGACAGTGAGCTTGGTTTTATAATCTACACTTTTGAAGCAATGATGCATATAAGTAACCTTTTGTGGTGTCTGCAAAAGCCGCAATGAGAAATGCAACCCTCTGTACTCAAATGTTTCTCAATAATAAAGACACAAGCACTGCAAAAGCAGCTGTTGTTTATAGCTCATAATAGAAGAAAAGCTAAATTTCAGTTTGAGGTAATTGAAAATAAGTGTAAATTTTTCCCACCCAAGTTCAGGGAGTCCTGAGTTCTGTCCCTGGGCCCCTTGAGGGCCTTGGACTTCTTCTTAAGCATTTAGCATCTTAGAATTTCCTTATGTTTTACCTTGTATCTGATCAGTCTGCTTCTCTGTAAACATGTACTTAGAGGGGTAAGACTTGCTCTTTGTTTCATCTGAGAATCGAAGAATGAGGTTATAGACCTATTTACCCAAGGATATATATTCTTTTAAACTTATGGTGTATCTTCGGGCATCTGGAGAACTAGGGTTCTGCAACTCCAGCACGGCTTCCAGATGTGCTGGCCCCTGGGTTATATAGATGGGCCCTGGACTCTTTGTTGCCCTTAGCATCTCTGGGAAGCTTGAGATGGTCAGAGTGATAGGGGTAACAGCTGTAGTAAAACTCTGAGCCAGCTCCTTCCTTAATTCTTAAACCACCCCAACCTTGGAATGCTGGCACATAAAGAAAATCACAATCTCCCTTCTGACTGGTACTCACAAAGATTGTGAGTTTGTTTTCCCAGGCCATCCTTGACTGGTAATGGGGCAGAGTAATGCCAATTTGTAGCCCACTGTCTATGAGAGAAGCCACCAGCCCACAGATGTCAAGGACAACTTGTCTTCAGAAAACAAGCTGTGGCTCCTGTAACTTTTCCTTCTCTGAACACCTGCTTGCCCACACCTCCCGTCTGCCCCCTTTCCCTTCCCTAAATCCTTCTATAAGACCTGCCAGCCTGGCCTGAGATGTTGAGATGGTTTTTAGGGAGCTAATCAGCTATCTTCTCAGGTTGCCGGCAATCTGAATAAAGCGTTTTTAAAAGATTCAATTCCTGTCTCTGTATAATTGGCTTAGTAGTGACAGGCAGTGTGAGTCTGCCACCAGGATTTTCCCAGTAACAAGAGTTCCTCACCTGAGGTTTCTCAGAGGAAAATAAGATTGGATGGAACAGCTCATGGTGCCTGCAGGTGGCCAGCCTGACGAGTGACATTCGGCATCTTGGGCTAACTTCCTGTGACCAAGGAGAAGATGGACCAGCCCAGACGTCTCCTTGGGTACCTGCAGAGGGTGCTGCTGTCCACTGTGGATAATGGGCTGCAGAACTACCAGGCAGCTGGAGTTGGTGTTCTGTGCACCCAAGGAGAATTACATGTGGCCCAAGGACACTGGGAAACTGGGGAACGTGGGCAGAGAGAGGCTGGGCAGAGCTCCTGGTGGGTACAGCTACAGAGGGAAGCCCCCAATCTCTCTCTTTCCTAAGCAATAGTCTCTGAATCTTTCTGCAGTATAAAGACAGGTACTGTATTTTGAATTTCTGGGCTAAAATGAAACACTGCAATCAAGGCAAAGGTGGCAGTATCTACCAGTTTCTCAGAGAACCCTGTATATCAGCTGCTGGTGTCCCTGTCACCATTAACCAGGAGCCAGCTGGAGGGCAATAGCTGTAACAAGGAGAACATGTTATCCAAATTAGTGTTTCTCATTATTTTTTAATACTTGATCTAAAATGTTTGATTGGATTTAGAACCCATCCATCATATTAGTAAAAATTGCAACAATAAATTTGCCAGTGAAGGAAGAGCAGCAATCAGAACCTTCCAATACAATTTATACTGTTGTAAACTTTCTCAAACAGATGCCGCAAAGAAAATTATCACCTTCTTTGCAGAGGTTCTTATCCACACCGACTAGCAGGAGTTTAAAGGCATTATGATGAAAAGTGTCTTGCTCAGGATTTTTGTGTAACAATTTCAAACATAAAACCTCATGTATAATGGTTATGAGTGAAAGAAAGCTCAGCTTTCATTAAAATTTTTTGAAAAGATTGTATTGAAAATTCTATAAAAATTCAGTATCTTGAGGTGGGGATGGAAAAAGGCCAAATAGACAATTGGTAAGTGGTAACTTCATTGGAGGATAAGACAGCACACAACCCTGGGGAAGTCAGCAGTGTTTGTACAAGTGAAGGTCATGGAAGTCCCACAGACACACCCGAACTCCATGAGAGACCAAACTGTCAGGCTGGGGAGGGCTGCGAGGACTATGGTCTCAGGTAACATCTAGCTCAACTGGTATAACATAGTTTATAAAGAAAATGTTCTACCTTCTACTTTGGTGAGTAATGTTTGGGGTCTTAAAAGCCTATGAGCGGCCATTGAAGATACTCTACCAGTCTCACCTTTTGGGAGCAAGGGATCATAACAAAGACTAGTTTAGGTAAAGATTAGTTCCAAGGACTGATGGACCACAACTACCACAGCCTCTAACCAGCCTCAGTCCAGTATAACCAGATGGTAGCTGGCTACTACCAATGCTCTGACAGGGATCACAGGAGAGGAACCTGGACAGAGCTGGAGAAAAATGTAGAACAGAATTCTAACTCCCCCCAAAAGACAAGACTTAGTGGTTTGACAGAGACTAGAGAAAACCCAAGAGTATGGCTCCAGGATACCCTTTGAGCTCAGTACTGAAGATCACACCTCAGATTCATCCTTCGGCCAAAGATTAGACAGTCCCATAAGACAAAATGAGACTAAAGGGACACACCAGCCCAAAGTCCAGGACTGGACAGTAGGAAGGGACAGGAAAGCTGGTAATGGGGAGCCTAAGGTTGAGAAGGGAGTGTCAGCATTTCAGAGGGTTGTTACCCAATGTTGTAAAACAATGTGTGTGCTGTTTAATGAGAAGCTAGTCTGTTCTGTAAACCTTCATTTAAAGTACAATTAAAAAAAGAATGTGGTATCTTCGTGCTAATATTTTTATCACCATAATTACATTATAGGAAAACATAATAAAATTTCTCCTGTATAGGAACTCTTAGGGATCCCTGGTGATGCAATGGTTAAGTACCCCCTGCTGACCTCAAAGTTGCTAGACCAACCCACAAGCCACTCCACCAGAGAAAGATGTGGTAGTCTCTGTTTCTGGAAGGCTTACCACCTTGGAGACCCTCTCGGGGCCATTCTACTGTGTCCTGTAGGATTGCTATGAGTCAGGATCAACAGGATTCAGTTTTATAGACACTCACAAATCTCCTGCTATTTAGCCCAGAATGCTGTCCAAGTATTATTGTCTACGTTTTTCATGAAAGCCCTTTCTAAGTCTTCAGCCATTAGTTAAGAGGACCTTGGTGGGGAAGCCTGGTGTGGGTTGTGAAGCTTCCGATGTCCTTCCTTCCCTCCTTTTATGCCTCAGCTACCATGTTTCTGCAATTTAAATCCATTAATTAATTAACTCATTAAGGAGTAATCAAGCAAACCCCTCGTCTTAGAAGACTGCATTCCTTAGATTCCCTGAATGTCAGCACAGGTGATACTGTACCTAGCCCACTTTGCTTTCCAAGAACCTCTGACAAGTTTGTGTGGTAGGACTAGAAACATACTTGTGCCCTCAGCTGTATGCTTCCAGAATGCTTCAGGACAGCCCCTGTGCCCGGGGCGATGGAGTAGACCTGCCAAGTCTGGAAGCACCGAGGTACTGGGCCGCAAAGTCAGCTGCCCACTTAGCAGCTGTGTGCCCCTGGGTAGTTTCTTCACAAGCAGAAGGTTGATGACTACCCTTAATCCAGCAAGGCTGGATCAGGTGGGATGCCTCACAGGGGAGAGAAGCAAAAGTGAGTATGGGCTGGGGCCTCTAAGGAGCCTTGGTAGCATGATGGTTAAGCACTAAATTGCTAATTGAAAGATCTGCAGTTGGAACCCCCCAGGAGCAACCACGAGAAAAGACTGGCAATCCATTCCTGTAAAGATCATAGCCTACGAAGCCCATGAGGGCAGTTCTACTCTGTCTTATAGGGTCACTGTCTTGGTCAGCTGGTACTGTTGTAACAGAAATACCACAAGTAGACAGCTTTAAAAAGAGAAATTTTATTTTGTCAGTCCAGTAAGTTACAAATCCAAATTCAGTATGAGAAATTATCACAGTCCGGTAGGCTAGGAGTCCAAATTCAATATGACACCATCCTGGCACAGGAACCTCAGGTTCAAAGGATGAGCTCTGCTCTTGGTGCCACTTTTTCAGTGGTATAATGTTCCCAAATCTCAGCTTTCCTCCCTTTCCCTTCCATACCTCAAGAGGCCTCTCCAAGCTGTAATACTATCTCATACACTGAGTCTTGCCCCAGCACCTCAACTGCAGCCCATCCACTGTCGTTAACATCCTAGAGGCAGGAATTCCTACGTGGAGGAATAGCACACACTACCAGAAATCCCACCCCAGTCAAATGGCCACAGATTTCGGGGAGAATACAATTCAGTCCACCACAGTCACTGTAAGTCAGAATTGATTTGAAGTCACACAGTAAGACGGAGCTTCAACACCCAAGAGAGTGGCTGTAGGAAAGCCTCAGTGCTGGCAGCGGACCCTGGCCGAGGGGCCTGGGAGACATTGAGAAGAGTGGGTCTGCGGTGGACTGGAGAGTCGCACCATCCAAAAGGGGCATCTGCAACTGGGTTCCATGTGGAGGTGTTCACAGGAAATTCTGCAAAAAGCTTGCTAGTGAGATTTTAAATAAATCTGATTTTTAAATGTTGTCACCAGTTACCTTTTTTTTAATGAAGCACAGGCTGAACAGTAACGTTCACCAGCTCAGCCCACATCAGTGTTAGGGGAATGAGAATGACTGAGGCTACGACCTAGTGCCACAGGCCAGGCCCACTGAGGCATCGGAGTGGAGAGGGCAGCAGGAAAAGAGACCATTTGCACTGTTAACTAGGCTTCAAGGGACACTGAAGCCACAGAAGCTGGCCAGTGATCATTGTATGGGGCTCATTTTGCAAGTCATGGACTTCTGTTAAGAGTTAAAACTACAAAACTGCTAGAAGAAAACATGAGTGAAAATCTTTGTGGCCCTGAGTGAAGCGAAGAGTTTGTTTTTTAAGCGGTGGTATTGATGGGGTTTTGTCTTTTCTGGATTGAATAGATGTCCATGTTTGTGGTGCTGGGGAAATATAATTAAAAACAAAATCTGCTCCCAGGCCAGAAAACATCTCTGCAAAGGTAGAAGCAAATAAAGTAATTTTGTTATTGAAGAAGCATTATACCAGAATGTGATGTATTATAGGCAACCCACTAAAGAGACTGTTGGAAAGACAAAAAGGAATCTTAAATAGCTAACTGGAAGCAACCCACTCTAGATATCCTATCTCTATCACTGGAGGTAGATTTGCACTTTGGAGCCTGATATCACCACAGTTAGGCTCTTCTCTTCCCAGGAAACCAGATGGCATTTTGGAACACAAAAACGACTGCCCCCAGCCCTCTTCATGCTCCCAGAACCTCTGACAAGTGTGCATGGTGGGACCAGCAGCTTCTCTGTGTCCCTGTTATACAGGCAACAACAAATACGTTGAGTGAAAAAAGCCAGACACAAAAGAATATATTCTATAGGATTTCCAATTACCTGAAGCCTAAGAATACACAAAACTAATTTATGGTGATAATCATTGCTTCTAGGTAGGTTGACTTACTGACAAGTGGCAGGATAGAACTTTCTCAGGTGATGGGAATGTTCTATATCTCAGGCTGTGGGATCTTTACCTTGATGTATATAACTGCAGCTCCTCAAACTGAACTCTTAGGACTTTTGCACTGTATATACAATTTATAACTAAGCACAAAAAACTAAAAACAAATGCAATAGGTGAGTTTAATTTGGACAGATTAGATGCAACAGAAGAGAGTATTAGTAAAATAGAATATTCAAGAGAAAAAAGTGAGGGGAGAAAAATATTAACTGGAATGTCAGTCAGGAAGTAGAGAGTAAAGGAGAAGAATATGTATATTTTTTAATTGTGATTAAGAGAAAGTATACAGTCCATTTCAATTTCGCATGCCTGCCTATCTGCAGCTCCTTGTGCTGTCCTTGACTGGTGACAGCACACACCTCCTTCTATTCTATACTTGTATCCTCTTAACAAGCTCCTGTCCCCTCCTCTCCACTCTCTTGTCTCCCATCTAGAAAGAGACCAGTAGGACAGCCGAGGAGAGGCATATTTGAAGAGATTGTGGCCCAAATTTTTTTAGAACTAACAAAAACCATTAAGTCAGAGATTTACGAGGCTTTATAAATCTGGTAGTGTAGTGGTTAAGTACTACATCTGCTAACCAGAAGGTCAGCAGTTCAAATCCACCAGTTGCTCCTTGGAAACTCTATGGAGAGTTCTACTCTGTCCTACAGGGTTGCGGTGAGTCAGAATCGACTTGATGGCAGTGGGTTTGGTTTCATTTCTCATAAATATGAAAGAGAATACAAGAAGACCACACCTAGGCACACCATAACAAACCTGACAAAATCGGAAGACAAAGAGCAAATCCTAAAAACAGACAGAAAACAAAACAGAATCACATTTCCCGTAAGGGGTACCAATCAAAGACTAATAGCTCTTTCAGTAGAAATTATGGAATCCAGAAATCAGTGAAAGGATGTCTTGAAAACACTAAATGTCAAGCAAGAATTCTATACCATGAAAAGATACCTTTCACAAATAAAAACAAAACTAAGTAGTTCTAAAATAAAAACAAAAACTGAGGGAATTCAGTTTTGGAGATGGCTCACTCACACAGCTGTTGGCAGCAGGCCCCAAGTTCCTCACCATGTGGGCCTCTCCACAGGGACTCTGGAGAGTCTTGATGTCAGGGCAGCTGGCTGTTCCTAGAGCAGGGATCTGAGAGGGAACAGGCAGGAAGCCACAGTGCCTTCCGTGTCCTAACCTGGCACACCACATACTGTTGTTTAGCCATATTCTGTTTGTTAAAAACGAGTCACTAGAGGGAAGGGTGTTAGGCTCCACTTCCTGAAGGAAGAGTGTCAAAGATTTGTGGGCTTATTTTTAAACAGTCACAGATGCCGCTGGCAAACTATGGGCCTAGGGCAGTGGCTGTTGGCTGGTGGGTTTCCCAGTGGTGGTCGTGTGGGCTCTGATTACCTCCCTGGACTTGTTGTGCATAGGTAGTATCTGTGGGACTTTATTTCATGGATTGATCAGTTTTCTCACGGAAGAATCTTGCAGTCTTTGCGGTCTTTTAAGCTAGGGCCAGGTTTAGGCAGTTAAGGGGGGAAATAGCTTGAGGGAGTTTTACCTATTCACTGTGCAGATTTCATAAAACCATTCTTTTCTAAACCATTAGTTTTCTTTAAGTGTCTCTAGGTGCTGGTTTGCAGGCTGCTTTGAGCGGGAGATAGCCTTTTTCTTTCTCTTTGGACTCCTCTTCCAAGTCTAGGCCCATTGCAGTTGCTTCTACCCAGCTCCCAAAGCCCCTAGACAACAGCCAGATTTGGTACTGGCTTCTGTCCTGGAAAATGCTGCTTGCATAATGGTTAGTGCAACTTCCACTAACCAAATGATTGGCAGTTTGAATCTGCCAGGTGCTCTTTGGAAACTCTGTGGGGCAGCTCTATTCTGTCCTATAGGGTCACTATGAATTGGAATTGACTTGACAGTGGTGAGTTTGGCAGTCAGTTTCTGCCCTGTGAGGGCTCTGGAAGATAGCAGGTAAATTCACTGAGGGCTGGGTAGATGGACTCAATTGTTCTTATTTAAGGCAGTTAGGTATAAAGAAGACCTTCAGTAATGGAATGGTTGCAGCACTGAGCAGTGAGTTTCCGGTTCCTGGAAGGATTCTGGGAGAGTCAGGATGGCTAAATGTCTGCTTTGAATTAGAGGCTGAATGAGTGATTGCTACGCCCTTATTGGGGGCTTGAAAGCTTCGGAGTCTTCAGGGAAGAACATGACACATCATATCCTTATAACTATGATGGCAAAGACTATGATCATGGTGATGATCAGTTAAAAAAAAATCAAACCTATTGCTGTTGAGTCAATTCCAACTCATGGCAATCCCATATATGTCAAAGTAGAACTGTGCTCCACAGAGTTCTCAGTGGTAATTTTTAGAAATAGATTGTCAGGCTTTTTTTATGAATCACCTCTGTGCAGAATCAAACTGCAACCTTCCATTGACCAGCAGAGTGTGTTAACCATTTTGCCACCACAGACTCAAGCTGACATCGAGTATGTACTCTGTGCCTGAGACTATTGTATTGACGGTCTCAGTGCTGACTCATGTTAATCCCCGTAGGAAACTTACCTGGCAGGTGCTGTGATTATCCACATTTACTGATGAGGAAACTAAAAGAGAAAGTTTTGGTCATCTGACAGAGGCATCTGGGAAGTGGCAGAATGGCATCCGATGGTCTGGTCAGGGTCTGTGCTCTTAGCCATGACTCTAGCCTGTTGTCAAACAGGGTCTAAGTCACACGCCTCCCTAAGCCTTGTGACAGCCAAGCTCTGCAAAGAGGGAGCTCCAGCACCCTGCCGGGCTCCCTAAGTCAAATCAATGTTTATAGTGGGAAGCCCAAGGCTTTCAATCATCCATTAATGGTGCCTAACCGGGCAAGGCAGCTTTCAGTCACACAGGGACCAGAGGTCATCTTTCCAGAAAGAAGTCCAGTCGCTTCTTTCTAAAATGGACTTTCAACACTCTTGCTGAGCTTTAAAGATGTCAAGTGAAGCTTTTACTAAGTGGATTTCCTCCCATAATCACGTTAACGTGTCCCCTCAGCTGTTTCTTCTGCCAGATGCCTGTGAAGAAGATGCCAAGGGATTCCCAGCGCCCACCTTGGACCCTGTCCTGGGACGGGCTGCTCCAGCGATGTGGGGGGACAGAGAAGATGTTGAACGTCTCCTGTGCTTGGGCTGGCACTGGTATACTTATCCATAATTTTGCAATTTTTGTAACAGCATATCACGATTAATGTCAATTTTCAGATAGATCCCCTTTGTGGTTGTGATGGCTGTTGTGTATCATTGAGTCAATCTGATTCATAGCAACACCATGCGACAAGGTAAAATTGCTCCACAGCGTTTCCTGGGCTGTAATCTTGGTGAGAAGGAACTCTGGTGGCGTGGTGGTTAAGGGCTCGGTGTCAACCAAAGGGTCAGCAGCTCTAACTCATCTGCTGCTCCCAGGGAGAAGGTGTGACAGTCTGCTTCTGTAAAGATTTACAGCCTTGGAAACCTGACAAACCAAAACCAAACCCATTGCTGTTGAGTTGATTCTGGTTCATAGTGACCCTATAGACAGAGTAGAAATGCTCCATAGAGTTTTCAAGGAGCGCCTGGCAGATTCAAACTGCTGACCTTTTGGTTAGCAGACATAGCATTTAATCAGTACACCACCAGGAAAACTTGGTGGGGCAGTTCAAATCTTTCCTAGTGTCACCTTGAGGTGGGACTGACTCGACAGCTATGGATCATGGCTTTTAATCTTCATGGGTGCAGAGCCAGGACTTTCTCGAGCGGAGCCACTGGGCAGTTTGGAAGTACCAGCTTTGGGGTTAGCAGCTGGGCTCCACCATTGCTATCATCAGGGCTCTAATTCGTGCAAATACATACATAAGTCAAAAGGGCATTCACTTACACTTATGTGACAATTTGTAATCTCACAGCCATTTCATTTTAAATATTCACATCCTTGTTTCCCCTTATCATCACCCTTTACTGGGTGGTTGGGAGGTGCCTGGGGTCCTCACTTCTCAAGTCTATACCTTATTCTTCCTGCAGCTCAATTCTTGTCTCTTCGCCATTGTAAATGCCACTGTGTTCTCGTGCCACAAGCCTCTCTCCGCAGTCCTTCCTGACATACTGGAGGAGGTGTCACTGCCTTGGTCGCTGCACAGCCAGGGTAGAATGATGGCTGATTCATTGTGGCATGGAGGCAGTCAGCTGTGTCCCCTGGTGGAAACAAAGCAATCTGGGCCCATGCTCTGGGCTGATGAAATCGATTGGCCCCTCACACCCTGGTCACTTCCAGGGGGCAAACAGCCCTAGTGCTTCTACCAGGTGGCAACTTATTCTTCCTGTAAATACATATTTCCCACTGGGGCAATGGAGCTCACTGCTGTGCATATACTCTCTAGTTAATGGAGGAAGAGGAAGAAATGACTAGATGTTATAACTTGACAGCCGTATTGGTCAATAGCCACATAAATAATGCAGGGATTTATTATTTTGTTGTATTTTTTAAATAAAAGAATCAATGTTCACTTACAAAATTCTAAATGCAAGGCAATATTTTGATCACGGAAGATTGGTTTGGGTTTGTCCCTCCTAGAGGAGGAGTGTTGAGTGGGGATCTGTTGGGTCTAAGAGGCAGCCAGGAGGAGGCCCTGGGGTCAACTTGCGACCTAGGGTTGGTGGGGGGCTGGTTGCTGGCTGCTATGCTGGGAAGCCAACTTTTTCATACTGGTCCATCCTCTGCTGCTTTGACCTTAGTCCTGATTTGGCTGACTTGAGGTCAAGAATGGCAAATACATGATATACACCACCTTTCAATCCCATGCCTATGGTCATACGACTTCCGATGAACTCATATGTGACCTGAGAATCCTTCTGACTCTCATGCTCGAGGCAGCAGCTATCGAACTACAGAAGATTTGGTTATTTTGGTATCTCTCCCACACCCCAGATTCCCAAACCTTTTCTGAGAAAAAACCACTGCCATCGAGTTGATTCCGAAGCATAGAGATCCTATAGGACTGAGTGGAACTGCCCCATGGAGTTTCCAAGGAGCACCTAGTAGATTTGAACTGCTGACCTTTTGGTTAACATCCATAGCATTTAACCACTACTCCACCAGAAAAAAAACCAACCAAATCCATTGCTGTCAAGTTGGGTCTGACTAATAGTCACCCTAGAGGTCAGGGTAGAAGTACCCCATAGAGTTTCCAAGGAGCATTTGCTGGATTTGAACCGCTGACCTTTCGGTTAGCAGACATAGCTCTTAACCCATTACGCCACCAGGTTTTCCTTGTCTCAGTCCAGGTAACGGTGTCTATCATAGGGCAAAAAGGTACAAGAGTCTGTCTTGATAATATGAGAACCCGCTTCGATAAATGCCAGTAACTGATTGTTCACATTTTCCTTATGAAGTTCTAACCAGACTTTTCCCCAAACACACGCTTTTGCCAAATAGAAAAAGCAAAGTATCTGTTCAAGGAATTTATAACTTAGTGGATAAAATCTATGAGTAGCTGTTATTCACAGAATAAGGTAGAGAGTACTGGGCTAACAGGCGAACTGACAAAGTGCTGAGAGAACCCAGAGGATGGCCAGATAATTCTACCTGGGGCTGGGCAGTAGAAGGGCTGGGGACTGTCTTGAGGAAGTGGAGGGCTGGTCCCGATCCCTGAAGGACAGGCAGGGCTTCTGTAGGCTGAGAGGGAGGGGTGCATGCACGGAAACAGGGCAGTGTGCAGGCCTGTCTGGTGTCACGCGGTTGTTTATAGAGGCTCTTGTGGCATGTCACACTATGCAAAGTAGGAAAGGTAGCATGAGGCCAGGGCAGGAGGCTGAGCCTTATCCCCAGGGCAATGGGGAGCCGTAACAGGTTTTAAGTAAGAATTTAACACAGGCAGACTGGCCAGGCCTTAGCATGGGAGAAGGGAGACAGGAAACAAGATACCAGAGAGGAGGAGGAAGGAAGACTCACTCTGTCAAATTAGACCATGGCATCTTGTAGACCGGCATTTCCCTCGAAGGACTGAATTGTGTTCTCCAAACACAAATGTTGAAGTCCTTACCCCCAAACCTATGTGTGTGATCCTATTTGGAAATAAGGGCTTTCTTTTAGCATGTTAATAAGGTCATACTCGACCAGGACAGTCCTAAACCCAGTCGCTTCTCACTGGTGTCTAACCAAGAGGAGTACTGACACAGAGAGCCACATCACAGGGGACGAAGTCTTGAGACAAGGCAGACAGAAGTATCTATTAGCAGCAAAGGGACATCATGGATTGCTGGCTGTCACCAGAAACTGGGAGAAAGGTCTGCAGAAGAAAGCACCATGGCCGAGACCCTGATGTGAGCCTTTCAGCCTCTAGAATGGTGAGAAAATTGGTTTCTGGATCTTAAAGGCAGCGACTTGTGGTGGTGTTTGTGACAGCAGCACTGGGAACCTAAGATGCCTTCCTTTTTCCCTGGACAAACAGTCTCAGGCTTTTGCACCAACAGTTACTGATTCCAGGGAGCTTTGGGTCTGCTGACCCACCCACCTCCAGCACCTTGGGCCAAGGGTGCCTCCCACCTCTGTGGCACAGCTGGCTTAACTCATGTGACAAATGCAGAGATACACTGCTCAGATCTCCTTCTGGAAAGAACTTACTCTCTAGCTGCCAGAAGCGCCGTTGGCGATGGCCCCCAGCTGTGGCACCTTTAAAGTTGCCTCAGCTTTTGGACCCAGCCCTGCTCTTTGCCCCGGCCTGTTCATTTCCGCTCCACTCAGATGTCTCCTAATAGGAAATCTTCGCTTTGGCACTTCCTGTTGGGTTGGAGGAGAATTTGTTGAGGTTTTTCCTGCCCAATCTTGCTTTCTTCCTGTCATGGATGGTACGGTGTTCCCCAAAAAACATGTGCAGAAATTTGCCTGGGCCATGATTGCCAGTATTGCGTGTGGTGTGAACTCCACCTCTGTGACGTTAATTAGGGAGGATTGGTGGCAGCTGTATTGGCGTGGGCCGGACTCAGTGTGTGAGACATTATTCTGTACCTTGAGACAGTCTCTTGAGACAGAAAGGAAAGAAGCTAGCGGAGAGACTTGGGGACTTCATACCACCAAGACGCAGTGCTGGAAGCTGAGCGCATCCTTAGGAAAGGACTCAGGGTCCGTGCATCTCAGAAGTTGCCAGACCAGGGGAAGATAAACGACAGGACCTTCTCCCACAGCCAGCAGAGAAAGCCTTCCCCTGGAGCTGACACCCTGAATTTGGACTTTTAGCCCACTGGACTGTGGCAAGTAAAAATTCTCTTTTTCAAGCCATCCACTTGTGGTATTTCTATTAAAGCAGCGCTAAATGACTGAGCCTTTCCCCATCTGTCGCAGGTTCTAGCCTCCATACACTGCGTATGCCCTTTCGGTAGACTGTTGGTGTTCCTCCTTTGACCTCAGCATCTGCCTCCCAGAGGATCCCACTGACACACCTGAACGTGTACTCAATCCTTGCTGTTTTCCAATGATGATGAGAAATCAGCTGTGAGCCATGGGTGTGGATGACCTGGCTGACAAGGTATAGCCTGCTGGCCTTCGGGCTCTTTCGAGTCCAGAAAAAAAACAGTGAAGACTCTGAACTTCCTTCCAGCCGCGCTACTAGAACCTGTTTTTTTTTTTTTTTTTTTTTGAAGATCTTCGTTTTCCACGGGTGCCTAACACCAATCGTGCCTTCTTCAGAGAGGGTGAGGTTCAGGATGGTTTCACTGAAAGCCACGTCTTAACTCAACCCAATTATCCCGTGTTCATTTAAGAGACGTGTACAGTGACAGGTGGCGAGGGCTTGTCTCACCAGGGAGGTGATTCTAACAGTGGCTGAGAGATGATGGGGACCAAGTGAGGACAAAGGCTGTGGGAACAGAGTGACCGTGGGCTGGGGAGTGTAGGTCAGTTATGGACACATCCACCAGGGGCCAGAGTTTGTCTCAGGGAGGTGGGGAAGGAGTCAGCAGTCACCCCTAAAGTTCTGACTCCTGCACCTGCGCAGACAGGAGTGCGTTCGCTGAGCTGGGAGTCCTGGAGGAGTTGGGAGCACCTTGGCAGAGAACAACGACTTCAGCTCAAGCATCTTTTGGACTCAGAGATGCGTGTGGGACATCCAGGTGAGAACCTCTCAGGGGCTGCCTGATTTGGCTGTTTGCTAGCTCTGCTAACCAGATCGCTGGGATGCAACATCCTGCCAGGGCTGTCCTCTCCCCTCTGGCCCCTCCGTTGGGCTTTCTCGAGCCCCTTGCCTGAGGCAAGAGCAGTGCCAGAAGTGTGGTCTGCTGAGCTCCCTGAGCAAGCTCTTAACACAGCAGGGCCCTTCAGAAGTTCCAGAACTGACAGCCCCAGATGTACCACCTGCCGGCATCTGTTCACAGAAGCACAGCATCACAAACTCTGCAGACCGGAAGGGACGTTCGAGGTCATCCCTTCTAGCCTCAGGGTTGGCATTTTCAGGTCATCCTAATAATTGAGGTGCTTCTCCTATTGCGCTGAAGGCAGTTTCTTCTGACTTTGCCTCAATATGTTGTAAAAAACACAGTTCACTTGTGGTCCTCCTGCCTCAGGAGAAGAGCACTGGGTCCCCTTTTGTGACTTGAGCAGTGAGGGACATGGTGAGGACAGGTTGGGCAGCATAAGTTCTTTTCGTTCTTCAATACCACAGCTACTAGAATGGTTTCCTTGGTGACGACAGCTTCTCAGAGGTGTCTAGGTTTTCATTTTCTCTATTTTCCTAAATGTTTAAATCATGAATACTTGGTTTAGGTAGCCTGCTGGAAAGTTTTCACATGTATGTGAATATCAAGAAATATATACGTATATACGTTTTTTAAAAAACGGCTATGAGGCATTTTTTAGGACATTTTTTCTCATCCAAAAAAAGACATGAAGATTGACTGAAAATTTTTTAAGTTAAACAAGACGCCTTCTTCAAAGGCGTCCGCTCCACGGAAGGGATGCAGCTAACCTAGTTATGTTTTCTTTAATGTGAAATAGCTATTTGCCTGACATCCATTTGCATCTCACTATCACAGTCAAATGGTTGGGACATTGATTTTTTTCTAGAGCTCTCTTTGAACATGAAAGTGTTTTTTACTTTTTTCCCCCTTGTGAGAGCAGCGATAAGAACGAATCGATAATTACATTGTTGGATAAAAATGAATATAAATTTTATTGAAAAACAACACCAGCATCGATGTGGGGGGGAGGCGTACAGCTCCGCAGCCACCGGCCCACGCAACTCAAGGCACACATTATGAAAAGTCATCTCGTCTTAAGATTTCCAACTACTTATCCCAAAAGCGAAGAAATTACAGACCTCAGATACTGACGTGGGACGCAGATGCACACTGCCTTTGCAAATTTAGCCATGTGGTAACACATTAATGTGCTGCTGCAGGTGAACGGTGCATTTCGAAGACTAACTGGTTCGGAGAGAATTTAGTCCTGCTTAGCATGGCTGGTTAGCGTATCATCCCCGACCTTCCACCACTGGGAACATTTCTCTACTTTTCAAGTCCTTTGAGAAGAGCATTTCAGCAACTTTTCTTGGCAACTTGTCCCTCCTGCTCAACAACAGGAAATAGCTCTTTATGTCTAGCCTAAATCCCTCCCTTGGCAGGCTGGGCGGCATTTGTCTGGTTAGGGCAATGTAACCTACGGGGAACTCGCAGTGATCACAATCAGACTGCAAACCGAATCCAGCTGCGCTAGTGGCACTTCTGAAACAAGCCGAAAAGAAATAACTCCTCGGCCCAGGGTGCCCTCACCTTTCCTGTCGTCTGCACCTTTCTGCCTGTGGGTGGAGGCCGCCTTGCTAGGAAGTCTTTGGGGGAGGGGTTCCCAAACACTCTCTGGGTTTGCTCACTTCAGTCCTTCATTGTCTTAGTACCTAACGACTGTGGTCCAAGCCGTCCCATCCGATGGTCATGTCCAGCGTTTCTGGGTAAAAGATCCCTAATTCCTACCGTGTTTCACCTCTTTTAACGAAGACAGGCTCCCTTCACAGTTCTGGAAGGCCAAAGCTGTGCTCCGTGTACACATAGGGAAGTGCTGAGAAGTGTGGCCATGCAGCCACAAGAAGCATCCAGTGAACTGATCATCAGCAACTCAACATCGGTTTTCAAATTCTGTGTAGAAACCCAGCGGGTGCCAAGTTCGGCGTCGCCAAGGTTCGCAGATCAGCAACTTCGCACTTCCGACACCAGGGGGCGCCCGTGCCCTTCCACGGTGCCGTGGACCGGTTGACCGGGAAACAAAGATGGGATTTAAATAAAAGACTTCAAAATGCAGTCCTGGATTTCCACCCTGAGCAGCATGCGTGCAAAATTCATGAGGATTGGATTGCATTTCATGTATTTTTACTTCGCTGGAAAGAAATGCAGGTGGCTTTTCTGACTGTGCCTACAGCTGTCTTTACAAAGGGGGTGCCTGGGTAAAACACCAAGGAGGGGCGTGCGGACTCTTGGCCGGGACTCGGCATCTCGGGACCGCTCCTTGTTTGCTGGCTGGCACACTCTGCTCTCCACAGAATGTACTGATTAATTTTATTGTTTTTTAAAAGACCCTTGGAGCTCCCAGCAGCAGTGGCAGTGATGCCCGCCGTGGCAGCCAGCTCTGGATCTAGTGAGTGACACGAGTCATGGAAGGCACTTGTGACCCTGAGGAAACACAGCACATTTCTTTCAGCCCATGAAAACCACAGGCGTGAGAAAAGGCTGTGCGGAGGGGTGCAAACTCCGCTTGTCTCCCTGAGGTGCTGCTTCTGCACGCCGCTCTGCCTCTTCGGTTTTTGTGCATTTTCAGGCCGGAGTGACACAGTGCAGCCTGGCCTGAGTAGCAGAGTCCATCAGAGGGCGCTGGCCACAGCCGCGGCAGCTCAGCCTGCCTGGGGAAGGGTGCTCCTTTTGGACCAATGTCCCCAGCTGGGTAGAGGATGGGCATGCTGGGACCTGGCTCTGGGCCAGGTCCATAGTGTCTGGGTGGGGGACTTTTGGAGGAAGGACTGCATGTGGATGATGCTGACATGCTGGCAGCCTGAAACTTAGGACAGGCCTGGGGCTGGGGGTGGCAGCAGTCAGCCCGGCAGTCTACCTCCCCCAGCTCACTTGCTTCACCTTGCAGCCCCAGCATCTAGCCCACTGACGGGTGCTTATTAAATGCCCACAGACATTTACTGAATACGTGAATAAGAGGAAGACACAGTGGGGTGCCTCTGAGGAGGCTGGGGAGATCCCTGGGGGCCCTGGCTGCAGCTGAGCCTGGGGGCATTGGGAATTGCAGTGTCCAGAAGGGCAAGACAGTGTGGCTCTCGAGGATAGACATTGAGATGGTCAGGGCTGCCAAGCTGGAAAGCCACTGGACGACAGGGACCTTCCTGAGGTGTCTCCACGTACAGGATGGTGTTGCAGAGGCCCTGTGGGCTTCTTTCGTCCTTCGTCTCCATTGTCCTTGCTGAAGCCAGCTTTTCCACTGTTTCCATGGCAACGCTGGCCCCAGGCTCTGCTGTGGGTCAGCTGGGCGGTGAGGCCTTCTCAGGCCGAGCAAGAAAAGGGCCCTGCCTGGACTGTCTCCAAAGAAGGGCCGGAGGCTGGGAGTCTCTTTCAGAGAAAGGGGGGAGGCAATCGGACTTTTCCTCAGGGAAAGCACAAAATGGTTCTAGGTTGAGATGGCCCCAGGGGTACCTTTGCCGGCAGGGAGTCTCTGGGGCCAGGCAGAGCCCATTTGTCGCATACGCCTCTTTGGTGCTGTCACATGTGCACTGCTTATGCCTGACCTCCCCACCCAGGCTCCCTGTGAAGACAGAGGCAGGGGACAGGGCCCTCGCAGGACCTCGAGGGCCACTCTGCCCCCTTGGACAGAGCTCACTGCTCTGCTGCTCTTCCAAGCTTAGTCCCTTAGACTTAGGTTGCAGGACTGCTAAAGGTGTCCCTCCATCCCTGATCTCCACCCAGGATGCCCATGGATGGGAACTGGCTGCCCTCAGCTTTGGGCCTCCCTGCGCCTTTCCTGGTGTCTGTCCTAGCTCTGAGTAGGGACTGTGAGAGGCCGGCAGCCTCCAGCCAGTGGTGAGTTTGGGGGCTTCCTCCACCTCTTCTTTTTCCAGGCTCTTGAAGACCAAGACGAGGGTAATGCGAAGGCTGCGGGCTGGGGAACGCAAAGGCTGCAGGCTGGGGAAGATAGGCAGGTCTGGGAAAAGGGGACAGCTCAATAGTCCCTGGGGTCCAAGGGCTGGCTGGAAATACCATGAAGCGTGATGTGACTTGAAAGGGGCTATGTGACTCAGCCTTGCAAATCACATCCCTCTGCGTCTTTCAGGGTGAGAAGGAGAATTCTAACACTATCGTGCGGCAAACTTTCAGCCTGGGCAGTGTCCCTGCATTCCCACGTCAACCCTCTAACGACAACAGTAACAAAAGCTGGGGCACCTGGGCAGTGGCAGACAGTTTACAATACCTTGGATTTACATAGCACCGTTTTCTTCTCAAGGGCCTTTGCCTCTGTCCCTGCAGCTGCTGCCACAATTTCTTTGCACAGCCATCTGAACACAAACCGTGCAACCCTTGTGGCCGAGCAGGGAGACCGAGGCAGTGGCCTAGTAGTGATTTCATGCAGACTCAGAAGTGTCCAGGGCTCTTTGCTCTTCCCTGGGGCCCTCCCTGGGCAGGCCAGGCCTGGATCCTCCGGGAAAGGGTGGCAGGGGCTGGGGGTGGGGCGCGCAGCCCCTCACTGGGCGTTCACCTTGTACTTGAGGATGTAGGAGTAGAAATTGTGGTTGGCATTCTCCAGGACCATGACATAGACTTCCTGGCAGCCTGCCGTGTTGCAGCTGCCCTCCCAGTAGCCCTCGGGGTTCAGCGTCAGGGGCCATGTGTCCTGCCCCTTCACCAGGGCCTTGGCGACACCATGCAGCTTCAATTTGAACGGGACGTTCCGGTTGGCAGGAAGCACGCCTGATAGAGGCTCGAGCAGCTCATTGTCCTGCCCCCAGTTGCCAAAGCTCTCGGGAAACATGGGCCAGTTGACCTTGGTGTTGGTGCAGCTCAGCAGGTAATTGAAGACGAAGACGTAGTTGCCTGGTTCCTGCCTCTTCTTGACAAAGATCTTGAGAGCAAACTTGCCGGCGTGGGGCAGCTGGACTTTGAGCTCCGTCCGCTTCTCCCGGTGCAGCTGGAAGATGTAGCGTCGCTGCGTCTCCTCGGTGATGAGGCCATCGTCCCCGTGCAGAGAGGCCAGGACGCTGATGCCCTCATCCACGCCAAAGCTGATGCAGCAGCGCCCGTCACTGGTGTGGATGATGGGGTCAGGGTGCGAGGGCTTCACGATGCCCATCTGCTCTGAGAACCAGCTGGGGCCCACAGGTTGGTGCAGCTCAGCGGGTAGCCGGGCCCCAAAGTCCACGAAGTTGCACTTGAGGGTGTACTCCAGCACAGAGCTATAGATGTCGGAGTTGCCTTTGGCGAAGATCTGCAGTTTGTGGGTGCCCATGGTTGGGGGGTACACATCCAGCTTCATGCCATTTTTCCTGAGGCTCAGCAGCCCGTGCTCCTGCTTGCCATTGAGCATAAACATGAAGGGCGTAGGGGCGCAGCTCTCAATGGTGACAGTGGCCTTCCCGTTCACTGTGGGGAGAAGACCAGGCCAGGTGAGAGAGACCCAACAGTGCTGGTCAGTGTGTGCCTATCTCTGAAAGCCCTGATGCACGTGTGATGTACAGTACATGCCCATTTCCGTGGTGTAAATACTTTTGCCATTACTGACTTTTTGGGGGGAACAGAAAAGTCCCTTAGTCAAAGTGAGTTTACAAGTTGACATGGCTTAACTAGTTAGAATAAATCTGACCAAATCCAAATGGATAATGATTGGTTTATATAATATTATATCAGAATTCCTTCAAAACAATGGGTTCCAGTTCTATTAAAAGACTCTTCAAAAGCAAAAATCAAATTATTGCAATTGGAGAATGAAATTTTTCATCTGAAGATGAAAACACTTCAATTACCCATGATGACTGTTTGATCGGAAACGACCGTGACACACCACTGCAAGGGGCCTCAGGCCTTTGTGGGGTTCCCTTCCAGAGAGCTGGGAGCTGGGGCTCTAAAGGGAAAAGGTGCCCCCAGCCGTAGGGTGCACACCCCACCCACTGATTCACACTAGGTGAGAGTGTCTTGGAGGGTCAGCCTGGCTCCACAGTCCCAAGGGGACAGGTTCTTGGGGCTTAGCGTCTGGGTTCCTCAGGTCTTATGTTGACATTTGCTCATCACACTATCAACAGCTGACAGGGCCACACTTTCCCTCAATATTGTAACTGGTTGGAGTGGCTTTGTTCCTGGAGACAGTGTTCAGGGGGCGAGGTCACTCCTTACTCCCTGCCTTGCTTTCCCAGTGACCTCACGTAGGTGTGTCTTAGCCACGTTCCTGGGATAGAACATAAAGAGTCAGTATCTACACAGGAGTGCCTTGCACAGATTGCTCCCTTGGAGCTGCTGTTTGTCTTCTTCTGCCTTCATTTCTATTTCTTGGGGACAGGTGGTCAGGTCCCTTGGTCACTGCAGCCTCACCCACCTGGGCTTCCTCCCTGCCTCAAAGGACTACAGGAAGGAGTGGTGGCTTCCCTGTGAGCCTCTCCTTGCTTTGCCCTCAAAAACTGATCACTTACTCTAGTGCCAGCCAGCGTCCCATGCCTCTCACACTTTGGAGTGCAGAGGAAGGAGATGTCTGGTCCACATGCGCTGGCTCCACAGAGTTTCCAAGCAGCACCTGGTGGATTCAAACTGCCAACCTTTTGGTTAGCAGGTGTAGCACTTAACTACCAGGCAACCAGGGTTCCCAGTGGAGATAAGCTCCCTAATAAAGGCGATCCAAAACACTACGAGAGGGGGCTTCCAGGGAACTCCAGCTCTTCTGGGAAGATTGTAAAAGGCTGCTTTGTAGTCCAAAAGTTTAAGCTGAGACCTTATCTAGGATTGCAAGGAAGGGCTGGAGAGGGAAAAACATTCAAAAAAGAGGGAACAGAGTATGCAAGGGCCTGAGGCATGGAAGATGGTCCTAGAGGATCTGAAATAAAGCTTGGTGGTCACAAGAGTGAGGGTGCTGACTCTGGTGAGGCAGGAGGGATGGCCTCCCCACAACCTCCAGTTTGAGGAGACTCTCAGAAGGGGTGTAAGTACAGGAACGGCCAGGTGGGCCTTCTCACAGATGCCTCCAGGGTGGGAATCAACCCCCCCAAAATGAATGGCACAGGTTATCTGGACCTGACTGTGTGCAAGGGAGACCTGCTCACAACCAACGTTGGTGCAAACTGGAGCAGGATGGGCTGTGAGGAGTCAAGGGGCTGAGTTAGAAGAGGAAGCTAGGGGTGAGGAAGGTTTCAACCAAGAGGGAGTGATGAGCCTGCTGTTCTTGGCTACTTTCCTTTGGAGTTACCATAGGACGCATGTGCTGCAAAGCGGTTGAAGGCAGTGGATAATGTAGAGGAGATAACACTAAAGCGGGAGGAACCCCCGCAATTAGTGAGCTTAACAGAGGGGAGAGGAACGGCACTAGAAACCATGCAGTGTGTTCAGAGAGAGGGACAGCAGGCTACAGAGGCTCACAGACACAAAGGGAGGGGAAGACTTCTGGGAGGAGAGGACTTCCGGGAGGGGAAGAGTTCCGGGAGGGGAAGACTTCCGAGAGGGGAGGAGTTCTGGGAGGGGAAGACTTCCGGGCGGGGAGGAGTTCTGGGAGGGGAAGACTTCCAGGAGGGGAGGACTTCCTGGACAGCATGGCCTGCACTGCAGATGCTCCAAGGTGTGAGAGATCTAGTTATTAGGAAGTCATTGGAGACTCTGGAGAACGGGAGCAGAGGCCAGACTGTAGAGCATCACGGGTGGAGGGAGTCCCTGTCAGCAGTTAACACACTCGGCTGCTAACTGAGAGGTTGGCGGTTTGAGTCCACCCAGATGTGCCTGGTGACGTAATGCTGGAAGACCAGGCATGGAATACCCTCTGGAGCACAGTTCTACTCTGACATGGAGTCACAGTGAGTCAGGATCAGCTTAACAACAACTGTTGTTTTCAGTTGGTGGGTGAAGAAGAAATACAGGTGGTAGGGAGGTGTGACTCGTTTGAGTGGTTGGGGAACGTAGAGTGAGGGAGGAGTTGGTAGGGAAGGTTTTGGGATGAAGGATGCCTCTGAAGAGGGCAGATGGAAGGGGGCAGCTTTACTTTGTCATCCCTGCCCTGCTGGCCTGGTGGGCATTGAGGACAGTAGCTGAGCAGTCTGGAGGCAAAGGCTCCATGGCAGCCTCGATGGAAAGACTCTGGGACACCATCCGGGAATCCAGGCAGACCTCTGTCTCCCTGGCAAGAGCATCTGACCCGAACTGGGCAAAGTGGGTGTGGCTTGTTTTTATTTTTTTGGTAGTCTCCATTGTGATAAGCTAATTATGTAAGCCTTTATGCATGACATCTGTCTTTCTTGCTGGGCTATGGGCTTTATGGGTTGTGTCTATCGTGTTTCTTGCCATGTCCTAGAGCCTGGCCACCATAGTGCCTGGCCCAGATAGTTCTTGGCAGAGATGTGTGGCATGACTAGAAGGGGTGAGATAGAGGATCAGCAATCACCTGGTGGCCTTGTTGGCACTTCTGTGCCCACCTGCTTGGTTCTCCCTGCTCCCAGCTCTCCCCCCTTGCTCTCAGGGGCTCCCTGCCTCCTGCCTGTGGCCCACTCTTTCCCAGCTCTGTTGCCTCCATTCCAGTTTCCCCCTTTTGCTTCTTCCCCAGCTTCACTCTTAACCTAGTTAGCTATAAAAAAATATATTCTTTAAATATTTTTTATGAGTGTGGAAACAAAGTTTATATCACCATAAATTAGGAGGAAATCCTGGTGGTCTAGTGGTTAAGTGCCACAGTGGCTGACCAGAGACCGACAGTTCAAATCCACCAGGTGCTCCTTGGAAACCCTATGGGGCAGCTCGACTCTGTCTATAGGGTTGCTATTGACCCCACGGCAGTGGATTTGGTTTGATATAAATTAAGAAATCCGGTGTTTACATGTTTATCTCTTGAATAGGTCAACCCAAGTCGATGGCACTTGTTTTATGTTGCTGTGCCCCAGAAGCGACAGTCAGAACAGCTTCTCCATTTGAAGTGTACACAGGAAACGGAATCTCAAAGTGAACAACCTCAGGCTATTATTTTAGCAGCAGGAGCTGCCAGACATGTGTGGTTTAAAAAAGTACACGAGAGCTTAGCAACTTGGTTAAGGAACTGTGAAGCGGAAGAACCAAGTCAGCTGGAACTAACCTGGGGCCACTTGTCCTCCCTGCTGCCCCTCCACCCCACGATGTAAGTCGGGGTTTCCACAGGCCCTTTGGGTTACCCTAGGGGAGCGCTGGTGTGTCCTGGATGTGTTGAGGCCGCCTGGTGCCTGGTGGTAGAGACAGTGAGGACAGGAAGTCCTTTGCTGCAGTGTGGGGGGGGGGGGGGTGGTGCCCTGCAGCACGGCCAGGTGTGTGCCCAGCCCTGGATCAGAAGTGGTGCTCTGTGGATGAGTAATACACGGTCTTCTGGGGAGAGCCCCATGAGGCCCAAGACCACAGTTCCAGGTCCCCGGTGCTGGCTCCCCACATGTCTCAGAGTGTGTGGCCACAAGCAGATGCCCATGGAAGACTTCATTTGGGGAGGTGGGGCTTGGTGACAAATGGCAGCCCCGGCCAGCTGGGGAGGACAGCTCAGCTTGGGGTTCTGCACTGCTCAGCCCCAAGGAAGCTATCTGGAAAAGGCCAGATCCTGCCTCCAGGAGAGAAGGAGGCAGCCAGAGCTGAGAGGGCTTTGCGGTGTCTGCCAGTCAGCATGTGTCCCTGTGAACTTGAAACGCTCATCTCTGGGGGAGGGGTGCTGAGGAGGCTGGCTCTAGTCTAGGGGTGCTGGATCTCAGAGGTTGGGTGTCCTGCTGTGTTCTTTCCTCTCTGCTGTCTCTGTCAAGAACACATCCACCCCCACCTATCTGGATGTCTTCTCTTCTCCGTCTCCCAGGACACAGCTCAGTGACACCCCCCTCCGGAAGTCACCCCAACCCTCTGCGATACAGCTGTCCTGACTGTCCTGGGAGACTTCTGCCCTCCTTGACTAGCTGGTTAGATCACAGACACACAGACGCCAGGTCTGCTGGGTCAGTACTTACGTCCTCTTGCCAGGAATTTGGGAGGAAATGTGCCGCTAAGTCAGCTTCTGTTGCTTACTTGACTGGGAGAGTGTGGGGACCTTTCCCTCCTGGGTGAGCTGAGAGACTCCCCAGCCAGGCCTGAACCCATGACAGGCCAGTCTGTCTGTCCGGCCCCGGGGCAGTAAGGAAAACGACAGCTATCCAGCTGTCCAGTGCATCTCTTTCCCGGTTTCTGCTGGTGTGAGTGGGGGTTGGTCCTGCAGTGGGACCTCCGACCTGCCTCGATGCTGTGGAGATGCGCACCCCTACCCCTGTATATGGGCCCGACACTGGGCTCACAGGTTGTGGCCTGGCCCCCGGTAGGGCAGGCCCTGCCGCCTGCTCCAGCCGCCGGCTCCCAGTTACCTGTTCTGATTGTGGGGGTCTCCGGGTGGGCGCTCAGCATTCCCTTGTTGTAGAATTCACTCTTGTGATACATGCTGTTCTCAAACTGCCTCAAGGATTGAGGAGGTTTCAGCAGTTGCCAGTTCTTGTTGTCCGGGAAGTGGTCCTCAATGAACAGTGCAGGGTGGGTGAGGAAGTAGAATTCATTGTAGCTGGAGTGGAAGAAACGCCGTTGAGTAGCTACGAGGGGTGAGCAGCTAAAGCAGAAAACAGGCCTGGCCACTCCTCGCCAACTCTGCACCAGGTGACCTGCAGACAGGCCTCCTGTGGATAACATACCCAGAGCAGGGGCCTGCCAAGACCCCCAAAAGAAAGAGGCACCATATCTGATCTGCGGTGGACTTTTCCAGAAACAGGTGCCAAGGCAGGGTCTGAGATCCCTTCGAGGAGAAGACCACAGCCCACAGCTGTGGATCACCACAATTGTGTCTGGTAGGGAAATGGGCATTCCCTGCTCTCAAACCGAATAGCAATGGAAAGGAAGGAGAGCAGTCACCAGGAACTGGGTATCAAACAGCCAGGTTTTCAGATGGCAGGGAAAGGGGCTGAGCTCACTCCCTTCATCCACCCCTCCCACAGTCCTCTCTGTTCCTAAAGCCCTGTGAGTGGGAGGCCAGCTAGGGCTGTCTGGGGTTCAGTGATGGGGTCCAGATGGATAACAGGGAGCTCATTCTGAGGTGGGATGAGGCCTCACTCCACCCAAGGCAAGTGGTGCTCAGAGCTCCCAAAGGGACAGGGTGCTCTGAACCTACTGGGTGCTCCTTGGGAGAAAGCTGTGGCGGTCTGCTTCCATAAAGTTTAACAGCCTTGGAAACCCTAGCGGGCAGTTCTACTGTGTCCTATAGGGTCCCTATGAGTCACTGAGGGTTGAGAGTTGAACTCCAAGGTATAAAAATCAGGGGGGAGCACTCAAAGTTTTTCTGAATATAAAGGAATCTCAGCTGCTGATAGACACTGTGGTTCCTGATGAACGTAGTGACCTCAGGTTAAGGCCAAGGGTGGCCAGAACATCAGAGGACAGAAATGCCCCAGTTGGCTCCTGGTACCTCCAGTATCCTGCCTCATGTGGCTCAGCGACTCTGCCCCACCCATAGCAGCACCTTTCCTCCAAAGCTACTACCCTTCCTTAGAGATGTCACTTGGCCTCACTCAGCCCAGAGAGCAGGAGGTATGGGGTGGAGGAGCCCTGGGAGAGCTTTCTGGCATTCTGCATGGTGATAGTCAAGGGGCCAGAGGCCTGACGGGAGCCTGCAGATGGGGCTGCTACACTGCCTTCCTCCTGTGTGGCCCGTGGGCAAATGCTGGAGGTTTTTAGTGCTTTGGTGGAAGAAGCTTTAGGGAAGCAGAGAGGGGATTTAGTTGGTGGAAAGGGAGATGACAAAAAGCTCTGGGTCCCCTATAAGCCTGTTGATCGGAGCGAGTTACCCTGGCTGTCTCCCACTCCTACCAGCCCTTTCTCCCCTGTGGCCTGCTGTAGCCCTGAGACCCTGACCACTGACCAGATGCCCGCACTTACAGGAAGGTGAATTTCGAAGTGGTCTTGTCCACCAGGCCGCTGCCCCAGGTGCTGTCCACCAGGTGCCATCTGCCCTCCAGGTACACAGCATTCCAGGCGTGGTCGAATTCCCCGGAGAAGCTCTGCCCCATCTGGTAGCCAAAGCCCTTGGAGTAGCCAGGTACCGTCATGCACTGCACTCCAGCAATCCTGGGGGTGGGATGGTTCCTGAGAGATGGCCCGCTGGGACCAGCCTCCCAGGACTCTGCATGTGGTCCTAGGCTTCAGGCCTGTCTGCTGTCCACTAGTTTGTCCGCGTCTCTCCTTCCTGCCTCTGACATGCTCACATCTATACAGCCTTGAGGGCTTTTGTCCCCCGGGACTGGGGACCAGCGGCCTGCTGTGCCGGCTCGGCCTGCAGAGTGCACAGTGGCTATAGTCTCCGTGGTCCGCTCCTCCCTGGACAACTGGACATCTGTAAGACTCCTTTCTGAAATACTTGCCCCCAGAGTTTCCCTGTCACACTCTGCCAATAGCTCTGTAGGAGGATAATGGGGACACAAAAGGATCATCTCGAGAATATGGGAGCCAGGGAAACAACGATATTCTGGGGACACAACTTGCACCTAAGGGTGAGAGCAGCTGTCAGGGGACCGAGAGCAGCTGTACACCTGTAAGTATGTGACTGAGTTGTTGGGTCTAGGTGACATAGGTGGGTGTCATGGAAGGGTGCTGGACCCAGGGGGACAGAAGAAAGGTGAACCCTACTTCTGAGCTATGTACTGCTCAAAGATAGTTTGGAAACAGAGAGGGGTACTGTGTCTGCACAGAGTTTGGGCACAAGAGGGGACCTGAGGTGCAAGAAAGCTAGGGTCTCCAGCTCACGCCAGGAAGGCTTGGGCGTGATGGGCGGGTCTGTCCTCTGTGAACCTGGCGCCCCCATAGTGCATACTGCAGGCACTGAGGTCACTCGCTGACTGTCCTTGCCACAATTTTGGAGTCTCTTGAGCTGTCCTGCAGGGAGCAGTCAATCTGGATTTCAGGGTTCCTCCACTGGTCACTAATAAGCTGACCTGACACCATTTTTCCTGGGAGTGGAAACAGTGGGGCGAAACCCTGGTGGCATAGTGGTTAAGTGCTATGTCTGTGAACCCAAAAGTAGGCAGTTCAGATCTGCCAGGTGCCTCTTATAAACTTTATGGGGCAGTTCTACCTGGACCTATAGGGTTGCTATGAGTTGGAATGCACTTGATGGCAGTGGGTTTGGTTTATTTTTAATGAGTGGGACATGGTATTAGTCACAACTAGGCCCTGGTAGCATAGTGGATTAAGTGCTAGGTCTGCTAACCAAAAGACCAGCAGTTCAAATCCACCACGCACTCCTGGGAAACCCTATGAGGGCAGTTCTACTTTGCCCTGTAGGGTCACTATGAGTCGGACCTACTTGATGGCAGTGGGTTTGGGTTGTTTTTTAGGAGTCATACAAAGCTGGGTGTTTGTAACTGTAACCCTGAAGCCCAGACCTGAACTGTGGATACAGCTCCAATGCCAAAGTAAGACCCCTGAGAAGAAGATAGGCCTCAAACACGGCCCACTCCGAGCAGCCTGAAGTGTCCACTGGTCCACGGTCTCCCTCTTAAGAGTCCTTTCTTCTCAGTGACACTACTGCCTTCAGGAATGTCACACATGGCAGCTTGAAGGCAAGGGTGGACTATACAGACAATCCCACAGTTAGTCTGACCTAGGACCTCATGCTAGCTCCCCGTGGGGCCTTTGTGGGAATTGGAAAAATGTGCCCTATCCTCAAGACACTTTCACTTATTGAAAACTGTTATAGTAAGCACGCAAGTCTATGCTATCCAGGATGCACATGGAGCTTGCCTCCACAGACAGCCTGACTCTACACAGTGCTGGCCCTGTGCCCAGCTCAGAGGCATAGTGTCCTCTCCGAGAGTGCCCTCTGGTGGCCGGGCCTGGTCTCCACGGAACGAGTTTGCAGCCTCAGTTGTTCAGCAAGGGTCCAGGGAGCCTCTGGGAGCAGGCAGGCAAAATGACCACACATTTTACTACAGGAACTGGGGGAAAATGTCCTTATGAAAATAAGATCTTAATTAAAAATTAGCAGAATAGTGAGTTAAATAACATTTTATCAGCCTATCATCTGGAGAGTCAATGAGGCAAAACGTGCGGCCCAGATGAACAGATTGTAACTTGCTGCCATCAGGTGCTACTTAAGGCACACAGAATGACTGCACAGGACCACGTCTGCCCCAGCCGTTATCACCTGCAGAGTCCAGGCCACTCAGACTGAGGTGCCTGGCTGTGGCATCACAGAAGTTGGCCTAGGTCTCCTGGACTTCCTAAGAAATCCCATAAGAACGTACCAGCTGAGCCCTGGCCCCTGTAGGAAGAAGTTTGGGAGCTTTCAGGAGGCGGTAGTGCCCACATCCTCAGAGACTTGATAAAGGGAAAAGAATTGTGGAAAATTTTAGTAAGTATGTAAGTATGTGACTGAGGTGTTGGGTCTAGGTGACATAGGTGGGTATCAGGGAAGGGTGCTGGACCCAGAGGGACGGAAGAAAGATAAGTCATACTTCCTGAGCTATGCACTGCTCAAAGATAAGAATGCTTCCCCCACAATGGTAATTGAAGAGAGCATAGAAAACTTGACAATCAATACAGTATCTGTCTATGTGGATGTATACAAGGACTGCCAGTTATGTCCACGCACTCATCCTAGAAAAAGTGCTACATACTTCATTGGTGAGTATCTCTGTCGCCTTTGAAGTATCTCCCTTGGGAAGCTATGCGCTAATGTCAGTGCCTGGTCCACCTTTCAAAGCAATTTTGGAATGCTTTTTCTGAAATGGCCATCAGAGCTGTTGTCATATTACCCTTGATGTCCTGAATGTCATAGAAATGTCTTTCTTTTAGTGTTTTCCTTATCTTCTGATGAATAAAAAGGTCACTGTGAGCCAGATCAGGTGAGTAGGAAGGGCATTCCAATACAGTTATTTGTTTACTGGCTAAAAACACTTGCACAGATACTATACAATTGAGTTCTCAAACTTGCCACTGTCCCACTGTGTGCAATGGCCATTCCAGAAAGAGGTGCAAAACTGCTTTGAAGGGTGGACTAGGCACTGGTGTCAGTGTACAGCTTCCCCAGAGGTGTACTTCAAAGGTGACCACAGTGATACTCGGTAATGAAGTCTGTAGCATTTAAAACAATGAAGTTCGTGAACTTAGTTGTCAGACCCTGTATGTAAGTGTTTGTGTGGAGAATGAGAGACAGAGAGAGAAAAAAGAGTGAGTGAGAGAGAATACAGAGCAAAAGTGGCCAATACGTGCTGATCTCTCGGTAATGGGATGATGGGTGATTTTAATTTTCTTCTTTAAACTTCTCTATATTTTCTTAAATCTTAGTAATGGTTATGGATTGGAAAATATCCATAAATACTACTTAAAATTACACTCTTCAGTGAATTATTTTTCCACCTTGCCCAGCATGCCTGTGCACTTCAATTCCCAGGGAGATGCAGAGTGGGAAATGGGTGTCCTGGGAACAATGGCATTTTAAGAATGGCCTTGTTTGCATTAAGGTGAACTGAGTGAGAGGAGCTGTGGACCTGAAGACACGCTGATCACTGATGTACAGTCTCTGCGGAGGGTCACCCGGGTTCTAGAAGGTGAAAGAAGCCTTTAATGCTTACACAGCCTCCAGAAGTTTGGGTAAAATGGAACAGACCGCAATGTGTGTGGCAGTCCTGGTCAAATCCTGCCGGAATGTCCTCCTGGGAGAAGTGGGTGTCACTTGAGAGTGCATGGGGGTGGGGCAAGTGCTGTCGTCCCAAAGAGCAGACAAAGTGGAGGTCAGATCTGAAGAAGCAGGTCGGGAGAGGAGTGAAAGGGCCTCGACCCCTGAGAAGGGCTGGAGGAGTGAATCAGAGGCAGGATGTCTTCCTGGAGGGCTCTAGCTGGACTGGCAAAGCTGGATGAAGCAGGACACCAGGGCTTACCTCCAGTGCGACCCTGCCAGGCTCCTGGTGGGGCATAGAAGAGACTGGCACTAAATGGCCTCTAGAGGAGAAGCCAGGAGGATCATGGGGAGTGCCTGAGTCAGAAGAGAAATGAAGGAAAAACTTGGCTGGAAGCTTATGCTCTGCTTGACGATGATATGAGAGTGTTTCATCACCTGGCAGCAATGTGCAAGATTCATTGGACACAGAAAGTCGTAATGTGGAACATTATGGCTAGTAACTCATAATTCTCATGCAAAATAAAGCAATCCATGTATATGGAATGACTGGAAATAGTCAGTGGTTTGTGTCCAGCAGCTGGTTGCTGGTCATTGACTCACGATCATTTCATTTCATTGAAAGTTCACAGACTATGTACACACTACATACAAAGCACTGTACCAGGCACACGGGAGCATGCTATAGTGTGATATGGCATGATGATTACATATCATATTCCAAAACAAGGCACAATGCTGCCCTCCAGGTGCTTGTGGTCCAGAAGGGGAGCAGATGCCTGAATCTCCCTAAGATGCCAGTGCCGCAGGCATGAATGAGCTCAGGTGATGAGGACTTCGTGTTGCCAGCAGGCACTGTGATGCCATCGATGAAAGAGCAGAGGAGGAGAAATTCTAGCTCCAAGAGTCCCCGAGTGGCACAAACAGTCAGCTAGGAACTACAAGGTAGATAGTTCAAGTCTACCTGGAGGCACCCGTGAAGAAAGCCTGGCAGTCTACTCCTGCAAGATTACAGATGACAGCCACTAAAATCTGTACAGAGTGCAGTTCTACTCTGACCCACATGTGGGCTGTCATGACTTGGAAATGACTGGACAGCAACTGGTTTTTTGTTTTTAAAAATCTCTGAGCATCAACCTGGGGCCCAAAACATCACCCAAAGAAATCTGTTTATGGCCTCAGAATGCAGAACCTTGGTTTTCTAACAGCTTTGACAGTCCCCATGCCACCTCCACATCTCACGGCTGATGTGTATTCAAATCCACAAAGAGAAAACACAGGAATACAACACCCAGAGCAAGGGCTCCCTGGAGCACTCCGAGAATCTGGGTGAAGCTCCAGCCCCCAACCCAGCAGTATTGGGCTCAAGCACCCAACCTGAGAAGTCCTAAGGGGAGAGACCCCAAGGCTGACACATCACCACCAAATGTGGCCTGAAAGGGAGGAAAGAGATAGAAGTGCCACAAAGCAGAGGCCATTCCTGGGGCTACCCTCAGTGACCCCTGAAAGGGCTGCAGCTTCTGTGAACATACTAGCTTGCTGTTTAAAAATGCAATTGTGTATGGGTCTGATCATCATTTGTTTGGCGCTGTGTGCCCTTAGGTAGTAACTGAGCAGGGTGGTGGATCAAGAGTGTTGGTATTCAGAGCTAGATGGGCCAGAACAGCTTGAGAAACTGTGCAGCTGAAGTGCGTGGGGCACGGGCAGATTCTTCAATGGCCAAAGGAAGCATGGTGTTTACCTTGCTTACTAGATTAGTAAGCAAGCACAATTGAGCCGGTGCAACCCGGGTGGCATAGTGGTTAAGTGCTACATCTGCTAACCAGAAGGTTGGCAGTTTGAATCCACTAGGTGTTGCTTGGAAACTCTATGGAGCAGTTCTACTCTGTCCTATAGGGTTGCTATGAGGTGGAATCAACTTGACAGCAGTGGGATTTTTTTTTTTTTTTTTTGGTTTTATCTTGCTTAGTGGGCTGTCTGCCCCTGTCAGGGATCAAAACTTTGAAAAGAGGCTTTGATTCTGTAGGAAGGTGCTGTAGTGCCGAGAGAGAGATGCCAGCCACACCAAAAAGCAGAATCTTGGATGTGGTAAAAAAGTGTGAAACTATTCATTACAGATGACATGGTAAGCCAGGTGTGGGGAGAGCAGGCAGGTGCTGCACCCGCTGGGGCCTGACCAGAGTGGCTTCCCCAGCTTTGACCCCTCTCATAGGATATCTGAGCCAAGTGGGAAAAAAGGGAGGGAGGAAGGTGATAGAGGACCACAGCTGTAGGAAAGACAACACAGCAAGCTTTGTGGGAATCACGTTGAATATATGATTTTATATTGCAGCAGGACAAACATGACTCATGTTTCACAATTCATGTGGTTCGTTTCTTGTAGGCATGAGAGTTCCTTTACACTGCTACCATTCTCTTTCCCTTTTTTCTTACATGGCTCTCAGTGGAGAGGCCAGGGGAGCCTGCAGCCTCAGGACAACCCTGTGAGCAACAGAAAGCAGCTCTGCCTGGTGCCCTGCCGTCCCCATGATCCGCTACAGATTGGACTCTTGTGATGCATAGGATTTTGCATGGCTGGTCTTTAGCCATAGATCCCCAGGCCTTTTTGCTAGTCTGTTCCAGTCTGAAAGCACCTCTGAAACCTGTTTAGCATCGTAGCAACACACAAGCCTGACAAATGGATAGTGGCTACCCGTGAGGTGCACTGGCTGGGAATCAAACCAGAATCTTCCCTGTGGAAAGCAGGAATTCTATTACATGCTCAGCTAGCACTGTCTCCCAGTAACTTATAACCACATTCCTGATTGTCACTCTAAGGCCCTGTTTAGAGTGAGATGTGACCTCAGCAACTTCTTCTCTGGCAGGTGAGGATTTGAGGGTTCTGAGAGAGAGAGTGACTCGGCTGGGGACACACAGTTATTGGCAAAGCAGCACTACAAAGCAGCTGTCTTGACACATAGTTCAGGGACTATGAATTGCACCAAACTTTTTTTAAAATCAAGATTTTGTGTTAATCTACAAACCTACAGACGCTATAAAGAGCGATAGTGCCAGATGGTTTACTATCGCGAAATAACTCATCTTTATGAACACCATTCCTTGGAGTAACTGTAAGGCTGGGGGGTATTTATATGTCCCTTTCAGAGGTCTTAGGCGACAAAGTCAGGTTTGGGGATAATTTCAACAAATCTGCATCTCCCTGGAGGAGGCCACTCCCCATGCCTGGGGGCCTTGGGACCATTGAAGACATTGCCATGACTGGTGACTAGAAGCAGCCACCTGACTACACATAGGCCTGCTCTCCTCTGTGACAGCTGGAGGGTGGATGGAAAACCAAAGTGACAGCTGACTGGTGACAGCTAGCGCCCTCAGCATCAAAGTGGCTCGTTGGTAATAAACTCCTGGCTTCCACACAAGTCTCTTTGGAAAATCTGCTTGCTCACTGGTGGTGTTACAACTGTGATAAATGAGGGAAAGGGAGGAGGGGAGGGGGGAAGGGAAAAGGAGATTCACTGGAGGTGACAGCAGGTGGCTGGGGATCACACATGGCCCCTGCAGGGGGATTCAGCAGAACCAGTGGAGCCTGTGGGCAACCAAAGCGAAAGGAGAGGCAGTAATACTCTCCTGATGGAATGTCAGAACAAACCTGGACCAGTGGTTACAGGCAGTCACCCTAACAACAACAACAAAACGTGTTGGCTATTTGGAAAGGAAGATGAAGAAATGAAAGATGTTTTAAAAATGCCTAAATTCCCCACTAAAATAGTTTATCAAATCAGTCCTAAATGAGGCCGTGGCAGGGAGGTAGAATTGGATCGCCAGCAAGTAATGATGGTCATGTCAGTACAACTCTTGCTAAGAGGTCACCCTGATGCTAAGTGGGGATAAATTGGCAAGAGAGGATAACATGCCTTCAGTTACTAAGGAATTAGCTAATGAATTTTTTAAACCTTTGGCAGGTATTTTCAAGTTAGGGGGAATTAAGAAAGTGATACATGGATGGGGTGACCGATTTTTAAAGCAGGAGTTAACAGAATTCAACAGTGAGCTATTGAATGTCCTAGGCAGTGTGAGGAATCTTGTAGATGGCAACTTCGAGGAGGAAAACTTAACTTTAAATGATGCAAAATCTGGGGACGTGTTTTAATGATCTCCTGCAGGTCAGAATATGGCCATCACTAAGCATTTGGACCAGGTTAAAAAACTGACAGTCTCATTCAAGGCAAGTGTCAATTTTCTAGTCTGTGTGGGCTGGTGTAGCCTGTAGGAATGTTCCACAGAGTGAAAATACTCCATTACTCAAGAAAGATAGGAAAAGCTAAAAAACAAAAACAACAAAAGCTTAAAGTCCAGTTAGCAAACCCCAAATTGCATGTTCTCATTCAGTTCTACAGCCCTAAGGCACTGTAGTCCCCAATGCACAGATAAGAAAACTGAGGCTCAGAGACTGTAAGTGCCTTGCCAAAAGAACAAACATAATAAGGACTAGAATGTAGGTCTTTCTGGCTTGAGAGCTGGCATTCCTTCTATACTGTGCAAAAAAGTTTACACTGGATACCACATGACTTAAAAAAAAAAAACACTGAGAGTTTTCAAATTTAGACGAAACTGATAATGTTTTGAAAGCAATGCTAAGCACAAATGAAGCTGAAAAAAAGATTGATGATAATGCCATATTTAAAAAGAGAATAGTAGAGGCCTGTGTGCCAGAAATATCCTATTATTTCCTGTCATTCTATAAATATCTTAAGGTCCTACTGTGTGTAGGATACTGAGACAAGTGTTCTTAGGAGAGACAGAAAGAGGGGTAAAAGATGTGTAAGACCTCCTTTGGTGAGTGAGCAAAGAGATGAGTGTAGGTAGTTGTGCACATAGAGCAAAGTCTGGACAGGAACGTGACTAAAAGCTGGCAGTATTTTCTCTAAGCAGTGGAACTGGAGTAATTTGCAATGGTCTCTTTTACGCTTCTGCACATTTTGTAAATTGTTTACAATAAACAAGTACATTTTTAAATCTAAAAAAGAAATAAAAGGATGGTAACATCAAACGAAGAAAACAAAACCCATTGTCATCAAGGCCATTCTGACTCACAGCAATCCCATGACACAGACTAGAACTGCCCCATGGGGTTTCGAAGGCTGTCACCTTTACAGCGGCAGACGGCCGTGTCTTCCTCCTAGGGAGCAGCTGTGGGGTTCAAACAGCTGACCTTTCGGTTAGCAGCTGAACTGCTGATCACAGAACCACCAGGGCTCCCTAAGGAAACATAGGAGCAGGTAGCTAAGGAACGCTGGTAACAGTAAGAGACGGAAGGGTTGGGTGCTGTCCTCCAGGGTAGGGCCTGGAAGGGGCATCAGGTGAGGAGACGCAAGTGCAGGCACTGGTGAAGGGCATAGGTTTGGAAAGGTGGGTGAGGTCTGAGTTTGGAGGGTTCTGCAGGACAGGTGGGGATTTCAGTCAGGGCCAGAAGAACCTAGAACACAGGGCCAGTGAGGAGCCAGGCTCCCCAGACAAGCAGGCAGAAGTGCCTGGGTCTGGAGTAGGTGCTGTTGGGGCAATGTTGTGGATGCGGAAGGCTGCTCTAGGGGAGTGGTAGGGTGGCAGCTGGGTGATGTCCACTACTTTCTGACCTGCCTTAACCACCCCTGTGCTGTGGGCTCAGGGGTAGGCCTTGGGGGTGAGGGAAGGGAAGAGCAGGAACCAGAGTTGGGGGGTTGGAATACCACGAGGGTGAAGTCTGTGAATCTGTATGGCAGTGGTGTAAGTGGGTGAGAGGTAGTACAGGTGGAAGACGGTGGGTAGGGTGGGGTAGACTAGGAGTCAGACCACGAGGCTGTGTCCCTGTGTCCTTTAGGAGCAGGATGCCCTGCAGTACCTGGGTAGCATTGCCTCATGGCGACTGCCTGCCTGAGGACTGCCCTTGGCTCCATGAAATCCCACCTCCTGTCTTGGAGGCTGGAAACGCTGATGGTGTAGTAGTTACGGGCTATGTCTGCTAATCAGAAGGTTGGCAGTTCAAATCCACCAGGTGCTCCTTGGAAACTCTATGGAGCAGTTCTACTCTGTCTTTTAGGGTTGCTATGAGTTGGAATTGACTCGATGGCACGGGGTTTCTGGGTCCTGAAGGCTGACCTCGGGTGCCTGAGAAAGCCCACCCCCAGAGGCCTGCAGACACTGTGGGCAGCCATTCATGAATTCCCCTGGGGAGGAGATTCTTTTGTGGTCTCTAAAACTGGTTCATCTTTTCCTGGAGAACCCAGGAAGACTTAGAGAAAAAGCACTGGAAGCTGTGGGGAGTCATCTGTCTTTCTCCGGCCTTGCGTCTGCCTTGAGGATTCCCAGAACCAGAAGTGACGCTCCAAGCACAAGCGATTTCTTTACCAGGCCTTGCCCATTCTCTTGCTTAGGCCAGGGCTGCCACCTGTCCTAGCAATCCGGCCACTGGTCCCTCCCAGGGCACTGAAAACAGAGCCCAAAGGCTCCCTGAGTAGCTGCTTCCTAGTTATTCAACAGCTTTTCTAACTACCACTTCTTTTCAGACAGGAGCTGCTTGTTTCCCAAGAGAAAGTCCCTGCGCCGGCCCCAAGGACAGCTTTTCACAGTCCCCTTGACGTTGGCAGCCATCGTCCTACCACTCCAGGCCTGCTACTCTTCTAACCTTCAGTTGTGCAGAGATGGGAGAAGGCCGAAAAGGGCCTTTTATAACCAAATTATCTCTGTGCATTCATCTGCCATTATGTTAATGCACCACGAAGCTCGGCAGATGGTACAAAGTCAATTGTGCTGTCGTTATAAAGGGAGAGATTGACCTTTGCAGGACTCGCTTGGATTCCAGAGCAGAGTTTGCAAATCTCAGTTTCGGGCCTGGCAGGGAGGCAAAGGCAGGCAGCATTTGAGAGGGAGCAAGGCTGGGGCTGGGGTGGTCAGGCCTCCAGGGCCTAGTTGCCTTTCAAGGAAGGCCTCTCCTACCTGCACATTTTCTCAAAGAGGCCAGCATAGCCGTCACAGTTGGTCTTCTGGGTCTGCAGGATGTCAGCAAGCTTAAGGGCTTGGCGGTCCTTCTCCTGGGCAGCCACGACATCATACTCTGGAGGACAGAGGAGTGGCTGTAAGGAATAGAGGCCCAGGGCACGGGGCCCAGGCTGGAGCAGAGGTGAGAGGAGGCTCCATTTGTTGCATCACTGCCCCAACCCTCAGTGTACTTCCGTCATCGTCGGGGCTTTCTTCCCTCAGCACACCCAAAATCATGATGGGCTGAGTGAAAAGAGGGCCCTAGCCTGTGGACAATGAGGGAAACATCACCTCATTGGTGAAAGAAAGACTAAGGCCATGCAGAGCAGGCCGTCTAGCCCCTCAGGCCTCTGAGGAGAAGCTGTGAGGGAAAGGAGCCACGGCAATCGGGGGGATGGTGGTTTCCCACTCTGGCCCCACCACAGGGCCCTGGGCTCTGCAAGCGACCCTCCCACTCCTGCTGCGGCCCCTAAGGCCAAGAGGCGACACACAGGCGACACAGTGGGTGGCATTTATGGCTTGTCCACAAATGTAGACAGCTGCTCTTCCACAATCACCTCCGTAACGAGAGAATGCCAATACTGGGAGGGGGGCATGAGGTCTGTGGTAAGGTCCTGAGGCAGGAGTCACAGTGGCCACAGAGGACACAAAGGGAAACAGAGAGAAAGCACGGTGGCAGGAAAATAGGAAAAGAAATTTCACCAAACATTGTTTCTGGTTTCTGATCTTGCTGCTTTAAGGCCCAGCCTGCACCGGTGGGGTTGAGGTGGGAGGAGATGGCCCCTCAGGCTACGCAGTCAGATCTCCTTTCTGGGCCAGGGGATCTTACCCTCTAAGCTGTGTCCCTAACTGCCAGGCCAAGCCCAGGTAGCAGCAGGCATGCAGCCCTTGTTGGCCTTTATGTCTCATAGTGAATGCTGGGAGGATGTCCATGACTTGGCTGTCCTTCTATTTATTTGGGTTTATAAGCCTCTCCAAGGGGCAACATTCCCTTGGCAACTCCCCTTGGGGCTGGGTTTCACCTGGTGAGACTCCCAAGCTGTTCTGTTGGGAGCTGTGGGCAGCCTCACAGACCCAGGTCGCCTGAGGGGCTTTGAGAACCCTGGAGACTGGGCTGGCAACACTGGCAGGGGTGGCAGTGTGGGAACAGGGAGTGAGGAGAGGAGAACCCACCCTTTCTGCCACTGCCACTGGCACTTTATGAAGCCTCTGGTGTTGTAGTAACTTTTCAAAGACTGTGACTCCTCCCCAGTGAATGATTGTCCTCCTTGGAGACAGCCTTCCACTCCGGATTCTCATCTCTACGGAGGAGGCCTACCAGGAATGAGGGAAGGCTGCTGCCGTGTAAAGGGCCCCAGCTCTGGATGCTAGCAGTTAGCAACCAGACATTCCCTCCATCCCACCCTATGATGCTGTTGGCACATGGTGAGAGTGCCCTCCTTGGCTAGTCTTTAGTTTGCCACCCTGGTTATCTGGAAGCCCCTCCCTCCCCATTCTCCTTCTCGCTCCATGTGTAGTGGTGATCAAGACCCAGAGATACTCCTCCGGGAACCAGGCCCTGGCGGAGTGGCATTGTGGCACCAGTGGTAACACAGGTGGGCCTACCTATGTGGTGGCAGATCCAGATCCAGATGGCACGGACTCTCTCCAGGTCACTGTGGGCCTCTTGAACCAGCTCACTCACCAGCTCATCCAGGCCACTCTTGACCATTACCTGGGGAAGCAGAGTAGTAAGCTGTGTCAGGGCCTAGAGCAGAGCTGTCGGGAAGCCTGGCACCTTTTGACCTGTGGCCAGAACCACTTTTTCTCCAGGAAGAGAAGGAGGGGCCACCTAGAGGGACAAAGGCTGGGCTGAAGGTGACCTGGTAAGGGGCTGGGTAGAGTGAGCAAAACTGACTAGCCGAACGCCTGGTCCCACAGCCACCACGTCTTTCCTCTGTGGATCCTGGGGCTCTCCAATTGCAACAGCCACCATCAGGAACAAACTAGCTTTTCTCTAAGGGCCCTCAGCAGGAAATGGGTGTGGGTGCTTTCTAGAGTAGTTGGGGACAATGAGTGCTCAGTTTCTGCTACTGGGGCCCATGTTTCACTTTGGCGCCTACCTCTGGAGTATTCCCTTGTCACCTGGAACTGACACACCACTCACTTCTGATCTCTAGAGTCCCTCCCTCTGTCCACTGTTCACGCTGGCTCTTGGACCTCAGTGAGACTTTTGGCTTCTCCTCTCTTCCAATCCTCCAGCTTTTGTTTGTTTCATTTTCTTCAGTGTCTACTCAGACTCTGTGGTCCTTATCTTTGTTCCTCAATCAGGACCAAGAACAGCTCCTGACACATTGTAGAGCCACACTACTGTCTGGATGACTACTGTCATAAACCCAAACTTCAGTTCTGTGGTTCCTGGTTCTTTGGTTTCAAACTGGTCCTACCTGAGACTGGCTTGCTGTCTGGCTGGGACTCTGATTTCAGCTGGGATTCTGGTGTCGCTCTCCTGATCTAGGCCAGCAGTCTGTTCCCTTGCTTTTGACTGCCATTACAAAATACTCCACTCTCCTTAGCCTCTGGACTCCACCTTCCTTCATCCGGTAGATGACCTAGCCTTGGACTCCCAAGAGGCTCAGGGAGTTGAGTCCCATATCTTAACCATCTTTCCTTTCTCTCCTGCATTGGCCTTTGCAGGGACTGTACTGTCAGTCAGGTCTCTCCCTCTCCTGTATCCTCACCTCCTCCCTTCCTTTCTGTCTACCCCATCCTCTGAATCTCCCCCGATCTCTTTTGAGGTACTGCCCATGTCTGCCCTTTTCTTCTATCCCAAGTCCCTGTGGGGCTTCTCTCCAATCACTGCCCCTACTCTTCCACCCATTCTTTGATCCTCAAATCCCTGGAGTCCAGATGAGGCCTCCAACCCCCCTCTGAAAGTAAGAAGTGCTTCCGTGTCAAAGCAACAGACAGGAGTCTGTCTTCCTGTCACTTGATCGGCTATTGACCAGGTCTGCCCTCTGGGAGCTTCCTCCCCAGATCCTCAAATCATGGATCCCTCCTTCCCTTGTCCCAGCTTCTCTGTTGGCTCCAGGCTCTTCAGATGCCCTCTCTACCCAGCTCTCTCTCCTTACATTGACACTCATCGTAAGACTTCAGTTCTTAGTTAAATCTGATGACTCTCAAATCCATGGTTCCAATCCAGACCTGTTGACCAGCTCCAAGCTCATCTGTTTAACTACAAAATGGTCAATTCTACTGAATATGCTTTTAAAAAACAAAACGAAACAAAGACCCTGTTGCCTGTTAAGTTGATTCCAACTCATAGCAACCCAGAATCTGTCATCGAAACAAACTCATCACCACCCCTCTTGCTCCTTTTTTCTTCATGGTCAGGGACGGCCCTGCCCCCTACTCACCCCAGCTCTCAGTTCAGTACTCTGAGAGCCCTTCTCCCCTGCCGTCAACCTTACTCCACACACGTGGGTGACTGAGCCCTTCACCTCTGGTTCTAGTCCAGTACTGACCTCTGTTTTCTTCTCTGTCTTCATTGCTGCCACTTAGTGAAGACCAGGCTTTCTCCTGCCAGGACAGCTACACATCCCCCAGCTGACATCCCTGACTCTAACCTTTCTTGACCCATGCAGTGTTTATCAGTTCTTGAGTGCTTACTAGGTGCCAGCCACAGAATGGTCTTTCTAAAATTCTAGATGTTTTCCCCATGTAACACCCTAACATGCTTCACTGTGACCTCCAGGGACCAGTCTAGCTCCTTGGTACTTCTCATCAGACTCCTGGTAGTGAGGCTTCTGTCTGGCTCCCCTGTGTCCCTAGGGATTCAGCTCTATCAGCTGTGTCCTCCCTGCACCAAGACATGCCGAGACCATGAAGCATGAGAGTCTGGCAGGTCACATCCTCTGGGGACAGTACAGCTGTGGTCATAGTGGGTGCTAGCCTTCTGCATCCATGGTCCTCCTCCCTCCCTTCCTCCATAGGATGGCAAGGTCCTGCATTGCAATGCCCAAATGGGCCCAGGGAGGGCAGGGCAGAGCTGGCCAGAGGGGCCTACCAGAGGGGCTATTAGAGGGTGTGCCATCTGGGGTGGGAGCATTGAGAGCATTAGTGGGGCAGGGGTAACAGAGTGCCTTTGCTCCTAGGCAGGGGCCTGCTGTTGTGGCCCTCTATACCCCATCCATATGCTATGGAAAGGCACTCTCAAGGTACCCATCCAAGGAACTTAGGATGCCTTCAGAACCTGGGGACAGGGACTTGCCTTGGGTCAAGGAAGTCCAAGCCACCATGAGGGGCTCATGGCCAGAGGGACTGAGATTTCCTACCTGTGAGGCATAGGTGTCCAGTTTCTCAAACTGCTTCAGATCCAAGGGCATGGATTTCAGTCCAGACCTGTCCCAGGGGTAGGCTGAAAACACAGGGAGGCCTTGATCAGCTGTTGAGACCCACAGTGGAGGCTGCCTGTCCCACCACTCACTGCCTTTTTGAGAAAGTGTGAAGTGCTATGGCTGGTAATGTAAAGATCAGCAGTTGAAATCTGCCAGGTAGTCTTTGGAAACTCTATGGGTCGCTATGAGTTGGAATTGACTTGATGGAAAATGGGTGTGGTTTGGGGGTGACTTCCTGATCTTTAGCAAAGAGTCCCAAAGCCTAATTCCTGAACCACTAGTGCCCAAAACTACTATAGGGGTTTCTTGGTCAAATTTATTTGAGATACATGACAACTCCTAAACCCTGGTAGCACAGTAGTTAAGTGCTGCAGCTGCTACTCAGAAGGTCGGCAGTTCAAATCTACCAGGTACTCCTTGGAAACTGTCCTATAGGGTCTCTATGAGTCAGAATGGACTCTTATAGCAATAGGTTTGGTTTTTTTGTACAGTTCTCATGGAGATTCACAGGGAGCATATATAAGACTGTTTGCAGACTCCAGGAAGTCAGCACTAAAGAAACAGCTGTAACATCTGTCTTAGTTAACTAGAGCTGCTATAAGAGCAATGCCTCAGGTGGGTGCCTTTGACAAAGAGAAAATTATTTTCTCATAGTTTAGGAGGCTAGAAGTCCCAACTTAGGGTGCCAGCTCTAGGGAATGGCTCTTTCTGTCTGTCAACTCAAGAGGAGCATCCTTGTCTCTTCTGAGTTTCTGAGTTTATGCGACCTTCATGTGGCTTGACATCTCTCTTCTCTGTCTCTGTTTCTTTCCCTTGCTTGTTTAATTTATTTTGTATCTCAAAAGCCATTAACTCTAGATACACTCTACCCTAATCACAGCTCATTGACCTATTAGCATAACAAAGACAACCATTCCCAAATGGGATTATAACCACAATCATACAGATTAGGATTTGCAATACATTATTTTGGGGGACACCACTCACTATGTAACACTCCACCCTTTGGCCTCTAAAAATTCATGTCCCTGCCACATTCAAATCCCAAAAGTCTTAAATCAATGCCAAGTCCAAATTCCATCCTATGGTAAAATTCCTCTTCATTTGTGAACCTGTAAATTCTAGAATACAAGTTATCTTCTTCCAAAATACAGTAGTAACATAGGTACAAGCTAGCCATTTCCAATACAGATGGGAGAAACTCAGGTGAAGGAAGGGATAACAGGCACGAAGCAAGTCTAAAACCCAGCAAAACAATTTATACTAGCTTTCAAGGCTTGAAAATAATCCTCTGTTTTCTGACACTATCTAGACAATGGTCTTCACCTCCAGACTCTTGATGTTGGCTATACCCACTGGATTCTGGGTAGAAGTCCCGTGGCCCTGGGCTTCAGCTCCACATTCAGGCCCTCTGGGATGGCAACTCTCCTCCCTTGGCTTTAGGTGGCCCCATTCTCCTAGTCCCTCTGATTGGTGACTCCACAACCTAGGTGCCGACAGGCCCTATTCTGCCTCTTGGACACTGCAGCCCTACGCCCTCCTTGGGTGGTGGCCCCATCTCCTTCGGACACTTCTGGGTGGTGGCCCTATCTCCCTGGGATACTTTAACAGCAGCATCACACTGAATTGGTAAAGATCCAACTCTTTGAAACATAGGAGGCTGTAACGCTACACTTTGATATTCATGAAACTATGGACCACACTTGGAAATTGAGGAGGCACCACTTCTGTGCATCTACCAATGGTTCTGTTGCTGTTGCTCCAAGGATGGCCCTTTGCTTTTCTTGGGGGATACTTGTAGCATTCCAAGAAGCAGACAGTGTTTTTCTTCTCCCTCTTTCTCTGTCACTTTCAGTCCAAGCTGATGAATTTTCTGCTATGGTAATTGGTTAGCTCCATCAGTCACAGCCTTAATCTCTTCAACAAAAGATTGTGTAGCCGTGTCTTTGGTGAGCATTGCAGGACACATGGCCTTAGTTTGTGCAATAGAATTTTTGTAGTTTTGTTTTCATTTTGCACAGTTCATTTTTAAGTACATCTCTTTACTCTTATATTTTACTGTAAGAAGCAAGGAGAAACCACACAACCTCTTTAAGATCTTACTTAGAAATCTCATCAACCAGATATGCAAGTTCATCACAAGTTGTACTTTCTGCCAAATATTTGAACATAATTCAGACAAGTGATTTGCCACTGTGTGAAAAGAATTGCCCTTCCTCCACCGTCCAACCACACATTCATCATTTTCTTTTAAAGTCTCATCAGAATCACATTTAATGTACAACCACTTTGGAAATCAATTTCACGCTTTCTTAAAAAGCTAGAAATAGAAATACCATATGATCCAGCAATTCCACTTCTTGGAATATATCCTAGAGAAATAAGGGTTGTCACACAAGTCGATAACATGTACACCAGTGTTTATTGCAGCTATGTCCACAATAGCAAAAAGGTGGAATCACTGTAAGTGCCCCTTAACAGATAAATGGATCAACAGAATATAGTATATTCATACAACTGAATACTACACAATAATAAAAAACAATGATGACTTCAGGAAACATCTGAGAGCATGGAGTCATTTGGAAGATACTGTGCTGAGGGAAATTAGTCGCAAAAGCAAAAATACTGTATGAGGCTGCTATTATAAGGACTCAAGAAAAGGCTTAAGAGCAAAAGAAAATAATCTTTGATGGTTACAAGGTTGGGGAGGGAGTGAAAGGGCTATTCATACTATTCATAGCTTAGATAGTAAATAAGAATTGGGTTAGGTGAAAGAAGTCACAACATGCAGTAGAAGGGCGGTTAGCACAACTGGACTATACCAGAAGCTACCAAGTTTCCTAAATATAACCCAACATTTTGAAGGACAGAGTAGCAGAGGCAAGGGTCTGGGGACCATGGTTTCAAGGGACATCTAGGTCAATTGGCATAACTAAGTTTTTTTTTAAAAGAAAATGTCCTGGATCTCACTTTGGCGAGTAGCGTCTGGGGTCATGAAAGCTAGCAAGCGGCCATCTAAGTAGCATCAGTTGGTCCCAATCCACTTGAAATAGAGGAGAATGAGAGATGTCAAAGACATGAGGAAAATAAGAACTCAGGAGACAGAAGGGGCCCTATGATCCACAGATTTCATCAGCATGAGACCAGAAGAACTAGATGTTACCCAGACACCACCAGTGACCACCCTAACAGGGAACACAACTTACAGTCCCTGAAGTAGTGGGGAGAAAAACGGGTATGAAGAACAAGAGCTCTTTTAAAAGATCAGATTTGATGGTCTGACAGACTGGAGGGTCCCCTGAGGATATAGCTCTCAGAATGTTATCCTGGAGCCAACTCTTCAGATAAAGATTAGACTGGACTGTATAAGACCTAGAGTGATGGTGGTGAAGAACGTGCTTCTTCACTTAAATACCTACATGAGGCTACCTGAGCAGCTTCCAGAGGTGAGACAGGAAGGGGAAGGGGTACACGAGTCGGTTGGATGAACACAGAAGTACAGGATGGGAAGTAGGAGTGTGCTGTCACAGGGTAGGGAGAACAGCCAGAGTTGCATAGCTCTATGGGTATGCGGTTTTATGTGGCAAATTGACTTGGATTGTAAACTTTAACTTAAAGCACAATAAAATATTTTTTAAAAAGATATGACACCCTCCCTCAAATAATCACATTTAGTGTCCACATTTCTAGAAACATTTTGTTTCTGGTGCCACATGAATTCTTTAAGAGAAACTTTATAGCTCTCTTCACTTCTTTATGAGCTCTAACCAGAAAGGCCTCTGACATCCATAATTCTACTGCATCACTTTTGCTATTAAGCACCTCTAACTCTTCTAGCTCCAATCTGTTACCTAACTGCAAAACTACTTCCACATTTTAGAGATCTGTTAGAGCAGCATCCTACTCTTCTGATACCAAATTCTTAGTTACCAAGTGAATGGCTTTTACAAACAGAAACATATTTTCTCACAATTCAGGAGTACAGAAATCTGAAATCAGGATGCCTATTTTAGGGGAAGGCTTTATCTCTTCACTGGTTCTTTAGGAAATTCCTACTCTCTATTGAACTTCTGCTCCTGGGCAGTCTTTATGTGGCTTGGCATCTCTTGTCCCACATTTCTGCTTCTGTTGCTTGATTGTTTAATCTATTTTGTATTTCAAAAGCGACTGACTCAAGACAAATCCTACACCAATCCTTTCATGACAAAACATGATAACCCACTTCCAAGTGAGATTATTACTATAGGCATAGAGGTTAGGATTTACAACACGTATTTTGAGGGGACACAATACCATCCATAATAATATCGATTAATCTAGCAGTTTCCATACATATTTGATGATGGAATCCCCTTCCTCCCCATCAGTTTTATACAGATTCTCTAATAACTTTCCTTGGAATAAGTGTTCTGTGGGAAGTGTTTGGATAATGCTGCTAGACCCTGTCAAGCTCAAGAAGGAAGGGTCTGTGCCATGGACCTGGTGCCCCAGGATGTAGGTGCCACAGAGCACCCAGTGTTACAGGAGGGCTTGGTGGGACCATGTGCTCTGGGATTTTGCAAGATCAGTTGTGTTTGGCTTCCTCCCTTGCCCATGGTTAGCTGTAGACTGGGAATCCCAAGAAAGCCAATTGTGGTTGTAGATTTTCTAGCAGCAATCCCCTCAGGGGCTTTGCGGAGGCCTGTAAGAGAAATTGGGCCCTAGAAACACTCAGGAATGCCTAGTTTGTTTGTTTCTTTCACAGGATGCTTTGCTGCCCAGAGTCTGGGCCTTGAGTTCCAGGTTGCTGGGACAGAGATACGGAGAGGAAAGAAAACTCAGAACTGTGTTTGATGCTGATGCTCTTCCTAGTAGTCTCCCAGCTTGCCAACTGGATACAGCACAGCTCTAGTTAGCCATTGCCAGGGGTCCTATTGTAGGACTGACTGAGCAATGGTCAGACCAAAAGATAGATGGACAGCAAATCTCTGTCCCAGTCCAGAGGAGTCTGGGCTCCGGCAGAGTCCTTGACTAATGCCCCTCATCCAGGTAGGCCCAAATCAGAGAATCTGAATGCAGGGACAGGGTGCAATGGGAGGGGGATTGGGCCAAAGAGGAACTGATTCCCTGACTCATTTGGACCCACCCACCTCTCAGCCTCCTATCTAAGGTGCCTCCGGGCCTTGGGAGAGTGAGATGTGCTTGTGGGGCCCCAGGACGCAGTGAGAACCCTAGGGGGAGCAAAGTGACATGAGGAAGCACCTTCCAGGTTGCACAAGGCTCGGGTCCTTGTCTGAACCTGATCTTCACCTTGCTTGGGGGGCGGGGGTCTTGGCCAGCTGCACAGTCTTTGCTGCATATGCGTAGCACCCCCAGGAAAGTGAATGCGAGGGTGGGCCATGTTGGCACATAAGTGCATTGCTTTCTGGGAGGGTGCAAATTATGGGGGGTTCCTCTGCAGTACAGTCATATGTACCCCTGTGCCTGGTAGGGAGGCTACAGCTGCGTCTTTCCTATGTATCTGCGAGAGATGCCCTTGACTAAGAGAGCCTCTTACCTCAGTGTGATAGCCCCAGAGAGATGTAGAAGGGTGGTGATGATTGTATGTCACTTCCAGTCTTGGCCGGAGGTGCTCCATGACCCTCTTTGGGGTTAGCTTTGGTTGTGAGGGCAATCACAGCTTGTTATGCAGCTGGACCGTGTCTGGCAACTGAGTAACTGTAGGCCTGAAGCTGTGATTTCGTGGTTGGCCATTGCTGAGAACACCATCAGTCCTCATCCTATATGGTCCTGGAGTACAGCCATCCACCCATACAGCTGGCCCCTTGGAAGTGGGCAGGGAGACCCCGGCAGGCCTCTACTGAGCTTCCTCCTTCAATGCCCTCTCTTTCTAGAGACTCTGGCTCCTGCTGTTCTCTGACAAGAGCTATCAGGGTGACCTAAGTGGATATGAAGTGGACCCACACGTTTAACAGGCTTCCCCTCTTTACAGCTCTGCAAATGAGGTCCCTCCTCCCGCTTATAAGAAAGATGGCATTGCTAAAATGGGATCGAAAATCCTATTACTAGTTTGACTGCTTCTTGTTCCATTTTACAATATCTGAACATTAAAAATACCCGTAATGATTTATGCCTCATTAAATCTACCATTTGAGCAGATTATATGAGATCCAAATATGATTTTGTATAAATGCATTTAAAATACCAGCAGTATTAATGAAATTATTGTAATTCTAAAACAATACAGTACGAAAAAGTTCTAAGCTGTACCTAATATTAGATGTCATCTGGTCTAGTGAGGGGGCAGCTGAGGCCTGCAGAAGGCAAGTGAAGAGTTAAAGTCAGGATTTGAACCCAGGCTGTCTCCTCTCTCATTCAGTGGTTTTTCGTCTGCCCTTGTCTGCTTTTCCATATGCCTCTGCCTATTCACGTACCTCCTACATCACAGACATTTGGTACTCCCTTTTAACTCAGCATAATTACAAATTCTGTCTTTAACACGTTTTCCTATAATGGACTATCTTGTTATTGATAAGGCTTATGCTTTAGCTTTGGGATGACATCCACCGTGTTTGCTTTCTTTCCTCCACCTGCGCCCATATCAGACATTGCTGATTAATCACAGTACTTTTCCCCACCAAGCCCTGGTGTCACAGTTGTTAAGAGCTATAGCTGCTAAGCAAAGGTTGGTAGTTCAAATCCACTAGGTGCTCCTTCCAAACTCTGTGGGGCAGTTCTACTCTGTCCTGTAGGGTCACTATGAATCAGAATCGACTCAATGGCAACGGGTTTGGGTTTTTTTTTTTTTTTTTTGGTTTAGGATGACCCTGAAGGAGGCCATGTATGTAACTTACCGTGGGCATCTTTCCCTCCAGGCTGCCGGGGTCTTGTGTTTCCATTCTTATCACCTTGTAAACCTGCAACATCCCAAGTGTTAGGAGCAGAGTAGAGACACTTCAAAAGAAACCGGAATGCAAGCACAGTTGATCTTGAGTGGTGGTCCTTGTTTCTGACCTTTCCCTTCACTCTCCTCACACTTTTCTTGCTCCTATCCCCACCCACCACGTAATTATTGCATTATTCCATGGGGTAATCAAAGGATAACTAAACCCAAACCAAATCAAACTGCTGAGTCAATCTTCTCACTCATAGCAACCCTATAGAACAGAACAGAAGTGCCCCATAGGGTTTCCAAGGAGTAGCTGGTGGATTCAAACTGCTGATCTTTTGGTTAGTAGCTGAGCTCTTAACCACTGTGCCATCAGGGGAACTAAATCCTATAAAATCAGAACAGATAAAGGCAGAATATAGCCAGCGGTTATTAGACTATACAAACAAAAGAAATGTTTCCTGCAGCGTGAAAGTTTCAAATAAGATACAAAACCTTAAGAACTTGACTACTCTTCTAAGGATTCATGTTTCTGAATGTCTTTAAAAACATAGCCCATTCTCACCATCTGGAACAACCTAGGTATGGATGGGGCCAGCTTGGGAAGAAGTGAGTCCCTAAAGGACCAGGAGGAATTAGGGCAGGGCTGCCAAGGCTGGTGGCTTTATGCCTTTTAAGGCCACTGTAGGCTGTAAATGTAACAGTGGAAGATTGCAAACATGTATAGGACACTCTGAAAAAGAGGCCAATCCTATTGTTTCATGCCTAGCAGTACTTATGTTCTTAGATTGAGTGATGACAGTTCAAGACAGCAGCTAGCGTTTGTTTTGCATTCACCATCTTCGTTAACCTCACAATAACTCTATGGGGTTGTATGATTATTTTCTTCCTTATATTGATGAGGAAACTTTGGTGGTGTAGTGGATAGTGCTACAGCTGCTAACCACACGGTCACCAGTTCACATCCACCAAGCACTCCTTGGAAACTCTATGGGCTGTCCTACTTTGTCTGTAGGGTCACCATGAGTTAGAATCAACTCAATGACAGTGGTTGTCTTGTTTATTTGTATAGATGAGGAAAGGGAGTACAAAAAAGAGGTACAGACACCTGTCCAAGATGAAACCCAGAGCCTGTCTTCTCAGATATACTTTAGACTCCATTCTTGAGACCCTTACTGTTGTGGGTTACAGGACCAGAGAGCTTAGACAACCTGCTTTGGCCCCTGAAAAGACCTACAGAGGACTTGAGAGGTCACTTTGCAGTTTCTGTTCCTTCATCTGCATTTCCCTCTTGGCCTCTGTTCAGCCAGGAGATGACAGATGGAGGTTAAGGACCAGGAGTGGAGGTGACAACATGGTCCTGGGTGTTGGTCTGTGTGCATTGCACTGAAGGAAACAAAGCACAGTGGTTAAGAGCACAGGCTTCGGTGTCAGACTTGGGTTCTAATCCACTTTGTAGTTGGGTGACTTAGGGAGTTATTAGACCTTTTGAATGTCACTTTGTTGATTTAAAAAATGGGATAATCCTAGTGCATGTCAAGGGTTAAAAAGTTAATGAATGTAAGGTGCTTAGTGTTGTGTGTGCTACTTACTAGGCAGTCAGTAAACACTGTGCAAAATCAACACTCTTGTCATGAAATGCATTTTTTGTTAAATGCTATGTGTTATCCATTGCTGATTCCAGAGATTCAAGAACAAAGGTGACTGGTGTAGACAAACAAAGTTCTCCAGGATGAAGCTGTCATCATCAGCTTCTTCAGAGTGCAGATCAAGGAAAGTTAACTCCACTTTTTCCTGCAGAAAACACCTGGGCTGGGCTCTGGCCCACTCAGATACCCTCAGTCCTTCCTACACACCAGCACGCTGTATGTACGTACACTTAGCCAGGGAGAACTTCTTGAGCAGCTGGGGCATGGCATCTCGAGGGTGGACCTCCACAGTCAGCTGTGTCCCTGCAAAGGAATAGGAGTGATATTCTCAACTGGGTGCTGTCACAAAAGGCTACAGTGTCCTGCGGCAAAGATTTGAATGACAAAACATAATTGGTTTTAAAGGTTTCTTCTGAATATGCAAGCAATTCTTGTTGAAAAGGCATCCAGAGAGATTTCAGATCCAGCCAAGAGGAAGTAAATACACTCTACCCTGTTTCTGCCACTGAATGCGACTGCAAACTCTTTTCAGAATGCAGCAACTATCTGAGGATGCTGAAAAGTAAATAGTAGAAGGCAGATTGGGGATGAAGACCAGAATTTGAGGTATCATAAAATTGGCAGTGAGTTTATCATTTTCTCCCCTGTTGACATCACCTAGAGTAGACTCAAAGGCAGTGAACTCACAATGAGTGTAGACAAAATGTAAAAGAAGCCCTTTCTTTCTGGCTCAAGGAGTGAGAAAGGGGACCCCTAAGGGTCAGAGAGAGTAAGGGTAATCCCATGTTATTGTTTTTCTTTCCTTCTTCACTCCCCATCCTCCGGGTTCTCTACTGATTGGCCCCATGTGCAGACACAGTTGTGAAGAATGCATGGAAGAGTGAGGAAACTAAAACTACAATTTTAAGACTGGGGAACAAGGGCAAGGGATATTAAGATGTTGTGATTGATCACCTGTGCTTACCTTCAAGTTGTGTATGCATGGGTTTCAACCTACCAAAGTCTTTGATAACTAAACTATGGGGCAAACCAATTCCCTGGCCCCAGGCTAACGACTGGGTGGCACAATTGCAGGACAGATCTATACAGCACTGCAGATCTACAGATTCTTGAATCACTGCAGATATAGCCTACATTCCAAAATTACTTAGCATAGGAAGATCCAGGAAAGACTGAATTTGAAAAGGATAATCCACGGTTGCCAACCCATGATACAGATTTTAGAATTATTACACAATGATTAAGTCAACTATGATAAACATGTTCCAAGAAGATAGTCTTGAAATAAATGGGTACAAATATGAACAGCCAAGAAGTACACAATACAATAAAAGAAACAAATAGGAGTTTATTAGGAATGCAAAAAACATTAGCTTAGAGTATTCTCAGGATATGATCAGTAGAAAAAAGGAGATGATACAAGACAGTCAGTGAACTTAAAGACAGAGCAATAAAAATTACTCTGTATAAATGACAGAAAGAAAAAGCAAACAAACAAAACCCAAGGGTCTTTGGGACAATATCTAAAGATCTATTGCTCATGTCACTGGAATCCTAAAGGAGAGGAGAAAGTACGTGGTACAGGAAAAAAAAAAAAAAAACTTAGTGAAATAGTGGCTGAAATCTTTCACGATCTGGAAAAAGCCATAAATTTACAGATTCAAGCAGCTCAATGAAACCCAAACAGGATAAACATAAAAGAAATCCCAAACCAGACACATCACAATCAAACTACTGAAGACAAAGAAAAAAAATCTTAGAATCAGCCATGAAAAGTGACATATTTTATGCAGAAATATTGCAGATTTCTCATTAGAAATCATAGAGATGAGACAGAAGTAGGACAATATTTTCAAAGTACATTTCAAAGATATGAACTGTAAACACAGAACTCTATATCCAGTCAAAATATAACTCAAGAATGAAGGTAAATACAAGCATTCTTAAACGATGTTAAACTGAGAGAATTTGTTATCAGCAGAATTGCTCGAAAAGAAATCCAGAGTAAGTGATTCAAACAGAAGATAAATGATGCCAGAAGGAAACTTGGAAGAGCAACAAAAGTATTAAATATGTAGGTAATAATAATACCCTATTTTTCTAATGGTACCATTGTCATTGAAACGGACATGTAGAAATTGGTATGTTCTGCTGTGTATATCCCTCACAACAACAAAAAATAAAATAAATTGTAGAAAAGGAAAACAGTTTATTAGTTCCTCTTAAGTTCTTTAAAATGCAAACCATCACTGAAAGTAATAATTGCAACATTGGTGGACTTTACAATACATATGAAATATGTAAAACATATGGCAACTTACATCATAAAATGGGGGAGAGTAAAAGGTACCTACAGGAAAATAATGTTTCTTCATTCTAACTTGAAATGCTAATATTAATTATGCCATAGCTAGGTGTATTAAAATACATAATAAGAGATACAGAAAAAAAACCCTAATAGATAAATTTAAATGTAATTCTGGGGGGTGGGGCCACGATGGTGGAATACTCACACATCTCAATTTCCTCTGAGAACTAAGGCCTAGAAAAACAATTGAATAGAGCAGAGTAGACGTTCTGAGAGCTGCAAGTTTAGATGCAGGGCAGTGAGATCAGACTGGGTAAGAGGAAAGGGAAAACTATCTTTGTTGGAGGCAAGATGGCAGCACAGAGTATCACTTCTGCTAGTGTAGTAGCTAAGAGTCTCACAGGTATGTATGCCATCTTTCCTAACCAGGAGACTGAGACTGGGACTGCTGAGCCTGGGAGCCTGGCAGGGGCCAGCTGCCATGCTGAGCTGCTCATAAGTAGACAGCACCTTTTGCAACAGAGAGTCTGTGCTTAAGATAGTCACATCTATAGGACCCAGCAGTGACTAGTGGCCAAGGGTACCAGTGCCCTTCGTCCACCTTCTCTGAGCTGTGCCATAGATTTTGCTGGCTCAGCGCAGGAGAGGTGGTTCAGGCAGGATGCTATCTTAGTCAGCTGAGAAGGACTCAGCCCCACTGAGGGCCCAGCTAGAGCTGGCTGCCATGCTGAGCAACAGTGCCCTACTGGACAGTGCCTCTCAAGCAGAAAAGTTGTTTTTAAGACAATCGTACTGTCACAGATTGAACTGTGTCCCCCCAAAAATATGTGTAGCCATGTGGCTAGGCCATGATTCCCAATATTTTATGATTTTGTGGTTTTCCTATGATGTATGCTAGAAGATTAGGGTGGGACTGTAAATCCTTTCATTGGGTGACCTCCCTGCTCAACTGTAAAGGAAGTTTCCCTGGAGTATGGCTTGCACCATGCTTAATCCTTTTATCCTACAAGAGATAAAAAGGAAAAGGAAGTAAGCAGAGAGTTGGGAACTTCACACCACCAAGAAAGCATCCCTGGGAGAAGAGTGCATCCATCAGACCTGAGATTCCTACGCCAAGATGCTCCCTGGACAAAGACTGATGCAATACCAGACTTTTCTCCAGAGCCAACAAGTGGAAAGCTTTCCCCTGGAGCAGACGTCCTGAATTTGGACGTGTAGTCTACTGGACTGTGTAAGAATAAACTTCCCTTTGTTAAAGCCATACCCTCTGTGGTATTTCTGGTAGAGCAGCATTAGCTGACTAAAACAAGCACCTGGAGAACATAGTGGCAGCAGGCGGCTGAGTGTGGTGGCAACCTTACCCCTCCCATCTTTGAGCCATGTTATAATGTCTACAGATGTAGCCCCTGAAAGACTACACAAATAGGTTGCAATCTTTGTCAGCTAGGAGGTGGGACCTACCATCCCTGAGGGCCTAGCTGGTATTGGCTTCTGCTGGATAGTGCCTCTCTCAGCAGAAAAGCAGTTCTCAAGAAAATCACATCTACAGAATGCAGTGGTGGGTGGTGGTCAAGTTTAGGGGTACCATTTCCCCCTCCTTCCTGCTGGGAGGTGGGACCCGCCACCCTGAAGGCCTGACTGCTAATGGTTGCTGCTGGACAGTGTCTTTCTCAGGAGAAAAGAACTTAGTAAGATAAGCAATCTAAAGAATGTAGTGGCAACTGGTAGCCAAGTGTGGTGGCACTGTCCTCTCAGCTTTGCCATAGTGTCTGCTGGTGTGACTCTGGAGAGTCAGCACAAGTAGGTCTCTATCTTTATTAGCCAGGAGGAGGGGCCTGCCTCCCCTGAGGGCCCAGTCAGGGCCAGCTGCCAAGCCAAGCAGCATCTCAGGGCTGTACAGCATCTCTCTCACCAGATAAGCTGTACTTAAGTCAGCTAAACCTAGAGAATGCAGTAGCAACTGGCAGCCAAGTCTAGCAGTGCCTTTATTCACTCCCTTCTTAGAGTTATGCCATAGCTTAGGTTCCTAAACCAAGATGCTCCCTAGACAAAGACTGATGCAATACCAGATGATCCTCCAGAGCCTGCAAGGGGAATGCCTTCCCCTGGAGCAGACACCCTGAATATGGACTTGCAGCCTACTGTACTGTGTAAGAATAAACTTCCTTTGTTAAAGCCATCCACTCTGTGGTATTTCTGTTACAGCAGCACTAGCTGACTAAAATACAGACCTAGAGAATGTAGTGGCAGCAGGTGGCTAAGTGTGGTGGCACCCTTACCCTTCTGGTGTTGGTGCAACACCGGAGAAGCTGAACAGCTTTTTGATGGCATGAAGAAAACAATCAGTGTCTGACCACTTAAAGAAGCAGACCACCATGGCTCTGGAAAACTCCCAAAATAAAGAATAAAAAAGCTTGCCAGATGAAGAAACCATCCTGAAATTATCAGAGGTAGAATACAAAAGAATTATGCATAGAGCTCTTGTAGAGATTAAATGAAGTGCAGCAGAACCAAATGAAAAAGTAAGCAAACTATATGAACTGCTGGAATGTGAACAATCTGAAATTCAGCAGATCAGTAGTAAAATTACAGAGTTAGACAATCCAGTGAAAAGCCAAAAGAACAGGACTGAGGAAAAGAAATGCAGAATTAGCAGGATTGAAGATAAAGCAATTGACACCAGCATTTATGAGAAGTCAGATAAAAGAATCAAGAAAGATGAAGAAGTTTTAAGAAGCCTGTGGGACTCTATCAAGATGCGCACTTTAAGAGTAATTGGAGTTCCTGAACATGGAGAGATAGCAGAAAATACAGAGAGAATTGTTGAAGAATAGCAGATGGAAAACTTTCCTGATACCATGAAAGAAGAGAACATAGCTATTTAAGATGTGTATCGAACTCCACAGAAGGTAGACCCCAAAAGAAAGGCACCAAGACATATTATAAACAAGGTTAATAAAATGACTCGACAGCACTGGGTTTTGGGGTTTTTTAATAAAATGAAACATAAGAGGTACATAAAGGCACTTAGGCTTAAATCAAAACTAACGTACCAGCCAGCCAAGTGCCATCGAGTCAGAATGTACCAGGGGAAGCCTTATAGGCTGTCCTCTGACTTCTTGGCAGAAATCATGTTGGCAAGGAGGCAGTGGGATGACACATTCAATGCCCTGAAGGTGAAGAATTTCCAACCAAAAATTATATGTCCTGCAAAATTGTCCCTCAAATATGATGGTGAAATTAAGATTCACAGATAAATAGAAGCTTAGAGACTTTCCAAAAACCAAACCAAAATTAAATACTGAATGAAGCTCCTTGATTAGAAAATCAGTAACATCTGATGTATACTCAAGGATGCAATGCAGGACATAGAATCCAGTCTTACTCAGGAAAATCACAAAGCTCAATCAAAGCTAAAACATTAAAAGTAGGGAACCAGAGATCTTAACATGTAAACTATGACATCATCCCACTATAAAGAGTGATATATATTACAGTAGTTATAGCCCTTTCAGATGGAGAGGAAGTTAAGGAGACATACAGAAGTTAAAGATTGCTTCACACTTAGAACATTAAGGGGGAACAGAGGCATAGCTGCAAAGTGAATTAACAATGCTACATATCAGAAGAAGAACACAATACAGAAGTTTCAACAGACACAAAGCCAACATTGAAAGGGATGAAAAGAAAACCCATAAAGAAAAACAACCCAGAACAGAATTTTGAGTGGAACAAAGAAAAGGTCAACAACACAAAAATAAGTTCAGCAAAATGACACACTAAACACATATCCATCAATAATTACACTGTATGTAAAGAGACTGAATACTTCAATAAAGAGACAGAGAATAACAAAGCCAAAGCCAGGCCAAGTGCCGTCGAGTCGGATCAACAGGTTGATCAAAAAAACACGATCTGTCTATATGCTTATTAAGGGGAAACGTATCTTAGACTCTAAATATGAACAAACTGAAAATAAAGGATGGAAAAATATATACCAAGCTAACAGCATGCAAAGAAGAGCAGGAGTGGTGATACCAATCTCAGATAAAATAGATTTTAAAGTAAAATCCACCATCGCAGACCAGGATGGTCACTATTAACTGCTTAAAGTTTCAATACATGAGGATATAGCAATATTAAATATTTATGCACCCAATACCAGAGCATCTAAATGCATTGAACAAACACGGTAACGCTGAAAAATGAGACTGATCACTTGAACACTCCTCTTTCAGTAATGGACAGATCATCCAGAAAAAAAGCTCAATAAAGTTATGGAAGACCTTATAGCAACAATCAACTAATTCAGTCTCATTGACATATATAGAACTTTCTACTCAACAACAGATAAGTACTTCTTCTTTTCCAATGCACATGGAACATACAAAGCAAACCTCAACAAAATCCAAACCACTGAATTATTGCAAAATATCTTTTCAGAGCATAAAGCCATAAAATTTGAAGTCAATAGCAGAAAAAAAATGGGTAGAAATTTGAACTCATGGAAACTGAACAACAACCTTCTCAAAAATTCATGGGTTATAGAAGAAACCAAAGATGCAATAATGAAATTCATGGACTCAATTGAGAACAAAAGCACATCCTACCAGAACCTATGGGATACAGCAAAAGCAGTTCACAGAGGTCAGTTTATCTCTACCAATGCACACATCCAGAATGAAGGTAGGGCCCAAACCAAAGAATTAACCCTACAACTTGAACAAGTAGAAAAACAACAACAGAAGAATCCCTCAGACACCAGAAGAAAACAGATAATAAAAATTAGAGCAGAACAAAATGAAATAGAGAATGGAAAAACAATTGAAAGAATTACCAAAACTAAAAGCTGGTTTTTTTGAAAAGATCAACACAATTGATAAATCATTGGCTAAACTCACAAAAAACAGGAGAGGAAACAAATAACATGAATAAGCAAGGAGCCAAGAGATGTCACAACAGACCCAACCTAAATTAAAAGTATTACAACAGAACACAACAAAAAAACTGTCCTCTAACAGATTTGAAAACCTAGAGGAAATGGACAAATTTCTAGATTCATATCACCTACCAAAATCATCACAAGGAGAAGTAGAACAACTGAATAAACCCATTACAAAGGAAGAGATTGAAAAAATAATCAAAAAAATATCAACCAAAAAACATCCTTGCCCAGATAGCTTCACAAGGGAATTCTACCAAACATTTAGAGAGGAGTTAATTCCAATACTACTAAAGCTATTTCACAACATACAAAAGGATGAAATATACCCAAATTCATTCTATGAATCCAGCATAACCCTGATACCAAAGCCAGGGAAAGATCCCACAAAAAAGTAAAATTAGAGACCAATAGCACTCATGAATCTAGATGCAAAATTCTTCAACAAAATCGTAGACAATAGAATTCATCAATACATCAAACAAAGAATTCATCATCACCAAGCTGGATTCATACTAGAGATGCAAGTCCAGTTCAACATCAGTAAAACAATTAATGTGATCAACCACATAAATAACACAAAGGATAAGAATCACCTGATTTTATCAATCGATGCAGAAAAGGCATTTGACAAAGTCCAACACCCACTCGTGTTCAAAACTCTCAGCAAAATAGGAATAGAAGAGAAATTCCTCAGTGCAATAAGGGGCATCTGCACAATGCCAACCCCTAACATCATACTGAATGGAGAGGGACTGAAAGAATTTAACCTGACAAGAACCAGACAAGGATGGCTACTGTCACCACTTGTATTCAACACTGTAGTAGAGGTTCTTTCCAGAGCAATCTGACAAGACAAAGAAATAAAGGGTAACTGGATCCGACTCGACGGCACTTGGCTTGGCTGGCATCAGTAGAGAAGAAATAAAAATATCCTTATTTGCAGATGATATGATTATATGTGCAGAGAATCCTAAAGAATCCATAAGCAAATTACTCGAACCAATAGAAGAGTTCAGCAAAGTATCAGGATATAAGATAAACATAAATAGATCAGTAGGATTCCTTCATATCAACAAAGAGATTATCAAAGAGGAAATCAGCAAATCAATACCATTTACTATAATGCCCAAGAAGATACAGTACCTAGGAATAAATCTAACCAGAGAAGTAAGAGACTTATACAGAGAAAATTGCAAGAGCCTACTGCAAGAAACCAATATAGACTCACATAAGTGGAGAAATCTACCTTGCTCATGGACAGGAAGATTTAACACTGTGAAAATGTCTATTTTACCCGAAGCGATCTACATACACAGTGCAATACCAATACAAATTTATGTCATTTTTTTAATGAGGTGGAGAACCAAATCACCAACTTTGTTTGGAAAGGGAAGAAACCCCAGATAAGTAAAACACTACTGAAAAAGAGGAACACAGTGTGAGGTCTCACACTACCTGACCTTGGAACCTACTACACTGCCACAGTAGTCAAAACAGCTTGCTAGTGGTATAAAAATAGACATATAGATCAATGGAACAGAATAGAGAACCCAGAAGTATCACTGCCTTCTTACAAACAACTGATATTTGACAAAGCCCCAAAGGTCTTAAACTGGGGTAAAAACAGTCTCTTTAACAAATGATGATGGCAAAATTGGATTTATTCAATCTGCAAAAAATCTGAAACAAGACCCATATCTCACACCTTGCACAAAAACTAACTCAAAATGGATCAAAAACCTAAATATCAAACCTAAAATGATAAGGATCATGTGAAAAAAAAAGAGACAACAATGTAAGTTCTAAAACACTGCTTAGACAGACTACAAAATCTGACCAACGATGTGCAAACAACAGAAGAAAAAATAAACAGGAATTACTAAAAATCAAACACTTATGCTCATTCAAAGACTTTATCAAGTGAGTTAAAAGACTACGTACAGAATGTGAAAAAAACATCTGGCTTCTACACATCAGATTGATGTCTGGTCTCCATAATCTACAAGGCACTGGAAAATGTCAACAAGAGAAAGGGAAATAATCCAATTAAACAATGGGCAAAGGAGATGGACAGACAGACACTTCACCAAAGAAGATATCCAGGCAGCCAAAAGATACATGAGGAAAGACTCACGATCATTAGCTATTACAGAAATCTAAATCCAAACTACAGTGAGATACCACCTTACTCCAACAAGGTTGGCAATAATCCAAAACACACAAAACAACAAATGCTGGAAAGGTTGTGGAGAGATTGGAACTTTTCTACATTGCTGGTCGAATGCATGATGGTACAGCCTCTTTGGAAAGCAACTGTTATTATCTTAAAAAGCTAGAAATACAAACACCATAAGATTCAGCAATCTCACTGCTTGAATATATCCTGCAGAAAAAAGGCTGTCACACGAACAGATACATGCACACAAATGTTTACAGCGGCACTGTCCACATAGCAAAAACATGGAATCAACCTAGATGCCCATCAACAAATGAATGGATAAACAAACTATGGTACGTATACACAATGGAACCCTAAGCAATGATAAAGAACAATGATGATTTTAGAAGCATCTTGTTTTAGTCGTTTGGTACTGCTCTAACAGAAAATACCACAAGCAGAAGGCTTCATTAAGAGAAACTTCTATTGTCACAGTCTGGTAAGTCACAAATCTATTAACAAGTTACAAGTCCATTCACCAAGAGAAGTTATCACAGTCTGATGGACTGAGTGCAAATTCAGGGAGAGCATCTTGGCATAGGAATCTCAGGTCCAAAGGACGTGCTTTGCTCTTGGTGCTGCTTTCTTGGTGGTGTGAGATTCCCAGCTTCCTCTGCTCACTTCTCTCTCTTATATCCCACAAGCTTGTAGTTTGAGTCCTGCCTCACTAACACAACTGCTGCCCATTCTCCATCATCTATATCAAAGAGGCAAGGATTCACAGTACACGGGAGGAATGGCACCATATTGGGACTCACAGCCGAGTCAAATCAATACACACATTTTTGAGGGGACAGAATTCAATCCACGACACATCTCATAATCTAGTTTCAACTAGAAGACATTATGGTGAGTGAAATCAGTCAGCTGCAAAAGGACAAATATTGTATGAGACCTCTGCTATAAGGACTTAAAAATGGATTTATGTACGTAAGAAAAGACTCTTTGATGGCTACGAGGGTGGGACGGGAGGAAGAGGGTTGTTCATAGATTAGATAGTTAATAGGACTTCAGTTAGGTGAACCAAGTGAAATCACGCAGTAGAGGGCAGATCAGCATAACTGGACTACACTGGAAAAACTGAAAGGTTTTCTAAACTCAACCCAATATTTCAAAGGATAGAGTAGCTGGGATAGGGGCCTGGGGACCATGTTTTCAGGGGACATTGAGGTCAATTGGCATAACTAGTCTTTTGCTAAAAGAGTCTTCTGTGGCTCATATTGGTGAGTGGCATCTGGAGTCTTAACAGCTCGCAAGCTGCTATCTGAGGAACATCAAATGGTCCCAGCTCATCTGGAACAGATGACCACCAAGAACATCACAGACACGAGGAAAAATGAGCCCAGGAGGCAGAAGGAACCATATGAATGGGAGACTGCATCAGCATGACAGCAGAAGAACCAGATGGTGCCCAGACACCACCAAATGTAGCTGTGATGGGAGACACAATGTAGAGTTCCTAATGTAGCACAAGAAAAAGAGGAGTGTAGTTCAAGAACTCGACTCAAAGACCAGAACTGACGGTCTGACAGCCTGGGGGGAATCCTAGGAAGACGGCCCCTAGACTTGATGTTGGCCTGGAGCTGAAACCAGTACAAGAATGGACTGGACTTGGGAACACAGAGTGAGCACATGGTGTGTGTACTTTATGGTTTTATACATTTAGAGGAGGCTGACCTACTGCTTTTTTTCTAGATGGGAGAGGAGAGGTTGATGAGGGGACAGATGTTTGTTAAGAGGATACTAGAACTAACAAGTGAAAAGGAGTGTGCTGTCATAGGGTGAGGTGAGCAGACAGCGTTATAGATAGGCGGGCATGCAAAGTTGATTTAGACTGTATACTTTCACTTAATCATAATAAAAAATTGTAATTCTGAAAGGTAAAAAATAATAAAGAAGGCAGGAAAGGAGAAGCAAAGAAACAAAATCAATGGAACAAACAGAAAACAATAAAATAAAAAACCTATTTCCAACATGGTAACCCTGGTGTCTTAGTGGTTAAGTGCTACATCTGCTAACAAAAAAGTCAGCAGTTCAAATCTGCCAGGCACTTGTTGGAAACTGTGGGGCAGTTCTACTCTGATCTACAGAGTAGCTATGACTCAAAATTGACTCACTGGCAGTGGCTGAAATTCCAACATCTCATTCACTGCATAAAATATAAATGGTCTAGACACACTAATTATAAAGCAGAAATTGTTAGAATGAATCAATAAGTAAGGCTCAACTATATGTTGTCCTGAAACCCTGGTGATGTAATGGTTAAGTGCTATGGTTGCTATCTAAAAGGTCAGCAGTATTCATTCACCAGGTGCTCCTTGGAAACTCTATGAAGCAGTTCTACTCTGTTCTATACGGTCATTATGGGTTGGAATGGACTCTACAGTAGCGAGTTTGGTCTGGTTAGTTTATATGTTGTCTAGGAAAATACAGCTTTAATTATAATGACAAAAATTTGTTAAGTGTAAAAAACGATTTAAAAAAGCTGGAGTTGCTATAGTAATACCATACAAAATAGATTTCAGAGCAAGGAAAATATCAAAGACAGAGGAACATTACATAATAGTAAAGAATCAATTCACCAAGAAGGTATAACATTTTGAAATATGTATATACTTAATAATAAAAGCTTTCAAATACATGCAGCAAAAACTGATAGAAAAGAAGGATTAGAAACATTCACAATTATAGTTGGAGACTTCAGAATTCCTCTCACGGTAAATGGTAGAATTAGTGAGCAGAAAGTTTGCCAAGACACTGAGGAATTAACAACACCTTCAAATATCAGGATCTAGCTGACATTTATGAAGTATACTATCTGATAACATCAGACTACACAATTTCAATTGCCCATAGAATATTCACCAAGATGAACAATATCCTGTGTCATAAACAAACCTTAAAAATTTTCAAAAGAAGTGAAATCGTACAGAGTTGTTATCTGATCACATGGAATTAAAATAGAAGTAAAAAACAGATAACTGGAAAGTATCTGAACACTTAGAATGGAAACTAAATACTTCCCAACAATTCATTGATCAAAGAAATTTGAAGGAAAATGAGAAGATATTTTTAACTGAATGAAAACAAAAATGAAGCATGTCAAAGGTGAGGGATGAAGCTAAAGTCATGTGCAGAGGGAAATTAATGGCATTAAATGGTTGTATTAGAAAAAAATGCTAGAGAAAGAATAGATAGTTAAATACAAAGCAAGCAGAAGAAAGGAAGTAATAAGAGAATAAGTCAATAAAATTAAAAACAGAACAACAGGAGAGAATAAGCAATAAAAATTAAAAGCTATTTCTTTTTTTTGAAAAGCTCGGTAAAATTTCTAAACCTCTAGCCAGTGAGATGAAGAAAAAAATTGCCAGTAATGGGAACGAAATAGGGAATATTATTACAGGATCCACAGACATCAAATAAGTAATAAAAGAAATATTACAAACTATGCTACATGTATAAATTCTACAAATTAGATGAGACGGTTCTTTCCTTGAAAGCCACAAACTACTAAAACTGACTGAAGAAGTAAACAGCCTGCAAGTTCCTTTACCTATCTTAATTAAATTCTTAGGTAAAAACCTTCCCCCCAAATCCAGGCCCATACGGCTTCACTGCAAAATTCTGCCAAACAATTCAAAAGAAAATAATACTAACTCTTCAGAATCTTCTTCAGAAGACAGACTAGAACAATTCATAATCTTATGAGACCAGCATTAATCTGATAAAACCTGACAAAGTCCATATAAGAACTCTAGACCACTATATCCTCACGAACATAAAACAACAGGCATCAAGAAGTACTATAAAATCAAATCTAACAATATTGTAAAAGAATGTATCATGACTGCGCAGTTTACCTTGGGAATGTAAGACTGGTTTCATTTTTTTAACATCAATATAATTCACTGTATTAACAAATTAAAAAAGAAAAATAATACAATCATCAATGATTGTATGATTTGATGAAGAAAAAGCATTTGACAAAACCTACAATCCATTCATGACAAAAGTTCTCAACACACCAGGAACAGAAGAGAATTTCCTTAGTCCAAAAAAGAACATCTACCAAAAAACTCTCAGTTAATAGCATATTTAATGTTGAAAAACAGAACATTTTGGTCCAGGATTGGGAGCAAGTCATAGACGTTCACTATCGTTGCTCTTAATAAACATCTATATTACAATAAACATTGTATAGAACACTTATCCAATGTAATAAGAGAAAAGAAATAAAAGTAATATGAATTGGAAAGGAACAAATAAAACTGTGCTGATAATTGATGACAGAAAATTTCAGAATATGTAAAAGAAAGAGCTTCTAGAACTAGTACATTAGTTTTGCATGGTCAAAACTTTTTTAATTGGGTTATTTGTTGTTTTGTTGTTGAGGTTTTGCAGTATCTTGTAGATTATGGAGATTAGATGCTGATCAGATTGGTCATACCCATTTTTTTTTTTCCCTCAGTCTATGGCTTGCCTTTTTACTCTTTTGGTGAAGTCTTAGGAAGAGCATAAGTGTTTGATTTCTAAGAGCTGCTCATTATCTGTTTTCTTTTCTGGTGTTTGTGTATTGTTAGTAATGTCTAGTATTGTGTGTATTAGGGCTGCTAACATTGTCTCTATTTTTTTTTTCCCCCACAGTGTTAATTGTTTCAGATTTGATATTTAGGTCTTTGATCCATTTTGAGTTACGTTTTTTTACACAGTGTGAGACATGTGCCTTATTTCACTTTTTTGTAGATGGATATCCAGTCATTCTGACACTGTGAAACAGACTGTTGTTTCCCCAGTAGGACTTTGGGCCTTTGTCAAGTATCAACTGCTCATAGGTGGCTGACTTCATGTCTGGATTCTCAAGTCTGTTCCATTGGTCTGTGTATCTGTTACTGTACCAGTACCAGCCTGTTTTGACTACTGTGGCAGTGTAATAGGTTCCAAAGCCAGGTAGTGTGAGACCTCTCACTTTGCTCTTCTTTGTCAGTAATCCTATACTAATCTGAGGCTTCTTCCCTTTCCATATGAAATTTGTGATTTGTTTCTCTATCTCATTAAAAAATACCATTGGAGTTTAGATTTGGATTTCTCTGATAGCTAATGATTGCGAGCATTTCCTCGTGTGTCTTTTGGCTGCCTGGGTGTCTTCTTCAGTGAAGTGTCTGCCCGTCTCCTTTCCTCATTGCTTAATTGGGTTAATTATGTTTTCCCTGTTGGTATTTTGCAGTACCTTGTAGATTATGGAGGTCAGATGTTGGTCCGACATGTAGTTGCCAAATATTTTTTTCCCATTCTGTGAGTGGTCTTTTAAGTATTTTGACAAAGTCTTTGAATGAGCATAAGTGTTTGATTTGTAGTAGTTCCTATTTATCTACTTTTTCGTCTATTGATTGTGCTTTGTTTGTGAGATTTGCAAGTCTGTCTAAGCTGTGTGTTAGAACATCCATTGTTGATTCTATTTGTTCTTGCATGATCTTTATTGTTTTAGGTGTGATATTTGGGTCTTTGATCCATTTTGAGGTAGTTTTTGTGTAAGGTGTGAGATAGGGATCTTGTTTCAGCTGTTTGCAGACAGATATCCAATTTTGCCAACACCCTTTGTTAAAGAGACTTCTTTTACTCCAGTTTACAATCTTAGGAACTTTGAAGAAATATCAACTGCTCATAAGGGATGGTGGCATCTTTGGGGTCTGGACTCTGTTCCATTGGTCTATATGTCTCTTTTTGTACTGGTACCAGGCTGTTTTGACTACTGTGGCAGTGTAATAGGTTCTAAGGTCAGGTAGTGTGAGGCCTCCCACTGTGTTCCTGTTCTTCAGTACTGCTTTGCTTATCTATAGCTTCTTCCCTTTCCAAACAAAGCTGGTGATTTGTTTCTCTATCTCATTAAAAAAAAGTCACTGGAATTTGGATTCAGATTGCATTGCATATGTAGATCATTTGGGGTATAGTAGACATTTTCATAATGTTAAATCTTCTTATCCATGAGCAATGTAGGTATCTCCATTCAGTAGGTCTCTTTTGCTTTCTGATGTAGTGTCTTATAATTTTTCTTAGTATAGGCCTTTTATGTCTCTGGGAATATGACCAGTATAACATTTTCTTGTAAAATAAGACTCTAAAGTAATTTAAGAAAAATGCTAATTTGACCAATTCCCGATAATAAGAGTGGAACACCATTTGAAGCAAAATTTGAAGTAAGCTCTAAGCGTAATTAAATATTATTACATTAGTCTTGACTCTTAACAATCACGACTAGATGAGGCCTTTCCTGGGGTCTGAGATGCCTTAGGTCACCTGGCTAGTCACTTTCATGCCACATGTCCCAACCCTACTAGTTGTCACCCAATAGCATTTCTGAAGCTGCAGCTTTGCCTACGTTAGTAAAAGTTTATTAATGATTCTTTCCTGCTTATCCTAAGAAGCAGTTTCCAGGCTGTTTTCCTGCATCCCATTGGCTCAGTGCCCTTTACCCATCCTTCCAGAGACCTGTGTATCCTGCCTTGGGCCCGCCTTTTGTCAGTCATGATAGCTCCTTTCCTGATAGCATCTTTCCAGACCCCTTCAGGTTGGAGCTGGCATTTGTCTCAAGTCCTACTTTGCTCCGAATACCTAATACAGGGATGGCAAATAGGCTTCCTGCTGCTCATTAATTTGGACTGATTGGAAACGGCTGTCTGAAACATCCATCAGCTAACAAAGAGTGCCAGGTGTCTGTGTGTGTGTGTGTGTGTGTGTGTGTGTGTGTGTGAGTGAGAGAGAGAGAGAGAGAGAGAGAGAGAGAGAGAGAACACACGTGCATGCAGAGGTTGTGGGATTCACGCCAGATATGTGTCTTCATTTATATAAGATATTCATTAGCTCTTTCTATAACAGGCTGCTATTTTGTCAGGGTAAGTCAAAAAATACTGCTACAAAGCCATAGAAACCTTTATTAAACAAAAATATCAAAATGTGAAGCCATTGTTTCTAGATACATCCTCCATCAAGGTCTATAGACTTCTAATTTTTTTTTATTGTGATTTAAGTAAAAGTTTACAGCTCAAGTTAATTTCTTTTACAAAAATAGGTCTATACACTTCTGAAGATATTGTTTCCATCTCTCTAAACCTTCCTCAAAGTTCTGTGCTCTTCGATTTACACCATGTCAAAGAGGCAGCTTGGGCGTCCTCAAGGGGCTCAGGTTGTGTTTTCTTTAAATGTTCTTTGGGTTTTTGAAGTAAAAGAAGTCTGACGGGGCAGGATCGGGGCTGTAGCAGTGGACAGAATAATGTTTCCCAGTGAAATTCTTGTAGGATAGCCCTTGCTACCCACAAAGAATGGGCAGGTGCATTGTTGTGATGGAAAAAACATTCCTTGGGGCAAATTTCCTGGCTTTTTTCTCACCAATACAGTTTCCAATTTTCTAAAAACTTCTCCATAATAAGCCCTCATAATCACCCTGTGTCCTTCAAAAACATCTATTACCCCTTGGGAGTCCCTGACATAGCAGAAGAAAAACGGGAGTGCAGATCTAGATTCAGATCTATTAAAAGACCAGCCTTGATGGTCCAGCACACTGGAGGGTTACCTGAGGACATGGTCCCTGGACTCGCTGCTAGCCCAGAGTGAAAACCAGTACAGAAGCCAACTCTCCAGACAAAGATTGGAATAGACTATAAGATACAGCAATACTGGTGAAGTGTGTGCTTCTTGGCTTAAATATATACATGAGGCTTTCGGGACAGCTCCTGTCCAGAGCCGATATGGGAGGGTGGAAAGAAGTGTGCTGTTACAGGGTGGGGAAAGCAGCCAGAACTGCACGGAAGTATGTGTGCATGGTTCTATATGGCAAATTGACTTGGATTTTAAACTTTCACTTAAAGCACAGTAAAATATTTTTTTAAAAGAAAGATAGCCCCATGGAAACCCCACAAAACAGTAGCCATAGCTTTTCTGAACAGTTTTTCCTGTCCTTGAAGTTTTCCCGATTGTCCTTTAGCACCTTGTGCCATCTAGAAACTGTTGTTTTATGCGGAATACCATTCCCATAAACTTGTTGTAAAGCTTCAAAGATTTGGGAAGATGTCCACCTGAGGTCTGTTAAAAATTTGATATTATCTCTGACCTAAAAATCATTTTTCCCATGGCACAGAAAGTATCCTTTTTTTTGAAGGCACCCTAACAAGACTAAGACAAGTATATTACCAAGAGAACTCGTCTGTAGTCACCTCCTAATCACAGAGGCGCATTGGAACATGTTTTGTTCAGAATAAGAGTGTGCATGTCTGAAATGGACTCTAGCAGCAATGTTTTTTGACTTACCCTCATGTATTTACAACCTTGGTTCTTCCCTTTGGGATTTTTTTCATGCAGTAGCTGGAAGTCAGGAAAATCTTAGCTATGGCACGTGTAATTTCTAAAAACACCCTTACACAGTGCTTGGCTAGGTAGTCATCAGAAATGTTCTGTGATTTCTACCTAGGATGAAGCAGTCAGCCTCAGTTAGGGCAGGAAGTGGTAGGCCGTAACATTCCAGGAGAAGAATACTACATGGTGAGAGAGAACAGTCCAATTCTATAGACCACTGAAAGGGCTTCACTGCCACCAGGTGCTCCTGGCTGTAGCATGAAAGCCCTATTCAGTAGCTCTCTTTATGAGGTGGCAACTGAGTGTGCCAGAGCTCTAGGCTGAGACAGGTTAGGCACCTGCCAGTACGTGTGACAAAGCGCTGACCACCCCTGGCTGCCACCAGGCTCTTGAAAACACATGATTCATGATCCCTTAATTTGCTCCTGTTCATGGAGCTCCACAGGAATGTCCCAGGTCCTGAAACTTGATGGTTTGGCTCTGGAGTGTGCAAATGAATGAAGGTTGCACCACAGAGGCTGCATGGGGATAAATACTGATGACCCAGAAGGACAGAAGTCCAAAAGGAAATCTGACTCCTCAAAAGTGACATTTGGGGCCTGAAGTCACAAAGACTCTCAGTGATCACACTTCTCCGATTCAGCCCACATGCCTATTATAGATGAGTGTTTCTAAAGCTCTCTTCTCTAGGAAGATCTACGATGCCAATGATCTTTTTGTCTATTTCATAAAGCCTACCACTGAGTGATAAACTGAAGAGAAGAAGGGAAAACATTCCAAGAAACAAGTTCTGACTGAGAGATGAGATTCCTTGAGAACACCCAGATGCCATCTAATCTAATGCTGTTCAAGCATGAGAGCATGCACCTAAATCAGCTCCATCAGACTGGTGTTTGTCAATTACAGAGATCACATGTTGGAGCAGTTAAACCGATGAGTCTTGGGAACACTAAACATGACTTCAAGCCCTAGACCTGGTATGTGTTTGCTGTGTTGTTACTCCTGGTATATTTTCTAAACTTCTTAGAGACTCAGTTTCCCCATCTGTAAAATGGGCACAATAACCTACAAGAAAGGTTGTCAGGATTAAGTGAGGTGAGCCACACAAAGGCTGGTACACCCAGTGTTCCATTTGTGGTCACTGTAATTTCCATGATATAAAGAGCCTCAAAGAAAGCTTTCCTGGAGGCTGTTGTGGGTCACAGACCCCATAGACTTCAAGGCTCAGCAGGTAAGTGTGAAAGTGGCACATGGAAGTAGGAAGTTCCTGGCCGGTGTCATTCCAAATGACAGGCATGTGGTCTCCTGGTGCTGACATCAACCTCAAAGAAGTGAAATCTGCATTTCTCATGTTCTGTCTCCAGCCTGCCCTCCTGCGTCATCCGCATCTCTACCCTTCCCCCTGCTCAGCTCCCAAACCTTGAAGCCTTTCTTTCACACCCCAAATCCACGTCACCAGAAAACCTCCCTCTCATCTCATTGGAAACCCTGATGGTGTAGTGGTTAACTGCTATGGCTGCTAACCAAAAGGATGGCAGTTCAAATATACGAGGCACTCTTTGGAAATTCTATGGGGCAATTCTACTCTGTCTTATAGGGTGGCTATGAGTCAGAAGTGACTTAATGACAGTGGTTATTTATTTCTTTATTTTTAATCTGGGTTATCCCAATGTTTTCTATGAGTCAGAAGTGACTTGATGACTGTGGTTATTTATTTATTTATTTTTAATCTGAGTTATCCCAATGTTTTCTATGAGTCAGAAGTGACTTGATGACAGTGGTTATTTATTTATTGATTTTTAATCTGCGTTATCCCAATGTTTTCTAAGAGATCTTCCTGCTTCCGTCTTTGTTCCCTCCTGTTTGTCTCTACCCACTGGGAGCTGTCATGCCAGCAGCCAGTGGCTTCTAATCACACTCAGAAGCAGGAATGTTGAGGTGAGCCTCCCAGGCCCTGCACAATCCACCCGGTGACCTCCCTGACTCATCTGTCGCCTCTGCCACCCACTCATTCAGCTCCAGCCACAGTCACCTCCTCCCTGGCCCCTGAACATACACATCCCTCGGGGCCTTGACACATTGCTCCTTCTGTTGTGCACACATTGCTCCCCCAGTTGTGTACACAGCCTGCTCCCTTACACAAACATCACTTCTTTGTGAAGCCTTTCTCAACTAGTCCATTTGAAATGGCCTCATGTGGTGGGCCGGATGATGGTCCCCAAAGATATCCACACTCTAATCCCTGAAACCTATAGTGTTACCTTGTTTATTTCAAAAGAGGCTCTTTAGATATGATAAAATTAAGAATTTTGAGATGAATAGATTATGGTGGAACCTAAAGGTATTTGGTGTTCCTATAAAAGAAGTCAGAGGGACACTTGGCTACTTATAAGGAAAAGCCAATGGGATGATGGAAGCAGTGATTACAGTGATGTGGCCTCAAGCCAAGGAATGCCAGGGGCCTCTAGAAACTGGAAGAGGCAAGCAGCAGGTCTGACTCTAGAGCTTCCTGAAAAAACCAGACCTGCTGATACTTGACTCGAAATTGACTTTGAACTTCTGGCCTCTAGAACTGTGACAGAATCAGTCTGTGTTGTTCACAGGCATCACGTCTGTGGAGGAGTTGGGTGCAGTAGCCACAGGACCCTGCTACCACCCTTTTGTGCACCGGCGAGCACATGTGCGCATGTTAAGCGTATGTGCATGTACTCACGCTCGCAAGCATGCATGAACTGTACTGTCCTTCCTGTCTCATTTGCCCCTGACACCTTAGCTGGCACGCTTCATTTTGCTTATTAGTGTTGTCTGTCTGCCCTCATGGGGGGTCAGCTCCACAAGGACAGGAGTCTTGGTTGGTTTTGTTCACTGCTCTTTCCTCAATGACCACATCAGAGGCTGCTTTTTTTCTGGAATGGACACATCAAGAGCCAGTGTAGACTCAGGTTAGGCTCCCAGAGAGGGGCTGCTCCTTCCTTCCTGGCCCAAGAGTCCTGCTGGGAAGGGCTGAGTGGTGTCTCCTAAAAACACGTGTGCAAGTCCTGATCCCAATACACCTGGATGTCACCTTGCCTGGAAGTAGGGTCTTCTTTGTTATGTTAATGAGCGTATAGCAATATAGGGCACCGTTCTGAACCTCGTCACTTCTGAGTGATAGTAACAGCCGCACAGCTGCAGAGTCAAGCAAGCACCAATGTGGGGAGACAGATGCTACCTGGTAACCAGGGAGGCAGATGAATTCACAAACCCAGGGAGGCCTGCCAGCTACTGGAGAGTGAACCAGACAAAGACTTCTGCCCATAGCCAGGGCCCTGAATTCACGTGTGTGGCCTCTTGAACTACAAGAATATAAACGTCTGTTTTTTTAAACCATCCACTTATGTAGTTTTACAGACTGACATCACTAAAATGTCTTCCTCATTAAAGTGCACGAATAAATGTTGAAAATATTTTCCTCTCATGTGAGTTGCTTAAATCTTCAGATCACTTATATGAGGAGGGTTTGTTTATTTTTCCTTTAATGTACATGTATATGTTATTTGCATCTTTGGAAAGAATTTTACTTTTCAAAATAGGTTTTGAAAAGAACTCTTTGAAAGGTTATTGATATAAGAATGTTGATTTACCTATCCATCAGTCTTCCAACTTAAAACCCACCACCCACATGTGGTGGGTGGTATTTTTGTTACAGCAGCACTAGGAAGCTAAGACATCTGCGATGCCTGTTCTATCCCAGCCCTAAAACAAGACTCTGCCCTGCTCTTAGCAGACCCCAGCCTCACCCTCCTTCCTGCAATCTGGAAGCTTCACATGCCAAGAGGTGGCCATATGAGTGGTATACTTGAGCCAGGCTCAGGTAGGAGCCTCTGGTGTGGCAGGGGAGGGTGTGTGAGGTGATGCTGTGGTGACCACGAGCTTTGTCTTCTGACAGCTGGTGATGGGTGGAGGCAGCACAGAGCAGACCCCCTGGAAATACCAGCTCTATGAAATGCTGTAGCACCTCTTCTCCTCAGTGCAAAGCAAGTAACGCCATGACCCTTTATGCATGGTGAGAACTGAAGAACCCAAAACCAAATCCATTGCCATCAAGTCAATTCTGACTCACAACAACCCTAAAATCAGAGGAGAACTGCCCTCAAAGAGTTTCCAAGGAGTGCCTGGTCAATTGAAACCGCTGACCTTTGGATTAGCAGCTGCAGCTCTTAACCAAATATGCTACCAGGATTCCCCAGAACGAAATACCTGAAAAGCCAAACCCAGCACCATCAAGTCGATTCCAACTCATAGCAACCCCACAGGGCAATGTAGAACTGCTCCATAGAGATTCCAAGGGGCATCTGGTGGATTCAAACTGCTAACCTTTTGGTTAGTAGGTCTAGCATTTAACCACTATGCCAGCAGTTTTTCTGTGAACTAAACGAAGGGCTGCTAATTCACTCTCTGGGAGCCTGGATGATGGAAGGGTTAAGCACTTGGGTGGTAACTAAAGGAGAGTGCTTTGAACTCACCCAGCAACTCTGAGGAAGAAAAGACCTGGAGATCTCCTACAGCCTAGGAATCCCTATGGGGCAGTTCTGCTCCCTCTGGTAAGGATGCTGTGAGTCAAATTGAACTGACGGCACACAACAATAATTCACTCTCACTGCAATGAGATGTCTTTTATTTTTTCATGAATAGCCATGTTCTTGGGAAGTCCATTCCAGAGAAGCAGTAGGACCCAGGGCTTGCCCTTGAGGAGTTCAGGGCAGGTGGCAAGTCTCTGTGGGCTAGTCATGTTGCTACCAACTACCGTGGGGTCCCTGGAGCCTGCCCTGGCATTCTGGCCTAAAGGGTACTGACCCAGACTGCAAAGAGAGCCTCCCTCTTGCTGGTGGACTCTTGCTCGCAACCCTTTCCTGTACCACCTACCAGTGCCTGCTAGACTGCCATGGATTTCTGACAGCAGCCAACAGAGAGACCCAGAATCCTCTAGGACTCCTGCTTCAGGGAGACCCCCACCCCTCGATGAGGTTACATCATTTTCTCATCTGTTAGAACATCAGTGCTGAGCCTGTGAGAGCCCTCAGACTTCCAGCCTCCAGTCTGTAAGGCAGAGCAGGAACCTTGAGGTGGTGCGGACGGAGGTCTCTAAATGCCTCCCCTCTAGCCACAGCTGAAGAGCCGTCCTTGTCACTTTATCATGCTCTCAGATCCTGCCAATTGTCCTAAGCATGGTCAGCAGCGATGCCCTCGCCTGACCTCCCGAGCCCAGAGCCCATTTGACAGCGAGGACCCCCAAGGGTGCCCCTCGCCCCTGCTGCTGAGGCAGACATGACAGTGGGCGGATGCCACTGAGGCTGGGCTTCAGGAGACAGGCCAAGGAACAACTCAGGATGAGGGGGATTTGAGCACCGTGTCCCCGCGGGAGGAGGTCAGTTCCCCGGGGCTGTGGAAGGAGGCCAGTGTGAAGACTGATGGCTGGGGCCACAGTGGTGTCACACTGCCCTGGCCCTGACTAAGAATACTACAGGGAGATGGCCGGGCATATGGTTAGTGCTCATTAACGTCAGTGTATTGATGACAGCCCTGGGGGTGATGACAAGAGCAGTGAGCCCGTGTCTCTGGGACTTTATTTACTGATCTTGTGGCGAGGGGTAGTCTCTGAGCAGCCTTTCACTGCATCTCCCCTAAGGGGAAGGGGCACTTGCCCCAATATCCACAGGGGCATGGAGGACCCTGTCACCCCGAGCCTGAGCCCTGCCCCAGGCTGCCTCTCGCAGGGGCAGCAGATGCAGGCCTACAGCCACTGAAGGAGGTGTCAAGGGTGGCAGCAAATCCCTTACCTTGATTGTCGTAGGCAGTGATGACTTGGGTCTGCTGAGGGTGCTGCTTCTCTGCCAGGTGTCCTATTTAAGGAAGACAGAGAAGCTGCAGTGACCAGTGGGAACACAGTGGAATTTTCCCTGGGCAGGGCAGCGTGCTGTGTGGATCAGCAAGAGCGGCTGCCTGAGCACGACCACAGGCCTGGCCTTAACACAGGAACCCATATGCACCCCCACAGTGTGCACACGCATGCAGGTACAATGGGACCCACGTGTCCACCTTCTCAAGCCTCTCAGCAGAGGCCGACACAGGTTGCGTTTCTCCCAGAGCAGGCTGGAGCGCATGGAAGTCCCTGACTCGGGTCTCCTCAGGCTCAGTTTCCAAAGTGCTTTTCTACACAGGACTGTCTCACTGATCGACATACTCTTTCTGGGGAGCAGGCTGGCAGTTCCTGTTCCTATTTTAACACATCAGGAGTCTGTAGCTTAGACTGGTCAATTTTTTGTCAAAAGCCCTGAACCAGGGAGGGTCAGACCTCAGACTGAGTCCCAGACACCCTGATTTCCAGCTTGGCCTCTCTCTGAGTCAGATGTAGGGGTAGGGGGCAGCCTATCTCTATTCCAGCCTAGGAGTTGGGGTGACTTGCAGTCTTCAGTTTCACAAACACTTGCAGGATGGCTACAGTGTATCTGTCTCCACAATGGGTCTATTTAGGTCCCCAGGACAGAGATCTGTCAGCTATGGGGTCAGGCTGCTATAGCAAGATGCCTAGTGCTGCCATGGGTCAAGAGAGGGAGGCACAGATGGACGTGCCCCTCCTGTGATAAGCACAATCTTTCCAACTTCCTTTACAGCTGCTGCTGCAGCCTGATCTTACTGAGGGTGCCCTTGAATCCCTGCCTCAGAGGGGCCCGGGGGGGTGTGGGAGGGTCAGGAATGTGGCAGTAGGCAGCTCCCCCCACACTACCAGCCTGGTGGCTTCCCGCTGATCTGTTGGAAGGCTGTAGGGCCTTGGCCTGGAAATGCGCGTGCCTCAGGGGCCCCAGCATGACCAAGTTTCCCTTCAAGTGACTCCCTTTTTGCATCCAACCAGGTCTACCACTCAGTGCTTCCCTTGCCTGGGCCTAAGCACGTGCCAATAGGCACGGAAGGTGCGGCACAGAACTGGGCTGGGTTTGGGATCCCCCTGGTAGGGTCTTGCTCCGTGGAGAAGCCCGCCTGCTTCAGCCTTCCTCAGTGAGCGGGCCCAACCAGGCCCCTGAGCCCCCAGGGCCTTGGTCAGTTGGCCAAAGGCCAGGCTTACTTCGTGTGTCAATCCAGGGTGATTTGGCACCCTGGGCCAGAGCCCCAGGCCAGACTCAGTCAAGGAGAGAGAGGCCTCCTCCTGTGAGGACAGCTGGCTGTATCTTCTCTCGGAAACAGGATCTGGGAAGGGAATCCTCAAGGAGGATGATTGGCTGGCACAGGTACTGTGGGGGTATTTATAGTCAGGGCTGCACAATTGCTTTCCCTGTAGCTGTGGGACAGCAGTCCCTTGCTGCTAGGCAGAGTTAGGTCAGGACCAAGGAAAGCAGCCAATCACATGGGGGGAAGCCCGTTGCTGGGCAAGCTATTGGGGGTGGTAGGGTCCAAACACCTGCTGCTGAGAAAAGTTGGGACTGCTCCAAGCTCCATCGCCCATCCCGCCCTTGCCAACGCCTAGCCCAAGGAGTAGGTGCACAGGGCAGCAAGAGGGGAAAATGTGCCCTCTAGGATCAACCCCATGCTTGGCCATGTTAGCACACACTGTTAACTGTGTCTTGGTCAGATGAAGGCATTGGTGGCCGGGGCTGGGCTGTCTACTGGTTATCAGGGCTGGTGCGTTGGGCCCCAGGAAGGAAGGCATGCGCAAAGGTCAGCCTCAACGTCTGCACACAGAATCTTGCCATCAGAAAACACCGAAAGAAGCTGTTTTAATTTGTGCATGCAGGCAAGTGTGCCATCTGAAACATAAATGGCTTTTTTCCTTTAAATGGCACACATGAGTGGAGGGACGGACCTATCATCCTCTTTCCTAAGCCCAGGATCTTTGTAGAGTGTCTCTCAAGCCCTGCCTTTACCCCAGACTCTCAGTTCTCAGGGTTGTTTTGCAAGACCTACTTTAAGCATCCTTTTTAGCTGATGACACATTTCATGTCTTTTGGAAGAAACTTCTAATAGTCTTGTCGTCCTTACTATGTCACTTGGTATTTTCTTGTATTGTTTTCTTTTTTTCTAATTTGCCCCCAAAGCCGGGAACCCTGAAGATGGCCAAAATAGAATGAATTCAGTGTGTTTCAATCTGTCCTGATGTAGTAACAAGGCCAAGAGGCCACAGGATGATTCTCAGACAACTCCAGCAGGGTAGAGGAGAGCTGCAAATTCTTAGGAGCAGGGGAGGGAAGGGGTGCAAATTTACCTCCCCCCTGGCACAGATGCCCCTACATGGGCTGTTGTGTATTTCTGTGGCAGACAGATCTCTAGAGGTTTGATTCTTACTATAATTTTCAGACACCCACGGCACAGTTTCTCTAACTTTGGTGCCTGCTTTAGTACATCCAGTGCTTGTGAGTTTCTGTGTGCCCTGGCAGCAAGGCTAAGGAGGCCACTGTGGCCATGGCCATGAGCCACGCTGCAAAGGATGGATCCTCAGTAGCAGGGTGTGGGTGACTCCTACCTGTGTGCAGGGCAGGGGACACAGGCAAATCCCCTCCAGGACACTGAGATTCTATTGCAGTGAATGATGTGACATAAGGATTTTAACATCACTTCACAAGGTCAGGGCCTCTTGACTGTCTCGTGCATTGTTTCATCCCCATTAATTAGAAACACGCCTGGCATAAAGGAGGCACTAGAGATGTTTGTTGAGGGAATGAGTTTACTTGGAAAGTGTCATCCCTCCCTCTTATTAGTGTCAGGATGACAGAGCATTGCTGTTTGGACTTGTTCAGTCACTCAACAGAATGCCTGGCTCTCAGCTTTCCACTGGTAGAGAGTCAGAGAGGTGGTACCTTTAGAACTGGCATTGGATGAACCAGTCATCAAAGCTGGGGCTCCCACAGCATGGGTCTGACAGAGCCCCCCACTGGGGCTCTGGAGTGAAGATCTTATTAGAATTCTCACGTGCCCATAGAGAAATCTCACTGTTTGTCCCTGCAGGGCGGACTGATGAATCTCCGAAGAACACAGGGTAAGTCCTTCTAGTTGGCTATCCATCGCATTGCCCAAGAAATCCTCAGCCTGCAGCTGGCATCAGAATGAGGAGGCTGTGGATGCTGACATCACTCAGATCTTATGCTATTGGGGGATCCAGACCAGTAGAGAGACACAGACTGGTATCTACCTGGGCTACTGTCCTCGGTATTCTCAAATTTTTTCAAAATACGACATTCTGCATGGCACGAACATCTGTATCTCCCGTGGGGAGACACTCAAATGTACTAGCCCAAATGATGCCAAACCCTTCTTTCTCTATAGCTCAGCCACAAGGGCATGTGCCAGCTTATGGCAGGTATCACTGTCTACCCACAGCCTTCAGAAGTGTAGGGGGTCTGACGCCAGGGAAAGTGTTCCAGGGTCACCATGGCCCTGGAGGCCTGGCTGAGTCACAAGCAGACACTCTCTGAGTGATTAGATGGCTACAGCCCAGTCTCAGCGAGTGAGCAATTGAAACCCAATCCTTCCGGTTGTTTTTCAATGTTTGAAATTCCAGATGTTGAAAATAAAATAAAGGGAATTTACCATGAAGATCACTGGCTTCCTTTTTCTGCCACTTCCGGATTCCATTTCCAACACCTTGAAATCCTGTGAAATAACAAGGATTGGCGTGAGATACTCTGTGGTGGAGAAACCCAGGCAGAGCAAGGGATGAGCCAGTTGCAGATTTATTTGGGTCAAAGCAGGGCTGGTGGCACTTGGCTCCCTCAGCCTCTAAGACAGACTGCCATATGATAAAACGCACTTGGGGAATGAATGCAACTCTCAAATCTTAGACCATTTTCTTAATGTTAAAACTGCAGTTTTCAAGTGCAGGTGTTGATTATTGGGATTATCTAGGGAGAATTTTCTCAGGCAGGCACCCATTTTCTACTCCCACATCTCTGCCACATAAATACGGAAGCATGATTTTATGAGACACCACTTGCCATTCATGTTGCCTAGCTATTTCTGGATGTGGCAAGTCCTCTACTTTTAGAGTCTTGATGGAGACAGAGGTACAAAGATACTGCTTATCCTGATGGAAAGGGAACATGGTAGAGACGTGCTTTCCTAGCCTCCCTTGCAGCTATGGCATACTCAGGTGTGGCCTGGATGCACCTGCACCTGATTTGGCCTTGGCATCCGGTGATGCAACAGGGAAAGGAATAGAGGCTCTCTCTGTGGCGGTGGGAGGAAGTGGTAGCTGCAAGGTCGAGTTCCTGGCATGAAACGGGCATACATTCTGGCAGTGGCAGCAGCTGCAATAAAATCAAGTTGCTGGCACAGAAGGAGCAGCTAGTGCTTCTTGGTGGCAGTACAGGTTTCCTCACCCAAACAGCTCTTCAGCAGTTCAAGCCACGCCTGCTGGAGGCTCAGCTTCCAGTCTAGTTCTCTAGTGCCTTCAACCACTCAGAGACCGCCAAGTCCTTCTCTCCTGCAGAGTTCCACACAGCCAGTGTCTGTGGCTTACCAATCAGAACCCTCTCTAACATTGTTATGGACTGGCATGCACAATTTGAGGGTTTGGGGCATAAAATCTAAGATTACAAAGCTCTTTCAGGCTTGTTGCTGGCAGCTTTAGGCTACTTCCTCTACTGCCAAGGACCATGTCACCTCTCTTCTCAGGATGCATGGACACAGGGAACTCAGGCTGGAAAGGGAAAAGGGGAGAGTGTTGTCAAAATTTGGGGATCAGAACCAGTGGCACAAAACAGTTTGTGTACCAATTTTTGGACTGAGAAACTAATTTTCACTACAAACTTTCACCTGAAGCACAAGAGATTAAAATAAAATGATGTGTATTAAAAAAAAAAACCCTATAGAGTGTAGCTTTCCTCTGACACATGTGGGATTTGCCATGAATTGGAATCAATCTGACAGCAGCTGCTTGGCTTTAAGAAGATGGCATGGAAAATGCTAGGGCCCTACAGGGAAAGAGAGACAGCACCCCATGGCTTTGCAGCCCAGAGCCCTAACGACTCGACCCACCCATACTTTCTCTGTCTCTGACTCCTTTCTGACCGCCAGGCCATAGCCAAAGAGCCACCTGGTTACTTCTCTACTCAGTTCTCTGTCATGTGGCAATAATGGTGCGTCGTTCTTTTCTAACACAGAGCTCAGGCCCTCTCCTTTGCACAGCTGAGGAAGATTCATTCGCCATCTAAGGATCCAGAGTGGGGAGGAGGCAGAAGTCTGGAAGCGAGTGTGGCCTTATTTTGGATCCTGTACTCCAACAAGAGGCCCTGTAACAGGCTGGCCTTCTTCAGTGTTTTCTCTTACTCAGGCTGTGTCCTGAGGAGTGGGCTTGCTAGCTGGCCTAGCTAGAGGTCTCTTGGATGTCACCACTGCCCACAGACCTTGGAGGCATATACTTTGCCTTCATTCTGTTGCAGAACTGACTGGCTGTGAATAAGTGACACGGGTCTCTCCACTGTCACAGAGTGTGGGAGAAACCTCCGTCAGGCAAACATTTGCAGAAAAACATCAGGGAAAGAATCGGCAAGCAGGGGTCTTTTTCTTCTGAGTTGAGTGTGAAGTGTATTGTCTGGGGTCATGGGGTTTTGTGCTAGACAACAGGCAGTGCTAGAAGTGCTCAGAAGGGAAGGAAGAAGTGGTGACTCTCAGGCTGACTGGGAACTGGGCCTTGCAGGGCCTTCTGGGCCTTGTGGGGTCGTCTAGGCCCTGCGATGCCATCTAGGCCTTGCTGTACATGAGGGGAGCCCTTCCAGACTGTGGTATGCAGCCTCATTTCTATCAAGGAGCAATGGCTTTTGCTGATTTCTTAAATATGAATACCTTGGGAGGGCTATTTCCTCTTCTCCCAGGAGCAGCTCTGGGAACTAAAGACCCGACTAATCAAAACAACTCTGGTTCCCGAGTCCCTTCAGAGACTGAGCCCTGTCAATAGTCTCAGCCCTCCAGGATGTATTTCCTTCCCCTGTCTGCCTCCCCAAGAATGGTCCAAGGGCTTTGGGCTAGCTCCAGCTGACGTGCCTGCAGGAGACAAAGCCACCCATGGCACCATTGCTTTAGGCGGTGAATGTTAGATGTGTCCAGGGGCTCTGGGGCTCTGGGGACAGAGGAGCCAGGGGGCAGTGTACAGCAGGACCTCTAAGGAGCGTTAAGGTCGGAGGGGAGGTGGGATGCAGAAGACATTTTACCAAACGGGCTGTTGAGCACTGTTTCTGGAGAAAGGACGCACAGTCAGCTTAGTGCAGACACACACCAGCCTCCACAAGGGCCCTGAGGGCTTCACTACAGACTCAAGACCCTGAAACTGTGGAGGGGCTTGTTGAAGCCTCCATAAGCATCCACCTGGACTCTGTTCATGGTGTCTCAGGGCTTCCAGAGAATCCTGTTTTCTGCAATCTCTCTGTTGTTGTTTAGTGCCACTGAGTTGATACTGACTCCATACCCCCCAAACCAAGTCCCTTGCCTTCGAGTGGACTCTGGCTCATAGCGACTCTCCCTACAGGACAAAGAAGAACTGCCCTCTAGGGCCTCCGAGGCTCTATTCTTTAAGGAAGCAAACTGACACATCTTTCTCCTTTGGAGAGTCTGATGGGTTTGAAGGTTTCAGTTAGCAGCTCAGGGCTTAACCACTGTGTAACCAGGTCTCCTTCAAATCACTTTATAGTTGCTTCATTTTACCAGTTTACTGTTCCCCAGAAAGCATGTAGGACAAGCAAAACTAATGAGTAAGCTAAAATGGGCAGAACAGATTGCAAGCCTCGCGCAACCCAAGCTGGTGTTCCTCTGCACATTTTATGCCTTCTAGGGGTCCTGACCGCAAAGTGGCTCAAGTGCTCTGCTGCTAACGAACCGGACCAAGCCACTCCATGGGACAAAGATGCAGCAGTCTGCTTTCTAAGGGACTTAAAGCCTCAGAAACTCTAGGGTCTTAGAAGGTAGCTATCAGAATAGCCTGGAGGCAGTGGGTTATCAGTACAAGCACGGGAGAGAGGCTCCAGAATGGGAACCCGAGGCCATGAATTGTGTGAGGTCGCTAGGGAGCTCAGAGCCGGCTTCTCCTCCAGCTCCCGGCTCCAGAGATTTCCCGGGCTCCCCAGTGCCCTTCAGTGTGCCCTGTGGGGCAGCAGGCCTCGCCATACAGGAGTCAGACCTGAGGCACTGCCCATTTCCTCCAGGGCATCTTCAGACCCTGATCTGCACCCTTCCAGGAGTGAATGAGGACACAGGTTGGGGTGCAGGGTGGCAGAGAGAATAAAAGCACCCTCAGGCCTGCGCAGGAGTCCATCAGTGGCAATCGCCGGACTGCGGGTTGCCACCGGAAGCCAGTGGCACGGCGCGGGGGCGCAGGCAGCCGTGCAGAGAGGGTCGGTCTTGCTGACCTCGCTCCCGAGCGCGTGAGGCGCCCCCCGGCGGGCGGGCCCTGGGGCGAGAAGGCCGAGGTGCCCGGGTGCCCAGGCCCGGCGCGCGTTACCTCCTCGGCGCTGCAGCAGCGCGCCCGGCTCCGCCTGCCGGTCCAAGTGCGCGCCCTGCGCGGCGCGCCGCTTCTCCGAGTGCACGATCAGCAGCATGTCGATGGCCACGGCATTGCTGTCCTTCTTCAGCTCCATGGTGCTGGCTCCCTCCCGGCTGGCGCGCCGCGGCCGCTCGCGAGGCTGCCTGCGCTGCAAATGGCCCCGTGCGCGCCTCTGCCCAGCGCGGGAGAAGGCGCGGGAGCGGGAGAGGGCGCTCCCCCGCCGCCGGGCCACTGGGCGCTGCGTTTCGCTGACTCTGCCAAACACGCCATTAGGGCCCTCCCGGGAGGGCGCAACCCTAATGAAGCGGCTACAAGTCACCTTTGAAAGGAAATCCCCCGGCCGAGCCCTGCCCTGCGCCGGAGGCCGCAGCTGACAGAGTCTGCGGGTTCCAGAGGCACCCTCCCTGCACCCCTGCCTCCTGCCGTGAGCTGGCAGCACCGCCTGGTTCCGGAGAGGGCCTGAGGCGGACCTGCTTCAGAGGCCACGGGCAAATGTAAAAGTCTCACAGTGCTGTCAACAGTGAGCGTCCTTTCTGAAACAGGAAACACAGCAAGGGGCCTCCCAAATTTTGGCCTTACTCCCACCCCTTACCTGGGTGGATTATGGAGGGTGGAGGGAGCTGTGTGGGGGTGTTGGGATCAGGAACTCCCCCCTCAATTAGGACCCCACCAGACCTTGGAACACGCCCAGTGGGCATTATTATCCTGGCAGTCCTCTCTCGCCTATACAGAAAGATTTAAAATTTCTATTCCTTCTAGAACCTGGCTCTTGCTCTGGGGACGGGGGAGGGGATGAGGGCAGAGGAGGAGGCCTGGGGCACAGGGAGCACGCCTGCCGGCTCCGTTGTCAGGGAGCTGGACCTGAGCGACCATTCTATTTTTACCCCGGGCCAGGCCAGCAGCAGTGTATTTGGCTACAGGTCTCAGAAGTGTTTACACCGTCATCTGCCTGGTGACTCCTGGCACCAGGAGCCCACTCCGCTGGGGAGCAATCACCTAACTTGAGTCTCCAACATTAATAAGTGACACCCTCCTGACTTGGGAGTGTACTAAGTCCCACTAGCAGCATAGTCCCTGAGAGCTGCGGTCTGGTATCATGCAGGCCTGGGTTCCAAGCCTGACTCTCTGCTTGCTGGTTGTGGGACCTTGGACACCTCATTTTCTTGCCTGTTAACATGGAAATAAAAATTCTCATTAGGTGTTGTGAGAATTACACATGGTAAGGTGCCTGGTGCACAGTAAGTGGTCCATGAGTGGCAGCTGTTGTTTTTACTTTATTTTGAGGGTGAAGAAATGAACAGATTATATGACAAGCAAGTCAATGATGGGTTGGGGGTCACAGCCACACCTGCGTGGGGCTCACAGTTTGGTCTGTATGCTCCCTCGTTACATCATCTCCTTGTCTACTGGGCATCCTGTGAAAAGAGAGGTCACTTGCACCCAAGAGTGGAATCTCTCAGGAGCTGAGCCCACATGTGATAGAAACTGTTGACTCCCAAGACCTGCTGAATCAGTAAGTCCTGCCTTTCTTGTCTCATTTTCATGTACATACACTTGCACACACATGGTTAGGAAGTTGGCTAAGCATTCCAGAGGGCTGGGTAAGTAACAGTGATGGCTTCTGTGAAGCTCAGCCATCGTTTGGGTAGCCCCTAGTCCCAGGGGTCCTCCATCAAGGGCCAGTTGACTGAGGCACGAGCGCTAGTGGAAATTCCTGTGCAGCACCCTTCCTATTGGGTGGGACTAAGCAAGGAGGTAGGGTCGCTGAGGGCTCCTTACCTGACCTCTGTTTTCTCCCTGCCCCGTCCTGTACCTTCACCCCTTTGCTGGGAATTGTTACTCTTAGGAACTTGGCCCACACTCCCAGAGCTGCCTCTTGGGAAAGAGAAGCTACCTTGTGGGGTGGGCAGTAAGGGGACAGAGTCAGGGATGTGAACACTAGCGCAGGGCAGCAGCCAGCAGAGGAATGGGATCAGGGAACAGAGTACAATGAGTTGGAATTGACGAGAAGGCACCCCACAGCAATTCTTGGTCATGGAGACTGTCCCCATGACCATTGGTGGTTTCAAGACACCAGTCTTTCGGTTAGCAGCCAATCGCTTTAACCACTGAACCACCAGGGCTCCTAAAATGTCTCCAGAATTGTCAGGTGTCCCCTTGAGGAAAATTTGCCCCCATGCCAAGAGAGTATTCATTTGGATGTCCTGAAATAGGGGCTGTGTTGCACTCCAGGCTGCAACTTTGTGGGGCCTGCAGAATCGCTACCTACCCTACCCCCACCCTCAATCTCATTTGATCCAACAGTGTCCCTTTATCACTCTGCCTGGTATTGTGTGGAGAGGTAAACATGATGGGGGAGGGGATGTGGCTGGGGTGTTTAGCTGTCTTGGAGAGGCAAGAGGGAGCAGGAGAGAAGACAGAGATACCTTTCAGGTGGGGGTTCTGTCTCTCCTGCTTACAGCCACCAGGACAAGGATTATGCGCTCAGCAGTTTACACCCTAGGCCCAGCCTCACTCCATAGATCTGTCTCTTCCTTTGTGTCAAACCCACAGATCCCACACCACCTACGCTTGCCCAGTGGGCCTCTTGGCTTTGCTCACTTCTTTAGGCCCTCCACCCTGCCGCCGTCTTGAATAATAGAGGATTCAGGAGTATTCGTATTCTGACCTAACTAACTAGCCTGCATCCTTGTCTTAGGATCTGGTAAATCCCAAGGATGCCTCCATTTCTGTGCAAAGCTTTAATTATTCTAATCCAGGACACCAGAAGACAAGAGGGCAGTCAGAATAGCTGTGCTGTTCCTTTGATCCTCTGTCGCAGTTAATGCTCAGACATGCCCGGCTGTGACCCATACTGCCTCCAGCCCATTGCTTACAGGTGGGATTTTTCCGTTAGCTGAGTGGTTCTGGCCCCCAAGCTGACTGGCCGCGGAGAAGATGAGAAGAAGTGGGGCAGGCGCGGGGGTCGGGGGAGGTGAGGAGTGGGCTAGTTCCTGGCAGTGGAGGCTTTCAGCAGGAGTGCCTTCCTCTAATGTTATTTTTCCTCAGAAATAGAAGTTCTCTTGGGACCACTAGTCATAACCCTTTTATCTCTCTTGGAATCCCAAAAGACAGGTTTCTCTCTTTTCTAGAGAGATAGTTAGAAAGCCAAATTAAGAAAGGCCCTTAGCAGGGATTTGCAGATGTTACATGCTCTTCTGTATTGCCGCAGTAGAGGAGGGGCACAGAGAGTGGGGTTAGTTGGGGCAAGAGCAATAAGAGACAGAGTTTCAACGTCCTGATTTCGCCAGCTTTCCCTGAGGTGTGCGAATCATTACACGGGACACCAGACACACAGGAAATTCCCGAGAAACCTTTTTGACAGCTGAGGTACACTTTTTGAGGTCTCTTGACTAGCTTGACTTGACTTGCTCTCACTGCTGTTTTTTTTTTTTTTAATTATGATTGAGAATATACAATCCCACACAAATTTACATACCTGCCAATGAGCGGCTCCCACTGCTCTCCCTGCCTGGTGACAACACACTCCTCTTCTCCATTCTGTACATGTCATATCCTCCTAACAATCTCCTGTCCCTTCTTCTCCACCCTCTACCCCATGTCCAGTAACAGGTGAGCCGGATGATATCCTATAGATGCATAGAACCATAAAGTGCATACATGATATGGTTGCTCTGTGTTACCAAGTCCAGTGCATTTCTGTCTGAAGAGTTGACCTCCATTATGATTTATGGACAGGGGCAGCATCAGGGCCAGGGGCCATGCTCCCAAGGGAACCCCAAAGCCTCTGGACCATCCATTGCGGTCTTCTAGTGAAGATCTCAGGGTGCACCCTTTTTTATTGTCGTGTTGCCTGTGAGGCTTAACTTTGTGAGCCCCGTCATGGGTACCACTGGTGGTAGCTGGCACCATCACGTTTTTCCGGTCACATGTAGACATGTAGTCACCCACTGAGATGAGTCTCTGTGTCTTCTGGGTTCGCTTTGCCCCATGTTGTTTTAGTCCTTGGAGATCATCCCTTCCTGCTGAGTTGGGACCATTTGGTATACGTCAGATCACAGCTTGGCAGCTTTTAAGACCTCCAGATGCCCACTCACCAATTTGGGGTGCAGAAGACTCTCTTAGCAAAATGCTAGTTGTGCCAATCGGTCTCAGTCTACCCTGAGGAGGGCCTAGTCCCTGGCCCCCTGCCCCAACTGCTGAGTTTTTAAAAATTTTTTATTACTATTTTCTCTTCTTGGAAACTTCTTTGGACTTCCCTGACAAATTCAGTCTAGCCGTCCTTCAAGGCACGTTGCTGATCCTTGTCTCCACACTGAAACCTTCCTGACCTCCCCAGTCTTTGGGGCTCTTGGGGAATGCCAAGTTTCTGTGGGGCCTCTCTTTTAAATCATCTCAATAGTTAATAGGATATGGGTGATCATCTCAACTCTGGCCTTATAAACCTGCCCAATTTAGAAAATAAGTCAATCTCCGTAGCCTGGAGCAGTTATGCCAAACAGAGGCAGCTTTCCAGACACTGCATTCCAGCAGGGTGCCCTCGGGCAAGATACTTAATCTTTCTGAGCCTCAGGTTTCCTAATCTGTCAAATGGGTGAGGATATTATTGGAATTAACTGAGATAAAGTACTTAGTGACAGCTTAGTTATATAGCTATGGCATCTTCCTGTATTCTGATCACATGCTTATCTAGGTCCTGTTCTGAGGAGGGTCTCATGAAAGTGGTCAGTATGGGGTGGGGTGGGGTGGGGTGGGATAGGGGGGTGGGATGAGGTGGGGGTAGTAGAAGAAACTGGGGGCTTCCCTGAACCACTGTGGAGCAGAAAGTGGACTTCCTTCCCTGGGTCTGCTCTATGTTACTACGTCATGAAATTCAGTTCTTGAAGAGATGACATTAGGTTTGCACAGTGTCCACCTCTTCAGAGAAGTCGTGTCTCAGCCCAGTTCTGCTTCCTTCCCCCCTCACCCCTCCATTGCACTCAGTGAACACAGTGTGTGCTTTTCCCCTTCATCAGTATGTCCCCTCTAGTTAGCTCCATGTTACAGATGAGAAAACTGAGGCGCAGAGAGCTGCAGTGGCTATACTTAAGGTCCCACAGTTATCTTACAGGTAGTGGCTGGCACCCTAATTCTGGACACTTCACTCTGCGTGACACACAAACTCATTGCTGAATCCCCAAGTGTTAACTATCACATGCCCCGCAAGCTGAAGCTGCTTTGTGCCCAGGCCAAGGGGAAGAGCAGCCATCAGCCAGCAGGGAAGGTGCTCTGGGCAACTGTGGTAAGCACACCTGGAGACAAGGCCCTGAAGCCTTCGAAAATTCTTTGAACTCAAGACCTGAGCTGGGCTTTTGGGGACAGAGGCTCTGTGGTATCAGTACTAGAAGAACTGTAGTAGCAGGATAGGGAAGTTGGTGGCTAGGAGCATCAGGTAGCCTTCAGGTGCAATGAGATAACCTTGCCAGAGATAGGGAAGGAGACATTAAAAGGAAGTTTGTGTTGTAATGAACTCCACAGCGTTCTGGGGAATAGATGGCTGAATTATAAAGGGCTTTCCCGGTCTGCTTGGTTTGCTGTGTTAAGTAAAATGGAAACACAGAGGAGAGACTCCTGCCCTCCTAGAGAGGTGGGTCTAAGAAAGTTATTAGGTGGGGGTGACATCTAAACCAAGACTCAGCGAGCAGAAGTTGCAGAGAACCTCGGGAGATAGGTGAAGGGTTCCCCAGGCAGAGGAGCAGCCTGGCAGGGAGGGTGTGGAGCTGGAGGGAAGAGAGCAGGTGGCTGATTTCAGAATGCAAAAGCAGAATGGTGAATGGGGGTGGGAGGTTCCTAGGGAAGCTGAATGGAAGCTAGGGACAGTCTGAGGGGAATACCTCTGTAGGCTTCTGCTGCCCATTTATGCAGAACACAAGTCGTTGTCTGTAAGGCTGGAAGAACAGGAAGGATTTGCCGGGGTGAGGGGGTAGGTCTGATGGTTACCATGGGCGTGAGCAAAAGCCATGTTACCAGAGATTGGTCTTCTGGTAAGGGTACCAGGCAAGGGGAGTGGGGAGTGATGTCAGGAAAAGACAAGTAAGTGCCAGACACGTGTCCTACACAAGAAAGGGGACATTGGCACTCTGGTAAGTGGTGTCTGAGGTCTTAACAGCTAGCATGCAGCCAATCTAAGAAACATCAATTGGTCTCAACCTACCTGGAGTAAAAGAGAATGAATAATATCAAAGACATAAAGGAAAAATAAGCCCAAGACAGAAAGGGCTGCATAAACCAGAGTCTGCGTCAACATGACACCAGAAGAACTAGATAGTGCCTGGCTACGCACAATGAATCCTTTTCTAGGGTACGCAACAAAGAGTCCCTCATGGAGCATGAGAAACGTGGGGTGCAGAACTCAAACCATAGTATAAAGGCCAGACTTGATGGTTTGACAGACTTGAGGGTCCCTGGAAGACGTGGCCCCTGGAGTCTCTGGTTAGCCCAGAACTGAAACCATTCCAAAAGCCAATGCCTTAGACAAATATTGAACTGGTCTACAAAACAGTAAATGTTTAAATGTTACTGGTGAAACATGTGCTTATTGGGTTAAGTAGATATATTAGATTAACTGGGCAGCTCTGTCCAGAGGCGAGATGGGAACACAGAAGGGGACAGGAGCTGGTTGAATGGACATCGGAAATTTGAGGTGGAGGGGAGTGTTCTGTCTTAGTGTGGGGATAGCAGCCAAGGGTTACATAACAAAGTGTGTCTAAGTTTCTGTATGAGAAACTGACTCTAATTGTAAACTTTCACTTAAAACACAGTAAGTAAATGAATAAATGAAAGAAACAAAGGGATCATTGGGGGTGTGGGGTGCAGTTTCTAGGGAAGGTGGGAAGCTGGACTCAGAGGGAGAGTTCCTGCAGGTGCCAGGTATTGCCTGGAGCAGGCAGGAGAGAACAGCACTTCCTCTCCAGCTTAGGGCAAAGACCCCAGCTCAGTCCTGAGACTGGGGTGATCTGCTCTACCTGAGCTGGTCATAGAATTACGTAAGGATTCACTGAAATGAGTAGCTTTGCCCAATTCTCTCCTTTCTGACTGGTGAGGAGCCAGTTCTATGAATTCCTGTCTTTGGTGGGAATTGCTTACCATTTATGCCTGATTACTGTGTACCAGGGGCCTCTGGGCTTCACTGAGTGTGTGCCTGGCTTGCTGGGTGGGTAGATTCTGTTGCATGACAGCATTGTGTCTGTTGAGTTTGCTCTCCAATGTTGAAGGATTAGAGGGAACATCTGTGAAACTCCACATCCATTGCTTTGCAAGGACCCCAGACTTAAGCTCTTTGAAAGAGCAGGTTAAAAAAAGTCTTTGGTGGTTTGCTTCCTCAGATTAGCTGAAGACAACCCTATGGATCACGACAGATTGCTATGTGATATGTGCTGGAAGATGAGCCCCCTAAGGGCACTCAGAACACACAGTGGCTGCCATCATGAATGTTAGCATCCTCCAAATTATGAAAACGGCCTCGACCCAGGCAATGTTTCCATCTCTTGTACGTAGGGTTACTGTGTGTCGGGTCAACTCAAAGGCCAGTAACAATGAGTGCAGTATGTATGCCTGGAGGTCTCTGGGGAGGACTAGTGGATGGGGACATCAGTTTATATCAAAGAATGACCTAGACACTCTGGTGAGCATAAGTGCTCTCTGACAGTGATGGCTTTGAGGAAGCTTCAGCTCGTTCAGTCTGGGAGGGCTGTTAGCTGCTTGGCCATAGGTGGTAGGAGGTGCCTCTGGCATGGGGAACAACCCCAGCACGTCTTGCTGCTCTGCCGGGGGCCAGCCCCGACACTTTACAGGGTCCCGCACGGAGGGAGGGAGAGGCGCGGCGGGAAATGAATCAAGGAGACAGGAGAGACTTTTCTGGTTTAAGGCAGCCCGACCCAGAGAGCAAGAGAGAAGGCTGTCTGTCTTTATTGTTTTTATAGTAAGAGTGACGTGAATTTTACCCTGCCCACTGACCACACAATCTATTGGCTAGTTTAAAACCAAAAACCTCGTGGTCTTGAGGTGATGTAATTTTTTACCCTGCCACATGAGCTATTAGTTAACTGAAACCTGGTGATCCTTTTAACTGTCAAAGCTTTTTAGATAATGGCCTAAGGATGCCTCGAGCTCAATCAGCCCTACTTATACCTCAAGGTTAAAAGGTTCACGAGGAAGGGTCTAAAGTTTATGATCTCTATTTGTTCCTACTTTGCTCTGTATCTCCTTCTGCAGGGATAGTAAACATCTACCGTCCCCCACCCTATGTTCTTCTCAAGCTGTTCTAAAGAGGATAATTCCTTTCACATGGGTGGGGATGTGCAGTTGGGGGAAGTCAGCAGGGGTTGGGCCGGCCTTGTTGCTCTCAAAGCTGGCTGTGTTAGAGATCATTCCTCTGAGCTCTTTTTCCTCAGAAAATTCCTGTACAGTTTTCCCGATATTATTTCATAGACCAAGGGGGTAGTAAAGGGCCCCTCTCAGAAGGCATCTCCCCTGATCCTTGTGCCAGGAGAGGAGGGGGTATCTTTTTGAAAAAAATTTGATTAGGAAGCCAAATAATATCAAGGACAGTAGGCTAAAAAACATGTCACAGGTGAGATGCTTCAGCCTGTCATTTGCAGGAGCTCGTGACTTTGTCTACAAGGCTGATGGCGGACCTCCGCACTGCTCCATGACAATGGGCATTGGATGTGGACTGATGCAGTAACTTGTCTGCAGGCTGTATCCCACTACGAGGGCAGGGAGGGCTGCTGGCTGCGAGGCCGCAGTCCTAAGCTCCTGACTGCTCTGTGGTGAGGACCTTCCATTCTGTGTAATTTTGAAGCTTGGCCTCTTCTAGATTTTTATGCCAATGTTTGGGAAATGGCTTAATTCTATAAGTGAATTTTCTGTCCTCTATCTCTTCTGTTAGGGTTTCTAGTAATGCATCTTCCTGTAACTTGTCCTGTTTTCTGCTTTAGCCTCCTAGAACTTTATGTGGCACCAGTTAAACTGTTGCTGAAGAAGCTCAGTGTTGAAATACTGGGGGCTGCAGCTGGGGCCTCCCGTCTTGAATTGTAGCTCATTTCACGGACCCTGTCTCTTCCTGGATGGAGGAGGTTGTGCTAACAGACTGGATGTACTTCTTTTGTATGTGAGGATAAAGCCAAATTAGTTGCTGTGAAATCACTTCTGAGTCCTGGCAAGCCCATATGTGTCAAAGCAGAACTGTGATTCATAAGGTTTTCAGTTGCTGATTTTTTTGGAAATGGTTTGCCAGGCCTTTCTTCTGAGACACCTCTGAGTGGATTCAAACTGCCAGTCTTACTGTTTGCCGGTGTGAGCATTAACTGTTTGTACCACCAGGGATCGCATGGAAGGAACAGAAAAGAATAATTGATCTGAGAAGAGCTTGCCTTCTTCTTTATTTCCCCAGATTGACGAATCTGACCACTTAAACTATGTTGCTTTAAATGGTCTATTTTTCTACCTTAAACAGCAAGAAACAATCATTTAAAGATATTTTTCTAATTATAAACAGAATTCATACTCATTACTAAAAATTTATATCTCTGGTGGTGCAGTGGTTAAGAGCAGTGGCTACTAACCAAAAAGTCAGCAGTTCAAATCTACCAGCTGTTCCTTGGAAATCCCAAGGAGGAATTCTACTGTGTCCTTCAGGGTGAGTCACAATTGGCTAGACAGCAGTGGAGGCTTTTTGGTTTAACTTTATGGAAGTGCACTACCACATCTTTCTCCAACAGAGCAGCTGGTGGATTAAAATCACCAACTTTTTGGTTAGCAGTTGAGTGCTTAACCACTGCACTACCAAAGCTCCTTATAATAAGTGTACCAAAAAGCACACTCACCACCGTCAAGTTGGTTCTGACTTACAGTGACTCTACAGGAGAGAGCAGAACTGCCCCATAACGTTTCCAAGGAGTGCCTGATGGATTTGAACTGCTGACCTTTTGGTTAGCAGGTGTAGCACTTAGCCACTATGCCACCAGGGTTTCCATAATAAGTGTATACACATTTAAAATTTAATCTGGAGTCCCATAATGTACAGTCTTGCTTGGTTTGGCTGCCTCATGATTTTCCTACTTAACATATGAAATGAGTAGCTTACGGAAAACTCTTCAAAGCCCAGTTTAAAAGGCTGTTAACAGCTAAACCCTGTTCTAAGGGAAGCAGCAGTCAAGAAATCAAACAACATGTTGTACTGGGCAAACCAGCTGCAAAAGACCTCTTTAAAGTGTTTTTAAAAAAACATAAAGATGTCCTTCTGAGGACTAAGGTGTACCTGACCCAAGTTATGAAATTTTCAGTCACCTCATATGCATATGAAACTTGGACAATGAATAAGGTAGAACAAAGAAGAATGGATGCCTTTGAATTATGATGTTGGCAGAGAATATTGAATATACCATGGACTGTCGGAAGAACAAACCAATCTGTCTCGGAAAAACTGTAAAAACTTAGAAGCAAGGATGGTGACACTTCCTCTCGTGTACTTTGCACATGTTAATCAGGAGGGACCAGTCCCTGGAGAAGGACATTATGGTTGGTAGAGTGTCAGTGAAAAAGAGAGACCCTCAGTGAGATGGACTGACACAGTGACTACGATGCTAGATAGACTCAAATATAGCCGTGATTGTCAGGACGGCACTGGGCTGGGCAGTGTTTGTTCTGTAGTACACAGAGTCATTACGAGTCACAACCAACTAGATGACACTGATTGGGCATTTGGGTTGCTTTGCTCTTTCTACTTTTTATAAATAACGTGATGATAAATATCTTTGTGTTGATACCTTTGACCACGGATCTGATTATTTCCTTAGGCTAGATTCCTGGAAGTGGAATTACTGAGTAAAGGTTATGACTATTTTAAGGCTTGAGATATAAATAATGCCAAATTACTTTCCAAAAGATTGTGCCTATTTACAATCTCACTAGCTGTGCATGTCAACTTACCGTACATCATCCCAAGCATCAAATGCTATCATTACATAAACTACTGAGTGTACAATAATAGATAAATGGTAACTCACACTAATTTGCGTTTTCTCCAAGATAGAACACATTTAAAATACAAATTTCCTTCCTGACCCTTTTTTCCCCTCTTTTTGTGATTTTTTTTTTGTTGTTGTTGGTTTGCTTAAATTTGTATCCTTTGTTCCGTTTTCCTACTGGGATGGCACAATTTTTGAATGTTCATGGGAGAAACAGAATGCTCCGCCAGTCCACCTCAGATCTTTTCTATTTGGCATGCAAAGATGATGGTGACATCATCTTTCCTCTTCTGACAACTTTAAGCTCCACGAGGACCCCGCAGGATCTTACTCATACTGAACCCACCCATTTCCTAGTACACTGTGCCTCGGCTGTGTGTTGCACACAGAAGGTGCTCAATAAATGCTTGAATCAAATTGGACAGAATTGTGTTCCCAACTACCCGAGACTTTTCCCTTTAGCCTGGAGGGATAACTAAGTTTTCCAGAGATTTGTAGCACTTGCTGTTCTCTGTCTTTCGCACAGACCTCCAGGGAATGGAGGTTAAATTAGGACGTGTGGTTCTAAAAGCACCTTTCTCATTCTGTTGACACAGCCACCTGCAACATGAATTTGGGGAGAGCTCAGTTCTGAGACTGTGCAGCTTAGTCCCACGCAGCTACCTCCTCAGCAGATTCCATGAGGCTGGGACTCCTTCCGTTAAACACAATTTCTGTTCTTCCTGCTGTGGCTCTCTCTGATGGCCTGTCAGCCATTCCCTGTCTCAGTATTTCTGTTTGTGACACCATCGGTGACTTTCCAGAGTTTTCTGTCCATGGCTCATTAAAATCCCATCCTGCTGCATCTAATGGTGTGCAAATGAGGGCAGCACTGCATTCCAAACCACAGGTAGTTTGAATTCCAGAATCTGAACACTGTGTGGTATTCCAGGCCTTTTCCTGCAAATGGAGACGATGAAAATCAATTTGTCTCTCACCACCACTTCCAAAATACCTTGGGCGATGCCAAGAGAGGTATCCAGTGGCACATGAAAGCCCATGGAGAGATTACCTCTTTGGCTTTGCCAAGTGTTTATTACTGAGCTACTGAAATGCCCCTTGATTAATCCTTGTAACAGCTCATAGTGATCTTATAGGACACAGCAGAACTGCCCCAAAGGGTTTTCAAGGGTGCCTGATAGAATCAAACTGCTGACCTTTTGGTTAGCAGCTGTAGCTCTTAAGCATGCCCACACAGTGTCGCTATGAGTTGGAATCACAGAATTGACTGACGGTGGTGGGATTGAATTTCGGTTTTGCTTATTCCTTGATCCACCTGCCTTTCCCATGTAAGCAAAGATTCTGCACACTTAGTTCATGCAGATAAAGCATTTTTACCTCCACAAATTCATATAGTTCTTGCTGTAGCTCAAAGCTGGGCTGATGTCTTTATACGCATATTATTGACAAAGAAACAGAACATCAAGAAGTCCCTTCCCACAGTTCTGTCACGGAATCAACAGTGTCTCCTGCCTGAGCCTGGGCCTTACATCAACGTAACACATTTGTCATTCTGGTTTAGTGACGAGAAGAACATTTCCAGGAGCAGGTTAAGCATTAGGCTGCCTGTCGTCAGGGCCTTGGGACAGTGCTCCAAGTGACACTGTGCCCTGGGAGAGAAGCCTCCTTCCTGGGTAGAGTGAGATTGTCTAATGAGGTGGTGAGGCAGGACACAGAAAAAGCTTTGGAATATCTGAACAGAAGCAGAAATGGACTAATAACAGCCTTTTGATCATTACTGCAGGCCCTGGGAGAGTGCTGGGAGGATTCTGGTGATCATATGCCCCAAGCGGGACAGGCCTAGTGGCTTGGATCCCAGGGGGCACAAGGGAGCCAGAGTCAGTGTAGTGCAGAATCTAGCCTGGCGTGTCCCTGGGGCAGAGCTTCTAATAGGAACCGTGGGTATTTTTAGCCTCACGTGTGCAGGCACAGGACAAGGCGAGCTGGAGAGGAACAGCCAGCTAATAAGCCATGGTCCTTATTAAGTTGGGGAGGATGAAACGAGCGGAGGAGAGGGAGCCTGGTGGAACTTTTTCACATGCCTCATTTTCAGAGAACTCTTTTTCCATAATTCACAGAGAAAGATTGGGGTCAGGGTGATTATGCAAGGCAACAGTTATCTGAATAGGGGGCCTGTTCAGCTCCCGCAGCCTGCGGGCCCGCTTCCCGCACGCCCGCTCCCCGCACGCCCCAGAGCTGCCCTCAGGGGGAGGAGGTTGGGCAGCAGCAGCAATTTTCAGCTTTGGGACTTGCTTATGAAGGCTCCCAGGAGGGTCCTCCAAAATTCCAGATTAGAAGCCAGTTCCCAATATGATCCTCACAGCCACAGAGAGACTCAAGGGCTGTCGTTATTACCCTGATTTCACAGATGAGGAAATGGACGTTGAGAGAGCCACAGGGACTTGTGAACGGTCTCACTGTTGGTAAGTGACACAGGTCGATTTAAACTCTTCAATTAAGGCCACCCTAAGTTTCCTAGGGCTGCCAATACAAAGTACCACAAACTGGATGTGTTAAAATGACAGGAAGTTATTCCCTCTTCATTCTGGGCTGGAAGTCTAAGATCAGGATGTCAGCAAGGTTAATTTCTTCTAATGGCTCTGATGGAGAGCCTGATCCATGCCTTGACTAGCTTCTGGGAGTTTCCCACAATCCTTCTCATTCTACCTTCTTTGGCTTATAGATAACTCACTCCAGTCTCTGCTTTGCTCTTTATATGGCATCTCAGTGACTGTATTCATGTCTCTTGTATTTATAAGAACACCAGTCGTATTGGATTAGGGCCCACACTACTGGAGTGTGTTCCTATGTTAACTAATTACATCTGCAAAGATGCTATTTACCAGTAAGGTCACCTTCACTGGTACGGGTTAGTACTTGAACACATCTTTTGGGGGGACACAAATCAACTCATAACAAGATCTATCATTATATTCCAACATAGCTTACCTTTCCCCAAAGACAGCCTGTTGTGTGGAAGCGTCATTATCCAATTTTTTTAACCCACAAACATTTTTCCACTTTTCTATTTTTCTATATTTTCATTTGTGTCAAGAATTCTGTCACTGGAACAAGGCATGAGGAAGACACAGTTTCTGCTTCCAAGGAGCTTGCAGGTCAACGAGGGCAACACGCAGAATGATTCCCAGTTGAATCTTAATGTAGCCAGTGTGGGGGGTTGTCTTGTGGGGACAGGCAGACTGGCAGGCAGCTGGCGGGACTGGTGCTGATTGTGGGAACAGTCACAGCTCTGCTGGTACCATCGGTTCCCCTTCTCTACATCCTGGGCATTTCAAAGAGTGAGACTGGGAGAGACGACCGTTAGCCCTTTCTCCTGAGCCTTGGTTTTGAACATTGTGTTGTTTACGGCTGTGCCATCTACACTGAGTGGGCTTATTAAGTGAGGGTTTGGGCAACTGTGGAAGGGAGATAGGGCCGAGACCTTGCTGCTATCAGCCACTCCTTTCCCTGCCTCCTTATGGTTAGAAAGCAGTGAAATCAATTCTGCATTGCCTTCCTGTGTCACCCAGAGCCAACCATGCATCCACCCACCTCTGTCCATCACCAGTCCACCCCGCCACATACTCATATACTCCTGTCTTTCACTTTTACTTACCTGCTCCATGTAGCCAACCATCCACTCACACTCATCTATACTTCTCCCTTAGCTATTTATTCACCCATCCATCCATCCATCCACATTACCTCACTCTTCAATAAATCTGCCAGCCCCTTCCTTCTGTCTTCTCTATCTAACGTTCTCTGTCCAGCCACCCATTCAATTATTCATTCCCCGCCCCATCCAGTTACCAATTCTGTCATTCTATTTATCCGGTACACCCACTGCGCTCCAGAGCTCATGCTTGGTGTTGTGGGGATACGGAGATGAATGAGTCTCATTTTTGACCTAGAAAATACTATGCAGATCAATTTGTGAAAGAAACAGAATTAGAGGGTGTCCTGTAGGAGCAACACATAGAATCTGGCTGGAGAAGAGGAAAGGCAGCTGAGTGAGGATTTATTGAGATGTTAGAGACTTGTTTTCTTGGAAGATGAGGATTAAAGGGAAGGGAGGAAGGATAAGGAAGGGGAGAGAAAAGAAAGAAAGAAAAACATGTATTGAATACTTTGTTCTGTGCTGAATCTTTGCTAGCTGTTTTCCCCAGTCTTAATTCCAATAGCCTTTTGAAGTCGACAGAGTTAGAGATGAGGAAACTGAGGCACAGAATCTGTTCAGTGTGAGTGAAATCACAAAGGAGAGGACTAGGTTGAATACACTTGCTCCTGCAGAGCTTTTGGGTGAGAATTCGAAACAAACAAATTTAGGACAATTCTACTTGACAGTGAACTTGTGGATGGCGTTGCCTGAAGCTGTGAGTAGATAAGAACAGCCGAGTATGTCTGCTCATAGTGTGTCCAGTGAGGAGGAGGCTGTGAGAGTCCGTGCAGCTGTTGGAGTCTGATGTCAGCTGTGTCTGTCTGACATGGAATCGGAGCATCACTTGCCAGCTGGGCCAGACTGAGGGTCCTTCTGGATGACTGGACCAGTCATCTGGTTCTCTGCCCAGTATTCACCAGGTACCCTCAAGCCAAGTCCAAGGAGCAGTTTTTCAAGCATTCACACGACCTGTTCAATGTCCACCTTTGATTTTCTAGCTCCGAATCTCCTTTGGTGGGGACTTGGGGACTCATGAAGACCCAGCCAAGCCACAGGGAGATGAGGTCAGCTTCACCTGCCATCTGTTAGGGCTTTAGCCAGGGCTTCATGAGCCTCAGACCTGGGCCCCTCTGGCCCTCAATGTGTGCAGAGTTTTCTGCTGACACCTCACGGCTAGCAGTGCCTGGCAGTTTTCATTGCTTGACATCACCGAACGGTCCTCTGGCCATTCTGATGAATCTCTGCAGTCTGATGATTGACAATCTCTGTCTCAAGGCTGGAATATTCCCAGATGTCAGGCAGGTGGCCAGAATAACCAAGAACCCTAGTGACAGTTCCAGGCGAGAGGCTTGCTCTGGGTGAGGGAGCCCCGCAGTGTATCAGACAGATATCTTCTAACAGCTACACAGCTTGTCGAACATTGAGTATTGTGGAGGGTGGGCAGTGCTAACAGAGATTCTAGATTACACAGCCCTCCTCTGTTTGAGCCCTCTTGCATCCTATACAAGTGAGGGTCTGCTAGTCTCTGAATTCAGTCTGTCTGCTGAGAACTCTGCTTGTCTCTGCCTACCTAGAGAGCCCGAGTCTGAAAGGAAGGGACTGCAGGTACCCCAGCGTTGGTGCTGGGTCCATGGGGTCACCCCCATGCATGTGGGCATGCCAGAGTGGTTGGAAAGGGGGCATCTGCCCTAGTCCTGTGTACCTCAGCTGTCCTTCCTTCCCAGCTTTCCCCTCTGCATGGCCAGGGGCCCCCCATCTGCCAGCTCAGCTGTCCTCCTTGCTCACCATGTGATCTCTGCCAGGAAGAGAGGAGGGAAACATGAGCTGGGCCTTCTCCTACTGCATCCTGCCACCCAGCCCTCCCCCTGCCTGCAGCAAGGAGAGAGGGGGCTGGGGACAGGGGACAGCAGCACCCAGGGAGAGCTTCATGCCTAGCTGCCTCTGGGCTGCATGGAAAGGCAAAGACTCAAGCCTGTCCTCTGGAGCCAGCGTGCGGGAGCTGCTCCTATATCCGGGTATCCACTGTGCCTAGACATCACCAGCCAGTCAAGTGTGGCAGCACTCCTGCCTCCCCTAAGACTTTGCTTTCCTGTTAGCTTCGCAGACCCGGAGGGCCCCTGCTGGGTATTTTTATTGTCATCCTAAAAGGCCAGCTAGTAACTAGGGAGGACTTTGGAGACAGGCTGCTTGGGCTCAGATCCCAGCATTCCAAGGTGAGTGGAACAACCTCTCATAGCCTCAGTCTGCTGGTCTGTAACTCAGCAGCAATCATGCCTACTGCACAGTAGAAGAAGCCAAATAAGCCAATGCAGAGAGTTCAGTCAACACACAGCATACACTTAGTTGTGACTGTTCACAAGCAACTCTAGGTCAAGCCCTTAATCAAGGACACAGTCACTCATGGCCAACCACTGCTGCTTACCTGGACCTCATGGGCTTCCCTGCCACCTTTGACCAGAGGAATAAGGACACAAACAGCCCCCAGTGCATCTCACTCCAGGGCATCAGGTACTGTCGTGGTGATGACACGTGTGTGCACTGTCTGTGTATGGGAACTCTGAGACAAGAGACTGGGTCAATCGTCTTCTTTCCTCAGAACAGTTTACTTCCTGGCACACAGTAGATGTTCCTTTAAGGGAATTTTCCTTCTTTCTTTCTCTGTGTTTGTTTGTGTGTGTGTGTGAGCTTTAGACCCTCCACTGGTGTTATAAGGTATTTGAATAGTTTTACTTCTTTGAGCCTTGATTTCCTCCTCTGAAAAATGGGTATAATAATTCCTGGCTTCACGTGTTTATTTAGCGTCTAGCCCAACACGCTGGTGGCATAGTGGTTAAGTGCTATGACTGCTAACCAAAAGAATGGCAGTTTAAATCCACCAGATGCACCTTGGAAACTCTATGGAGCAGTTCTACTCTGTCCTACAGGGCCACTCTGAGTCAGAATCAACTCAACGGCAGTGGGTTTGGTTTAGCCCGACACATGGCACTTGGAAGTGAAGTGTACCTTAAATTCTGTTGCCTCAAACAGCTCAGAGGTTTTTCTCAGATTGCCTTAAGGTCTAATCCAGAAAAGAAGGCCTGCAGGGTCTGAAGGCCCCAGAGGTCTCTGGGGTGGAATGGTGGGGACAAGAGATGGTAACAGGGAGCCCAGAGAGCCCTGGCTTCTCACCTGATGCCAATGTTTTCAGCAAAGGACTGTGGGGCGGAGCCAACCCACTTACGTCCCATCCTGCGGGGCTGACAAGTCAGATGGTGCAGGGGTCGGGGGTACCTTAGGTCTTCAGCCAGCCTGGCTGCTTCTGCTTCTGCTGATGTTTGATGGGGACTGGTGACAGACCTTGTGTCCATGGAGGACCCCTACTTCCCAGAGCTGTTCTGGGCTGGAGAAAAGCCTGAGGGGGGGGCAAGGCTTCCCCCACAGTCGCCTTGAGGCTGAACTTCTGGCCCATGGAGAGATTATTGCACAAGCACAGAGCTTGGCCTCCGCAGGGTCACCCGATGCAGCCTGGGCCCCAGGCTGGGCCAGGTGCTGGATCACAGTGGTGACAGTGACCTGTTTGTGACAGGACAGTTTGCACTCCCCAGGTGGTCGCTAAAAAGCCACCGCTGAGAAAAGGCCTCCGTGATGACATGCTGCTTCTCGCCAAGGCCTGACAGCTATCTCTTCTGGGCCATCCGCCTGGAGACAGAAGAGAGAGAAAGACGCAGAGAGAGGAACAAAAAAAAAAAAAAAAGAGTGACAATCAAGAGAAGAGAGACAGAGAAACAAGGGAGAAGAGCCACAGAAAGGCAGGATAAGAGACCTATACAGAAGACAAACGGTCAGGGAGACACAGAAAGCGACAAATAGAAGTAAAGGGACAGAGTCAGAGAGATACAGAGTCAGAGAGATACAGAGTCAGAGAGATACAGAGTCAGAGAGATACAGAGTCAGAGAGATACAGAGTCGGAGAGATACAGAGTCGGAGAGACACAGAGTCGGAGAGACACAGAGTCGGAGAGACACAGAGTCGGAGAGACACAGAGTCGGAGAGACACAGAGTCGGAGAGACACAGAGTCGGAGAGACACAGAGTCGGAGAGACACAGAGTCGGAGAGACACAGAGTCGGAGAGACACAGAGTCGGAGAGACACAGAGTCGGAGAGACACAGAGTCGGAGAGACACAGAGTCGGAGAGACACAGAGTCGGAGAGACACAGAGTCGGAGAGACACAGAGTCGGAGAGACACAGAGTCGGAGAGACACAGAGTCGGAGAGACACAGAGTCGGAGAGACACAGAGTCGGAGAGACACAGAGTCGGAGAGACACAGAGTCGGAGAGACACAGAGTCGGAGAGACACAGAGTCGGAGAGACACAGAGTCGGAGAGACACAGAGTCGGAGAGACACAGAGTCGGAGAGACACAGAGTCGGAGAGACACAGAGTCGGAGAGACACAGAGTCGGAGAGACACAGAGTCGGAGAGACACAGAGTCGGAGAGACACAGAGTCGGAGAGACACAGAGTCGGAGAGACACAGAGTCGGAGAGACACAGAGTCGGAGAGACACAGAGTCGGAGAGACACAGAGTCGGAGAGACACAGAGTCGGAGAGACACAGAGTCGGAGAGACACAGAGTCGGAGAGACACAGAGTCGGAGAGACACAGAGTCGGAGAGACACAGAGTCGGAGAGACACAGAGTCGGAGAGACACAGAGTCGGAGAGACACAGAGTCGGAGAGACACAGAGTCGGAGAGACACAGAGTCGGAGAGACACAGAGTCGGAGAGACACAGAGTCGGAGAGACACAGAGTCGGAGAGACACAGAGTCGGAGAGACACAGAGTCGGAGAGACACAGAGTCGGAGAGACACAGAGTCGGAGAGACACAGAGTCGGAGAGACACAGAGTCGGAGAGACACAGAGTCGGAGAGACACAGAGTCGGAGAGACACAGAGTCGGAGAGACACAGAGTCGGAGAGATACAGAGTCAGACAGATACAGAGTCAGAGAGATACAGAGTCAGAGAGACACAGAGTCAGAGAGATACAGAGTCAGAGAGATACAGAGTCAGACAGATACAGAGTCGGAGAGATACAGAGTCGGAGAGATACAGAGTCAGAGAGATACAGAGTCAGAGAGATACAGAGTCAGAGAGATCAGAGAGATGAAAGACACACACACACATGCAGACAGACACCAGAGAGACACAGAATCAGAGTGACGAGGTAAACAGAGGAAGATGGGGCCAGGCAGAGACAGGAGAGACAGAGAAGCAAAGAAATCCCCAGGGGCAGATAAAAAGGAGTGCATACCTGAGGTGAATGAGGTCAGAGCGCGAACAGGCAGACACAAATAATTCTGGTGGTGCTCATGACCTCTCTGGTAGAAAGAGAGACCCCTGCGAACCAAGATTCTTTTGGTCTCACTATAGCAGAATTCCCCGGATAAGGTGGGGAACACTTTCAGATTCAGGCTCCTGGGTCCCGTTTTTTGAGTTGGTTTCCCTGGTCAGGTGAAGGCCAGGAATCTACATTTCCAACACACTTTCTAGAAGATTCTGTTGTAGGGGTTCCACTAACCTATCAGAAATGCTGCTGGACCAGGAAAAGCCAGGAGTTGATCTCTCCTCTGTCATGGCTTCTCTCCCTATAGCTCGGGGCTTCTGGGCAAGCAGAGGCCAGGGTGGGAGGACTCTGAAGGCAGTTTCTCTAGACATCCTGAGCTGCTCTACTGTCTTTTGTCTCAGCAGCCAGTAGCCCCCAGGAAGGCCTGGGGTCCTCCACCCTGGGTCAGGCAGACAGGGATACACCTTAGAGGCCATGCTCTAGTCCTAGCCTCTCTACGGTTGGGGACAGTCTCTGGCTTTGCGAAGCCACTAACAGTAACATGCCACATTGCTTTATGACGCTTCCATTATGTGCCAGACTGCTGAACATTCTTTCATTTACCCCTGTTAAGCCCAGTAGGGACCAGCACTGATCCTACCTAACACGTGAAATGCAACCCAGAGAGGGAAAGCAACTGGCCTAGGGCTGCACAGCTGGTAAATGGGAGAGCCTGGACCAGAATTCCGGTCTGCCTTACTCTAAACCCACACACTTAACCACAGCCCTATCTTTCTAGTTCAAAATTTTTCCAACTTGTCTCCCACTTCCCAGCGGCTGTATTGCCTCTGGACTTCAAGATCTCAGACACAAGGTTGTCTTGGTTCCTCCCAGTTCCTCCCTATCTAGCTTCCAAGGTCTGCTAGTTCTCCATCATCATCTGTTTTTGCTTTACTGCCTCTTAACCAAATTTGAGCCTTCATACCTCTTGCCAGACCTAAGCAATAGTCTCCTCTCTCAACTTTTCTTAAAATTACTGTGACTGTCCCTGGAGGAGTGCAAGATACTTTTAGGTAATTATCTTTCGAGTCAGAGTCTTTGAATGGTACAAATGGTTAACATACTGAAAGGCCGATGGTTCAAATCTATCCAGAAGTACCTTAAAAGAAAGTCCTGGCAATCTGCTTCTGAAAAATCAGCCACTAAAAACCCTGTAGAACATAGTTCTAATCTGACACACGTGGGGTAGCCATAAATGAGAATCAAGTCTATAGCAATTGGTTTTTGATCTTTACAGCTGCTAACTGAAAGGTCAGCAGTTCAAATCTGCCAGGCACTCCTTGGAAAATCTGTGGAGCAGTGCTACTCTGTCCTTCCTATAGGGTAGCTTGAGTCAGAATCGACTTGATGGCACTGGGTTTGGTTTGGTTTTTTTGGAAAATAGGGCCAGAGAACTCCAGACGCAGGAAAGAGTAGATGTGGGATGTAATCTGAGAGCAGCAACAGTAAGGGGAAAAGGGGACATGAAGCAGGGGGTGCTTTACTGACTGGACGGTTTCTTCAGCCAGACCTATTGTTTGGGCACCTGAGTTGTTTCTGGAAGGATATATTCAGTGTTGCCCCTTGCAATAGCGTGTGTGAGTGTTCCAAGGGTCAATGATTTTAGCTCTTGCTCCTTCCTTTTTTTTAGTCCTGCCTGGTCAAAGCTTACCCTCTGAAGCATTCATCTCACTGCATTTCCAGACTTCTGCTGGGTAGCAGTCCACTGTGTTGGGTGGGTGCTGGGGTTGTCAGAGCACCCAGCTGGAGGGTGTGATGGAGACTGTGTGAAGCCCAGCCCCAGCCTCTGGGAAGGCAGAGAGAGCCACCAGGGTTAGATGTGAAAGTTGAGCTCTCCTTCAAGCAAGAGCTGGGACCACGGAGCAGGGAGCCCCAAGTAGGTCTAAAGAGGTTCCTAAACAGGGTCTGGTATGAGACGAGAGTTTTTAGTGAGCAAAACAATATGCAGTTAAATAGACAGCCTAATGAAAATCAGTGTGTTCAAGTTCAAATGACAACTAGAAATAAGTAGACTTGACGCCATGAAAAACCACAGGGTCAATGGGTCTTGACAACGTGGAACACACATAGAATCAACACCACTGGCACATCCTGAGAAGGGCCCCCTGGCTTGCGGAGCTTGGTGGCCTGTGGCTGGCATGCTTCATGCTTCAGCCAGCATCTGATTTTCACAGAACAAGGGTGCCATTCCAGACCACAAGGCAGACAGATCTCTTCTTGCAGCCTCTAGCTGCAAGGGCCAGGAACTGGAAATTGGGGCTTGCATAAATGTGTAAATCTGAGTCTGTACTTTGGGTCCTCATGGGGTAGTCCAACCTGCTGCTTCTCACTTCATCCTGGCCAGGTCAGGGGTCAGAAGGAGCCATAAAGCCCACTCTTGACCATATGACGTCTCTGCCTGTAGACTTGTGGAACTCATCCTTAGAAGGGAGCTGAGGGGTTGACGAGAGCCAACCTAGGGGCACACTGGGAGGGGGTGTTGTGAATTCAATGGACCTGGACCATCAAGACAAACCAAGAACGCATCATAGACTTGCTGTTGGCAAAACAGCCTGTTGGCATCTTCTAAACCTGCTTTTCTGTCTGAATGGTGTCTAGTTCACTCTCACAATGAAATCATTTCTGTTTCTTTTAATTCTAGCTGGATGCCACTCACACCTTGTCCAATTCTACACAGGTGAATACCTGCTCAGCTTTCCCCTCGGGGTGATTTCTTCTTAATAAAGCACATTTTATTACCACGTTTTTATCAAGAGGCCATTCTATCAAGTCTCAGGGATAAGCTGGGATTGTATTTATTTTCCTAAGTTAAAAGCATCCTATTGGCCCAGTGTGGGATCGCTGCTTTGAACATTGGTTATAGATACCTGAGGCTATAAACATTGATTATGTTTTCCTGTTTCCTCCTTGGAATTACTGAGCTATCCTTTATGTTGCTGTTTTTGAGTGGTCCACATATTGAGCACCAGTTATCCAGCTATGTGCCTTGATTTTGTTTTTTATCCACCTCTTCTCAAATCCAGGCAAAAGCCCTCTTCATCACGCCAGCCTGATCACAGACGATCTGATCGCCTTTTCTTGGGAGGGGGCAGAGTCTGGCCCTCAGCCACTGCAACGTATGAAACCTGGCCTTTCTCTCTTAACACGTTGTTTCCCGAGCCAGCTTTTCACTCCCTTCATTCTCTGTTCTTTCCCATAGTCCTCTCTCCCGACGGTGCCCCGTGGAATGCACTGCTTGTGTATGATGGCGTGCGGTTGATACCCATGGAAGTCAACAAAATGAGATGGATCTACTGTTGCAGTGCTTTGGCCAGGTTCTGGGCCATTAGGAATTGAACTGTGTCCTCTCAAAACACGTGCTGGAATCCCAGCCCCTAAGTCTGTGCATATCATTCTGTACAGAAATAAGGTTTTATTATGTCAAACACAACATACCCAAGTAGGGTGGTTTCTAAATCTAATTGCTCCTGATTTATGAAAACGGAAGATTAGACAAAAAGATATGAACACATGGGGTTGGGGGGTGGGACGGGGCAGCCTAGGGAGGACACGCATCATGTGAGGGTCAACTACAAACAAAGGGACCACAGACTACTTGGGATGATCTACAAGGACTGCTAAGACTATAATTTGAACTTCCAACTTCCAAACCTCAGTAAATAAAATACATTCTTGAAAGCCATCCACTTGTGATATTTGTGTAGCAGGAACACTAGGAACCTAAGACAGGAGCATTTTCACACACTACATACTATGGACATGCTAGCACCCCTTCCTTTCAGAATGTTTGGGGGTGCGCACACCCACACACACCTGGCACATCCTTGGACTTTCTCCCTCAGTAGTATTACCTTCGCTCTCTCGACTTACTCTTTCCACCTCCCTGGCTGCCTTCAGACTAGCTCTCCGCGTCTTCCTGGACCTTTATCCCTCTGAGAATATTTTATTCCCTTCATAAGCCAGCAGGGTGGGTATCTTGCCCTTGAAGTATATGTAGCCAGGAGAAGACAAGAAGCTACCCTCTGAGCATTAGAAAGATCCTGAGCTTGTACCCTTCTTCCAGGTATTTCCTGGATCTACCGTGTCCCCATCTTTGCATAAGCATTGCTGAATCTGCTAACCAGGGTGGGTGGTGGTAGGGAATCCACCTGGGACCGGTGGCTTTAAAACTCATCCAGTCCTCTTATCCTTTGGAGCATAGCTGGACTGGTGCTAGGCTGGACCAGCCTGAACTTACACCTCAAGTTTAACTCAATTCATCTACATGGTTTGGACACCTTATGTGCTATCTCTAAGCTTAGTCTTCTTGTCATTAGAGCGGGGAAAAAAACTGTAGCTATCTTAGGGCATTATATGACGATTCTACAAGGTGATACAGGTACACCGCTAAGTGTACTGTGTCACATACATAGCCACTGCAAGTGCCCAGCAAGAGCAAGTCCTCGTTACTCTTTGACACGTACACATGCGTCCTTCCACCACGGCCACCTCCACCACCACCGCCATCACAGCCCTCTTTACCACCTCCACTGTCACTTTTACCACTACCTTTCAGAGGCTTTCAGTCCTCAAAGTGGCAAGTAACGCAAGATGGGCAAGGCTGGTGTTGCAAAAGAGCACAAACCGGAGATTCAGAGCATCCATCCTTTCCCTTCTCACTGTGGGCTTGTTCTTGGAGTTCTGATCAGACACTGATGGGGAGATGCCTGGCTTCCCTTTCCTCCAGCACTGGCACCAGAGGCCCGTCTATGCCGGTGTCCTGGTGCTGCCGTAACTACCAGGTGGTTTGGGATCCAAGCTGATCTTAAACTGGTTTGTGTCCTACGGATGTGCAGGTTGTCGAGGGCTGTTATCTGTCCTGATTGATCAGCTCCTCTGCTGTACTGAGGATTCAATATTTTGCATATTGCCAGTGTCACCTAATCTGACTATGACTCAATTTGCAGAGACATGTGATGCACACGACTATGTAGGGTTCATTTTTATTTTATTGTAAGTCCAAGGCCTTCAATGGCCCAGTCTCAGTACTTTTTTGGGTTTGCTTATCCGTGTGCTTTAGGTAAACGTTTATAGCTCAAGTTAATTTCTCATTCAAAAATGTATACCTGTACTGTTTTGTGACATTGGTTGCAGTCCCTACAATGTGACAGCCCATTCCCCCTAACCACCCCAGATTTCCTGTGTCTGTTCAGCGCCCTGTCCCTTCCTGCCTTCTTGATTTGCTTTGGGACAGGAGTTACCCATTTGGTCTCTTATGTTTCATTGAACTGAAAAGCACATTCTTCTTGGTGTTATTATTTGTTTTATAGGCCTGTCTAATCTTTGTCCAAAATGTGGGCTTTAGCAGAGGTTCTGCATTAACAAAGGGCCATACTCTTGGGTTCCTCCAGTCTCTGTCAGACTATTGAGTGTGATCTTTTTTGGTGAATTTGGATTTTTTTTCTACATTTCTCTTTTGTTCTGGCAGGCCTTCTTGGTTGGTGGTGACAGCTGGGCACCACTTCTGGGCAGCGCCTGGTGGAAGCTCTGGTTCATCTGGTCTTTTAGTTGTTTGCACCAATTTTCCCTGTGTCTTTGGTTTTCTTCATTCTCTGGATGAAACGAGATGAATCGGTGCATCTTTGATGGCCACCCCCAAGCTTTTAAGATCTCGGATGCTACTCATCAAAAATGGGATGCAGATCGTTCTCTTTGCAGACTATAATATACCATTGACCTAGCTGGCCCACAAGACTATAGTCCCCAGTCCCCAAGCCCCAGTAACTGAGTCCCTCAAGGTATTTTGATGTGTCTAGGAAACTTCTATGCCTTTGCTTTGGTCATTTTGTGCTGATGTCACCTATATTGTATGTTGTCTCACCCTTTACCAAAGGAGACACTTGTCTAGTATCTAGTTAGTGGTTTCCTCTCCCCCTCTCTACCCAGCCTCTTAACCATCACAGAATTTTTTTCTACGTGTAAACTAATCACTATCTTATACAATATTTGCTCTTTTGTGACTGACTAATTTAACTCAGCATAATGCCCTCTGGCTTCATTCGTGTTGTGGGATCTTGCATAGATTTATTATAGGTCTTTATCATTTTGTAGTATTTCATTGTGTTTACATACCATAATTGGTTTACTCATTCACCTATTAATGGGCATGTAGTTTGTTTCCACCTTTTTGCTGTTGTAAAAGGTGCTGCAGTGAACATGTATGTGCATATGTCTATTTGCGTGATGGCTTTCATTTCTCCTGGGTATACTTCTGGAACTGTGGTTGCTGAATCTTATGGTACTTCTATTTCTAGCTTTGTGAGGAAACTCCACATCATTTTCCAAAGTGGTTGTACCATTTTACATTCCCACCAGCAGTGCGTAAGACTTTTCATCTTCCCACAATGTCTTCAACATTTGTTAGGTTGCATTTGGGCCAGTAATGTCGGGTTTGAGGTGGTATCTCCTGGAAGCTTGGATTTGCATTTCTGTAAAGGCTAGGGATCGCCAGCATTTCCTTGTGTGTCTGTTGGCTGCTGGAATGTCTTCTTTGGTGATGTGTTTGTTCACATCCTTTGCCCATTTTTTTTTAACTATGTTTTAAGTGAAAGTTTATAATTTGAGTCAGTTTCTCATTAAAAACCTTACACACACTTTGTTATATAACCCTAACTGCTCTCCCCACACTGTGGCAGCACACTCCTGTATTTTCCATGTTTTTTCAACTGGCTCCTAGACCCTTTTTTCTTCTTATCTAGCTGCCCAATTAGTCTCAAGTATCTACTTAACCCGAGAAGCACACTCTTTACCAGTATCATTTTATGTCTCATAGGCTAGTTCAATCTTGGTCTGAGGCATTAGCTTCTGGAATGATTTCAGTTCCAGGCTAACAGAGTCCAGGGGCCATATCTTCCAGGGGTGCTTCAGTCTGTCACACCATCAAGTCTGGTCTTTTTACTAGCGTTCTAGTTCTGCAACCCACATTTCTCCTGCTCCGTCAATGTCGCCTTGTTAAGTTCTCTGTAAGGGCATTCACTGGTGGAAGCCTTGCATCATCCAATTCTTCTGGTCTCATGCTGATGTACTCTCTGCTGGATGTGCCTCTTTCTGTCTCTTGGACTCACATTTTCCTTATGTTTTTGATGCTTTTCATTCTCTTTTGCTCCAGGTAGGTTGAGACCAAATGATGCATCTTAGGTGTGAGCTTGCTAGCTTTTACGACCCCACGTACCCCTCACCAAAGTGGAATGCAGAAAATTTTATTAGTAAACATGTTATGCCAATCTACCTAGATGTCCTCTGAAATTATGGTCCCCAGGTCCCTGCCCCTACTACTCTGTCTTTCCAAGTGTTTGTTCGTGTGTTTGTATCTCAGATGTGTCTGTTGCAGACAGCATTTGGATGGATCTTTTTTGTTGTTGTTGTTCATCCTGCTCTTTTTGCCTCTTTTAGGCATTTAGGCCATTTACATTCAGTGTAATTATTGATAGGCAAGAGTTTACTGTCATTTTGATATATACATATACAGATATACTTTGAGGTGTTGACGGTTTCTTTGTTCTGAGTAATTTTTGTACTTAGTTCTTTTCTTATGGACTTTCTTTTCATTTCTTTCTTTACTGCTGATTTTGTGCTTGCTGAGTCTATGTCTTTCTTTTTTATTTTGATGGGAAGTTTTGTTATCTTCCTTTTCAGTAACCTTGAAATTTACCTTTTCCCTCCCCCCAAATTTAAACCAGTCTTTTATTTCTTGATATAGCCTTGACTTCTTTTGCATAAGGAAGTTCCATAACTACGTGGTTTGTGCCTTCATTTTTGCTTTGACACCATTATTTACATGTCAGTGTTTCTAATTTTCCATTTTCAGTCTTTTAGCTTTGTTTGTTGTCATTTCCTTGGGTTGGTATCTGATTGCTCTGTCCTGTGTCCTACTCCTGTGTCTAACATTGTTGATTCACTAACTGAAAGATTCCCTTTAATGTTTCTTGATGTTTTGGTCTGTTTTTTACATATTCCCTTAATTTCTGGTTATCTGGAAGTGATTTAATTTTGGCATCATATTTGAGAGATGATTTTACTGGGTATATAATTTTTGGCCGGCAATTTTTTTCTTTCAAGGCTCTGTATATACCATCCCATTGTCTTCTTGCCTGCATGGTTTCTGCTGAGTATTCAATTTACTCTTCTCACTGGCTACCCTTTGTAGGTGACTTTTCATTTATCCCTAGTCACTCTCAGGATTCTTTTTTATTCTTTGGTTCTAATAAATTTGATTATGATATATCTTGATGACTTTCTTTTAGACTCTATTCTGTATGGGGTTCGTTGAACTTCTAGGCTGGACATCTTTCTGTCTTTCATGACATTAGGGAAGTTTGCTGCCAGCTAATCCTTGTCAGTTCTCTATGCTTTCTATTGTCCTCCCTTATTTTGGTACTCTGATCACTGGTAGATTTTTCCTCTTGATAATATTCCACATAATTCTTAACCTTTCTTTAGTTTTCTTCATTTTATCTGATCTTTTCCTCAAGCAAATTGGAGTTAAGGGATTTATTTTCAGTCTCACTAATTCTGACTTTCGTTGTCTCAACTCTTCTCTTTTGACTTTGTAATGAGTGGTCTGGTTTTGAAATTTTATCATTAACCTTTTGAACTTCTAGCCACTATTTTCTGTATGGTTTCTAGCATCCTGATTATTGTTATTTTGTTACTGTAAATTGCTTTCCCAAATTCTTCTTTTGCTTTGTCTCTGTGTTCCTTGGTTTAGTCTTGACTACTTACCAACTGGTCAGGGTGCAGGTGCCTGGGTTGTTGATCACCAGGTGTGTGGTGTGGGGACTCACCTACAGATCTGGGCAGGCATGGCTGCATCAGATGGTGTTTGGAGCAGGCGAAGATCTCTGGTTTGTATGGAAGTGGTATGGGGGGCAACAAAGGGGGCTGTCTCCTGCCCCTGCATTCCTGGGTGGAGGCAGTGCCCTGTCCATTACAGTATGTAGTGGGGGGTGGTCAGGTAGTGCAGCCAGTTCTTGGGCACCCAATGCAATTGGTTAGAGGGACTGAGGGGTGCCACTTGTTCTCTCGTCCCTGTCATGGGTGGCTAGGTGGAATAGGTGGCACACTCATCCTCAAGCCTCTGGTGCAAATGGGTGAGGCCCCTTGTTAGAGGAAGGGGTACTGTTGGATGCAACAGATTTGTAGCTCCTATGTGGTCTCACAGAGTGAAGATAAGTTTCAGCGGAAAGCCCTACCCTCTTTGAGCTGAGAAGGATGTGCCTAGTTGGGCTGGCCAGCATGGCACCTGTGAAGGTGATTGATGGGGTGAAGGGTTCTACAAGTCCATGGATCCCCTATGCGGTGGCTGGGCAAAGGGTCAGGTACCTCTTAAATGTTGCTAGACTGGTGTCAGACTGCGAATTGGATGGATAAGAGGAAGGGAGTGCCCCTTAAGCATGAAGCTCTGGTGGGGTTGGGGGAATGACACATGTGGTGAGTTTGGAGCTTGCATTTAACATTTGCAGGTCTATTATCATAACGTTTGATTCTGGTGGTGCATGCAGAGATGGTGGTTTAGTTGGTCCCGGTGATGCGGGTTTTGGCTTGGGATACTGCTGTTTCCCTCTATTTGTTTGTACTTTACAGATCCAGTGATCCCTAATTCTTTGTTTCTGCCTTTTTTTTTTTGAGTTGTCTATCCTTCCACCTGTTGCTCAGTTCTTTAGTTCTGTGTTTGATCCTTGGGGTTCCTAGATTGCTATACGTATCTGATTCCCTTGGTTTTGGGGGGATGGCAGGAGGTGTCTAACTCTTCTGCCAACTTGACCCTGCCTCTGTGTTGCTTACTGATGAGGCTGGTGATGCAGTGATGATAAAACTCTTTAGTCCTTGCCCACACTTTCTGGAGGAGTACAATTCCTGGGTAATTGGATCAGAGATCTTAAGTAAAAATAGTGCCAGCACATGTTGAAAAGATAGAATTTTGGCACTGGCAAATAATTTCTTGAGCACAAGAAAAGTTTTCATTTACCACTAATTAGAAAGTCCAAATCAAATATGATTATAAAGTTCTCTGAGTTATTTTCACAGACAGTTTTGCATCTCTTCCAAAATGAATCTACTCTACCCCAAACCATAGCAGTTCCCTGCATGTAAAACTTAAATTTGGGTAAAAATTGATGCTGCATATGGAGTTGAAGAGAGTCCTAACCATCTACTTCTGAAAATCAGCCAATGAACACCTTACAGATCACATGGAATGTTGTCCCATCCACAAATGATCACAGGGACGCCGTGGGCTTCTGGGTGTGCATGGGATTGCCATGAGTCAGTGCTACTCAATGGCAGCTAACAGTGCCCGCATATCTGCTTTGATGGCAGCCCTTGGGGAGATAATCAGGGGACCTTAGACGGTCACGAGCTGCACATACAGTGTGAGACAGTAGAGGAGGTGCCAATGGGAGCAGAGAGGCAGTGTTTCATCATCATAAAGACATTCCTTAAAGAGTTACCATGGAGCAAGGGATGGTGAACTGAAAGCTTGCTGCTGAGTCAGTTCCCACTTATCACATTAGCTGAGCAATGAGGTCTGACAACACCATGCTTTGTTGTGGATAAATGGACTCTCTGTGTCTGACAGATGGGAATATAAGCTGTTAAAACAAATTGTGAAAGCAAGTCAACAACATCAGATAAAATGAATGTGTGCGTATCCTGGGACCCAGCTCAGATCACACACAAGGTCTTTTACTACAGCTGAGTTTGTGAAACCATAAAATGGGGAAAGGTCCAGGGAGTATAAGTTGTAGTACCCTCACACACTGGATGTTACACAGCGGTTATCAGAGATGAGCTAGATCTGAGTGGAAGAGTCTGGATAAACAGCTACAACACAGAACTGAGTGAATAAACAAGGAGCGGAAAGATACGCTAGGATGATGTCATTGATATATAGTTTTAAAAGATGCAAAACAATACTGTCTATAGACATGTTTGGTAAAAGTATAAAACATGAATAGAATCGTGTCCCTGAGCTGTGGTTCTCTTATCTGTGAAATGGGCCACTGTGAGCATGGAGGTGAGCAGGAGCGCGGACTCACGTGCAGTGACTGTAATGACTTGGACTGGCCAGAGGTGTCTCATGGGAGCCTCCACTGAAAAACTGATTTGTCAAGTTGAGTACTATTTGAAATAAGTGCCGGTTGGAATGCTTAAACCCCTTTTGAAAATGACTTTGCTACCTCTTTCAGAATCATTAACCCCTCTATATAAACTAAACCCAAACCAAGCTTGCTGCTGTTGCGTCAGGGTAGCCGTGTGCTACAGAGGAGACCGGCTCTCTGAGGTTTTCTTGGCTGTAATCTTCACGGAAGCCGATCACCAGGCCTTTCTTCCGTAGTACCCTGAGTGTTTTCAAACTATCAACCTTTAGGGTTACAGTCAAGTGCAGACCATTTATGCTGTAATAAAGTGGGTAAACTAATTATATCATCCAGCACTTGAGTCTGGTGTTGTCAGCTGCTGTCCAGTCTGCTCCAAGTCACAGAGACCTCATGTGGAACAGAACAAAACATTGCCTGGTCCTGTGCCATTTGCATGAATGCTGTATGTGTCTGGGATTGAATTGTGTTCTCCCCCAAATCCGTAGCAATGTGGCCGGGCCAGGATTCCCTATATTTTGTGATGTTCTTCCATGTCAGAATTCCTGCCTCTGTGACATTAATGAGGATGGGTGGGGTGCAGAACTTGATGTGTGGAGTTATACTGTAGCTTAAGGCAGCCTTTTGGGATATAAAAGAAAGGGAGGCAAGCTAAGATTTGGGGACCTTATACCATTGAGGAAGAAAGCAGTGCCAGGAGCTGACGTCATCCTGTGGGAAGAATTGGGGTCTCTGTACCTCAGAAGCTACCAGTCCAAGGAAAGACTGACGACAAGGACCTTTCTCCACAGCCAGCAAAGAAAGCTTCCCCTGGAGCTGACACCCTATATTTGGGTTTTCAGTTTATCGGACTGTGAAAAATAAAAGCTTCTGTTTTTAAAGCCATCTGCTTGTGGCATTTCTGTTAAAGCAGCGCTAGATAACTAAAGCAGTATGTTTGAGATCTTCATTGTGGCTATTGTGTCAGCCTGACGCACTGAACGCTTTCTTCATTTTTCACCGACCGTTTTTGGCTACTTTACCAAATGTATTTTCACAGAATCTCTGCCATTATCTCTGTATTCCCACTCTTAAGTTTTTTTTTTTTTTTTTTTTCTCCCCCTCTAAAATGGGTAATAGCGGTGGCATTTGCTTCCTTGGGATATTCTGAGGAATAAATGAGGTATCACACATAAAGTGCTTGTCAAAAATCCTGGCACTTGGGGAGCTGTCGGGGAATGGCAATGGTTGCTGTTGTTACCTCGGTGTCCCACTAGGCTGCCCTGAAAATATCCACCAAGAAACTTTTTGCTAGTTTAGATTCAGTGATATTTATGACCTGAGATAAAGCCAAGAAGAATGTGGTTGCTAAATTCGAAATTGTCAGGATGCAGCCTGATTTCTCCTTAGTTAGAGATGCTGCATTGTTTTTTGTGTTTTAATAAATTATGCCTGTAAAGGAGGAAGGAGGAAGGCAGGTAATCAGGACTCTAAGAAAGGCAACTGACTCTCTTGATGGATCCTCTTTCTTGAACCACTTCCATCTTAAGGAGTTCTGAAACACTGCATATACTGCTGCTTTTCCCAGCTTTCTCCCTGGCCTTCTCTACCTCTGGTGCTCTATTCTCTTCCACTCAGCTATTGGCTGTCCTGGCTCTTTATCCGCCCATTCTTTCTTACGCCTTTAGCTCCAACTAACTGCAGCACACTGAGCTCCCTACCTTGGTTCGAGCCCCCACCATTCGTTACTAGGACGATGTCAAAGCTTCCTCCCCGGTCTGCTCTCCACAGCTCAGCAGAGCGTTTAGAAATGCTGCAGTGATCACTTCCCCTCTGGCTTCATTTGTTTCAGTAGTTTCCCATCGCTTTTAGAATGAAGCCCCATCCCAGTATGGCCTACAGGGCCCTGCATAGGTAGCCTTACTGGCTGATCTAGCCTCAGTTCGTGTGTCTCTTCCATCCCTCCTGATCCTCCAGCTCCACTGTGCAAATACTATGATAAAACTCCGCTCAATGAGGTCAGTTGCATTCCCAGTCCTAGAATTTCTGGACATCATTAACTCTGGAAGTTTCTACTTGTCTGCCCCTAGAACTGCCTCACCCCCGAGATCCTCTCCAATCACAGCCTCACAGCCTCCCTTCACTTGTCTTGTGGCCTTAAGCAGCTGTTCCTGTACTTCCCAGAGACATCCAGTCCCAGAGCCCCACACTCCTTCCTGGCAATCAACTCCTTTAGACCTCTCTTCGCTTTAAGAGTTCCGTGGTTGAATAGCTATCTCACCAGCCCTCAGGATTCCCTCAGAACCGTCTTTCTGCTACACACACCCGACAAAACCCCAACCTTGATCAGTGCTGCAGCTGTCCCCGAAGAACGTAGCATGACACGACCCCAAGAGCCAGGATCTGTAGTGGCTCCCCCCTTCAGCCCGTTCAGTGTCTACTTGCTGGGGTCCTTCTCTGGGACTCCTCAAACCTTCACCCCTCTCTTTCTAAGACTTCCATTTATTAATCCCTCTCACCACCTGCAGACTTATTCACAGACATACCACTCTCTCCCTCCTACAAGGCTAACTCTTCCACTGGGTTCCTAGTCTTTTCCTATCCTACTATTTTTGCTGCTCATCATCCATCTACCATTTTCTTGTAAATCACAGACCCACAATTCCTTTGGGGGATGAGTCCACACATTCTGAAACCAAGTTTTTCTGGGATTGATCTTGGGCCTGGATCCAGGCCTCAGCTAACCAGCAAAACTCACCTTGGCCATGATGATTGGTTCAGGGTGGGACATGAGACCCAATCTGGGTTGATGAAAACTAGCCCCAAACTTTTGTTAGACTGCTGAGGTGAGCTAGAACATAGAGAGTGAGGTGCAGACAGTCAGGTGGTGAGTCTGCTCTTCACAAAACGCTACCAAACCAAAGCCAGCTTCATCCAAAATGACCACATGCCATGACCGAGTGGAATTCATTCCAAGAATGCAAGGTTGGTTCAACGTAAATAACACACTTGTTAACTGAATAAAGAGCTAACACCAAGTGAACATCTCAATAGAGACACACATGCAGAGAAGCATTTGACAAAATCCAACACACTTTCGTGATAAAATGTTCAGCAAACTAGGAAAAGCAGGGAACTTCCTAATCTGAGGAAGGATGTCTATGAAAAGCCCACAGCTAATGTCATACTCAATGGTAAGCTACCGACATTCCCCAACCCTGCCCCCCCAAACAAGACTATGACAAGGATGGCTACTTTTGCCATTTCTGCTCAAAACTGTACTAGAGGATCTGTCCAGGGAAGTTAGGCAAGGAAAATAAATGAAAGGCATCCACACTGGAGAGCAGAAGTAAAACTATTTCTATTTGCAGATAGCATGATCTCATATACAGAAAATGCTAAAGAATCCACAAACAAATGACTAGAGCTAATAAACTCAGCAAGGTAGTAGGATACAAGCTGAGTTTCTCTATAGTAGCAATGAACAGTCTGAAGGTGAAGTCAAGAAAACAATTGCATGTGCGATTGCATCAAAATTAATAAAATACTTAAGTGTAAACCTGCAAAAGAAGGTTAAGACTTGAGACTAAAAACTACATAATCATTGAAAAGAAATTCTATACAGTGACACCTGTAAGAGCAGAAAGTTGATGGGACTGCCTTGTTTTTCTGGGTCTTGTAAGTTCCCTGCCTGTGACAGTGTATAATATTATCATGAAAATAGTGGTCGTTTCACTGGAAAATATTTTAATTTTCCATCTCTGATAGATGTCCGCCTTACACAGTTTCCAGCTTCCACAGGTGTCATTGTACATCATTGGAAGAAATCAAAGAAGTCCTAAATAAATGGAGAGAATCCTGGTGGCATGGTAGTTAAAGTACTACAGCCGCTGTTTTAGTCAGCTGGTACTGCTCAAACAGAAAATACCATGAGAGATTGATTTTATGAAGAGAAACTTGATTGACACAGTCCAGTAAACTGCAAATCCAACTGTGAATTATAGGTCCATTCAACAGGGGCAATTGTCACAGTCCAGTAGGCTGAGTCCAAAGCCAAGGAGAGCATCTTGGCACAGGAACGTGCTCTGCTCTTGCTGCTGTCTTCTTGGTGGCATGAGGTTCCCAACTTGGTCTGCTCACTTCTCTCCCTTATATCCCGCAGCTGGTAATTAGAGTCTTGCCTCGCTAGCACAGCTGCTGCCCGTTCTCCGTCATCAGTGTCACAGAGGCAGGATTCACAACACATGGGAGGAATGGCACCATACTGGGACTCATAGCTAAGTGAAATCAATACACACATTTTAGGGGGGGACACAATGCAATCCATGATAGACACCAACCAAAAGGTTAGCAGTTTGAATCTACCAGGAGCTCCTTGGAAACTCTGTGTAGCAGTCCTACTCTGTTCTGTAGGGTTGCTGTGAATAGGAATTAACACAATGGCAGTGGGTTTGGTTTTGATTTAAATAAATGGAAGTATGTCTTGTATTCACACATAGGAAGGTTTAATATTGTTAAGATGGCAACATTCCCCAGGCTGATCTACATATTCAGTGCCATCCCTAGCAAAACTCCAATAGCCTTTTTAAAAAGAAATCAACAAACTGATCCTAAAATTTATATGGAAATGTAAGGAATTTCAAACAGCCAAAATAGTCTAGAAAAAGAAAAAAGTTGGAAAATTCATACTTTTCGTTTCCAAAACTTACTGTGAAGATACAGTAATGAATACTATGTGGTCTGGCATAAGAACTGACATTTAGATCAATGGAATATAATTTAGGGTACAGAAATAAACCCAGACATATATAGTTAATTGATTTTCATCAAGTATTCAAAAAGAGCCCAAGTTTGAAAGAATAGTCTTCTCAACAAATGGTGCTGTTACAAATGACATCCACACACAAGAGAAAAATGTTGGATCCCTACCTTACAACATACACGAAAAAGAACTCCAAATGTATCCTAGACCTAAACATAAGGGCCAAAATGATAAATCTCTTAAAAAGAAAACATCAGTGTAACTTTTTATGGCCTTGGATTAAATAATCACTTCTAGATATGACATCTAAAGCAACCAGTGAAAAAAGAAATAAATTAAACTTCTTCAAAATTACAAGTGTTTGTGCTGGCTGCCATGGACACTGGGAAGAAAGTGAAAAGACAACCCACAGCATGAGAGAAAACAGTTAAGGGATTTGGATCCTGGACTACATAAAAAACTTACAGCTCAATAATGAAAAGACAGCCCATCTAAATAATGGGAAAGCTCTCTGAAAAGACAGTCCTCCAAAGAGCATGTACAATGGCCAATATGACGCCTGACAATGAAGTCTGCAAACTTAATCGTTTGAGGTACTACACACCTCATTGCTGACTATCACTACGGTCACCTTTGAAGTACTCCCTTTGGAAGGCTATGCACTGATGCCAGCACCTAGCCCACCCTTCAAAACAATTTTGGAACTCTTTCTGGAATAACCACTGTGCATGGTGGCACAGTGGCAAGTTTGAGAACTTCGTTGTATAGATGTCTGTGAGGAAGTTTTTAATCAGTAAGCAAACAACTGTATTGGAACATCCTCCTTACTCAGCTGATCTGGCCCCCAATGACTTTTTTCTTTACCCAAGGATAAAGGAAATATTGAAAGGAAGACTTTCTGATGACATTCAGGACATCAAGGGTAATATGATGACAGCTCAGATAGCCATTCCAGAAAAAGAGTTCCAAAATTGCTTTGAAGAGCAGACTTGGTGCTGGCATAGGTGCACAGCTTCCCAAGGGAAGTACTTCAAAGGTGACCTCAGTGATACTAGGCAATGAAGTGTGTAGCACTTTTCTAGGATGAGTTCACAAACCTAATCATCAGACCTCTTAAGCACATGAAAAATGATCAGCATTATTCGTCATTAGGGAAAAGCATATTAAATGAAATAGCACTTCATCCTCACTAGGATGACTATAACAAGCAAACACCCCAAAATAAAAAAACAAAATCCAAACCCCAAACAGTAACAAGCATTGGTGGTGAAGGTATGAAGAAATTGGAATCCTTGTCCCTTGCTGATGGAAATGTAAAATGGTGCAACCATTTTGGAAAACAGCCCAAACCTCAAAAAGTTAAACAGAACTACTATATAGTCCAGCCACTTTGCTCCTAGGTGTATATGCAAGAGAACTGAAAATATACAGTAACTTTTACAAAAATGCTCATAGCAGCATTATTCATAATATCCGGAAAGTCAGAGCAACACAACTGTCCGTCAACTGATGAAAGGATAAACAGAAGGTGGTATATCCATACAGTGGAACAATATTCTGCCATGAAAAAGAGCGCAGTAGTGATACCTGCTATAACATGGGTGAAACCTGAAAACATTAATCTAAGTGAAAGAAGAAGGCCAGAGGCGACATACTGTGTGATTTCATTTATATGAAAGGTCTAGAATACACAGATACATAGAGGCAGAAAGTAGATTAGTTGTTGCCAAGGGTTAGGAGAAGGTGGAAGGGGGTAACTGCTAATGAGTAGGAGTTTGAGGGGTGATGGTAATGCTCTGGAATCAGATAAAGGAGATGGTTATACAAGTAAAAACCACTGAAATGTACACTTCAAGAGGGTAATTTTAGGGAATGTGAATTGTCTCATGTCTTAGGCTGAGTTCTTCAGAGGAGCAAAACCAGTAAAGTGTGAGAGTACATACGGAGAGAGATTTGTATCAAGGAAACAGCTCATACAATTGTTGGTGCTGAAATGTCCCAAGTCTTGAATTGAGGTGCAAGCCTCACATGGCCATGGAAGCTGGTGATCCTGAGGTCATCAGGTCGGAGATCAGGGTTTCTGCTCACAGGCTGTGAAGGTCAAAGAATCCTAAGACGGCAGGCAAGGTGACAGTATTTCTCCTGATTCATGTAGCTGAAGGGGATGGTGAACACAGGATTGGCAGGTCAGGGAACAGGACCCTCACTCACAGGCTATAAAGACTGATGAATCCCAAGGTGAACAGGTAAGCTGCTAGCTTAAGTCCAAAAATCCAGACATCAAAGTCCGAAGATCTGGACATCAGAACACAAGAGAGAAGCAGCTGCTGGGTCCACAACAAGTCAAAGATCTCAGCAAGGTGAGCAAGAAGGAAGTAGGCAGTGGAAGACAGAGAAGTGAAGGCTGATGGCCGTCAGCCACCACAGTCCCCAAGCCCACCAGTGTTACCGCAGATTTCATCATGGGGGTGACCACAATGTTATACAACTGCCAAAACATGAAGAATCAAGGTCCAGCCAAACTAACCCACTATCTTAACCACTACATATTTCAATTTTTAAAAAGAAGAATTTAAAAAGATGAATTTGTCTGAGAAGGGGGTCAACAGTGAGGAACCAGGGACAGGATGGGGAGAGAGAGAAACAGGATCCTGGGACTCCACTGGAGCCCCTATATCTAGTTGTGCCAGAAATCCATCTAGCTTGGAATGTTTCTGTTATGTGAGCCAATACAGCCTATGCTCCTTAGATCAGGGTGGACCAGGTTTTCTGTCACTTGTCCTCAAAGAAGCCCAGGCAGCACATGTGTCCTCTGACCCCCTTGGGGGCTGAGACCCTTAAGCAGTGCTGTTTCCTTCTGCAGCTCCCCATTGCCTTGAGTGACATTTTTGTTCTGGTTGTTCCCATTTAAAGCCTTTTCAAAGGCCAATTATTTTCTGCTTTAATTTTTTTGTTGATAGTGTATGTTTTCATTAATGGAAGCATTCCAAATCATTGATTGTGCCTGAGTTCTTGGTAGGTTGTATGGATTTTTGTCCCTCCTCCAACAAGCCTACCTTCAGTGCTTAGTAGCACTTATGTTATACCATTAATTCTATCCCAGAGTCCCACCATAGTCCACTTGTTCCTATGTGTGTCACAAGAAAATTTCCAAATTTCTACTTCTTCTACCCCAAATTCACACACCCTGCACAATACCCTGTGAAAACAGTAATTGGGGCACATGTTCATTTCTTTCATTCCAACAATTATACAGGTGCCTGCTTGCCAGCAGCATGTATTGTCAGTGGGAAAGTGTCTTCCCACTGAACCCCCGTGGAACAAAAAGTGGTAACTGTATATACAGCAATCCTGAAAGGGTTAAAAAGTAGTTCTCCCCTGACACAACTTCACACATTGTTCCCTGCCCATTTCACTCACTCTCCCAAAGAGCGGCCACACCTGCTCTGTATTTCTGTTTTGTCTTTATCCTTTTGTCTCTTAATCCCCTGCTACAACTCACTGGGCACTCTACTGCCCTCTTGTGGCCCAATTCAGGGACAAGTCCTGGCTTTCCCTTTCCTGGTCCTCCCTGCTCTGTTCCATGCGATGGAACCCTCTCTCTACCTGGGAAGTTCAGTTCTCTAGGTGCTTCTGTGACCTCTGCTCCACAGTTTCCGTGGTGGTCCCTGCTTGCTTTGGCCATTGCTGAATAGTTCCATCTCTCCTGACTTTTGGCGAGGCCTTTACTCTCCCCAACTCCCTCTCACTGAATTACTGCCTCCACGTTCAGAATTTGCAGCCCCATTCTTTATGATTGCACCATTTGCCTGAGCTTAAGGCTTGTCCTGAGCTCAGCACAAGTGCTTCAAATCCCACACCAAACTTATTTCTTCTCCCCACAAGACCTAATCTTCTTCTCTTTCAGAAGCATCGCACCTACCCAACCACTAAGGTTGGATATTTTCATCTTCCCTGCCCCTGTCTTCACATTGTCATCCCACTGCCAAGTCATGCTCTGGGTCACCAGTGTCCACTCTGAAGTGTTCCTGGCATCTGTTTCTGTCTCGACATTCTCATCTCCAGGGCCTCTCCTAATGGTGATGGTTTTATCAATCCCTTTACCTCTAGTGTTCTCTCCTCTAATTCCACCCCAGCTCCACTTGGATTTAAAACACGAATTTAACTGTGCCATTCCTGCTCAAAGCTACAATGCTGCCTGTTGCCAACTGGATCAGGTTCAAGTTGAGTCTCCTGAGGGTCTCAGCATTGGCTCCCACCTGCTTCTCAGATGCAGTTTTCACCTTGTCCATCACGCTTACACTCCTCCAACCCAGAACTGCTGGTGACTGCTACCCACCAAGCTGCCCTGTGGTCTCTCGAAGACAGTGCCCTTGTACTCCCTGTCCACCTCACAACAAATCTCTAGTCTTCTTCTAGGACGTCTGCGTGAGGATCCTTCCCAGACACCCGATCTCGTGTCCACCTTCTCCACATGCCCACCCGGCCAGGTTTCATGCCATCCTTCAGGTTTCCACATCTCATGGGCTTGTCTCTGAGAAACTTCTTACAAGCATCGTCTACATGGGTTTCATTTGTCTGTGTGGCTCCTTTCCTCCTCTGTGTGCTTGAGGACAAGGCTGTGTGTTCCCCATGTTCAGGCTAGTGCCCAGCGCATGCTAGAGAACGAGTGCTTAAAGAGTGAACAGAAGGACCTACAATGGCTGATGTTTTCTGGCCACTTACTCAAGCCAGGTGCCACTTTAAGACCCTTTAGTGTATTTATTTATTTAAACCTCCCAACAACCTTATAGCATGGGTACCATGTTGTTGCTGTTGTTGTTAGGTGCCATCAAGTTGGTTCCAACGCACAGCGACCCTATGAACAACAGAACAGAACACTACCCGGTCTTACATCATGTCCACAATCATTTTTATGCTTAAGCCCTTTGTTGTGGCCACTGTGTCAATCCATTTAGTGAAGGGTCTTTCTTTTTTTTGCTGACCCTTCACTCTACCAAGCATGATGTCCTTCTCCAGGGACTGATCTTTCCTGACAACATGTCCAAATTAGCACTCTGGTTGTACTTCTTCCAGAACAGATCTGTTTGTTCTTTTGGTGGTCCATCCTACATTCAACATTTGTCTCCAACAACACAATTCAAAGGCATCAATTCTTCTTCTGTCTTACATGTTCATGGTCCAGCTTTCTCATGCATATGATGCGATTGAAAATACCATGGCTTGGGTCAGGTGCATTTTAGTCTTCAAGGTAACACCCTTACTTTTGAATACTTTGAAGAGGTCCTGTGCAGCAGGTTTTCCCAGTGCAATGCATCTTTTGATTTCTTGACTGCAGCAGTCAAGGGCATTGATTGTGGACCCGAGTAAAATGAAATCCTTGACAACCTCAATCCTTTCTCCATTTATGACGATGTTGCTTACTGGTCCAGTTGTGAGGATTTTTGTTTTCCTGATGTTGAGGTACAATCCATACTGAAGGCTGTGGTCCTTGATCTTCAGTGGGTACCATAATTGTCCTTATTTTATGGTTGAGGACACTGAGGCTGTATAACTTGACCAAGGTTACACAGCTGGATTTTAGTCCAGGCTCTAGGGGCCTGTCTCATACCTGCCACACTGTGCTGCCTCTGCAGCTCGGCCCACACTCATGGCTGACTTGTCGGGCACACTCCTCCACTGGCTGTTGGGATCATACTAGTTGCTCCATCTCCTATTCAGCACCTGGCTCAGGCCCCACCTCTACAAGGCCTTGCTAAGTCCACCCAGAGCTTCCTGGCCTGGTAGCAGATGAGAGCTTTACATGTAACATTCATGGAAACAAAGAACATTGCCCTGGAACTCACTCAGGTCCCAGTATAAATGGTCCTATAGCCTCCCAAAGAGAGTTGGTGGCCTGTGGATCCATCAGACATGAGTCTTTAACAAACACCACCACTGTTAGCCATGCCTTTGGATATGATATATTTCTGTGGATGACGTGTTAGTTTACTCAGGAGGAAAATGGAACATAATAAATTATAATAACCTTCACTTATTTGGTGTAGTATCTGGCTATACAGTGTTGCCACTTATTTGCTTTGTCTCATGCCTACTCTCCTGTGAAGTGTTCAGGACAGAGTAGTCCCATTTCGTGGAAGAGAGAACTGAATGTCAAAGACACTATACGGCTTGTCCAAGGCCACACAGCTAATCAGGGCCCTGGCTTCTCTGTTTCTAAAATTGCACCCATTTCTTGCTTGCTGTAAGCATCTAAAGTTGTCTGGCCACAGAGCAGAGGCACAGTCAAATGTCACTCAGCAGGCGATGACAGGAGCAGCCCTCACACTTAGGTGTCTCAAGTCCCCATCCAGGGTTATGTCCCCACATGGCCACTAAACAGCTCTGTCCTCCAGCATAGACTCCGCTGTGTTTCTGTTTCACCAAGTTAGTCACGTTTTTCTCTTTTAACAATGTCCAGTCACCTCATTACTGCAGGTGCTGTATTTGTGAATTCACCTATCTGCTAAAACTTCTTTATAATGTTCAAAACCAATTCTCATGGTGTTTTGAGGGAATTGGTGGGTGTGCCCAGTGATGAAACATTTCAGACACCTGACCACACATACCCCACTGACCTCTGGCGAGCCGATGCTCCGTACCTTGTTGTCGTTCTCCTGTTGTAAACAAGTGGTCTTTTGGGGGTCTATTTACTGACACTGTTTTTTTTTTGGATTTTTTGATGGTGATTTGACTATTTAAAAGGGTACACAAGCTTAGTACTGAGTGTTGTCTAGCGCCTCTAAACATCAGAAGGCTGTGGTGTGCTTTTTGGAGAAGACACGTGTGTCAGATAGGCTTTGCTCAGGAATGCATTACAGTCTGTTCAAAGTTAACAAATCGACAATGAACATCAAGTGCAGTCTGTTCAATGTTAACGAATCAACCATGACTTCAAATGAGTTGTTTCTAACAGAAACACTCCTAAAACAAGGCTGCGTGTTGATTGGCTGGTGACAATGTTGTGGCTAGAGGCTCACAGGACCCTAACTTGTATTCACTCTGTAAGCAATGGTCCGCTGTTTGCTAATTCAGTGTTATAATAACTGTATAGAACATAACTACTATGAATGATAATTGATGATATATGTTTTAAGGCTCTATGTAATCTCATGGCCACTTATTCATGTCTAGTTTTTCCATATTTCTGGACCTATCCATATTGTCAACTTAATAAAAACAATGGTCACTAAGGAAAGGTCATTGATTTCTGACATCCTGTGAAGAGGTATAACCCCATAAACCGTACTGACTGGGAAAGAATTCTGGACAATGACGCACATGTCCAGCTTGGTCACTCTTGCCCTGAGTAGTCTTTGGTAAATGAGTAGACTTCACTGAGCCTCAGTTTCCCCATCTTCATGGTGAGCGTGGTGAACCTTGGGACATTAAGGTCCCTTTCAGCTCAAAACTCCGTCACTCTTTGATGGGCAGGGGCATGAAATTTCGGGTTTAGCAGCGCTACAAGACACACACATATTTCAGGTTAGGAGTGTCTAAAGTCTCTTCCTCCCCCACCGTCAATCTATTTCCACTGAAAAGCTTAAATAAAAAAGTCCTTTTGGTTCCTTTGCAGGTGGCTTGACAAGTTGAGAGCTCAAAGAGATCTGAAAGAGCCTGAAACCGCCAGCTCACAGACAAGGTGGCAGGAGTTTCACAAGGACTTCAGCGAGCGTCTTTGAAACTTTCTGCTATTCAGGTCTGCGTGTAGCTTCTGAAGCCTGACAGCTTTCAACTCCAGTGTCTTAATTCTTCTCTCTTGCCCTGGCAGCAGAGCCCAGAGGAGCTTTGCAGGACAGCAGCACTTGTTAGTGAAGCCACAGGACAGGTGGCACTTGGACAGCAGCCTTAGAGCACACAGGGGTGGGCCTCAGAGTGGAGCAGCTTCAAGGGCTGGGGAGCGCTCAGGGGAAGGGGTAGAGGGTGGACTTTCTGCACAGCCCTGGTGGCAGGATGTTCTATCAGGGGCCCTCAGCTTTGGAAGAGAGGGCCAGAAAGCACTTTGGAGGCTGACCCCAGGAACAGGGAGCAGAAAAGGAATGGAATGAGCCTTCCGTGCCTGTTCAAGGGGGAACATGTCACTTTGTTCTGGGGCATTTTATAAACTGTGAAGTGAGGGATGGTCACTTTGTACCTTCAGAGATGACCTGTGAGCACGTGGCCAACCAAAAGCCCTGGCACAAGCACAGATAGAAATGCTAGAAACTGTGGTAGGTCAATTAAGGCAGGGGATCTTAATTTTAGGGCCCATGTGGCCCTAGAAGGCCTGTACAGAGGCTTCGCAGAGTCTGCCAGCCCCTCAAAATCACATACAAATGTGTGGTTACTTTTCCAGGATGGGGCTATCACTTTCATTAGATTTTCAGGCGCATCTGACTCCTGAAAGGTGAAACCGAAAAACTAATTGATTCTGTCCAGTCAGTTCTGACTCATGGTGACCCCATATGTCAGGAAAAGTAGAACTGCTCCACAGTGTTTGCTTGGCTGTGGTCTCTGCAGAAGTGAATCAGCAGGCCCTTCTTGTGCAGCGCTGCTGAGCAGGCTCGAACCATGACTCAGCATCCTGGCTACTGAAAGTGAATTTTAATCAGAATTTCCTCAAGTGCTTGTCAGGGGAGGGACCATTCCTAGGCTATGGCAGGGACAGAGAAGCCTGGAAAAAGAGGTTTATCATGAAAATTGTTTAGAGTTTATCCACCTCAGTGCATGTTAGGGGCTGGGGAGTTAGTGTACCTAGGGGCTGGGGCTAGCTCCTTGCACAGAAACACTTCCCAAGAGGAGGAAGTTCAAATGAACACAGCTGCTGCTTGCTGAGTGCATTTTAGATATATCATCTTCTTCAGTTTTCCCAACTCCTCCATAAAGTGGGCAGCACAGCCCCACTGGATACGTGAGGAAACTGAGATGGAAATTTGCTCAATGACACCCAGCTAACAAACAAATCTTGCTAGGGTAGCAACCAGGCCTGCTGGACTCCTCTGTCTGTCCTCATTAAACTTGGAAAGTCAGCTTGAGGGCTCCTGCCTCCAGATCACTGAACTTCTTTGCTGTCATTCTGCTGCCGGCAAGTGCTTCAGAGTGCTCAGAGGGTGAGCGTTTTCAGTGGCCACGGCTCTGGGTGGAAGTTCTACCTGCTATCTATCTCCTATTATGTCTGATAAATGAAACTTCTGGGTCGTCAATTGGTTTCATTTAAGAGGGAGTTAGTTTAGAATCTATTACACTGCCGTGGTAGTCAAAACAGCCTGGTACTGGTACAAAAACAGATGCACAAACCAATGGAACAGAAATGAGGATCCAAGTATAACATCATCTGTCTATGAGCAGTTGATATTTGATAAAGGCTCAAAGTCTGTGAACTGGGGAAATGACAGTTTCTTTAACAGACGGTGTTGGCATAATTGGATACTCATTTGCAAAAAAATGAAACCAGACCCCTATCTCACACCCTGCACAAAAGCTAACTCAAAAGGGATAAAATACTTTACTATAAAATCTAAAACAGTAAAGATGATGGAATTAAAAAGGTCACAATTCTGGGAGACCTAAAATATGGTGTAAACAAACTACAAAACATTGCTAATAATGAACAAACACCAAAAGACAAAATAGATAAATGGTAAGTCCTAAAAATCAAATAATTATGCTCATCCAAAGGCTTCACCAAAAGAGTAAAACAAACCTACCAGCCAAATGCTGTCGAGTCGTATCACAGACTGGGAAAAAATTTCTGGTTACCATGAATCTGAGCAGCATCTAATCTTCATAATCTACAAGACACTGTAAAACCTTAATATGAAAAAGCCAAATAATCCAATTAAAAAATGGACAAAGGATATAAACAGGCACTTCAACAAAGAAGACATCAAGTGATTGACAGATACATGAGGAAATGAGCACGATATTAGTCATTAGAGGAATCCAAATCAAAACTACAAAGAGATACCATCTCACTGCACCAAGGCTGGCATTAATCCAAAGAACACAACATAATGAATGCTGGAGAGGTTGTGGAGAGACTGGAACACTTCCTACATTGCTGGTGGAAATGTAAAATGGTACAACTACTTTGGAAATTGACTTGGCCTTTTCTTAAAAAGTTAGAAACAGAAATGCCAGTCTAGGAATCCCACTTCTTTGAATATATCCTAGAGAAATAAGAGCTGTCACACAAATAGATACATGCACACCAGTGTTTACTGCAGCACTGTCCACAACAGAAAAAGATGAAATCCACCTAGGTGCCCATCATGGATGAATGGATACACAAATTATGGTAGATTCACACAATGGAATACTATGCAATGATATAGAACAACAGCGATCTTGGGAAACGTCTCATAGCACGGAGTAATCTGGAAGACAATATGCTGAGTGAAATTAGTCGGAAAAGGACAAATACTGCACGAGACCACTATTATAAGGACTCAAGGAAAGGTCGAAGCTTTCAGAAGAATACTAATGGTTTACAAGTTTGGGGAGGGAGGGAGGAGATATTCATTGATTAGACAGTAGATCGGAATTGTTTAGGTCAAGGTAATGACAGCATGCAGTAGACTGAGGTGAGCACAGCTAAGGTGTTTCCTAAATATAAACCAAGATTTTGAAGGACTGAGTCGCAGGGGTAGGGGTGTGTGGACCATGGTTTCAGGGGACATCTAGATCAATTGGCATAACAAGGTTTTTTTTGTAAAAAAATATTCTACATCCCATTTTGGCGTCTTAAAAAGCATCTGGGGTTTTAAAAGCAAGCAAGCAAGCAGTTATCTAAGTGGCATCAATTGGTCTCAATCCAACCAGCACAGAGGAGAATGAAGGACATCAAAGATACAAGGAAATACGAACCAAAGAGATGGAAGAGGCCATATCATCCAGAGACTGCTGAGGAATGAGAACAGAAGAATTGGATGGTGCCCAATTACCACCAGTGACTGCCCTGACGGGGATTACAACATGGAGTGACTGACGTAGTGGGAGAAAAGTGGTTCTGCAGAACCAGGACTCTATTAAAAGACCAGATTTGATTGTCCAGCAGACTGGAAGTTCCCCTGAAGACGTGACCCCCAGACTCCCTGTTAGCCCAGAGATGAAACCAATCCTGAAGCCAACACTTCAGACAAAGATTGGACTTGACATTAAGACGTAAAGTGTAACTGACAAAGAGAGTGTATCTTGGCTTAAATATATGAGACTGGCTAACTGAGAAGCTCCTGTCTAGAGGTGAGACGAGAGGGTGAAGCCAGACAGGAACTGGTTGAATAGACACAGGAAATACAGGGTGGAAAGCAGAAGTGTGCTGTAATAGGGTGGAGAGAGCAGATAGAGTTGCAAAGCAGTGTGTGTGTAGGGCTTTTATGACAAACCAACTTAGGTTGTGAACTTGCTCCTAAAGCACAATGACATCTTTTAGGAAAAAAAGCAGGTTGGGAGAATTGGTTCCCAAATCCTGTTACTTCTCAGTTCCCTGAGGGAATTGAGTTCTGGTCAGCTGGTACCTTTTAGCAAAACAGGCATAATTGAGTGAGAATGTATAGTTGTACTGGGAGAAGTTCACATAGATGTCCATAAGCCAGCCAAATGCCGTCGAGTCGAATCCAACTCATAGTGATGTCCAGAAGAGAAAATGTATTAATATATGTTAAAATATAATTAATTAATTTATATGTGATGATAAATATTATTAAATGGATTTGAGAGGGGAACCACAGATTCTATGGACAAAGCTACCACAGCTCTGTTTTTTTTTTTTCAAATAGCTTAACTTTTTTTTTTTTTATCTTACTTGAGACAAAGGTTTGGAGCACAAACTAATTTCTCATTAAACAGTTAGTACAGATATTGTTTTATGACACTGGTTATCAACCCCACCACAGGTCAGCACTCTCTCTTCTCAAACTTGAGTTCCCAGTCACCAGCTTTCCAGTCCCCTCCTGCCTTCCAGTCCTTGCCCCGGGCTAGTGTGCCCCTTTAGTCCTGTTTTGTTTTATGAGCTGTTCAATCTTTCGCTGAAGGGTGAGCCTCGGGAGTGACTTCATTACTGAGCTGAAAGGGCTTCAGGGGGCCATACTCTCAGATTCTCTTCAGTCTCTTCCAGGCCAGCAAGTCTTGTCTTCCCCTGCGAGTTAAAATTTTGTTCCACATTCTTCTCCAGCTCTGTCTGGAACCCTCTGTCGTGATCCCTGCCAGAGCAGTTAGTGGTGGTAACTGGTCATTATTTAGTTGTGCTAGACTCAGTCTGGTGGTTGTTGTTGCAGATGTGGTCCATTAGTCCTCTGGACTAATCTTTCTCTTGTATCTTCAAGTGTCTTCATTCTTCCTCGCTCCTGCAGGGGTGAGATCAGTAGAGTATCCTGGACTGCTGCTCGTGGGCTTTTAAGACCTCAGACCACCACAGCTCTATATTTACAGCTTTCTGAAGATTGCTAAACTGCTGAGCCTCTCTTACCTCTGAAAAGGTTTTCAGATTAAATGTCTGCATGAGAGAGACTCTCCACAGCGGCAATGGATACTGCTAATTAAAAAAGGGGCAGGGGGGTGTGATCTTCAGAGCCAGGAATTAGTAATATCACTCCTATATCATAGACGTGGTTCTGTGCTTTGCAAAAGCATGCTATCTTGTGTGGTTTTATTATCTGAAATTAAACCTTTTAGAAGTTATATTTTAACGTTTTGACTACAGGCTCTTGAAGAAAATAGTTTTGTATCTAATTCAGTGAGTGTGAAGATTGCTAAGAGACTATTCATAGAAGTATACAATTTCAGAGGTGGGAGGGAAACTGAGAGATCTGGTCCAGTGCCCTCAGTTCACTGATGAGGAGACTTGGACGTGACTTGTTCAAGGTCAGACCACAAGAACACGATGTACATTAGGAGTAACTTAGATCTTACATCTAGGACAAAGAAGTGAATAGTAGGACAGAAGTAAAAATCAGCCTTTTCTAAGCTTGAGGTTGTTTAACCCAAATGCCATCAATTACAGGTGGAAGAAAAACGAACTCAAGTGGTTAAGGAAAACTAGACAAAATATCACTTGTTCATGTAGTAGAAAAGTCACGTGACACTGGCATCAGACACAGTGCTCAGTGACATATTAGGACTCAATAGCTGTCTCTCACTCTGTTGTCTTCTTTCCTTATTTGTTTCATTTTCTACTCACACACTGCCAAGATAGCCCAGAAGCTCCAAGATGGCTCACATTTTAATATGCTAGTGGATAAAGGACTCCCCTTCATCACCGTGCTCCCCCATTCTAAACTTATTAGTTCTGAATGCTTGATTTGTGTCACCTGCCCAGCTTAAACCAACTGTTAGCAGAGGGATGTGGTGTGCTAACTGGTTAGATGGGAGGCATATACTCACCCTTGTATCTAGGGTTAAAGTGTTGTTGTTTTTAGGTACTGTTGAGTAGATTCCGACTCATAGCAACCCAATGTAACTGAGTAGAATTGCTCTTTGAGATTTTCTAGGTGTAATCTTTAGGGGTCTTTTGCAGCAGATTTGCTGTTTTTTAAGTGTTGAGAAGTGAAGCTGTCACTTTGAGGACTGAGGTATGCATGACTGAAGCCGTGATATTTTCAATTGCTTCGTACACATAAGAAAGCTGGACGATGAATAAAGAAGACAGAAGAAGTGAGACATTTGAAGCGTGGTGGTGGTGAAGAATATTGAACATGCTATGGACTGCCAGAAGAATGAACTGTCTTGGAAGAGTGTAGCCAGGGCATTCTTTGGAACTGAGGATGGCAGTACTTGGTCTCATATACTTTGGAAATGTTATCAAGAGGGATCAGTCCCTGGAGAAGGACATCATGCTTGGTAAGGTAGAGGGTCAGTGGACAAAAGGAAGGTCCTCAAGGAGATGGCTTGACACAGCGGCTACAACATATGGGCTCAAACACAGCAACGATTGAGAGGGTAGTATAAGACAGGCCAGTGTTCCATTCTGTTGGACAGAGGGTCACTATGACTTGACGGTGCCTAACAACAACAACAATCTTTACAGGAACAGATCACCAGAAGTCATCTCCTGTGGAGCTGCTGGGTAGATTTGAATAACCAACCTTTCAGTTAGCAGCCAAGCACTAACCATTATACCACAAGCTCACACCCATCTAAATGCCATTGCCTCAGAGTCAAAGAAGGTATCTGTTATTAGATCCACAAGAAATGGTTACAGGATGGAAAAAAATAACAAGTGTGCATGACAAGGTCTTGTGAGAGCCAATTGGTTTAAGACATTTTTTTTGTTCGGCTGTGGGAGGAGATTGTGTTGACTGAGGCCACTGCAAGGGCACGATAAGAACATCTTTTGGATAGAGATGAAAGGAGAAAGTTCTTTTTCACTTACATCAGCGGCTGGACGTGATCCCCTGGTAGATGAGACAAGCTCTTTTGTCCAAAATAGTCCAGCAACCCTATAAGTGCACCCACACACTGTGGGACTGTGAGCTTGCAAGGTGGTGTATAACCATGGTGTACGTACAAGTAGCGAGTTGCACAGACCCCTCAGTACCCTCTTCTGTATGGCCTCACTGTCTCCCCCATGCTCACACTCTTCCCTATATCATCAAGGACCACACTATTCTGGGCTGATTTTATGAATCCAGCTGCAGGAAAGTGTCTATTTCAACCTACCTTCTTCACACTTAAAGGCATGGGACCCAAGTCAAGTTTTCTGTGTTATCTTTTCATGATTCTCTCATCCGACTCGACGGCACTTGGCTTGGCTTGGCCTCCATTCACTTAATTTCACACATAGAAATTTCTGTATTGCTTAAGCATAGGCTACTTCATTCATCCTTTACCTTTTCTACTGTCCCTTTAAATTCTTGCCTGGTTGTCTCGAAAGTCCCTTCTTTATTTATAGACTTGCTCACTGTCAGCACAAGGCTGCATTCTTGATGCAACTAATAGAAAATTCTCTCTAATTTAACAAAAAGAATTTGCCATTCTGCAAAACGGGAAGTTGAGAGGTTGGGCTGAGTCTACTGAGCCAGGTGAAGCCCAGGTTTGGTTTCTCTATGATCCTCTTGGCTCGGCCCTTACGGGTTGCAGCTTTGTCCCCAGCAGGCTCTGCTCTGTGTGCAGGATGGCTGCCTGCAGCAGCTGGGACATGACTCAGTGTTCATGTTCAGCAAGAAAGTGAGGAAGCTTCTTCGGTATACAGGATTAGAGAATGTTCCTTCAATCCAACTGAACTAACCTCTGTCTCAAGCCCTCCTTGGAACAATAACAGTCACCAGAGAGGTTCCCGTTGAACTGGACAGTGGTACGAGGACAGCTCCAGTAATTAGGTCCCTTACTGGTGTTTGGCTGGCACAAGTTCAGAGTGCCATGACTTGGGTGGAGGTGGGCTATGGAGGCCAGCAAAACTAGCGCTGTGCTAGGGAGGAGGGTCAAGAGATTGGGTGCCTAGCATCCGTTATGCAATGCTTGACCAGGAAACCCTGGTGGCACAGTGGTGAAGTGCTACAGCTGCTCACCAGAAGGTCAGAAGTTCAAATCTGCCAGGCATTCCTTGGAGACTCTATGGGACAGTTCCACTTGGTCTGTAGGGTCCCTATGAGTCAGATCCGACTTGATGGCGTTGGGTTTTGGGCATGCATGTTTAACACTGTCTAATATGAGTGCTTTTTTCCATTAAAATGCACAGCATTTCTGACACAGTGTGGCTTAGATAGACTTCTATGGATTCAACTCACAACCCAAACAACACGTGTAAAACTGTTTGGAGAAAGTACATCACCTCATTCAAAACAGCTTACTTATAAAAGCTTTATACCAGTTTCAACTACATTGAGCTGAAGCAGTGATCAAAATAATTAAGAATTTGTGTTTTGGGGAAATTGTGGTTATTCTGACCTTACAGAGCTTTGAGTAGCACACAGACACACTGAGGAGAATTCCTGGGAATGTTCATCCCTCCTGTTGCCTAAGGATTCCAGTCTGCTTCTCTGGATCTTTGTCCCAGAGTCTGGCATGGCCTGGGTATTGCCTGTGTATGGAGGTTTCCTCTCTGAGTTTCTGTATTTAGCCCTTTCTGAAAAATGTTCCCAGTTTTTGTGGCAGAGAGCTTGGGCAATAAGAACCATAGATGACACCAATCCCTGTCTTAGCTGGTGACTTCCAGCTGCTCTGGCTGGGGCACTGAATCAGGTACTTACTTCTTCTTAGTTGCAACACCAGGGAGTTACTGGGGCCTGAAGAAATGACCAGGAGGTAATGTAATGTGTGTCATGGAGCAGAGCTTGAGCTCATCAGACTGGCTTTGGGTAAGTGCCATTCACTATCGTCATGTACAAAGTGGGGACTTTACTCCTCGAGTTCTTTTCACTGTGCTGACAGTTTCCTCTGTGCTGGCACTAGCTTCTAACGTTACATACATCTAATTCCCAAAACTCTATGACAGTAAACCTTAAGAAATGAAAAATGCCCACACAAAAACCTGTCCATAAACATTTATAGCAGCATTAGTTATAATAGTCCCAAAGTGGAAACAATACAAATGCCTACCAACTGGCAAACACGGAAACAAAACATAGCATATCTATATGTTGGAATATTATTTGGCTGTAAAAAGGAATGAAGAGCCAAGGCATGGTGCAACGTGAACAAACATCGTAAACAATATGCTAAGTGAAAGAGACCAGAGTGAATCACAGATGACCACGTATTATATGATTTCATTTCTACAGAATATCCAGAATGGAGAAATCTACATAGACAGAAAGGCGATCAATCGTTGCTTAGGAACGGGCAGGTGGGTGGAGAATAGGGTAAATCTGCTGCCGTGGAGCAGACTGCGATTCGTTTCAACCCTACAGGGCAGAGTCGAACTGCCTCATGAGATTTCTAAGAAGTGGCTGGTAGACTCAAACTGTAGAACTTTGGGCTAGCAGCCGCGGTCTTAACCACTGCATCACTAGGGCTCCCAGAATAGGGTGGTGATAGCTTAAAAGGTACAGGGTTTCTTTGGAGAGGATGAAAGTGTGCTCAGACTGACTTGGTGATGGTTGCACGTGTGTGTGTGTAGGTAATAAAACCATTGAGTTACTTATTTTTGATGGGTGAATTGTACGGTATGTGAATTATGCCTCAATAAAGCTGTTAGAAAAAGAATAATCATAATAAAAACTCTATGAAGTAATTATCATCAGTTGTATTTTATAGACCCAAACCAACAAAAACAGTGAAGGCTCCTGAAGTTAACTGAGTCTCTTAAGGTCGGACACTGAGTGAGCAGCAGAGCGGGGGTTCAGGCCTGGTCTTGCTGACTCCAGCATTTGTGCCCTTGTTAAGTACCCTCCTCCCAGGCTCCCTCAGGCTCTTCACCAAATGGCGATGGTGCTTCTGCTCTTGCTGCTATGAAAAGCACAGATCCTGGACAGTCTCCAAACCGACAGCCAGCCCTGCACAGTCTTGAGTTGGCCATGGGCTCCCTGAAAACTTGTTTATTGGCCCTGTGGTTGTCCAAAGAAAGAGTTGTCTGTCCTCTCTCAATTTCTCAGGCCTTCAGAAGGTAGGCTCAGGTTACTGAGCACGCACACCTGTTGTCCTGTGAGGGGAGGGGCTGGAGAGCTCAGGCGACCAAGCACACTTCTGACCTGGGGTAGGGTCAGCAGTGTCCTTGGCAGGCTCAGGTGCTGGACCCAGAGTCTTCCAGCAGAGGCGGGGCTGGGCTTCCAGAACCCGTGGATGGTGGGGGCGGTGGGGGCCGCTTGGGCCTGCCAGTCTTCCTTCCTCATCTCTTGGCCTGCACCGTCCATACCAGGCCTAAGCCCAGGCTCTCTCTGGAGGCCACAGTGCAACAGCAGCAGTAAGGACAGCTTTCCAAGCCAGAGAAATGCAAATAACAGGGCCTACAGAAGCAAGTAACACTAATGAGTACTGCTTCTTTGCCAAAACCTACTGAGCGCTCTTGGTTCACGGTTTCAGTGGTGCCTCATGACAAGCCTATGGAGTGACACACTGTTGTGGAAGCCAGTTCAGGGGTGAGGAACCCAAGGCGCAACGAGGTGGAATAACTTGCCTGATTGTACACGGCAAGTAACTAGCACGGTATGGCTTGCACCAGATACATCCAGGATGGAAATTCATGTGCCTCCCACGAAGTGTAAGAGTGGGGAAGGGTCATTTTATTTTACTTCCCTTCAATACACTTGAGCACAATGGAAATCTTGGGAAATACGTCAACCATTTCTGTCAAACAGTGTGCTGGTGTGCTTTTCATCACTGAGTTTCACAGTAGTATTGTGAACTAAAGCTCAGAGAGGTCAAGTGACTCATCCCAGGTCACACAGCTCTCTAGTTTTTCAGTGCACTAGCTTTAGTTGCCAACGAAAAGTCAACCACAGAGAAGTTCTCTAAATACATCAGGATACACATTTTCTGATACCACTGACTCTGACTCCATCATCAGATTCTCAAAGACTACTAGCTCCTCTCACTGTCTCATGTGATTCTCTGGAAATTGTGTAGGAGTACTCAAATGTGGCCTAGACTGAACAAGCCCAGAAAAGGGAGCAGTAGGTTGGATGAACGTGGTGATGGGCACCCCAGAGACCTAAAGAGCTGGAACAGGTTGCTGTCATCCTTGTGGCTGGAGGGGTTTTGCACAGAGTTTGTCTCCATTAAGAGCAAATGTTGACTGCCTGATACCTACTAAACTCATCTCTAACAGTCAAGTAGCACTCAGACCTAAGACATGTCCCTCCAACTGGGGTCAGATACAGAGGTTCATGGGAAGTTGTGCAGTTCACATGGATGTTGTCACCTTACTTGGCTCAAGATTCAAATTCCCAACCCACAAAAAAAGGCTATAATAAAAACAGATATTAACAACTGTTGGACAGGATGTGGAGCAGCCAGAACCCTCATACATTGCTGGTAGAAATGTAAAATGGTATAGCTATTCTGGAAAACAATTTGGCAATTAAAAAAAATTAAACATAAATTTTAGCTTATGTACCAGTGTTTCCATTCTTATGTGTCTACTCAAGAGTACTGAAAACATGTGTGTGCACAGAGACTTGTACATGAATACTCATAGCAACATTATTCATAATAACTGTAAAGCAGAAACAACCCAATGTCCTTCAATTAACAAATGGATAAAGAAACATAGTGTATCACATAATGGAATATTATTCAACAATAAAAAGGAATTACTGATACATGCCGCAACACAGATAAACCTCAAAACTATTATGGTAAGTGAAAAATGCAAGTGCAAAAAAACAATTGCTATGATTTCATTGACATGAAGTGCTCAGAAAAGACATCCTACAGAGATGGAAAGTAGATTAGTGGTTGCCTAGGGCTAGGGAGGAAAGAAACACTGGTGGCACGGTGGGTAAGTGCTTTGCCTGCTAAAAGGCCAGCAGTTCAGATCTGCCACACACTCCTTGAAAACTCTTTTGGGCAGGTCTACTCTGACCTATGGTGTTGCTATGAGTTGGAATCAACTCTACAGTGGTGGCTTTTGGTTAGGGCTGGGGATGAGAATAAGGAATGTCTAAAGCTGATAGAAGAGATCTTTTAGGGGTGATAGAAGCATTCTAAAATTAGATTGTGATGATGCTTGCAAAACTCTCTAAATTTACTAAAAAATCATTGAATTGTGTACAGGTAGTCCCTGAGTTACAACAGGAAGTGGGAAAGGGAAAGGGGATTCAATTGTGTAATAGAGTTTTTCCATGTCTATAAGCAGACATGAAAAGTCATTCATTTTGGTTTTTTTATAGGCAGAAACTATTTGTCATTGCTATCAGTTATCTACAATTTACAGAATTATGGAATAGCTCAATTGTAAAATAGTTCAGGGCTAGGATCAGATTATCGGGAAGTATATGCTCTAGGTAATGCATAGTTCTCCCCTGAAGCACAGTTTTTTTTCTCTAACATACTTTCTCCTTTCTTTGCTTTGATCTAGCATTCCTCCCTTGGGATTCGTTGCAGGTACTGAAGGACGCTATTTTAAAAACCTCTAATGCATCGTGGAATAATTTCATGCAGTACAGTAAAATGAGTTACTAGAAAAAATGAAATGAAAGAAGACATAAAATAAAAGCTCAACTTTTTAAAATTATTTTTAGATTCAACAGACATAAACTTAAGCTGTCAAGTTGCTATGAAAGTTTCTGGAAGCTTCTCTTGATTTCTATAGTTATTTCAGCATGAAAACCACGAACCCAAACCTGCTGTTGCAGAGTCATTTCCAACTCATAGAGCCCCTAGAGGACACAGTAAAATCCGTGCATTGCATTTCCAAGGGGTGGCTAGTGATTTCAATTGCTGATCTTTCAGTTAGCAGCCAAATGCTTAACCATTGCACCACCAGGTCTCCAGCTTGGCACTACTCACTACCTGCTCAGTGCCATCTGGTTGATTGCGGCTCACATCAACCCTATAGGGCAGAGTAGAACTACCCCACTGAGTTTCATAGGAGCACCTGGTGGATTCTAACTGTTGACTTTTTTTGGTTAGCAGCTGTAGCTCTTAACCGCTATACCACCAGGGTTTCTAGCCACAAGTAATTTGTGACCTGGCGCTAGTCTGTGGACCAAATTTTGAGTTACATTGCACTAGAGTGTTTATCCACACATGTTGTTGCTGAGGTTCCTGGAGCTGGTGTCTTCTAGGGCCAGTTTCTACAAGGTCCAAGCTTTCTTATGGTTCCGTTTGTAAATTTCCATATGATTCTCCACTCTAACTCCCTAGGCTGACATCCTTATTAGTCTAGTCTAGGACACCAGTTCTCAAACTCTGGTCTTAAGACTTCCTTACATTCTTGAAAATTAATGAAGATCTCAGTGAACTTATTTAAAATTTAGGTTACATTTGTCAATATTTACTGTATTAGAAATTAAAACCAAAGAATTTAGAAAATCATTAACAATAAGCATAATACATCATTCTGTATTAGCGTATCTATTTTAAGTAAAAATAAATGTATTTTCAAAAACAAAAGTATGTGATGAGAAACGTGGTCTTTTTTGTATTGAAAAAATCTCTTTGCTGTCTAGTGTCTCTGTTTTCTCTCTAACAGAACACATATGGATTCCTACACCTGCTTTTGCATCCAATCTGTTGCAATATCACACATCGTAGAACCTCTGGAAAACACTAGATATCTATGAAAGAAAAGAGAGCAAAAGAAGGACACAATGCCTTCATATATTAGAAAAATCATTCTGACCTGACAAACCCTTAAAAGGGCCTTGGACACCTTCAGCGGTGCCTGAACAAACTCTTGAGAAGCATTGCTCTCTTAGACTAGGCTACCTAGTCAAATAACCCTTCCTTCACGCACACATAGACACATAGTAAGGGTGCCCAAGTGACTGTTTTGGATTTAGCACTGAAAGTCTTGAAATTCTCAGGCATCAAGAAATTCTTCTTTCTTGGTAAACTGTGATTGTTGGTCATCCTCTCTCTCTCTCTCTCTCTCTCTCACACACACACACACACACACACACACACACACACACACACGTTGACTCAAGCTAGCCCAGGGTGAATCCTCCCTGCCCTGGTATCTGATTACAGAACTTTGTTCTTTTCCTCTCTCTTCTTCTTTCTGCCTCCCTCTAGTCCACTTTCTAGACCTTTCAACCCGTGGCTGTGGCTGAACTGTCACACAGATGTGTAGTGGAGACCACAAATTAGGCAACTTGCATTCTTTCTCCCCTCTTCCTTAGAAACCCATCTTGTTGGGTCAGCAAAAAAAAGATGTTTTCTAGTCTCTGTTACAGGTAAGATAGTCACATGATACAATTCTGACCAATGAGAAAAAAATCCCACTGTGGTTGGGTCAATTCCAACTTACAGCAACCCTATAGGACAGAGTAGAACTGCCCCATAGAATTTCCAGAGAGCACCTGATGGATTTGAACTGCCAGCCTTTTGGTTAGCAATTGTACCACTTAAGCACTACACCACCCAGTATTTTCTAGCCATTCTTGCAGATGGGACGGTCATGTGACACAGTTTGACCAATGAGACGTTCAATAAAATTGTCGTATGGGACTTCTATGAGAGCTCGTTTAAAATTGAGTAGGTTCATAACACACACACTTTGCTCTTTTCCCTAGAGTTCACTTGGGATGGCTGGAGCTCCAGAGCTATGTGGAGACCTAAGGACAAGAAATGTACCTGGAGAACAGCTAAGTCATGAGCCAAAAGGAGTCTGGGTCCCTAGTGGCTTTGTGCAGCTGCTAAAAAGGCTTTGGGTTAGTTATTTCCTGATTTAAGTAAGCCAAAAAGAGAAGACAATTTTATTTCCAAATTCCTGTGGTATATAGCCAAACACAATTCTTAAGCAACAGATTATTAACCAAATTCACAACCAAAGTATTATTTGTTTTGTTTATTGGATAGGAAAAGTCCTTGTATAAAATGATAAGGAGAAACACAGACACACAAACATTGGCTCAGTTTTGGATGACAATAGCTTCATGTCATGCTCAGAAGTTTCCAGAAGGTGAGAGCCACTGTAGAGAAACTGTTCATCTCTGGGCTGGATTCAGTCACTACAGGGCTCTGTCTGCAACCACCAGACTTTCAGAAGCCACGCATTAAAGCATGTGGATAAAGGAGAAATTGAGTGCAAGGGGACAAGGGAGTGGGGCCATTTCCAGATGCTCTCTACAGGTGGCTTTGTCTGCTTGGACTGGCTTCCCACCCTGACTTCCCTGAGACATGATGGTGAATTCAGAGTCGACAACTTGCTGGCACCAGGCCAGAGCTAGCCCCCTCTGATAACCATGGGTAGCAGACAACCTGGAGACAGCACTGCTGGGCTCAGTGTAGAAGGCAGTGGCACCCTGCAGGAATATTGGTGGCCATACCACAGACCACATGGCAGTGCCCCTCATCCAAGTTTAGGTGCTAGCTAACCTTCTCCATTCTCTGGTCCCTGCTCTAAGAAGCGCGTTCTCCAGCATCCAGACTCCTGAGCATCCAATCTATTGGTTCTGAGCATGGCCTACATGCTGTGGAGGGCAGGTCCTCTCAAGCTATGCCTTTTCCATGTCGTCAGAGGTGAGGACTCCCTGGTGGCCACAATACTGTGATGGTCACCCATGCACCATGCTGGTGTGCAGGAGCAGGCCTCGTGAGTACTGTGTGGTCAGCACCCATGCCACCTAGCTCTCAGGCCAGCCGCATCATCTGATACAGTGGCAGCCTTATTTTCTGAGCTTATATTTTGCTCAGAAAACTCCTTTGCGCTCCATCAGCGGAACAGAAGCAGACAGTTAGTTGCCCATAGCGTCTGAGCAGAAGCTATGTCCCCTGCTTTTCTCCTTTTTTTTCACCACCAATAAACATCTCCTGAGCACTTGTGTGTGCCTGGACCTCTGCTGGGTGGAGAACCGCAGGATGCATGCTTCTGCCCTAAAGAGTTGCAGACAAGGACAAGTGACAGACACACAGCCAGCAGCAGCACAACCTGCTGCTTTGGCAGCACTGGTTTTTCAGCACTAAGTTCTCATGGAATGTTCTTACAGAGTATGTTGTTGCTATGGCATCCTTTCACTCTTCTTTTGAGCATCTAGGCCTCAGCTTCATTTCTTTTACTGAGATGAGGTTGGGTTCTGGTGTCCTACAATCTACTTGTAGACTAAACAATTGTTTTCTCTTTCCACTTGTCTCAGTTTCCTAGTGCTGCTGTAACAGAAATACAACCAATAAGTGCTTTTAAAGAGCACAGATTAATTTTTTCACAGTTCTGAAGGCTGAAAGCCCAAATCAGCGTCTTGGCCGTGTTGACTTCTTCCTGGCAGGTAGTCCCAGTCATTCCTTGGTTTCTGAGCTTGTTGCTGATTCTCAGATGGTGTCTACTTTCCCTCTCTGGCTGTGTGCAGGCCTCTGCCTAATCTGTTCTTCTGTAACTTGGCTGTGATTAGGTTTAGGGCGCACTTCACAGTGATGCGGCAGTACCTGGGTGGTACCTACAGTTAAGCACATGGCTCCCAATGGAAAGGCTGGCCATTCTAGTCTGCCACAAGGTTCCTCAGAAGAAAGTCCTGGCGACCTACGTCTGAAAAATTAGCCACTGAAAACTCCACAGAACATAGTTCTATTCTGACACACGTGCGGTCACCATGAGTCAGAATGGCCCCATTAACACGAAAAGGAAAACTATTTCAAACAGGATTATACCTACATGTACAGAGGTTAGGATTCCAACACGTATTTTGAGAGGACACAATTCAGTCCATGGCATTTATCATAAATGACAAAACAGTTCCCAAGGTCTATCAGACAGAGAGTCAAGGATTTTTGCACTCTCTCTCTCTTTGTGAATATGTGTGTTAGGGGCTCCATCACTTTATGGAATAAAAGATGGTTGGATTTGAGAATGGACAGATGGTACAATGATGTGAGGAGGGATTGTTTGGTAAGGTCTTGTGAAGGTTAGTTAGCCAAGCTCCTGATCACATGGCAAAGGACTCTGAAATACCACAGGCTCCAGGTGAGCTAGCCAGGATCCGCTTGAGCCACGGAGGTGGGACTTAGGAGAACCCTCTGTGCTTCCGGTGTCCCTACAAAGTCAAAAGCCACCAAAAGAAATAACCACCAGGGCATGATTTTTCATGCCCTAACTCCAATCACAGACCTGTCATCCAAGAAGAATATTGAAGGAGAAATTCCATTTCCTTTTAAACCAATTGTTCCCCACAGAAGCCAGAGACTTGTGGAAACAATCCACACTGGAAAGACTCAAGTATAGATTGTGCTGGCTTCCTGAGTGAAAGGTGGAAACACACATCATTTATTCAGAGATGAGTTTACAGAGAAAGGGGCCATGCCCGTACATGGCAATGGCCTTCTTTGGGTCAGACACTCTGTTCGTGGGAGGACACAGTGGCCCATCTGGCGTTTGTGAGCTAACAGATGAGGATGGTGACAGACGAGGGTTGCACCCATATGTGCTAGCTATGATGGTGGAGTTGGGCGGAGGTATCCCAGAGGCCTCAGGGAGTCACTGAGCAAAGAGAGCGTTCTCCATCCCTCTCAGGGAAAAGTTTGTTAAGGCCGATGCATACATCCTTCTTCTTCAGCTTGTATGCACACAGAACACTTCCTAGAGGACACAGAAGCAAAGAGGGCAGGCACAATGGCCTGACACAGGGACAGGCAGCTGAGGTTTCCTCCCCAGTTTACCACATGTGACTTGTGACCATTAGTGGTTGGTAGTTCATTCAGCATTCAGAAAGTCCTCACAACAACCAGATGACGTGGTCCTAGTATTTCTATCTTCATTTTACACTGATGAAAGCTCAGGATCAGAGAGGTTAAGTAACCTGCCCAAGATTGTGTGGCTACCAAGTGTCCTGGGCCTCTCATCCCCAAGTGGGCTTCTCCATTGGCTTCCAGGCATTGCTTTCCTCTTTCTCTGTATCATAAAATAAACACCTGGATCGAATTTTCTAGAGATTCAGGCAAATCTGTCATTTAATTCCTTGGGCCCTGGTGGCTCACTGCTTAACATTTGGATGCTAATCCAAATGCTGAAAGTTCAAATCCTCCAGTGGTTCCTTGGAAACCCTGTGGGGGCAGTTGTACGCTGTCCTATAGGGTTGCTATGAGTTAGAACTGACTAAATGGCAACAGGTATGATGCAGGTAAAATGTGTCCACCTGGTCACCCTTAATTTACTAAAATGTCCTGGTGCAATTGACTCCAAGGATAATACGTGAAAGGCAGGCCTGTGGGCAGTATTTTATTCACTCCCTAAACAAGATTTGGAGTTCCTGGGTGATGCAAATGGCTGGAAACTCAAAGGATGGAAGTTCAAGTCACCCAGAGGCAGTATGGAAGAATGGCCTGGTGATCAACTTCTAAAAACGCAGCCATTGAAAGCCCCATGGGGCACAGTTTAACTCTGGCATACGTGGGGTCACCATGAGTTACAGGTGACTCAATGGCAACTAGTTTGTAAGCACAACCTGCCTTAGAATCATCACCTCCTATCTCCTGTCCCTGGGGCAGTCTTTGTCTAGGACAAGCCACCTACTAGGGTTAAGCTGTCACCCACCTACAGCCACCAGCAGGGAACACTGTGTGAATGGCAGCTTTGTGAAATGTCTTGGGGTTGTTGGCTCACAGTGTGTGTAATAAAAGCTGACATTACTTGTCAGACTTCAGGACAAGGGATATGAGGGCCCAGGTACACTTTGTGCTGGTGAGATTATATGACAATCCTGTATTCAGTTCTCAAAGCTATGTTTTTAAAAAAGTAACTTTTCTTTTGCAAATTTGAAGTAGTATATGTTTATTGTCAAATATTCAAGACATGCAGACAAAATACAGAAGACACATCATTCAATATGCTATCAGTGAGCTACGCCCATCACTCATAAATTAGAGGGTTATGTTCCTGGTTTTTGGTTTTTGTGTGTGTGTGAGAATACTTGTGTGTGTCTGGATGTGTCAGTGCACACATGTAGGTGTGCTCCCCTGTGTAATAATGAGTATATAACTATACCTACTGATTTTTCCTTTTATTTCTCAAAAATAGTATTTCTTGGTTGTATGACACTCCATCATTGATTAGATATGACATATTTTGTTTCCTATTTCTTTCATTATTGCATTAAAAAAACAAAATAAAACAAAACCATTCAGTGTATTCCAACTCAGGATGATCCTGTATTTGCCAGAGTTGCACTGTGCTCCATAGGATTTTCAATGGCTGATTTTTCAGAAACTGTTTACCAGGCCTTTCTTCTGAGTGCTTCTGTCTGCATTTCTTGAATATTTGGCAATAAACATATACTACTTCAAATTCACAAAAGAAAAGTTATTTTTTTAAAAACATAGCTTTGAGAACTGAACGCAGGCTTGCTGCATAATCTGACCAGCACAAAATGTATCTGGGCCGTCATATAGCTTGTCCTTTGAGACAGGAGAGCATTCCAGGAGGGAGGGATTGATCTGTTGCGGACAGCAGCTTCCCAGAGGAATCGTTGAGAGAATCAGAGCTCTTGAACTTGGAAAACAGAGGTGGAGTAGACACACCAGTTGTCTTCAAATGTTTGAAAGGCTACCATGTGAGAAAGAGAGTGGATTTCTTACGGAGGACTCCACACAGTGAAATTTGCACCCTGGAGACATGTATAGGAGGAGCACGAATCTAGGCTAAATGTCAGTAAGAACTTGAACAAAAAAAGAGATCAGATCATGCTGGTGTTGGGCAGAGGCTTTGCCCTGACACGACAGGATGAGACTCGTCAGCACGATTGGAATGGTGAGATGTACACTGCTCTACAGACAGGGCAGTCCTCAGTTTAGACACACACTTTTCAGAAAACATGCACACGCTGCGTGTGTACACATCAAACCCACAATCCCATGTTACAGATGGGGCTGGGACAGAGGTATGTTCCAGGAAGCTGAATACTCTTACAGCTTCCCTATTAGACACAGTCCTTGAAACTGTGTTTCCCAGCCCCCACAGCAACACACACATGCACGTGGATATGGCTAACGGGCCTGTGTCTAAGTCCTAGCTCAAGGCTCCAGACATCCCTCTTTCAGTGATGCCCATAGATTCCCACATCAGTGTCAACTGTGTAGAGCTTTAAAGATGTGTTCTTATTAATATCCACCATCTGTCTGTCAATTGTCATTCTGCAGTGGCTTGTGTGCTGCTATGAAGCTAGAAGCTATGCCACTGGTATTTTAAATATCAGCGGGCTCACCGAAGTGGACAGGCTTCAGGGGAACTTCTAGACTAAGATGGACTATAAAGAAAAGCCTGAAGATCTACGTCTGAAAATTAGCCAGTGAAAGGCTTATGGCTCTCAAGAGATTATTGTATGGTATGCTGTGGGAAGGTGAAGTTAAGAGCATTCAAAATACACAGTGATCGTGACAATGACTCAGGCATGCTATCTATCAGAAGGTTACTCCTGGGCCAGGCCACATGTCATTCTGTTTCACATGAGGTTACCAGGAGTCAGCCATGACTTGACTCAAACTAATAACAACTTATTAATATTTACTAGAACTTCGATTTGACGTTTCGTTTTCCAGGCATTCTTAAGGCGAGGGCCATGAATAATAAACCATTTCATTAATTGGCAAATCAACACTGATGAAGTTGATGCGGCTGGAAGGAGAGCAGTTGGGTGGCTGGCGGGCAGGGCCCTGGAGAGGAACGTAGGCCGTCTTCTGATGTGCGCAGGTTCCCACCTTCAGACAGGAATGTCGATGTGGAAAGCAGGAGCCTGCAGGTTGTCTAGCTGGGGGATGGCCTTGGAGAGCTTTGCTGTCCGGAGTCACAGTGAGTTTGTGTTCTGCACAGAGTGGGTGCCAGCCTGGTGAAGATGCAGACAGACGCCTTATCAGTCTTGCGTCCTGCGGCATGGCCTGGGTGGCAGCCTTTCCTGTCTCACCTTCACAGCCCTGAATGAGATGTGTTTGAAAAGCTGCAAATTGTGTACTTCTGTGGGCATGCCCAGAGATTCCCAGAGCAGTTCTAGGCTGGAGGGGAAATCAGACTCGGGGCCTCAGTGGGATAGCCAAATACAGGTGCTCGGACAGCTGATTCTGGAAAGTTCAACAGGGCTGGCCCAAAGCCATGTCAGAGGTATGAGCTAATCAGTAGTTTCTCTGCCAAGTCAAAGATTAATAAACGTATAGCATTCTAAGCTAGCCCCTCTGCTCCTATGCTGAGGGTTGGAGGTGCATAAATGCAGAGGCTATTCTCACTGTGCAGAGGGCAGTCCCCCCCACCGCCACCTCCAGGGCCCATTTCCATAAATATGGTCCAAGACTGGAGATGACCCCTCCAAGATTGCCATTGATGACTGGAGATTGCAGATGGTGCCTGCTGGGTCAAAACTGTTGAGAGATGGCTCTAGACTGCCACTGAGGCTACACACTCTGGAGAAAGAGATGCTGCGTTAAGTCCAGAACACAGCTCTACTGTCAGAGTGCAGGCGGAGCAGAGAGCAAGTACGTGGTCTCAACATGGGCTCCATGAGTCTGACGGAGAAAAGCTTTCTTGCTGCCTTCATCCGTACCTTGTCTCCAGCAGACTGGCACAGCTCTGCCATCCCAAAGCAAGCTCTACCAGTGGCCCCCAGGTAAAGCTCACTGCCTTTGTTTTGGCTGAAGATCATTTGTACTTTAACACAGGGCTGAGCACTTGATTCATTCATTCATTCATCCATCATTTCATGTACCTACTATACGCCAGACACTGTATTAGGCTCTGGTTGATTAGTGACACCACTGGACAGTTCTTCTTTGGCCCATTTCATCATGCATTCCATGATTCTTCACTCAAACGCCACTGCATCTTTGATACCCAAAGTGTATAACCACCTCACCACCTCAAGAGGGGTTAGTGAGTTTGCCTGAGGGCTTGTTCAGTGGGCTGGGGCCAGGCTTTGATCTTGGGTAGGTGGGATATTTTCTCTGAAGGGGACAAGCAGGAGTGTCAAGGTGGAGTATGAGCTGCTCTGGACAACAGCATATATGCTAATCACCACTGTGCCCACAGCACCTAGGACATCCTGGAATGGTTACTAGGTACCATGGGATAGATTTCAATTCATAGCAACACCATGTGACAGAATAGAGCTGCCCCCTAGGGTTTCCAAAGCTGTAATCCTCATGGAATCAGATTGTCACCTCTTTCTCCCACAGAGGGCTGGGTGTGTTCTAACCGCTAACCACTAGGTTAGCAGCCAACTGCTAAAACACTGGCTTCAAGGCTCCTTTTCCCAGGAATTAAGTGCCTAGCCAACAGTTGGTGAATGAATGACGAAATCCCAATACTTAGAAAGCAGCAAATGTCCAAACAGGAGTCTGGGAGTCTCTGAGCTGGCTTGTGAGCAGCATCTAACTAAAAAATAGTGCCCAGGGCAAGTTAGTGTTAAATTGCTGGGAAAGGAAACTGTGACGGCCACTAGAAACTGCTAGTTGGCACCTTGCCTCAAGCAGTGCCCAGGGTGCATCCTCCCTCCCCCAGTCAGGACTCTTCCTGTGAGAAATGGGTAGACCCGCTAACTGTGGAAGCCTGTGGTGGCCCGGATGTTGGGGCAGAGCAGAACTGACAGTGCTGTGTGAGACTTCCCCTCCAGAGGGTGGAGGACCCAGAGTCCCAGGTGGACATGTAGGCATGAGCTCTGGGCAAAACAGGAGCCAAAAAGCCCTTTGACCCCCTCACAGCACAACTGCATCTTTAAAGGGTGATGGGTGAGTGACTGGTTCAGGACACCGTCTCCACTGTAGACACTTGGTTCTAGGCCTCTGAAACTTCAACTGCCTTCCTGTCCACCTCACTGGCTGCTCCTACTCCAGCTAACTTGTTCGTTCCTTTCCTCCTTGTTAAAGAAACGCTTGGAAAGTCTCTGACTCAGCACCTCCTTGCCTACCTAACTACTCTTCTGGGCTAACCCATCCCAGCTGAGGGTGTGCCTCTGGATTTCAGAGAGGTTTAACATAAGCCGTCTTCTGCTATGACCCTGGATTTCTGAGAGGCTTTAGTATAACCCATTATCCAAAAACAGTCCACAGGAATTTGAACCACAAACAAAACTTTATGCCTGCCACCCCCATCCTCCTAAGCAAGGCTTTTCCCTTATAGAAGACCATAAACAAACCTCACCTCCTCCCCCTTCTGATCAACACTTCTCCTTTACAAGTGCATAAATCCCCTTACCAGAATTTCTGGCAATTATCTCTCCCCTCTTAACTAACATTCCTCCTCTATCAAACTATGAAGCCCCTGGCCCTTCACTACCTTATCAAAACTTTAAAAAACTTGCCTGACTGGCTACCTCTTGGCTTAGACCCCATTCTTTCTGTCTCTTCAAATGGGCTGAGCCACCCTTGGCTCAGACCCCACTCTCTTTCTCTTCGAATAAATTTTACTGGACCCTCGGACTGGTGTGTCTCTGCCTCTGTTTCTTGCCATTTGCTTCCCCACCCCAGCCAGGACTTGAAGCATCACATCTGTGCTTGAGACATCTAAATTCCTATCCCCAACCTTAACTGGGCTGGTGAAATGCTTGACAACCTCATGTGGATGACTAATAGGCAGCTCAATTATGACATGTCCTAAAATAAAAGTTTGTCTCTTTTCTGTCCTCTTTGTTATCTCTGTAATTTTGCCACTGATCTTCCCAGTCTCAGTAAATAATAGCACAGAACTCATCAAATCAAGGCGGGGACTAAGGCGAGGCAAGTCAGAGCTTAGAGTATAAAATTTAAGGAGGCTTTTACCTGTATGATCGACAGAGTGAGTATCTCCTTAAATTTTGCCTTCTCTAAACATGTCGCCTAGGAAACCCTGGCAGTGTTGTAGCTAAGTGCTACAGCTGCTAACCAAAAGGTAGGCACTTCAAACCTGCCAGGTGCTCCTTGGAAACTCTATGAGCAGTCCTACTCTGACCTTTAAGGCCACTATGAGTTGGAATCAACTCAACAACAGTGAGGTCTTTTTTAAAAAACACATCACCTGCTTCACCTTAACCGCCCATTCTACACCGAGTTTATCAAACAAATACCTAGAAATTACATTTAATTCCTCTCGTGCTTTCACTGCTCATATTTGGTCCCTCAGAAGTTCTGTTGACTTGTCTCCCAAACTTCCCAAATTTATCCAGTCCTCTCCACTTCCCTCCCTACTCTGCTGCCCCAGTGCTCATCATCTCCTCCCTCAACCGCTCACTGGGTTTCCCTGATTCTCTTCTCACCATCTTCCAATCTATTCTCCCCAGAGCGGCCAGAAATTCACTTTTGTTTTAATAAAAGTAATACATGGATGTAGTTTTAAAAGACAAATAGTTCTTTAAGGCTTATAATGGAAAGCAGCAGGCTCCTAGCTCATCTCTCCTCAGTCACAATTCACACTTTCCAGAGGTGAACACTTCCAACATATTGGACAGTTTTCACCATCCTTACTGCTAGCTTTTGGTTTTTAGATTTGACTGATTTTCTACTGAATGCTGACCGTGTGATAAGAGCACTCATCTCTTGTATCCCTTTCTTCCACCACACCGAAAAAAACACTTCCTGTCAAGTTAGTTCCAACTCATGGCAACCCCATGTACATCAGAGCAGAACTGTTTTCTAAAAGTTTTTCAAGGCTAGATCTTCCTTCCAAGGCAGCTTCAGGTGGACTCAGTTGGCCAAATTTTTGTTAGGAGCCCAACATGTAACTATTTGCATCACCTAGAAACTCCATCCTCCCCCTGAAAGTTTTCCAGTATTGTTATATCACACAAAGGAAACTCTGGTGGTGTAGTGGTTAAATGCTATGGCTGCTAACCAGAAGGTAGGCAGTTCAAATCCAACAGGTGCTCCTTGGAAATTCTATGGAGCAGTTCTACACTGTCCTATAGGATTGCTATGAGTTGGAATCAGCGTGACTCTCCTGGGTTTGTTTTTGTGTTTTGCTTTTTGTTTTGTGGTGGTAGTTTTATCACATGTTGAATTCAATCAATAGTCCAAGTTCAGTGGCTTGTTTATGTGGTACGAGGAGGAGTGTGGGAGTCTTACTGTCTCTTACAGTGATCTTAAACCAGTTCTCATGTTTTAAGTCCCATCTATCTGCTGCTTTCAGGGCACCCGCCCATTCTTACATTTCCAGGGTCAACAACAGAAACCAGCTTCCTGCCAGACTTCTCTACACCTTTGCTGGCTGGTCGAGGTGCTTACTCCTTGTTCGTCTTCTTTCCGCATTACGACAGTTGGTCGCTGTTTCATTTCTCCCGTCATCTCCTCTTCTGTTCTCTTTATCTTTATGGGTTAATTCTGCTTTTATCTCTCTCTGTCTCTCCCTATTTTTTGGGGGGGGGGTCATTTTATTGGAGTTTGGGAAGGACATGTGTGTTCAACACACTATGTTCAACTGCAAAGTCAAGGTGGTACATTCACGCTCAGCATTTAACACTCAAATTTCACACCTTGCTTTCTTGAGAGACTGAGTAAAATATTATGAATACAAAAAGCAGTCGAGATTGAGATGATGTATGCTGATTCTAGGGTATAGTATAACCACTTCTAGAAGTTGTTGATACGTCTGACGCCGATCACTCAACGATATTCATTGAGCACTGAGTATATGCTAAAGACTCTATTAGGTATTTGGTATAAAAGGGAGTAAAAAGGAAGATAGATACTTGCTGTCATGGAGATTCACCCTCAGAGGTAAGGGGTATAAGACAGCGAACAATTGCCATAGTAAATAGGTAAGTTATAGACTGTTAAAAGAAGTGAGGTCTATGGAAAAAGCAAGGTAGGACCAAGAGGATCTAGTGTGCAATGTGCATGGAATAGGACCAACAGAAAAGTCTTCACTGAGCATGGTCTTTGAGCAACGACCTGTGGGAGAAGAGGAAGTGAACCATAGGCTATCTGGGGGAGAGCATTCCAGACAGCGGGATGTCTCCAGTGTGACAGCATGCTGATGTGCTCCTGACCAGCAAGGATGCCCGTGTCCCACGAGTGACATAAGTGAGAAAGGAGTGGTAGATAAGGGGAGGGAAGTTCAGAAGGGCAGTTGCTGTAAGGTCTTGTAAGAACTTTGGATTTTATCTTGAGTGAGATGGGAGCCAAAGGGGTTCTGCATAGAGGAGAGAAGCCGTCTGATCTGGCTGGCTTTTTAAAGCTCACTCTGGCTACTGGAGTGGCTCTGTGTTTGTTGATTGCAGGGGTGAGTGGGAAAAGCTGATGTTTTTGTAACTGGGGTGTGAGATGGCTGCAGTGAATGTGGTGAGCAGCGGTTGGATCCGGGACATACACTGGTGCTAGACATGGCAGATATGAAAACCTGACAGTTTTCAGGTAGAATATGAGAGAAGACGAGGAGTCAAGAATAAAATCCAAGATTTGGGGCCTGAGGCTTTTGGTCACCTGTTTGTGTATTTGTGTATAGTATAACTTAAACCAAAGTCATTGCTGTGGAGTCAATTCTGACTCATAGTGACTCCACAGGGTAGATTAGAACTACTCCATAGAGTTTGCAAGGAGCTCCTAGGCAAATTTGAACTGCCAGTCTTTTGGGTAGCAGGCATAGCACTTAACCACTACACCACCAAGGTTTCCTTGTATGGTCTACAAGCCAAAAAATGGCTTGTGCCACTAAGCACTTATAACCCATTTGATGGGAGGGAATATTAACTTTGAAGACAAATGAGCAAAAATGACACATCACTGAAAGAATTTCATTATTTTTACTGGTAAACATGTGTTTAAAAAACTGTATTCAATTATTGTTACACTTTAAATTTAGTAAAAACAAAACTTTCCTCTTTGTTTAGAAAACTATATGTAGTATCTTTTCATTTTGCCTCTTGGCATGCAAGGCCTAAAATATTTCTTATCTAGCCCTTTATGGAAACAGTTTACTGATCCCTGCTGTACCGGTTAGGTTTTGATCAGAGAAGCAGCAGGAATAAGAAATTGATTAGAGGGATTTAGGCAGTTGTGGGAGCTGGGAAATCAATAGAAGATTGTTGTATCTGTATTTAATTATGGGCTGGGTGGTGCCGTAGATGAGCAGAGTGGCTGGTGCCTCAACCCACCTTTCACATCTCAGATTTATCTTGTCACCACCCCCCAATCCAGTGCCACTGTCAGTTCCAACTCATAGCGATCCTAGAGGACAGAGTAGAACTGCTCCATAGAATTCCCAAGGAGCACCTGGCAGGTTTGAACTTCTGACTTACGGTTAGCAGACTTAGCACTTAACCACTATGCCACCAGGGTTTCTGTGAGCACCCCTAGTCTGGTACCAAATGGGAAAAGGAATTTTGGCAAAGCTAGCTCCAACTTTGCTAAGTTAATGTACCATCTCAGTTATCTGGTTTTGCTGAAACAGAAACACCACAGTGGCTGGCTTTAACAAAGAGGAATTTTCTCAGACTAGAAGTCTGAGTTCAGGATGCAGCTTCAGGGGAATGCTTCCTCTCTCTGATGGGTCTGGGGAAGGGTCCTTGTCATCAATCTTTCCCTGGTCTAGAAACTTCTCAGTGCAAGAACCCTGGATTCAGAGGGTATGCTCCCCTTCTTGTTTGGTGATAATGAGGTCTTTTTCCTCTGTCTGGTTCTCTCTGTTCTGTCTCAAAAGAAATTGGCTCAAGATACAACCTAATCCTGTAGATGGGGTCCAGCCTCATTAACATTAGAGGGGTTAGGACTTTTAATACTTAGGATAGTCACATCAGATTGCAAAATGGTGAACAACCACACAATGCTGGGGGTCATGTCCTTGTCAAGCTGATATACATTTGTGGGGACATCATTCATTAAATAACACAAACAACCATCGCTGATGTTTGAACTAAGGTCTTTGTATACCAACTCAGCAGGGGTTCAAAATCTGGCAGACATCCTGGAGGAGAGACAGGTGTGTGTTTGTTGCAGTGCCCTTCCCTCTGGTGAGACTGGGAAGACTACATTAGAAAGCAGCAGCAGATTTTACTCTTCTTTTTGGCCCATTTTCCCAGCATCCTGTGCTGCCCAGAGAAAAGCCAACTTTGTCTTTGGGGCTCCATTGGCTTTTAATCTACTTGAGCCAACCCCAAGTGACCTTGAAAAGCTTTGCTTGTTTCACTTTCCCAAGTATGGTCGCTTCGCCTGAGCCAAGCCCATCGTCTGCCTCTGCCCTGAACTGATTGGCGAGTATTCCCAAGGAAGAAAAGAGCCAACATTTATCAGCTCATGTAGCTAGGGCTCTTCCTCTTTCGAAATTTTACTTCACCTAGACCTTGTTGCTTCCACAAATCTCTTATGTCTTTAAAAAATGGCTTTTTTTCCCCCTTAACTAATCTTTTTTTTTTTTTTTTTTTGTCTAACGGTTGAGCAAGAATATTGGCATGTCTTGTCCTCCTATATCCTTTGTAGATGTAAATCCTGTTAGGCCGCTCTCCTGCTGAAACGACAACATCCACTGACCTGTGGATCAGATCCTGTTTTACTGTGTGTGAGTCTCCACGGTCTCTGCTTACCTGTTCATCTTTGTGACCTTTACTTAGCTTGCCAGCTGACTTGGGCAATGCCTCTTACCCACTGTTTATTCAGCTAGTGCTGCTCCAACAGAAATACCACAGAGTGGATGGCTGTAACAAAGGAAAGTTTATTCTTACACAGTCCGGTAGGCTACAAGTCCAAATTCAGGATGTCTGCCCCAGGGAAGGCTTTCCCCCTTGTAGGTTCTGGAGGAAAGCCCGGTATCGCATCAGTCTTTGTCTAGAGACTGTCTTGGTGTACGAACCTCAGGTCTGAAGGGTGCTGTCTTCTCTTGGTGCTGCTTTCTTGATGATTTGAGGTTCCCAATTCTCTCCTTGCTTCCCTTTCTTTTTATCTCTTGTTTGATGAAAGGGTGAGGGGTAGTGCAAGCCATACTCCAGGGAAACTCCCTTTACAGTGGAAAGGAGGTGATCCCCTCAAGGGATTTACAGCTCCACCCTAATCCCTTAACAAACAGCATAGGAAAATCACAAAATGAGGACAATCAGAGATAACGGGGAATCCTGGCCCAGGCAAATTGCTACACATTTTTTGGGGGAAACAATTGATCTATGACATCTATGTAACCAAAAACCCTATTCCAAATGGGATTATATCCACATGTATAGGGGTTAGGATTTCAACTCATATTTTGCAGGGATACAATTCAGTCCACACCACCGAGCATAGTCTCTCAGGCCCCAAAGCTTTTGCATCTTAGAATGTTTTGCCTAAAATGTTCTCCTCCAATCTTCCACCTAAGAAACATCTACGAATCTTTCACGTTTCAACTCTGCAGCAGGTTTGGCTGCCCTTGTCCTGTATTTCCACACTGCTGTGTAATTTCACATATGGAAATCTATGTGAATGATTTCCCAGAATCACACTAGTCATGCTAGTCACATTTCCCAGAGTCATCCAGACCTCCCTTTCCAGTCTGTGAGTTCCCCAAGGAGGGAGTAGGCATTGTGTGTCTCTATATCCCTAGCATCTAGGGTGACACCCGATGTCTGGTAGACAGCTACACTGGTTGTGAGAGGGAGAATGAAAGCAGGAAGGAAAACAGAAGGAGGCAAAAAGGATAGACAGAAAGAATTAGACAAAAAAAAAAAAGGAAAGGGAGAAAGAGAAAGAAAATGATCGAAGTCCATCCCAGAAGTGAATGCCAATTCACTCCAGAGATCAGGGTGGTAATGAAACGATGCCTACCGTGCTCACAGAGGGCTGTTGTACCAGAATGTCTTTTCTCTGGAGCCAGGGCTAGCTCACACCTGCTATTTGCAGAAGGACTCTGCTTCCAGACACTGTAGTACAACTTTTCTGTGAGCCAATCTGCCATCAAGGCCCCTAGCTGCTTTATTTGGACCAACAGGGCAAGCTGAGACTTGTTCACGGGCTGAGAACTTCTGAAAATAGTGTGTGAATCCTGAAATGGAAGGGTTTACTGGGGGAGTGGGGCCTGGCAGGGGTTTCTTAACCCTCTTCGGAGGGAGACAGTCTAGGGTCCCTCAGACTCGCAGAAGAGGAGAATCAACTGGGGTTTCCTTTTGCATTCTAAGACTTATACCCAGTTTCCCAGAATCATTGGTCTCACACAACATCCCCAGGGCTTGCTTTTAGTTCTTTATATTTAACGTTCCACCAACCTGTGTCTTACTCATCTGGTCCTGTCTAACAGAAATAACACAAGTGGACGGCTTTAACAAGAGGAACTTTATTATCGCAGTCAAGTGTAAGCTGCTAGTTCAAATTTATTGTATTGTCATAGTCTGGTGAGCTACAAGTTCAAACTCAGTACGAGAGAATCTTGGCACAGGAACTTCAGGTCCAAAGGACTCACTCTGTTCCCAGGGTTGCTTTCTTGGTGATATGAAGTTCCCTCCTCTTTCTGCTCACTTCTCTCTTTTAAATCTCATAAGCTTGGAGACCAAGTCCCATCTCACCAACACAACTGCTGCCCGTTCTCCCTCATCAACACCATAGAGGCAGGATTCACAGCACATGGGGAAAATCATCCAACACTGGAAATCATAGCCCAGCCAAATTGATACACATTTTTGGGGCAACACAATGCAATCCATGACAACTTGCATCCCTGGAAAAATCAAACAAAAATTACCTGCCAGGGGCTGGAACTCTTGCATCCCTTTTGGGTCCAAGTGAGTACTAAATGTGCAGAGCCTTGGTTTACCTATGGCTTATCTCTGAGGTTGGTTCTTTTTCTCTCCACCTTGGCCTGGCCGGACTCCAGCCCTCTTCCTGGGAGCCGAGTCCCCAGAGGAGGTGGAGGCTGCTCACCAGTATCTGGATCTGACTGTCAATGGGCAATTAACACTAGTCACACTTGAGTGACTGTCAGTGAACTCGACAGGGCGGGTAGGGATCACGGACTTGCTAGCACAAGTGCACGATACAGGTATAGAGAGGTGCAAAGTTCTTCTTTTCTTTTATTATAGTTTTGATTGAGTTGAAGTTTTCTAAACTCAATCTGCAGTGCAGTATTTTCCCTATCTCTGGCCTTTCTGGTCCTGGGTATAGTGTTCTGCCAAGATTTGCTAGGCCAGACACGTGCGGAAGGATTGGTTAGTCCGCTATACAAATTGGATACGCGGAATGACCATATAGGATTTATGCGACCTTGCAGGAATCGGTTGAATACTATGCAAATTAAGTGACTGTGATCTGCCAAGGAGATTGGTCAGTTAGTGGTCCTGCTGAGAAGGCCTTGTCTTGAAATTGAATGTAAGAGCCAATCCCCAGAAGGTTGAAGGGGACCTCACTACCATCAAGTAGAACCTGGAGTGGAGCACAGCTTTGGATCTGTGGTCCCCGAGCTGAGAACCTTCTACACAGATGAGCACTGTGACCCTGAAGATGGCACAAGATTGTGAGAAATGCTGGCACCATAGCAAATCCCAGCGGCATAGAAATGGCACAGCAATATGAGTGGCAGAAACCAGGAATCTTGTTCAAGGCAGCTGCAGTGGGCTTTTGGCAGCGGAGACCGGAGAGGTACCTGGCCTGCAAGTATGACCAACAAGGGCTGAAAGCTGTCTTGGGAGCCATCCTGATCGACACAGCTGATTCTGTCACCTGAGTTATATGCTGTTACTCCCAGATGGATCATGATTCTGAGTTATAGACTATTACTTCCCTAATAAACCACATAGTAACTAGCGTGGTCTCTGAGCTCAGTGAGCTCAGTGAGCAATGAATTATTGATTCCAGCAGAGAAGTAGAGAGTGCTAGATAGAGCATGGGGGTGACTAGTATCAGAAAGGATGAAACAGTTTGAGAGTGAAGTTAGGTCTGACTTCCGTCTCAGCTTTGTGTTAGTGGTGGTAGTGGTGATTTTCATCTGTCGTGGATTGAATGGTATCTCCCCGAAATGGGTAGCAACTTGGCTAGGCCTGGATTCTGGGTCTTGTGTGATGTTTCTGTATGCTGTAAATCCTGCCTCTATGCTGTTAATGAGGGAGGGTTGGCTGCAGTTGTGTTGGTGGTGCAGGACTCAATGTGTAAGTTTGTATTGTGCCTTGAGGCAATCTCTTGGAATATGAGAGAAAGAGAAGACAGCAGGGAGATGGGGACCTCATACCATCAAGAAGCAATGCCTGGAGCAGAGTGTATCTTGTGAAAAGGATCTGGGGTCCCCACACCTCAGAAGCTCTCAGTCTGGGGAGATTGACAAGTACCTTTCTCCAGAGGCAACAGAGAAAGCCTTCCCCAGGAACCTGAGGCCCTGAATTTGGACTTGGAGTCCACTGGACTGCGACAGAATAAAATTTCTCTTTTTAAGACCTTCTACTTGTGGTATTTCTGTTAGAGTGGTATCAGATGACTAAGACATCACCCATCTGCCTGAAATTAAAGGGCTTCCGATTCTAGAAGATTACAAAGGCCTCATATAACTTGGGTATTAGGTGGCTTCTTCAGTGAAAAATCCGAGAATTGGTGATAAACTCGGATATTACAGTTGGAAAAACCAGGGACCACCAGCGCCAGCCCTCCATCAGCACAAGTTCACAGAGTAAGTGCAGGTAGGATTTCTGGGGTGGAGGAAAAATAAATGTTTGCATGTTAATTAGAAGTTCTCTCATTTTCCTAGCCCAGCTCTTTCCACCACTTTCTCAAAAATTTGGTACAGCAATGGGAAGCCTTACACAAGCTATTGATTTATTTCTTAGATATGGGGAATGAGGCTAGTTGATCTTTCCAGCTCTCTAACTAAAATCAGGCTGCAGTCCCAGATATTCCTTTCATGATTTTATTACTTACGGAAAGTCATTTCACCTGTGCAGACCTGTTTCCTCTTCAACAGGATGAGTGCGTTTATCCTGTACAGCTCTAACAGCCCTGGGATTCTGCCATGGGAAGAAATACCTTGGCAGGGAAGGTTAGCTCCAGGGCTGGCCCTCAGGTGAGGAGGGCCTTGCAGGACCTGAGTGCAAGGGCCTCTGTCTTAGTCACCTGGTACTGCTCTAACAGAAAATACCACGAGAGGAAGGTTTCATGTAGAGAAGCTTTTATTGTCTCAGTCCAGTAAGCCACAAATCCATTTATAGATTGTAAGTCCATTCAGTAGGAGAATTTATCACAGCTGAGTCCACATCCAGGGAGACCATCTCGGCACAGGAACCTCGGGTCCAAAGGACGTGCTCTGCTCTCGGTGCTTCTCTCTCGGTGGTGTGAGGTTCCCAGCTTCCTCTGCTCACTTCTCTCCCTTATATTCCACAGGCTTGTAGCTTGGGTCCTGCCTCACTAACACAACTGCAAACCATTCTTCATCATCTATCACAGAGGCAGGATTCACAACACATGGGAGGAAGGGCACCATGTTGGAACACCAAACCAATTCAAATCAACACATACATTTTTGAGGGGACGCAATTCAATCCATGACATCCTCCTTACATCCTGCGCCCCGGGCACCTCTCTTGCCATCTGTAGTCCTGGTCCTGACCAGTCTCCACTGGATGGCTGACCTTCTGAAAGTTGGTCTCTAAGTCTCAAATTCCGTTTTTTACCCCAATTCTCTGCATGCTTACTACAGTGTGCCAGGGATCGTACTAGGCTCAGCCTTACAGTGATAAAACCAATTCCACCCCCACCTTATGGAGAAGGAAGGCTCTCTGAGATAGAGGTTGATACTTGAACAGATAATTATATTCCATGATGAGAGTGCAACAGTCGAGATATGGAGAGTATTTTACAAGTGCTCAGAGACAAGACAACCAGCCCAGGTTAGGCCAGCAAGGGAGGCCTGATTCCAAACTGAGCAGGACTTACGCACCCAGGAGTCCAAAGAGCTGTGGCCAGAGGGACAGACACTTGTAACTCAGTTGGTGGCACAAGCAGTTGGGTGGCCCAAAGCAAGAGAAGATACGGGTTGCCTACCTCTTGACTTTGCGCATCTTCTTATTTGCTGATGTTTCATCTGGATCACCTCCTAATTATGCCACCACCACCCCTTCTATATCTTCCCCTTGACAGTGAGAGAGTCGTTTGCAGCAGCTGTTCTGCACAGGATGCACCTTCAGGCTGTGCTGTGAGTGATGCCGAGCTGTGCAGGGCTTCTCAGCAGTAGCAGGATAAATTCACCACTAGAAAAGAAGACATATTAGTGTACTTTCTTTTTTTTTTCTGCCCCAGGAGAAGAAAGTAATGATGTTCATTGAGATTAACTGTGATTGATGGCTTTTCACTCCTCCCTTCACCTTGGCCTTGAGCACTGCTCAGGGCCTTCTGAGATGCTGCTGGTGAGGCCAGGTCCTCTGGGGCACACAAGGGGCTGTGGAGACAGCTAGTAGGTCCCACTTGCTCTATTCGTCTCATGAACTCACAGTCCTTCGCTGGCTGGGATGAGGCTTGTTTTTCCCAAGTGCCATGCCAAAATGTAAATATGTATACAAGTAAACCCAGGGCAGCTGCTAATCCTAGGACAGCAGATAAGCAGCACCTGTGACTCGATGGCACTTGGCTGGCTGGTGATGCCATTGCCCCCGTGGGTTCAGGGAAGATGTGGAGAATTGATCCTGACACTCTTGCCTGCTGGGCTAAGCTCTGGCCACAGTTCTTCTCAAGTGAGCATTCTGGGTAGCCCCTATCAATCAATCCCAGTTGGCAGCAGGAATGAAATCCATTTGCCATTAATACCTTAATCTTTTGTCAGAGATTAATTTGTTGAATGAGTCAGGGATTTCCAACAAGAATAAAGCTTTGCTTGGCAGAGGCCAGAGCCCCAGGGGAGTGACTCCCCAAAGGGAGGATTTTCATTATCTTGATGGCACATCGGGGGAATGAACAAGAAATCAGAAGATGCTGGCTGAGGCCCAGTGTGAATTGATAGTGGTGACATCTGTCAGGCATGCCCCCGCTCTGCTAGAGATGGCCTCATGTTTTCCTATTCTGCAGTGTCCAGCTGCTTGTGTGCAAATTTTCTAGCGAAGAAAACTTCTTTCTCCAGGAGTTCTCCCAGTCAAAGCCTGGTACATTCAACAACAGAAAATGCTGTCAATCTTGGAGTCCTATTGACTTGCGTTTCCTGAATGGCCAAGATGTTTGTAGTAGACTTTTCGTGAATCAAAAAACCCAACACCAAACCCATTGGTGTTGAGTCTATTCTAACTCACAGCAACCCTAAAAGACAGAGTAGAACTGCTCACACAGTTTCCAAAGAGTGCCTGCTGGATTTGAACTGCCAACATCTTGGTTAGCAGCCACAGCACTTAACCACTACACCATCAGGGCTTTAGGTGATTAATGGTTTGTGGTAGTGAAGTGCTGAGAAGGCAAGTATTCCTGCTAATTATATGCTCTGGAGCGAGTCATCCCCCTCTTTGAGCCTCAGTTTCTTCTTTCATAGAAGAATGGAGTTGGGTCTGATCCTTCTGTGCCCTCTTTCAGCTGCTGTGCCTGTGAAACCACGGTGCAACCCCTCACCATGCTGAGGGTGGACTCTTTCCGAGGCTGGTCAGGACCACCCAAAATGTTATGGATTGAACTATGTCTTCCCTAAATATGTGTTGTAAATCCAACCTCTATGTCTATGGTTATAATTTCATTTGGGAATGGATTGTCTTTATTATGCTAATGAGGCAGGATTAACATAGGGTGTGTCTTGAATCAATCTCTTTTGAGATATAAAAGAGGTTAATCAAGCAAAGGAGAAACAGGGTAAGGTAGATGCCAAGACACACAGAGGCCTCCAAGGAACCAGGAAGTAGAAGCTGAAGAGATCGACTTTCCACCAGAGCCAACAGAGAGGGCTTTCCCCTAGACCCAGCACTCTGAATTCAGCCTTCTGGATTCCTAAATGGTGAGAAAATAAATTCCTGCTTGTTAAAGCTATACTCTTGTGGCATTTCTGTTAGGGTGACCTTTTGCTGTTGAGTCAATTCTGACTCATAGTGATCCTATAGACAGAGTAGAACTGCCCCATAGAGTTTCCAAGGAGCACCTAGTGGATTTGAACTGCAGATCTTTTGGTTACCAGCCGTAGCACTCAATCACTATGCCACCAGGGTTTCCATTTCTGCTATAGCAGCATCAAATAACTAAGACACACACTTAGACATACCATACCACCATTTCCCCTTTGGGAATTTTTCCACATCCCCAGAAGACTACAAGTTCCTTCTATTGTTGGATTTCAGAGAAGTTCTTGCAGGTTTTCCCACCTACAGCGTGCTCCGTCTGGGCAGCTGAGTTGACATCCTCCTTTCGGGCAATTCCTAGTATCAATATGCTCATCAGTCCCCACTCCCTGCCCCCGACAAATCATCAGCAGTCTCAGTCCAGCTCAGAGTTTATCTGTTCTCTGAGGGCAGAGAGGGGGAAAGTCTTTTTCTCACCTCCATTTTCTGGCTATGCCATGAATTCGAGTCCTTCCTGTTCTGTGGTCTAGCCACTCCCAGGGACGGCCCAGAATATATCTGGAAAGAAAAACAAAACAAAACAAGTGCTAATACTCTGAAAAACAAGCTTCTGCTATAGTCCCGTAGTACCTTGAACACAGCTTTGTTGTCTCTCTTATCACAGAGCTGTTCATTCTGCTCTCTCCCTCCCACCCTGGCTCATGTCCTCTTGGAGGACAGTTGCTCTACCTAGCATCAGGCCTGGCAAACAGAAAGCTTGAACTAACAAATATTTGTGTAGTGCTGCGCTTGATTATAAATACTATCCCTGTGAAGCTCTGTCCCTTTGGGAATAAGGTATCCCTATCAATTCGATGGCGTTGTGGTTAAACTCTATGTCTGCTAACCAAAAGGTCAGGAGTTCAAATCCACCAGGCGCTCCCTGGAAACTCTATGGAACAGTTCTACTCTGACATAGAGGGTTGCTATGAGCTGGATTTGACTCGATGGCACTGGGTTGGTTGTTGAGTTGTATCGATTTACAGAGATGTGTAGAGTATAGTTAGCATCTCTTTTGAGACCAGCAGAGTGGAGTTAGCAGTTGTTACCTGTGGGGCTTTGGTCCATTCACTTAATCGCACTGATGAAGAAAGATTAGATGTTTAGAATGCATCTGGCATTATCAGAACATAACTGGTTGCCACTCAATGGCAGACAAGTAGATAATATATACTTCTATAACTAGATGAGGTCAGGCATGGATTTAAACACAGTTCTTTTCAATCCAAATTCGTTTTTATTGCACTCAACCACAGTGGCTTTATTACAGTTCTGAGAAGGATGATTGATAAAAATCATTGCAGGGACAATGCAGAAACTATTGCGGTGGGTTGGTCTAAGAAGTCTGGGCTGAGTAAGGAGGTAGGAACTCAGGCTCCAGTCGCCCAGCCCACCTGGGACCTTGTCTGGGCAGATATTCTGCAGCCCATGAGGTTCCAAGAGAGTCAGAAAGCTCCGGGGCTGTCTCTTAAGTCTCAGAGTCTGCCTCACACTCCTTCAGCGGGCCCGCTGTGGGTTGGTCCCCAGGACCCAGGGAGGTCAAGCTGCAACTTTCAGACTCTAGGAAAAAGGCTGGTAGCTTGTTTTCTCCTTGGAAGTACCTTCAGCTGTCTCAGTTGTTCAACAGTTTTCAGCAACAGAAGTGAGGCCGCCTACTGTTTCTCAATACAATAAATCCGTTCTTGACCTAGGGGTCCACAGACTCACTGCTAAAAGCCCAGGTGTTGGCAGACATTCTTGGAACAAATGAAAATCATTTCTAGTTCCAAAAATTGTTTTTTACAAAAACAACGTATGTTAACATTTTAATAATTTGAACAGTACAAGTTGGCTTATGACAAAGAATAGTCATCCTCCATTTCTATCCTTCACATCATCACAGAACCAGTCTCTAAAGAATTCTTTCACCTGTGCCTTTTGTAGACCTGTGTATCTTTAAATTACACAACTGTGCTTTGGTTTCCTGATTTTCCAGTTTTAGATATTATCTACTGACTTCTTATTTCAGGTTAGGATTTGGTCACTTAACACACATAGATTTAGTGTGCACACTAGAACACAGACACAGACATGCACACATACACACCTACTACTCCTCCCAATCAGTTTTCATTACAAGATTTGATTGAATAAATATTTGATTTTATAACAGTACTTCTATAAATAAAATTGACAATTAAGTGATCTATTGTTCTATAATCTCATTTCCCTTCTCTAATAACTTACCGTTTTCCAGAAGGTTTAAGAAGTGGGGATAATTGCCTCATTTTTCACTTGCTTAAACTTCACGCCTCCGTTGTTAAATTTCCCAAACTCTCCTTCCTAAACTCAGTGAGTAATCTATCCATTTTCTTGGATAGATTTTCCTGGAGACATCCCCTCTGGATTCCTCCATCCTTCTAGGTTGCTGCCCAGCCCTTCTCCACTTAAACGGTGCTCGTGATGGTCAGAGGCTGGGTCCACTGAGGGACGAACCAGAGTGGCATCACCTCCTCTGAGCACAGGGTGCGGAGTCCCAGGGCCAGGCTAAGGCTGGGCCAGATAGATGCCGTATTAGAGAGGATTTGGGTGGGGCTGTAGCATCCTTCTTAAGGTCACCACTTCCATGTAAGAGGAGTTTCCCTGGAGTGTGCCTTGTACTACCTTTTATCCTTTCATCCTGCAGGAGATAAAAGGAAAAGGAAGCAAGTAGAGAGCTGGGACCTCAGGCCACCAAGAAAGCAATACTGAGAGCAGCGTGCATCCTTTGGATGCTGTCAGACCAAAGACAACCAGATGTAACACAAACACCTTCCTCCAGAGCCAACAGAGAGAGACTGCTTTCCCCTGGTGTGGACACCCTGAATTTGCACTTCCAGCCTACTGAACTGTGTAAGAGTAAACTTTTGTTGTTGTTTTTGTTAAAGCCATCCACCCATAGTATTTTCTCTTAGAGCAGTACCATGACTAAAACAAAGCCACTGAGAGAAAAATACCTTTTCCCAAAGACAATCAGGTAGAGGAGAGAAATGTCTTTCAACAATTTGAAATATCACCCATCTGTGGAGGCCACAGTTTTGAAGATTATAAAGTAAATGCCTTAGAACAGTGGTTCACCAACTTGAACACATGCCAGATTCGTCGAGAGGGCTTGCTACACACAGCATTTGAGTCCTACTCTGGTGATTCTGATTCAGCAAGCCTGGCTGGGACCTGATAATGTGCATTTCTAACAAGTTCCCAGGTGCTCCTGATGCTGCTGGTCCAGGGACCCCAGATTGAGAAACAGTGTGTTAGGGTCTGTGGGAGACAGTGTCAGACTCTGAGGGAGGATCACTTAAGATGGCTGATGTCTTCTTTTTTCCTAAATTTAAAATTTATTTCATAAAACATTGTTGTGAAAAAATTCAAAACTACATAAAAGGCAGAGTCAAGATGGAGGACTAAGCACACATCTCCCTGAATCCCTCTGGAAACCAAAACCTGAACTGGTAATTAAGAGGAGTCTTCTGGTCACCTAGTGAGCCCTAGGACACGGCATATGGTTGTTAATTTGGACCTCATGCCACTGAGTGGAAAATCTCCTTTCTTTAGCAGCCTCCTGCTCCTGGTTAGTCCTTGTATTCATGGACCAAACATAACTCACCATTTTGACTTTTTTTTCTCTGCCTTGGCCTGCCGGTGGAGCTGGGTCTCAACTAGCGGCTAGTCTCGGGTGCGTGGCTGGTGGGATTGGCAGGTGAAATTGCCATACTTGGGGGGCCCAGCTTGGGACCACATTTGGCCTCTCTGCCACAGTATAGTTTGTATGGAGACTCAGACAGCGCGCTTGTACGGGACACCACCTTGGATATGTAGGCCTAGGCTGGACCTAATTCTTAGCCTGGGAGGTTGTGCCTGCCTGCAGGAGAGTGTTTTTCTGGCAGAAAAACAGTAGTTTACACAGTATCACCTGTGGCTGGGGCCTGGCAACAGAGACTGTGGCCTCTGTGCATCTTGGCACCTCTGGCCTCTCTTTTCACCTCTGCCATGGGTGTAATTTGTATGGAGGTGCTGCGCAGAGAGCTTGTGAAGGACACCAGCTTGACTGCAGAAGCATCAGTGAGACCTAATTCCTAGACCCAGACCCAGCACTTGCCCACAGGGCAGTGCTCTGCCAGCAGAAAAGCAGTATTTTACAAAGTGTCACCTATGGCTGGGACCTGTCAGCAGAGGCCAATAAGGCAGTAGTCTTGCTGCATTTTGAACTAGTTCATAACATCTGGGGTTGCATATAGAGGTGCTTACTCTGTCGGTTGGGAAGAGGACCCTGTACACCTGAAAATCTGACTGACCTAGGAAGCAGTCAGATACCTTTGACTTTTCATTTTAAGATGACTTAGAGAAACAACTGCAGTCCATCCTCGCAGCATCTCTCCCAACCTTTATTGACTCATGTGAACCCAAAGAGCAACAGACTTTGGAGAAAGCAGTAATTAGAAAATCATCCATGGCTTCAGAAGGCCCCCAGATGAAACAACCAAAGAGCTTTCCAGATGAAGAAACTTTTCTGAAATTATCGGAAGGTGAATACAAAAGGATTATACAGAGAGCCCTCCTATACCTTATACAAAATGCAGCAGAGCAAAATGAAAAATTAAGCAAGCTGTTCGATCTGATGGAACACCAGTACTCTGAAATCCAACAGATCAATAACAAAATCAAAGACATAGAAACTTCAATCCAAAGCTAAGAAAACAGAATGGAACAAATGGAAAAGAGACTTTCTGACTTGGAAGACAGAGCTACTGACTCCAGCATCTATGAGGAAAAATCAGAAAAAAGAAACAAGAGAAATGAAGAAGCATTAAGAAGTGTGTGGGACTCTATTAAGAAGAACAACCTACAATTAGTTGGAGTTACTGCACAGGATGAGACACCTGAGAATACAAAGAGTATTGTTGCCGAACTACTGACAGAGAACTTCCCAGAAATCATGAAAAAAGAGAATATAGATATCCAAGATGCATATTGAATGCCACTCAATATAGATCTCAAAAGAAAGACCCCAAGACATATTATAATCAAGCTTAACAAAATGAAACGTAAGCAGAAACTTTTAAAGGCAGCAAGACTCAAAGCAAAGCTAACATTCAGAGGAAAACCCTGTAGGCTTTTGTAAGATTTCTCAGCAGAAACAAAGCTGACACGGAGACAGTGGCATGACATATTCAAAGCCTTGAAGGCGAAGAACTTACAACCAAGAATCATATATCCTGCAAAACTATCTTTCAAATATGAAAATGAAATTAAGACATTAGCAGATAAACAGAAACTCACAGACTTTGTAAAAACCAAACCAAAGCTACAAGAAATACTGAAAGAATCTCTTGGCTTTGGCTTAGAAGAACAAAACCGGTAACTTTATATTGTAGAAGGACACATCATCCAGAGTCCTACTCAGTTAGGGAGGGCTGCAAACTCAGTCAAAGCTATAATAGTGAACGAAATAATCCAGTAATCATATCTTGAAAACTATGATGTCCTCATATTAAAAAGAGGGATTTACTACAGTCATTATAGTCCTTCCAGATGGAGAGGAAGTTGACAAGACTGGTAGTAATTAAAATTGGGTTTATACACAGTTTATTAAGTGGGATCATAGGGGCGGTCATAAAGTACAATAAAGATGTAACATACCATATCAAGAAATGTAATACAGGAGTCTCAACAACCACAAAATCAATCCTGAAAAAGGTGAAAAATCAACTCACAAAGAAGAATGTCTCAGAACAGATTAATAAGAACAACAAAGAAAACATCAACACACAAATAAATGTATCACAATGTCAGCGCTGAACACATACCTCTCAATAATTACATTGAATGTGAATGGACTGAACGCTCTAGTAAAGAGACATTGAGTAACATCTTGGGTCAAAAGACCTGACCCATCCATATGTTGCCTACAAGAAACTCATCTTAGATTTAAAGATATGAAGAAACTGAAAATTAAAGGATGGAAGAATATGTATCAAGCTAACAATGAACAAAGAAGAGCAGGTGTGGCAGTTCTAATCTCAGACAAAACTACATAAAAGCAGAGAAGAGTACAATGAGCCTCATTTATTCCTCACCTAGCTTCCACCTGTGGCGGCCCGGGTCCCATCATGTGTCCTCTGATGCGTTTTGAATATGCTCACTTCTCTCCCACACAGTCAACATCACAGGGCCCTGGTGTCACCTTGTGTTTGCTCCCTACTGTCCAGAAATAGGCCACAGTTTTGGAGTCCAACTAAATAGAGAGATGATTGATTCAGGCTGGCTACAAAGATGAGTGGGACTAGCAATTTCTTTCCCTTTGTTTCCACTTTTTTAAAATCATAGTGAAAATACAGGCAACAGAGCATTTCTTGTTTCAACAATCTTCTTATGTATATAGCTCAGTGATATTATGTGTTCATCATCTTGTTGAACCGCCACCTTTCCTGAATTTCTCCATCACTGTTAAGCTGGGCATTTCTTGACCTTCCTCTGTCACCCTGTAATATTAACCACTCTTGTCATGGTGGACAGCAGAGAGAGTGCCCAGCTATCCCTGTTCAGCTACTCAGATGGATAGCAAAAATCTCCACTGTCTGTGATCACCACAGTCCCAGACTCTGAAAACTAGGCTTCTTCAGACAAGGCAAACTCCTAACCAGTCATTAATTTCATCAACTACATACACTGTGTCCAGTTCCCAGTAGGGTGCTGAGGAGATTTTAACGAATAAAGCATTCTTGAACGGGGAGCAACATGTCTGTGACCTGGTGACCATAGAACAACAGGCTGAGTGCCAAGGAAGAACCACACAAAGGAAATATCTTGGGAGCACAGAGGAGGTGTCCCAGGCTCAGCTGGAAAGGCAAGACATTCACAGAAGTCTTTTTGAGTTGTTGAGACTGAAGTCCGGTCTACAAGGCTGAGGACAAGCAACTCAGGTCTCCTTGTTGGTGGACTTCCTGTCAATTTCAGCTATATAATTTTGATTCTTCTTAGCTTGGGGTCCATTTCCTGTAACCTGGGTGCACTCTCCTTGTGGAATCATCAGCACGCCACATCCATCTCCCCTCTGTGCAGAGCACAGCTCAGCTGCAGCCTCCCTTGTGTGAGCACAGGTTGAAACAGATGCTGGGGTAATACTGTTTGGAGATGAGAGAGCGTTTTGGACCTTCCAACTGAGCAGCAAGATGTTAGAAGTCAGCTTTTCTGGGATTAAGCATTGTCTGTCATGGCTCTCTATCCTGAACTTCCTCACTTATTAATCAGAGTCACTGATGATAAATTGTACTCTGGCAGCTTGTTTCTATTCCTCCTGGTTTATGTGTAGAATCTGGGTAATTCTAGGATTGCCTGCTCTGTGTGAAAGACAGACTATGCATGCAAGGATGGGGTTGACTCCAGGAAGACTAGGTAGACAGTTAAGGGGCTTTTCTCTCTCTGAAGCTTGATGGACAACATATAAACATATAACCCTTTGTTTAAAACCTCTGTGCGCTGTACATCAAGACATTGATACACTCTCCTAAGTCTCCAAAAGCAATACTGAGAAAGTGTTCCTCCAGAATCTCATAAGGTCTTGACCACTTAAAGGCAACCTTGTCATGGGCTGAATTCTGTCCCCCCCAAAATGTATGTAGCTATGTGGCTAGGCCTTGATTCCCAATATTTTATGATTTGTCCTACATTTTGGGATTTTTCTATGCTGTATATTATAGAGGATTAGGGTGGGACTGTAAATCTCTTCATAAGATCACCTCCCTGCTCCACTGTCAAGGGAGTTTCCCTGGAGTATGGCTTGCACCACCCTTTATCCTTTCATCCTACAAGAGATAAAAGGAAAGGGAATCAAGCAGAGAATTGGGAACTTCACACTATCAAAAAAGCAGCACCGAGAGAAGAGTACATCCTTCAGACCTGGGGCTCCTGCACCAAGATGCTCCCTGGACAAAGACTGATGCAACGCAAGGACTTCCCTCCAGAGCCCACAAGGGTGAAAGCCTTCCCCTGGAGCAGACATCCTGGATGTGTAGCCTACTGGACTGTGTAAGAATAAACTTTTCCTTGTTAAAGCCATCCACTGTGTGGTATCTCTGCTAGCGCAGCACTAGCTGACTAAAAAAATCCTGGTGCTAGTATCCTCTAGGGAACCCCATGAAGAGGGTAGGACAAGCTCACAACTGATGCTCTTCAATTCCGCTTTTACGAAACACGTCCGTGCTTGCCAACCCTCTGATCCAACCAGAGTTGTTTGTTTAAGACCTCTCTGCCCAAGACTAGATAAAACCTCTGCAATTCATCATCTTCTTCATATTTAATTAAATTGCTGTCCCCTATTTAATATTATCCACTAAGCTCCTAAAACAGATCTTACTTAGAGATCTAAGCTTTACATTGTAGGTTCTTTCAAAGACTTTGTCGTGGGAGTCTTTTCTTTCAGTTACTATTAATCCCCTATAATAAATAACATCAACTCCAACAATGCTACACTGGATACTTTTCTTCCAATTCTGTCTCTTTCCACACTTATTATTGACTCAATTTATGCTCCTTTAAATCGGGTTCAGTCTGGGTGACAACACTTCCATTTACTGACCAATCAATTTGAATTTGTTTTATAAGATTCCATTAATTACTGCGTCTAATTCTCCAGCGGTGCCTGGCAACAGTACATCTCATAGAATTCTTTCCAGCTCCTCTGGCTGTATATTGTCATTGAAATAGTGTCTGTAGGTTAGGGCAGGTGGGCCCTCAGGTGCTTGTCTTGTCAGGTATTTTCAGCATTATTCCCAGCAAGGAGGGGGCAGCTGCTTTGCTCTGTAGCCTGACTCTTCCTGATGCCTTCATTCGCTTGGTATGTCCCTTCTTTGAAATCCTGCAGATAAGAGGAAGCAGTGGTTGAGAAAGGGGTAATTCGCTGGCTTGGGCCATGTGGAGGAGGAGCTCATTTGCTAGTCTTGTCATGGATAGCTTGAATTTCCTAGGGTCTGACCAATCTCCCAGGCCAGACTCCCTTGCTCTAGCAAAGACATATAGATACCAACCTCCCTCACCCATAAGTCAGAGGTGCAGAGGAGAGCTGGGCTTTGGTGGCCTTCTTCGTTCTCCTTAAAGCTGAACTCTCTTGTCACTCCCAGTATCACATTTAACAGCCCCAGGCTTTTCTGATTTCTCTACCTACACTTCCCAACACTTTAAGCCCCTTTCAGCGAAGTGGTTGTTTAGGTACAGGAAGAGTATGAGACAAGGCAGCTGAATTTTGGGGTATTGGTCAGGTGAGTACACAGCCAAGAGGTGCTATGTGCGCCTGTCCACAGACAGTGAAGAGCCGGCAGGCTGCCAAATCTATGCCACACGATGCCTTTCCCCTCTTCACTAGGCATATTTGGATAACGGGTGTAGATTTAGACTAGAGCTGATCTATGGTCTGGAGAAAATCATGAACTGGAACAGTGAGAGTTCTCTTTCAGAGTACAGAAATGGGACAGTGAGAGGCAAGTCAGTTGGCAGCTGAGAGTAAAGATTCAACATGGATAAAGGTCAAGACAGGTGAATACTGGCAAAGCTGTCCAAGAGGCTCCGTGACCTCTTGTTGTTGACTGCCTAGAGCCATCTGCACTGGAAAATCACAGCTTGCTTCCAGCTTCCAAGAGCCATTCTGGCTGGAGGTGACTGGTGTCCTGTACTCCCTAAGCACCACCTTTATCACTGTATCGTTACAATGTCACCCCTCTTAAACACACACACACACACACACACGCACACACACATGCTTCCTTGCTTAAATAGCTTCAGTGATCTTATTTTATTGCAAGAAAAAAGAAATCTTGCCTTGAATGAGAAGTGGATTTACCGTTAACAGCTAAAAGAGATGATAACGCTCTGTTGAAGCCTCACTTGAACATCTCCTGGGAAGGAGTGTCTTTGATTAAAGTAAAACTGTAAGAAGGAGGCCAGTGACAGGGAGGGAGAATGAATGTACATTCAGGCTTCAAGGACGATTTAAGAAAAAATACAAAGGAAAGAAATCTGTTTCCAGTAAAATTCTCTGCTATTGAGTTATTTTGAGTTATTTTGACTTATGATGACCCTGTAGGACAGAGTAGAACTGCCCCATAGGATTTCCAAGGAGTGTCTGGTGGATTTGAACCACTGACCTCTCAGTTAGCAGCTGTAGCACTTAACTACAACACTATTAGGGTTTCTGTGTTCCCAACAGAGCCTGAAAATTTCTGTACTATATGAATTAGACAGGTGCTTTATGAGGTCTGAAAATTACATTTGCAAACTCATCTTAGAAAACGTACCACATAACTCACTGCTGAGTATCAGTATGGTCACCTTTGAAGTACTCCTCCTGGGAAGCTATGCACCAATGCCAGTGCCTAGTCCACCCTTCAAAGCAATTTTAGAACTCTTTTTCTGGAATGGCCATCAGAACTGTTGTATTACAGTTGGTGTGCTGAATGCAATCAAAATGTCTTCCCTTCAGTATTTCTTTATTGTCGGGTAAAGAAAAAAAGTCACTGAGGGCCAGATCAGGTAAGTAGGGAGGGTGTTCCGATTAAGTTATTTGTTTACTGGCTAAAAACTCCCCCACAGACAATATTGTGTGAACTGGCACATTATCACGATGCAAGAGCCATGAGTTGTTGGTGAAAAGCTCAGGTCGTTTTTCATCTAACTTTTTCATGCAGCCTCTTCAGTACTTTCAAATACTAAACTTGGTTAACTGTCCAGTTGGTACAAATTTGTAATGAACAATCCATCTGGTATCAAAAAAGGTTAGCAACATTGTTTGATTTGGACTGATGGAACTTATTTGGTCATAGAGAATTGGCTGACTTTATGTGCTTTGACATTTTGTTTCAGGGTCATATTGGTACACCTATGTTTAATCTCCAGTGATAACACAGCCCAAAGCTTTGTCTTGCCTTTCCAAAAGATCTTGGCAAACTTCAGCTCTGCTTTACTTTTTTCGTAAGTGAGTTCTTTCAGGACCATTTTTGCACACAACTTTCTCGTGCCAAGATTTTCAGTTGAGATTTTCCTGTTTCTCTCTTGATGTTTGCTTGGTCTGCTACGTTTCTCAACCACCGGATCATTTTGATACATAATTCAATGAATTTTTGCAGTGTTTTCATCAGTTAGGCTGCTTATTTACTGGCCACCATGACCTTTCTTCATCAGTGACTTTTTCTCTCCCTCAGACAAATGTTTAATCCATTTGTACAGTGCCACTTTCTACATGGCATTATCCCCATGAACTTGCTCTAACATGTCCCTAATTTCATGTCCACTGTTGCCAAGTGTAACAAGAAATTTAATGTTTGTTCATTGCTCTAATTCAAGCTCCAAAGTTCTTGTGATAGCACACAAAAACATGCAACAAAAATAATGAATGCCACTCAGCAACACACCACCACACATTCATGTGAAGACAGCTGTCAGACACTGATATACCAAGGTTATGAAACCTTACTGAGTCATTTGTACAGTGCTGCCAACATAGGCACACTGTGGCAAGTTCATGGAGATAATTGTCTGACATTGTATGATGAACAGTACCTTCCAACCTGAAGTGAGAGGTCAACATCTGAGAGAGAAGAAAGTCTGTAAGAAGGCACATGTTCCAAGTATATCAGAAGATGTGTTCCCACCCATAAGATTCAAAAAACTTGAGACAACTGAACCAAGAGGATGACTCACAAAACATATTCATTACTCTTTAGTTTAATTCTAGATATACAAAGAAGTTGAAACGTGAGTGGGATACAGGAAAAACAAAAACAAGAAGATTAAGATTTGAAGATGCAATGAAATATGAAGACATGAGGCTCAGTGGTGTGGACTGCAACCCACAAAGAGATGGTCTGAATGTGCTGTAGGATGGGAAGGGAAAGAAAGATCTCAGAGGACCCTGAGAGAATGATCTCTAAGGCATAAGTGAGTACTTGAGAGCAAGAATGAAGACAGTGGAGAATCCTTGCTCTCGGAAGAGAGGTGACAATCTAAGCTATGACTCCCATCTGCTGTCTATCAAGCAGGGGTGATAGTAGTCATTTTGTCTCTGTATGGGTGCCTCTAGAGATTGGGGCTCCTTCTTCTTACTTCTCCACGTGTCTACCAGTTTGTCATTCTGTGATGGCTTATATATTGCTGTGATGGGGGAAGCTTCACCAGAGTCATCCATGCTGGATAGGTTTCAGCTGAACTTCAAGACTAGGACAGACTTGGAGGAAGGAATTGGTGGTCTACTTCTGAAAAAATTAGCTAGAGAAAACTTTATTTTATAGCTGCAGAATATTGTCTGGCTGGAAGGTTGGAAGACACTTGAAAGATGACTGGGGAAGAGCCGCCTCCTCAAAGTAGAACAGTCTTAATGACATGGATGGAGTCAAGCTTTCAGACCTTCATGTGGCATGACTCAAAATGAGAAGAAAAAGCTACAAACACCTATTAATAATAGTAACATGGTTTGTACACAGTATGAATCTAGGAAAATTGGAAGTGATCGAAAATGAAATGGAGAAAAATGGGTAGGCAAACACAGAACTTCATTAAAAGAGCAAACTTGATGGTCCAACAGACTGGAGTGTCCCCTGAAGACACGGCTCCTGGACTCTCTGTTAGCAGAGCTGAAGCCAGTATCAAAGCCAATTCTTCAGACAAGGATTGGTCTGGACTATGGGACACATAGTGATGCTGGTATGTGCTTATTGCCTTCAATGTATACATGAGACTTTCTTACTGGCTTATGTCCATAGTTGAGATGAGCAGGTGGAGGGGACAGGAGTTGGTTGAATGGATACGGGGAGTACAGGGTAGCAAGGAAGAGTGTACTGTCACAGAGTGAAGGAGCAGTTAGGGTTGCACAGCGGTGTCTGCTCATGGCAAATTGACTTGGATTGTAAAGTTTTTCTTAAAGCACAATAAAATATTTAAAAAAAAATGAAACGAGATTCATAAAGAGCCATATCCTAGGCATTGGTGAACTGAAAGGGATTGGTAATTGCCATTTTGAATCAGACAATCATACGGTCTAGGATGCCAAGAATGACAAATTGAAGAATAGTGTTGCATTCTTCATCAAAAAGAACATTTCAAGATCCACCCTGAAGCACAATGCTATAAGTGACAGGATAATATCCATGTACCTATAAGGAAGACCAGTTAATATGACTATTATCCAAATTTACACATCAACCACTAACGCCAAAAATGAGGAGACTGAAGATTTTACCAACTTCTGCAGTCTGAAATTGATCAAATACGCAATCGAGATGCATTGACAATTACTACCGATTGAAATACAAATTGAGCCCTGGTGGCACAGAAGTTAAGAGCTCAGCTGTTAACCAAAAGGTCAGCAGTTCAAATCCACTAGCCACTCCTTGGAAACTCTATGGGGAAGCTCTACGGTTTCCTACAAGGTCACTATGAGTCAGAGTTGAGTCGATGGCAATGACTTATTTGTTTGTTTGGAATGACAAAGCTGGATACAAAGGATAGGTCGTTTTCCAACTACATACTCACTTGATCTGGGCCCCAGTGGCTTTTTTCTTTACCCAAACATAAAGGAAATATTGCAAGGAAGATATTTTGATGACATTCAGGACATCAAGGGTAATATGACCACTGCTCTGATGGCCATTCCAGGAAGAGTTCCAAAATTGCTTTGAAGAGTGGACTAGGCACTAATGTTGGTACATAGCGTCCCAATGGGAGTACTTCAAAGGTGACCATAGTGATATTCAGCAAGGTATGTAACACTTCTTCTAGGATAAGTTCGTGAACCTAATTGTCAGACCTCGTGTATGACATTCGAGGAGCCCTGAGATACCAAAGGCAAAGTCAAGAAATTGGGTTGGAGTACCAAGAGAGGGTGAGAAGTTTCAGAAACAGAGAGGAGTGGCCAAACCTGATTCAGTGGAAACTGGCTCACCACAGGCCAGATATGCTGACGCTATGACGATGAAGTGAGCTCTGGGACTCTAAGCCAGTTTTCTGCATTTGGAGAGAACTTGCAAGCCAGCTTCGGAGACTGACGCATGTCCTGGGCCAGAATTAGGACCCCTTATGCACCTCAAACCATTTTCACAGCCTTGGAGAAAGAGCAAATTAACAAACAGGGACAAAATAATCTGTGGGTTCCCCTAAGTCGGGAACTCACAGCAGAAGTAGTTCCTTTGTCTAGGTGTAGGAATAAGGGGTCCATGGACTCTGAATGTGTTCTTCCCCTGCATGGATCTGTTGGGCCCAGTACAACCATGTAGGCCTTCATTACCACAGTACAACAGGGTATATTACCTGAATTCTAATTTTATTGTACCGCTATGTGGTAGAAAGTCAGGCTCCTGACATTTGACACCAAGCTGCCTGTTAATGAGTGTCTTCACCGACCCACAGCAGGGATCTGAGGATTGGTGACTTCACCCCTGCCACCTAATCACAAGAATAAGTGGTGCCTTGTAGTCCTTATGGCCCAAATCATTGGGCACCCATAGTCTTGGTGCAAAACCTACAAAGCCATGAACTTCAAGGAACAGGGAATGCTTTCCTCACACTCACTGTCAGCAATTAGCTCCCTGCCTTGTTCAGTCCGTGTAGCCAGCTACCTGTGCCTGTACCAACCATCCTTGCCTGTCTAGGACTGTAGATGACAGCTTGCACCATACATTTGGTGGCTGACTACCTGGACCTGAGCTGAATCCAGGAAAGTAGATGGACTCCTGGGTTCACATACATAGTAACAGATCTAGCCACCTGGTGACTAGATATTAGAGCTTCAAAAGTGAAAAAAGCCACTGCCATCAATTCAATTCTGACTGATAGCAACCCTATAGGTCAGAGTAGAAATGCCCTATAGAGTTTCCAAGGAACTCTTTGTGGATTTGAAGCGACAACATTTTGGTTAGCACACAAAGCACTTAACCACTATGACACCAGGGTTTTCTTACAACTTCAAAAGCACCAATTATTAAACTAGCTTATACTACCTGTGAATTTGGGTATTTCAAAACAAGCCAAACAAGAAGCTGGGAAACAGTATGCAAACACAAAAAAAATAAATACAGTAACTTGTTGATGGCTAGGAGACCACAGTCAACATCAAATCACATAGAAAGGCAGACTATGATGGCTTCAGAAAGCTCCAAAATGAAGAACCAGGAAATCTTCCAGATGATGAAAATTTCCTGTAATTACTGGATATAGAATGCAAAAGATTAATATACAGAACTCTTCAAGAGATCAGGAAGGAAATGAGCCAAAATGTAGAACAAACCAAGAAAGACAGACACAGCAACTCAGAAACTTGAGTTTAGAGCAGAGAATAATGAGAAATTTAACATTGTGCTGGAAGTCCTAGCAAGAGCAATTAGGCTACAAGAAGAAAGGCATGCAAACTGATAAGGAAGAAGTCAAAGTATCTCTATTTGCAGATGACATGATCTTATATGCAGAAAACTCTAAAGAAACCTCAAAAAAAGCTACTGAAACTAATAGAAGAGTTTGAAAAACTATCAGGATGTAAGAAAAACATACAAAAATCAAGAAGATTCTTCTACACCAACAAAGAGACCATTGAAGAGGAAATCAGTGAATTAATGCCATTTATAATAGTCTACACGATGATAGAAAATACTTAGAAATAGCCTAACCAGAGACATAAAAGACCCGTACAAAGAAAACTACAAGGCACCACTGCAAGAAATTACAAGAAATATACATAAGTGGAAAAACATACCTTGCTCCTAGATAGGAAGACTCAACATTGTGAAACTGTCTATTCTACCAAAAAGTGATTGATAGATACAGTGCAATCCCAATCCAAATTCCCATAGGATTTTTTAAGGAGATGGAGAAACACATTACCAACTTTATATGGGAAGGGAGTAGGCCAAAAGCAATGAAGCTACCTGACTTTAGAACCTATCTTATGACCACAGTAGTCAAAACAGCCAGGCAGTGGTAAAACAATAGATACATAGACCAATGGGACAGAATTGAAAATCCAGATGTAAATCATCCACCCACGTTGTTGCTGCTGGGTGCCACTGAGTCATTTCTGACTCATAACAGCTCTAAGCACAAGAGGAAATGCTATGCTGTGTTCATAATTGTTTTCATGCTTGAGCCCATTGTTGAACCACTATGTCAATCCATCTCACTGAGGGTCTTCCTCTTCTTTGCTGACCTTCTACTCTACCAAGCATGACGTCCTTCTCCAGGGACGGATCTCTCCTGACAACATGTCCAAAGTATGTAGGAAGTTCTGACAATTAGGTTGATGAATTCATCCTAGAAAAAATGCTACATATCTCATTATAGAGTGTCACTATGGTCACTTTTAAAGTACTCCTGTTGGAAAGCTATGCATCAGTAGTAGTTCCCAGTCTACCTTTCAAAGCAATTTTGGAACTCTTTTTCTGGAAAGGCCATCAGAGATGTTGTTGTATTTCTCTTAATGTCCTGAATATCATCAAAATGTCTTCCTTTCAATATTTTCTTTATCTTTGGATAAAGAAAAAAGTCATGGAGGGCTAGATCAGCTGAGTAGGAGAGTGTTCCAGTACAGTTCTTTGTCTACTGGCTAAAAACTCCCTCACAGACAACTCTACAATGAAGCTCACAGTCTTGTCACTGTGCCACTATATGCAATAGTCATTTCAGAAGGAGTTCCAAAACTGCTTTGAAGGGTGGACTAGGTGCTGGCATCAGTGCATAGCTTCCCAAGGGGAGTGCTTTGAAGGTGACCACAGTAATATTCAGCAATGAGGTATGTAGCACTTAGAACAATTAAGTTCATGGACTTAATTGTCGGATCTCGTAAGACTCAATCTTGCCATCTGTGCTTCCAAGGAGCACTCTGGTGGTACTTCTTCCAGAACAGATCTGTTTGTTCTTTTGGCAATCCACGGTACATTCAGTATTCTTCCCCAACACCACAATTCAAAGATATCAATTATTCTTCTGTCTTCCTTATTCACTGTTCACCTTTTACATGCATATGAAGTAACTGAAAATACCATGGCTTGGGTCAGGCACACCTTAGTCTTCAAAGTGACATCTTTACTTTTCAGTACTTTAAAGACGTCCTTTGCAGTAGATTTTCCCAGTGCAATGCATCCTTTGATTTCCTGACTGCTGCTTCCATGGACGTTGATTGTGAACCCAAGTAATATGAAATTCTTGACAATCTCAATCCTTTCTCCATTTATGACAACATTGCTTACTGGTCCAGTTGTGAAGATTTTTGTTTTCTTGATGTTGAAGTGCAATTCATACTGAAGGTTGTGGTCTTTGATCTTCATCAGTAAGTGTTTCAAATCCTCTTCACTTCCAGCAAGCAAAATTGTGTCATTTGTGTAACACAGGTTGTTTATGAGTCTTCCTTGAATTCTGATGCCTCGCTGTTCTTTGTATAGTCCAGCTTCTTGGATTATTTTCTTGGCATACGGAATGAAGAGGTATGGTGAAAGGATACAACCCTGACCCATACTTTTCCTGACTTTAAACCATGAAGTGTCCCTTTGTTCTGCTTGCATGACTGTCTCTTGATCCATGTATAGATTCCTTAAAAGCATAATTAAGTGTTCTGGAATTCCCATTCTCCACAATGTTAACCACAGTTTCTTACAATCCACACAGTTGAATACCTTTGCACAGTACATGAAACACAAGTGAACATCTTTCTGGTATTCTCTACTTTCAGACAAGATTCATCTGACATCAGCAATGATATCCCTGGTTCCACATCCTCTACTGAACCCAGCTTGCATTGCTGGCAATTCCTTGTCAATATTCCACTGTAGCCACTTTTGAATGATCTTAGCAAATTTTTACTTGAGTGTGGTATTAATGACATTGTTTAGAAATTTCTACATTTGGTTGAATCGCCTTTCTTGGTAAGAGCCATAAATATGGACTTCTTCTGGTAGGTTGGCCAGATTGCTGTCCTCCGAATTTCTTGACATAGACAAGTGAGCATTTCCAGTGTGGTATCTGCTTGTTGAAATATCTCAACTGATGTTCCATCGATTCCTGGAACCTTGCCTTTTGCCAGTGCTTTCAATGCAGCTTCAATGTCTTCCTTCAGTACCATCAGTTCCTGATCATATGCTACCTCTTCAAATGGCTGAACATTGACCAGTTCTTTATCATATGACTCTGTGTATTCCTTCCATCTTCTTTTGATGCTTTCTGAGTAGTTTAGTATTTTCCCTGTAAAATCCTTCACTATTGCAACTCAAGGCTTGATTCTTTTTTCAATTCTTTCAGCATGAGAGATACAGAACATGATCTTTCCTTTTGATTTTTTTGTTTCCAGCTTTTTGTACATGTCATTATAATACTTTATTTTGTCTTCTCAAGCTGTCATTTGAAATTTTCTGTTAAGTTCTTTTACTTCATCACTCCTTTCTTTTGCTTTAGCTGCCTGACATTCGAGAGCAAGTTTCAGAGTCTCTTCTGACATCCAGTTTGGTCTTTTCTTTCTTTCCTGTCTTTTTAATGACTTCTTGCTTTCTTCATGGATGATGTCTTTGATGTCATTCTACAATTCTTCTATCTTAGGTTATCAGTATTCAACACATCAAATCTGCTCTTGAGACGATCTCTAAACTCAGATAGGATATACTCAAGGTCATACTTTGGCTCTTGTGGACTTGTTCTAATTTTCTTTAGGTTCAGTTTGAACTTGCTCATGAGCAATTGATGGTCTGTGCTGAAGTCAACACGTGGTCTTGTTCTGACTGTTGCTACAGAGCTTTTCTACTGTCTTTTTCCACAGATATAGTCTCTTTGATTCCTGTGTATTCCATCTGGTAAAGCCCACGCGTACACGAGGTCTGACAATTCAGTTCCATAACTTGCCATTATGTGCTTACATTGGCAGCACTGTACAAACAACTTGGTAAGGCTTCGAGACCTTAGTATATCGGTGTCTCACAGGTGTGTTTGTATCAATGTGTGGCAGTGTCTTGCTGAGTGGCATTCGTTATTGTTGTTGTGTGCCTTCATGAGAACATCAGAGCTTGCATTAGAGCAATGAACACACACTAAATTTATTGTTAAACTTGGAAAGAGTGGAAACGAAATCAGGGACATGTTAGTTCAAGTTTATGTGGATAATGCCATGAAGAAAATGGTGTTGTACCAGTGAATTAAACACTTTCCAAAGGGGAGAGAAAGTGTCACTGATGAGGAGAGGCCAGGGCGGCCAGCAACAAGAAGAATTGGGGAAAACATTACAAAAATTCATCGAATTGTACATCAAAATTGTCAGCTGACTGTGAGAAGCATAGCAGACCAAGTAAACATTGAGAGAGAAATGGTTAGGAAAATCTTAACTGAAAATCTTAGCGTGAGAAAGTTGTATGCCAAAATGGTCCTGAAGGAGCTCACTTATGAATAAAAGCAAAGAAGAGTCAAAGTTTGCCAAGACTTTTTGGAGAGGCAAGATGATGTTTGGGGCTGTATTATCACTGGTGATGAAATACAGGTGTACCAATAAGACTCTGAAACAAAATGTCAAAGTGCACAATGGAAGTCAGCCAGTTCTCCATGACCAAAATTTCTGTCAGTGCAAATGAAGAGTCAAAACAATGTTGTAACCTTTTTTGATGTCAGGGAGGAATTGTTCATTATGAATCTGTACCAATTGGACCAGCAGTTAATCAAGTTTACTATTTGGAAGTGCTGAAAATGTTGTGTCAAAAAGATATATAAAAATGACTTGAACTTTTTGCTGTCACCTCATGGCTCTTGTAGCATGACAATGCACCAGCTCACACAGCACTGTCTGTGAGGGAGTTTTTAGCTGGTAAACAAAAAACTGTATCAGAATACCCTACCTACTCACCTAATCTGGTCCTCAGTGACTTTTTTCTTTACCTGAAGATTAAGGAAATATTGAAAGGAAGACATTTTGATGACATTCAAGACATCAAGAGTAATACAATGACAGCTCTGACCGCCATCCTGAAAAAGAAGTCCCAAAATGGCTTTGAAGGCTGGACACAGTGCTGGCATCTCTGCATAGCTTCTGAAGGGTAGTACTTTGAAGGTGACCATAATGATATTCAGCAGTGAGGTGTGTAGCACTTTTCCTAGGGTGAGTTCACAAACCTAATTGTAAGAACTCATAATCTCTGTTTGTTGGTGAAAAAAGGTATTTGTAATGAAGAAGTCATTGGTCTTGCAAAATTCTATCATGCAATTTCCAGCATCATTTCAATCACCAAGGGTGTATTTTGCAACTACCAAACCTTCTTTGTCTCCAACTTTTGCATTCCAATCACCAGTAATTATCAATACATCCTTTTTGCATTTTCATCAGTTTCTGACTGCAGAAGGCAGTAAAAATCTTCAGCCTCTTCATCTTTGGCCTTAGTGGTTGGATGCATAAATTTGAATAGTAGTCTTATTTACTGGCCTTCTTTGTAGACGTATGGATATCATCCTATCACTGACAGCACTGTACTTTAGGACAGATCTTGAAATGTTCTTTTTGATGATGAACACAATACCATTTTTCTTCAAGTTTTCATTCCTGACATAGTAGACCATCTGACTGTCTGATTCAAAATGGCTGGTGTTGCTGAGGTTTTACCGTTTAGTTTTACCGTTTACGAGCAGCTGATATTTGACAGGCCCAAAGTCCATTAATTGGAGGAAAAAATCTCTTCAATACATGGTGTTGACGTAACTGGATAGCTATCTGCAAAAAAGTGAAACAAGATCTATATATCATACCATGCACAAAATCATAATTCCGATTGGATCAATGACCTAACCATCAAATCTAAAACTATAAAGATTATGAAAGAAAAAATAGGAACAATGTTAGGAGCCCTAATATATCACATAAGCAGAATACAAAACATTGTTAAATATGCACAAACACTGGAAGAGAAAATAGATAATTGAGAACTCCTAAAAAACTAATATTTATGCTCATCCAAAGACTTTACCAGAAGAGTAAAAAGACCGCCTGCAGACTGGGAACAAAGTTTGGCTACAACATATCTGATCAGCATCTAATCTCTAAAACCTACAAGATACTGTAAAACCTCAGCAACAAAAAGACAAATAACCCAATTAAAAAGTTGGCAAAGGATATGAACAGGCACTTCACTGAAGAAGATACTCTGGTAGCTAACATGAGAAAATGCTCATGATCATTAGCCATTAAAAGAATGCAAATCAAAACTCTAGTGATGATATCCGACAAAGACCCTAAGACATTAAACTGGGGTAAAAACAGTCTCTTCAACAAATGGTGCTGGCAAAATTGGTTATCCATCTGCAATAAACTGAATCAAGATCCGTATCTTACACCTTATACAAAAACCAACTCCAACTGGATAAAAGACCTAAATATCAAACCTAAAACAATAAAGCTCATCGAAGAAAAGGTAGGAACACCAATGGAAGTTTTAACACACAATGAGGACAGACTCCAAAATCTGTCAAAGAAACCTCAATCAACAGAAGAGAAAATAGATAAATGGCAACTATTAAGAATCAAACACTTTTGCTCATCCAAAGACTTTATTAACAGAATTAAAAGAACACCCACAGAATGGGAAAAAATATTTGGCAACTCTATGTCAGACCGACGCCTGATCTCCATAATCTATAAGATACTACAAAATATCAAGAAGAAGAAGATAAACTATCCAACTAAGCTATGGGCAAAGGAGATGGACAGACACTTCACTAAAGATGAGATCCAGGCAGCTAAAAAACACATGCAGACATGTTCACGATCTTTAGTTATTAAAGAAATTCAAATCAAGACAACAATAAGATACCATCTCACCCCAACAAGATTGGCCATGATCCAGAAAACACAAAACAACAAATGCTGGAGAGGCTGTGGAGAAAGTGGAACCCTTCTACACTGTTGGTGGGGTTGCAAAATGGTCCAGCCTCTTTGGAAGGCAATCTGGCGCTTCCTTAAAAAAATGGATATTGATATACCATTTGACCCAGTAATTCCACTACTTGGAATATATCCTACAGAATCAAGGCCTTTCACACCAACGGACACATGCACCAGAATGTTTATCACAGCACAGTCCACGACAGCAAAAAGATGGAATCAACCCAGATGCCCAACAATAGAAGAATGGATAGGTAAACTGTGGTACATATACTCAATGGAGCACTATGCAATGATAAAGAATAACGATGATTCCAGGAAACATCTCCTAACTTGGTTTCAACTGGAAGACATTATGTTGAGTGAAAGTAGTCAGCGACAAAAGGACAAATACTGTATGAGACCTCTATGATAAGATCTCAAAAACAGACTTGTGTATAGAAGAAAAGACTCTTTGATAGCTGCAAGGGAGGGGAGAGAGGGAAAGTGAGGGGGGAGGGGTTAGTTTAGATAGTTACTAGAAATCTAGTTGGGAGAAAGCGGTGACAGCACACATTTGGAACAAGAACAACATTAAGTGGACTTCAGCATAACTTGAGTACTCCTTCCATCTTAACTCAATACTGCAAGGATAGAGTAGCTGGGGCGGGGGGCGGTGGACCATGCTCTTAGGCGAATTCTAGGCCAATTGGCACAACTAGCATTTTGCTAAGAGAGCTCTCTGCACCCCACATTGGTGAGTGGTGTCTGGGATCTTAAAAGCTGCCAAGCTGCCATCCAAAGACACAGCAAATGGTCCCAACTCAACAGGAACGGATGCTCACCGAGGACCAAAATGACATGCGGTAAAGACAACCGAGAAGATGGAGAGACCCACAAGAGTGGGTGCCTGCATCGACTTGGGACCAGAAGAACGGGATGGTGCCCGGCCACCACCAGTGATAGCCACGATGGAGCTCACTAGGTTGAGTCTCACTGGCACCACAAGAATAAAGGGTTGCATCAGGAGATCTCCACTAAAAGACCTCAATTGATGGTCCAGCAGTTTTGGGGTTCCTCTGAGAGCATGGCCCCCTGCCCTGATGCTGCCCTTTCCCATAAATTATAACAAAGGTCCACTCTTTGGACAGGAATGGATTGGACTTGGCAAGGCAGAGTGATCATATATTGGAAGCACTTTATGGTTCTATACATCTATAAGATGTCATCTTGCTGACCTCTGGCTGGAGGAAGGGGAGTGGACGGACAGGAGGGGAAAGGAGACTGTTGGGAGGATGAGACATGTATGGAGCAGAGAGGAATGGTGTGCTGTCACCGGACAGGGAGAGCAGTGGAAGCTGCATATAGGGGGGCATGTAAATTTATATGTGAATGTACATTTTCACTCAGTTCTGTTAAATAAAAATTAAAAAAAGAACTATAGTGAGATAAAATCTCACATCAACAAAGCTAGCATTAATCAAAAAACACAAAATAATAAGTGTTGGAAAGTCTCTGGAGAGATGGAAACACTTATTGTTGGTTGGAATGTGAAATGGTACAATCATTTTGGAAATCTGTTTGAGATTTCCTTAAAAAGCTAGAAAGAGAAATATCATATGACCCCAAGCAATCTCACTCCTTGGAATATACCATAGAGAAATAAGAGCTGTCACATGAATATGTATGTGCATACCAGTGTTCACTGTAGCGCTATCCACAATAGTAAAAAGATGGAATCAACTTAGGTGCCATGGGCAGATGGAGAAATAAATTGTGGTATAGTCACACAATGGAATATGATGCAATGACAAGGAACAAAAATGAATTTGTGAAATACTTTGTAACACAGAACAATCTGGAAGGCATTATGCTGAGTGAAGTTTGTCAGTTGCACAAGGACAAATACTGTATGAAGCCACTATTACAAGAATTAAAGAAAAGATTTAAACACAAAAGAAAACATCCTTTGATGGTTATGTGAGGGTGGGAGGGGACAGAGAGAGGTATTCACTGATTAGACAGTAGACAAGAGTTGTTTTAGGTGAAGGGAAGGGCAACACAAAGCACAGGAGAAATCAGCACAGCTGGACTAAACCAAAAACTAAGAAATTTTCTGGGTACAACCAAACATTTAGAGAGATAGAGGAGCAGGAGCAAGGGTCCGGGGACTATGGCTTCAGGTGACATCTAGGCCAATGGGCAAAAAAAGTTTACTAAGAAAATGTTTTTGCATCCCATTTTGGTGAGTGGTGTGTGGGGTCTTCTTAAAGCTAGCAAGTGACCTCTAAGAAATATCGTTTGTCCCCAACCCACCTGGAGCAAAGGTGACTGAAGAACATCAAAGACGTAAGGAAAATATGAACCCAAGAGACAGAAAGGGCCACATAAACCAGAGTCTATATTAAGATGAGACCAGAAGAACAAGATGGTGCTCGGTTACCACAAATGACTGACCGTACAGAAACACAACAATGATTCGCTGATGTAGTGGAGGAATAAAGGGGGCGCAGATCACAAACTCTAGTGAAAAAAAACAGACTTGATGGTCTGACAGACTGGAAAGTGCTTGGAAGACATGATCTCTGGATTCTCTGTTGTCCAGAGCTGAAAGCCTTCCTGAAGTCAACTTTTCAGACAAAGATTGGACCGGAATATAAGACATAAAAAGATTCTGGCAAATAGTGTGATTCTTAGCTTATGTAGATCTGTAAGATCTACATGTCCAGAGGTGAGAGGAGAGGGCAGAGGGGGATGGGAGCTTTTTGAACACACACAGGAAATTCAGAGTGGAGAGGAGTGTGCTGTCACAGTGTGGGGAGAGCTGCTATGGTTACATGGCAGAGTATGTGTAAGTCTTTATATGACAAACTGACCTGAATTTTAAATTTTCACCTAAAGCACAATAAAGCATTTTATAAAAGAAGTTAAAAAGCAAATATGTCACTTTAAGGACTCAGATGCACCTGAGCCAGGTCGTGGTGTGTTCAGTTGCTCACACGCACGTGAAAGCTGGGTAATGAGCAAAACAGACTGAAGAAGAAGTGATGCCTCTGAGTTATGGTATCAGCAAGTATGATGAATATACGATGGACTGCCAGAAGAATGAGAAAACCTGCCTGGAGGAAGAACACCAGAAGGAGAGCCAGGAATTATTCCCTGGAGAAGGAGATCATGCTTGGTAAAGTTGAGATTCAACAAAAGAGAGGCAGACCGTTAATGAGATGGATTGACACAGTAGATACAACAACGGATTCAAGCATGACAAACCTAAGGATGGTACGGGAGTGGGCAGTGTTTCATTCTGAGGTACACAAGGTTGTTACAAGTCGTAACCAACTCAACTGCACCTGGCTACAACAACCCTCTTCCTTTCCTAATGGAGTCTTTGAATTTGCAGATGATTTTGTGAAGATCTGTTTTTCTTTTTCCTTCCCCATCAAATTTCTACTCTCCTTCTTCTGGCAATAGCACCCAAACCATTTCTTTTCCTTTGGAGAAGCACCCCTGTGTTAGGTGCAGGCCTTGTGGACTGGGCAACTGGGACCCGTTTCTGAGCTGTAGTGGTAGACATGTGATCTAAGCCTAGCCAATCATCATGGTTCATCTCATGACCGCGATGATTGGTTCAAGAACGAGCACACGGTGAGGAGTAGATAAAATATGCGTCCAGCACATAGTAAGTGTTCAATAAACGTTAGTTCTCTTATTTATTTGACCTAATTGTTTGGGGCCCTTAAATCCAGTCTAAAGACACCGACTTGAGTTTTTATATTGCCATTAAAGGGCATTAATCATGCTGCTCAGCTGTATATCAATGCACATATGATAAAACTTGATTCCAATACCTACGTCCAAGATGTGGACGATAACAGCAGTGCAGAGCAGAAGCTGATGGTGTGCCACTGAAAACCACTTCCAGGAGGCCACTGGTCCATTAGTCATTGCTTTTGGGGCACAGTGCCTCGGCAATAAGCACACGCCGCTGTCCAGATTTGCTCCTGCCAAACACCTTGCTAAAACTAAGACGTGTTGCCTGTGGCACTTCTGAATTCTCTCATCTCTACAGTGAGCTGCCAGCTTTGCCTATCTGTCACTTGTGTTCCCCTCTAAGGGTGGAGATTAAGTTATTCTGTTCCGTTTTTCACCTTCCCCTACACCCACACTCTAGCTATAGCCCCCTTATACCTCTTGTCTTTGGATTTGGCCATGTGACTTATTTTGGTCAGTGACACATGGATGGAAGTGTCAATGTGCCAGTTCCACGCCTGGGTCGTAAGAGGCCTCGCATGTTTTCTCTTGTCATCTTGTACCCTGTCAACACCTTAAGAACATATCTAGGCTATTCCTCTGTTGCAAGGAAGATGAGAAACATGTGAATTAAACCTAGACCTCCAGTCTACAGCATGAAACAGAGCCTCTCTAGCCAACTCATAGATCCCTGAGAATAAGTGATGGTTATTTCAGGTCAGAAGGTTTTTGAGGTGATGGATGAAACCGCATTTTTGTAGTGATAGTTGACGGATAAACTAGATACAACTCATTTGAAGGTTATTCAGGAAAGGCTGGAGAGTGTGGTGGGACAAACGTTCTGCTTCGTGCATGGGCACATGTGTATAGGAATGGTCCCAATTCCTTAAAGCTGAGGCTGTGTGTGACATAGTGAGAAGAGCTTTGGCTAAGTACGATTTAGGACAAGCCTGGTCGTGGCCCCATCAACCTTGAGCAGGGTCCACCTCACTTTATATCTATAACACAAGTGTCCCAAACATCAAAGCAGTCTTCTGCCATTTTTCTGGGGGTGGCTACATCTGATGAGTTATGACCATAAGTAAAATGCATTCCTTCTGTGATATCTAGATTTTTAAACATTTTTCAAAATGTTAATTTTGGGAAATAAGTGACTACAGTAATTTGCAGCAACTGCAACAACTTATGGCACCACAGTAAAGGGCTGTGAAAAAGACGACAGAGGCTTTGATGATGTGAAAGTCCAACATCCCTAGTGGTTGTTTTTTGCCACCCCTTTCTTGCTCAAGAAAAAAGTGGAGTGAGACCGTTCCTAGTCACTAAACCCCAAACCAAATCCATTGTCGCTGAGTTAATCCTGACTTACAGCAACGCTATGAGACAGAGTAGAACTATCCCATAAGGTTTCCAAGGAGCAGCTGGTGAATTTGAACTCCCAATATTTTAGTTAGCCATTGAGCTCTTAACCTCTATACCAACAGGGCTCCTCTCATTCACTTGTATACCTGTCAAGTCATGAGGAAGTGAGTGAAACTTCAGCTGCAGGTTTCTCACTTGCCAGGTTCCTTCCAAGTTCCTAGGAGGAATAATAGTAATGTATTCTTATGGTTCTATGTATTTGCAAAATTTGCAAAGGGATTTTAACAGCAATTGTCAAATTACTGTCACTTTCCATTGTCTTTTCTCAATCAAATAGGAGCAGGTTAACCAATAAGCAAGGTACACATGGGTTTACTTATGTTTACTTACCAATTTGTGATGCACAGTTTCATATGGGTTTCACCACATTATTGATGTGTTGAAAAAGAAGTGATATTATAAACCACCATAGATTAGTAAGTACACTAAACCCATGCTACCATGCTTATGGGTAATCCATCCCTGTTGACAAATTCTTTGTGTCGGAAGCACTGATGTGACCAAGGACTTTTATGGTATCTGCTAAGGAGATCTGAGTCAGAGATGCATTTAGTTTGGGTTTCACACTGTCAAGAACACATCATTTCTGGCCATGCTGGTATGGGAATGGCTTCCAAGAGTATTCCTTCCATCCACTCTGGGCATGCCCTCAGCCCTCAGTGAGATGAGCGTGCTTAGGGCACCTAGCTGCCAAAGTACGTGGGTAAGACAGGAGAAATAAGACTTGAAACGCACTGAGCCTGTGGTAATTCTGTGGGACAATCTTCCAATTACTAGATTTGTAAAATTGTGGGAGATGGATTCAGTTCTCATCAATACCTAGTCAAAATAGAAGTTTACCTATGCAGGAATATACTCAATAAGGCAAAGCATACAGTTATAACTGCATTATATATTAGATTAGGATCTACTGATTAGAACTTCTATGCTATGAGCACAGGCCTATAAACAGTATTTCTAACTGCCAGTATAACTCTAACAGCTCATATATGAAAGAAATTTGATAAAGGTTTCCTTAAACTTGACAATAAACTTGAAAATGCACATGACATTACCTTTTAGGAGAGGTGAAGCTAAAATAAAATTTTCTAAACTATGAATAATTAAAAACAGACTTTATTCGACTGATCTAGAGGAAAGAGTAAATTTCCATCTCTTCTCTCTTAGAGAACATATTAAAAAATCATTGCCATATGGAAACTTAATCAAAGTGAATGTAGCTAAAATCTTTAGGGAAAAAAGGCATTAAAAAGGCATGTAGGCAGAAAAGTGCTATACTTAAAAATTGTGTTATTTTTCTGAGTTTTCTGATGTGCGTGATATTTTTCATCATTTTATAATTTGCAATTTCTGTCAATGATATTTGTCATCAGATTTATAATTTGCTGCAATTTCTTTTGTCATGCTAGGAAAATACTCATTTTGCATCGAATTTTGCATCTATAATTTTATTTTTTATATATGTTTTTAAAATGCTGCTTAAATGATATAGCTAACAAAACCAGCTTCTATCTCTGCCTGGTAGCACTTATGCTCCAAGTACAAATGAAGAATTAGCAGTACCTTCCCAGGGAAAGGGTGTGCCCATTTAGGAACTCCAGTGTCATGGGGAGAGCACTGGACCCCACTGAAGGTGCAGGGCCATTCAGCTGTACCAAGAATCAACACAGCAGTTCCGTGTTGCCATGTCTTCTACTTTTCCAGGAAAAACTGACAGTGTGGATTTCTATAGAAATTCTCTTGAGTTTTAAAAGTTAATACAAGCAATACTACAAGAAAAAGAAATGAAAGTATCTGGATTGGGAAAGAAGTAAAATTATCTCTATTCTTGGATGATTCGATCCTATACATGGGAAATTCCAGAAAGGCCACCCCACCCGAAAAAATCCAGAGCTAATAAAGGAATGTAACAAAGTTGGTAGAGTACAAGGTCAACAAACAAAAATCAGTTGGATTTATATAGACTAGCAATGAGAAATATGAAATTTAGGTAAACAGTCCCATTTATACTAGTATCTAAGAAAATAAAATATTCAGGAATAAATATAACCAGGGATTTGAAGAGCTTACACAGAGGCAACTACAAAACACTGGTGAAAGAGATTAAAGAAGATTTAGATCAATGAAAAGATGTTCCAAAAACAAATTTATTTGGATTAAGAACCCAAATGTGAAAACTAAAACCATAGAATTCTCAGAAGAAAAAGCAGGAGCCACGTGGTTAGGTCTCGATTTCCACACAATGGGATTGCCTTATACAATAACAAAAGCACAAACAGCAAGAGCAAAATAAACAAAAGGGGGCCTCATAAAAATGAAAATGTTTGTTCATCAGAAGACTTTACCAAAAAAGTGAAAAGACAAGCTACTAACTAGGAGGGTACCTTTGGAAACCACACATCTGACAAGAATCTGTCAACCGAACTATATATAAAACTTGGACAGCTTAGCAACAAAAGACAAGTAATTCAATCATAAAATGGGCAAAGGACTTGAATAGACATTTCACCAGAGAGGATATTTAAATGGTCACCAAACATAGGAAAAAATGCTCGGTGGCATTAGCCATCAGAGAGATGTAAATTAAAACTCAATGAGATGGTTTAGATAAATGGAAAATGACAAACAGTGGCAAGGATGTGGGATAATTGGAACCGTATCTATTGCTGGTGGAGATGCTAAAAGGTATGGCAGTTGTGGAAAACAGTGTGGCAGTTCCTCAAAAAACTAAAAATATAGCTACTGTATGACTCAGCAACTCTACTGCTAGGTATATAGCCAAAAGACTTGAAAGCAGAGATTCAAAAACAGACTTGTACACTGCTGTTCAGTGCAGCACTATTCACAATGGCCAAAAGGTAGAGACAGGATACATGCCTGTCAACAGATGAATGAAGAAATCAAAGTGGTAAAACCCACAAATAAAATCTACTTGGCCAGTAGGAGAAATACAGTCTTAACATTACAGTATGAATGGAGCTTAAAGACATTACACTGAATGAAATAAGTCAATTACAAATGGACAAATATTATAGGACATAACTTATATAAAAAGAAGAGAAAAGGCAAATGTATGGAGACCACAGTTAGAGGTTGCCAGGGCCAGGCGGCAGGAAAACAGAAATTAGCAATGATGGAAAAATCTCATTGATTAAGGTTTAAGTTGCATAGTCGATTATTATAATTGCTGTCAATAAGTTGTACACATTTAAAAGTTGAGCTAGCAAAAGCTGTGTGATAGATATATTTACAAGGACAAAAACTAGAAATAAAGAAGAGTAGCTGCTGAGGCTGCTGTAAGTACAAGCAAACATCTCACAGGATTTGGTTTGGAGGTTTAGGGTCATGATTTCACGGGACATTTGAGTTAATCAGCCTAATAACATGTTTAGCGCTCTGACCTACCTCTTAGTTCACTGCATAGTGACTTAAAGTCTTGTAAGAGGCCATCCAAGACATAACAGTTGGTCTCTAGTCACCTGGAGCAGCAGAGGAAGAAGAGTCAGGAACAGGAGGAGGATATGGAATGTGTCACTAACTGCCTTCTTGAGCAATTGTCTCCTTTGCAATGAGATCAGAACTGGATGGCACGTTAGTAACGTTAGTGAACATTTTGATCACAGATTCCGCAGATGGATCTTGTCTGAAAGGGAGAAAGTGCACAACAGAATTTCAAATTCTCATGGAGTCTAGACTTCCTGGAGCCTGGAAGGTGGATGAACCCCCAAAACTATTGTCTCACGATAATCTTGAAACTTTAAACCAAAAATATTCCCTGAAGTTACCTTAAAATTGAACTATAGTTTAGCTTAACTAGTAAAAAAAAGGTCAGCCCTGAGCCTTATGCTCTATTTCCATGGGACCAAAGTGACAATAGCAGCTCAAAAGATGAAACAGGGACCTCAGAGACTAGTGGGTTTGTGTTAACGAGGGAGGAACAATTCAGAAAAGGATGGTGAGAATGTTTGCTCAGCTGGAAGAATGTCATCGGTGTCACTAAACCGTACATGTAGAAGCTGTTGCATTGGTATACGTGTTGCTGTATACATTCTCAACAACAAAATAAATAAACCTTAGGGGGGAAAAAAGAAAAGAAAACCTAAAGCAATCATAACACATGCCTATAGTGTGAGCTGTCACTTTGCTCCCTCCGTCAAGAGAACTTTAGTGTTGCTATTAGTCACCGTTGAGTAGGCTCCAACTCATGGCAACCCCATGAACAATGGGACAAACGCTGCCTGGTCCTCTGCCATCCCCATTGTCAGTTGCCACAGGACCACGGTGATCCAAAGGGTTTTCAATGACTGATTTTCTTTTTGGGGGGGGAGGGGGAGTAGATTGCCAGGCCTTTCTTCCTAGTCTGTCTAATTCTGGAAGCATCACTGACACCTGTTCAGCATCATGGCAACACACAAGCCTCCAACGACAGGTGGGCGGTGCCTGTACTCAAGGTGCACCTGCCACAATTCAAACCCAGGTCTCTTGCAGAAAAGGTGACGATTCTGCCACTGAGCCACTGCTGTGCTAACTGAATAACTGTTTCCCTGATCTGATTTACTTTGTGAAAAGCAAATGATCGGTGAGTATCAGGACTTTCTCATTGGTGACAGCTGCTTGCCATGGGCATCAGAGTGATGCCAGGAGACCAAGACACTGTAGCAGAAGCTGGAGCCTGCAGGGGTCTCTAAGGCTCTCTCCGTTTGGGTGCTGTAGTGTCTGCACCCAGAAGCTAGCGTTGGTGCAGATAACAAAAGACCCTGAACTGTGGAGGCCAGGACACGACCCCTAACTGGGCAGGCCAGGGTCTGAAGAAGCAAGAGCAGCAGCTGCCGGTGTCAGCACTAAGGACAGAATGTGGAAGGACAGGGGGATTGCAAGAGTTAATGCGATGATGGCTGGAGATCATTCTAAGCCACGTGAAAGAAAAATACATTATAAATAGCAAGGGCCATACGGATTCAAAGGGTAAGTGTATGGACAGCTTTTTCCACTTCCTAAAATTTCCGATGTTCCAAAACAAGATTATTTCGGGAGTGCATCTATTTTAATTTGAAAGTCTTCTTTGAACACATTTCATGGCTAGGGGAAACTGTCTCCTCCTTGTTCTCCTCTAGCTTTTTCCACGGAAAGGCAGAGCTCTGGTTTCACACACCTCGTGCCGGCCTCAAGCCTTTAAAAACGTTTCAGGACGCTCGTCAGCTACCAAGCACATTAGCAAAGACCCGGCTTTGGGTCAAGTTTGACATTTTAATCCCCCAGAATCCTCCTTGTTTACCATTTGACAGCAGGTTTCATTTGGAGAGAGGAGCTTTGCAACTACCAGCTCCTGAAACTGGACATACTGAGACAGACACATGCACACGTACACACACGCACTTGGCAAGAGTATATACCCTGATATAACAGAAGCCTGAGCTGCCTCTTTCTCTCTCTCTCTCTGCTGCACACCAGCCCAGGAGCTGGCACATGAAGAAAGCTTGACCTGAATGCAATTGCTGGTCACAAAGGGCGTTCCGATTTTTCTGGGGAGGCTCAGGATCCTGGCCACAGCTGGTCCTGGGCCTTGACAAGCTGGTATTTCTTCACCCACATGGCATCCACAGCCCCAGCTTCCAGCGCCAGATGCTGAAGTCAGGCGGGCAGCTCAGATTCCTGGGGCTCCTGTTGCTGTCACCGGGATTAGCACAGGGAGCGGCCGCGGGAGTGTGGGGGGAGCGTGGCCTTCTCTTCTTCCAGCCTGGCTGCTGTTATGTCTTTGCAAGCACTTATTTTTTAAAAATGACTTTTGCTGTCTTGCAGACGTGTCTTCCTCATGATCTCTCTCTCTCCAACTGATATGGGATAAAATGGTTCCAGCAGGAAAATAAAATAAAGATATTGTAGCCACCTTGAAATTCTACTGAAAACCAAGAACCCAGTCTGCAAAGGCAGACAGCAATGGAGTTCACTGCTTCCATGATGGCTGAGAAGTCCCCATTCTAACCAGGAGGAGAGAGGAATACACCCATCTTTCCTCCACAGTGCAGGCTACTATCTAATGAAAATGAACTGAGACGTAACAGTCTTAAATTATGAGTTTGATTAAGGTGGGTGATCTGTTAGAGAAATCCCAGGCCTGGAGACCAGTTGTTTTTGTGCTCAGCAAATGTCAAATTGATGATTTTCCTCTCTCAGGGATCTGTGTGACTTTGACAAGGCCTTTAGCTGTTCCTTTGCCCTAAATTCACGGCTGCAGTATGTTTCCAGTAGCCCAAGGTGGGCTAAAGCAGGACAAAGGGCACATTTTATATAAAGCAAGGGTCAACTAAATGTAGAGGCAGGACTGAGGGTAGGATTCTGAAATGTTATAAATAAATTCCTTATTGTGGAGTTAACACCCCTGCACTTCTTAAATAGAAATACTCATACGGCAGTTTAAAAATTCTTCGGATATTTTTGAGTAAAATGCTATGATGTCTAGGATTTGCCTAAAATATTTCAGTCCCTAAAAAAAAAAAAAACCAAACTCAAAAACCTGTCTGAATATGTTTGTTGAAGTGTTTATAATTGTTGCAGCAGGGTATTGGCGGCACTGGGTTGTTTTGCTATTCTCTCTACCTTGTATCTGTTGGAAAATTTCCACCATACAGATCTACCCCAAGCCTTAAAAAAATATGTCCAGGAGACAATTAAGCCAGGAAGCAAGGGATGAACAGAGAGACTTAAATTTTAAAAAAGAGAACGCACATGCAGATACAGAAGAAAACCATGAAAGCCCAAGTAGAGAGGTGCATGGCATGCAACTGGTTAATACATATATATATTTATATATATATTCGTGTCTAATGAACACTTGAAAGCTTGACCTTGCCAAAACAATTACAGAGATTTAAACGAAAGCAGTAGGATGTCTTTCCTCCTCCTGTGAAATGAGCAAAGATTTAAGGAGCAAATGTTCCTGATGGCGGAGTGAGAGAGCAAGCAACAGCCTCTGCCTCTCGGAAACTGCCGCGGGAGCACACACTGGGACTTTTGGGAAAGCAAATTAGCAATGTGATTTCAACATTAATTTTTTTTTTTTCCTATCCATTGAGCCAGTAATTCCACTTCTAGGAAAGTCACCTAAGAAAATAAGATGTGTCCAGCGATTTGTGATTTATATGTGAAGAGGTTTATGGTGGTGTTATTTAGAGGAGTTAAAGCAATTGGAAATCACCCAGATGTCCAACAATAAGTGACTTCTTGGGTGATTTGGGGATAATTAATTTGTGCATCTGTTCTACAAACATTTATCAAGATCTCTCTACATGCCAAGCACTGAGCATGCAGAGATGAATAAGACACAGCTCCTAACTTTAAGGAGTTGACAGGGCAGAGGAGACACAGACAAATATAACAAGTGACAAAGGAAATTTATATGATGAGATATAAAGAAGTCATTAAAAACCAAAATCGTAGAGATGACTTTGCTAAAAGGTAAGTTCAGGGTAAAAAAAATTGTATACATTGTCCCACGTAAAAGATATTCACACAATATGAAGTTTTGATAGCCAATATGCCAAATGTTAACAGCTTTACCTGTGGGTGCTAGGACAATGGATAATTTTTTTTTTTTTTTGTCTTTACCTTCCAAATTTTCTGTAATAAAAAATATTTAATTTGAATACATTTAAATAGAGTGCAATACAAGTGCCACCACCCCTTGTCACCTAGTTGATCCCAACTCTTAGTGACCCTGGAAAACGGAGTAGAACTACCCTATAGGGTTTCCAAGGAGCATCTGGCTATTTGAACTGCCAGCTTTGATTAGCAGCCATAGTTCTTAACCACTATGACACCAGAAGAAAGGAAAAAATATTCAAATATATAAAGGCTGAAAAATTTTTTTTCAAATTTGGTTAAATACTGAGAACACAAGTAAAAGATACTCGGTGAACTACAAGTTGAATAATTTTTTAAAAAGTCTATGCGCATTGTGCTCAAACATCTGAACGGAAAACTTGAAGAAAAGAATTTAAAATTGGAGATAAAAGCCATAAATATATGAGGAATAATCAGAGCTGACTTCAATCAGAAAGCACAAAGATCATTAAAAAAAAAAGGACAAAAACCACAGAAGCAAAATAAAATTTTACAATTAGAAAAACTAAGCATTAGAAAGTGGACGACTCTGTGTTTAGTGAGGCCAACCACATGTCACATTGATTTCTGGGCACTAAGCTTGTGTATGTGTGTGCCTGGGTGGGTGTGTGCATGCGTGCGTGCATGTGTGTGTGTGCGTGTGTGTGTGTATACACACTACACATATGTCTCACTTATTCTCTAAGAGATTTTGATGTTATGTTATCAACGTTATATTAGTTGCCTTCAACTTGACTTTGACCGATGGCGACCCCACTTATGCAGGGTTAAACTGCTCTACAAGGTTTTCAAGGCTGTGCCCTTTGAGAAGCAAATGACCGGGTCTAACTTCTGAGGTGACTTTGGGTGCATCCAAACCTCCAGCCTTCCGGCTGGCAGTCAAGCACCTGTTTACAATACTCAGGGACTCATTTAAGACGTAGATCTTATTTTCATTTTTAAAAATGTTCAACTTTAATTTCTGAATAATTTATATATTCCAAGCAAAACAGTATAAAATAATAACAAAAATCAAAACAATATAAAATGAGGTACAGTAAAAAGTGTCATTCTCATCTCTGCTCCTGAATCATTGTGTTTTACTACCACTGTTTCCAAAACCTCACGCAGATGTAACCGTTTTTCTTAAGTTCTTGTGTATTGTTTAAGGAGCTTCAGTGGTGTGGTAGTTAAGCATTCGATTGCTAATTGGAAGGTCAGCGGTTCAAATCCTCTGCGACCTGCGAGGAAAATGATTTGGCAGGGTACTTCTGGAAAGATTACAGCCTTGGAAACCCTATGGGGTAGTTTTACCCTGTCCTATGGAGTCACTATGAGTTGGAATTGACTTGAGGGGAATAAGCTTTGGATGTGTCTTGTTTATGCAAAATAAGCAAATAAAAAATTGTAGGGGAAATTGCCTGCCTCTACACCCCCCATCTAAGCTGCCTAAATAAAGGCCTTAGGCCCGGAACAGTCTCTGATAAGGTGACCAGGAATTGCGTTACCTTCTCTCTCCCAATTCCTTCTCCTTATCGGAAAAGTCTTCCTCCTGTTACGGACACCCGGTCACTTTCTCTGTCTCTTGCACATGCTCGGTCTCTGTGTGGCACCTGGCCAACCCTACTTTTATGTCTATTCTTGGCAAGGAGGGAACTGGTCTCTTGAACAATGGCACAAGAAGGGTGGACTTGGAGCAGCTGCCCGGCACCAAGCTGTATGTGGCATGCGCTCGTGGGCCACCGGAGAGCAGGGCCAAGCAGAAGCTGATCTGCTCTCTTCTCTGTGTGAGTAAAGCATTTCCCAGACACTGACAGAGCACGTGTAAGGGTGTGCATGCATGCATCTGTTAGTTGAGGGCATGTCTTTTCTGCCTAGACAAAATTTTTACATTCTTCCTTTTTTTTTTTTTTTAATTAAGAAAAGGTAGCATGTTAAACATACTGTTACATCTCTTGCTTTTCTCATTAAAATAAAGTTTACCTCTTAAACTGTTAGGACTGAAAAAAATCTCTCCTTTTTTTGGGTCTCTATAGTGTACCACTGTATGGATGTGTTGTAATTTGACTCATCAGTTCCTACTTCTACAACAAATAGAGTTTGCGAATTTTCCCTATTATTTGTATGACTTCAGAAAGGATAAATTCTTGTTCAAAGGCCTAGTTTGCATTTTTTCCCCCTATTGTTCTGAATAATTTCCAAGAGAATAAGATCTGATTCTAAGAAGATTCTTGAACTAGTAACCTGTACTGGGTTACTTGGATTAGCCTCATTATATATAAAAAAGAAATTTAGTGAGTTAGCCAAAGCCACACAGCTAAAAAATGATTGACCAAGGCCTACCAGGGACAAAGCATGTGATTTTTGTAATCACAGCTGGACTGAGAGAGAACCATTACAGCTATAATGAAGGAATGTACATGAAATTTAGAGTTTTGTGCAAAATGGTAAATTAGCATCTTTTTTTTTATTATGGGTGAATGAAAATGTGCCTTCTCATATAAATTGCGTGCCCACCTATATGCAGCTGCCACTGCTCTCCCTGCCCGGTGACAGCACACTGTTCCTCTCTGCTCCATACATGACTCCTCCCAGCAATCTCCTATCCCCTCCTCTCCACACACTCCCCTTCCTATAGTAAGAAGTCAGCAGGATGACATCCTATAGATGCACAGAACCATAAAGTGCACACATGATATGGTTACTCTGTGTCACCAAGTCCAATGCATTCCTATCTGAGAGTTGACCTCCATTATGATTTATGGACAGGGGTAGCCTCAGAGCCAGGAGCCATGTTCCCAGGGTAACCCCGACGCCCGTGGACCATCAGTTGTGGTCTTTTCACAGAGCTCTCAGAGTGCACCTCTTTTTATTCTTGTGTTGCCTGTGAAACTCAACTTTGTGTTAGCTCCATCACGGCTGTCACTGATGGTGGCCAGGTACCGTCGGGTTCTTCCAGCCACAAGTCAATGTATAGTATCTTGTTATAATTAGTTAGGAGGAAACCTTGGTGACATAGTGGTTAAGTGCTATGGCTGCCAACCAAAAGGTCAGCAATTGAAATCCATCAGGCCCTATAAGTCAGAATGACTCAAAATTGACATGACAGCAGTGAGTGGTTTTTGAAGATGAAACAACAGAGATCTCTGAATAATCATGAGCAGAAAAACTTGTAGGTAAGGATTGGAGAGGTGGTTATCAAAGGGTCCAGGATGTCATGACTTTGAAAGAAAAGTGTTGGAATCAAGGAATTTTGTGGGCTAATTTTTTTTTTTTCTAGCAAGTGATGTTCTGAGTGGACAATTGGTCAGCAGTCTTGTTTTAAACTCCTAAAGAAGGCACTCCCTGGCCATGATGTTTCCATTTGTAGTTTTTCTGATCTGGATCTTGGTAGAAGAGCTGGATGAAGGAAGAAAGAACTGCTTTGGAGTTGCTGACAGTGGGGTATATTTGAGATCCATGATGCTGGCTCTGTTTCTCTGGAAGTCGCGTGTCGACAGTATCTTCATTCTCTTCATTAAGTACAGAAGGGCCTATAGGGAAGAATGTAAGCAAGTGAGACGTGAGGAGTCTGGGTGACGAAATAGGGAGCACACATTACTAGTCAGAAAGAGGTCAGGAGCTTACAAGAAAGAACCATCTTGCTTCCCTCCACTGATGGGCGTCACAAGGCTGACCTGCAGCATACAGTTGCTAGATAAAATATGGGTTACTTGGCTACACTGAATCTCAGACAATCCATGTTTAATTGTTTAGTATAAGTATATTCTATGCAACTTTTGTTTTTGGTTGCCAAGCCAAGTGCCGTCGAGTCGGATCCGACTCATGGTCACCCTAGGGGCCAGGGTAGAACTGACCCCCAGAGTATTCAAGGAGTGCCTGGTGGATTTGAACTGCTGACCTTGTGCTTAGGGTTGGAATTAAAAAAAATATTGCAATTAAGTGAAATTTTACAATCGAAGTCAATTTTCAACATGAGGCCTGCAAGAATCCACTTTTCAGAACTCTGCCTACTCTCCTCACCCCGTGACAGAACACTCTTCCTTTTCACTCTCTGCCCTCTCTTCTCCCCTCTGAAAAGAAACCAGTAGAACAGCATCATATCCATCCTAAATCATAAAGTACACACAATACCTGCATCACTCGGGGTCTCATAGTCAAGTCCATTCTTTGTTTGAAGTGTTGGCTTCAGTACTCTGGCCTAGTAGCAAGTCTAGGGTCCATGTTCCCAGAGGACCAGCCAGACTGTTGGAGCATCAGTTCTGCTCTTTTAATAAAGTCCTTGATCTGCACATCTCTTTTTCTGATGCTGTATCGGGGACTCTACATTGCGTCCCCTATCAGGACTGTCTTTAGCGGTGTTTAGGCATCATCTAGTTCTTCTGGTCTCACGCTGGGGTGGTCTCCCAATTACAGGGAACTTTCAGTCTCCTGGGCTCATTTTTCTGCACATCTTTGATGTTCTGAGTTGTCATCTGTTACAGGTAGGTTAAGACAAAGCAATGTTCCTCAGATGGCACTTTGCTAGCCTTTAAGACCCCAGACCCCGATCCCTAACATGGGGTGCAGAAGACTCTTAGAAAAAGACTAGCTATGCCAATTGGCCTCAGTGTTCCCTGAAAACATGGTCCCTAGACCTCCATCCCTGCTATTCTGTCCTTTGAAATGTTGGGTTAAATTTAGAAAACCTTTTACCTTATGGTGTAATTTGGTTGTACTGACCTGCCTTCTGCTGTGTGCTGTCATTCGCTTCACTTAACTGAATTACCCTTGTAGCCATCAAAGAGTATTTTCTTCTGTGCATAAGTCTTTTCTTAAGTTCTTATAATAGTAGTCTCATACAATATTTGGCCTTTTGTCACTGACTGATTTCACTCAGCATAATGTCTTCCAGTTGATTCCAGATTATGACATCCCACCGTGTTCCTCTTCTTCAGTGGTGCTTTATTTATCTTGGGTTTCTTCCCTTTCCAAACAAAGTTGGTGATTTGTTTCTTGATCTCATTAAAAAATGACATTGAAATTTGTATTGAGTTTGCACTGTATATATAGATCACTTTGGATAGAACAGACATTTTCACAATGTTAAGTCTTCCTATCCATGAACAAGGTAGACTTCTCCACTTATGTAAATCTCTTTTGGTTTCTTGCAATAGGATCTTGTGATTTTCTTTGTATAGGTCTCTTACATCTCTGGTTAGATTTGTTCCTAGGTATTTTATCTTCTTGAGGACTGCTGTAAATGGTATTGAATCGGCAATTTCCGCTTTGACGGTCTCTTTGCTAGTGTGAGGGAATCCTACTGATTTATTTATGTTTATCTTATATCCTGATACTTTGCTGAACTCTTCTGTTAGTTCTAGTAGATTGTTTATGGATTCTCTAGGGTTTTCTGTGTATAAGATCATATCATCTGCAAATAGGAATACTTTTACTTCTTCATTACTGACACAGATGCCTTTATTTCTTTATTTTGTCTGACTGCTCTGGCTAGAACCTTCAGCACAATGTTGAGCAGAAGTCGTGACAATGGGCATCCCTGTCTGGTTATGTTTCTCAGGGAGAATTCTTTCAGTCTCTCTACATTCAGGATGATGTTGGCTTTGCATAGATGCCACTTATCATGCTGAAGAATTTCCCTTTTATTCTTATTTTGCTGAGAGTTTTTAACATGAATGGGCATTGGATTTTGTCAAATTCTTTTTCTGTATCATTTGACAAAATCAATTGATTCTCATTTTTTACTCATCGGCTTATTACATTAATTGTTTTTCTGAGTTAAATCAGCCCTGCATCCCCAGTATGAATCCTACTTGGTCATGATGAATTATTTTTTTGATGTGTTCTTGAATTCTATCGACTAGGATTTTGTTGAAGATTTTTGCATCTAGGTTCATGAGAGATATTGGTCTGTAATTTTCTTTTCTTGTGCTATCTTTACCTGGCTTTGGTATCAAGGTTATGCTGGCTTCATAGAATGAATTTGGCAGTGTTCCATCCTTTTCTATGCTGTGAAATAGCTTCAGTACTGTTGGAGTTAACTCTTCTCTAAAGGTTTGGTAGAATTCTCCAGTGAAGCCATCTGGGCCAGGACTTTTCTTGGTTGGTAGTTTCTGATTACTTTTCCAATCTCTTCCTTTGTGATGGGTTTATTAAGTTGTTCTACCTCTCTTTGTGATAATTTTGGTAGTTAATGTGATTGTAGAAGTTTGTCCATTTCCTCTAAGTTTTCAAATCTATTAGAGTACAACTTCTATTATAATTCTTTTAATTTCAGTTAAGACTGTTGTGATGTCTCCCATCTCATTTCTTATTTGGGTTATTTGTTTCCCTTCCTGTTTTTCTTTTGTGAGTTTAGCCAGTGGTTTATCAATTTTGTTGATCTTTTCAAAATACTAGCTTTTGGTTCTGTAACTCTTTTGATTGTTTTTTATTGTCTGATTCACTTAGTTCTGTTGTAATTTTTATTATCTGTTTTCTTCTGGTGCCCTAAGTGTTCTTTTTTCCTCTCCTTCTACTTGTTGGAGCTGTAGGATTAATTATTTGATTTGAACCCTTTCCTCATTTTGAATGTGTGCATTTATTGGGATACACTGACCTCTGAGCACTGTTTCTGCTGTATCCCATAGGTTCTGGTAGGATGTGTTTTCATTATCATTTGATTCTTTGAATGTCTTTACTGTATCTTTGATTTCTTCAATGACACATGAATTTCTGAGAAAAGTGTTGTTCAGTTTCCATGAATTCAAGTTTCTCCCCATGGTTTTCTGCTCTTGATTTCAACTTTTATGGTTTTATGGTCTGAGAAGATGCTTTACAGTGTTTCATTGGTTTAGATTTTGTTGAGACTTGCCTTATGTCCAAATACACAATCTATTCTGGAGAATGTTCCACATGCATTGGAAAAGAAGGTGTACTTGTTTATTGTTGAGTGGATAGTTCTGTATATGTCTACGAGGTTGAGTTGGTTTATTGTTGCAATAAGATCTTCCATATCTTTATTGAGTTAGTTTCTGGATGATGTGTCCATTACTGGAAGTGGAGCGTTGAAGTCTCCTACTATTACTGTGAAGCGATGTATCTCACTTTTCACTGTTGTATTTGTTCAATGTATTTAGATTCTCTGGTATTGGTGGTATAAATATTTAATATCATAATATCCTTTGTACATATTGAACCTATAAGCAATAAATAGTGACCACCCTTGTCTGCAATGGTGGGTTTTACTTTAAAGTCTACTTTATCTGAGGTTAGTATTGCCACTCCTGCTCTTCTTTGTGTGTTGTTAGCTTGGTATATATTTTGCTTTCCTTTGATTTTCAGTTTGTTCATATCTCTGAGCCTAGGGTTTGTTTCTTGTAAGCAGCATGCAGACAAATCTTGTTTTGTGATATAATTTGCTACTCTCTGTCTCTTTATTGGTGCATTCTATCCATTTACAATCAGTATAATTATTGATAAGTGTGAATTTAGTGCTGTCATTTTGGTGCCTTTATTTTTGCATTGTTGTCATTTTCTTTGTTCTGCTTAACATTTTGTTCTGAGTCATTTTTCTTCATGCGTTTTCTTTTCTTTTTCAGTGTTGGTTTTGTGTCTGTTGAGACTTCCAAATTGTGTTTTTTGTTTTGATGAGTAGTATTGTTAGTTTGTTTTATGGGTACCCTATTATTCCTCTCTAATGTTCTAAGTTTAAACCAGTCTTTAACTACTTTGTAACTTCTTGATTTCCTCTCCATCTGAAAGGTCTATAAAGACATTATTATGTCCCTGTTTGCAGTGTAATGTTGTCATTATCTACATGCTGTGATTTCTGTTTCCCTAATTTTAATATTTTAGCTTTGACTGAGCTTTGTGACTTCCCTAACCAAGTAGGATTCTGGATACTATGTGCTGCACTGCATCCTTGAGTATATGTCTGGTGTTATGGATTTTCTAATTGAAGAACTTCTTTCAGTATTTCTTGTAATAATGATATGGTTTTTGCAGTCTCTCTTTTGATCTGGGAATGTCCTAATTTCACTATCATATTTGAGAAACAATTTTGTAGGATTTATAATTCTTGGTTGGAAGTTTTTTTTTTCTTTCAAGGCTTTGTATGTGTCATACCATTGCCTTCTTATTAATATGTTTCAGCAGAATAATCAAAGCTCAGTCAAGTGGATTCTCTTTTGTAAGCTAGTTTTTGTTTAAGCCTAGCTGCCTAGCAGAGCCTCTCCTTAAGTTTCATTTTTGTTAAGCTTGATTATAATACATCTTGGTGACTTTCTTTTGGGTTCTACCTTTTGTGGAGTTCAATGAGCATTTGGGATAGATATCTTCTTGTCTGATGATGTCAGGTAAGTTTTCTGACAGCATCTTTTCAACAATTCTCTCTGTATTTTCTTCTATCTTTCCTTGTTCTAGTACTCCAATTATTTGCAGTTTGTTTCTCTTGATAGAATCCCACATAACCACTTAATGATTCTTGATTTTTCTTGATTGTTTTGTGTAGTTTCTCTTCATAAATGCTAGAGTAAGTTGCTTCACCTTCAGTCTTGCTAATTCTGCATTCCATTTCCTCAATCCTATTCCTTTGGCTTTCAATTGAACTGTCTAACTCTGTAATGTTATTATTGATCTTCTGAGTTTCAGATAATTTTCTTCTAGCAATTCATGTAGCTTGTTTCATTATTCATTTTTTTTATGCTGCGCTTTATCCAATATCCATCCTAAAATATGTAAGAACTTTACACATAATTTTTTTTTTTTTGCATTCTACCTCTGATAGTTTCAAGAAGGCTTCTGCATCTGGGAAGTTGTTTTATTCTTTGTTTTGGGAGTTTTCTGAAGCCATGGTGATTTGATTCTTTAAAAAGTTAGAGATTGATTATTGTCCATGAGCCAGCAGAAAGCTGTTGTGATTTAATCACTATGTTATTGAAATCTAACATATGTGTATATGTGTGTATAAATTTTATATATATAAATTTAGTTTTGACTGTCCAAGTAAATTAGTTGAGCTAGAGAGGTTATTGGCCATCCTTAATAATTTTGATGCCCTGTCACCTGATAGTTGGAGTGATGACTGTACTGAGAGATGTAGCAGGAGTTACTGGCTCAGGGGAGCCAGAGGAACTCTTCTTCCAGCCCTGACATTGTTTCTTTCCCCATGTCCAAGGGAAAAGCTCGGGACACAGAGATAAAATTCCCACTTCTGGTCCAGGTAGTGCTCTAGAATTTAGATTCAGTATAGGGGGCAGGGGGGCAAAAGCTGAATATAGTGAGTAAACTAGTGCTTAGGACAGGTCTGAATCACAAAAGTTGATGTGCATATAGCTTGTAACACTCCAGTCAGTGCATCAATCTGTAGCTCTGAGGAGCCAGAGAATATTGTTGTCTACCCCTCCCTTTATTTCCCTTGCTGAGTCCAGTAGAAAAGCTCAGGGCACACAAGTACAGTGCCCTGCTTCTGCCGAGGTGATGTAACAGAATGTATCCTGAGGTATAAAGCAGAGAAATTAAGTGGGAAAGGCTGAAGGCAGGGAGGGAAGTCAGCAGTTAGGAAAAGGGTTCATCCCTGAGGTATCTTGAACACTTATCTTGAAATGTATGGAATTTGCCTGTTGTCTTGTAGATAAAGTGATCACCTGGCTAAGTGGAGGTTTACTTCCACCCTTCCTTTTGTTTCCCTCCTTAATCCCAGGGAAAACTCAGGGCACACACTTACAGTCTCAGTTCCCATCCAGACAGCACACCAGAATGGTGTAGCTCAGAGAGGGAGGAGGGAAGTGTGCTGCTGTGCTCTGTCACCAGCCATTGCTGTGTTCTCCAGGCACAGCTGTCTTAAGCCCAGTTTCTGTGCTGAGAGAGATGCTGTCCACTCAGGCACTGCTGCCTGGCATTGCTGCTGGCCCCAGAGAGGGTCGCAGGCCAGCAGTCCCAGTCCTAGCCTCCCAGCCAACAAAGATGGCATCCGTACCTGCACAGTTTATCCACTGCTGCACCAGCAGAAATGGGACCTTCTGCACTGCCATTTTGCTTCTGACATAGGCAATTATTGCCCTTCCTGTTGCCCAGCCCAATCTCACAGCTTTCTGCCTGATCTTGGGACTCCTAGAATGTCCATTTTGTTCTGTTCAGTTGTTTATCTAGGCCTTAGCTATTATAGGGAATCAAGGAGATGTGTGTATACTTCACCATCATGGCACTGCCCCCATGCAATATCTTCTATTAGCTAAATCCAGCAACACTATCATGATAGCTTAAGCTCAGACACTTCTTTTAGCATTTGTCTTAGTCACCCAACCAAGGGCCACCGAGTGGATTGCAATTCATAGTGACCCAGTGGGACAGAGCAGAAGGAGTGCTTAGCAGATTTGAACTGCCAACATTTGGTTAGCAGTTGCAGTATGTAGCTACTGTGCCACCAGGGTTTCCTCTTAGTCATCTAGTGCTGCTTTAATAGAAATACCACAAGCAGATGACTTTTAAAAAGATATTTATTTTGTCATGGTCTACAGGGTAAAAGTCCAAATTCAGGTTGTCTGTTCCAGAGGAAGTTTTTCTCTGCTGGCTCTGGAGGAATGTCATTGTCATCAATCTTCCCCTGGACTGGAAGCTTCTGAGGTACAGGGACCCAGGTCCATTCCAAAGGACATGCTCCTCTCCCTGCACTACTTTCTTGGTGGTATGAAGTCCCCAAGTCTTTGCTTGCTTTCCTTTTCTTCGTATTCCAAGAGGCTGCTGCAAGGCACAATACAATCCTGTACATCACTGCCATACATCCTCCCTCATTAACACCACAGAGGTGGGTTTTACAATGTAAAGGAACATCACACAATACCAGGAATCATGTTCTGGCCAAATAGCTACACACATTTCAATGCACACAGTTTTTGGGGAACACAATTCAATACATGGCTGCATCTTTTGTTTTCTGTCCTGCAGCTGTTTACTCATCATGGATGAAGATAAGTCTGAGATGGCAAGAAGGATCTGCCATACCTCAGACCACTTCCATTTTATGGCTGTTGGTAAGTCTACCTTGCTATAACCATAATATTATTTCCATTTAAAGCATTATCTGTTAATCTGTCCATCTATATATCAAGATACCACTAAGTAATATCTAGATTAAAATTAATATTTAGATTAAAAGTAATGTGTTCATTGTAGGAAAAAATGGACACCTATTGGTGCAGTGGTTAAGTGTTTGGCAGCTAACCAAAAGGTTAGCAGTTTAAATATACCAGATACTCCTTGCAAACTATATGGGGCAGTTCTATTCTGCCTTATATGGTCACTATAAGTTAGAATCAACTCAATGACAATCAGTTTTGGTCAGAAAAAAATAGATATAGATAGACATGTGTATAATTATGTATTTGAGTATGTGTGTTTTAACTGTGATTTTAAAGAAGAAAATATTAAAGACAACTAATATAAGTGCTAAACTCCAAAGTAAACATTTTTTACACAACCAAGAGAACTCAGTTCATTACAAGCTTTCTAAACTTTGAAATAACATTAATAAACAAGAGTAGAAACAGGACAAGAAGAAAAAATAATATAGGAAAATTATTTGATGTGAGTATATTAATCATCACAATATAAATGTATCAAACACTGTAGTTATCAGATAGAATTCTCAGATTAAATTTTAAAAATCCAGATCTATTCTGCTTGCAAGCGATACCTTAAGGCAAAAGGGCATGAAAAAACTCAAAGAAAACAAAGTATTTGCCGGGTAAAAGTATTTGCTGTGTAAAATAACCAAAATGAGCCAACAGTTATATTAATGTCAGATGGAAATTATAAAGAAGGTTGAGATATACAAATAAAACTTTCCATTCATTACAGAGGCAATTATAAATTTGAATGTACTTAAAACACAACCTCAAAACATATAAAGCAAAACTGACAAATCAGCAAAGATAAGTCAACAAACACATATCATATTGGGAATTTCTTTCCTAACTTCTCTTAGTAATTAATACATCAGCAAGACAACAAAATTTTGAGCAGTGTAATCAACAAACTTGATCTAATGAATACACACACACACACACAGAGAGAATATATATACTATACTCAAGCACATCAGGATCATGTATAAAATTAAGCAAAAATAGGTCTCTACACATTTCAGAGTCACTAATACAGAGGCCATATATCTGATCAGAATACCCATTAAGTGAGACACAGATAAAAATAATTTTAAAACTCTTACATTTTGCAATTTAAAAATACCTCTAAATAACTCATGTTTCAAAAAGAAATCAATGTGGACATATAAAATACTTAGAATGCTGTCCTAGCAGAGTCACTAACAGAGTGGGAGAGATGTGGAGTGCAAAGCTCAAACTCCAGTAAAAAGACCATATTTGATGGTCTGAAGGACTGGAGGGTCCCCAGAAGCCACGATGTCTCTTCTTGCTGTTGACCTGGTATTGAAACCATTCCCCAAACCAATTCTTCAGACAAAAATTGAACTGTACTGTAAGACATAAAATGATACTGGTGAAGAGTGTGCTTCTTGGCTTAAGTAGATACAGGAGACTAACTGGACAGTTCCTGTCTTGAGGCGAGACGAAAAGGCAGAGGAGGACAGGAGCTGGTTGAATGGATGCGAGAAATACAGGGTGGAGAGGAGGAGTGTGCTGGGGAGAGTACGCTGTGTGGGGAGAGCATCTAGGGTCACATAACAATGTGTGTGTAAGTTTTTGTACAACAAACTATCTTGAATTGTAAACTTTCATTTAAAGCACAATAAAAAATCAATTAAAAAATACTTAGAAAGTTGTTGCTGAGAAGAGTGAAGAAAGCTTAATTTTCTTACCCATTTAAGCAATTAGAGAACTGCTTTATGAGATAAATTGAAAATCTTTTTCTTTTAATAGGTAAATAAAGTTAATTCACATTTATGGATATGACTGGTATGTTTGTCTCAATTCTGTCGTAGTATTTTTGTTGTATTTACTGCTGGATTGACACAGTAGCTGTAACAACGGGCTAGAAAACAACACAGATTTGAGAGTTGTACAGGACTGGACAATATTTCATTCTGTTGTACCTAAAGATGGAGCCAGCTTCTCAGCAGCTAGCAATAGCAATGTATTTATTATGTCTTTTGTGCTTTTTAAAAAAAACTGTGTTTCTCTATTTGCTGTGTCTCCTTTGCTATCTTAATTTTTTTTATCTGCTATTCAGGAAGGTTCTTTGTTGTTGTCTTTGCATTTTTACCCTTTATGAGGCTGTAAGTCCCCTTTTTCTTTAACTTTACCTAACTGGACTTCTGTTTTAGATGTATTCTATGACTTCCACTTATTATGTATACCAGAGGCTGGCAAACTATGGCCCACAGCAAAAATATGACAACACTCATTTATGTATGTATTCCTTATGGCTGCTTTTGCATTATTGAGTGGAATTATTGCAACAGAGACCATATGCCCCACAAAGTTGAAAATACTTACTATTTAGCCCTTTATATAAAGTTTGTCAACCCCTGATTTATCCATTAGTAAATGATTTTATTCAGTTTTCCCTTTATCTTTCTCCCTTCTCTCATCTTTTAAGTAGCATTTGTTCTGTTTTATTAACAATGTAATATTTGTATTCTATTCTGCCATCCCTGGTGGCATAGTGGTTAAGTGCTACATCTGCTAACCGAAAGGCTGGCAGTTCAGATTTGCTGGGTGCTCTTTGGAAACTCTACAGGGCAGTTCTACTCTTTCTATAGGGCCACTATGAGTCAGAATCAACTCAACAGCATTGGGTTTTGATTTGGGGTGAAATCAAGATGTCAGCGGGGCCAAACTCACTCTAGAGGGAGAATCTGTGTTTGGAGTGTTAGGTTGTGGTGGCCTTTGGCATTCCTTGGCTTGTGATCATATCATTCAATTCTTCAAGACTAGCATCCTCTAATTCTCCTTTGCTCCGGCTTCACATTGCCTGCTCTGTGTTTCTGTATGTATGTCAAACCTGTCTGCCTCTTTCTTTCTCTCTCTCTCTCTCTCTTTTTTTTTAATTAAATAAAAAAAAATGAAAGTGTACATACTCTGTGCTTACAATACTGGGTTAAGAGAGGAGGAGTACACAAGTTGGGTCAAAGTCCCATTAATATTGATCTTCTTACTAATGTGTATTGTCACCAATTTCTAACAATTATCTAATCTAAACCCTTGCCCCTTGCCTTCCCGCCCTCCCAATCTCCCCACCCTCATAGCTGTCAAAGAGTCTTTTCTATTATGCATGAGTATGTTTTTAAGTTTTTATCGTGGGGGTCTCATATAATAATTGTCCTTCGGTCGCTGACTAGTTTCACTCAACATACAGAAGAATGGATGGGTAAACTTTGGTATATGTATTCAATGGAGTACTATACACTGATAAAGAACAATGATGATAGCAGGAAACATCTCTCAATTTGGTCTCAACTGGAGGACATTATGCTGAGTGCCTCTTTCTTATAAGACCACTTGTGATTACATTTAAGCTGCAACTGGATAACCCAGTATGATTTCTACATCTCCCCAACTTAATCACCTCTGTGAAGACCCTTTCCCATGCAAGATAATATTTACAAATTCCTAACATTAAGATATGTACCTTCCTTTCGGAGGGGTGAAGCATTTTCCAAGCTGCCACACAACTTTGGTTTTTGTCCTGTCTCTACATCAACATCAAATGGCAACAGCTCTGATGGCCATTTCAGAAACCAAAGTTCCCAAATTGCTTTGAATGGTGGACTAGGCCCTGGTGTCAGTGCACAACTTCCCAAGGGGAATACTTTGAAGGTGGCCGTAGTTATATTCAGGAATGAAGTATGTAGCACTTTGTCTAGGATGAATTCTTGAACTTAATTGGCAAACTCCATACTTAGAATCATGGCCTAACCAAGATGACACCTAACATTAATCATCACATCTTGATACTAAACAAGACAAGGATAGTACAGCTAGAGAAAATACCAGGCCAATGGTACTCAAAAAAATAAATTAACAAATTTAAACAAAATACTAGAAATCTGAATCTAATAGCATGTGGAAGAGAAAATGCATCATAATCAGGCAGTTTTATACCAGGAATGCATAACTGACAATGTTATAAAGCCATTCATGAAATTCACTATGCTAGCACATTAAACGAGCAAAGAAGCATATGATCATAATTTGTATACTCAAAAAAAACTTCTCCAGACTTAGAGAACGTGTAAGTATATATGCGGAAAACGAGTAGTTTCCTAAGGCTGAAGTAATAAAGTACCACACCAAGCTGGGCAGCTAAAGTAACAGAACTTTATTCTCTCCCAGAACCGGAGGCCAGAAGTCTAGAAGTGTAAACAGAATCTTACCCTCTGTTTTAGTCAGCTAGGGCTGCTCTAACAGAAATACCAGAGCGGATGGCTTTAACAAAGGAAGGTTTATTCTTACACAGTCTGGTAGGCTACAAGTCGTATTCAGGGTATCTGCTCCAGGGGAAGTCTTTCCCCTTTTCGGCTCTGGAGGAAAGTCCGGTATTGCATCAGTCTTTGTCCAGGGAGCGTCTCGGCGCAGGAACCTCAGGTCCGAAGGACACGCTCTTCTCCCGGTGCCATACCACAATTCAACCGACGACACCCTCTGTAGGCTCTGGGGAGGGTCTTTCTTTGCCTCTCCTAGTTTCTGGTGGTCCCAGACATTTCTTAGTTTATGACAGCATAACTCTAATCTCTGTCTCCATCTTTAGGGGACTATCTCCCTGTGTTCTTTTCCTCTTTACGTAACGACACCAATCATTCTGGCTGGTGAACACTAAGCCATATCGAGCTGGATCTTAAGTAGGCTTTACCCTCCTTCAGTATGACCTCATTTTAACTACACTCGCTAAGATCGTGTTTCTGCATAAACTTACATTCATAGATATTGGGAGTTAGGATTTGATTATATCTTTTTGAGTGATACAAGTTAATCCATAACAAACATGTACAGAAAACATCGTATAGATTTGTGAATCATTAGAAGCAATTCATTGAAAATCAGAAATGAGAACAGATGCTTCCATTGAGTACTTTCATTCCACATTTTACTGGAGATTCTAGCAAGTACAGTAAGACCGGAAAAAGAAAATAAAGCTAAAATAATTAATTGCAAAGGAAGAAATAAACAAACATTTGAAAGTAATGTGATTATCTATATAGAAAACATTATAATTAAAATGACAATGATTGTTAGATGATACTAGGTCAACAGATGAGAGTTAACACATTCCTGTATAGTCAGAAAATACAGCTTTAAAAGCTGTATTTATTGCAGTAGCAATAAAAAAAAAGATTGAATAATGTTTGTGACCTTTAGGGAGAATCAAACTTCGTTGAAAGACATTGAACAGTTCCAAAATAAACAAAATGCCATACCACATTCATGAAAAAGAAAACTCAGTATCATAAATATTGATCCTCCCCAAATTGTTCTGTGACTTTACATGGCAGACGATGGAGTAAGAATGGACTGAGAACAGCTGAGTCAGTTTTAAAGAAAACCAGGGTGGTAACCTATTCTAGCAGATAATAAAGCATCTTAAAAAATTATAATAATAGAGACAATGTGTTATTGGTGGAGCACCGAACAAATAGACCAGTGGAAAAAGGCCATACATATAGAGTCATACATACATGGGAAATGTGTTTTATGACAGAGTTGATGTTGCTGATCAATAGTAAAAGAGATTATTTAATTAATGATCCTAACTCAATTGTTATTTAAAGCAAACAAAATAAAATTGAAACTGTAGTTCACAATATAAACAAAAAACCATTTCAAGTAAATTTAAAACAAAATTGTAAAAACATAATGTTAAACATTTCAGAAGAAGACATAACAAAAGTTTTTATGGCCTTCGGGTGGGGAAAGATTTCTAAAGAAGACACAAAAAAAACACAAAAAGTAAAGGGAAAGACTGTTGGATTTAACATTATTATAATAAAAATGTATGGTCATAAATATATACTATGTAAAAGCTAATTGAAAAGCCAGAATAAAAGATACCTATCTAGATTATATGTAAAGAACTTCTACAAATCAATAACAAAGACAATCCAACAGAAAAATGTGCAAAAGACTCCAGTAATTTCAAAAGAGGAAACCAAATATGTGGTAAACACAAGAGAAAATGCTCAACCTTGCTAGCAGTCATTTAGTTATTTCTTGTTATCTAACAAACTAGTAGATGGTTAGTAGCTTAGAAAAGTACTATTCATTGTTTTTTATTAATGTTACTAATTTGTGGGTCAGAAATTTTGAAACAGTCCACAGGGGACAGCTGACCTCTGCCTCACATGATGTCTGCTGGATCTGGAAGTCCAACACGGCCTCTTCACTGAGACATCTGGCACCTTAGCTTGAATGAATCCAACAGCTGGATGCCAGCTGGAATGGCTTAATGGGAGTTCTATGACTGGGACCTTGCTTTTCACTTTTTGCCTGGATTCCTCAATTCTCTACTATGCAGTTGCAAGGCCACTGCTTGTCCATGTGGATCTCCAAGTAGCCTTTCCACATGTTTGTTCCAGCAGTGTAGCTGGGCATCCTACACAGTGACTCAGGACTTCCAAGAGCACAAAGGTGGAAGCTGACTTCGTGTCATTTTTGCTGTATTCTATTTGTTAAAGCAGACCACAGGGACAACCTGGGTTCAAGGGAAGGAGTATGCACGAGGGCAAGAGTACTGAGAGATGTGAGTCATTGGAGGCCATCAACTTAACAGTCTACCACATCAAAGTAAAGCAAAACAAAATCTTAATCAGATGCAATTTCACACTCATCCTGTTGGCAAAAATTAAAAAGAGTATCAAGAATTATTGAGGGTGTGGAGCCAATGGAAACTGGTTCATCACTCTGATGAGCAATTCCAAATAAAGTTGAAGATGTTCATACCCTATGACTTAGCAAATTCTACCCCTAAACATGGAAGAAACTCTATGACACACTAGGGGACAAAGTTCACAGTAGCATTGTTTGTGAGAACAAACACCTAGAAACAACCCATTTGTCCACCAACAGAAAAGTTGATACCATGCTTTATGAACTGTTCAATGATACATATAAATGAATTAGTTACACCGATCAACCAGGATGAGCCAACAACCACAGTGTTGAATAAAGAAATCAATTTCCAGGTTATGTATGTGCAATCTGAAGCCATGTACGTAAACTGGAAAAACATGGAAAATAATACTGTGTTTTCCTATGGGACACAAACACACAAACTAAAACTGAATTACAAGAATGACAGGCATAGGTTGTGGCTCCAGAGTGGATGCAGGCACCCAGGAAGTAGAATAAAAATTTTACAAAAAATGCACTAAAGTAATTGAGCAGCTCAGATCATTAGGTACTTTTTTAGCAGTGCGTTTCAAGTTTTAGATGGTGGTCATGACCTCCTGCTGTGACAGATTAAGACCTTGCCAAACTCATCTTTCTCCTACTGTTTCTATCCTTCCGGAAGAGAGAAACAAGGGACATCTCACAGCCCACAAGCTACCCATTCACCTTTCTCCACTCTCTTCCAGGTTGCTGTTGCCTTTTCCCACTTGGAAGTGGGAGACAGTGATGTACAGATTCCCAAGTGGGTCTTTTATCCTCCCCAGCTTCTGGGTGCTCAGGGTGCACAGCCCAGTGCCTCCTTGCAGAGACTTGTGTTTATTTTGTTCCCCTTCCCCCTCTGGGAAACCTTGGTGGTGTAGTAAGTTAAGTGCTGCGTCAGCTGACCAAAAGGTTGGCAGTTGAAATCTGCCAGGTGCTCCTTGGAAAGTCTCTGTGTCAGTTCTACTCTGCCCTATAGGGTCGCTATGAATTGCACCTGACTGAACAGCAGGTGGTTTGGTTTTTTTTTTTTTTTTTTGGTTGCACCTTTGGAAACCCTGGTGGTGTAGTGGTTAAGTGCTACAGCTGCTAACTAAAAGACTGGCAGTTCAAATCCACCAGGTGCTGTTTAGAAACTCTATGGGGGAGTTCTACTCTGTCCTATAAGGTCACCTCAAATCAGAATTCAGTTGATGGTAATAGATTTGTTCGGTTCCCTCTTTATCTGTTGTATTTTGGGAAGACACATATCCTTGTCCTCTTTTCAGTCTTACTCCTAAACCTTTGAGCCTTACTACCCAAAATGTGGTCTGCCAACCAGTCTCCTGGCCATCTCCTGGGAGCATACGAGAATTGTGAAGGCTCAGGCCCTACTCTAGATCTGCTGAATCTGAATCTTCCCTTTAATGAGATCGTCGGGCTATTCATTTGCACATTAAAGCTGAGAAGTACTGGCTTAGAACTCAAAGCCAGTAATTCTTCGTTGGCCCCTCCAAGCTAACTCCTCTAAAGCAGTGAGGACCCATCATGGAGAAGAGACTCAGATGGGCACATCACAGAGTAAAGGAAGTTCTGTAGTGGAGGGATTATATGCAATGCATATACACTCACAAATAACATAATGTTTGACGGCCTCTTCCCAGCATATTGAGTTTCTTCCATCCTGTTTTTTGGAAGGACATTTGTCCAAGTCCCATGCTGGCTTCTGGTTGGATGTAACTCAAGACAGAATGGAAGTGGAGGAGCGGGGAATGTTAGCAGAAAGCCGCTCGTAGTTTCCGTTCACATCCATAGTGCATCATGTGGGTAACGATCTATCTGATAAGTTGCAGCTGTGTGGCGCCTGTGTGCTCCTGGGTCTCCCCTCAGTTTTGGGTGGTGTTGTCAGCTGCCATCATGTCAACCTCGTATATCACAGAATGAAACATTGCCCTGTCCTGTACCATTGCCATGATCACTGTCACATTAGAGCTCAACGCTACAGGCTCTGTGTCGTGACATCTCACCGGGGACCTCCCTTGCCCTTGCTGGGCCTCCACTTTACCAAACGCGATGTCCTCCTCCAGTGATCGGTCCCTCTCAGTGACGCATTCTAAGAAAGTAAGTCCAAGTTTTGGGTAACTCTGTGTTCCATGAGGTTTTCAGTTTTAAGAGATCTCTGTTTATTCCCTCTCTGCTGTCCTGTACCCTTTAGGCACTGCATGACCAGAACACTCAAAACCAGACTTTCTGTACCTGTAACCCAGGGGACATGCTGATCTGAAGGCTTGGTTTCTTTGAGCATTGTTCTCTGCTCTCTGTAAAACAAAAACAAGCAAACAGAAACCAGGAGGTTTACACTTCTTGAGCCTCAGAAGAGCCGACAGTGAGGTTCTGATTGACTACCCTACCCTACCCTCTCTATCCATGGTTCACAGTTTTGGAGAATGAGAGCACTATTCCGTTTAGCTGGTCTCTGTCCCATATAAGGTCAGACAATTAAGTTCATGAACTCATCCTGAAAAAGTGCTGCATACCTCACTGAGAAGTGTCACCACGGTCACCTTCAAAATACTTCCCCTTGGGAAGCTATACACTGACACCAGTGCCTAGTTCACCCTTCAAAGCAATTCTGGAACTCAAATGGCCATCAGAGCTGTCTTGAATATTACCAAAATATCTTCCTTTCAGTATTTCCTTTATCTTTAGGTTAAGAAAAAAGTCACTGGAGGCCAGATTAGATGAGTAGGGTGCGTGTTCCAATACAGTTCCTTGTTCACTAGCTAAAAACTCCCTCACAAAAAACTATACAATTAAATTTGTGAACTTGCCACCGTGTGTGTGCAATGGCCATTCCAGAAAGAGTTCCAAAACTGCTCTGAAGTGTAAACTAGGTGCTGGTGTCAGTGCATAGCTTCCCAAGGGGAGTACTTTGAAAGTGACTATAGTGACATCAGCAGTGAGGTATGTAGCACTTAGAACAATTAAGTTTGCAGACTTAATTGTGAGACCTTGTATACCTGCACGTAATTCCCTTCACTGGCTGCATGACCTGCCTGCCAAGCCTCTGTGGACATTTGCTGTCCGGCTCTGGTCCAAAGGCCTTTGAAGACTCTGCCATCTCCTTTCCGGTATCAGGTGTGTGTTGGCTACCAGTAGCCACATTTACCGTTTGACTGGCTGTTAGAGGCCTCAACTTCTTTATTTATAAAATGGAGATGATCGTAGTTTTTTGTTTTAAGTCGGGTTCAACAATTGTGTCCTTTGTGGCTTCTACCTTTACTCCATGCTTAGAAAAACCTTCACCATCAAGTGATTTAAAAAAAAAACAAAAACAAAAACACCTTTTTTCCCTGCGAGTTATGTCATGACTTTATGTTTTCGTTAAAGTCGTCACATCTATTTTAGTGTGTGGTGTGATTTTTCTCTTTTTCTAATTGTCTCAAGTCAATTTATTAAACAGATCGTTATTTCCCGTGCTGTTTTGGCATGCAGACTTTCTCACAAAATTAGGAGTGCTTGTTTCTATTTCCAGGTATGTTTGTTCTCTTCTGCCACTCGCTTGCCGAGAGACCCTTGTGTGTTTAGCCCCACATGAGCCTCTCTGAGGACGTCCTCAGGAAGTGTGTGTTTCTGTCCAAGAGGGGCTCATACTTGCCTAGGGAGGGACAAAACAGACACTATGGAGACGAGTGGGAAAAGGGGACAAGCAGAGGCTGTTGTGTGCACGTGAATGCATGTGTGTGCGTGTGTGTGCGCACGTGCGTGTGTGCATGCACGTGTGTGTGTTTGTGTGTACTCCAAAGGGACATGGCCCAATAGGGAGTGCTATTCTGTTACTACTTAATTTAAATAGGAGGGGGCTTAAGGCATAATCCCTTCAGCTTCCACTCTCTCACCTCTTACCTCTCCCCATAAGACTGCCACTCATCGTCTTCTCCTAATTCTTCTTTCTTCTGCATCTTTAACTTAGGTCTTCTTTTATCAGCCATTCTTCCTCTTTTCAATCTCTACCTTCTTCCTGTCCTCTGGTTCTTTCCCAGCAAAGCCTACAGGTTGAGAGGGCCTGGGGACTCCGGTAGATAGTTGCAAGTCCAGGGAGGCAGGAACATGGTGCTCAGTGGGTGGGCTGCAGCAGGAGACTCTGCTGAATGAGCCTCCCAGGAATGTTCTGGCAAAAGCACTGGAATGTGGGGAGCAAGGCTGAGGCTGATGGAAATGAAAGGACTGGTGTGTGGTCTAGTGACCAGAACCTGACCCTCTCGTGGCCACTGGCTCTGACCTGAACAGGAGAGCAATGAATCGAGGACTACTATGTGTATTTCAGATTCTGTGAGGCTGCTGATTCGTTTCTGACCATCACTGTACAGTGGGTCCAGATTTCTGCCGAAGGTTATGTACTACATTGACAGAAGAACAGAACTAAGGATCTCACCAGGAAGGTGTCACTCATTTCCACACTCATTTCCACACTCGTCCCCTGCTCCAAACAAAGCCCAAATCATTGCTGTCTAGTAGATTCCAACTTATGGTGACCCCAAGTGTTACAAAGTAGATCCGCTTTGTGGGGTTTTCTTTTCTGTGACTTTCCAGAAGTAGATCACCAAACCTTCTTCCGTGGCCCAGTTGGGTGGGTGAAAACCATCAGCTCTAGGTTAGCAAGCCAGTGTAAACTGTGTGCACCATCTGGGAATCCCTATCTCTTGTTACTTAGATTGAAATACCAGTTTCCTTGTCTTTTTTTTTTTAACAGCTTTAAAACTGTAAAATCCAAACCCATTGCTGTTGAGTTGATCCCTCAAGACCCTATATGACAGTAGAACCGCTCCAAGGGTTTCCAAGGCTGTAATCTTTCCAATAGCAGACTGCCACATTTTTCTCCAGCAGAGTGGGTGATGGGTTTGAACAATCAACCTTCTGGATGCCAGCCAAGCCCTTTAACCACTGCACCACCAGGGATCCTTTCAACAGCTTTACTTAGATATAATTATGTGTAGTAAATGCACCATATAAAGTCTACAATTTGACAGCATTTAGACATACGTATACAGCGTTGAGGAAACCCTGGTGGCGTAGTGGTTCAGTGCTACATCTGCTTAGCCAAAAATCTGGCAGTTCAAATCCTCCATGCACTCCTGGGAAACTCTATGGAGCACTTCCGCTCTGTCCTAAAGGGTTGCTATGAATCAGAATCGACCCGATGGCAGTCGGTTTGACAGTGGGTATAAAGTGTTAAAATAGTCTCCACATTCGAGATAGTTAACATTTTCATCATCCTAAGACAAGTTTCCTCATGCCTCTTTGCTGTGTTTCCTCTCTGACTCCTCCCCCACCTCCCGATGCTGCCTGGGAACTTTCTTCAAGCAGTAAACTAGGCAAGCCTAGGGCTCACCTCATTTATTTCCTATGGTTCAGGAACCACACTCTTTGGGGCCTGATACCCAGTGTCTTGAGGGCCATTGTTTCATGTGTTCTGTCTGGGTTTCTGGGTCAGGGGGTGACCTGGACTTTGTTACTCCAGCTTGAATGGGAGAGGAATTCCTACTCCTCCGTCTCAAATGATTCTCGGAAACTTGAGCAGAAAACAGTGTCTTCTTTCCCTAACTTTAGAAAGTCTGAGGAGTGCTGGGTTTGATTGTCTTGAGTGGAGAGATTGTCTTACGTGGGTGCGGCTTTCATTGATCCAGTCATTTGATAAATATGTTTTGAAAATCCATCTGTAGGAGTTCTCAATTAGGCATTGAGTATACAGAGATGAACAAGATAGACATTGTTCTCACCCTCAAAGAAATCCCTGCGAAGTGGAGCGCACAGATGGCTAAACAGGTAATTGCAGTTCATAGGAATGAGGGTCGCTTTAGAGGTAATCAGAGGGGTGGAGTGCGCACATACACAGGAGCAAACTCTTTCAGAGGGGCGCATCCCCTCAGGCCCTCTCTGATTTCAGCTACAGCTGTCATGGAAAGTTCCACGTGAGCTCAGAGGCAAGCTGACAGTTCCGTCTCAAGTGCACCTTGCATCTCTCTGGTTCTCTGCCCCAGGCCTCCCCCTCCCCTAGAGCCTTAGGGAGCCCCATGTCTACCACCACCACTCCAAAAAAACCTGGTTGCCATGGAGTTGATTCCAACCATAAGGTTCCATAGGAACAGCTGGTAGGTTTGAACTGATGACCTTTTGGTTAGCAGCCAAGCTCTTAACTACTGTGCTACCAGGGCTCCCCATTGTGTACAGCAATAGTTATACTGGCATTTCTTGTTTCCTGACTTGTTCTTTCCAAATCTTCCCTTCTGCTTGCCAGGATCACCTCCCAGATATATCACCTGTACCCAAGGCCTTGTCACAGGCTCTGCTTTCAGTGAGGTTCAAATTAGGGCACACTTTTAAAAATACAACAATCGTGAGACATTAGAAACAAACAACAACCCCTTCTCAACAACAAACTATATAAAAGCTATAAAGAGGGAAGAAATGTATTACATTATAATTTATCACACACACACACGAAAACCTTGCATTCACATGGGTTAGTCACTATTCTCCAAGACATCATCTTATCGTGGATAGACATACAGATCAGTAACTAAGGGACTGATAGTGGATAAGTGACTTATGCGAAGTTATGTGCCAAGTTTGCAGTGAATGAAATCCTAGGTTGCCAGAGTGTTGGTTGGCCTGGGGTCTTTCCTAATGGAGCCTGGGGTGCAGTAAGCACTGAGCATGGTCTCCCATCCAAGTACTAACCAGGCCCGACTCTGCTTAGCTTCTGAGATCAGACGAGAATGTTGTGCCATAGACAGACAGCAGTGAGCGTGGTAACGGCCACCACTGTGCCTGAGTCACTGGTGTTGGTCACACATGTGGGTTTAATTCAACAGATTTCCAGGTAACGACATATTTGCATTTAGTGTTTTCTTCCTTCTAGGTTTATTAGTTGGTTCAGAGTTAATGTTATGATTTCGATTTTATTACAAATTAGAGCATACTGGAGTCATTTCTACCTGTAGTCTCCTTCCTTGAGAAACTTGTTTGTACACCCATTTTTCAGGTAGTTAAAAAACTTCTGCATGGCGGGGGGGAGGCCCTATTTTAGAGATAAGAAAACTGGATCTTGGAGATCACAGGAAAATGGCAGAGCCAGAATTCAACCACAGGTCTTTGGGTCCCAAGTCCATTGGCCCTTCCACCGCACTCCAGGTACCCCTGGATGCTGTGTCACCAAAAAAACAGTCTAGGGAAATGACAGTGAGCAGGCTGCGGGTCTTCCAGGACTCAGTATCCCCTTGGATGATGTTTTTCTGATAGTAAAAGGAAACAGCCATGCCCACGTGCTGCTGTGTGTCCAGGGATCTTGGGAATGGTGCTTAAGCCATAGCTTTGAGTCAGGGGTTACATATGTGCAGGATACTGGAACAGGGATGTAGGCTAGTTAGGCAGAGAAGAGACCTGTTTGCTGTCTAGGTAGCAGGGAAGGGCAGCCCAGCAGGAGGGACCATGAGGCCTGAAAGAGCCCCTGTTCAGAGAATCGCTGGTGATGGGAATTAGCTGAAGCATAGTGTGCTGGGGAAGGGGTTGGTGGAAGTGTAGGGCAGAGGAGGCAAGAGTTAAAAGATACATGGGGAGAGGAAACATAAGAATTCTCAGCTTCGATGGAGGAGTCCTGGGTTTGATTCCAAGCTATTACACCATCTATTTGTCAGTGGAGACTTACACGTTGCTCTGATGCTGGACAGGTTTCAGTTGAGCTTCCAGACCAAGACAGACTAGAAAGAAAGGCATGTTGTTACAAAGGGCTGAATCCACAGTGCATGGGATTCTCACAAGTCAGAAACCAGCTTCATGGCTTCTATCAACAAGGTCTTGGAGATTCTGCAGGCTGTACTAAGGAATCTGGACCCGGCAGTGGGTGTCTATGAGTGTCATGGGTTGAATTGTGTCCCCCCAAAAATGTGTGGTTTCACTAAACTGTATGTTAAAGGATTAGGGTGGGGCTGTAAATTCCTGCATAGGATTACTTCCCTGCTCTGCTGTAGGGGGAGTTTCCCTGGAGTATGGCTTGCCCCACCCTTAAGCCTCTCAGCATGCAAGAGATAAAAGGAAAGAGAAACAAGGAGAATTGTGAACCTCGTTACCATCAAGAAAGCCTCACCGGGAGAAAAGCGTGTCCTTCAGACCTGAGGTTCCTGCGCCGAGACGCTCCTTGGACAAAGACGGGTGCAATATCGGACTTTCCTTCTGAGCTGACAAGGGGAAAGCCTTCCCCTGGAGCGGTCACCCTGAATATGGACTTGCAGCCTACCGGACTGTGTAAGAATAAACCTTCCTTTGTTAAAGCCATCCACTCTGTGGTATTTCTGTTAGAGCAGCCCTAGCTGACTAAAGCAATGAGGCTTTTAAGTAGGTCCATGGTTTCCAACTTTAGCATCTGAAAGAATCACCTAGATGGTTCCTTAAAGCATGAATGGTTGGGCATAACCCCGAGTTTGGGGAAGAAATATGACAAGAATGGTCTGTCAAAAGTGAGTATGGTGAGATGTTATCTTATATAAAGGGACCCATCCCTGGAGAAAGACACGGTGTTAGTTTCTAATGCTGCTATAACAAAAATATTGTAAGTGGATAGTTTTAACAAAGAAAAATTTATTCTCTAACAGAGAAGGCTACAAGTCCAAATTCAGGGTCCCAGCTCCAGGGGGAAGGCTTTCTCTGTTGGCTGTGGAGTAAAGTCTGCATCATCAATCTTCCCTTGGGCTAAGAGCATCTCTGTGCAGGAACCTCAGGTCCAAAAGACACGCTCTGCTGCCAGCACTGCTGTCTTGGTGGCATGAGGTCCCCTGCCTTTTTGCTTGCTTCTCTCTTTTAAATCTCAAAACAAATTGGCTTAAGACACTAGCAAATTTTGTAGATCTCATCAACACAGTTGCCAGTAATCCATATCATTACATCGTGGGGACAGGATTTACGACACATAGGGCAATCACATCAGATGACAGAATGGTAGACAATCACACAGGGCTGAGAATCAGGACTTGGACAAGGTGAAAGACATGTGGGGGAACACAAGTCAATCCATGACAGACATCATGCTTGGTAAGACAAAGATCCTCAAGAAGATGAATTGACACAATGGCTGCAACAATGGCCTGAAGCATGAAAACTATTATGCTTTATATTATCTGAGGGTGGTAAAGGACTGAGCAGTGTTTCATTCTGTTGTTCATAGCAGTCACTATGAGATGAAGCTGACTCAGTGGCACCTAACAACAGCAGCAAGTCTGGGATGTGTCTAGAAAATTTGTATTTCCAAGCTGTTCTGTGGGCTGCCAATTGGGTGGTCTGGGAATCAGGCTTTGAGAACCATTGAAGTCAGGAAGTGAAGTACTCAGCTTTTTTCCTGGGGTGATGGACCACAGACAGAGTAGCTGAGGCAGAAAGGTGAGTTAGGAGGTTGTTGGCTGTTGTCATGATTTAGGGGAGAGCTGGTGAGACTTGACCAAGCCTGTGGGGATGGAGACAGGATAGTGGGGAGGAGGAGAAAGAACAGGACTTGAGTGATTTGGGGGAAAGATAATATAGAAATCCAAGTGGATATTATCAGTGTCTCAAAATCTCAAGAAAAGGAGTCAGTGTCTCCAGTTAGGGAAAATGTACAGAAAAGCCAACAGACACCCTCACTGCCTTCCTTCTTCCTTCCCCTTTAAACAGACAAGTAACAGGAATTGTTGGAAGAAAGGAAAACGCTGAAAGGAAGGTAAAGTGGGATAATGAAATAAAACAACAGGCAAACAAGGAATCCATTGCCCACTTGAGAGGTAAGTAAACAGAAAGGTGGGATGATAAGCAGAATAGACAGACAGGCAGATCGGAGCTCCCCATCCTGGGCAGTGCTGGCTGTCCTCAGATGCTGATGGGTCCAGGTGCCCTGTGGTAGGGTCCAGTCTGCCCTGGTTAATTAAGTCCCTGAAGATTCAGGCTTGATGTTACAGGGAAGGACACTGGTAAACAAGAGTGCCACTCAGAGAAGAACTGTTCCTACTCCCATTCATGTCTTCCAGCAGTTGTCCCTGTAAATAGTGTTGTGCTGTGGGCAAGGAACTGTCATGAGTATCTTCAGGTCAATGTTCCTGCTGTGAGCTTCTGGGAGACTCCTTCAGGCCTGAGCATGTTTATCCAAACCTAGGCAAGATATTAGCAAGACTGTGAGAAGTGTCTCAGGAGGGATAGCTGGTGAAAGAACTGATAAAAAGTTTGGATAGACGAAGTGTGGCTGATCTCTACCTCAAAGCAATCAGTCTTGGTCTGTTGATGATGGCAGTGATTTTCTCGCCCCTCGTGAAGTTAGATGAGGAGGTTTGATACTGCTGTCATGCCGTTTTTACATCATGCCTCAGCCTGACCTTGCTAGAATCCCCAGGACAACTTGACTAGGGCAGCCCAGCGCACAGGACCATTCCTGGGCTGCAGCTCAGGCAGCAGGAACAGTGAGACATGGTGCCATCACTGGAGGACCTGTGTGCATGTGTAGGGGTGGAAGTGGGGATGAGTCTGTTGAGATCTGTTGGACTTAAAGTGCCTGTTGGATCCCTATATGGAGAAACCTTGTAGGTTGAGGGGTCCTCACCCTGAAAAACCAAACCCACTACACTTGAGTCCATTCTGACTCGTAGTGGCCCTGTTGGACAGAGCAGAACTGCCCCATAGAGTTTCCAAGGAGCTCCTGGAGGATTTGAACTGCTGATGCTTTGGTTAACAGCTGTGGCCCTGAACCACTGTTCTACTGGGGCTTCTGAGGGGGTCCTTAAGTGGTGCAAACTGTTGGTACGTGGCTGCAACCCCTCTCAGAGAGAATTATTGGAGGAACGGCTGATGATCCGGTACATGGCCAGCACGTTCATTCATCCTCCTTGGAAAGAATTCATTACAATCATGAAAGGGAGACAGAAAGAATATTCAGCCATGCTCCCCCACCAAGTAGGGAAAGCAGGACAGCGGAGAGGCACAGCCTCACAGAGCCCAGGAATCAGAGAAGAAAAGCACCTTATCCAGGAGAAAATTGCACACGGCCTCATTAATAACATTAAAATTCAGGGCTGACAAGTGAAGGCTCCACAGTAATTGCCTGTGGCCGCGCTGGGGATTGAGCTGTTTGAAGCTGCAGCGCCTCCTCCTCCTGCCTCAGCTTGCTGGTGACCTGCTCTGCCCCCTTCCGCCCGCCCCTGCCGGGCTCCCTCACTGCCTGGGCACCATGTGGGTCTGGTGGCCAGCAGCCTGGCACAGCCACAGCTGCTGAGAGGGAAGCATCTTTGGGGAGTCCAGGCGCGAAGTGGGCACGAAGGTCATCAGCGGACAGGGATCTGGGCTTTCATCTTCTTTTCTCTTTCCCCTGTGTGGGTATCTGTGTTCACACGCAGTTACTCAAGCCTGTGATTTGGAGAATGGTCCTTTTCGTTCTCCGTCTGTCTGTTTGCTGTCTGTCTGTCAGTAGGTCTCTGGCCATCTTGCTGTTTGCCTCCCTCATTGCTCTGTTTACAGTTTCTCTATATTTATCCCAGCTCTCTCTGCCTCTCGTTGTTTCCCTGTGGCCAGTACCTCCCTCCTCAGGGACTTGTCTTTAGCTCCTAGAACTTCCAGGAAAGTGGCACATGGGCTGAAAGTGCCCAGACTTGGTCCTTTCTGACTGACCATGTGCTGCAGATCTTGTGACCTCGGGCTGGGGAAGGACCCTTGTGCCCACAGGCCTCTGCAATTGGGAAAACAGTCTGAAGGGCAGCAACAGTTCAAGGTCAAGGGCCCACCACTAGAACATGAACGAGCAACTCCTGCCTTCCAGAGCCCTCCACTCAGCCCTCGGGTCCTGGGCATCCTGCAGATGCCACCTTGCTGGTCAGGCCTAGGTCTGAGGTTAGGACCTTGGAGATCAGTTTCCCGTTCCACCCTCATAATGAGCCTTCCAGGTGTGCGTGCATTTTAGCAAAGGAGGAAACAAAGGCTCAGAGAGGGAGGGTAACTTACCTGAGAACACAGAGCTAGACAGCAATAGCATTTTCTTGGTCCAAGGTCCACACTCCTGATCTCTTTGTAATGCTGCCCCAGGGGGCTGAAGTGTGAGCTGTGAACACATGTAGCCACATACTAGGTGTACATGCGTATTGTGAGTGCAGGTGAGGTTTGATTGTGCATGTGTGTGGGGTTGTACACATGTGTTGCTCATTTGTTATGAGTTCGATTCATCTTTTTAAGAAAACCCCTAGGGTGATATAAAATGATTTTTTTCAGTCTTAATTGAAAACTGGATAAACAGTATCCCTGAGCCCAAAGGACTTACCAGATGGAAGGTCCCTCCTAAAACAGAGCACATGCCTGCCTGGCTGGCTGCACAGAAACGGTGACTGGGGATGGGTCAGGTAGGACAAGTTGTGCCTTAGCCTTCAGGACCCCCTTCTTGTTCTTTCCTGAGCTGTCTCCAGTGGGGCCCCCAGCAGCCATGGGAAGGGTATGGTTCACGTGCAGAGACCCTGGGCTCCCCATTTTAGCTCATCAGGAATCAACACTGGGGGCCAGAGTTTCCCTCTGGGATTTTGTCCAGTCAATGAGACAGCTTATCTTGTCAAGAGAATGACTGCTTCCTGTTTCCTAACTTCCTTCCCCTGATCAGGGAGGAGATCTTCCGCCAGCATTCACCTGGAGCTCATGGAGATGTTGAAGACTTGAGGATGCTGAAATGAATAAGAATCAATGGAAGCAAATGGATTCTGATTTTTTGGAAGCTGATCACCAGGCCTTTCTTCCACAGCCCTTCGAGGACTCAAATCACCAGCCTCTTGATTAGCTGCCAATTGAGTTCACCACGTGCACCACCCAGAGACCCGTCAAGACGCCTAGGGCCTCAATGACTGCTCCGAGCTGGGTGGTTAAGGGGATCCCCAGAAGTTGGAAGTCTGTGTGCCACTTCTGACCCAGGAAACCCTGATTTGTGTTTTCTACAAATTGGGCTTTCTTCTAAAATCTCAATTAGAACAGCACCCAGACCCCTATAACGTGTTTGTTTATCCTCTTAAAAATGGTACTGGATGCTCCCCGTTTCCCCTGTGACTCTTAGATAGCGACAGGCAGGCTTTTGACCTTTCAACATCCTCTCTCAGGGCGCTGGGGGTCAGGAGAGGGGCTGTACAGTGGCTTGAGGCGATGTTGCACTGGCGGCACGACACGGACACCAGCTGCCCCTGGGGTCCCTCATCACTTAAGAATCTTGACCAGGGTGGGTAGGGCCTCCAGAACAGGCAGGTGTGAGGTCAGCCCAGTCTGGCCTTAGAGGTAGGGTGCAGGCAGTGTTGCCTCCGAGAGCTACGCCGAGGCCTTGGAAGATTCATGCAGGACCCAGGGGACACAAACAGGAGGACGGAAGCATTCATTCTGTACCTGCCTAGGAGCTCCCTCGTAGCTCTGAGCCCTGGAGACCCTGGAGTTCGCTGGAGGGCCTGCCAAGCCCTGCCCTCACCCAGAGCTGCCCTCTAGTGGTGAGTCTGCTAATGGCACTAAGTGCTCCCTCGGGTGATCAGCACATCTGGATCTTTAGAGGGCATCTCCAGGAGGCCTGGCTGAGGATGAAGTGTGGCATCCATGATACGTTAAAAATGCAGGTGCCAGGCTTTGCACAAGGGTAGCTTCGGGGCTCACATGATTCCTAACTTAGCCACTGGTAGACATTTGCTGGGAGCAGGGAGAATTCTCCTCTGCCCTCTTTATTCCCCTGTATCAGCTGCTTAGAGCTGAGGCTCTTCACACCACCGAGGGCTTCCCCCAGTCCCCACAGATATTTCTTCTGTGTCTGTGACTCCATCTCAGCTTCTTTTGCCATCCCTCCTTCAGCCTACATCCTTTGTGGGGAGAAGATCCCAGAAGGGTCCCAGCTTTGGTAACTTTCCCAGATAGCATGGATGCCTGTTGGTAATTACTTGTAAGTTGAATGCTTACCTGGTCCTCTGAGTGTGTGGTGCTCAAACGGCTGTGGGAATAGCCTGGCACTTTGAGTTTCTGCAGATAGCAGTATTTTGGTAAACAGCACACAGAGATATTAATATTTTGCCTGCAAGGCATCGTGCCAGGGAGAATTCTCCACTCTTCTAGGGAAGGGACCATATTCATGGTCCAGATTAGTCAAGGGTGGGAGAAGCTTTAGGTCTTGTTGGGAAGACTCTGCCCACAGGGTACACAGAGGAGGCTCCTGACAGCCATTGCCTCTGGGATTTTCATACAGGGAATTTGCCCAGCCCCAGTGGGAGGCAATCAGTCTACACCCTCAGGAAAATTTAGAGTACCCCTTGTCTGGACACTATTTCACAAGAGCTTTCTAACTTGTACAGTCCAGCATTCCTGACTTCAGGTTGAGATCAAAAGAAAGGATGGCAAAGGCATCAGTACACAAAGATCTGTCCCCAGGGCACCATTCATGAAAAGCTAGGAAATTCTCATCCAGTACCGAACCTTTGGCAAAGTGTTGGGGTTGCCACTGAGTGGTAGGAGGGTATCCTTATTGACAGCCTCGTGGGAGAAGCCAAGCCCTAGTGTGTGCAGAGATGGAGGCTGTGATCTGCTGGACAAACTTAAGGGTGATCAGTACAGTGTGGAGTCCTAACAGACCGAAGGTCCACCTAGAAAAAAGAAGTCTCAGGGGACAGGATTATATATCCCGTCTGAAAGTCTGTCCCTCACCTAGCTAGTTCTTCCAGTTCCAGAACAGAGACCAGAGCTGGCAGGAGGAGTCTGGGCTCTGAGTGGGCTCCACCCCAGAATGAGATTCATGGTAATCCACGTGGGGCAGCAACCTCATGGGTCTCTGAGTAAGGTGGGAAATGCAGCCCAAGGTACCTCAGTGTCACTTGGTTCCCAGGCTCTGTGCCGTTAAGCATAGACCACGCCACATCATCCCAGGAAGATGCCAAGCATGCTGATAGCTTTCCTTAGGCACCTTTCGCGTGAAGGACTGGCTGCTTCCCCAGAGCTTTGTGATAAGTCTGGAACCAGTAGATATCACCCTTAGTCCAGAAGTGGCCTAGCAGGGAGCCTGGGAAACCAGTCTGTAGCAGAGCATATGTTACTGCCCAGAACAGAATCAGGGTTTTGTTAAGGAATAAAGGGAAACTGGATAATGGGTAGGTAACCAGTAGTCCTAATGAGAGTCCTTAGTGTTCATCTAGCCAAAACCCCTATTTTACAGATCAGCAAACTGAGGTCCATGAAGAGTTACACAGACAAACAGTGTCAGACTTTGGGTTAGAACTCAGAACTGTGGCCTCCCAGGGCAAGGTTCTTTTATCAATAATTCAATTTGACAGTATTTATTAAGTACACACAGTATTTGATGATTGGTAGAACCCTGGAGGAATAAAAGCAGACAAGTCAGAAAGTAATGCAAAATATTCAGCTCCTAAGACAGGACAAATGTACAAAGTTAGGGAAGAGAAGAGCAAAAACTGACGTTAAGTCATGTGTGTGTGTAGATAAACAGGAGACCCAGTGGGGGTAAGGAGCTGGAAGGCCTTGAGGTGGGGACCCTTGGGTGCAGAACTGGAACGTAAAAGACAAGTCTGGACAGAAGGCAAAGCCTGGCGCCTCCACCAAGTGGAGGTTTTCCTAAAGCCACATAAAGCATTAAGTCTGAGGGCACACTGTCATAGAGAAGCAAAGGGTGAGCTCTGAGCCCCTTCTGCGCCCGGGCATGGAGGGGGAGGGATGGAGGAGGGACTGAGGACAGAGAAGGTACAGCCTGGGAGGGAGAAGGTGCATCAAGGTGGCAGAGGACCCCTGAAACAAGAGTGAGAAACTTCAGTGGCCACTGGTGTTGCAGGGCTGAGAGGGCTCTCAGAATGGGAGTTGAGGGGCAAGGTGTCGGCTGTGATCCTGAGCCAGTATTCCCTCTGAGGGAGGTCTGTGGCTAGAGCTGGGCAGAGGCAGTGTGCCAGGATGGCAGGATCCGGTCCTGAGGACCTGAAAGAAGACCATCCCTCCTTGGAGGGCAGACGAAGAGATAAGCAGGGTAACGACTGAGGGTAGAAAGGTCAAGGGAAGATTCTTTTTTTCCGGCTTAAGAAAAACTTGAACGAGTGGAAGGCTTGGGAGGAGAATCCAAGAAAGAGGGATTTGGGGATGGCAAGACAAGAAGAGGGGCTGGTGAGGGAGAGGGAGACTTGGCACTAGGTGAGTGGAAGTATTTGACCTGGGGGCTTCAGCTGTGGGCCTAGTTGAGGGGCCAGGAGAGCAGAGAATGAGTGAGTGGGTTCCAGGGTCTGCGGGTGAACCTGAACGTGAGCAGGCGTGCACCTGCCTGACTCTGCATGCTGAAGGTCAAGCAGAAATGGAGTTGGCTGGGAAAATAGGTCCATTTCATGTTAAATGAAGAGACGGCATAATTTCAAAGGAGAAAGCTAAACGCACAACTGTGACATCACAGCCCTCGTCACGCTGTTTATGATGGTTATTGGCTATTTAGGGGCCACTGTCATAAACACGTGTAACCCAGCTGTCAACTGGAGTTCCTTTATATCTTGGGGTTCTAGATGAGAGTGGCCCAAGCCAGCCCCAGGGGCACAGGGCTGTGACATCCCAAAGCCTCCCCCGTCTGGTGGTAGATGTCTGACACATGTTGTCCGTGGTTCTTTCACTCCTGATGCTGCATGGGCCATCCCTACAACGAGTCTCTCTGAGCTCTGCCAGACTCCCAGCTTCTCCCAAGCACCCCTGAGTGGTGCAGACTACTCTGAGGGGGTCATTGTGGAGGTGGGGTGGGTTCACCTCAGGGCAAAGCAGCGACCTCTGCGGACACTGCAGCTGTCTCTTCTCTCACACTGTCAGACGCCCTGTGTGCACACTGCACCAGCCTTCAACAGGTCACGGAGTCCCTAGGTTGTGAAACGGTTAAAGCACTCAGCTATTAACTGAAAGCTTGAAGGTCTGAGTCCACTCAGAGGTGCCTTTGAAGCAAGGCCTGGCGATCTACTTTAGAGAAAACGGCCATGGAAAACTGCACAACGTAGTCCTACTGACACACTTGAGGTCAGCGTGATTTGGAATTGACTCTACAGCAACTGATTCACCAGGTCCCAGCCCCACTCCATCTCTGTCTCCTCTTCCCCACTCTCTGCTCCCTGTCAGAGTTTCCTCTGACTCCAGCCAGATACCTCCAGCCCCCAAAGTCTTGACTCCAACAGACATGTATCAAGAAGTTCTTCCATAAAAGAACACCGTGTTCCATCAGAGACATTTTGTTGAATGAATTTTTCACCACATCATGTATTATTCATGTGTCGAGTTTGCTTTATTTTAAGCAGTGCTTGAGTCCTATGCTGAACTCTGCTCGTATCCTGTCATATTCTTTACCCTTCCACGGGGCCTGGTTGACTTTTTGGGTGTCACAGTCACGCAACTGTGACTCCCAAAACAGAGATGTTGAGGACCAGGAGAAGAACTGGAGCTTTAGCAGAAGCTGTGGTCTGTTGGCAAAGTCCCTGCTCTCCCAGTGCCTCAGTTTCCTCATCTCTGAAGTAAGGCTGGACCAGCCTCCTAACCAGCTATTTTCAGACCACTGGCCTAGAGGATGTTGAATGCCTGCTCACCAGACCTTCCAGCTCTGCTGGGCCCGTCTCACCCTCCTCAGGCACAGCTTGTTCTAACTCAACTACATCCTGGTCCCCTCTTCATGGCTCTGCTGGGGACTCCTGCCCTTGGACATCATGCTGCCTTCCAGGTTGGTGTGACCGCATCTTGAGCCAGCCTGGGACCATTCCTCAGCACCACCAGTTCTTTTCTATCCCTTTGTCTCCCAAACCGTGGGCTGCCCCAGATAATGACGTCTCTGTTTCCCCTGGTGTGATACACACGTTTGAGCCCAGTGCTATAAAGTATATATTATTTTGATGTCCCAGGGATTTCCTGCTCCCCTGGAAGTTCAGCTTCTGCTGCAGGGCTTCTTGGGAGCTGAATTTAGCTGAATTAGGTAGTCCTGAGTTCTTTCCAGCCCATGGACGTTGACTCTGTGTCCCTCCGCATGTGATGGATTCTCACCAAGGAGCAGACAGGTGCCCTGTTCACCAATTCGCTTATTCAATGACTGCTTCTCTAGTGGATTGAATGGTAGCTGCCCAAAAGGTGTGTTCCAGTCCTTCCTCCTAGTGCCTATAAACATGGAACTTATTTGAAAAACGAGTCTTGACAGAATTGATAATTAAGTCAAAGCTGTCAAGGCATCATCTTGGATTAACTACCAAAACCAAATCCACTGATGTCTAGTTGATTCTAACACACAGCGACCCTATAGGTCAGAGTAGAACCACCCCATAGAATTTTTAAAGAGCACCTGGTGGATTTGAACTGCCAGCTTTTTGGTTAGCAGACATAGCACTTAACCACTATGCCATCAGGGTATCCAAAATATCAAACCCGCTGTCATCCAGTCGATTCTGACTCATAGAGACCCTATAGGATTAACTAGAGGGCCCTAAAACCAATGACAAATGTCTTTAAAAGAGACACAAGAGGAAATATATAGACACAAAGGCAAAGTCCACACGATGATTTCAGCAGAGATTGGAGTCATACAGCCCACACCAAGCAACTCCTGAAACTACCAGAAGCAGGAAGAGGTAAGGAAGGATTCAGCACTGCCAACACTTTGACTTTGGACTTTTCACCTCCAGAATCATGAGAGAAAACATTTTCACTGTGGTAAGTCATCCAGTGTGTGCGAACCTGTTACAGCTGCTACCACAGGAAGCTAATCAACTCGACAAGACCTGCCTCTGTGGCCGGAGCTACACTGTCAACTGGCAAATCAATTGTCATTGAGAAGTTCAGTTGACAGGGAAGATTACAAGATGAGTCATTCATTCACTCAGTAAATATGTTACACAAGTATTGTACTAGTGATGGGGATAGAGCGCTCAGCAAAACAGGCCTTGGATCCTGGCTTTGCAGGGTTTAGGATCAGAGTTTACAGTACTGGGGTTCCTAAGACAGCAATAAGGAAGTAGCTGCACAATAGAAGTGTGTATTAGGTAACATAACGATGGCCAGTTCTGCTAGGGGCAGCGTGGGCACTTGCATGCATCAGTGTGATTGTTCTCAGGAACGGTTGTAGTTGTTGTTGCTGTTGCCAGGTACCTTCCAGTCAGACTCATAGTGACCCTATGTGCAATAGAACATAGAACATAGTGACCCTATGTGCAATAGAATAGATCCTGAACTGTCCTTGCAATTGTTGCTATGTTTGAGCCCATGATGTCAGTCGCTGTGACTGTCTTGGTCAACTAGTGCTGCTTTAACAGAAATACCATGAGTGAATGGTTTTAACAAAGAGAAATTCACTGTCCCAGAGTCCAATGGGCTGTAAGTCCAAATTCTGGGTGTTGGCTCTAGGGGAAGGCTTTTTCTTTGTCTGCTCTGGAGGAATGCTCTCGTGTTGTATCAGTCTTCCTTCAGTCTAGGAGCATCTCAGCACAGAAACATCAAATCTAAAGGACACACTCTACTCCCAGTGCTGCTTTCTTGGTGGTATGAGGTCCCCAACTCTCTGCTTCCTTCCCTTTCATTTCTTATAGGATAAAAGGATTAAAGGTTGTACAAGCCACACCCCAGGGAAATTACTTTTACATTGGCTCAGGGAGATGGTTTAGAAAGCATGTTACAATCACACCTGAGTCCTCTTTGACATAAACCAATCTTCGCTATTAACCACAGGCAGAAAGACTACAAAATGGGAACAATCACACAATATTGGGAATCATGGCCCAGTCAAATTGCTACACATGTTGGGGTGGGGGAAACAACTCAATCCATGACAGTGTCAATTCACCTTGTTGAAGGTCTTCCTCTTTTTCATTGATTCTCTACCAAGCATGATTTTCTTCTCCAGGGACTGGTCCCTCCTGAGAACATGTCCAAAATATGTAAAACAAAGTCTCAGTATCCTCACTTCTATGGAGCTCCCTGATTGTACTTCTTCCAATAAAGGTTCCTTTGTGATTCTGGTTGTGCATGGTGTATTCAATTTTCTTTGCCGACACTGTCATTCAAAGGCATAATTCAGCAATGATAGCAATTAGAATTGGGTTAGCTGTATGTGGCTCACAACTGTGTTTTTCTGTATTTTGTTGCTTGATTATCCCAGCAGCTCTTTGAGGTTTGTAGGGTGGATGCTGTTCAATAAGCAATCTTTGGAAGACTCAAGTAGGAAAGCAAAGCCCACTTCGTCAATGGTTTGCTCAGCTAGTGCTGCTCTAACAGAAATACAGAGTGGATGACTTTAACAAAGAAAGTTTATTCTTACACAGTCCGTTAGACTACAAGTCCAAATTCAGGATGTCCACTCCAGGCAATGGCTTTCTCCCTTGCCGTCTCTGGAGGAAAGTCCTTGTGTTGCATTAGTCTTTGTTCAGGGAGCATCTTGGTGCAGGAACCTCAGGTCTGAAGGACATGCTTTTCTCCTGGTGCTGCTTTCTTGATGGTGTGAGCTTCCCAATCCTCTGCTTGCTTCCCTTTCTTTTTGTCTCTTGTAGGATGAAAAGATAAAGGGTGGTGCAAGCCATACTCCAGGGAAACTCCCTTTACAGTGGAGCAGGGAGGTGATCTTACGAAGTGATTTACAGTCCCACTCTAATCCTCTTGAACACTCTGGGGATCAGTTCTACTCTGGCCCCTAGAGTCACCATGAGTCGGATCCAACTCGACGGTGCTTGGTTTGGCAATCCTCTTTTAACATAATCATTCTATCTATTAGCCACAGGCAGAGATTAGGATTTACAGCATCAGAAAATCACAAAATGGAAGGCAATTAGAGAATACAGGGAATCCTGGCTCAGCCAAATTACTACGTGTATTTTTGGGGGGACACAATTCAATCCATGACAGTCATTTTAGTGTCAGCAGTCTTTACTAAGCATTTTCTAACTTATGGCTTCAAGATTTGGGTCCGGGGACCCTTCTAGTTCTCCTGGATCAGCCATGACCTAAGGGAGCCACTCCTAGTCCACATCCCCAGACCCAGCCTAAGTGTTCATGTCCTGTGAGATCTGTGAGTACTCAGAAATCATCTCTGTGGCCAGCTGGGATTAAAGCTCACCCCCAAATATCCTCATCTTTACCCCTGAAACCTATGATTATGTTATCTTACATGGTAAAAGGGACTTTGCAGTTCTGGTTAAATTAAAGATATCATGATGAAGAAGTTATTCTGGATTGCCTAGGTGGGCTCAGTATAAGAACAAGTGTCCTTGTCAGAGGTATGAGGGAAGTTTAGACAGAAAAGATGTTAAACTGTGAAAAAAGAGGAAGGAGCTATAAGCCAAAGAATGCAGGCAGACTCTGGAAGCTGAAAAGGGCAAGGAAATACGATTCCTCACTAAAACCTGCAGAATTAATACAGCCCTATGACATCTCAGTTTCAAACATGCAGCCTCCAGATAGTAAGTGAGACAATCAAGTTATCAGTACTGACATTTAAGTTCGCGAACTCATTCTAGAAGATACTCACTGCTGAGTATCACTATAATTGTAAGGCAAGGTAGGCTAAACGTATCGGCACCAACTGCATGGTGAGGTAGGCTAAACGTATAGTCAGCAGTTAGAGAGAAAGAGAGTGAGAGTCAGCAGTAGTACAGAATTTACTGGTGCACTCCCGGGCGAACTCTGCGAGCTCCGAGGTAGGAGTCAGAGAAGTCGTACTTTCAAGTTGGGGAAGGGGGTTTACATAGAAGTGGACAGTTCCGCCTAGTGCGGACCTTAGTGAGGACATGGGGAAAAAGGTGGGAGCCAATGGGATTTGGGCAAGGTAAGTCACTTGATTAGCATATGAGAAAAACAACAGTGGACTTTGGATTTTCCACAAAGGGAGGGGTTTGCCATGCTCTGATGGTTTCCAGTAACTGAGGCGGGGACTTTCCAGGAAGGGGGTGCTCGCCCTGCTCTGATGATTTCCAGGAACCGCATCCTGGTTGCAATACCCAGGTCGGCCTGCCTGACAATGATCACCTTTGAAGTACTCCCCTTGGGAAGCTATGCACCAACACCAGCACCTAGTCCACCCTTCAAAGCAGTTTTGGAACTCTTTTTCTAGAATGACCATCAGAGCTGCCATCATATTACGTTTGATGTCCTGAATGTCGTCACAGTGTCTTCCTTTCAATATTTTCTTTATCTTTGGGTAAAGAAAAAAAGTCATTGGGTGCCACATCAGGTGAGTAGAGAGGGTGTTCCAATACAGTTATTTGTTTGCCAGCTAAAACCCCCCTCACAAACAACCTGCAATTAAGTTTCCGTACTTGCCACCTTGCCAACGTGTGCAATGGCCATTCCAGAAAGAGTTTCAAAATTGCTTTGAAGTGTGGACGAGGCACTGGTGTTGGTGCATAGCTTCCCAAAGGGCATTCTTTGAAGGTGACTGTGGTGATATTCAGCAATGAGGCATGTAGCACTAGAACAATTAAGTTCATCAGCTTCATTGTCAAACTTCATATGCTTTCAAGCCACTAAATATTTCAAAGAAGGAGCCCTGGTGGTAGAGTGGTTAAGCCCTCAGCTGCAAAAGGTTGGTAGTTTGAACCTACCAGTCACCCTGCAGGAAAAAGATGTAGCAATCTGCTCCCATAGAGATTGCAGTCTTGGAAACCCTATGGGCCAGTTCTACCGTCCCGTACGGTCACTATGAGTCAGAATTGACTCTGTAGCAATGGGTTAGTTGTTTCAAGTGTTTGAAGCAATTAGGCCTATGGTAGTTTTTTTTACTGTAGCAGTGGGTAATGAAGAATCTCTGACTGGGTGCGTCTTTCTGTTCGTTATTGAGAGTAGCCCCTGGAGCCTGGTCCCACAACTGTTTAGGAGTCACGATGGTCTATACTTGCCATGCCAGCTCATGATGCTTCTGCATGAAACAGTCCTGTACCGAGGATGTATCTTTGCCCTGGCATCATCACGCACTTGATTTTTCTGGCAAGGGAAGCCTGTCTTCACCACCTGCCACCTACGCAAGGCCATACAGCACCAGCCATATGAGACGAATCCAAAGAGGAAGTAGGCGGGGCTTGACTTGGGAATACAACATCTGGATTTCCGAACTGAAAACCAGCAAAGCCCTGCTTGTAGGGCGATGATGTGGAAAGAACCGTGGTTCAAACAGTGCTTATTATGGGAGCAAGATCAATCAGGTTACTTTTCTAATGTCATAAGTTCTACACATAAGGGGCAGGGATGGGATGGGCAACTGGCAGTGAGAAATAAAGCCAGAAGACTTTTGGGACGATGGACTTTAAAAGGGAAATACATCCACGAAAATGACAGTCATTGTAATAATAAAGAGGTCCTGGGTGGTACAGTTAAAGCACTAGACAGCTAACCTAAAGGTCAGTGGTTCAAATCTATCCAGAAGTGTCTCAAAGGAAAGATTTGATGATCTACTTCTGGAAAGTCAGCCTTTAATGACCGATGGAGCACAGTTCTACTCTGATACACATGGGGTCACCAAGAGTTGGAGTTGACAGTAACTTGTAATAACAAAAGAATCATAACAGACACTATTTACTGACTGTTTGTTATGAGCCAGGCTCTTTTCTAAACATTCTGCACATACTTTTTCATCTTTGCAATGACCTATGGGCAGTTTGGAAACCCTGGTGGTGTGGTGGTTAAGTGCTATGTCTACTAACCATAAGGTTGGTAGTTTGAGTCCAGCAGGTGTTCCTTGGAAACTCTATAGGGTAGTTCTCCTCTCTCTATAGGGTCACTATGAGTCAGAATAGACTCGATGGCAGTGAGTTTGGTTGTTTTTATGAGCTGTTTGCCTTTATTGTCCCCATTTTGCAGATGGAAGGTTAGAACACAGAGAGATTTAAGTAATTGCCTAAAAAAACAGAATAGAACCCATGATTAGACTAGTGGGACTCTAGAGAATCAAATGTAAAAATATTAATTTGGATGATTGTAAATCCCAAAGCACATTCCCACTCATGGTTTCATTTTGGTGTTCAGAGCAACAGGAAGGAATCCTTATCTTCATTCTACAGGTGAGGAAACTGACATCAAAAGACTGGTCCAAGGACAAGTCAGCATTACTAATATCTATTAAATGCCTATTTAGCATATTTGCAGAAGTCATAGTTACAAGCTAGTGGTAAACTCATTGCCTTCCTGCCACTTCCAACCTATAGCAACCCTATAGGATGTAGTAGAATTGCCCAATAGAGTTCCCAAGGTGTGGCTATTAGATTCAAACTATCAACCTTTTAGTTAACAGCCAAATGTTATCTGAGAATAAATACAATAATAGAAAAATCCTAATAGTTATTAAGCTCTTACCATGTGCCTCCCAGGGATGGTATTAATGTATTAATATTTTCTCATTCAATTCTTACATTATTTTCTCATTCAAAGCCATGAGGTATAGATCAGAGAGGTTAAGCAACTTATTCAAGGTCACACAGCTTTAATGGGTTGTGGCCAAGCCAGAGCTAAGGCATAAACAGTGTCCTCACTCCTTGCAGACCTCAATAGGCTGGTGCTATCCTGGATCTCCCTCAGCTTGGACGATAACTGTGCAAATAACTAGAGATCTGATCTGCTCAGTGCTTTAGTGCCCCTATGTGCTCTCTCTGTAATACCCTACTGAATCCTGCACCGAAATGCTTCCAGGTATTTGTGGTTTTAATTCTCTGGACCGACAAAAGCTGTTGCTCAAAAGCCTGTAGCAAAAATGGCTGAGGGGCCTTTTTAACCTTAGACAGTATGTTATAAGGCAAAATGCTCTGTTTTGCTGGTAACCCTGATGGCATGGAGGTTAAGTACTGTGGCTGCTAACCAGAAGGCTGGCAGTTCAAATCTCCTGGGAGCTCTTTGGAATCTCTATGGGGGCAGTTCTATTCTTCTACTGGGTCACTATGAGTTGGAATCAACTCGACAGCAGAAGGTTGAGGAAAAACCCAGAACCAGCTTCCATTGGTTGCTATGGCCGTTTCTCCTCATATCTGCTGTTGTCTTCCGCTTAGATGCTCAAACAGTCCCCACTCCCTGGATCCTGCAGCTGTTGGCTGGCCACCAAGTTCTGTCCATTCGTTCTCCCAATCCAGTCCTCTCTAATTAAATCTGCAGGGCTTTTTGTTTCCAGAAACATGAATATGGAAAATGAAGAGCTGGTGAAGAAAGACCCTGTTGCAGCCTAGAGGGGAAGAGCAGTCCTGAGACACCCTGCAGGTGCCAGTCATCACCACAGAACCCCCAGGACATTGTGTGTGCACAGCCCTTGGGCTGAGCCTTCAGATAGGCTCTGAGAAAGTGTCCTCTGGGGTTAGGAGTTGAGTTATGTGCCCACAAAACACGTGTGGGAATTCTAACTTTTCTACTATGGAGTGCTGGTGGTATACTGGTTAAGAGTTTCCCTGCTGACCAAGAAGGTCAGCAGCTTGAATTCCCAAGCCCATCCTTGGAAACCACATGGGGCAGTTCTACTCTGTCCTATAGGGTCACTATGAGTCACAATCGACTAGATGGCAATGGGTTACAGCTGCGGATATATTTCGATTTGGGAAGAGGGCTTTCTTTGTCATGCCAATGGCCCATACCTATGTGGGGTGTGTCTTAATCCTAATGACTTCTGAGTTATGAATAGGGCAGATTAGACTCAAAAGCAAGTGTGAAACACAAGCTGGGGGTGGTAGATAGCTCATGAAGATCCCCAAGAAATCAAGAACACCGGGCCTACAGAGGCTGAAAGAGACAAGGGTCTTTGTCTGATCTGACAGGGACAGAGCCTCCCTGCCCTTAATTCAAACTTCCCGCCTCCGAAACTGTGAAAAAATAATGCCTGCTCTTTAAAGTCATTTGCTGCCCTGGTTTCCAAAGTCATCAAAACAAACAGACAAACAAAACCAAACCTGTTGCCGTGTAGCCAGTTCTGACTCATAACAACCCTATAGAACAGTGTAAAACTGCCCCATAGGGCTTCTGAGCTTTTAACATTTTACGAACTGTATCCTCCTCCTGCAGAGTGGCTGGGGGGTTCAAACTGCCCACTTTGTGGTTAGCAGCTGAGCGCTTTACTGCTGCATCACCAGAGCCCCTTTAAAGCCAACCACCTGTGACATTTCTGTTACTGCATGGCTAGGAGACTAAGATACCCTGTATCACCAGAAAGCTAGCATCTCTTGCGGAAAAAAAAAACCAAAAACCATTTTGTCCAAAATGGGAAAACTTATAGCTCTGGCTAAAATGGTCACAGAGCAGGCATTGTTACCCTTGGACAACAAGGGGTCAAAACTCACAACAAGGGTCTTCTCAGCACTCTGCCGCACCCCCAGCAGGTAGAACTGTTTCATGTTTGCCTAGGAAATTCTATACACAGTTTGCAGAGGGCACCTCTTTGTGTCTGTCTGTATCTCTGTGTCGTGCTGTGTATGTGTGTGTGTGAATCCTTGAATGCACCTGAGCCCTTCATTTCTTCTCCCATCTGACGGAGATACTGCTGATGACAGTCTTCTGCCCACAAGCAAGGACTGAAGCTGCCAGCCCCCAAACCTGACAGTAAGTGAATTCTGGTGGATTTTCTTTGCACATTTTGCCCATAACACTGAAGCTCCTTTAATACTCCATCTGCTCCTTGTTCTTCCTTTAAGAGTAAAACCTTCCGCTGTTTATATCCTGAGACTTAACAGAGATGCTGCATTTTGTAGCTTGTTGGGCTGAAGAGGAGGTGAGAAACCTTGACACTGACCCCTTGGCTGCATGCAGTTTCTGACGTGTGAGACCAGCAGACGAGGTGTCAGTGCTACGGCAGGTGAAGTTCCTCCTCACATGCTGATTAATATGGCCTTGAAGAGTGGCCTAGCTTAAAGGCCTAGAATCTGAAGTCTTAAATGGAGTCCGCCTGAGAACGGACCAGAGTGGCCCTTCCTAGCTACCCTGACAGCGATTTGCTGAGGACCAATGTACTCGAGTGGGAAGTTCTCCCTCAGATGTAGAAGTGTTCCATTTTCTGGGGAAGCACGCCATGTACTGTTGCACTGTTCCCTTTATGGCACACTAACATGTGGGGGTGCTGGGGGCTTGGTCTGCCAAAAGACGACAACTCTGACTTAAATTTTATGATTTAATAAATAACTGTGCACTGGAAGTTCCTCCTGGGGTTGCAGAAAGCTCACCACAGAACTCCGAATGAGAGAGGAAAGTCTGAAGAATTGTAGCCTTTCCTAAATTACCAGAAGCCTGAGGGCTTCAAATCTAAAGAGTTACAGCCTTGTTAAAAGCCCCAGGAGCCTGGAAGACTGGCACAAGAGAAACCCCCACACAAGTGCTTCCTGTGAACAGTTTGACCCCAAAGAAAGGAGAGTCCCTCCTCGCAACTTAAGTTTGCTTATCTTTATCTTTGTAAGCATGTTAATACCAGTTAGAAAGTAAAATGATAATTTGTGAAATTGCTATGCCAATGAAATAGCAATATGAAAATCTGTAAACTTGTAGTTGCCAATTGGAAGAATGTATGAAAATTCTTTTGTTTGCTTCTTTGAGAAACATATAAACAGGTATGGTTGATAACAGAACGGGGTGTGTGTCTATTTTTCAGACTTGAGTCTGACCGCAGCACCACCGGTAATAAATCCTCTTCCTCTTAAAAGACGAAATGGAGTTTCATGTGTTTTCTGCTCTGCAGGCCAAACTTGTCTTTTTTCCTACAACACGAGGGCCGATACTAGAGACATTTCTGACTGTAAGGAAGACGGCAAGGACAAAATTGGCCAGCACAATTGGAGATGTGGAACAGTTTCATCATCACTTTCTAAAAGTGATTTACCGCAAAAATCACCCTGCCATTGAGTTGATTCCAACTCGTATGGCCCTGTAACACAGCGTAGAACTGCTCCATAGAGTTTCCAAGGAGCACCTGGTGGATTTGAACTGCCAACCTTTTGGTTAGCAGACATAGCACTTAACTACTATGCCACAAGGCTCATCTAGAATGGTGTCTTTCCTGTGGTTTTTTAGGCTTTGTTATGAAGTTCTACATCTGTCTTTGTTTTATGAAACAGGATTCAGAAAAGCTGGGGCTATGTAGTCTAAGAGGTACAAAGAGATTGGTACCTCTAACATTTATTAGTTGTCTACAAAGCTAATACTGTGTTGTTCAGTTCTCCAGACAATTCTCCCTTGTAGCACTTTTATCCTTGCTTTGAAATAATACTGAGAAACAGATAGCTAAGTAACTAGCCTGAGTTTAAGATGGCTAACTGTGTTGGAGAAATGTCAGTCTCAAAGCACACTGTCTTTCCAGAATAGCAAATTTCCTTGGGAACAAGTGTCTCTACTCAGTATCTGTGATGTGGAGGTTGGTGTCCTCACCCTCACTTTTTGGTCTAAGTTATGGTAAACAATAATTGTTAGTAACAGCAGTTTATCAGTGCTCCAGGGAGCATCATTCTGGCTCCAAGCAGCAAATCTGCTTTTGAGGAAGCCTGTCCACTTCTCATTCTCTAGTGCTTACTTCTTGGAATGTGACCTTCCACAGCACAAGTGAATAACTGGGTATAGGAAGTTCTTCCCAGGGGTCACAGTGACAAGGTGCAGTGACAAAGAAAGTAGGATTGATGCTTCCCTCTTTTGCCTGCATGATCAGAAGAGTAGCTAGGGCTAGCTTCCTTTACCTCACAGAATATACTCTGTGTGCATATGAAGACTGAAATCAAACTATCCAGAGTAGAACAATTTACAAGCTCATGCTAAAATTGCAGATTCAAGCTGGCCTCCTGCTTCCAGTTTCTTCCAGTGTCCTGAGTTTCCCACACAGTCTTAAAGGACTGTGAACACTTGTTGGTGGAATTTCATGGACAAACCCTTTAGTTCACATGGGGTTTTTAGTTTTCAAAGCTTCCTAAAACCACCTTGCTCTGATGCTCCTGGACTTCATTCCCTGGGTCTTTTTATCCTGATTTTATGGACAAAGGAGCCCAGGTGGTACAATGGTTAAGAGATCAGCTATTAACATAAAGGTCAGCAATTCAAATCCATGGAAACCCTATAGGGAACTTGTACTCTGTCTTGCAGTGTTGCTGAGAATTGGAATCAACTTGACAACAGGTTTGGTGGGTTTGGTTATGGAGAGTCAGTGATGACAGGTGGCTTGCCCTTGCCTTACTATCTAGCACTATCTTAATGATTTCTTTTTATCCAAGTTTTTCTTCATTATTTTGACTCTGTTGTGGGTTCCATCTCTGTCCTGAAATACCCCCTGGAGGCCTGAGACATCTGTATCCATTTGGTTGCCATTTCTGTGGCATTTCCACCTCACATCCAGAAACAATGCTTTATTGATCTCAGGTTAATAATCACAGGTTAGGTTAGTAATACAGCACAGACTGAGCCACCTGGCAACCTTTTTCCTAATACAGGAGTCCTCTTACCTTGGGGGGAAACGCCGGTGGCATAATGGGTTAAGTGCTAATATCTGCTAACCAAAAGGTTGGCAGTTCAAATCCACTAGGTGCTCCTTGGAAACTGTATGGGGCAGTTCTATTCTGACCTCTAGGGTCACAATGAGAAGGACCCAAACTCAATGGCAGTGGGTGGGTGGGTCTAAGTTTTACCTTAGAGGAGTCCCTGGGTAGTGCAAAGTTTCTTGGCTGCTAAGTGAAAAGCTGGAAGTTCGAGTCCACCCAAAGGCACCACAGAAGAAAGGATGAGTGATCTAATTTGGAAAAATGAACCATTGAAAACCCTGTGGAGAGAGCAGTTCTATATTGACTGACACGAGGTGGCCATGAGTTGGAGTGAACTCTATGACACTTGGGATATCTTGAGAGTGCTTTAGTATTCTTACTTGGCATAGAGAAAAATTTGAATGCTATTACAAGTTAAAACAGAGGTTTATTAACAGTTTAAAACTATTGCAGAGGGGGAACTATGTAGCCCATTGAAATGGGAACCAGGTAGTCTTAGGGCAGTTTCATTATACAAGTATTCTTCTGGGATAAAAAGAAGAACCAGGTCATTAAGAAAAAAGAAAACTAGTGCTGTGGAGTCAATTATGACTCAGAGGACAGAGGACAGAGCAGAACTGTCCCATGCAATTTCCAAGGACCACCTGCTGAATTTGAACTGCCAACCTTTCAGTTAGCAGCCCTAGCTTTTAACCATTATGCCACCAGGGTTTCTGAAACATAGCACAGGGAGGGCAATTATTGGAAAATCAGCGAATATTATAATAATCATATTGATTTGTTACCAATTAATAGTTTCACAGAATGTTTAGCTCAGGCTCACAAGATGCTTACATATATTTTGTTTATTTTGCAAACACACCTCACTGGCAACAGAACCCAGGCAGCACCATTCCTGAGTACCTGTGTTTTGGGGGATACAGATGTTACATTGGTTAAGACACCTGGAGGCATATAGTATCACATTCTGGGTTTGACCATAAAGGAAAAAGATGTTTTTTGCAAAAAAAAAAAAAAAAAAACCCATAGCTGTTAGTCTAGAAATCCAGATTAAACTTAGATGGCATATTGTGCCCCTGTCTCATTGCCTGAATTTTAAGCTTTCTCTTCTTGAGACATGCTCCTTTGAGGACTCATTATGTGCTAGTGTAGTGGTTCTCAAACTTGACTGCATCTGAGTCAACTGGAGTGCTCATTAAATCCAGATCGTTTGGCCCGACCTCCAGAGTTTCTGATTCATCAGGTAGGCCTGAAAATTTGCATTCTAAGAGATTCCCAGGTGATTCTGATACTGCTGGTCCAGAAATCACACTTTGAGACTCAAAAGATGATTGGGGAAGAGCTGCCTCATGAAAGTTGAGTTGACCTTAATGATGTGGATGGAGTCAAGCTTTCAGATCTTCATTTTGCTGATGCAGCAGACTCAAAATGAGAAGGAACAGCTACAAACATCCATTAATAATCTGAACATGGAATGTACAGTGTATGAATCCAGGAAGATTTGAAATTGTCAAAAATGAAATGCAATGCACAAACATTGATAGCCTAGCATTTTAGCTTTCTAGTACTGCTTTAACAGAAATACCATGGTGGATGGCTTTAAAAAGAGAAATTTTATTTTGTCACAGTCTAGTAAGCCACAAATTGAAATTCAATAAGAGAAATTATCATGGTCCAGTAGGGGCTAAGAGTCCAAATTCAATATGAGAGCATCCTAGCAGAGGAACCTCAGGTCCAAAGGACACGCTGTCTGTCAGTGCCGTTTTGTTGAGGTTCCCAAATCTTAACCTGCCTCCCTTTCCCTTATATATACCAAGAGGTGCCTCAAGCTGCAACACAATTTCACACACTGAATCCAGCCCCAGCAACTCAATTGTGGTCCATCACCCTCATTAACATCACAGAGTCGGGAATTCCAACATGGAGGAACGTCACACAATACCAGCAACCAAGGCCTAGCCAAACCGTTACACAAATTTTTGTGGGATTACAATTTAACCCATGACATCTAGGTGTTAGTAAACTGAAATAGACAGCTATTGACCATTTTAAATTGGACAGTCATGGTGTTTGCTGTACCAGGGTGACAGACTGAAGAAGAATGGCATTGCATTTATTTTCCAAAAAAAAAAAATCATTTTGAGATCTATCCAACGTGTATGTTGAGCAAATATTCCGAGGAGTTGGATGATATGGAGAATACATTCACAGGATTGGAGGAAGCAAGACTCATTGACAGCCTGTCATATGTAGATCTGAAAACACTGCTTGCTGAAAGTGCAAAGAACTTGAAACACTTCAACACTGATGAAGAGCAAAGACCACAACTTGCAGTATGGATTATACCTGAACATAAAGAAAACAAAAATTCTCACAACTGGACCTATAAGCAACATCATGATTATCAGAAAAAGACTCAGATTCTCAGGAATTTCCTTTCACTTGGATCCACAGTCAAGACCACAAAAGCAGCAATCCAGATACAAAATAACACTTCGCTTTAGGCAAATCTGCTTCAGGAAACCTCTTGAAAGTGTTAAAAAGCAAACGTGTCACTTTGAAGACCAAACCATGGTATTTTCAATCATCCGTATGCATGTGAAAGCTGGGCAATGAATACAGAAGATGCAAGAACTGACACCTTTGACTTGTGATGTTAGCAAAGAATATTGAATATAAGAGGTGGGGCTGAGATGGCAGAGTAGTCAGACACTTCTTGTGATCCCTCTTATAACAAAGACCCTCCCCCCCAAAAAATCCTAAGTAAATTTACTATGTGTGATGTTCTAGAAGCTCTGAACACCAAAGGCAAAGCTGAGGAATTAGACTGAGTGACAGGGAGAGGGAAATCAGTTCAGAAGCAGCAAGGAGTTACCAGGCCTGACTTGGCAGGACTCAGTAATGCGTGGGCTGGATCCACTGGCTGGAGCATGAGAAGGCAAGCAGTGGTATTCAGGATGTGTATTCCACATCAGAAGAGACTGTGTAGTGGTAAGTCTTTCCACACTTCTGGAATCAGTGAAAAGTGACACTCAATTGGCAAAACATAAGTAACTTGCATCTAACCTACTGCATGCAGATCAAAAACCTGTGCTTTGGGATAAACCTCACTTGCATTTACCTACCCTCCTCAGTGGTCTGCATTGGGTCTGAGCTGGCTTCAGAGACTGATGCATCCCCTGGGCCAGAACTAGGACACCTTATGTATGCTGGTTTATTCTCCCAGCCTTGGAGGGTACAGATTAACAAACAGAGGAAAAAAATTACCTGCCAGCTCCCCTGAGCTAGGAGGTCAGGGTAGAAACTGTCCCTTTCCCTTGGTACCCAAGCATAAGGAGTCCAAGGACTTTCAAAGCCTTTCAATCCTGCATATACCACTGTGGGCCCACTACAGTGGTGTAGGCTATCATTAGCACAACACAACAGGGTATGTACCTGTCTCAGTTATCTAGTACTGCTCTAATAGAAATACCACAAGTGGATAGCTTTAACCAAGAGAGGTTTATTCTCTCACTGGCTAGTGGTTTATAAATCTGAATTCAGAGCATCAACTCCAGAGGAAAGCTTTCTCTGTTGGCTCTGAGGAAAAGTTTTTGTTGTCATTCTTCCCTTCGTCTGGGAGCATCACAGTACAGGAACCATACGTCCAAAGGACTTACTCTGCTCCTGGTGCTGCTTTCTTGGTGGTATGAGGTTTTTGTGTTTCTCTGCTTGCCTTTCTCTTTTATAACTCAAAAGAGAGTTTTAAGACACTATCTAATCTTGTAAACCTAATCAATATAACTGCCACTAATCCACCTTACTAAATCATAGTGATAGAATCCGTAACACATAGGAAAATCTCATCAAATGGTGGACAATCAGACGATACTGGGAATCATGGCACAGCCAAATTTCTACACACAGTTTTTGGGGTATACAATTCAATCCATGACAGTACTTAAATCCTAATCTCACTGCATCAGCTGCATGGTGAAAACGTAGGTTTGTGATATTTGACCATGCATTGTCTATTCAGTAGGGTTCTCACTTACCCATGGCAGGGCCTGAGGACTGGTGGTCAAGGAATAAGTGGCATCTTCCAGTCCTTACAGCTAACAGAACTGGGCATCCAGGTGTAAAACTCACCTACCTACACACTCAGGGGAACAGGGATTCATTTTCTACTTTCAGGGGCAGCTGTCAGCACCTTGCCTTGCTCAGCATGTGACCCCTGTTGCAACCAGACACTTGTGCCTACACCAATCACCACTGCCCATCTAGGACTGTCAGTGAGAGCCTGTGCCACAGACTTAGTGACCAACTACCTGGAAAATGGAGCTGAATCTATGTAAGGAAGCATACAGACTCTTGTTCTTATATACCTAGTAACAGCTCTGACCATTGAATGACAGGATGCTAGAACTTCAAAGGCACCAATAATCACATTAGCTCACATCATCAGTTAGTGTGGGCATTTCAAAACAAAACAATACCAGAAGCTAGGACAGACTGAGCAAACATTAAATAAATAAATACAATATCCTTTTTGATAGACAATAAACCAAACCCAGTGCTGCCAAGTCAACTCTGACTCATAGTGACCCTATAAGACAAAGTAGAACTGTTCCACAGAGTTTCCAAAGAGCACCTGGCAGATTTGAACTGCTACTCTTTAGGTTAGCAGACAAGCACTTAACCACTTCACCACTAGGGTTTCCACACTGGATCATGTAAACAGGCAGGCTGCAATGGCTTCAGAAAGCTCCCCCAAAAAAGACTCAAGAAATCTTCCAAAATGAAGGCAACATCCTGGAATTACTGGAGACGGCACACAAAGGACAATGCACAGAATTCTTCCAGAGATCAGACAAAACATGAAATAAGCCAAGGAAGACACAGACACAGCAGTTGAAGAACCTAAGAAGTTTAGACCCAGCAAAATGGCAAATTAAGCACACTACAGAATTGATAGAGAGAAAGCAAATAGAAATTCAGAAGATTAACAATAAAATTTCAGAAGTGGACAACTCAACAAAGTCAAAGGAGATGAATTGAGGCAATGAAAATTAAAATTAGTGAGCTTGAAGATAAAGCAACTGATGCTAACATATTTGAGGGGGAAAATCACATAAAAGAATTTTTTTTCAATGAAAAACCACAGGAATTACATGGAAATTTACTATAAGAGAAATAGCCTGGGAGTGATTGGAGTACTACAATAACATAGAGACAATTATTGGAGATTTGTTGGCAGAATACTTCCCTAATATTGAGAAAGATGAGATGATATCTACATGATGCTTCACTGAACCCCACACAAGATAGATCTCAAAAAGAAATCGCCAAAACATATAACCAAACAGGCCAAAATCAAGGGTAAAGAGAGAATTTTAAGAGCAGTTAGGGATACATGAACAATAACCTTAAAAAGTCAAATAAAACTAAGCTCAGACTACACATCAGAAACAATGCAGACAAAAAGACATACGAAGTTTCACAACTAAGTTCATGAACTTGCGACTCTGCAATTACATTGGCAGCACTATACAAACAATTCGGTAAGGTTTCATGACCTTGGTATATCAGTGTCTCATAGCTGTGCTTGTGTTGATGTGTGGCAGTGTCTTGCTGAGTAGCATTCATTGTTGTTGTTGCATGTTTTTGTGTGCTGTGGTAAGAATGATTGAGCTTGAATTAGAGCAACAAATTTATTGTAAAACTTGGCAATAATGGAAGTGAAATCGGACACGTTAATTCAAATTTCTGGCAACAATGCCATGAAGAAGACGGCAGTGTACAAATGGATTAAATGTTTTTCTAAGGGGAGATAAAGTGTGACTGATGAAGAAAGGTCAGAGAAGACAGTAATTAGCAGAATTGATGAAAACATTGCAAATATTCATCCACTTGTGCGTCACAACTGTTGGCTGACTGTGAGAAGCACAGCAGACCAAGTGAACACTGAGAGAGAAACAGCTTGGTAAACCTTAAATGAAAATCTTGGCATGAGAAAGGTGTGTGCAAAAAGGGCCCCAAAGGACCTCACTGATGAACAAAAGCAAAGAAGAGTTGAAGTTTGCCAAGACCTTTAGGAGAGGCAAGAAGATGTTGGGGGCCATGTTATCACTGGTGGTGAAACATGAGTCCACCAATATGACCCTGAAACAAAGTGTCAAAGTGCACAATGGAAATCAGCCAATTCTCCACAACCAAAAAAGTTCTGTCAGTCCAAACTAAGAGTCAATATGTTGTTGCTAACTTTTTTCGACATCAGAGGGATTGTTCATTATAAATTTGTACCAACTGGGCAAACAGTTAACCAAGTTTACTATTTGGAAGTGCTGAAAAGGCTGTGTGAAAAATTTAGATGAAAATGACCCTAACTTATTGCCAGTAACTCACGGCTCTTGCATGATGACAATGCACCAGCTCACAGGGCATTTTCTGTGAGGAAGTTTTTAACCAGTAAACAAATAATTATATTGGAACACCCTCCCTACTCTGGCCCCCAATGACTTTTTTCTTTACCCAAAGATAAAGGAAATATTGAAGACATTTTGATAACATTCGGGGCATCAAGGGTAATACAATGACAAGCTCTAATGGCCATTCTGGAAAAAGTTACCAAATTGCTTTGAAGGGCTGACTAGGTGTGGCATTGGTGTATGGCTTCCCAAGGTGAATACTTCAAAGGTGAGATATTTTGGTGAAATATTTTCAGCAAAATCAGCAAGTAAAAACAACTGCAGACAGCAAAAGTTAATACAGCTTTCATGGATTGAATTGTGTCCCCTCAGAAATATGGGTAGCAATTTGGCTGGTCTGTGTTCCCAGTATTCTGTGATTGCCCTCCGTTTTGTGATTTTCCTGTGCTGTACGTTACAGAGGATTAGGGTGGGACTGTAAATCCCTTCCTAAGGTCACCTCCCTGCTCCACTGCAAAGGGAATTTCCCTGGAGCATGGCTTGTACCGCCATTTATCTTTTTATTCTACAAGAGATAAAAGGAAAGGGGAGCAAGCAGAGGGTTGGGAACCTCATAACATCAAGAAAGCAGCACCAGGAGAAAAGCATGTCCTTCAGACCTGAGGCTCCTGCATGAAGAGCTTTCCTGAACAAAGACTCATGCAATACAAGGACTTTCCTCCAGATCCGCCAAGGGGGAAAGCCTCCTGGATCAGATATCCTGAATTTGGACCTGGAGCCTACTGGACTGTGTAAAAACAAACATTTCTCTTTTAAAGTCGTCCACTTTGTGGTATTTCTGTTATAGCATCACTAGATGACTAAGACAACAGCCATGATAAATTTGTAAAAATAATACTCTTAAAAGTGAAAGAGCTGATAGAAATTAACCTAAAAATTATGCAAAGCCAAGTAAAATTGGTTTAGAAACTTCAAGTAGGAGAAAGCAAACTCAGCATGGTGCAGAGACAGAAACACCATGTCATCCCTGCAAAGTTCCAAAAACTAAATAAAACAGATACAACCATCAATCCTGGAGCCTTAAGTATGAAATGACAGAAGAAAGTACTTGATCAAGCACTGACTGGAATAAGAAACTGACAGAAAAGGAGGGAGAGTAATGAGCAGTCCAGTAGGCTACAAGTCCAAATTCAGGATATCTGCTCCAGGAGAAGGCTTTCCACCTTGACGGCTCTGGAGGAAAGTCCTTGTATTGCATGAGTCTTTGTTCAGGGAAGCTCTTGGTGCAGGAACCTCAAGTCTGAAGAACGCAGTCTTCTCCTGGTGCTGCTTTCTTAAAGCTAACATGGCCAGATTTGCCATTTTGAACAACAGCTGCCAAAGAAGGTAGACAAGGAGTATGGGAAAGCAACTCCACAGAGCTCCAGCAAGAGACAGAGCTCCTGGTAACCAGGGACACATGCTTTCCCATACACTATCCTTCTTCTCTCTACTCAGCCTTCACTGCTTTCCAACAGGCCACAACTGTTCATGTGCAGAGACCCTAGCTCACTGTCGCTGGGTTCTGCCCCACTCCCACCAGCTGGACCCTTCGATGTCAATTTATTTTTTGCATTTTGGTTTTTTTTTTTATTTAATATTTGTGTTGTTGTTACTTCTCTGTCTCCCCATTCCACACTTTTCTCCTGCCCAGCTGGCCTTGTGTGCTATCCCCTCCACTTCCTGACAGGCTGTAATCTTTTGGTTTGTTTGCTTTGTTCTTGTTGTTTATTTGCTTATTTATTACACTTTTTTGGTTGATTTTCTCTCTCTCTTTTCCTTCATTAACTTTTTCCTGCTCAGCTAGCCAAATATGCTATCGGCTGCTATTTTTTTGGTTTGTTTGCTTTTTTCTTTCTTTCTTTCTGCTACTTGATTTTTAGAATTTTTAATTTATTTGTAACCTTTTTTGTTGCTTCTCTATCTCTCCCTTTCTTCTTCCTTTCCTTTCTGCCACCCACCTAGACTGTGCACCAGTCATGCTACTTCTCAGCAGTGGAGTTTGTACACACCAGTACACAGCCTCATTGGGTCTGCCCCACCCTATCCTGTCAAATCCTACCACACCACCATTTTAATTTACTTATTTTTCTTTCTTCACTTTTTGCTTCCTTTTATTTTTTAATTTGTTTTGTGTTTCTCTCTCTTCTCTCATCCAGCCATTTAGCTCTGCACATCACATGCTCTCCTTTCCCTCCTGCCTATCTGCACCATGCTCCAAGCATCATGTAGCTGAGCAGTACTAAAATAGTCCCTGGGTCCTTACCCTTCACTGCCCCCTACTCTATCCTATTAACCCCAGTTCATACCACAAACTACCAATTCCTGCCCCATCACCCCTGCTGGACCTGCATTGCTGCACCATAACTGAATAGCCAGTCCTGCCCATCTCAACAGTGTTGTGAGAGGTGTTGTGTTCCCAGACGAGCAAGCAACAAAACACAACAAACTCGCCTACTCAGACATAACAAATAAAACAAAAATGTAGGACAAACCAATCAAATCTACAGTCAAGAAATGAAGAAAATGATTCTTCAAAGTCTCAGACGCAGCAGAAGAATCAAAACATATTTCAAAAAAACAGAAGAGGATGGCTCCAGAAAGCAACCAAAATAAAACACCACAATACCTTCTGCTAGAAGAAAAGGCACTGGAACCACCTGGTAGGGAATTCAAAACAGTGATATTAAGGATTCCCCAACAGATCAAGGAAAATGCAGAAACAATTTAAGGAAAAAATAGAAAAAAATTATGAAAAATACAGACAAAATCATGAAAAAGACAAAACAATGGAAGAATTCAGGGAAATTATACAGAAACAAAATGTCAAGAAAAGAAAGAAAATGACTAGAAATCACACCAAAACAACTAGAAATCCAAAAAATAAACAAGAGTACAGAAATGCACAGCACAATAGAAGGTCTTAGGAGTAAATTTAAAATAATAGAAGATAGGGTCAGCAAAACCGAAGACAAATACTTTGATACCACTTTGTTTGAGGTGAAATCAGAGAGAAGAATGAAGGAAACCTGATAACAATGTGGGATACAATCAAAAGCAAAAATTTGTGAGTGATAGAAGCTCCAGAGCAAGAGAAGAAAATGGAAAACACAGAAAGAATCATTGAAGATTTACTGACAGAAAGCTTCTTTGTATCAAGATGAAATGCTGACCATCCAAGAAGTTCAATGAACCTCATGTGGGATAGACCTCCAAAGGAAAAACAGCAAAGCATATCATAAACACACTCACTAAACACAAGAACAAAGACAAAATAATGAGAACAGCTCAAGAAAAAAGTGAAAAGTCATATACAAAGGGGAAGCAATAACACTAGGCTCTGATTACTTGGCAGAAGCCATGCAGGCAAGAAGACAATGGGATGACATACACAAAATCTTGGGGGAAAAGATTATTAACCAAGAATAGTATAGCCTGCAAAACTCCTACTAAAATATGATGGTGAAATTAGGACATTTCCAGATACACAGAAATTAAGGGAATATGTAAAAACCAAACCAAACTTATAAGAATTATTAAAGAAGTTATTTGTTTAGAGAACCAACAACATTAGGTAATGATGTGATTCTAGCATGTAAGAACATCCTGCAGATAAAAATCTAGATAATGAACTTTCAAGAATAAAACTTAACAGGAGGTAATGCCAAGATGGCAGAGTAAAGGGACACTTCCTGTGAACCCTCTAAAAACAAAAACCCAAAAGAACAAATGAATCCAGTAATACAATGTTCTAGGAGCTCTGAACATCAAAGGGATTGTTGAGAAATTGGGGAAGAGTAATGCGGGTGAAAGAGTATCACCTGAAGTACACTGGATTCCACAGTCCTAACTTACTGAAAAATGGTCACAGCCAACATGTGATGGGCCAAGCCATGGAAGTTGGTGGGTGTCCTCCTCAGCAAGGATGATTGTCTGGAAAATCCACTTGCACTTCCAGAGCCAGAGAGAGACAACACCAGATCATTGAAAACTAAGTCTTTGCATGTAACCAACAATACATGGTTCTGAATCTTTCCTTTGAGATAGGCCTATCTCTCTTCTCTCAATACTACTCCCTCCCTTCTCTGTGTTGCACCCTGATCTGGAGTCTGACACCATCAACTGAGCCAGAAGTAGGACTCCTTAAGCCTGCCCTGAGCCATTCTCCAGCACTAACAGTGAGAAAAATATAACAATCTCAGGGAAAGGGGGAAAATTCTGCCAACTCCCCTAAGCTTGAAATCAGGACAGAAACTGTTCCTTTATCTATATTCAGACATAAGGGGACAGACTATCCTCTGAGACACTTGGGGATGATTGTTAACCCTCTGCTCTACTCGGTGGCTGCAATCAGACACCTGTGGCTATACTAATCACCCCTATCCATCTGAGATAGTGGGAAAGAGCCTGCAGCAAACACTTGGTGACTAGTTATCTGTATACTTGCACTGAATCCATATAAGAAAACTAAATGGACTCTTGGACTCTTATGACTACTACCAGCTCTCACCATGTGGTGAAAAGGCATTAGAGCTTCAAAGACAATGATAACCAAACTATCACACACAACCAGCCTATCTGTACATTTGTAAACAAGAAACTAGAACACCATAGGCAAACAAAATAAGCACATACAATTTACTGATGGCTCAAAAACAATAGCCCACATCAAGCACTTAAAAAAGCAGACCATGATTTCTTAGAAAGTTCCCAAAGCAAAGAATCAAATTTTCCAGAGGAAGAAAACCTCCTGGAATTATCAGAAGTAGAATACAAAAGATTAATATTTAGAACACTTCAAGAGATGAGGAAGCAGATGAGACAAAATGCAGCAGAATATAATGAAAAATTGAACAGGCTTTAAGAAAGCATACAGTGGCAAGAATTAGAAATTCAGAAAATTAATAATAAAATACATAATTAGATAACTCAATAGAAAGTCAAAGGAGCAGAATTGAGGCAATGAAAAGCTGAATTAGTGAAATTGAAGATAAAGCACATGGCATCAACATATTTGAATAAAAATAACAAAGGAATTTTTTAAAAAATAAAGAAACAGTCAGATTATGTGAGACTGTATGAAGAGGGGAAACCCTGGTGGTGTAGTGAGTTAAGTGCTACGGCTGCTAACCACAAGGTCAGCAAACCCACTGCCGTCAAGTAGATTCCAACTCATAGAGATCCTATAGTACAGAACAGAACTGCCCCGTGGAATTTCCAAGGAGTGCTTGGTAGAGTTGAACTGCCAACTTTTTGATTAGCAACTGTAGCACCTAACCACTGACCCATCAGGGTTTCTAGAGATGTAAAAAAATTGTACAAAGAAAACACTGTTCCAAGAAACCAAAAGACACGTACATTCATGGAAAAACATATCATGCTCATAAAAAGGCAAACTCAATGTGTTGAAAAACGTCAGTTCTACCCAAAAAACCAGAAATGACTGCCATTAAGTCAATTCCAACTCATAGCTACCCTATAGGACAGAATAGAATTGTTCTACAGAGTTTCCAAAGAGTGCTTAGCAGATTTGAACTGCTGATCTTTTGGTTAGTGGATGCAGCACTTAACCACTACATTATGAGGGTTTCTAATTCTACCCAAAGTGATCTGCAAATACAATGCAATCATAATACAAATGCCAATCATTAATATTATATGGAAAAGGAAGAGGCCTCAGATAGGTAAAGCATTACTGAAGAAGAAGACAGCAAGAGTACTTGCAAAACAGCATAGCCAGTTGCCATCTCTGTGTGGTGTACTGCTGTTTCTAATTGTGCTTAAAATCCAATGAGCAAGAGATGTGGTTGTTATGTAACACATACCAAAAAAAAAAAAAAAAAAAAAAACCCTGTTGCTATGAAGTCGATTCTGACTCATAATAACCTAATAGGACAGAATAGAACTGTCCTGTAGAGTTTTCAAGAAGTGCCTGGTGGATTTGAACAGCCGACACCTTGGTTAGCAGGTGTAGCACTTAACCACTACACCGCCAGAGCTTTATTAACACATCCACTACCTTTTTTTGCTAAGAGAGAGATTAGATTTCTTGTAATTTTCTCCCTTCTGGTTATGATTCTGGTTCACCTAAATTTTAAAACTTTCAGTCTGTTCTGGTTTCACTACCTTGACCATGTCTCAGCCAGGAAGAATTCATCTGAATCACTGGAGAAATTACAAATTAAAACTACAGTGAGATACCACTACACACTAAGCAGTGTCTGCAAGATTTAAAGACTGCACTATGGAAAAACAAACAACTAAACAATCCCTTCACCCTTACCCCAGGCTAAAAACTGTTAGTCATGGCTTTTCCAACAAGACACACAAAAACTTGAATATGAGTTGAGACAATTATATAAATTTATTATTCTATCAGACTACCTCAACATACAAGAAAACATATGGGACAACTTAATTTATCTTACCCACTAGAAGCCTAGTCTCTCATTTTAAATATATTCGTTTCTTTTACCTGGAAAACTCTTGAAAATAGTCAAAACATCTGAGGTAACGAACAGGAAACAAAAATGGTGTATCACAGTTTAAAAGAAAACTTAGGTTCCTTGTCTTAGCTATCTGGTGCTGCTATAACAAAAATACCACTGAAATGCCAATGAAAGGCTTTAACAAACAGAAATTCCTTTTCTCACAGTCTAGGAGGCTAGAAGTCTGAAATCAGGGTGGTAGCTCTTGGAGAAGACTTCCTCTTTCTATTGGTTCTGGGGGAAGTCCTTGTCATCAATCTTGCCAGCCACAGGGAACCAGAGTCCAAATGATACACACCACTCCCAGGTTTCCTGGTGGTATGAGATCCCTTCTGTCTCTGCTTGATTCTCTTTTTTATGTCTCAAAAGAGATTCACTCCAAATACAACCTAAGCCTGTAGACTGACTCACGGATACAGCCTAATGCTGTAAATCGAGTCTTACTTTGTTAACATAACTGCCTTTAATATTGCTTCATTACTGTCATAGATGTTAGGATTTATAACACATGGGATAATTGCATTGCATCACAAAATACTGGGCAATCACATAACACTGGGAATCACAGCCTAGTCAAGTTGGCATACACTTTGGGGGAACGCATTTCAACGCATAATATTTCTTTTAAACAATTTTATGAAACAGATAGCAGTGTTGATCCAAAAATTAAATTACAACCAGAAACTATTCAAGCCAGTTTTAATTTAGAAGCTCTTATATCCTAATTCACTGTGCAGAAACTCTAAATTCCCCTTAATGAGTACGTACTAGTGGTTAATGGTCTTCTGTCCTCCCTGAGACTACAACCACACGTATGAAAACTACTCTGGAGTATTTTCACCAAAAATGCACCTGAAGCAAACTTAAAATTTAGAGAAAAACACAGCGAGTTGGCACAGCTCCAACCAAGCTGCAACTAGCCCAAAGTGAAAAAACTTAGCAAGTTCATCAACACACTAGACAGCAAGCTGCAACTAAGATGACAAAGGACTGTGAATCAACCACAGAGGACTTGGAAACACAAAGAGGGTAGAAGTCTCCAACCAAAAGCTTTTATCTGGAGACGACGCCCAGGAGCTGGGAAAAGTGGCTCGAGAATGCGAAGAGTTCAGAGGGACAGTGATGCCTCAAAGTCCCCTCGTGGAGTCATCTAGCAGCCAACTTGCTTTTGAATTCCACATCACTGCCACCAAAATGCTGTAGGAAAAAAACTGAATGCTATTTAAAGCTAAACCAGAGAGGTGTGTTAAGGCTTTAAAACAATTACTGTCAGGAAACTACATAGTCCACTGAAAATGGAGCCAGGTAGTCCTGGGACATTTTCTTACAGAAGTGTCCACAGGTACAAGGAAGAGCCAAACTACAGGGAGGGCAATTACAGGAAAATCAATCAATATTATCATAATCACACTCTGATTGGACACTGATTATTCATCCTATAGTTAGTGATTACAGAGAGTTTCACAGGACGCTTATATCATGGTCACAAGATGCTGACATGTGTTTTCTCTATCTTGCAAAAACATCTTGTTTTCAGCAGCACCCAGGCAGTATTCTTCCTGAGTGTACATATTTAAGGGGTGCAGATGGTCACTTGGTTCATACCCCTAGAGACATAGAGTTTCACACCTTGGTTTTGACAACTGAGGAAAAACGTATTTTTCTCAGAAACATAACTGTTAGTCTAGAAATCCAGGTTAAAATTAGATAGTATGGTCAGCATATTATGCCTCTGTCTCACTGCTGCACTGAAAATTGACTTTTTATGAGACATTAGTTAGTATTTTCCTCCCACTGACCTCCCCAGCTTTGGGATAGGACAGTGGGGACAATAATGTGAGCCCGAAAGCAGGTGGGAGAAGGAAGTAAGCCTACAATGGTCAGTGAGCTGGGAGCTGGGGGCCCACAGTGGTAGAAGGCAGGGACAAGCAGGACACGAAAGTCACTGTAGATGGCTTTGGGGTTAGGCAGATCTTGGCACTGTCCTTGTGTCCTCTGCTCTTGGCACTGTCACCAGGTGACTTCTTCAGCCTCAATTTCGTCATTTGCAAAATGGAGATAATAGTCCCTATCTCATAGGGTAGCGATGCGTGCTGAGTGCAAGAATACACATGAAGTGTGTTTTATGGACTTAATTGTGTTCCCCAAGAAGATATGCTGAAATATTAACTGCTGCACCGATGAGTATGACCGTGTTCAGAGGAAACAACGCTTTTTTTTTGCAGATGTTATACGTTAAAGTCATACCTGAGTAGGAATAGATTGGGTCCTAATTGTAACCTTATTTTACAAAAGACAAGGACAGACACGGAAATAGTCGCATACACAGAGGGAAGATACGAGGATCCCTCTACAAGTCAAGAAACACCTTGGGCTACAGAATCCAAAAAAGACAAGGAAGACTCTTTCCCTAGAACCAAGAAAGAGCATAGGAAACCAAACCGGTCATTGATGAGTCAATTCAGACTCATAACTACCCTGTAGAATAGAGTAGCACTGCCCCAATAAGGAAAGCCAGGTGATATAGTGGTTAAGTGCTGCAGCTACTAATTAAAAGTTTGGCTGTTCCAATCTGCCAGGCATTCCTTGGAAACTTCATGGAGCAGTTCTACTCTGTCCTACAGGGTTGCTATGGGTCAGAATCAACTTGATGGCAATGGGTTTGAGTCGGGCACCATAAGGTTTCTAAGGAGCTGCTGGCAGATTTGAACTGCCGACCTTTTGGTTAGCAGCCAGACTCAATCACTGCGCCACCAGAACTGCAAGACAGAGCATAAAACCCTGGCTGGTTACTTAATTCTCACTTGAAACCTCTAGAACTGTGAGATAATAAATTTCTGTTCTTTAAAGCCAACCCCTTTGTGGTATTTTACCATGGCAGCCTTAAAAAACTAAGACAGCATGTGATCCTAAATGTGGCCCTAACAAAACTGTCTCCAAAGTGACACAGATGTGCATGCACACTCGTGTACACACACTCCTAGAAAGCCAGATGAGGTTTAAAGGAATGACAGGAGAATGTTAGAGGCAAGGCGGTAGAGAACGTTACTAGAATACTAGTAATGTGAACTTGCGTTGTGAACAAATCACAGAACTCTTTGTATGCTTTCAATGAAGCTGGCCCTCCAGTCAGGCTGGGAGGTTGCCTGTGGAGATCTGCGGAGTGGTATAGCTTTGGGCAGTTCTATAGTGGGAGATAACTGACCGGGGCTCTGATGTTGGCTAGAAAATAGGCCAGGGAACACTGTTTGATTTTAACTGTCACGAGACGCAGGCGCTGAGTGACCTAGTGAGCCCCAAAAGACATCCTCCCATAAGGCGCATCAGCATCACGTGGAAGCTTGTAGAAAAGCAAATTCTTGGGCCCTACTCCAGAGTTGTTGAATCAGAATAGTTGGGCATGGAAGAAGAAATCTGTGGTTTAGCAAGCCCTCCGGGTGATTCTGACACACAGTTGATTCTGAGGACCACTGGTCTAACTCTGGAAACCCTAGTGGTATAGCACTATGGCTGTTTCCCCAAAAGTCAGCAGTTTGAATCCACCTTGTGCTACTTGGAACTCTATTTGGCAGTTCTACTCAGTCCTATAGCGTTGCCATGAGCTGGAATCGATTTGACGGCAGTGGGTTTGGATGTAACTCTGGTTTTACAGTGGTTAAGAAATTGGCTGCTAGCCAAAAGATTGGCAGTTTAAACCCAACAGCTGCTCCTTGGAAACCCTATGGTTTTATCTGTCTTACAGGGTAAGCAAAAGAAGAGGAAGGCATAGGGGTACACCCTGAGATTTCCAATAAAAGACCGCAATTGATGGTCCAGCAATTTCGGGGTTCCCCTGTGAGCATGGCTCCTGGACCTGATGCTGCCCCTGCCCATAAATAATAATGAAGGTCCACTCTTCGGATACGAATGGGTTGGACTTGGTGATGCAGAGTGACCGCATATTGTGGGAATTTTATGGTCCTATGCATCTATAGGATGTCATCCTGCTGACCTCTTGTTGGAGGAAGGGGAGTGGTGGAGAGGAGGGGATAGGAGACTGTTGGGAGGATAGGACATGTACAGAGCAGAGAGGAGGGGTGTGCTGTCACCGGGTAGGGAGAGCAGTGGAAGCTGCATATAGGTGGACATGTAAATTTATATGGGAATGTACATTTTCATTCAATCATAATTTAAAAAAAAAAAAGAGGAAGTCCCTTGACGAAATGGATCAATATAGTGCCCGCAACAATGGGCTTAAGCATAAAAAGAATTGTGGACATAGGGAAGACCGGGCAGTGTTTCGTTCTGTTGTTCAAGAACGACTCGACAGCACCTAACAACAACACCAACAAAAGGGTCACTGTGAGTCAGAATCTACTCAGTGGCAATGGGTTTGGTGTAACTCGAGCACACTGAATCTTAACCTGGGGTGCATATTAGAATCATCTGGGGACTTGTCAAAATGAGATGCCCAGATCCTATATGAAATCAATTTACTCCGATTCTGGGATGGGTCCTGAACATCTGCCATTTTTAACAACTCTTTAGTGATGCTAATGTATGGTTAGAGTTGCTGTTCAGGTACCTGGTGCATAATATTACAAGTCTGAAAAATACTTTCTGGATGGTTAAAAATATATTCTGAAAAATCCTCCATATTAGTGGTTTTCTTCTATAGGAGTAGTCCCAAGGCCTGACAACGAGGGGTGCTTCAGGGGGGCAGAGGGGATGTCTGGTGAAGGAGGACCACACTTGCAGAAGACAGTAGCCTAGATTCCATTGTGCTCCCTCTTCTAAGTGCACAGCAGGGATCTGACCTTTAACCTGGCCTACTTCTGTTTATCCACAAGGGAAGATGCCATGCAATTGTAGGAAAGGGCCTTCAGTTTCTTTTTCTTTCCCATCTCATACATTGTCCTGAAACCTTAGGACATGAGGAGTATAAATGGGTTCACTTGTGCCAGCTCCTCTCTAATACCACAGGGCTTGATCCCTGTCATTTCACTGCTGCACACAGTCAGCACTTTAAGGCTGCTTGACTTCTCTTGGTGTGCTGTAAAGGTAAGCTGCTAGCAAGTCCGTGGTGGGTCGTAGTCTTTGCGGTCCAGATACTAGGCTTCTCAGTTGAGTGAGAAATAGTGAATCAGAGTACAGCTCTCCATCCCAGCTGCCCATCAAGATCTCCTGGACAGATTGGTACCAACTAATACTACAAATTCCTCTCCAGCTCCATTAAATTGGGATACGGAATATTGGAGTTCTCCAATCTATCCTCTTAGTAGAATCTTCAGACAATTCAGATGTAGCCAGTGTATAAAAGTTTGGGAGGCATTGTATGCTAGCCTACTCTTTCCACAAAATGATGCCTTTTTTCTAGGGGAAAAAAAATACATGACTTAAGTGTTGTCACACAAAACAGACGTATGAAAGAGTGTGACATTATTTAGGGTAAAAAATTTAATAAATGCAAACACTTAGAACAGTCATAATTCTTTCTATTTCACTTCAATTTCTTTTCCACTCATTTGATTCTATCCCCAGGATTAGGTGTGCTTCTTATCCCGAAACTCTGACTTCGGAATTTAACTCTCTTCCTCTTGTGATTTTAAGACACAAAGTTAGTCATCAAATACCATTCAAGATGCTTTCACTTCTTGTTTTCCTCCTTCTTTGTCAAAATCACTGCTTAACTATTAAAGTTGATGAGAAGGATGGTGTGATTTGATCTCCTTAGCCCCACAATCTATGCCGTTTTTCCTTTTAGACTCCACCTAGGACTTACCAAATAGCAAGGAGGAAATATAATCATGTAATAGTATCATCAGGACCATTTTTTTCATTCCTTTTTCCTTTTTTAAAAGTATTTTGTTGTGCTTTAAGTGGGAATTTACAATTCAAATCAATTCATCATACAAAAATTTACACACTGCTATGTAACTCTAGCTGCTCTCCCCACCCTGTGACAGCATGCTCCTTCTTTGTACCCTGTATTTCCTGGTCCATTCAGCCAGTTCCTGTCCCCATCTGCTCTCTCATCTCGCCTTTGGACAGGAGCTGTCTAGTTAGTCTCACGTATCTACTTAAGCCAAGAAGCATACTCTTCACCTGCTTCGTTTTATGTCTCTTAGTGCATGTGGTCCAATCTTTGTCTGAAGTGTTGGTTTCAGGAGTGGTTTCAGTTCCAAGCTAACAGAAAGTCCTGGAGCCGTGTCTTCTGGGGACCTTCTAATCTGTTGGAATATCAAGTCTGGTCTTTTTAATAGAGTTTGAGTTCTCCACCCTGTTTTTCTCTCACTATGTCAAGAACTTTTTGTTGTGTTCCTTGACAGGGCAGTCATTGGTTGTGGCTGGGCACCATCTAGTTCTTCTGGTCTCATGATGATGTAGTCTCTGAATCAAGTGGCCCTTTCTGTCTCTTAGGCTCATATTCTCCTTATGTCTTTGATGTTCTGCATGTTTCTCAGGACCTTTCTTGAGTTCTCTTCTCATGCTGTTTTGCTTTAACTGCTAATGTTGTTGCTGCTGGGTGTCATCCAGTTGGATGCTATGTACAAAAGCATGATACACCACCCTGTCTTGCACCACACTCAGAATCCTATCTACTAGTACATGTGCTAATTAGCTTAAGAGTCTTTTAACGTTACAGCTTGTATTGATGTTAATTTGGAAACCAATTAGATTCACACCCCAAAGACTTCTTACCTGATTCCCTTGACAACCATCTCCAAATCTGTGCAAAAATTATCAATTTATGTGGACAGCAAGAATACAATTGAACAGGAGCTAAAGGGGGAGGCAAATATCATAACTTCTTTCTTGGGCACTGAGATTCAGAGCAGGGAAACGTTAACTCAGGGCTGGCTGCCCAGCCTCCTGCCAGTGTGCCACTCACACCTTGGATGACTTCCTGAAGACAGCCAAGACAGTTTTTCTGTCCCTCTTTCAGAGTGGAGACACAGTGGAAAACCAAACCAAACTAAACCTGGTGCTGTTGACTCGATTCAGGCTCACAGCGACCCTGTAGGACAGATGAGAACTGCCCCATAGGGTTTCCAAGGAGCAACCAGTGGAATGAACTGTTAGCTTTTTGTTTAGCTCTCAACCACCACACCACCAGAGCTCTAGACAGAAGGAAGGAACTTGTGAAAAAGACACCCATGCCCACCTTCACCTTTAAAGGGCACCAGATGCAGAAGACTTTTTCTTCTTCCTCTTCAAGTTGTTGTCACTTACCCTTGAAAAACACTTAGAATATTGTTGTCCTTGTTAGGTTCTGTCAAGTCAATGTCAACTCACAGCAGCTGCATGCAACAGAGTAGAATTACAGCCTAGAGTTTTCTTGGCTACAATCTTTAGGGGAGCAAAGTACCAGGACTTTTACCTGGGGAGCTGTTGGGTGGGCTCAAACTATCAATATTTCTGTCAGCAGTCAAGCACCTGACCACTGTGCTACTAGAACTCCTGGAATATTCTAACTGACCCATAGGGTTTCCCTGGCTGTCATCTTCATGGAAGCAGTCACTGGTGATCTGCCTCTATGAAGATTAAAGCCAAGAAAACCATGTAGGGTAGTCCTGCTCTAGCATATGGGGTTGCTATGAATTGAAATAGATAAAATGGCATCCAACGACACCAACATCATGTGCATTATCTGTATCCTGCATTTGGGGAAAAAAAATGCCAGGGATGAGGACCTATTTGCAGATGGGCTTGTGAGCTCCGATTGCAGACCTCTTCAGGCTGGAAAGTGGATCCAGCCATCCAGGGTGTTTGGGGTTTAGCAGACAGCCATGGTGAGCAGAAACACTCTGACCAGGCCTGCCTAAAATGTCAGTCTTGGCTGTCCCATTGCCCTGTTCCCTGGAGGCTCTGTGGACATTGTCTTCTCCCAGTGCTAGAAGAGGTGGTAGATGGGACAAGCCTGACACTTTAATGCCAGACACCCAGTGCAGCTGATGCAGGCTGGATCTGCTTGCCAGACTTGGCTGGCCTCCTTCTCTGTTTAAGGCAGCATTAAGAAGATTGATTTCTGTTAGCCAGCCATAATGGGAGACTGTAATGGCCGTGAGAGAGACTCTTGGCTCGTGGATGCCCTGTACAGGTGCCAGCAGTTTGGGGGGAGAGCACTTGAAAGGGAGCCAGGCAAGGCTTCTCTGTAGCTTCTTGATTTTCTGTTTTCTCTTCTCCACTCCTTCTCTTTCTGCACTCTTTTTGCTTAACCTCCATTTTCTTTTCCTCTTCAACTACCAATTTGGTCCCTCATGGTCTAGAAATACTTTATGTGGAAGGGACACAGAGTCACTCTTAGTTTTGGAATTGGGGGAGTTTCTCACTTGGACACCCCTCACTTCATCCTCACTGCAGCTGCACTCAGATGGGCAGAGTTTCTGCAGCACTTCTGGGTGAAAGGTTCTTACCTTCCCTCATGTGACATTCCCAGATGGATCCCAGATCCTTCAGGGGGCTGCAAGCTTTTCCTTGTGGAGTTTTACTGCTCCCAAAAGAGCAGAGAACTCAGTCATCACAGGAGCTGAAGGGTGATTCCCAGGAACTCTGCTTGACTGCAACTCAGTTTTGGATACTTCCAGTCTTTTGGGGTGCAGAGAAGGGAATTTGGCTTCTGGCTAGTGGAGACCCCTACTCCACTATGCTTCCAAGGCATTGTAGTCAGTATACATGTCCTGGAGGGGGTTTCCAAACGCAAAACACAGACAGTTATGACCTCTTCTCTCACATGCTCCAGGGTTTGTCCAGAGGTGCCCAGATCTCTGATGAGTTCTACTTGCCAGTCCCAGACTCCCCTGAGCTGCCCATGTTCTCAGAGGCAGCTGGGCAGGAAAAGGTCACAGACTGGCTGGGTGGACAGCAACCACAGCTATGGCTTCCCTCTCTTCCCCTGACCCATGATGCAAGATTCTGCTTCTGTTTGCTGCTATCAGCACTTAGGAGGGGGGGAGGTCAAGACCTCAGAAAAGTCAGTAGAGACAGCCCTGACTTGTAGGTGGGCATTCTGCTGTGCTGCTTGCCTGGAGTAGTCTTTCTCAGAGTAAGCAGCACTCTATATCATGGCATGGCTGGAAGTGACCTTCTGAGGCCACTCAAGCCATTTCCTTAGCCTGGGCAAAATGGTGCCTGTAGAGGTCAAGTCTGCTGTTATTAGTAGGAAAATAAAAAACCAAACCCACTGCCGTCAAGTTGATTCTGAATCATAGTGACCCTATAAAACAGAGTAGAACTCTCCCATAGGGCTTCCAAGGAGCATGTGGCACTTAATCACTATACCATCAGTAGGAAAGGGCACCCTACCAAGTTAATGCTGGTCCCAGGTGTATCCTTCAAAGAGTCAATCATCTTTCTCTATGAATGCATAAAAGCAAAACTGAGATTGTAGTTAAAACCAGTTGCTGTTGAGTTAGTTGTCTCTGACTCACGGTGACTTCAAGTGTAGCAGAGTATAACTATGCTCCATAGGGTTTTCAATGGCTTATTTTACATTGCGAGGTCTTCCAAACTGCTTCTGGGTGGACTGGAACTGCCAACTTTCTGGTTAGCAGCTATACATGTGCATGATTGTCCACCCTTTCGCCACCTGATGAGATTTCCCTGTGTTGTAATTCCTACCTCTGTGATGGTAATGGAAACCCAGGTGTTAGTGGTTAAGTGCTAGGGTTGCTAATCAAGAGATCGACAGTTCAAATCCACTAGACCTCCTTGGAAACTCTATGGGGCAGTTCTATTCTGTCCTGTAGGGTCACTATGAGTTGTAATCAACTCAATGGCAGTGTGACTTTTTGGGGGGAGGTTATGATGTTGATGAGGTGGGACAGGCAGCAATTAGGTTAACGAGGGAGGAGTCAATCTCCAAGATTGGATTGTGCCTTGAGCCAATCTCTTTCGAGATACAAAAGAGAGAAGTGAGCAGAGAACTTCAGCCACCAAGAAGTGAGGGGGACGTTCAGCCACCAAGAAACCTGCACTGGGGGCAGATCTTGTCCTTTGTCATTGTGGTTCCTGTGTGGAGAAGTTTCTAGTCCAGGAAAAAAATTGATGAGCATGACCTTCCTCCAGAGCCAACAGAGACAGAAAGACATTCTGAATTTGGACTTTTAGCCTACTGGACGGAGGAAATAGATTTCTCTTTGTTAAAGTCATCCACTTGTGGTACTTTTGACACAGCAGCACCAGACATCTAAGCACGCCTGCCATTTTCGCGGAGGCCACCTAAGTGAGACTTGCCCGTGTCTCCAACCCCAGTCCGCAATTTCAGTTTTTTTACCTTTACTTACCAGGCCCCTGTTGCACTGCTGTCCCCACTCCGTTTATGACATCAACTCTTAACTTTCACTTATTAAATGTTACCCTTTCAGAGGTGCACATTAGAACAAAAAGATCTTTCACTTCACAGGTGTCGCTCCTTTAGAAGATATTTGTGGATTAATATAAGCAATTTCCCCCTCTGTTACACTAGGAACCTTGTACGTCATTATGCTGCCTTCAGTTAAGAAATAAATTTTAAGTTGTGCGCAATACATTTTGTTTGTGTCATGTTTCTTGGCTATGTGACTTAGCAGAAGGGAAGAAGCCTCTCTGGGCCCTTATAGGCTGAAGAGCTGTGGAGCTAAGACAACCAGCAGGGGTACCTTGGGATTGGACAGCTGAGGGGCTATTAGGAACAGGAACGCATAATGTTGGCTTGGAAGCTCTTTGTATTTCTGCAAAGTAAATATCTCCTCCATCACTGCTGAGTCCTCAGTGAAGTCTACCTCGTGCACAAATGTGGTGTGAGGACAGAGTTGGGGGCACTAGGCCTGTCTGGATTGATGTGCTTAACAGAGATTTTGTAGCGGTTCACATACTGAACTCCTCAAGCAGAAAAAGAAGTTGGAGGTTTCCACTGAAAACTCTTGACATCCCTGTTGCCTCTATCACTTCAGGCACCATGGCCTGACATCTGATGGCCAGCCTCTGGTCCTTCATCTTTCTCTGCAGCCTTGGAAGGCTGCCCTGCCCATGCCAGCGTGGGCACCGTGACATCGATGCTGCCCAGCAGGGAAAGCTTCAACCAATGCCTGGTGAGAATTGGTATGTAAACACCTCAACTCTTTTTGGGAAATTAATTAATTAATCGATCGATGTTTAACTATGTTATTGTGCTTTAAGTGAAGTTTACAATCCAAGTCAATTTGTCACGGGCCCCCTGTCCCCCACACTGCTACCTAGCTCTAGCTGCTCTCTCCACCCTGTGACAGCACACTCTTCCTCTCTACCCTGTTAAATACCCAACTCTTCACAGCTGGATGGAATGGCTCTTAGGTGTCTTTTCTATACAGGCTTCCAGAGTACCCCCACCTGCGCTCCCCGCCCCACAGGACAAGCCCATTGTGACAATTGGCTTGATACTGCACTCTTCATTGTCTTCCTTTCCTTGGTGGTGTTATTTCCCCTTGTTCTACCCATGTTTCCTTCACCTTCCGTGTTCATTATCTTCTGAGGCAGAGCTAGAGTTGGGAGTCTTATTCCAATTATTTGTTGGGGGACCATTCTCAGGAAAAGAGAACATGGAGAAAGAACAGGGCAGAGGAAGGAGCTGAATGAGAACAAGTCTTGACTGAAGACTGGCTTTGCTCTAATCCCACTCTGGAGGACAAAGAGCATCTCAGAGTAGCTCCCTGTCACTTGAGTCATGGACATTTTGGATCTTTATTTCAGTTAGGTATTTATTAAAGGCTGCCCATAGGTTGGGGTAACAGGCATATCCCCCTAGCAGAGGCAATTCCTGTTAGGCTCAAGGCGGTGCTGCAGAGAAGAGGTCAGCTGTGAGCTGTCAGCAGACAGCAGGCAGTCAGGGGACGCCTGCACCTGCCCATAAACGGGTTGCTCTGAGAATATGCACCTGGGTTTCAGACCAAGTTTCACACTGGGGTGCCCACAGGTCCCTTGGAGCCGTGAACACAGCTGCTCTTAGTGTGACAAGACTTTCTGGCAAGAGGGAAATATCCAGAGTTGGAAGTGACCAAAGTGGCAGTGTCTGAGGCTGGGGACAGTCTGGAGGGGTGAAGACAGGGGCCATCTGCCTGTGGTGCTTGAGGAACTCCCAGGCCAGTGTTTGTAATTCCTTTGAAACTCTCGATGACACTAACAGCAAAAGGTGTAGACGACCAAGCTGGCGAGCCCGGGCTGGCTCTGGAGAAGCAGGAGGATTTCATCAGGTGTGACAAAATCCAAGCCAGCAGTGCTCATCTGCGACCCAGCTATTAATCATTAGAAAACCTGACCACTCTTTATTCTAGTTTTTCAAAAGGAAGATTTCGAGAGGCAAGAAGTGACACACACGAATTTAATCAGAGTGCTTCTGTCGCACTGCTGAGTCCTCGGTGGAGGTGTTAAAAAAGCACCCATTTCCCGTTGACCTCTGTGAGCGGCACTCATGGATTCTGCCATTAATAAGTCCCCTTTGGTTCTCACTCTCCAATTAGCTGTGTGATCACCTAACAGTATTTTGATCTGGACTGTATTTCTTGTTTTAATGATTAACATTTTATACCTTAGACTCTTGGTAAAAAGCAAGATAAATTGTCTTTATTTCTTCCACTTGATCCAGCACACACACCACTCCCTAAAGACAATGATCCAATTTTTCACTCTCAACAGCCTATTCACTGACTTTTGAGCAGGAATTGTACTCTCCTAACTTTTAGACAGGTAAATCAAGGCACTGAGCAGCTACTGGACTTATTACAATTGACCCACTTAAAAAAATTAAAAACCCGGAGAGTCTGCTATGTGAGTGTCAGAGCCTGAGGGCAGTTGAGGCCCTTTTCATGACCTCCTCGGATGAAATACATGGAAATAGTGAGCACTGTGGTTTCTGAGCTGCAGTTTTACTGAGCGTCAATCCTTCAGATAGACTGAATCACTTCAAGAAAGGACTTCAGAAAAAAATTCACTGTTATAGCCCAGATTCTGACACAGCGCATGAACTGAATAAGTAGTTTTGAATGAACACAGGAATTGAAGCACCTTTTCCTGTGATTTTATCTAGTCAAGTCATATTTGTTTGAAAACATTTTCAAGCTTAATATGTAATTTTAAAAAAACGTTTCTCATATAAACCAAACCCGTTGCTGTCGAGTCAGTTCTGACCCACAGTGCCCCTGTAGGACAGAGTAGAAGTGCCATCCAGAGTTCCCAAGGAATGCCTGGCAGATTTGAACTGCCAGCCTTTTAGTTAGCAGCTGTAGCACTTAGCCACTAGACCACCCAGGTTTCCATTTTTTGTATAGGCATTTTTAAAGAGCCAGTCCCTAAGAAACAGTGCGTACACACCTATAGGAAACATACTGTCCTGTTTTCTCTCATTTGTCCTGCAGCTTGCCTTTTCACAGAAAAGGGTATCTTGAAGATCTGCCCAAGATGGGCACAAATAGTTCCACTGTCCTTTTTTAACAGTTGCATTAATATTTCATACAATGGCTAAATCACAGTTTAGTCCTTCCCTTAATCAATGGCTTTTAGGATATTTTCAGATTGCTGCTACTTTAAAATTGTTGTCCTGCGTATCTTTGCACATTGCTTCCTTAAAACTCAAACCCAAACTCACTGCCTTTGAGTCAATTCTTACTTGTAACGACCCAATAGGACTGAGTAGAACAGCTCCATAGAGTTTCCAAGGAGTGCCTGGTGGATTTGAACTGCCAAATTTCTGGTTAGCAGATTTAGGACTTAACCGCTACGCTACCAGTGTTTCCAGTTGTATACATACTCACATACTCACACAATTTAGAGATTCATAAGAAAACAAACACCCAGGTACTTATCATCCAGCTGAACATCATGATAAGACAGCAGACTCTTGTGCTGTCCTTTCTAATCATGCAGCAGTAAGTCATTCATTTCTGCCTCTGTATATGAATATACCACAAGGTATTTTTCTATTCTGATGATTGACACTTGGGTTTCCTGTTTTTTTTTCTCCTTGTTATGTATTGTGCACCTATGAGCTTTCTAGCGTGTGTCTCTTGGTGCTACGTGCAGAAGAAGAATAAGGTTTACCTATGGGTGAAATTGCTGAGCCTTATAGTGAAGAGAGCTAGTTGTCTACCCAAATGCATCCTCCCTGACTCCAAACATGGCTGTCCAGCTAGACCACATTTCTTGGTGAGGACATGGCTAAGTTCTCAGCAACAGAATGTAAGCAACTTTCCACTCTGCTGCTTTAGGGTCAGAGCACAAAGGCGGTGGTGGTCCTCTGCATGACATCTTCTCTCCTTCCACTAGCTGAAGCCCAAATGTGGTGACCTACCTTCGAACTTTACACAAAACAGTAGTGTCCTAGATGATGGCAGAGCAATGACTTGGAAAGAATGGAGTGTCCCTACGTGACCAGGAAGATCACGGTTGTCCTCCTTGTCAAGACTACAAACCGCAGGACTTACGTGTAAGGCAGAAATAAACTTCTTTGCCTTTAAGCCCTTTTGTTGTTAGTGTCTTCACTGTGGCAGTCCTACTTGCTGTAATTAATACATAAGAAAGGTCCTGTTACACTTTACTGAGTAATGCTGCATTCTTATCCAAATGGTTTGAACAATTTACACACCAACCGTCATTGCCGGAGAGTGCTTTCCTAAGACCCTATCAACCCTAGGATTGTCTGAGGTTATTAATTTTGCCTGTCTGGTGAGTGCAAAGTATTATTTCAATGTTGTTTTCATTTGCATTTCCTTTAGCAAGTGGGCTGGGGCATCTTTTCAGGTATTGTTGAGATATTGTTTCATACTGCCTTTTATCTCAAATGTCTATTCAAGTGTTTTGGCCATCTTAAAGTATTGGATGCTTTAAAAGTTTGGTTTGCATCAATTTGTAGAGTTTGTTTTTTTCTTTTAAAAACTATGTTTTCTAGACATTAGCACTTTTTTGATTACATAGGTGGCAAATGTTTTCTGCAATGTGCACCTTAGTTATATATATAGTGTCTTTTTTTGCACCAAAGTTTTAGATTTTTTGTAGTCAAATTTGCATTTTCCTTTGGGGTTCATGCTTTTTGTGTCCTGTTTATGAAATCTCTCTTTAGCCACCCTACTTCATTATATCTTCCCATGTTTTCTTTTAAAATATTTTTACTTTTGCTATTCATAGTTAGATTTTAATCTACCTGGAACTGGATATACGCGGTGTAAGAGAAATCCGTTTTTCAAAATGTCTCAGCAGCGTTTATTGGCTGAGCCATCCTTCCCCCACCACTTTGTAATGCTTCTCTTACACAATTTTTTTTTTTTTAAAATAGCCATTGAAAACCCACTGCTATTGAGTCAGTTCTGACATGGGTCCTAGATTCCTACTTTAACCCCACGTTACCTTAATTAACACAGCTGTGTAATAAGTTAGGCCTTACATTCTGTTTGCTTTCAAAATTATCTTGGTTATTCTTGCCTTTGCATTTGAATTTCAGGGTCAAATTGTCAAATTCCTCAAATTTTGTGGATATTTTTATTAGACTTGTATTGAACTTAAAGCTGGGAAGAATTGCCATGATTTTTCTCACCCATGAACATGGTATATCCCCACATTATTTAAAAGTTCTTTAATGTTTTATGATTTTTACTGTATGGGCTTCTTTAGGTTTCTTGCTAGGTGCTTCAGAATTTTTTTGCTAATAAAAATACTATTTTATTAAAAATTACATATTGTTATTTGTTGTGGATATTTAAGAAAGCAATAATTATATACTGAATTTGTAAACAGCAAAATTGTTCATCTCGTATGTTAGTTTTAATGGTTTCTCTGAACTGTCTCTTAGTTCTCTGCATAGAATCTTATTGTCTGTGATTCATCATACTTGTCTTTCTTCTCCTAGTAACTACTTTTCAAAATCATGTCTTAGTGTCCTAGCTAGTATCTGCAGTAAAACATTGAACAGAAGCAAAGATAAAAGGCATCTTCTGTTGTTCTCAGAGCTATAGGCAATGCTGCTGGATGTTTCACCACAAAATAATAACATTTGCTTAAGGATTTTGGTAGATTTCATGATCTGTGATAAGATACCACGTCATGCGAAAACTGCCAATTTTTTTACCAAATACTTTATCTGTATCTATTGAGATGATCATATGTATTTTCCTTTAATCCATTAATGAGATGAGTAGATATCTTAATTAGACCATTATTTCAATCCTGGATCAAGCTCAAGCCAGTTATTTTTTTTTTCTATAAGTATGTGGTACATTGCTGGATTTAGCTTAATATTATATTTTCTGTTTATGCATATTGGGTCCCTGTCATAGTCATCTAGTGCTGCTGTAACAGAAATACCACAGATGGATGGCTTTCACAAACAGAAGTTTATTCTCGCAAACTCTGGGAGGTTACAAGTCCAAATTCTGGATATCACCTCCAGGGGAGGGCTTTCTCTCTCTGTAGCTCTGAGGAAGCTCCTTGTCATCAATCTTCTTTTTGTCTGGGGGCATCACAGTATAGGAACCTCGGGTCCACAGAACTTGCTCTGCTTCTTGCACCTGTCTTGGTCGTATGTCGTAGCCCTGTCTCTCAGCTTGTTTCTCTGTTGTATGTCTCAAAAGAGATCGGCTTAAGACAATTTCTAGTCTTGTAGATCTCATCAGTACGGCCAAGCCTAATTTATCATATTACATCATGGTGACAGGATTTATAACACACACGGAAATCATGTAAAATGATGGAAAATCGCACAATATTGGGACTCACGGTCCAGTTAAATTGCCAGATCCTTTTGAAGGGGAACACAGTTCAGTCTGTGGCAGTTCCTTATTTTTCATCTTTGTACTACGTATCTCCATACGCCAGTATCCTAACATGATTTGGATAACATATCCTCGAATGTTTGGAGTTGAACTTACTAGCAAAACCATCTGGACTTAGACTTTTAAGTACAGATTCAAATTCTTTCATGGTAATGGGGCTATTTAAATATCATTTGTATTCCCCTTGCACCAGATTTAAGATGCTATATTTCTTTTTAAGACAATTTTCTATTGCATTTTAAGGTTTTATAGTGTTCTCTAGTGTTTCGCATTTTGCTCTATCCATAAGTATGTCCATGTTTACATCACTAATACTGTTGAGTTTTTTCATTTCTACTGTTTTATGTATTTATCCTTATATTTTGTTTCTTTCCCTTGAATTATTTTCGTATTACTTCACTATTTTTTAAAACTCATTGAGTTAGCTGTTTAGCTTATCAGCTGTATTCTACTTTAGTAGACTGTAATATAACTTTCCAATATTTTATGTAAGCCCTTTAGCCAGCCAAAGTAGGCATTTTCTTTTTACATAACACTTCAGTTGAGTGTCAAAAATTTTGAGAGGTAGTACATTTTAATTATCAATCACTTTGAACTAGGTCAGTTCCCATTATGATTTATGTGAGTTGCTCAAAATATGTTTCAAAGTCTCTTTTGTGCAAGTCTCTAAGAAGCATCACTTAGTCCCATCCCAACTGGAGCAAAGGAGAATAGAGAACACCAAAGACACAAGGAAAAGAACTCAAGAGATAGAAAAGGCCGTATAAACAAGAGACTATATCTGCACGAAACTGGAAGAGCTAGATTGTGCCTAGGTGCTATCAATGACCACCCAGACAGGGAACGAACACAACCAGAAGTCCTTGAAGGAGAGTGAGAAAAGTGAGGTGTGAGGTGTAGAAGTTGAACTCTGTCAGATAAAGACCAAACTTGATGGTTTGACAGACTTGGAGGGTCGCAGGAAGATGTAGTCTTTGGACTGTCTGTAAGGTGAAAACTAAAATCATTCCTGAAGCCAACTCTTCACCAAAACCTAGACTGGACTGTAAGATATAAATGTTATTGGTGATGAGTGTGCTTTTTGGCTCAAACAGATACATGAGACTAAATTAGCAGCTCCTGTCCAGAAACGAGATGAGAAGACAGAAAGGGACCAAAGCTCATTGAACAGATGCAAGAAACACAGGGTGGAGAGGAGGACAGTGCTGTCACATTTGCAGGGAAAGCAAAGAGGATCACGTAACAACAGGTGTGTGAGTTTTTGTATGAGAAACTGCCTTGAATTGTAAGCTTTCACTTAAAGCACAATAAAAATACTTTTGTTATTAACAAAAGGACAAATACTGTACGAGACCCCTATGACAAGAACTTAAAAACAGACTCATGCAGAGAAGAAAAGACTCTTTGACAGCTGAAAGGGCAGGAGGGAGGGAGGGAGAGATTAGGGTATAGATTAGATAGTTGATAGAAATTTGGTTGGGTGAAATCGGTGACAGCACACATTAGAAAGAAGATCAATTTTAACTGGACTTCAACATAACATGATTACTCTTCTCATCTCAACCCAATATTGCAAGGATGGAATAGCTGGCGTGAGGGGCCGGGGACCATGCTCTCAGGGGAAATTGAGGCCAATTGGCACAACATTTTGCTAAGAGATAGGAGAGTCTTCGGCACCCCAAATTGGTGAGTGGTGTTTGGGGTCTTAAAAGCTGTCATGTGAGGTACAACAAATGATCCCAACTCAGCAGGAATGGATGATCTCAAAGGACCAAAACGACATGGGGCAAAGAGAATCCAGAAGACAGACTCACGTCAGCAGGTAACTACATCGACTTGTGACTGGAAGAACCAGATGGTGCCTGGTGACCATCAGTGATAGCCGTAACGGAGCTCACCAAGTTGAGTCTCACAGGAAACATGAAAATAAAAAGGGGTGCACCCTGAGATCTCCACTAAAAGACCTCAATTGATGGTCCAGGGGCCTCGGGGTTCCCCTGGGATCATGGTCCCTGGCCCTCATGCTGTTCCTGTCCATAAATCATAATGAGGATCAACTCTCGGGGCAGAAATGGATTGGACTTGGTGACACAGAGCAACCATATCATGTGTGCCCTTTACGGTTCTATGCACCTATAGGATGTCGTCCTGCTCACCTCTTACTGGATGTGGGGGAGAACAGGGAGGGGGGGACAGGAGATTGTTAGGAGGATATGACATGTACATAACAGAGGAGTGTGCTGTCACTGGGCTGGGAGAGCAGTGGGAGCCACTCATAGGCAGGTATGCAGATTTATGTGGGATTGTATATTCTCACTCAAGCATAAAAAAAAGACAAAAAAACCAAAAAACTTTTGTTACTAATTTCTAATTGAATTGCTTTGAGGTCAGAGAATGTGATCTATGTGACAAATTATTCATTCTTTGAGACTTGCTGTGTGGCCTGGCTAATGATCAATTTTTGCAATTGTTTTATAGGTACTTGAAAATAATGCGTAATCTATAATAATTGAATATGGGGCTTTATATACAACTGTGAAATTAAGTTATACTGTTGCAATCTTCCATTTAGCAACAAATTTTTATCTATTTGACCTATAAATAACCAAATGATGTGTGACAAAACTTCTCTACGTGATAATAAATTTAACAGTTTCTCCTTGAAATTTTGGATTTTTTCCCCTTTATAATTTTGGGCTATGAGTTACATGCATAGAAATTCAGAATTTATATGTCTTCCGAAAAAAATTATTCCTTTTATTATTAAGCTTGTTATTACTAATAACATTTTTTCTTAATGTTTATCTTGTTTGATATTAATATAACTTTTTAAAATTAATAATTGCCTGGTGGATTTTTCTCTCATCCCTTTACTGTGAACATATGTGAATCCTTACATTTTGGATGTACTTCTTCCAACAGCATGTAACTGGAATTTTTTTTTTGATAACCAATCTGATAATATTTGTCTTTTAAATGGTGAGTTTATTTTATTTACATTTATTGTTATTGGTGATAGACGTATTGTGATTGCTGATAGATTTGGATTTATTCCTATCATCTTATTTTGGGCTTAGGTAGACTGTGATTTTCTTGCCTCATTTTTTTCTCCTTTTCTACTTTTCACAGTATTGATTGAGTTTTCATTATTCTTTCTTCCTAGTACTTATCTAGAAGTGATAACCATTAGCATTTTAAATCATGGCTGAGTTAACATCTAAAAATATTCAGCATCTCTGCCAGCCTCCAGAATGGTATGAGTTTTTAGAAAACTTTAAAAAATTTAAACGCTTCTTGAGTGCTGGGTTTTGGTATTTTAGCATTATCTTTCTTCTAAAAACCCTTAAAGCAGTATACCCACGTTTCCCAGTTCCTGACTCATAATTGCCGATTGTGACTTACTTTGTCGTCTGGAGTTCTTTTCCCTTGTCCCTGAAATAGCTTCTTTAGTATATCTCTCAAAAACAGAAATTTAGTGATAAACTCACTTGATATTACTTCAAAATGTCTTTATTTCACTGTCAGTTTTGAATAAAAATTTAAAAGGAGATAAGATTTTATATATAATTTTAGGTTGATAATTACTTTCATTTCATATTTTGCTGTTGAGGAGTCTAATTGTAACTTTTTTTAGGTAAGTAATTTATCATTTCTCTCTGATCACTTTTAGGCTCTTTTGTCTCTGGTGTCCTAAATTTCATTCATTACAATTTTCCTAGTCATGAATTTATTTTTATTTTGCTCTGTACTTTCTAAATCTGCACTTCCTAAATTTGAATAATTTATTTCTTTCATCAGCTCTGGAAATAAGTCTTTCATTTTCTCTTTGAATGCTGCTTATTGCCCATTTCTGCAATTAGATCCTCTGGAAATATTTTGAAAATTATGATCATCTTCTTTTTACATCCCTCCCAACTCTCAATCTCTTTTGATGTTTTATATCTCTTTACTTTTCTGTGTTTCACTGTGGTAATTTTCTCACATATAACCTACAGTTCAGTACGTCTCTTTAATTATATTTAGTAACTTGAACATATCATTTAGTTTTGAATTTCAGTATCTATTAAACAATTAAATCTTTTTTTTTTGCAGCGTCTTTTGTTACTTTAAATATTGATATTTAGAAGCTTTTCTCTGATAGTTCTATAACAATAGGGGTACAATCCTGTTTGTTTTGTCTACTGAATCATTCTCATGGTAGAGTTGTTTGTGTGCTGTGTGATTTTTGGATTGTGAGTTCATGTTTGGCCGGGTTTTAGATTTGGGAATCCTGTATAGTATCTGTGGAGAGTGTATTCCTCTTGCATTTCCTCTGCCTAATGTTCTAAGAGTAGTAGCAACTCAGCTAATTTTTTTCCAATCCTCAGTTTAGGAGATCTAAGATTATTCAGTTATTATAAACTTAAGCTCCAAACCCATCTGAGGAAAGTGTTATGCTAAGTATTCTAAGGAGAAGTATTTTTCTCTTATACCCTAAGCCCAGGACAAGAGAGGCAAGGATTTTTGTTCTTCTCTGGAGATTGGTTTAACTTTTCTTCTAGTCTATTCTTTCAGTGAAACCATAGCAATTTGAAGTCTCAGCTTTACGCAATGGTCTTGTTTCCAGCTTTCTGTCTTCCATTCTTCCAAAGACTTATCTCTAATCTGATAGACATATGAAAACCCTAAGTCATTGGATTTCCAAGAACAGGGACAAATCCTTACACATACTGTAGTGTAAGCTTCAAGATTTGCTTTTCTAATTTTTTAATACTTATTGTTTTTAGGTACTTGTGGACATTTCACGTGAATTCTGCAATGCACTGAAAAAAACTATTTTATATATTAATAAGTTATTACAGATGTGTTTAGCAAGATAATGTTTCAGGCTATTTAGCACATATTACCACAGGTAAAGTTATTCCTTTTAAATATTTTTCCCTGGTCTTAGGTATTTACCCCTTGTTTTAGGCAGAATATGTAATTTTGCTTCTTAGTGAATTAAGGAGTGTTCATCTTTTAGTTGAAGTATTAACCTCATTCATATTTCTTAGTGGATGTTATTTCTATCATTTCTTCTAAATATATATTGTTAATAATATGTCCTTTGCTTTTAACTTTTTCCTTTTTATTTTATTCTTCTAACATAAGGCTTATATACTATTTTTTATTGTCTTCATTATTTTTGCAGTGGATTTATTTTGGAATATACTTTAAAGTGTACTTGTAAAAGCTTTTAAAACCACTTTAAACCAAGTTTAACCATTTAAAACCAATCTCAGTATTTGTAAGATTTAAGAGCATAACAGCTTCTGAGTATTTTCTTTGTGAACAAATGATTTCATACACCTTTGTTCCTTAGATTTCCCATCCTCATCCCCTTTGGTTTTAAAATAATTGGAGCTTTTAGACTTAGGTTATTGTAATTAGAATTTTCACGGTATATATGTTCTTTATTAAGACTATTTCTGGCATTTAAATTCAATTTAAAAGCAGGCTTACGAACATTTAGACTTCTAAATTAATCTTATTGCTTGCCCCATGCCTCATCTCTGTTGACTAGAATATACTTTCAAGTAACTGTCTTCTAAACTGATGCAAATTTTCTGAAGTCTGAAAATGTAACTAAAAATGTCTGTTGCTTTCCTCTTGACTGGATTTTGGAGTTTAGTGTTATGATGCTAACTTGATATTCAGCTATAGGTAAGCAGTTCCTCTCTCTCTTCTGTGTGTGTGAACCTGTGGATACATGTGAAATTTCTTTAAAATATCAGTATGTTTCAAAAATATTACCTATATGTGGCTTTCAGTTCCTTATTCAGCCAGAAAAAGTTTTATCCTTTCATAAATTTGTCTTTATTTACAGGGCATTTGTATGTTTCCTTTAAAAACAAAACAAGACAAAACACAACAGAGAATGAGTCAACTCTGACACACGGCAACCCTAGAGGACAGAGTAGAACTGCCCTACAGAGTTTCTAAGGAGTGCCTGACAGATTTGAATGGCTGACTTTTTAGTTAGCAGCCATAGCACTTAACTAGTATGCCACCAGGGCATGTTTTTTATGTTTTCCTTAGAAACATCAATTTTACGTATGTTGGCTCTCCTTTTTCTGTGCTCTATATGTTTTGCAACCTCCCTTAGCATATTCCCTTTTCTGTTCATTTTGTCTGCATTCTTGGAAAAATTTCCAGTTTGTCTTCCACATAATCCACTCAGTGTTCAGCCATAAATCTGCTCTTTCACGTTAAGAGGAGTTTAATTCTGCCACTGAACTAGCATTTCCTCAAAACTAGTCTCTTTCTTTGTCCCCTCCCTGCTTTCATTCTGTTGCCTTTTCTACTTAACCTGTTTTTGTTTTTTTTTCCCTTATAACAGGTCGTTTCTTTTTTCATGGAGTTTGTCTTGATGCCCACCTAGAAATTTCCTGAAACTTTCCCTGGACTCTACAGAACATCATTTTCAGAGGGATGCTGGATGTTCCTCTGGGGCTTCAAGGTACCACTCCTGCTGCTTGCACTGCAGTGTTTTAATTAGCCCTGAGGCTGTCTTTACTCCTTTACTCCTTTTTGAGAAGAGAATATGTTTGTTCTCAGTGTTTATTGGTAAAACGAACAAACACACAAAAACCACACCTGTTATTGGTCAAGTTGTTTCTAACTCACAGTCACCCTAAAGAACAGAGTAGAACTGCCCCAGAGAGCTTTCAAGGAAAACTTGGTGGATTTAAACTGCCAGTCTTTCGGTGAGCAGATGTAGCTCTTAGCCACTATGCCACCAGTGTTTCATATGTAGGCAAGGTGAAAGAGTTAATCTGAGGCTGAATACTTGTCTGCTGCATGGTGGTTGAACTTCTTTTGCAGACCTACAGCTGGAGGGCCAGTCAACACTCGCATCCCAGTTCAATTCCCAGTTGCCGCAAGCTTCACTGTGTGCCTATCTGCACTACTGAGGTAGTATCTTTCTTGAACCACCGTCCTGAGTCTCTTTGGTGCTTTGACCCACGTGTTATTAGAGTGCTTTTGCAGGAAAAACTACAATAACACGGTTCTACTGCTCCTGCAGTTACAACTGCGCCTGCTCCAGCTTCTTGACTGCTTTTCACCTCGAGAATGAATTACGTCTTCATCAGCCTATCCATTTGCCCATTGTTTCTGTGATTCTGGGGTTTCTCCTGGTTATAAGAAACTCTTGGGGACAGAGAAGGAAGACCAGGGAGAACTGCTGTCTACTAGTTTGAAGCTGAAGCATCAAAGGTGGTAGCGAATAATTACTTTCATCTCTAGTTAGTACAGACCCTAAGTAACTGAGTTGAGTATTGACGTAGAGGAAATTGCAACACGTCTTCCTGTACATTCCTTTAAGAACAGCTTTTCTTTAAAGAAGAGAATATGGCATATGTTGCACATGTGCTCAATAGGCTTTCCCCCCTCCCCCCAATTTGGCTTCATCTGCCTAATAAGTACTGTCAGTTCTGTCCAGATCTTGGCAATCAGGTTGATTGTCAGTGTTCATTTAGCCTGTGTGAGTCTTCATAATTGTCTGTATTTGTGAGGTGTTTTCCTGAGAAACAAGGAAAGGTTACTGTGGATGCCTTTAGCCAGAGGCCATTTTTGGACAGGAAGTTCTACAATGCATTTCAAATCCTTACCCTATCTGTCTTCCTAGGGAGACCATTAGATCCTTAAAAGGAAAGTCTGGTTGCAGGCATCACTGGAGCTCTAGAACTTTGTAAGTAATTGGCACAGAGCTGCTCAATAAATTTTGGGGAAAAGAAAAGACGAAGAAGAAGCTTTTTGTTGTTTATTATCCGTGTAAAGTGTTATAAGTGATTCTTAAAGGATCCACCAGCCTCTTAAAAAAACAGAATTGATGAAAAATTCTCACATCTCGAGAATATACATAAAGGAAGTCTGAGTCATAGAGTGTGCAATTAAACTTTTTATTTATGCAGTAAAGTAATATTTAAGAAGAAATGGATAGGATGCGGGCAACTTAATAGCTTCTCATGTATAAGACACACAGAATCATGTTCAGGATGGTTACTATTTGTTCGCTCTCCACTCATAAGTCGAAGGAAGACAACAGGTTTAAACAACTAGTGGGCTGTAAGTTAGAGATGAGAAGGAACTTCCTCATAATGTAGCTTTATAATGGGTAGGATTTTCAAGGGATGTTATACAACTGCTTTCACCAGAAACACTTTTCAGTCATTTGGATAGAAAACTATATAGAAGTTGGGGAGGGGGTGGTTGGTGACCCTGAAACCTTCAGCCACCAGGGCCTGTGAGTCTTAGTGAAAAGATCCAGTACCCTTGGATTCCTAACAGTCCTCAGCTGCTGGCCTTGCTGGAAAGTGTCTGTTGATTTGAAGCAGTGATTTAGTGATATCAAGTAGGCAAGTGATCAATCAAGAAAACAAGTGAGCATTTGACATCAGGGGGGAAAAAAAAAGAAAGAAAGAAAAGAAATGCTGTTGGGAAAATAGACATCCAGACTTAGAATTCTAAGCCTGGTGCTTTCAGGGATATTTACAAATTATAACCATTGCAACAGAAAGATCAATCTGCTTCACAACCAAATTAGTATTTAAGTTGTTGAAAAAAGTCAATTCTGTTGCTTATTACAGAAATTAACAAACAGCCCTAAAGTAATGGCTGTTTTTTTTTTTTATTGTGCTGTCAGTGAAAGTTCATAATCCATGTCAATTTGTCATACAAAAACTTACACACACACATTGTTATGTAACTCTAGGTGCTCTTCCCACACTGTGATAGCACGCTCCTCCTGTATTTCCCAGGTCCATTTAACTAGTTCCTGTTCCCCTGTGCCGTCTCATCTTGTCTCTGAGCAGGAGCTGACCAGTTAGTCTTATGTATCTACTTAAGACAAGAAGTACATAATTAGTGAGTATCATTTTGTCTCCTAGTCCAGGCCAATCTTTTCCTGAAGAGTTGGCTTTGGGAATAGTTTCAGTTCGGGCTAACAGAGAGAGTGGAAGTCCACGTCTTCTGGGGCCCTCCAGTCTGTCAGACCATCAAATCTGGTCTATTTAGAAGAGTTCAAATTCTGCACTCCACTTTCTCCTGCTACATTAGGGACTTTTTATTGTGTTCCCTGTCAAGACAGTCATTGGTGATGGCCAAGCACCATCTACTTCTTCTGGTCTCATGCTGATGTCGTCTCTGGATTATGTGGCATTTTTGTTCACTCTGTTCTCACTCTGAGTAAGGAGCTTGCTCTAGAAATCATCAATGTTGTTTTCCTTACATCCTGTCAAGGTTCAGTTCTCTACCCTCACCCTAATCCAACTGTCTCTTCAAAACTCACTTTTCCTTTCTTCCTGCTGAAGAATCTTTTCTTAAAATGATACCTAATGATGTAACTGAAGTCAATGAGTTGTACATCAGGAAAAGGGGTTAATAGGCAAATGCTAGGTTGTATATATGGGAGACCCTGGTGGTTTAGTAGGTTAAGTGCCACCACTGCTAACTAAAAGGTCAGCAGGTCAAATCCACCAGGCGCTATCTGACTCGACGGCACTGGGTTTTAGGTTGTATATGGTTTTGCAACAGAAACCAAAAAGAGGGAGCCTAGGAGTACTGATACTAGTTAGATATAACCAATCACCTCATGAGATTAGTTCTCTTGGTTTGAAGGTTTAGGGCTGTGATCTTGTGAGACCATCCAGTCAGTTTGTATAACATAGTGCTTAACATTTCTGTTTTGACCTCGCACTATGCTGAGTAGTGTTTGGGGTCTCAAAAGCTTACAAGTGACCATTGGAGATTCAAGCACTGGTCTTTATTCATCTACAACAAAAGAGAAAGTAGACGACCCAAGAATCAGAAGGAACTGGGCTACAGGACCAACTGTTCACAAGGACTACTGCCTTCTCCACCTTGAGACCAGAACTAGATGGTGGCCATCTACCACTACTGAACATTCTCAGCGGAAATACAATAGATAAATTTTCATAAAAAGGGAAAGAAATTTATAAGAGAACTTCAGAGTCTTAAGGAATTCACACTTAGTGGATATTATGAAGTTGAAGGAGTCCCTGAGACTCTATTTCTGAGTTGCTCTTTAAACCTTGAGTTGAAATTATTCCCCAAAGTCACCTTTAAAGGAACAGTGTAGCCCAAAGTGTAAAGATTGTCATCTTTGAGTATTACTTTCAAAAAAATTTTTTAAATTATGTAAGACCAAACGGTCAACAGCTATTTTAAAGCATCAATGAGACAGCTGAGGGGCAGGAGGAATAAGTGAATGAAAGCAAAACAACTAGAACAGCAAAAACAAGAAGGTTGACATGACGTAAAAAAATGTAACTAATGCTACTGACCATTATATCTAGAAACAGTGGCAGAGGAGCATACTTTGCTGCGAATATTTCACTAAAACAAAACAAAAACAATAAAAAGACCCTGATGTAGAAAACAGAAAAAGCTTCTGGAACAGAGGTAAGTTCTAAAATAGCATGACCTTGGTCCCTCTCAAACCTCCCCACTTGGGGAGAAGGCATGAGAGTGCGGTTTTAAAATTCCTGGACCTGGGCAATGGTTCCTAGGCTTCACTATGCAGCAGAATCAATTGAGAAGCCAAGTGCCGTCGATAAGAGAGGGCTTCAAAAGTACGTTTGTGGCCCTGCTGTATCCCCACTGATGTACATCCTTTAGGAGCAGGCATTTCCAGAGAGCCCAACCAGTGATTCTCACATCATCAGTCTGGCACAGGTCATGAGACTGCAAATTCTCTTTGAGAATACGGTACTAAATGGTCGCCAATTGTCCTTCCAGTGTGGTGTTCTGTGGATGAATAACAATCATTTTATTTCCATGTGCAGTTGTATCTGAGACACTCAATACATAGAGATGTGACATGAAACGGTGGGTGAGAAAGACTGAGAGAGTCCAGTGCTTCCTGGGAGAGGTGGGGTATGGACTGGGCTTGAAGGAAGATAATATTTTCATTTGCAGAAACACAGGAGGAAATTTTGTTCAAATCATTTTGGTTTTACATGGAAAACATCCAGCACAGTGTTTGCACACAGAAAGTGCTCAATAAATGGAAGTTATTTCCATCATGTGTAACCGCATTTCATTATTCTTTGCCTCTGATTCCCTGGTTTATTCCCCAGAGTCTTCCTTGCCACCTGACTTGCTACCTATTGTCTGTTTACTGCTGTCCCTTGCCACCGCTCTGCAAGCTCCCCACCACCCCCAAGAGGGCCTGTTCACCATGTCCCACAGCCTAGAACAGGGCCTGCCAGGCTCAGAGAAAACACTCAATAAACGTGTGTTGAATAAGCAGATGAGTGCATGACTAGCCAGGTGTGTGGAGGTGGGGACAGTGAGGGAGGCTAACAGACTCCGGGCTGAGAATGCAGGTTCCAAGGAGCATAGAGGGAAAGCTAAATGCTATGTCAGAATGATTGGTCTTTGGCAGACAGTGAGGAGCCACGGGTTTCTGTTCTGGGAAGAGGTAAGATCAAGCTTGGCTTGAGAAAGATTAATTTGTCAGCAAAGCACAGAAGAATTATAGAGAGGAAAGGATGTGAGCTGGGAGACTGTCTAGGGACTCTAGCTGGCCAAGGGAAGGCAATATCAGCTGGAACCAGGACAGGTTCACAGGGTTGGGACAAGGATGTCAGGAAGAGGGAAGAGCAGAGGGGCACTTTGCTGAATGTGTCTCCCAGGAGACTGATGTAGTGAAGGAAAGAGAAGAATCTAAGACTCATCCATCAATTCCATCCATGCATCCAGGATGGGGTAACGGGACGCAGAAGAGACCATGAAACTGCCAAGTGGGCTTAGAAGAATCTCCAAGGACAGAATGTTGGTGGCGGAGGGGCACTGCCTGTGAGAGTTGGGGAAAGAGAAGAGGCAGTAAGAAGGGATGGTAAGACAGGTGGGAGGAGAACCACAGCCATGGAAACTGAGGCAAGAGCTTCCAGAAGAGCCGGCTGCTCACTGGCGTCAGAGAGTACCGAGTCCAGGAGGATGTAGGTAAGTGGACGTGCGTCATTGTCAAGGGTGATGGCTCCAGAGCAAATGTCACAGAAAGGTGCTGTGGTGGGGCACAGGACGGCTGGCATGGCACTAAAGAGTACGATGAAGTAGTGGAGGTCAAGACTGGATCTTCCCTTTGGGGGCGCAGGCAAACTGGGCTGGAATGGGGAAGAAGGAGCAGCCTCTGTGGGAACACAGGCTGCTAAGGAGTTGTGAAAAAGTGGAGACGTGAGTGTGACTGGCTGAGGGGAGGGCATCTCAGAAGGGGAGAGATGAAGTACACAGGTGGGGAACCAATTTAGAAAATCCCAGAAAACCAGCCAAGGACAGAGAACCCAGAAGACGAGTGAGCGGTGAGAGAGTCTCTGCATCCGGCAACTTCTACCTGGCTTCCAGCTATGGGGAATGGTTTGATTGGGAAGAGACAGCTGCCCAGATGTGGAGGTAGTGAGGGGGTGACCTGGAAGGTTCAGACCATTGTCAGGTCTAGGGAGGGTGAGGGTTAGGGCAGTTCGCCCACATGCCATGTTACGGCCTCAAGTGAGCCTCTGATCTAGAACACCTGGTGATCCGCAGAGACAGGAAGAAGAAAGTGGAGCTGCTGAAGCTGAGCCTAGGAAAATCACTCCTGCTTCCAATGCTCTTTGCCTATGTTTCTGCCTGCACAGTTCTTCCAGCCTGACCCATGTCACTCTCAGCCACCCTACTGCATTCTCTGCTGTTTTAAAATAGCTGGTCCAACAACAGCCGGTACTCTGATAGCACAGTGGTTGAGATTTCAGCTGCTAACCAAAAGGCCAGCAGTTCGAATCCACTAGCAGATCCTTGGAAACCCTGTAGGGTCCCTATGAGTTGAAATCTACTCAACATCAACAGGTTTGTTTGTTCTTTTGTTTCTGTATGCCTTCTGGTGTCTCCCACCTAGCTCTGTCCCCTCGGGTCACAGCCCTCAGTGGATGCTCACAGAAAGCATTCAAAAGTGAAAACTAATCACAACCTGAAGCGTCTGGGGAAAAGGAGCAGCAGGGATTTGGATAGGAAGCATACCCAGCGCCCTGTGCACACTGGGGCAGCAACCCAGATTCTCAGAACCTCATTCAATCATTCACACATTCACCAAACAGCAGGTGCTTGTCCTAGACATTGGGGATTCTATAGCGAACACATAAGAATCGCAGAAATGGAGACCTCATTCTAATAGGAGGCTCATAATAAAAGAAATTGATTAGTAAATACCACACTGTATTTGAAGGTAAACGCGTTATGAATAGAAGGGATGGGTATACCTCAAGGGTTACACTTTTAAATAGGGTAGTCAGCGTAAGTCTTGCTGGGAAAAAATGAAGAAAAACAAATTTGACGATTTAAAGCTCACTCAGTCCTGGCTGGGCTGTAAACGCAATGGACCGCGACCCCCTCCTCGCTCAAAAGGCCCACCAGGTCTAGCGCCAGGAGCTAGAGCCTGCCACTGCGGTTCTCGGGGAGCACCACAAGGGGGAGCCCGGACCCCTCCTAGAGCCTCCGGAGCCCTCCCGCACAGCCTTGCAAGCAAAAGTTTTTCTTAAACTAACAATGCCAGTGTAAGGAGGTGCTCGCGCCTGATTGGATGGGAGAATTTTGCAGGTTTGATTCCTTGATTGGACAGGAGGTGTTAGGGGTGGGGAGAGAGCTGATGGTGGGGGATCCCGCTCCCTCCCCCGTCAGTCTGGCCAGCTCCGTCCTCTCGTAGGCTCCGCTGTAGCTCGCAATGTGACACTAGGACGCACACGCTCTCGCGCGCTCTCTACAGCTCGCTCTCCCTCGCCCTCTCTCTCTCTCTCACACACGCACGCACACACCCACCTCTCCCATAAACACACACACACACATGCACACCCACACCCACGCGCGCCCTCACCTCCCCACGCGCGCACACTCCCGCCCACGCCCACGCCAAGCTCGGGGGAGTCCGGTACCGGCAAGAGCGCGAAAGGATACGGAGAAGCCACCGGCGGGGAGCGCAGCGGCGCCCCGGGACGCGGCGCCCTCCCCGCGCGGCCGCCTCAGCTCCCACTCGGCCCGGGGGCCGCCGGCCGGCGATGGCCTCGGATTACCTCTTGCTGCTCCTCCTGGCAACCGCAGTGGCCGCGATGGAAGGTAACGAGCCTCCGCTGAGCAAGTTGGAAGCTGGTGGTTGGCCTCCCCGGGGTCACCGAGCTTCACGGCTCGCGGGGCTTCCTGCAGTTTCGCGCTGCTGGCCGCCCAGAACCCCAGGGCAAGGCTGTCCAGGAACCAAGGCCACGGGAGAACGCGGAGCGGGGACAGCACCCGCCGTCGCGCCGGTGACTGATTCTCCGCGCCCACAGCTGGCTCGCAGAGTCCCCCGACTCCAAGCGCCTTGGCAGCCTAGGTCCCCTGGAGCCCAGCTTGGAGAGCACGGAGCCCGCTGCATTGCGGTGGAGGTTCCTTAGCTCCTTGAGCATCTGGGTGTTGAAGAGGAAGGGGCGCCTCAGGCATTCTAGCCCCACCGGCTCCGTTCTTACCCGGGGCAGGGATGCGCTTCAGGGTATCCGCGCGCCTCCACCTCTGCCGTTTCCTTTCTCCAGCTCGGGGTCCGCCGACTGGGGACTCTGGGATCGGAGGGCAAGAGCTGCTCTTGGGGGCCGCAGAAGCTCTGTCCCGGCTCCCGGCAAGTGGCCGACGGAGAAGGGCGGAATTTATTGGTCATACCTTTAGGGGCAGCTTGGCGATCTGGGAGACTGAGGGTGGGGGGTACCTGTACCTGGTTAGTTGGGGCGGGGTTGGCACCTTTGTCGTCGCTTGAAGCCTGGAGTGGGTGCGAGGCGGGGTGGGGTGGGGTGATGGATCCTTGCCCTAACTCCTGAGCCTCCTTTCCGCTGGAGAAGCCGACAGGCTGCGACACTCTCCGCGGTATTTCAGCCAGTCTTGGCTGTGCCTCCGGCTGTGGCTGGGCGAGCGCGGTCTGCAGGCACTGAGCCTGGCGCAGCGGGGAGCCGGGCCTGGGTTTAGCGGCGCCCGCGAATCCCGGTGGGAAATCCCTGCCCGCCTCCCGCCCGCGCCCCCGCCTCCGCCCCCATCCTTCGCTGCCGAGTGGCGGCCGCAGCCCCCTCCCAGGAACACAGATCGGTGGGAGAGCGGAGTTGGAGTTGCTGAGCGGGAAGCAACTTTGGGGGTGATGTTTCCCCGCAGACCCGGGTGTCCGGCGCGGATGGAACTTCGCGCAGTAGAAGCCGCGCCGAAGGGACTGGGGCCCTAGGTGCCGGCACCGCGTTCCGAGCCCTGAGCTCGCTGCGCGGGGTTGCTTGTTGTCCGCGAAACGGTAACCAGTTGCTTGTGGAAAACTTCCCTAAACCCCAAGGTTTGGAGCCCCCGCCGGTTCTGGAAAGCACTCCCCTCTCCCTGTGAAGCCGGGAACACTCCGACCCCTCAAGCGCGGCTAGGACTCCCCTGTCTTTGGGCAAAGACCTCTGCCTCCCGCGTTCATTCTGGTGGCGGCGCGGGATGCGGCGCTGATGCCTAGAAAGCTCTCACTTGCTTTTCTGAAAGTGGCTTTTTGTCTGTTCCCTGCTTTCCTCAGCCCTCTTTGGCTACTGTTTTGTTTGTTTGTTTGCTTTTGTTTTGAAAGGGCTGTTGCATTTTGTAATGTTCAGGGAACTGGAGCCCTGTTGAGCGCCGTCAGCATCCCAGTACAGGGATGCTTGGATTATTTCACTTACTGAGGAGCTGGTGCCGGGGAAGAGCAGTAGGTAAAGAAAGGAAATTCAGAGGGATATATACATTCAATTCAGGCGAGGAAACCCATCCTAATGAATGGACTTTCTAACGCCACAATGGTGTCTTGCACGTCTAGGGCTGGCTCTGCCCTGCGAATCTTCACCCCTCCAGAGGGTCTGAGGCTTGGTCTTGTGGAGCAGATGGGCCTCCCTGGCCAGCAAGGTCCACTTTAGAAACCCTAGCCTTGGCATTGGGTCTCTATCCATGAAGGAGGGAACATGCAGGCAGACAAAATTGGAGAGCAAGTTTGTGGGGGCATACCAGGCTGTGGACGGGGTCTTGCTCTAAGACCCTTCTTCTGGTCCAGCCAGATTGGGAGTGTGCTTTGCTCCGGCCGCCAGCGGGTGTGGTTGTGTCTGTGCACAGCCCCGTATACAGGGTCCAGTCATGCAGGAGCTGGTACCCTTTCTTCCGAGCAGCCCCAGAAACTTTGCCTGTGGCCTGGTAGAAAGGAGCCTGACTCCCTAGGCTGAAAAATCTCTCCAGCAAGGGTTAAAAGAAACACCACATTCAGCAAAATATTAAAGCGGGCCCATGGTCCCTGCTCCATGCTCAGGGTAGTCCACGCCATTCATTTCTTCCTTTCTTCGAATGAACAGAGGCAGGTTCGTTTTCTACTCTGCACACAGGGAGACGCCTTCCCGCCTGCCTGAGTTGAGTTTGTGATGAGTGAGGAATAATTATCAGAAAAGTGGATCAATGGGCTGCTTATACAGACAGCAGATTCCTCCTGAACTCTGCTGTGGCCGGGGAGGATGTCTTTCTGCTGGCTTCTGGCCCTTGTGTGTCCGTCTTTCTGTCTTCTTTGCATTGGGAGTCTCCGGTGGAATTTCCACAGAGCCTGGTCACTGAAGGCAAGCAGCTCCAAGACTAGGCAGGCCCTCAGCTCAGGCCAGAGCAGGGACAAAGGGACAGCAGCATCCACAGGCCAGGTGGGGAGATGTAGCCAGAAGAGGAAGGCAAGGCTGTCTGCCTGGGTGAAGGAGAGAGGAAAGGGGGAGTGGACAGAGAGGAGGGACGGCGCTCTGAGTCACGGGACAGCAGCTGGTTGGCGGGGGTGTGGGAGCCCAAACCGAAAGAACTCCCTTTTCCTCACCTTCTTTCTCCTTTCCTCTTCTTCTACTTTCCAGACATCTCTGTTGTGTGGGAACAGAGTCTGCGCTGTAGGGAAAGGGCTCTCTGGGGCATTTTGTGTCTATTTTCTGAGCAGAGAGGGCAGGTTGTGGAGGCAGGATGCTGATGGCCTCTGGCCTTCTGGACACAGCCCCTTTCCAGGCCTCTGGACAAACAGCAGCCACTTCGAGCATGTGTCTTTTCACACTGGATTGGGAGCTTGTTGAGACTGGTCTGTTAGTGTCTGAAGGGAAGGCATTCTCTGAGCTGTCCCTTGGCTTGTGATCTTCAGAACCAGGTCACCTTCTCCTAAGGTACTTCTGCAGCAGCAGGGGCATGTTGAGCTTGCAGCAGACACCCCTCACTAAGAGCAGGCATCCCTGGACTGATGTGGACTGAGCATGTCGGCCCTTCTGCAAGGCAGCACCTCCTTTGTAGCATCCTCTGCTTTGCCCGCTGCACACACACAATGACCTTTCACCTGCAGGTGGCCTCAGAATGTGGGACACCGGCAGACTGGAGTGTCTCCAAGAGAGCAAAGTTCTGGGCTTGACACCCTTGAAGGTCTGCATGTGTTTGGGTGGCAGGCGTTTCAGGGCTTGATACATAATGGGTTCTCACCAGGAGTCTGCTGCTGCTGGGTACACAACTGAATTACTGTGCACCTTTGTGGCATACTCCACCTTGAAAGACTAGAGCATTTAATTCTATTGTACAAATTATGGGCAGAGTTAAGCTTGTATTACAGGTCCATTGTAGAAACCACAACCTGGGCTCATGTGTCTCTGACAGGCCGCAAGGCTAAGCCGCAATTGGCTTTTTCTGTATTTTCCACTAATATTTGTTTGCTGTGTGTGTTATGTGTGGGTACTATGATCATGCATTAGCCTACAAGCAGTAGCAGGCGCCAAAGATTTAAAAAAAAATGGGAGAGAAAAGTAAATCTCAGAAAATTCTGTCCATTAGCCAATTTTATTTTCTGTGCACTGTAGAAAGATTGCTGTTGCTCAGTGTCTGTGGAATAATGGTGAGGTGGGACGGTACAAATAACTGATAGATTCAGAAAAGTCTTGGCAGTATAAACTGCAGAGGTCCAGCCCCAGCCCAAACTATCTGGTTGAGCAGAGCTACCTATAGCTGGTAAAGCCCCCAGAGTATGAGGGCGGCCCCACTGGTGGACCTGCGGCTGCGGGAGGCTTATCCCTCCTACCCCTTGTTAGCCTGTGCAGACCCAGATCTCAGAGGCCCTACTCTGAACCCTTACAACCATGGCTTCTTATTACCAATATTTGCTTTAGGAAAAGCCCACAAGGCAAAGGCATCATGAGGTCACTTTTTAAAAATTCGACCCATCCAGAAGTAACCTTTGCTAAAATAGATAATACTGAAGAAAGGTGGTGCTAGAAAACACAAGACAGCATTGTGATCTAGATCTAGATCTATTTAGTAGATACTATATGAAGCCCGGTGGCGCAGTGGTTAAAGGCAATGGCTGCTAGCCAAAAGGTTGGCAGTTCGAATCCGCCAGATGCTCCTTGGAAACACTATGGAGCAGTTCTACTCTGTTTTATAGGGTTGCTGTGAGTCAGAAGCAGCTCAACAGCACTGGTTTTTATTTTTTTCCTCCAGTATGTTTTCTAGTTGACTGAATTAATTTCATGAACCCAGTGCAGTGGAAGAAGCAACAGGGTCAGGAATAGGATCTGGCGATGAGAGTGTGGAAGGACACAGCCAGAGTACTCTAACTGGCTTATTTGTCTGCCAGCTGTGTGGCTTGTGAAAATCTCCCCATCCACCTAGCTAGTCTCTTGCTCTCTGCAATGAGTTATGATGCCCACTTATTCCAGCCTTAGAAGTTGAGGTGAGTGAGATACATGTCTTGATGGCTGTAGTATTTTAGGGCTACCCTAACAAAGTGCTACAAACTGGATGACTTTAAAGAGCACAGATTTGTTGTCTCACAGTTCAGGAGGCTAGAAGTCCAAATTCAGGACACTGGCCATACTGATTCCTTCTGAGGGCACTGAGAGAGAAACCACTGCATGTCTCTCTCCTAGCTTCTGGTGGCTTCTAGTAGTACTTGGCCAGTAGCTCCTTGACATTTCTTGGCATGCCTTGGCTGGCACCTGCCTTTGTGGTCACATGGTTGCCCATCTTCTGCCTAGCTCTCTGTGACTGTTGTCTTTTGTAGCAGTCCACTCAGATGGGGTGACGATCCGCCCACTCCTGTGTGACCTCATGTTAAACAGTGCTATGTTCAAAGTCCACATTCACAGGTAATAGGGTTTAGGTTTTCAGTTTATCTTTTTTGAGGGATACAATTCAATCTGTAACAATACTTTATGAAGATGTACTCTGTAATAGTTTACAAAGAAAAATGCTAATAGAATTAAAGATACATTTATACTATTAAAAAGAAATCATCTAAGCAGAGAGGAATAGTGTCTTGTCACCAGGCAGGGAAAGCAGTGGAAGCTGCATATAGGTGGGCAGGTAAATTTATATGGGAGTATACATTTTCACTCAGTCATAATAATAAAGAAAATAATAATAATAAAAAAAATCGTCTATAGCTAATCCTGCAAGTTCTTGATAACACTCATACTCAGATTAGCTCCTTTCCAGTGTGTGCAGAGGGTAAAGGCAATTCTAAAGACAAAGGAGGAGAGTTTCAGTTTAGGCAGTGGTTTGAAAACTTTAGAAAACCTACATATTACTTGAGTAACTTGTTACAGATGCCTGAGCCCTAAGTCTAAAGTTCTTCAGGTCTGGGTGGGCCCTAAAAATCTGTTATTTTTAATGGGCTCCCCAGAAGATCCTAATACAGGCACTTCCTAGCAACTCTGCTCGGACAATGGTTCTAGACTTGACTGCAGTCAGAAATTCTGAGCAGGTCCTTACCCACCATGGACTCACCAAGTTAAAAGGGCCTGGGCGTCTGCATTTTTAGCAGGAGACCCAAGCAGTTGAAAGCAGGCAGCCTGGCACCAGTCTATTTGGAACTTCTGATAACAGCTAACACTTTCACCAGGTGCTGGGTGATGTTCTCGGTGTTTTGTGTGAGTTAATTCGTTTAATCTTCACAGCAGCCTATCAGATAGCCATTGTCATTACACTTCCTTTCCTCTGTTTTTCAGATGAGAAAACTGAGATACAGAACAGTTTTATAAATTGACTGGTGAAGTTAGTAGGTGGCTGAGCCTGGATTTGAACCCAGGCAGTTGGATTCTGGAGTTTGTGTGCTTATCCACTCCACCTCACTGCAGCTCTTTTGCAGGCTTTATGTAAAGGAAGAGTCAGATTATCCTGAATCTCTGGGTGGGAAGAATTCTGGTGCTCACTCAGCCACTGGTCTTTGGCTACTTGCTTGATTACTGAGGCCTCCAGGTTCTGGCAGTCACGGGAGCAGAGAAGAACCAAGTGTTCAGAGAATCCCAATTCAGCAGAGCGAGCAGTGGTCTCCAGGTAGTCCCCTTCCTGGCCCTTTCCCCTGTCTCCCATCCTTGTTCCTAACCTATCTGCACACAGATTCAGGCCTGGAGACCATCATGGCCTGACTTCTGATCAGGAGCCCAGTAGAAGGACTGGAATTATCATTTCTCTCCCTGTCCTGGCCAGCAAGCCCAAGGAACAAGTCCTTGATGCACAAGGATACACAGAGGAGATGGACCCAGGCAGCTGATACATTCTGGGAGTGGAGAGGTGGAGGGCTGGCACATGAGATCCTTACCTGCCCCACCCAACAGTTGAGAGCACATCCCTGCGTCTGGACTCTAGGAGTCTGCATTCTGTGGAGCCAAGGCCAAGTGCCGTCGAGTCAGAAGAGCTCCCTTTATGTCTCCCTCTTCTGCACTAGCCGCTTAAGCAGGCTGCGTATTTCCTTCAGGTTTCTCTGATTCCAAATGCGGCACAGAAACAGAGCATTGGATGTCTGCCCTTCTGAGGAAATCACTATAATAATAAAGTAACACCCTGGGAGAGATTTCATATTTAAAAGCAAAATTTTGCATGAGAAATTTCTTAGCTCCCTCTGCAGAATTCATTTCAGTTGGAGCGATAGGTGGGGCCCTTGAGTCAGAGTGTTTGAGTGTGCTCAGAGGGAGGGCTTTGAGTGGCCAGGTCAGGGCCACCTGCTCCATCCGAGACCCCTGCCACCTGGCGTCTTGGAGCTACCTCGCTGGTTTTGGTTGGTCATGTGCTAAAGAGGAAAAGATGCTGAGGGAGAAGAGCCTGCTGTCTCCCTCCATGGCTAGTACAGATGTTTTGAGGGGCAGGTGAAGTCAGAGCACTGGCAGAAAACATCATTAACAGCTGCCTAAGGAGCCGACTCTGTTCCCTCCTAGAAGTTCATTCTCTGTAGCAGAACTGGGCCAGCATGGAAACAGATAGGAAGAAGATTTCCTGAGAATTACCAGGACTCATTTCTGCCCAGAGACTGCACCTGAGGCCCTGCTTCTTCCCCTCCCATCTCCCTTCTTTCTGGCAGCAAGTGACAGAATGAATGATGTGAATTGAACCTCCTTGCTTCTCCATCCCCCAGTGGAGGTGATAATAAGCAGACAAATGCGCAGAGGTGGGTGGCCAAAAGGGGAGGAGAGAAGCTCAGGGAGCAAGGGCCTCAGGCTGGGGCCTGGCTTTAGCCTCTGCCATCCCTGGGTCTGATTCTAGGGCAAGCCCACAGGGCTCGCACTTGTTTCTGCAGTCCCCCGCGTCCAAGCAGAGCTGTAGACAAGTTTCAGGGAAGCAAAGAGACTTGCTGGTAATCATGCACCCGGCAGCACAAGAATTGGGACAAAACTATGGTACCATCCACTTCTGGATAGCTTGCCATATGCTGACCCCTTTGTGGAAATTCTGGAGGCATGGTGGTTAAGTGCTATGTCTGTTAACCAAAAAGTCGGCAGTTCGATTCGCTAAGGCACTGCTTGGAAACTCCATGGAGCAGTTCTACTCTGGCCTGTAGGGTCGTTATAAGTCAGAATTGGCTTGATGCCAGTGGATTTGTTTGGGTCCTTTGGTCAGTTTATTTGAGATCCCTGGGTGGTACAAACTGTTTACTCTTGCGTAGTAATCAGAACCTTGGTGGTGTAGTGGTTAAGAGCTCCAGCTACTAATGAGAAGGACAGCAGTGCAAATTTGCCAGATGCTACTTGGAAACCATATGAGGTACTTCTACTGTGTCCTATAGGGTCTCTATAGAGTTCCCACGAGTCAGAATCGACTTGACAGCAGTAGGTTTGGTTTGATTTACTAATCAAAAAGTTGGCAATTCAAACCTACTTCCTCAAAGATTACAGTCCAGAAAACTGTATGGAGCTCAATAAATACATGGAGTCACCATGAGTTGGAATTGACTTGATGACAACAGGTTTGGTTTCGGGGCTGGTCCTTTCATGTCTGTTGACCTCCATACCACTAATATCTAGGCATTCTTTCTCCCATTTGACGATGAGAAAGCTGAGACTTTGAAATCTTAAGTTACTGGCTCAAGAGCCAAGATTCAAACTGAAGTTTGACCACACCCACCGACTGCTGACCTCTAGTTCAGTGCTTTTTTCCGTTTAAAGATGCTTATTCAAAAGTGAAATCAAGGAGCACTTATTTACCACCAGCTGTTTGCTTACTGTCCTGTGAGGCCTCATTCCTGTGCTCATCTCCCCTGCTCCAGGCCATGTGGCCAGACTTTTCTTGATCTCTGGAGCTGTCCCACCTGTGTCTGCCATTGGAGGTGGAAAACATTTCTTCTCCTCAGTTTATGTTTTCTTTTCCGGTTTGCATATCACCTCTCCCAGGCGTCCCCAGCAGTTAGCCTCCCAATGCGTTCATTATTGCTTTTCTTTTCACTGCTGGTCCATCTGGCTCTTGTCTTCGCTGAGCCGTGCTGCGTAGATGGCTGCAGTTTGACATCTGCTCCTGGAGCTTGGAGCTTGGTGATGGGGTGGGTGGGGAGCAGGGCCTCTGTGAGGGTCTTCTGGTGCTTGCCACACAGGGCCACCTTCCAGAGGCAGTGCCAGCCATAGGGGCTCATTTTGAGGCTCTCTGGCTTCTTCCCTGTCAACCTACCTTGCCTGCCTCACCTAGGACCGTCTTGTTCCTTGAGGTGAGGTTGCTCCGGCCCTTTTGGCCAGTTGCAGGGGCTCTGTGACAGCAGAGTAAGACACTGGGATTTAGCGTCAGCTCTGGACACGAGAAGACCTGTAGGGGAATGGAGAGGGGATAAACCTCACAGCTTTCTAGTCTCACTGGACTGTGCCCCGTCTCCCTTGGGGCTGTGACTTTGGAAAGGGCTGGGAATAATTGCAGGTGGCTTCATTGACAGTGGCAGCAGAGAAAATGCCTTATCTATGAGAGGCAGCTGGACCCGTAGTAAATTGTTCTGTTGTTTTCTACTTGCTATTTTTCCAGCATATCAAGGTAGGACCTTTGCCCTTGGCTTTCTCTTTGAGGCTGATGCTGGAGCTGCATGGGGAGTTGGGGATGGGGGAAGGGGGACTGCTGATGGCCTTGTTCCAGGTGGTTTCACGTTTGCACCTGCTGCTGAACTGTGTCCTGGCTCCTTGACCTCAGGCTGTCTGTTCCTCAGGGGCACCGTCACAGACTAGAAGGGCTGGATGGGGATGCGCTTGGCCTCTTTGGCAATGCATCCCAGTGAACTGGGGTGGTGAGGCACAGATTGTAAGCTTTAGGGCAAGGAAGAGCTCCTCAGTATCATCAGTATTTAAGTTTTGGGCCAACACCAAGTGGCTCATGGGAGGCACTCATCAGACCGTACTTTGGGTGTCACATCATAAGCTGGTGTTTGGTTTCACCCTGACCGCTGTGTGTGTGGATTCCTCACTGGCTCCCTAGCACTTCAAGACCAACCCAGGATCTTTCCCTGTCTGACTGCTCCTTTCCTTTTTTCCCCATGCTGCTCCTGCCCTACTCCACATAGGCACATGTGTACCTACAGTGTAGCATACATGCTACACACATGCAAACAAGCTAAGCATCTATGTACTTCAGCCATGCTGAGGCTCAACTGGCCCTCTGCTACCATGTGTGTCTGGTCTGCACCTGCTTGCTCTGCTGGTGTTGTACTTCTCATTCATCTTCTCTTAAGACAACTCTAAATTATTCTTCGGAATTCACTGCAGTGGTTACCGACCTCCTGAAAGCTGTCTTACTCCCTCCCCAGGCCCCTCCAGGTCCCACATAGCCTTCTGTGCCTCCTTCTGGGGAGCATGTCTCACACTAATTTGTCACTGTGTTTATTTGCTCAGTGCACCCCCTGCTTTGTGAGCCTCTGGAAGATGGAACTCTGTTTTACTTTGTTGTGGTGTTTCCCGTAAGTGACACTTGGGAGGTGCTAAGAAATGTGTGCCAAGAAATGAATAAAGAGTAACAGAACACTTGCAGAGCTGAAATTATGTCCCATGTGGTGGTGTGAGGAAACCCTGGTGGCATAGTGATTGAGCGCTATGGCTACTAACCAAAAGGTTGGCAGTTCAAATCCACCAGGTGCTCCTTGGAAATCCTGTGGGGAAGTTCTGCCCTGTCCTGTAGGGTCAGTATTTGTTAGAATCGACTTGACAACAGACTTGTTTTGGTGTCTTTCTGTGGTGGTTTAAATCTGTCTGAAAATTCTTGGATACTCTTTGTGTGACAATATGTAGTCTGATTCCTCCCCCCTTTAATATGGTTGGACTTAGGACTCACTGTAATGAGTGGAACTTAGCATAAGGGGTTCTGAATAACTTCGGAGGCTAGGTCATAAAAGACAATATGACTTCTGCTTGGCTTTCTCTCCTGAGATGTTTGTCCTTGGAACCCACCTCTGTGTGGTGAGCAAGTCCAGGCTACATGGGGAGGCCGTGTACAGATGTTCTAGTCTAGCCCATAGCCAATATCAGAGGCCAGACATTTGAATGAAGGAATCTTGTTTGAAAGCATTAAGATTTGGATTGATCTGTTACATGACAATTAATAACCAAGAATCTTGGGAGAAGTATTAGAAGGAAAATTGTTTAGAGAAGACTAGGGATTCTGTGGGGCAGTTCTACTCAGACCTATAGGGTCGCTATGAATCCGAATTGACTCAACAGCAGTGGGTTTGGGTTTTTAGAGAAAGGTTTGGGGGAAGGCAGGGGAGGAGACATGATATGTCTTATTCAGTCAATGTTTAAGAAATGTTTACTAACCTACTGTGTGACAAGCAACGTTAGACTACACATAGCCTTTGGAAACTTAACCTCCATAGGGGACAGTCCAGAAAAGACAAATCATGCACGGAAAAATAATTTAAAGAAAATGCTATAAAGTGAGTAAATAGGATGCCATGATCAAGAATGACATGTGGAGGCTTGGGCAACTTTAAAAGGGGAGTGGGCAAGGAAGGCCTCTCTGTGAACCCTGCAAGGGGAGTCACGGCAAGCAGGCTTAGCTCTACTGTGCATGGGAGATAGATTTTGGTTTGATTACAGGATTTCCTTGTAGCCTAGCCGGACCAAGATGGAATAGATTGCCTTGAGGGATAGTGGAGGCTTATCCCTGGGTGTGCTGGTGAGGGCTAAGCACCACGAGACTTGAGAGCCCAAATTATTCAAGAAGCAAGTGGAAGTGGTAAGAGAGAGAGAAGACTGCGGTTTGCTTAGGAGTCGTAAGTTTCATGAACGCTCACTCAGAACACATTTATTGAGCATCTGCATGGGAAGCACTGTACTTGGACCTGAAAATACAGAGATAAAGAAGACATAGCCTTTCCTTCATAAAGCTCACTGGTAAACAGACTGGTAGGAGAGACAGAGCTACATAAATTACAAGCCTTAACAGGGCACATGATCAACTCTGATAGATGTGGTATAGCGGTTACGATCAGCTGATAGGAAAAACTGAATGGCATGGCTGTAATTTCAGTGGGGAGGATTGGAAGGGATGGGTGTGTGTGTGTGTGTGTGTGAGAGAGAGAGAGAGAGAGAGAGAGAGAGAGAGAGAGAGAGAGAGAGAGAGAGAGAGAGAGAAAGAGAGAGAGAAAGAGAGAGAGAAAGAGAGAGAGAAAGAGAAAGAGAAAGAGAAAGAGAAAGAGAGAGAGAGGAGGGCCCAGAGAATGAGTAGGATTTTAGAAAGAAAGGAGGTGGAGGTGGGTAGAAATGAGACATCAAGTCATTCCCACCCCCTGTCTCATGAAGGTGGGCATCCAGGGCTCTCCATCAAGGGCTTTACTTGTTGTATTAGCTAAGTATTTCTACTGTGGTGACAGAGAAAACTAGAGAAAAACAAAGGGTGGGAGATGTTTTCTGGCACTTACGACTACACCCCAAGACCAGAAGGGGCAAGAAGCGGAGACAGTGATCTCAGAATCTGTCAAGAGCTGAAGCTGTGGGCAAGGGACTCTAGGACAGAGAGAGGAATGAAGCTGCTGTGAAAACCACATGCAGGGAAGGGAGGAAGGAAGGTGGTTGTTTTCTGAACTCTTTTTCCTCCAAGCACTTATTTCTTGCTCATTGGATCAACTCAATCAGAAGGCAGAGGGCATGGAAATCTGGCTGGTGGATTTCCTAGAGGTCAGTCTTTCGAGGTACAGAAAAGGGCAAAGACAGGTGGAGAATGGAATTGAAGGGCCAAATGGGGAATAATAAGCATAGAGTCATTTATGTTGACTTTGTCCTCAAACATGCTTTCCCATGAGATGGCATGTGGCTATGGTAGGCTCAAATTTACTTCTTCGTAATTTGAAGTATCAGCAGAAAGGTAAATTCTGGCCCTAAGTTTTTGTAGCAAAAACTCTAGAATATTTTTCCTCCTTGGCCTCCTGTCATGAATCCTGAGCCTCTTCATGAGCCAGGCTCCATCATTAGGATGATGGAATATACCCTGTTTCACATAAAGAAACCCTAGTGGTACAGTGGTTGTGTGCTATGGCAACTAACAAAAAGGATGGCAGACCTACCAGGTGCTCCTTGGAAACTCTGTTGAGCAGTTCTGCTGTGTCCTGTAGGGTCGCTATGAGTTGGAATAGACTCAATGGCAGTGTTTTTTTTTGGTCTGGATGTTATGTGATTACCCACCCTTGGAAATGAACTTCCTGGTTTGAGAGTAGGAAAGGGCTGGTTCTCCTTACAGATGTCAGGGCACTGTTAACAAAGAAGCAGGAAATGGGTGCTGGATAGGCATCAGCTCACAATACCTATTTTCACCTTCTTGTGATAACTGAATAATGTAACATACTGAGATAATGTGTGTAGTAAAGAACACGGTGTCTGCCAGGCAGACAGAGGTCGCTGTGATTGGGATGAACCTAGCTGAAGACGTGGGCAAAGCTGGAGAAACTGAAAACCAAAGCCAAAAACCCGCTGCTGTTGAGTCAGTCATAGTGATCGTAGAGGTCAGAGTAGGACTGCCCATAGAGTTTCCAAGTAGCACCTGGTGGATTTGAACTGCCGACCTTTTTTTTTTTTTTTTAAATTTTTTTATTTAACATGACTGAGTGAAAATGTACATTCCCGTATAAATTTACATGCCCACCTATGGGCAGCTTCCACTGCTCTCCCTGTCCGGTGACAGCACACTATTCCTCTCTGCTCCATACATGCCTCATCCTCCCAACAGCTTCCTTCCCACTCCTCTCCACCCACTCTCCTTCCTCCAGCCAGAGGTCAGCAGGATGATGTCCTATAGATGTATAGAACCATGAAGTGCAACCAATATATGGTCACTCTGCATTGCCAAGTCCAATCCATTCCTGTCCAAAGAGTGGACCTTTGTTATAATTTATGGGTAAGGGCAGCATCAGGGCTGAGGGCCATGCTCTCAGGGGAACCCCCAAACTGCTAGACCATCAATTGAGGTCTTTTAGTGGAGATCTCAGGATGCACCCCTTTTTATTCTTGTGTTGCCAGTGAGACTCAACCTAGTGAGCTCCATCGTGGCTATCACTGGTGGTGGCCGGGCACCATCTGGTTCTTCCATTCCCAAGTCGATGAAGGCACCCACTCTTGTGGGTCTCTCTGTCTTCTAGGTTGTCTTTACCGCATGTCATTTTGGTCCTTGGTGAGCATCCGTTCCTGCTGAGTTGGGACCATTTGCTGTGTCCTTGGATGGCAGCCTGGCAGCTTTTATGACCCCAGACACCGCTCACCAATGTGGGCTGCAGAGAGCTCTCATAGCAAAACGCTAGTTATGCCAGTTGGCCTCAATTTCGCCTAAGAGCATGGTCCCCTGCCCCCCGCCCCCGCTACTCTATCCTTGCAATATTGGGTTAAGAAGGAAGGAGTACTCAAGTTATGCTGAAGTCCACTTAATTTTGTTCTTGTTTCTAATGTGTGCTATCACCACTTTCTCCCAACCAGATTTCTAGCAACTATCTAAACTAAACCATCCCCCCTCACCCTCCCTCCCTCCCCTCCCTTGCAGCTGTCAAAGAGTCTTTTCTTCTATACCCAAGTCTGTTTTTGAGATCTTATCGTACAGGTCTCATACAGTATTTGTCCTTTTGTCGCTGACTACTTTCACTCAACATAATGTCTTCCAGTTGAAACCAGGTTAGGAGATGTTTCCTGGAATCGTCATTATTGCTTATCATTGCATAGTGCTCCATTGAGTATATGTGCCATAGTTTACCTATCCATTCTTCTGTAGCTGGGCATCTGGGTTGATTCCATCTTTTTGCTATCGTGGACTGTGCTGCGATAAACATTCTGGTGCATGTGTCTGTTGGTGTGAAAGGCCTTGATTCTGTAGGATATATTCCAAGTAGTGGAATTACTGGGTCAAATGGTATATCGATATCCATTTTTTTAAGGAAGTGCCAGATTGCTTTGCAAAGAGGCTGGACCATTTTGCAACCCCACCTACAGTGTAGGAGGGTTCCTCTTTCTCAACAGCCTCTCCAGCATTTGTTGTTTTGTGTTTTCTGGATCATGGCCAATCTTGTTGGGGTGAGATAGTATCTCATTGTCATCTTGATTTGAATTTCTGTAATAACTAAAGAACATGAACATGTCCGCATGTTTTTTTGGCTGCCTGGATCTCCTCTTTAGTGAAGTGTCTGTCCATCTCCTTTGCCCATTGCTTAATTAGATGGTTTGTCTTCTTCTTATTGATATTTTGTAGTATCTTATAGATTATGGAGATCAGGCGTTGTGAACTACTGACCTTTTGGTTAACAGACATAGCACTTAAGCCACTGCGCCACCAGGGTTTCCTGGGGAAACTGAAAGTGATGGAAAATTAAAACCCTTGAGGAAGAGATGGAGGCAGCTTGGGGGGACAGCTCCTTTCTTTATCTGGATGTTCCCTGTATTCTGGGTCATCAAGATCAAACTCAAAGTGATGAATATGCAGACAGCAAGGATGTTTGGCTAAAGGCGAAATGGCAGTAAGATTATGGTATCTCAATCTGACATTGAAGGACAAGGTGTCTTACCTGCAACAAGATCAGAAAACAGTGCATGAGGAGCGATGACTTCTTGCTATAAATTTCTGAGTTCCAACATAGCTATCAAACCAAGCAGAACCCACTGCCATGGAGTTGATTCTGACTCTTAGTGACCCCATAGGTTTTCCAAGGCAGTAAGTCTCTGTGGAAGCAGACTGCCACATCTTTCTCCCACAGGGCCACTTGTGTTTTAGAACTGATGACCTTCCTGTTAGTATTCATGTGCTTTAACCACTGTGTTACCAGGAACCTTTAACATAGATACCCGAACTACCCAAGTCAAACCTGTTACTGTGAAGTTGATTCTGACTCAGCAACCCTGTAGCAAATCTATAGCAACCTTATATTAGAGCATCTTAATCTGACCATTGCATTTAAATTGGATACCCAGCGGAGAGCAAGAATGAAAGAAATGCAGGCTCACAGGTACAATCAAATGGCTCATTTCCCTCAGTTTTCACTATTATTATCTTGGCTTAGTCTTACCTGAAATTTCTATTTTTGCTAAGTAAGATATTTATTGACAGTCTTGCAAGTAATTTTCCCTTTGCTTTTGAGACTTTAATAAAATGGAAGATCTTAAAAATTCTTTGCAGATTTCTTTCTGCAATGCCTTAGATACCTTTCCCACGTGGGGGGCATCTAAGATCTGCTTACAGTTCATCACAGAAAAACTCCATTTGCCTTGCTGGGTTTTCTGCTCTTGGTTCCAACTTGCCTCCGCTCCCAGCCAACCAGAAAAAGAACAGATTTTTTTTTAAAAAAAATACAGTAGCACAATGCCATACTGCTGCTCTGCATGAAAACCCCATGCTTTTCTTTTCCCAATCAGAAGAACGTAATTTTCCTTTCACTCACCTGACTAACTTGTTCAGGGCATCCCCTCCCCACCCCTTTCTGATATCTTGCTGCTAAGTATTTGCCAGTTCATTTGCATCTCAATGGTTCCTTAGCAACTATCCTACCCTCAGGATTAGGTACAAAGCTGCTCCCTGACACAGACTGCCAAGGATACTGGAGTTACCAAACCAAGCCCTGCCCAGACAAGGAGCACATTCACTTACATAGCATCATACCAGCAGAGAATTATAATGCAGTTCTTCCTTGCCTTATCTGAGTACGCAGACCTCCAAGCGACCCTAGCACTGAAATACCCTGAGGAATCCATTGGTTCCTGAAAGCTGTCCTGTGACATACTTGCAGAAAATAGAAAATCACAGATCTTGCTATTAGGGGAGACCGCTGTCTTCAGACAAGCAGGGAATGAGGGCTGTTCCATGAACCTGGCAGCCGATGCTCTGAAGGTGAAGTGGTCACCCCAAGTTTGGGTAGCAGTGGATTCGGCAAAGGAGAAACACTGCTGCTTCCTAACTCTTGCTCCACATTTCCATGTGCCAGCTACTGTGAGCTTTCAGAGTACTTTGAGAGAAAGTTTTTAACATAGGTATACTACTGTATTCATCTGAGGTCCCGTAAAAGTTCACTTCTTACCTAATCAGAGCACAAGAGTGATTTCCCAAGGACAGTGCCACACATGGAAACTCTGGTTGTGTACTGGTTTAGTGCTATGGCTGCTAACCAAAAGTTTGGCAGTTCAGATCCACCAGACACTCCTTGGTAACTCTGTGGGGCAGTTCTACTCTGTCGTATAGGGTCACTGTGTCAGAATCAACTCCACAGTAGTGGGTTTGGTTTTTTTGGTATGCCACATATGGAAACTCTGGTGGTGTGATGGTCAAGTACTGTGGCTGCTAACCGAAAAGTTCAACTCTATCAGGCACTCCTTGGAAACGCTATGGACTAGTTCTACTCTGTCTTATAGGGTCACTATGAGTCAGAATCGACTCAATGATAGCGGGTTTGATTTTTTTGTTTTTGTTTTTTTTGGTTTGTATGGCACATGTAAGTATTGGCTTTTTTCGTGGTCCTGGCACTTGAGAGTCTTTCCATTCAGGGGCTTAAAGCCATGGTGTCATGGTTGGAATTGTGTCCCCCCAAAAATGTGTGCAGCCACGTGGCTGGGATATGGTTCTCAGTATCTTGGGACTGTCCTCCATTGTGTGGTTTTGCTAACCTGTATGTTAAAGGATTAGGGTGGGGCTGTGAATTCCTGATGTGGGGGGAGTTTCCCTGGAGTATGGCTTGCCCCACCCTTAATGCTTTTACCTTGCAAGGAATAAAAGGAAAAAGAAACAAAGGACAATTTGAGAACCTCGCTACCATCAAGCAAGCAGCACCGGGAGCAGAGCGCGTCATTCAGATCAGAGGTTCTTGAGTGAGGAGGCTCCCTGGACAAAGACTGATGCAATACCGGACTTTCCTCCAGAGCCGACAAGGGGAAAGTCTTTCCCTGGAGCGGACACCCTGAATATGGACTTGCAACCTACCGGACTGTGTAAGAATAAATCTTTCTTTGTTAAAACCATCCACTCTGTGGTATTTCTGTTAGAGCAGCCTAGCTGACTAAAACACATGGGTAGCATGAAAAAGCCCCTGTATGTGTCTGTGTGTACACATGTGTGTATATTTATGCCTGTGACACAGAGAGACAGTGGCACTGGACCGTTGAGCCAATTGGAATATTGGGGCCTGAGTAGGCAGAGCTGGTTCTGTGGTAGCACCAGGTCTCTTGCCTCTAGGGTTCAGTGGTACAGAATAGCCTGGCAAGTGGAAGACACTAGTCAGAAAAGGACAATAAGAATGACGTTTATTCTGCGGCAGGACTGACCTTTGCCACTCCCATTTCACGCTGTTATTAAATATCTGGAAAAGACTGAAAGAACAATTACAGTGCTGTCATAATGTAGAAGCATAAAGCAAGCCTAACCAAGGAGACGCTGGCTCAGCTGAGCTTGACAAACTAGGGAGCTCAGCTACTGTGCTGAGTTTCCTCTCCTTTGGAAGTTGTCTTCATTACTTAGCACCAGCTAAATATGTTGAATATACTGTGTGCAGCTCTGTCCTCATGGATTCCAGACAGGGACAAAGAAATTAAGATGTCAGGCAGGAAAGGAGGCCGAAGTCTGACTTTTTACTTTTCTCCTTACTAGACCTGAGTGTTGAGTCTTGGTTCTGGCCGTTTTATTGTTGTTGTTTTGAGGTACCACTGAGTTGGTTTTGGTCCACAGTGACCCTGTGCTCAACAGAACCAAACACTGCCTCATCTTCTGCATTCTCACGGTTGTTACTGTGTTGACCCTGTTGCTGCATCCACTGTGTTGCTTCATCTTGCTGAGGATATTCCTCTTTTTCCCTGACCTGCTACTTGGCCCAGCATATTCTTCTGCAGTATCTAGTCCTTCTTTATGACATGTCAGATTACATGAAACGTCATCGTATAGCCTAGATTTAATACCATCTTATGGCTCATGTCTTTTAGTCATCTAGTACTGCTTTAACGGAAATACCACTAATGAATGGATTGAAAAAGAAAAATTTTGTTTCGGCACAGGCTGCTAGGCTGAAAGTCCAAATTCAGGTTGTCAGCTGCAGGGGAAGTCTTTCTCTGCTGGCTCTGGAGGAAGGTCCTTGTCATTAGTCTCCTGCTGGACTGGAAGCTTTTGAAGTGCAGGGATCCTGAGTTCTTTGCAAAGGATGCACTGCTTTCTTGGAGGCATAAGGTTCCCAAATCTCTCTGCTAACTTCTCTCCTTTGTATCCCAAGGGATTGCCTCAAGGCACAGTGCAGTCTTACACACTGAGTTGGGCTCCAGCCTTACTGCTGTCACCCACCCTCCCTCATTAACATCGTAGAGGTAGGATTCCAGCAGGGAGAAGCATCACACAATACTGGGAATCGTGGCCTAGCCAAATTGCTATGTACATTTTGGGGGGAACACAGTTTAATCTGTGATCTTCCACCCTAGGTCCCCACGAAAATCAGATCCTTGCAACATTTAAAATGTATTCACCTCATTGTAGCAAAAGTGGTAAAAGTCTAAGTCCAAAATTCAGGAATTCCTCTTCAACTATAAAATCTAGAACAGAAGTTAATCTGCTTCTAAAATGTAATGGCAGAACAGGCACAAGTTAAGCATTTCCATTACAAATGGGAGAAATTGCAGGCAAAGAAGGCATATAACATACAGTAAACAAATTAACAGAACATGTTATATTAGCCCTCATGCCTTTAAAACTAATATTCTATTCTCTCAGACATTTTATACTATGGTGCTGTCCTCTAGACTCTAGGTATTGACTACACTCTCTAGATTCTGAGCGGAGGCCCCTTGGTCCTGTGCTACAGCTCCACCTTCCAGGCCCACTGGGACAGCACCTCTGCTCCCGTGGCTTCTGGTGCACCATTTTCCAAGTCTATCTGAATGGCAACTCCATCCTTAGAACACCAGAGGCCATGGCTCCACCCTTAGAAACGCCTGAGATCATGGCCATATCTTTCGAGTCAGCTCAGCTGCTTGTCTCTTCAGTTCCTGTTTTCTGTGGCCTCGTGGCCTGGGCCTCACACCCATATCATCTCTGCTGGGGCAAGTGTTCCAAAACTCTGTCCTGATTTAAGTGCCTGGAGACAGTCCACTCTACCAGGAAGCCTCCTGCACGCAGGCACTCTGCTCTCTTGCTCTGTGGGTCAGCAAGCCTAGCTCCACTGGTAAGTGCCCGGAGGCACCCATTCTGCCAGGAAGCCTCCAGTGCACAGGCACTCAGCCGTCTCCCTCTGTAGGTCAGCTCCAGCTTTGTCTCACGCTGATCTACTGGTTTTACTGCTGCCCATCTGCTGCTGCTTCTCACCATCTGCGCTAACCTCAGTGTTGACAGTCCTCCTCAGTTCCTTCTGAGTCTTCTGTCCATTTACAGTTTCAAAACTGCCACTGTATTTTAGGTATCTGTTAGAGCAGCACCCCACTCTTGGTACTGAATTCTGTTTTAGCAATCTAGTAATGCTTTAACAGAAATACCAGAAATGGATGGCTTTAAGAAGAGAAATTTTATTTTGTCACAGTCTAGTAGGCTGAAAGTCCAAATTCAGGTTGTCAGTTCCAGGGGAAAGCTTTTTCTACTGGCTTTGGAGGAAGGTCCTTGTTGTCAGTCTTCAGCCTGACTGGGAAACTCTGAGGTGCAGGGACTCTGAGTCCTTTCCAAAGGATGAGATGTGCTCATGGCACTGCTTTCTTGGTGATATGAGGTCCCCAAATCTCTCTACTGGCTGTTCTCCTTTATGTCTCAGGAGATTGCCTCAAGGCACAGTATAGACTTAGATGTTGAGTCCTGCCCCACCAACACAACCACCACCCATCTTCCTGCCATAGAGGCAGGAACCACAGCATGGGGGAACATTACAGACACTAGGACTCATGGCCCAGCCAAACTGCTGCACACATTTTTAGGGACACACACAGTTCAATCCATGGCATTAGGTTTAACACAGCCTGGGGTCCTGGTTTGAGTTGGCTTGGTTGAGTTGGTTCAAAGGCTTCCACAGGCAGAAGAGTGAATGAGTGACTTTCCAATGAGGGGAAGCCCCGTAAAGACCATGTGTTATCTTTCCATCTGTCTTAGTCACCTGGTGCTGCTCTAATAGAAAATACCACAAGTGGGAGGTTTTGTGAAGTGAAGCTTTTATTGTCACAGTCCGGTAAGCCACAAATCCATTAACAAATTACAAGTCCATTCAATATGAGAAGTCATCGCAGTCTGGTAGGATAAATCCAAATCCAGTGAGAGCATCTCGGCACAGGAACCTCTGGTCCAAAGGACATGCTGTGCTCTTGGTGCTTCTCTCTCGGTGGTGTGAGGTTCCCAACCTCCTCTGCTCACTTCTCTCCCTTATATTCCACAAGCTTGTAGCTTGAGTCCTGCCTCACTAACACAACTGCAAACCATTCTCCATCATCAATATCACAGAGGCAGGATTCACAACACATGGGAGGAATGGTACCATATTGGGACTCCTAACCAAATCAAAGCAACACATACATTTTTGGGGGGACACAGTTGAATCCATGACACCCTCCTTCATATGCACTCCCAGTGGGTCTTCTGCCTCTCACCTACCTCCACTCTGATTGGGAACCACAGCATGGGTAAGCCTCCAGGTAAGAGTTCCATGCTGGGCCTAGGGGCTGGGTCTACAGTATCCCAGCTCTGCTTCTTAAGGAATTCTTATATTTAAACTAATGTCTTATCCTTATTGTCATTGCTACCCCTGTTGTGGCCACAACTCACAATGGTCATTTATATAATAAAATGAACCACCGCCTGATCCTGCACAGTCCTCACCGTCTTTGGAATATTTCAGACCATTTTTACAACTACCATGTTGGACTGTCTTATGGAGGGTTTCCCTCCTTCTACTGATCCTCTACTTTACCAAAGTTGATGTACTTTTCTAGCAATTGGTCTTCCCTGATAGCATGTCCGAAGTGAGGTGATGTTTTGCCATCTTTGCTTCTGAGGACCGTTCTGACTGTACAGCCTTCAAGACAGATTCGATTGTTTTTCAGGTACATTCTGATATATATTTTCAGGCATATTCACTACTCTTCACCAACACCACAATTCAAATGGGTCACCTGTCCTTCCATCTTCCTTTCTGTCACTCTCATTAAAGAGTTTAGAAAATTTTTTTCCCTTATCAATCCCCCTCTGCCTCTATGAAATGTCAGTACCACAGATAAACTGTGTAACTGTTTATATCCTGGCACCCTTTGGAGGGCCAGAAATCATTGTAGTAACTAAGGTTTAGTTGCCTTACCCAACAACCCCCTTTCTCCTGTGGTAAAAATGCCCAATAGAAATGAAATCATTCTGTCAGCAACTTGACTTGCTCTCAGGTAAGTTGGGGCACAGCTTTTCGCTATCTTGTTTTCCATGTAACTTTTATGAAGTGTGGTACCAACCAATCAGAAGGGGTGTCTACCTTAGCACTAGAGTCTAGGAGAGTCCCTGCTGGCCAGGCATTAGTCACTGGGTCCTGGAGAGGTCCAGGGGGATTCAGAGGTAGACTTGGGCACAGGGGTATCTCAGAAGCAGAGTAATATGCCAGTAGGTGTGAAGGTATTTTAATATTTAACAAGTATTGTTATGGGAGTCTCTGGGGTAGTACAAATGGTTAATGCTCTGGGCTGCTAAATGAAAGATTGGTGGTGAGTCCACCCAGAGGTGCCTTGGAAGAAAGGTCTGGTGACCTACTTCTGAAAAATCAGCCATTGAAAATCCTGTGGAGCACAATTCTACTCTAACACACAAGGGGTGACAGCCAGCAAAGTGCCGTTGAGTCGGATCCAAGGGGTGACAGTGAGTCGGACATGATTCAATGGCAGCTGCTTTTATGGCTGTGCCAGTTTGTGTTTGCTGAATGTCTTTTCTGACTTCACTAGGTTTTTGAGTCTAGGTTCATTTTTTTTGTTTGTTTGTTTTACATAATCCACTTTTTCTGAGATATAATTTACATAAAATAAAACACACCAGTTCTAAGGTTACAGTCTCATGTGATTAGACAAATGAATGTAGTTGTGTAGCCACAACTACTCACATAACACAGAACATTTTCAGTACCCTAAGAAGTCCTGTTAATGTTCCTTAGCTGCTGTTACCTTTTCCCAGCCACTGGTCGGATTTCTGTCTCTATTGTTTTGAACTTTTCTCGTTGTTGTTGAGTGCTGTCTAGTTGTTCTTTTCTAGATGTACGATAAATGACATCATATGTTGTGTAGCCTTTTATTGTAGGAATCTTTTGACTCAGGTTGATGCCTTTGAGACCCACCCACGTTGTTGTGTGTGTCCGTAGTTCCTTCATTTTTCATGGTGAGTTCCCTTGTATAGATTGTGTAGACATACCACAATCATTTTATCCATTCAGCAGTTGATGGACGTCTGGTTCTTTCTAGAATTTGGCTTTTATAAATAAAGCTGCTATGAAAATTTGTGGGATGTCTGTGGGAACATATATTTGCCTTTTTCCTGGATAAACACTTAGTGTAAGATTGCTGGGAAGATGATAGGTATAAATTTAACTTTATAAGAAACTGCCAATCTGTTTTTCTGGTTGTTGGCCAGTTGATTCTAATGGCAACCGCAAATGTGTCAGATCAGTGCTGTGCTTCGTTGAGTTCTCAGTGGCTGGGTGTTTGGAAGTAGATTGGCAAGCCTTTGCTCCGAGAGTCCTCTGGCTGGACTTGAACTTGTTACTTTTCACTTAGCAGCCAAGTATGTCAACACTTTGTGCTACCCAGCGACTCCTACAGTGGAGGTACCATCTTGCATTCCCAGAAGCAGTATATGAGAGTCCCAGTTGCTACACGTTCTCACCAACAGTTTGTAATGTTAGTCTTTTTAAATTTAGCCATTCTGGTAGGTGGTTTTAATTTTACTTCTGTCATGGCTGGTGATATATTTCTCACGTACTTATAAGTCTTTCATGTATCTTCTTTGATGAAATGATATATAGATCTTTTGCCCATTTTTTGATGTTGTTGGGTTGTCTGTTCTGAGTCCATTTTCAGTTTGGATGGTTGTTTTGAGGTAACTGTAACCCCATTTCCGTCCCCAATACTGTGTGATGGAGAATTTGGTGTTGTGCTTGGAAGACTGTAGATTGGTACATGCTAGTCCCATTCCTGGTGAGTAGGGTAGAGATGGGACATGGTTTCCTCTCATGAAGATGATTATCAGTTATCAGGGAAGAAGAAGTACATCCCTGGATAGGGGCCAGGACCTCAGAAAGTGGGCTTTTGCCATGGCAGGCAGACCATGATTGAGGAGATCTGGGTCTGTAAACACATGTGCTAACTCCATAAACACGTGTGCTAACATGTGTTTATTTTTTTTTTGTGTCATCTTAAGTGCCAACCTCATTTACTCCTGAGGGTGAAGGAAAGAAGGAATGCCACCACTCCCCCACACTTACCAGTATTGCAAGGGGACTATGACCTCCTGGTGGTGGCAGCGATGCCAGCCAAGTGCCGTCGAGTCGGATCCGACTCATGGCGACCCTAGGGGCCAGGGATAGCCAGACAGAAATATCATAGGTCCTACTTCTCCAGGGTGTTCTCGTTTCAGATATAGTTTGGTTTGGCATTTTATGTTTTGAAGAAAGGACACATCCTTCTTTGCAGGACCCCAGAGGAAGGATTGTCTGAAACTGTGTACAGGGAGGCACAAGCAGGCTCAGCACAGAGCTCTCAAGGCTGGGCTTCTTCAATGGGGTACTGGGTGCCCCAGGCTGCTCATCCCTTTGTTTCGGTGGCTTAGACTCCTGGGTGGTTTCTTAGCCTCCCCTGCAAGCAGCAGCCAGGCATGGAGAATTCCTCTGGCTTCTTTCTGAGCTCTAGATGACAGACCTGTGATTTTACAGGCTTTCCATCACCAGGTATAATGTACCAGCTTCAGCTACCTTTGGTTATTTGCATGATGAGGATCAGTGATCACAGTAATCATGGGGGAGGTGACACATGACAAGGATGCAGAGGCCTGCAGTGGTGTCATCAAGAATTAGTCGGCTCAGCTGGGCCCAGGCCACTTCTCACGAGTGCCTTTTGTGCTCATGAGCAGAAGAATGTGTCAGAGGCGGCATCACTTCTAATTCTGGGGAGTGCAGCTTCCCTTGCATGACAGAGACTCCTTGGGAGTCTTATAGGATACAGCCTAAGGCCTGGCACCAGGTTGGCACTTGGTGAATGATGGACGGTGGGATGAAAACAATGGGTGATGGATGATGGATGGGTAGATGGATGGGTGACCGGATGGATGGACAGGTTGGATCTCTGTCATGGTGCATGCTGTCACTTAGGGAGAAGCCGATGCCAGTGCTCACATGATGGAAAACCAGAGGCTGATATCCAACAGTAGACAGCAGCAGCATAGGAAACTGAAGAGCTAGCTGTGGAGAAGAGACTGTTACACCCGGTCATGGTGGGAGAGGCTTGGAGATCATTCAGACAAAGAACCTGCCATTAAAGGGACCTGTTGCATGGGGAAGCATAGAGTAAGCGGGGCCCCCAGCATGTGGAGGTGGAGAGACGTAGAGGTCCAGGAAGTTGCACAGCCAAGGCATGGTATTGGGAAAGGAAAGGGGGCAAGTTCCTGTGATAGCCTTACAGTCAGTGATGGCTCAAATGGTCCAGTGTAGGAGGTGAGTGACACAGGAGGTTAGAGGATGGAGATCTCAGAGGTGGGCTTTGGTAGCCAGCGTGGCTTACTAGAGTAGATGGTACCTCCTGAAGACTACAGTGCATCTGTGCTGATAGAGGAAGCAGGGCACAGGAATTCCCTACCGGTGAAACTCGCCCCAGGATGGGTAACCTACAGAGAAGTCATATTTTGGTGACACATGCCACTCTGTCTTGTAGAGGTGACTTGCTGGCTCCAGAAAGCCCAGGACATGCTTCTGTGAGGGAGAGCTCAACGATGTTGCTGTGTTCTGAGTCCCAGGGTCCCAGCTGACACCACCAACTTGGGACTCACCAAGGAGTACAGCACAACGCCTCTTGCAATATTCTGGACCAATTTTTTACAAGCTGTTGGCTGAGGTCTCACTACCCAATGGCTCAACATGTGGCTTGTGAACCGAAGCCATGGCTTCACCCGGGAGCTTGTTAAAAACCCAAAACCCACTGCCTTGAGTCGGTGCTGATGAACACTGACAGAGTAGATTGCCCCGTAGAGTTTCTAAGGCTGTGATCTTTGTGGAAACACACTGCCACATCTTTTTCCTAGGGAGCAGCTGGTGAGTCTGAACCACTGGCCTTTCAATTAGCAGCTGAGTGCTTATCCACTGCACCACCAGGGAGCTTGTTGGAAACGCCCAGTCTCAGGCCCCCTGACGACTCCTGAATTAGGATCTGTCCAGGTAGGCTCTAAATCCTCTGCATGAGGCAAGTGGTCTCTTGAAACAAAATTAGCAAACCTCTTTTTCAGTACTTGCTAAAGGAACTGTTTCAGATAAAAGAAGACTAAAGAAAAATGGCAAGCAAACACAACAAGTGACCCTTAGCTATGTTCTCTAATGTACCAGATGATTTGGAGATTGGAAAAACTTGCCATAAAGGACATTATTTGCACAGTTTACAGAATGGCAGCATGCACTCTCAAGACTGGAGGAGAGGATCTCATGAAACCCCAAACCCAGTGCTGTTGAGTCGGGTCCAACTCATGGTGACCTGAGAGATCAGAGTGGAACTGTCGCATAGAGTTTCCAAGGAGCACCTGGTGGATTTGAACTGCCGACCTTTTGGTTAGCAGATGTAGCACTTAACCCACTACACTGCCAGAGTTTCCAAGATGCAAAGTATTATGGCAATGGTAGATTTTCTAAGTTTGATCACTCTACTGTGGTCAAGTAAAAGAATACCCTTCTTCTTGGAAATAGACATTGAAGAATTAAGCAGTAAAAAGTTATAATGAATGCATCCTGTGTTTGGAGGGTTCAGAGAAGGAAATGAGTGAATGAAAGAGTGAATAAACAAATGAACGAATAAATAGTATATATACATAGCATGGTGAATAAATGAATAGTAGGTATAGAATAGCTATAAAATAGATACATATGTGTGCTGTTTATTGTATGTGTATATATGTATGCATGTGTATGCTGTGGAGTCCTGGGCGATGCAGACGGTCACTGTGCCTGATTACTGACTAAAAGGTTGAAGTCCAAGCCCATTTAGAGGTGCCTCAGAAGAAAGACCTGGCAGTCTACTTCCTGAAACTCAGCCTATGAACATCCTACGGAGCACAATTCTGCTCGGACACACACGAGGTCACCATGAGTTGGGAACAACTCAGTGACAGCTGGTTTGGGTCTATAAATAAATATAATACAAATGCATATGTGATATTTCACTTCATATCCCATCAAATGTATATGCAGAGAGAAAGAGAACAGACAAAAGCATTTATGGCAAAAAGTTAAACCGTGGTGAGTCAAGGTGAAGGGTAGATGGGGATTTCCTGTTCTGTGTCCTGTCTGTTTGCTCTTAATCCAAAGTGAAAACTGAAAAAAAAAGTGTACATCTTGTTTCAGAGTTTGATGGATGTTGCACGTTGCCGTCTAAAAAGGCTGAACCAATTTATATTCCCGTGACGTTGTGAGAGGGTTGGTGCAGCTGTTTGATGCAGCTATTTTTATACAGCTATTTTGATACCAGGGACTTTTTTGATGGGGTCTTATATCAGTTTTGACCTGGGGACGTTTTGTTTTATACCAATTTATTACAAATATTTTCAAAAGTGCAGAAAAGTCAATAGCATGTTTCAGTACACACTTGTAACCCACCACCCAGGTTCAACTCTTAATACTTAGCCATGTTTGCTTTAAAGACACACGATTTTTGGGGAGGTGGTTGGAAATTGAAGCACAGAAAAATTAAGTAACTTGCAAAGGAAGGGAAGTGATGGAGCCAGCCACCAAGTCCTCTACACATGGTTCTTGATTTCTTGCCTCAGAGATTTTTCCCAAATTGCCTTTCTCAACAGACAGGACTAGAATTTTTCTACTGAAGCAATTTAGTAGAGTGTTGGAGTCAGACAGACCTGGATTTGAATTCTGTCTCTGACCTTGGGCATATTACACAACCCTCTGTGCCTCAGTTTCTTCATCTGTAAAGTGGGATGGTGCCACTTACTTCATAAGACTGTCCTGAAAGATAAGTGAGATTATGTGCTTAAAGCAGGCATGTACCGTGGTGGCCATTATTACTGTCATTTTTTTCTCTCTTCATCTAAACAGATCTCTAGGCCTTCTGCTATAGGAGGACTGATCCCAAAATCTGTACTCTGCCAATATTGCATCTGGTCCGTACATTGCAGATGTCTGGCTTCTGTCTTATCTGCTCCAATAGGCCTGCTTGTCTAGTACCCTGAAGGGCTCTGAAAAGTGTTGACACTCAGGAAACACTTCTTGAGGAAACACTTGGTACCCATCTGGCATGCCATCTGTCTACTCTTCCCATGCCTGTAGGGAGGACTCCACCTGATACATTGCACTCAAGGGACTCTCTGCTGACTGACTCTCAGTATTGGGGAGGAGGGTCTCACAGACCCCAACAGTCATCCCGAAGCTTGTATCCTTTGGTAATATTGGGTGATGCACAGTAATGTTATTACCAGGACCCAGACTTCTCAGGCAACTGGATTTCCTGGGTCATAAACCCCCAGGTGAACTTGTCTGGATCGGTTCACAGCATCGCCAGTATAGTGTGGGATGTTATATGGCACTAGTCCCTTCCCCACCCCATTTCCAGGATTTCTTCTCATGAAACCAGCTTTGGCTTTGTGGGGGAAGGAAGCTCAAGGGCCAGGGTAGGGAGAGGCAAGTAAGGTCCTTGTCTTCAATGCAAAATTTAAGGATATGCCAAAAAACTCTGTAATCAAGGTGAGTAATATGTTAATTCAGTATTTTAAAAGGTACACAGTCAATAAGCTGCAGCCTACAGGATGTCTGTTTTTACATATTAGAAAATGGTTTTTAAAATAGTGTTAAAGTGTAGCAAACATAACACAAGAATGCAAGATGAGAATAGTATGAAAAATAGCGTGCAAAGGGGCGGAGGGTATGTGGGAATTTTCCACACAGTTTTTCTGTCAAAGCTGGTCCAAGAAATAAAATGTTAAAAAGGTTCACATCCAACCTCTGTGGCCCCAGGAATTGGGGCCACTGGAGGGGACACTCACTGACACTTGTCATCAGTGTAACAACATCAGTAATGTTCATAATTCTAGAGTTAGCACAGTACTTTCAACCTCATGCATCCCCTTAAAGTGCCTGCTACCCCGAGACTCCTAGCCTTTGTTTCCCCAGATCACTGGCCAGTGTGGGGTGGGCAGAGGGAGAGATCACTAAGGCTGGAGGCAGGCAACTGTAGTTCAGATGGCGCCCCTCCAAAAACAAAACCCACTGCTGTCGAGTCGATTCTGACTCATAGTGACCCTGCAGAACAGAGTAGAACTGCTCCATAGAGTTTCCAAGGAGTGCCTGGTAGATTTGAACTGCCAACCTTTTGGTTAGCAGCCATAGCACTTGACTACTGTGCCATCTGGGTTTCCAGATAGTGCCTGGGGAGGCGGGTGCTTATTTCCCTCACCTGTTGAAGGAGTGCACGTGGGACTCAGTGGTTCCTGGCCCTTCCCTGCCTTAGAGCTGAAGGTCTGAATCACAATCACAGAAGAGACATGGCATTGGGAGTCGGAGAACTGGCTTCACGTTCACTAACTCTGTGCAAACCAAAAGTTCGGCAGTTTGAATCTACCCGATGGCTTCACAGTAGAAAGGCCTGGTGATCTGCTGCTGTAAGGATTATGGACTAGAAAACTCCATAGGGCAGCTGTGCTCTGTCATATGGGGTCACAGTGAGCTGAAAATTGATTTGACAGCACCTAACAACAACAACATGACCCTCTGTAAAGTTCCTGAATCTTCCTGAGGTTGTTTCCTCACCTGTCCAATGGGGATGATGGGATCCCATCTGCATCTTGATTGGCCCAGTAGCAAGAGTGCTGAGTAGGAGACAAGCTATTGCCTGTGTAGTGTGTGGGGTGTGCTCTGGAAATGCAAGCTGCTCTTCCTCTGAAGGTAGAAGTAATTGGTGTTGGGTGGTTCCAGCTCTTTGGTCCAAGCCTGGCTGAGTGATCGTCCCCATGGAGGAGGACCAGACCAACACTGCCCCAGGGCAGGGAGGTACAGGAAAAGGCTGGGGGCACCTCTCCTCCTACCATACCCAGCCGGGCCCTGTACCTGTGCCCCTGCTCACTAGGGGGTGCAGCCTCAATGACCCTACTTCTGGCCCATGTTAGGGCTGTCCCACCCGCCCTGACATTTTGTAGAGCCACAAAAGGAGAAAAGGACATTCAAAGTAAAGGCCTATCCAGGGACCAGTAACTTGCGCTTGAGGCTACAAGGCCATGGCAGTAGAAGTCCTTTTCTCTGCATCTGCTTCATGGCTTTTGACCCTTGACGCAACAGGAAGTGAAAACTACAGACGGCTCTCAGATAATGAGAGCAAATGTCCCTGGCACCCTGGGGACTCCCTTGGCTTGTGATGGGCGACCTGACCACAGTGTGTCGATGATGTATAGGCTTGTCACATGCTCCCCTGTGAGCCCACAGGCCTCCCCTTATGCAGCACTGTTTTTCAGGGCTAACAGGGAGATCGATGGTCAGAGGCTGAGGAACAGAATGCAACAAGTGGCCTGGTGCCGATCAGGAGGAGGTGGGCCAGATTTTATCTTCAGACTACAGTGGGCAGCTTAGTGGCCAGCTTACAAATTAGTGGGGGAGTTTGAGCAGAATGGGAACGGGGATAAATAGGAGTCATCAACTGCCAGCTGTCTGTTGGTTTGTCATACTCTGGTGGCTTGTGTGATGCTGTGATACTGGAAGCTATGCCACTGATAATTTCGCAAAGCAACAGCGTCGCCTAGGTGGACAGGTTCCAGCACAGCTTTCAGACTAAGACTGACTAGGAAGAAAGGCCTGGTGATCTGTTTCTGAAAATCAGCTAGTGAAACGTCATGGATAACAACAGAATATTAGTTTGCATGGCTGACGGCACTTGGCTTGGCTTATGGCTGAATAATGAGCCCCCTAGAGTGGAAGACACTCATGGAGATGGTTTGGGTTGGACAGTGTTTTGTTCTGTTCTATATAAGGTCATCATGAGCTGGAACGAACTGAAAGGCAGCTAACAGCAATAAAGGCTACCAGACAGGATAATGTTTTGAACCCAGAGCGGTAGAAGTTGGGTAGACATATATACTCCCCTCTTGTCATTTCTGTAGTAAATTGGCATTTCCTGTTTGATGTGTTTCTCACCCCCTTCCTGTGCCTGGAGGGTGTGGAGCATGGTGAGTCCATCTGTGCCTTGCACAGAGCGGTTGTCTTAAGCCTCTCCACTGGCGACTCCCCTTTTGCTGCAGAAGAAGGTGAAATGAAATGATGCTCTTTCTGTGATCTCAAATATCATGTTCCCACCTTCACTTGGCTGCTACATAGGTATGGGCCTTGGTAGTCACCTTCTCGTCCGTAAAATGACAGTGAATAACATGAGGTTTGACATGGACTCATGGACTCATCCTAGAAAAAGTGCTACATACCTCATTGCAAAACATCACTATGGTCATCTTTGAAATGCTCCCTTTCGGGAGCTAGGCACCAATACCAGCGCCTAGTCCACCCTTCAAAGCAGTTTTGGAACTCCTTTTTGAGAATGGCCATCACAGCTGTCATCATATGACCCTTGATGGCCTGAATGGCATCATGATGTTTTCCTTTCAATATTTCCTTTATCTTCAAGTAAAGTAAAAGGTCACTAGGGGCCAGATCAGGTGAGTAGGGATGGGTTCCAATACCAATATTTATTTACTGGCTAAAACCTCCCTCATAGACAACTAGACAATTAAATTTGCAAACTTGTCACCATGCCACCATGCACAACAGCCATTCCAGAAAGAGTTCCCAAATGCGTCTGGTGGCCTAGGTGCTAGTGTCAGTGTACAGCTTCCCCAGGGGAGTACTTGGAGGGTGACGCAGTGCTGTTCAGCAATGAGGTATGGAGCACTTAAAACAATGATGTTTGCGGACTTGAACTTTCAGAGCCTGTATAACATACGCAGAGTGCCTGGTACCATGCCTGGTATGCAATAACCCCCAAACCAAACCCATTGCCATTGAGTCGATTCCGACTCATAGCGACCCTACAGGAGTCTAACTGCCCCAAAGGTATGCAACAGGTACTCAGTAAATCTGTCTTCCCTTCTTCCCTGTGCTTCTTTACTTTCTCCTTCAAAGCGCTATGGAGCACTTCTACTCTGTCCTGTAGGGTCACTATGAGTCAGAATCAACTTGACAGCAGTGGGTTTGGTTTTCTTGGTTCAAAGCAGTGTTGTGGGGGTTCTACTTGGGGAAGGGGATCTCCATCCTGCATGCCCACCCTGCCTCTGTGGGCTGCTCGGACACTGTGCTCGGGCTTCACTGTGGGGAAGGGGTCTGCCCAATGTTCCCACAGCCAGCTGTCCTCAGGCTGGTGGGCTCCTGGCCGACAGGCACTGTTACAGCCTTCTCTGGCCTAGGCTTGCCTGCAGAAGACCCTTTCCCACTTCCTACTCTGCCGCCTTGCTGGGATGGGGCCACTTTGCTGGAGTGGATCCCAGTTTCTGAAATGGTTTGTGTCAGTACTATTGTTTGTAATAGCTGGTCCACATCTTTTATCCAGCAGAATAAAAGTTGACTTTTCACTCGTGTCGCAGTCTGGCAGGGTCAGTGGTGGGCTCGGCCCTACCGTGTCACTCGGGCACCCATGTGCAGAAGGTACCCTGTTTGTTGCCTGCTTCAGCTCAGAGAGACACATCCCTTCCTCCCACCCTCTTTCACGGAAGACTTGTCTGTGAGGTAGAAATAGTGAAAGTCTCCATGCCTGGAAAAAGGGCAGAGTTTTCAAGAGCAGAGAGGGGTGTCCCTGCGGTAATACCACAGTCCAGAGGGGGAGGGTAGGCAGGTAAATGCGTCCTTGTCGCAGGGCACACCTACCCACCGGTGAGGGCTCATAAAATTCCCTCCTGTCTTAGTTTCCTACTGTTGCTATAACAAGAACACTACAAGTGGGTCGCTTTAGAGAACAGAAATGTATTTTCTCACAGGTTAGGAGATTAGAAGTCTGAATTCCAAGTGGGGGCTCTAAAGAGAGGGGTTTTTCTGTCCACTCTAGGGGAAGATACTTGGCTCAGCTCCTTAAACCTAGCGTACTTCAAATCCTGGAAGATCTCCCTGGGGCATATGTCTTTCCCCCATTTGTGCTTGCTTCTATCTGTGCCTAATCTGCTCTTTTTATGTCTCAAAAGTTGTTGGTTTAAAACACACCCTGCACTCATATTAACACAACAAAGAAAATCCTATTCTCCGTGAGTTATAATCCGCAGTTACAGGGGTTAGGATGCCAACAGCGTATTTTAACAAAAGCCAAACCCAACCCAGTGTCATTGAGTTGATTCTGACTGATAGCAGGCCTGTAGGACAGAGTCCAAGGAGTGGCTGGTGGATTCAAACTGCTGATGTTTTGGTTAGCAGACATAGCACTTAACCAGATCGTGGTTGAGGTGGGCCGTTGAGACCCAGTTCAGTCTGTGATGTCTTCCTTCATTCCTTTACTTTGCCTCATCACTACCTCCAGTGTTTACAGAGTGTCCCCTTTGGTCCAGGATCTGCTACCTTTATAAGATTGGGAGAAAGATGCTTAGGGTCATTCTTCAGTCCTTGATCATAGGCAAGACATTATCCAGATTATGCTCCACAGAGACAAGCAGCCAAAATAATTAGTCCCAAGCACTGCTCCAAAAGCAAGTCTCCGATGGTGGTTTTTAAAATGTACTTCTTTTTACTGGTTTCCTGAAGTGCACCCCACATTGGTGTTTTTCTCTGCTCCTGGACCTCCCCGGGCTTCCTCTGGTCTCAGAACATTTTCATCTGCTGTTGCTGCTGCTGGTTAAAAGGAGCAAAAATCAGCTAAGTTTCAAAAGGGGAGGAGAAAAAAAAGACCTACAAAATTAAGAAAACTTATTAGACTTAAGAATACATAGAAATAAAAAATGATAGTAACATGGTAAAAACCAAAGAACTAATTGCTTAACAGAATTAGTCAATAAAGTGAAAATGGTTAGGGTAAAGACAAAAGAATAGGGATAAAAATAATGGTGAAAAAAGCCATTGGACAAGGCAAAAATGAAATTCAGAAACCTAAAATACTTGCAAGCTGGCTTGTGTAACATAAGAAGAGGAAATTCAGAGGAAAACAAGTATCCCAAGGCACTGAGGGGAGAAGCCTGACTCTGTGACATTCATGAAGGAAGCCTGTCTCTTGTTTCCCGGGGATTCTTGGGGGTAAAAGCTCTAATGTAAACAGAAGTCCATTTCAGGAGAGAGTTTCTGGATGGGTATCTTGGAACGAGGAGGCTGGGGCAGCTTGCAATGACCTTTCTGAGTTGCCCCTTTTTCCTCTGGGTTTGGTACATTTGAAGAAGGAGGGTAGGTGAGTTGGAGTGTGGGGCCATACAGTGTATAGATTACCGGCAGAGCAGTAGACTTCTATTAGACAGTGGTCTCCAGGAGTTACTTAAATGGAAATCGGAAGACAGACCTGAAACCAGGGATATGGGAGAAGGAAAAGGCGCCTTGTGCTGTCTGGGGATAAGGATGGGGCAGTTGGGGTGTGTGAGCCTATCAGAGGTCTCCCTACTTCACTTCCAGAGTTGGGACTGTGTCTAGGGTGTAAAGGAGTCCTCAGCTGGGAGATACCGCTGGCTGTGGCCTACCTGAAACCCCACTGCTTAGGCCTTACAGCTCCCAGGTCTCCAGATCACATCCCACCATGTGGGAGACTCCAGGGCTGTTCCCTAGGGTGACAGCACAGTAACTGCTCTATGGACATGGGCAAACCCACAGAGATGGCCTGTCACCTAGCCCGCCTGGGTCCTTGGCATCTCTAGTCTCCTGATGGCAACCTTTACTCTGACCTTGACCACAGATAAGGTGAAGCCCAGTAGGCTGTTCTTGGTGGGTGCTCTGGGTTGTGGGGCGGTAATCAACAGACTTTTTTCCTGTTTTCATTCACTTTGCAAAAGAATTTATTCCCTAAAATCAGGCGCTTGATCCCAGACTTTCCAGGAATGACTGTGAATCTTATTTTAAAGTGGTGTTTAAAGCTGTAGTGTGTTACCGTGTCCTATTCGGATGGATACCACTGGCCTCTTCCTGCTTTCTATCACCTGCACAAAGTGCTTTCCAATTCTATTTTGCCTCAATTTGCAAAGATGACAGATCTGAGTTACATTAGAAACCTTTTATTTTAAACACTGCACTTAGGCTGTTAAAATGTTTTTTCCAGTCACCACTGGGAGAGCCTTATGTCCTTTTTTGAAGTGCTGGAATGGTTTCAGGAGTTGGGGTAGCAGACCGTAGCTTTGACTTGGTATACGTGCTCTAGCCGGTCCATCCAGGGATCAGACTGGGCTGATTTCTCAGTAAGATCACCACCCTGGCCTCTGCTTCTGGGGGCAGAAGCAGCTCAGAGGCCCTGTGAGGGCTGATGAGGCCTCTTTCCCCTCCCACCCAGCTCACTTCTTCCCTGCACCCTTTAAGTGCCCAAGACTGTGGGTTTGAAAGGCTCTGTTTTCTAGCTTGATTCTGGGATTGGGGCCTCTCTCGTAATTGCTTTTGCTGAAAAGCTCTTAAATCACTCAGAAGAAGGTATGAACTGGTATACTTGACTTATCTGGCTCCTGACTAGAGAAAGTAAATTCTGAGAGAAGCTGAAAGAAGGCTTTCCCTAAGGGCAGATTATTAACTGTGGGCAGTGTGTTGGAGGAATGGAGCTGGACAGAGCTTGCATTGGGCAAAAGTTGGCAGATGCCACGTTGGACTTGGGAAATGGAAGGCTTGGTAGGTTATTGATTGACCCTTTGCTAGGGAAGGAGCCCCTGCACAACCCTCAAACAGCCTACCTCTAGTGTGAAGACCTACTGGGAGTCTTCTAGATGACTCCATCCAGGCTTAAAATGTGACTGCATTGGGCCGGTTGGGAGAGAGATCTTTCTCAAGGAAGGCCAGGATCTGGACGCTGGGTGGGAAAAGGAGAGGAAGGAGGGATGGGGTGGGAAAGTTTCTGGCCCTTTTGGGGTGAAACCACCTGGAAGATACCAGAAGTGGGGAGTGAGGATAATAAAAGAGAGAAAGAGAGGGGGGTGGGGAGGCGATACTAAGGGGCAGTAGAGCTGATGTCACCAGTCCTCTCAGTGGCTCAGAATTGCCAGCTTCCATTTCTACTGCTCATGTCTGCAAGGGTTCCTGCTGAAACAGCCACACGTGCTTTATAAGTCACTGCTCTGGGGATCTTGGTGAAGAGGAGGCCTGCCTGCCTATCTGTTGAGCACCTGCCTTTGGCAAGGCTCTGTAACAGGTCACTCACACATACCCCTCACAGTAATTCTGAGGGCTAAGTTATTTCCATTTTGTGGATAGGGAAGCTAAGGCCTGGGCATTGCCTGTCTTGGTCAAGGTAGTATCGGGGCTTCTTCTGGGTGCCAGATTATAGAGTTTTTTCTACTATTCCTGTGAGGTAATCAGTGATAAGAAATACAATGACTACTCAGGAAACTGCTAAGTTTCCCATTGCATCTCGTATATGTGAAGATCCGTGTTGATGTCCTCTCAGGAAATTGTGACTATAAAGAAATTTTATTTCCTGGTGTCAGAAGTCTCTGTGATAGCATCAGTTTCCATGGCAACAGGCTATGATGTCACAAGCAGATGCCTGCAACAGCACAGAGTCCAGAAAGGATACAAACGGAGCCAAGGCAGAGGGGATGGATGACATGACCTATCAGCACTGATGATGAGGACCTTCCAGCAGCCTGTCCCCTCTGCAGCATCTGCTGCTGACATAGAAACATGCTGGCACTTGGAATAAACACATTGGCTTTGTGAACCATTGAATGCTGTAGCTTGCAAACCCGCAGAATAATCAAAACAGATATAATTTCTCTAAGAGTTTTCTTTGAAGATTTATAAGAGGGCAATACTTTTTTGTAATCCTAGACTCTTGCTAACGACTAAGTAGTCATTAGCGTGCCCAGCGTGGTGAGACTGTCAAATTCTGTTGACACGGCATGTCAAGGTAGAGAGCACAATGAAACAGGGCCAGGTGGGGTCAAGGACTAGCAGGCAGGTGGGTCCCAGGAAGGATACCAGGAGGCAGAGACTGGTTGGATATGTTGGGCAGAGTGCCAGCTGGTGCACACTGGGACTGAAGGGTCTGAGACTGGGGTTCCACACAGTGTGTACCACATGGCAACGTGTTACTAACTTATGACAACTCTCTTTCCAATTGAATCTAGTCCCAGATTCAGGATCCTGCACATCACGGCGTTTCTTGTTAAAACCTGTGGACAATTATATGTCTCAAAAATGGCTATAGCAATATCTCCCTCCCAGGTGTTCATCATCAACGTGACCTTGCCAATCAAACCTATTGCTGTGGCATCAGTTCTGACTCACAGTGACCCCATGTGTGTCCAAGTAGAACTGAGCTTTGTAAGGTGTTCTTGGCTGTAATTTTACAGCGGCAGAGATCAGCAGGCTTTCTCCTGCTGTGCCTCTGAGTGGGTTTAGACTGCCAACTATTATATTAGCAGCCAATCGAAAACCTCTTGTGCCATGCTGGGACCTTGCCAAAGTAGAGTCTAACTCACCTCTCCTTGAATCTGGACTGGCCTTGGCAATTGGCCTGACCAGTAAAATGTGGCAGAAGTGATGGTTGGGGACTTTGAAAGCTGGATCATAACAGCCTCACAACATCTATCTGGATCTCTTGGAACACTCACCCTGGGAACCCAATTGCCATGTTGTAAGATACCCAAGCCACATGGAGAAGCCACATGTAGGACCCCAGTTGACAGCCCCAGGTGAGTGCCCAGCTGACAGCCAGCGTCCATGACCTGCCATGCAAGCCATGGCAGGTCGTGACACTATTTTGTCATCAGGCTTAGGTGAGGCCTCAGCCAACATCTGACTTGGGAGAGGCTACAAGTGAAAACTGTCTGGTCAGCCTGAGCCCTGTCAACCTGCTAGGCTCAGACAATAGCATTTTATTGTCTGAAGCCACGAAGTTCCAAGCACAGTCTGCTCCACAGCAGCAGACAACAGGAGTGCAAGCCACCACTTGTATTTGGCATGCCAGACAAAAGCCTTTCACGTCCAGGTTCAGGAGGCAATGATTCACAGTTCTGACATGTGACTGATCTCGTGGCGAGCACTGGGGATGAGGCCTTGAGCCTTCGTAAGTAGAGGGCTAAGGCCAGTAGACAGCATGTGGGCGGTCCTGATCTGAAGAAGGCAAGCTGGAGATGTTGGGGTTGCCTGTCTGTTGACTCCAAAAGCATGTGGGGGGTCACCTGCCTGTTGACTCCAAAAGCTTGGTGGTGGGCCTGCAGTTTGGCTGTGCACACACCTGTCAGGCCAGACCTACTGTGGCCTTGATGAGACAGTTCTGAGCCTCATCGTGCAGGACCATTTATTTTATCTGCTTGGTTTTGGCTGAATGTTCCAGCAATTGAGATTGGATGAGAGTCGCTTATACAGTTTCATCTAAGTGGTTGATAAAAACGACAGGAGGACAAGCAGTGTGAAATCGCCCAGGAGATGCTGCTGCCATTTGACCCTCTTTGGGTACCATTATTCTGCCAGCTGTGAACCTACCGTTTTTCCTTGTCCCAGACTGTAGTTCTGTGGTTCATCACGTGCTCTACTGAAATATAAACACACCCTGATCTAGTGGCTTAGGAAACATTTTAAGGAGAGAGGTAGGTTTGGTGTGGTTGGTTCTTACGCAAATCATGATGCCTCCTGGAGATCCTTGATTTTTCTGAATATGAATATGACATCTGACACTTAAGTTTGGGAACTTATCCTAGGAAAAGTACAACATACCTCACTGGTGAATGCCACTACAGTTGCCTTTGAAGTACCCCCCTTGGGGAGCTAAATACCTAGTCCACCCTTCAAAATAATTTTGGAACTCTTACTGGAATGGCTATCTGAGCTGTCACCATCATCAAAATGTCTTCCTTTCAATATTTATCTTCAGGTAGGGAGTAAAGTCATTGGGGGCCAGATTAGGTGAATAGGGAGGGTGTTCCAATACAGTTATTTGTTTACTGGCTAAAAACTCCCTTACAGACAACTAGACAGTTAAGTTCACGAACTTGCCACTATGCCACGGTGTGCAATGGCCATTCCAGAAAGAGTTCCCAAATTGTTTCGAAGGGTGGACTAGGTGCTGGTGTCTGTGCATAGCACCCCAAGGAGGGTACCTGGAAGGTGACCATGGTGATATTCACCAATGAGATGTGTAGCACTTAGAACAGCTAAGTTTGCCGACTTAGTTGTTGGACTTCATATACTCCAGGATACAGCTTTCCACCGTGGTTTGCCTTCCAGTGTGTAGTGTTCCCTGTCTTTTTCCTCTTCAAGAAATACTACATTTGCCTTTCCCAGGTCTCCACCATCTTTTTGATTCTTGAAGATACCGTTCTTTGATCATGTCTGACTTGTATGCTGTATTTACCCCCAGATGGTATTACTCCATCAAGGAGACTGAGAATACTTTCTAATGCTGAGTTTAGAACCAGCATACATTTAGGAAGTTCTTCTTATTATCCTCTTGATGTCTAGTCTAAATCAGTCTTGTATTGCTGTCTCTCTTTTCCCATTTTCTTATCCTGTCATCCCATAGTGGGCAGATATGGGCTTCTCCCCAGGAGTGTCATTTTGCATGTAATTGACAATTCTTGCCTGTGACCTTCATATGCCTTCTCAGGTTCTAGATGAATAACTCCTGGTTGTTTTGTGTTTCTTTGACATCCCTGTTTTTCAGTGCCTTAATCAGTCTTATTTCGTTCTCCACTATAAATGATTTTAAAGCCCTGTGGAAATATAAAGATTGTCTAATAAATCATCATTTTGGCAAATGATGCCAGGACATTTGGAGAGATAAAATTAATTACCCCCTTATAGCTGTATAGCATCTTTTCCACAGGGAGTGCAAAGTAGTTTGTAGAGCTCATAGTTCATTCCTCATTCCTAGGGGAAGAGGGTTGGGGTCATTAATTTATTTTAAGTGGGGAGGCCATGGGAGTATAGGTGCTTTCTTTTGCAGCACCTCTTAACCAGAACAATACACACAGTAAAACAGGCCTCAGCTCTCAACTCTTAACATCCAATGCAGTACCCATGGGGTGCGTTGCCTCTTTTCAACACGGAAGCCAAATGTAATGGGATCCCAGTGCTGGGATCTCTCCCCGAGGTTAATGGACTCAAAACATAGATTTCTATGAGCAAATTCATGGCCCAGAATTCTACAGTGTCTCCTGCAGCGTCAAGCACAAACTCCATGAACTCTGCCAGTATTCAAGGAGACTGTGCTTTCTCATTCATCAGCTAATAAATTGTTCTGCCATTTCATAGATGAGGAAACTGAGGCTGGTGGAACCTAAATGCCTTCCTCTGACTCACACAGCTATTATGTGGTAGTGCTGGGAAATGAGGCCAGGTTTACCTGACAGCCTAGTCTAGTACTTTCTCTTCCCTGTAACCTGAAATTATGGCAATACCTGTTACAATTATTGTAGTTTTGAGTGACAATTAGCAAAAGCAGTACACACACATGCACGTGCGCGTGCACACACACACACACACACACCATATTGGCACATGTAATTAAAGTACAGTAGAAAGCTGGGTTCAGGAATGGCTGGCTTCAGAATGTTATCAGGACTCTACCTCTTTTTCTTTCAGCTCTGTTTCTTCTCAGTTAGGCTCATGGTCAGATGTGCTCACTGTTAGAATCAATGGGTCCATTCAGCTGACTCCTATTTCTTAGTAGGCCGTGTGCAAATCCTGAAGGTCATACTGATTGGAGCCCAGCCTAGGTCACATGCTTGTCCCTGAACAAATTTTCCTACTTAGGGGATAGAGTTCACCACATGGCTTAAGCCTAGGCTGTAGCTTCACCAGGGGAGCCAGAGTGCAGTGGGGCACTTTAGAGGCACAGATTGAGAAGGATAGAAGTGAAATTGTTAACCAAGAGTATGGACAGTTATGCGTGACTGGGTGCTGGCTAACATCTGCAACAGCTGTCCGTTAGCATCCCTACTGCTCTCTGGCCAGTGTCCTCACTCTAACTGAGCTGCTTCTCAGACCCGTCATCCCCAATCCATTCACATCTCTTTGCTTATTTATACTTTTCTCTGCTTCTCATTTCTACCCTTCTCATCTGAATCCTCTTGTGTGCTCTGGCCTGTTTCCAACTTCCTGGACTGAGCAAGCTCTCCTGGCCACCTGGTCCATGGAGTATGTGTGTGTGTATGTGTGTGTGTGTGTGTGTGTGTGTGTGTAGGGTGGTGGTGTTCCTCCTTTGAGATCTCCTGCTTCCTCTTATTTGGTACCCCAATGACGAAAGACGTCTGCTTGACACATTGAACAGTTTCCAAACAAAGAAGTTGTGATCAAATTGGAATGAATATGAAAATTCACGAATTGGTGGTATTTGGAGCTTTTGATGGAGGGTTATTGAAAATCACTGTGGCAAGGAATGGAGGTAAAACCAGCTGTGTATGAGTAGAAGCAAAGAAGATTATGGGGTCATAACAAACCCTTGATAAATATGACTCTGAGTACAGTGACCTCGTAAGAGTCTGGCATAGTCTTCTGTCTGAGTCATCTAGTGCTGCTGTAGCCAAAATACCAGAGGTGGATGGCTTTAACAAAGAAAAGTTTATTCTCACACAGTCCAGTAGGCTAGAAGTCTGAATTCAGGGTGCCAGCTTCAGGGAATACAGTCTTTGTGTTAGCTCTGGAAGAAAGTCTGTGTTGCATCAGTCTTTCAGTCTTTCTTTGGTCTATGAGCATCTTAGTGCAGGAACCTCAGGTCCAAAGGATGTGCTCTGGTCTCAGTGCTGCTATCGTGATGGCATGAGGTCTCCAACTCTCTGCTTGTTTCCCTTTCCTGTTATCTCTTATAGAATAAAAGATGGTGCAGGGAAACTCCCTTAGTAAGTGTGTTACAGTAACACCCTAATCTTTCGGAACATAATCTTATCTGTTAACCACAGGCAGAGATTAGGATTTACAATGTAGGAAGGTGATAAAATGGAGAGCAATCACACAATAGTGGGAGTCATGGCCCAGCCAATTTGCAACGTATATTTTTTGGGGGGGAACACATTTCAGTCTATGACATCCTCCTAGCACCCACAGTTAGATGAAAACAAATGGAATTTTTAGGGTTGAGAGATTGTCCTCTTGTTCTGTTCCAGGTCAGTTTTTACCTTTTAGAGACTGGTCCCCAGTTCAGTCACTACCCCTGAAAAGCAAAATTGGGTCAGATCTCAGCATCTGACTCATTCTAGTCATTTCACAGATGAGGGACATGAGATCCAGAGAGGTGACTACTTCTCCAGGGTCACACAGGGGGTATGAGGCACAGCTAGAAATAGAAATCCCATCTGGTATCCTCTCGAGCTATTTCCACTCTCTACAGTTGCCCAGGGGGACTTGGCAAGGTATTTAAGAATGGATAATAGCTCTGTGACGGAACCTGGGGATTGCAGGTCCTCGCCAGCCAGAAGGAGACCGAGGGCACGGGAAGGATCTAACGGTGCCTCTTGGAGGCAGCTCAGCATAGTCGTGGATGTGTGTACACACTGAATTTGTTTGATGATGCTTCTCAGGTATGGAAAGCTGCTAGTTAAGAAGGCATTCAAGGAGGAGTTCTGAGTGGCTCCAACTTGAGCCGCCTGGGGCTGGCAGGGTTGAGAGGCCCCCTCATCACCCATCTCATGTCCTGTTTGGGAAGTACCTACCATCTCCTGAGAAACCTGGTGGTGCAGTGGTTAGGAGCTGTGACTGTTAACCAAGAGGTCGGCCATTGGAACCCACCAGGTGCTCCTTGGAAACTCTATGGGCAGTTCTACCCTCTCCTGTAGTGTTGCCATGAGTCAGGATTGACTTCATGGCAGTGGATTTGGTTTTCTTGGTTTTCTTTCATTACCAGCTCCTGGGCCCCCTTCTTCCTCCGAGGCTATGAAGAAGCGTTGCTGAAAGAATACGCTGTTTCTCACACATGATTGGAATAAAAGGAAAACTCTCGTATGGAGTGTGCTATTTTTAAGCAATTCTAGTTAAGGAATAAAATTCTGTGGAACATACGATTATTTAGCCATCTTTGTTTAGCAACATTCCTCTAATTAACCACCACTTGCGTCTATTGAGATGCTGGGCAGGTAGGCCCTGCTACAAGCTGGTTTGGGTGGAAAAAAAATTAATGCATGTTCTCAGCCCGAATTGTGAGACAGCCTCCCCTTATAGAACCCAGAATAGGAGGCTGTGTGTCCTTTAACTCAGAAGGCAAGAGTCTCTGGAGCCCTTTTGGGAGTCCGGCTGCTTTTCACAGAAGCAGGCCATTCTCGCAGAGTCAAGGACCAGGAGGACCACTGAGTCACATCTGTGTCTGAGTCATTGTGGGGTCAGAGTCTGTTACCTGGGGCTGGGTAGGAAGGTCACCTTCTCCAAGTGCTTCTCAAAACCTGCCTCACTGGTGAGCTGTTAGGTCCCTGGACTCTGAGATGGCTTCTCCCTGGTAATGCCTCCCTCCTCTGCAAGACCCTCTCTTCACTTCTCCTTAGAGCTGCTTTGTATTGATCTTTTTTAAACTTTTAATTATGAAATCATTTCAGACCTACAAAGAACTCCAGTGTTGTTTTCTCCCAGATTCCTCACTTTACCAGATAGCTTTATCATTCTTCTCTCTGCACGTGTACATACACTTACACACATAAGGTGCTATTTTCTGAACTATTCAAAAGTAAACAATAGAGAGAGTGTCCCTTGATGGTAAATACATCAGTGTTTATTTCCTGAAAGCAAGAAGTTGCTCTTACTTACCTCATCACAGTCTTGTGAACAAAATCAGGGAATTAATATTGATATAACACTATTAGAATATTATATCTAATCAATAGACCTTATTCACAGTTTGCTAATTTTCATATGCATTTCTGCATTGCAAATGAAAAAATCAGATCCTTTTAATATTTTTTATTTTTTATTAAAATTTTATTATCAACTTAAAATTTTAAAAACCAATCTGAAGGCCTTATAATGAATGGTAATACTTCTGAGCTTCACCTCGTTTCACTCTCTGTTCTGCTTCTCTGAAGTAACTAGCTTTTGTCACATTTTTTTCTAGTCATTGTGCCCATATCTGTATGTGACATGTATGTGTACATATTTCTTGATTTATCAGATTTAGACATCATCTATTGATTTTCATGAATAATGGATTGAAATTTTAACTTATTTATCTTACCCCTCCAGGTGCATTATTCTTTCAAATATCTAAATCTCTACTTCTTATTCCATCCACCACACCGTTATCTGCTGATTCTGCATTCTGTAGGCAAAGACATTGGCATTCCTTTCACCTTTCCTACCAAATCATCCCAACTTTGGTCACCTGTACTTTCCCTTTTACACTGTCAAAGTTGTCAGCATTTATTTTCAGTTCTTTAATCATAACTGTAATTTACATAATTTGGTTATGGGTTGATTCTAAAAGTTTTAACTTTTAAAGATCGGTAAACAGTATTTATGGTCTTCTAATTGTGAAAATGTTGCCCACGGCAAGGCCAAACTGTTTGCTGCGATTCTACTTTCTTTTCCAAGCTTCTAGTACCCTAACTTCTGGGCTGTTTAAAATGTAATATTTCTAGCATTTTTATTTTTATATGTCACCAGTTACTCAAAATAATGTCTTCACTTGGTGTCATGGATTCAATTTGTGTTCCTCCCAGAACATGTGTAGCAGTTTGACTGGGCCATGGTGGGATTGTCCTCCGCTTTGTGATTTTCCTGTGCTTTAAATTCTGGACTCTGCCTGTGGTTAATAGACCAGATTATGTTTGAGAGGATTAAGGTGGGACTGTAACAGCCTTTCTCAGGTCACCTGCTTACTCCAATGTAAATGGAGTTTCTCTGAAGTGTGGCTGACATTGTTGAGAGCCTCATACCATCAAGAAAGCAGAGTGCATCCTTCAGACCTGAGGGTCTGGCTCAGAGATGCTCTCGGACCAAGAAAGACTGATGCAACAGAAGGACCTTCCTCCAGAGCCAACAGAGAGGGAGTGCCTGAGCCTGGAGCCCACACCCTGAATTGAGACCTCTAGCTACGGGACTGTGTTAGAATAAACTTTTTTTTTGTTAAAGCCATCCACTCGTAGTATTCCTGTTAGAGCAGTACCAGATGAATAAACACATGGCTTGTTTTAGATGATGCCTGCCTTGTGCTTTTTGTTTTTTTCTGGAGTTTTTGGTTTCTTTTCTTTTTTTTTTCTTATATTCTATGTCAATATCTTATTATCAGTTTTCTCCTCAATACACTCCATTACAGTGTATATCACAGTCCATACCCCACTCATTTTTTCAAACAGAGACTTTCCTCTTGGAGTTTTCCATGCTTGTGCCCTGATCTGGGCTGGTTTTTCTGTAGATGTAAGCTTCTTATCCTTGATCTCTTAGGCTAGATCCACTGTGTCCTGGCTCTTTATGTTTCTCTTTCATCATTGTTACCTTCTTTGACTGCAATACAACCTCAGAAAATTTCTAAGGAAGGGTGCATGGAAAGTCAACTTTGTGTTACCTGCCTGAAAAGGGGAATTGGGCCCCCGCAGTGTTTCTCCGTGATGCTTACTTCTGATGCTGCCTGTTTCGTGTTGGGGGAGTTCCATGGCTTTATCCCACAACCACTGCTTGAATCATTTATTTCAAAATCACTTTCAAAGATTTGTGAGACTTCTGTCTCTATTTGCTCTCTCTCTCTTTCTCTCTTTTTTAAATACAACATTCTTGTCTTGCTTTTTGGGCTTCAGTATCTTGTTTCTATCTGAGGACACTAGTTAGAGACATTTTCAATGTGAGGTGTGATGAGGGAAGTGCTGAGATACAGCTCTTCCCTTAATCGGGCATTATTTCCTGTTTGTTTACCTTGATATATAACATCAGGATTCCTCAGCGAGTGGATGGTCCCTAGTTAAGGCGGTGACATGGAAGAGCTGAAGCCTTTTCTGGATTGTTTCTCAGCTACAACCAGCCCTCTGTGTTCTTATTAATGGCTTTTCATTCAACTTCAAAAGGAAGCACATGTCTGTCTGCTTCCTTTAAAAATTTGTGAAGTCTTCTTGACTTCATTCTTTGTGGCTATAGGTTTATCCCTTCCTCTGCCTGAAGAAGGAAGAGAAGTTCTTGTAAACTCAGCCTGCTGTTTTCTTAATATTTGGGTTCGGGTTAAGCTGCAGACTCACCAGCTGTTACTGTTCTTACTCCTCAGAGTGGAGCGCCCCTTTTCAGCGGCAAGGGGATAACACAGTTGCTGGGATGGGAGAGAGATGAGAACGTGGTGGGGAAGTTTCTTTTGACTAAGGGTAATTTTTTTTCCCCCAAACTTGAGGGCCTTAGGATTTGAGGTTTGGGAATTCCCCCTTTGCTTCTGTTTCACCTAAGACTCTAAGCAGCCCTAAGAATAAAAGACCCCCACCAAAGTAAAAATGGACACCCCTGTGCTGGGGTCGCCATAAGTCGGATCCGACTCGATGGCACTTGGCTTGGTGCCTTACTCCTTTGTACAGAAAGGAGGCATGAGAGAGAGACTCTTGTGAGGATACTATTTAGAACCTCATGCCCTAACCAACTCTTGAAGCTATAAAAAATGTTCACATGCTTGTCTTAAAAATCTAAACCCTGATGGCATATTGGTTGACTGCTGTGGCTGCTGACCCAAAGGTTAGCAGGTCAGATTCCCCAGGCACTCCTTGGAAACTCTATGGGGCAGTTCTGTTCTGTCCTATACAGGGAGGAGGGAGGATTCTCTCCATCAAGAACCTGTTCAAAAATCATCAGGTGGTTTGGGGGTATATAAAGCTGTAGGGTAACATACAAATGTGAGTACAGGTACTGGTGTCGGTGCCAGGGAAATAATGTGGTTGATTAGGGGTGAAGAGGGTGAGGTAGTAATTTGGTTTTTGATTGGGTTTGACTGGCTACTGTGGCCACTGCACCCAACTTAGGGCACAATCAAATTCACATTTGATTGTGACTGATTCAGGACTTGCTGAGCTCCAGTAAGGGAACTTGGGATGTTCTGAGGACAGAGGGGGAGGGGAGTTTGGGAGCAGGAGCAGACCTGGCTTTTGTGAATGTTGAGCTGGAGTTGGTGATATCCTGGGCTAAGAGTGTAGGGGGGAGGCTTCAGGCAGAACAGCTCAAATAAAGGCGTGGAGTAAAAGATCAGCCTCTCTGGGCAGGGACAGTTTAGAGTTTTCTTTTTGTCTAAAAGGAAGGACAAGTAAGAGAGGATCCTGCAAGTTCTTTGGTAGGCTGGGGGGTAAGAGCATGTTCAAGATACACTCTTTCCAGTCTTTGTCTTAGTCATCTAATGCTGCTGTAACAGAAATACCACAAGTGGATGGCTTTAACAAAGAGCAGTTTATGTTCTCATGGAGAGGCAGGATGAAAGTTCAAGTTCACGGAGTGAGCTACAGGGGAAGGCTTTCTTTGGTGGCTCTGGAGGAAAGTCTTTGTTGTCAGTCTTCTCCTGGACTGGTTACTGCTGAGGAGCAAGGGCTTCTTGTCCAAAGACCGTGCCCTGCTCCTGCGACGGCTTCTTTCTTGGTGGCTGGAGGTCCATGCTTGCGTTCATTTCGTTTATATCTCAAGAGGTTACCTCCAGGTGGAGTACAGTCACACCCACTGAGCCTAGTCCACCCAACACAATTTCCACCCGTCTTCTCTTACTAACATCATAGAGGTGAGATTTACAACATATAAGAACATCACACAATACCAGGAATCAAGGCCTAGTCAAATTGCTGCACACAGTTTTGGGTGGACACAATTCAGTCTATGGCATCCCTCCCCTCCTTCTTATCCTGACACAACCTACTCTAGGGTAGGTAGGTTTGATGCTACCTTTTGGGCCTCAAAGTTGTGTAGGGCTTTCCACGTTGGAGAGACTAGTTGTTGCTGGTTGGCTCTTGAATACCTCACCTTTCCCACCAAGGGTAAGGGTATCCAAACTGGCAAATTTGCTGTAGACTGGGTAAAGAAAGGATAGAAGCCCTGGATGAGTGAGGGCAAGGCTTTGGAGACACCAGCAAGGGCTTTGGAATGAGGGAGGTTAGGTTTTAGGCTCCCGGTAACCTCCGTCAGCTCTCCCTTCTTGAAATGGATGATTTCCTGCTCTCATGTAACTGCCATAGATATGTAACTTTTCATCCCATATCCAGGCAGAATATTACCCCTAAATGTTTCTAATAAAGGAATTCCAGAATGGTATCTGGTAAGGAGTTGGATCCTAAGGGGGCTCCTCATTGTCATACTGTTACTGGACAAAACTCCAGATTCTTGTTACTTGCTCCCAAAAGCCAGTCTCTGAGACAGGTATTAGGGTGAGTGATCAAAAAGAAATTTATTATTGTGTGCTAGGAGACACAGGGAGCAGGGAGGATTCTCTCCATCAAGAACCTGCTCAAAAATCATCAGGTGATTTGGGGGTGTATGAAGCAGTGGGATTATATACAGGTATATATATATATATACACGGGTATTGGTGTCAGTGCCAGGGAAACAATGTGATTCATTAGCGGTGAAGAGGGGGAGGTAGTAACTTGGTCTGTGTTTGGGTTTTATGTGGCCACTGCACAACTGCTAGGAGGAATTGTTATATTTGTATCACAACTGCCAGGGAGAACTGTTATATTTGCATCATAAACTGCTGGGAACAAAGTATTGGTATGTGGCAGGTTAGGTTCCCTTGGTCAAAAATAAAGCTGTGAAAACTGCAAAGACGTCATTTCTGTGATTCCTGTCAGTTAATGTGTGATTTCCTGCCAGGGCCAGGAATTTTTAAGACAGGAGAAAAGCCAAGTCACTTTTACAAAGAGAATTAAATCTTTGCTGCCTATTTTAACTTGCTTTTTAAAATCAAGGTGTCTAAAGCTTCCTTCCTGTTTCAATACTTGAGATCCAGCATTTTGCCCAGGCATGCTGCCTCCCAGAGCTTGGATAACACTTTCAGTTGTGGCCGTGGTAGCAGACTCCTAGGAGAGCTATGGTCTGCTGAGTTGCAGCTGCTACACATTCTAGCGCTGATGCCATAGCTGGGCTGGGTTATAGAGACCAGCAGAAGCTCTCCCACCACACATATCCACCTTTTTCAGCCTCACTTTCTCCATATTTTCTTTTCCAAGGTTACAAATTTACTCAAGAAGTCCATGCTTCCTTGTCCAATTTAAAACGAGCCACACAAGTTTGCAACTGGCCTCACCATTTCTGAAACCTCCCCTTCTCCTTCAGCCACCGCCAGAATAGTTCCCGTAAGTTGCCTCCATCTCTTCAAAGTCATTTCTCCTGGAGCTTGGCTGACTTGGGCTTCCTTGCTTTCATAAATGTTGCCTGTGCACAGATAGAAGAACCTCTTCTGTATTTGCTATCTTCAGGCTTTGTGGACTGGCCTAGTGCATTTTTTTTCTATTTATAGCATTTACTGCCTCCTCTCCCTCCAATAAGAAAAGCAATACCTGCCTCTGAGATTTCCTAATTTGTCAAAGAGGAGATTCTACATCCTTCCCTGGTTCAGCCACATTGAGGCAAAACTTATCTGCTTGAATGTTTATATGACATATGTAAGAGGATTTGGGGATGTTACTCTGAAGAAGAAAAATAGTAGCAGATGCTTTCAGAAAATATCCAAATGTGTCAACACAAAGTGAGAGTACCATTGGTCAGGATATAGGTGCCAGACATAATACAGGATGCACAGTTAAATTTGCATTTCAGATAACCAGTGAATAATTTTTAGTGTAAATATGTCCCAAATTATTGCATGGAACATACTTATATATTTAAAAGATTGTTGCTGAAAAAGTTGTTAACGGAATCTGGCAGCCCTGCGTGTAGGACAGAGCTGAGTAGGCTGCAGTGAGCCTTTGTCTGAGGTAATCAAGGGCATTCGTGGGAGTTGACCAAAGGCCTCAGAGAATGGAGCCAAGTCTAGTCTGAAAGGAAACTAGTGGTAGAATAGAGCTGAGAAGAAACGTGGGGTGGGTTTTGAGAGAACTAAGCTTCCAAACCTTCCAGTGAACTGTCTGAGGCCTTGTGCCACCCCACGAATCTGTACTGCTAAGCCGGGGTCCTGCGCTGCGCAGTGTTCCAGCTGCGCTTGTCGCGGTACTCTGCCATGGTTTTCTCCTCAGCCACACGCCGTCTGTGCTGTCACAGACCTAATGTTTTTCCTTAGATCAATTTACTTAAAGCCTTGAACAAACATATTTAAAAACAGAAATTGGATTCCACCACTGTCAGTGAAAAACCAATCTCACTTCTCACAAATTGAAGGTGACTGTGCACATTTACGAGGAGTCTCAGGGAGGTACCAATGGCTAACATGCTGAGCTGCTAACCAAAGATTAGGGGATTGTGCCCACCGGCAGACACCTCAGAAGAAAAGCCTCACAACCCGCTTCTGCAGAATCAGCCGCTGAAAACCATGTAGGGCACAGCTCTACTCGACAGACGTGGAGTCAGCGTGAGTTGTGGTTGGCTCAGCTGCAAATGGTTATAAACTTAAGGATGGTGGGAATGGTATTATTGAGCTCTTCATTATTGGCTCAGAGCTGGAAACCAGCTCTCCATTCTTTAAAAAGTTGGATTAGCAAGTGGTAGGTAGAGGTGCTAATGTCAGACTAGGCCCCAACTGAAACTTTCTTCTTAACTCGATTGGAAGGATCAAAGAAACTTTGGAAAGGGAACCACCTTCTGATTCTGTCATGTATATGATGGAGTTTCCGTGGGTTAATGGCTAATGGAATTCTCTTTTTTTATGAAGTGCTGATAGTGGGTATGCCTCAGCAGTGGTCAGTAATTGAGAGTTTTCTTTCTTTTTAAGTGCTTAATAAGTGGATTTCTTTTCTGTACAGGGAGGTTTGCATGTTTGCAGGTAGGAGTCTGAGTTTCTGCACTGCGTGCTCAGGGTTGCCTGATTCTAGGCCCTGTGTGCTGAACCTCAGGGATAATGTCCCAGGTGTCATGAGCCAACATCAGGCGGATGCCATTTTGGGGTCCCATGGGACACCCATTCCCCCATGAGTGATGCAACAGACGCAGACCCACCTAGACTGTCCTGTTGGATCTACTGGTGACTGTCCACTGACCCTGTGATCCCTCAGGTGCTCAGTTTGGTGAGAAGGACAGTGTCACGGGTTGGATTGTGTCCCCACAAAAAGATGTGTAGTAATTTGGCTGGATCAGGATTTCCTGTATTCTGTGATTGCTCTCCATTTTATGATTTTCTTATGCTGTAAATCCTAATCTCTGCCTGTGGTTAACAGTGTGAATTGTGTTAGAGGCGATTAGGGTGCGACCGTAAGTCCCTTCCTAAGATTACCTCCCTGCTCCACTGTAAAAGGAGTTTCCCTGGAGTGTGGCTTGTACCACCTTTTATCTTTTCATCCTACAAGAGATAAAAGGAAAGGGAAGCAAGCAGAGAGTTGGGAACCTCATAACATCGAGAAAACAGCACCAGGAGAAGAGCTCATCCTTCAGATCTGAGGTTCCTGTGCCATGATGCTCCCTGACCGCAGACTGAAGCAACACAAGGACTTTCCTCCAGAGCCAACAAAGGCCTTTCCCCTGGAGTGGACACCCTAAATTTGGACTTGTGGTGTGCTGGACTGTGTGAAAATAAACCTTTCTTTGTTAAAGCCATCCACTCTTGGGGTATTTCTGTTAGAGCAGCAGATTAAAACAGACAGCATAAAAGAGAAGATACTGGATGAATTGATTTCGTTAGGACTGTGCGTGGGTGAGCAGTGTCCTTGACATGCCAGGCAGAACTCACAACACAGCTTTTCCCATGGAAACAATGTACTAAAGGGTGGTTAGGTTTTGTGATAGGATTGGTTCAGAATAGTAAACTTCCACTGAACATCTAGCGTGTTCCAGACACTAGGCTGTGGCTATGAAATGTATCAAGCACAGTGCTGGGCTAAATGGAGTTCAGCCTGGAGGGAGAGATGGGCAGATGGCAAACTTGCAGGCGGGGGCAGCAGAGGAGTCCACACCAGGGAACATTCTGGAGGGGCTGCCTGTGAGGCTGAGTCTGGAAGGGCGAGGCAGTCTTTGCCAGGGAGGGGGAAGGGAAGAAGGGCATGCCCAGCAGAGTGAATGGACGGCCAAGCAGGGGGCCAGAGGGAGAGCCAGCACTGTGCGTCCTCAGGGCCTGCTGTCTGCTCATTACTTCCTAAAGGGTGCTGTGCCTGCTGTCTGCTCATTACTTCCTAAAGGGTGCTGTGTATAGCGGGAGTGGGGAGAGGTGAGCCTCGAGGCATGAACCGAACAGTGGAGTCCTTCTCTAGCTTGAAGAGACCTAGCAGTGGGGACTCATGAAGACTTTTGCTCAAGTTTGTATCGTACCTCTGGCAGTTGTGTGAATAGTGGACAGGAGACTGCTCAGACAGGGAAACAGTACCAGCAAGAAGGCTGCTGCATTGTTCCAGCCTAAGATGAAAAGGCCTGGACCATAGGGGCCACCCAGCTCCCTGGAATGCAAGCTCCATGAGGATAATTGTCACAGTCTGTTTTGTTGAGACATTGCAAATGCCTAGAACCAAACCAAAACACAAAAACACCCCAACCAATCAACCAAAGAAACCAGTTGCTGTCTAGCTTATTCCAGCTGGTGGGACTTTGTGTGTCAGAGCAGAACTATTCTGTGTAGGCTTTGTGTGTGTGTGCGTATGTGCCTTTGTGGGAGGGGTGTGTTTCCATATATATTTTATTTGTTTATTTTTACTGTGTTATAGGTGATTGTAAACCCTGGTGACATAGTGGTTAAGTGCTATATCTGCTAACCAAGAGGTCTGCAGTTCAGATACTCCAGGTACTCCTTGGAAACTCTATGGAACAGTTCTACTCTCTCCTATAGGCTCGCTGTGAGTTGGAATCAACTCAGTGGCGGTGGTGGTTATAGATGATAGTTTACAGAACAAATAAGTTTCTCCTTTATAAACATATACTGAAGTTATTTTGTGACATTGGTTGCAGTGCCTCTGATGTATTGGCACTCTGTCCCTTTCTACCTTGGGTTTCCATTTCCAGTTGTCTCTTTTCCCTGCCACTTCTTGTCTACCCTTTTGGTCAGGCGGTGCCCGTTTGGTGTCCTATACTTGATTAATCTGAGGAGCACGTTCCTTGCTTGCATTCTTTTTTGATTACTGTTATTGATAGACGCCATCAAGTCGGTGCTGACTCATAGCAACCCCGTGTGTGACAGAAGGAAACACTGCCCAGTGCTGTGCCACCCTCGTGGTCACTGTTAAACTTGAGGTCGCTGTGGCAGCCACTGCGTCTATCCATCCTGTTGAGGGTTTTCCTCTTTAGTTGGAACTGGCTTGATGGTAGTGGGTTTTTTGGTTTCTACTTTACCAAGCATGATGTCCTTTTACAGGAACTGGACCCTCCACGTTCCAAAGTGTATCAGGTGGAGTCTTATCATCCTCTCTTCTAAGGAGCATTCTGGTTATACTTCTTCCAAGGCTGATTTGTTTGCTTTTTTGGCAGTCTGTGGTGTATATTCATATTCATCAGTTTTCACCAACACCATAATTCAAAGGCATCAGTTCTTTTTTGGTGTTCTGTATTCAGTGTCCAGTTCTCACATGCATATGAAACTGTTGAAAACACTGTGGCTTGGATTGGGCACACCATAGTTTATAAAGTGGTATCTTTGCTTTTAACACGTTAAAGAGGTCTCTTGCAGTGGATTTCCCCAGTGCAATATGTCGTTTGATATCTTGATTGCTGCTTCCATGGGTGTTGATTGTGGATCCAGAAAAAATAAAATCCTTTGATGAATTCAGTCTTTTCTCCATTTATTATGATGTTGCTGATTGGTCCTTTTGTGAGAATTTATGTTTCATATGCCTGTTTAATCTTTGGCTCAAGGGTGAACTTCAGGAGGGGCTTCAGTTCTGAGTTAGAAGAATGTTTGGGGGCCCCAGTCTTGGGGGTTCCTCCACTGTCCATCAGATCACTAAGTCTAGTTTTGTGTGTGTAAATTTGAATTTTGTTCAGTAATTTTTCCCCTGTTCTGTCTGGGACCTCAACAGTAGTAGCCAGGCAGCATCTAGTTCTTCTAGGCTCAGGCTGGTGGAGGCTGTGGTTTGTATAGTCCATTAGTCCTTTAGACTAATGTTTTCTTAGTGTCTTTGGTTGTCTTCATTGTTCTTTGCTCTGAGTGGGGTGACATCTACAGACATATTTTAGATGGCTGTTCACAGGCTTTTAAGACACCAGATGCTATTCACTGTAGCAGGAAATAGAACATTTTCTTTATGAACTGCATTATGCCAGTTGACCTAGATGTCCCCGAAGGCCACGCCCCAGCCCTCAGCCCCAATAACTAGGTTCTTCAAGGTGTTTGGATGGCGAGACAGGGTTTTTAGCGGTTGAGTTTTAGAGGTAGTTCACCAGGTCTTTCTTTCAAGGCGTCTTCGGGTAGTCTTGAATCACCAGCCTTTCAGTAAGTGGTCAAGAGCTTGACCATCTGACAAGTAGCAAGTGCTAAATAATATCTATTGAATGAGAGGGCAGATGGAGGAGGTTCAACTCTTGGATATGAAATGGTCATTTAATGCTCTGATCTTGATTCATAACTGTCTTCTATAGTATACTTCAAGAAACTGGCCCCAACCCTGTTGTGCAAAACAGAATCCTGACTTATGTGGATGTTCTTTTGGAATGGGACTGCTGGTTGCTTGGGCCTGTCTGTTTTGTGATACACAGCTGGAATGTCATCCTTGGGTGCATGCTTGAGTCTTTTCTGCTTCACTGTAGTTGGCCAGTTCGAGGTCTTCATGCTTGGTGCTTTGTAAAGACACAGAAGAGTGCTTTGTTAGCTTTGTATAATATTGTATTAAGTTTAGAATATGTTATCTTCCAGCTTCTTGTTAGTGATGACCCTAACTAAGCCTCTGAACCTGTTCACAAAGTAAGCATCAAGTGATCTTTCTGGGATGCTCTCAGTTTGTGGTTGGCTTGTAGTCTGGGAGTTGATGCTGTGCCAAAGGTCTCGTGGCCGTTAGGATAGCTGTGGATGTCACCCAGGGGAGGAACACAAGTAGCTACACTATGGGAATCTGTGATTAATAGACGTAATCTCCACTAGAGCATTAATTTTGGGCATAATCAAAGCCTGCTGAATTATTTCAGTGTCAGACTCTGACAGAGAAGTCAGTCTGGGATTAGCATTTTGATTTAAAGTTCAGTGGGTGGCATTTGTCTTTATTTCTGTCACATACGAATGATTGACTGTCTGTCTTGGAAAATAAAAACAAATGCTACTTCGCCAGTCAAGTGAACAGGGAGTAATTTAGAGGAGCACTCTTAAGGTTGGCTGGACCCGTGGTCTAATGGGTTGGCAGCCACAGCCTTTCTTTTTTGGCCTCCACAAGGTGTCTGGGATTCAGGTTCCTGATTCTGTCAGAGGCCAGCTATCTGCGGGAGAAGGCGTGTTAACATGCACGCAGGTCATGTCACTTTTGACAGCAATGCTTTAGACAAGCCCTTTGCCTGAGGTGCAGATGCCAGTGTGCGTGTTGATGGGGACAGTAGTGACAAGTCCATTCCAGTGAGGCAGGGGTCCGAATTGTGGAGACCCATCTCGTTCCCTGAGTTGAAGAGCATCTGATGGTCAGTGATTCTGACTAGCCCCAAAGATGTGTTGATAATGAGAAACACACTAATAGATGTGTGAATAGGACATTTATTGATGCTGGCAGTGCAGCAGGTACTCGTGCTAGTGGTGTCGTCTGCATTGTCTTGAATCTTGACCACAGCCCGGCTCCCCAGTGTATAGTGAAGGACCTGGAAGCCCAAAGAGGTGAAATGGCAAGAGCCAGAATTGATTCCAGCCCAGAACAACCCAGCTGCAAAGACTCTTCTTCCAATTCCAGTACCTGATTACTTAAGCCAGGTACAGACAGGTTGCGGCACTGGGAGGGAAATGACAGAACATTGAGCTTCCTGGGTGACTGTGAAGGGAAGGGACTGAGTGGGGAAAAATGAGGGCTGGGGAAGCCCAGCAAGGATGGGAGTGTCGGAGTTTTCTGTGCCCCTCTAGGGCTTCATCCATTCCTAGTCCATTACTGTGCTTCTCATCAAAACCCCGGGGCTCCAGTCTCCCTGCTCTGTGGGCTCCTTTGTCTCAGGTTGGAGACTTCAGGTATGGGAGCTGTTTTTGTCCAAACATAGAAGTGACCAGAGTTCTGCCAAGAGTCAGCAAGCATCTTTGTAAGTAAAGTTTTAGTAAAAGACTAGGTCACAGTCAGCGGTGTGTGTCTTCTGTGAACATTTCGTTTTGAAGGCAAACTTTAATACAGAAGATGCCAGGGAAAGGGAGAGTTGTCCTCCATGCACCTAGCTGGGTGCTGTCACCCCAGTCCCACCTGTCTGGCCAGGATGGACATCCTGGGGCTCCCCCTTAGGGCATAACCAGACGCTCTTTGTTTTAAGATTGATTTGGCAGCAGTAGTCAATTGCAAGGCATGATCTAAACCATTGATTACAGTTTTCGCAATTAAAAATTAAATTTTAATAATGGATTCAAGTTCCCCGTTTTTCATAAATCAGATACAGTTTTCTGCTTTAAAAAGTTCGTTTAAAGAATTATCTGTCTATGCATAATTTTGCACTGGGAAATGCAGTAATCCATCAGGCATTCCATAGATTAACACACTTTGAAGCAGGTATTTGTAAGTTAAAAGACAGACCATCTCCAGTCCAACCGAAATCTGATACACATTTAGTAAATTTTATAAATTACACTTTATTAGATAAAATATAACAAAAACAAATCTTCAAACTGTTTTCCTTGGAAATGACCTCATATTAATATAGTATGCATATTTATACTCAGCAAAAGCACATTTTTTAGCAAACGCATGCCTGTGTGTTGTTCTTATTTTAGTTATAAATATGAAAATGCAATCTTTAAAAAACTGGAAATATAAATTAGCCTACATTTAGTCAACAGAAGAAACTTAAGTTCTTTCATTATGTAGCTACTTTAGCATTCACTTTCTCCTTCCTACTAATTCTTTGACCGGAAAAGAAATAGAAGCTCAGCTACTTTATCAATTCTCCAGTGATTAATCTGGAATAAATTTGTCTAAAGAAAGAAGACATTGTTTTTCTATCTATCAAGGGGCCTCTGGTATTAAAAGTGTGGTTTATCATTTTAATATTCTCCTGAGTTTAAGTAAGCACCATTAACTTGTTGACTTTGATGCCATTTTAAAGTCATTCATAGCAGATAGCTCTTGCTGTGTTCACTCATGACTCTGAAATGTGGAGTTGCTACTGAAGACGTGTGAGAACTGCTGTTCACGCGGCTGAATGTATCCCCCAGCACAGCTGTGAAGCACACTAGCAACAGATGTGGATGAAGCATATTGGGACCTATTTGTAGAACTCCTCTTTAAAAGAGAAAAATAATTTATTCTCTTAAACACCCATAACTAACAGACATATTCTCTTTTCCATGTTTATGAACTTTAGCTTATCTTTCTGACTACCCAAAAGCAAATTAACATTAAACAAAATGAGATTGTTTTCACTGTATAAAATATAGATCATGCAGACTTGGCTGTTTCCACCAGACTTAAGTGGACAATTCGCCATTCACCACTCTGTGCAACCCGTCACCACCATCCATCTCCAAAGTGATGTTTTATCATCTCAAACAGAAACCCAGGACCCCTTAAGCAATATATTTTTTTCAAAACATATGTTTTAAAACCTGATTTATTCCTAAAAAAAATCCCTGATTATTATTCTCCTTGGTTCACATGGATGCAGATGTTGTTTATATAAACTCAGCAGTGACCTCCAGATGGTCCCGTAGGGCTAGGGATGATGTGTGGAATGTCCTTGTCTGTCCTGGGACGTAGCAGGGGAGGAGGAATCTATGTCCTTCCAAGCTGTCCTTACCAGAGTGCAGAAAGGGTGAGTCTGGTGGAAGGGAATGTCCCAAGGCTGGTCCTATAGCAGGAGGTGTTGTGGCGTTCTTATGCTGGGGCTGATTTATGCCTTCTTGGCACTTGTCTTTAAATGCACAACCTTATGAAAGGGTGAGAGTCCTAAGGAAAGGTCTCCTGTGGCCCTCAAAGATGGAGATTCACTAGTATGCTAGGAGCTCTGTAAAAACGCAGAGGGAGCAAGTAGGCAAGAAGCTGCTTGGTGTGTCCAGTACTACACATCCTTCCTGTGTCGGCTTTGGGGAGTAGGTGTGTGAAGCTATTTGGTGGAATTTTCGATTGTTCCATAGAAGAATAAGTAGAGAATGTGATAGCATTGCTGATAGAATTTCTCTGATGCACTCGTACTCACCCACAGACAAGCACTGGCCATTATACAGTCACATAAAGAGAGGAAATGCACCTGGTGGGTCCTGGGAACAAGTTTCCATGGCAAGGAGAGGGAGGAATACGGAGGAGGAAGGATTGAAAGATGAAGGAGAGAGAAGTGCAGAAAGTGATTCCGGGACACTGGAGACACAGTTGACTGCTCCTCAGTGCGGTCGTGGGCCACTCAGAATTGGACTTCAGTAATGAGTAGGAGTTAGAGGCCGTTTCACCAGCTTGCCTGCATCTTCTGGGCAGTGTCTGCTGGTGCCCATGTCAGATCCTGCACTCTTGCTGTAGGCCACGTTCAGCTGAGTTTGAAGACAGAAGCTAACAGGGCCCCCTGATGCCTGCTGCTGCCCAGTGCTCACTGCTTGCTGCCGTTGCCCCTCCACCCTGTTTCACTCCAAAACCCATTCCTTGTTCCTTTGTGACCCTAAAGACTCAGATGAGCCAGACTCCATTCCTGCGTTGGCCGCACTGACCTTGCAAGCTATGGCCTGTTTTGATGTCCAGCTCTTGGGCGGTGAAGCCAGTGGTTGGAATTCTGGACTGGGGCAACATGTTAGGGACGACTGGGTTGTCCCAGGTGGCTTTTCTGCTTATGGGAGGGCCAGGTTCTCCCAGGCCAGGTGATGGAAAGTGAGCCTAGGGCATGTTGTTTGGACAGGATTTATCTTCAGGATTATTAAAGAGGTCTTATGGGATTTCTGGGCGCAGTGATGTTTCAGTAGTGGAATTCTTGCTACCATGGAAAAGACCCAGGTTCCAGTCCCAGCCAGCACATCTCATGCACATCCGTCACTTGTCTGTCAGTGGAGGGCTGTGTTGCTATGATGCTAAGAGCTTCCACACTAAGACAGACTAGGAAGAAAGGTCTGGCAATCTACCTCTGAAAATCAGCCGGTAGAAACTCTCTGTATCACAGCGGTGAAATCCAAAACCAGTCATTGGGATGGTACAGGACTAGACAATGTTTCATTGACAAGGGGTCCTGGTCTTGAAGAGTGCTTCAGCCTGTCCTGACCTCTCTACTCTCATAGCTGATGGTCAGGCTTCTCATGTGTGGGAATGAAATGGGCTTTCAGGATTCTGGTCCGGACTCTACCTTTAGATAGGAGAGGTTGTCATCACCACAGAGGACAGAGGTTGGGCTCAGGGAGAGCCAGAGAAATAGTGTGGACGATTCAAGTTGGCTGAGGTCTCAGGAGCTTTAAGAGGTAATTTAGTCCTCATCTTCTACCTTAGTCGTATAGTGCTGCAGTAACAGAAATACCACAGATGGATGGCTTTAACAAAGAGAAGTTTATTTTGTCACAGTTCAGGAGGCTAGAAGTCCTAATTCAGGTCACCAGCTCCAGAGGAATGTTTTTTCTCTCTGTTGACTCTGGAGGAAGAAGATCCTCGTCATCAGTCTTCTCTTGGTCTGGGAGCATCTCAGCACAGGAAGGTCAGGTCCAAAGTAAGTGTCCTGCTCCCAGCACCACCTTCTTGGTGGCATGAGGTCCCCATGTCTCTCTGCTCACTTCTGTCTTTTACATCTCAAAAGAGATTAGTTTAAGAATTGTCTAATCTTGTCGATCTCATCAATATAGCTGCTAGTAATCCAGCTCATTACATCATAGTGGTAGCATTTACAACACATAGGGAAATCACATTAGATGACAAAATCATATAATACTAAGAATCATGACTTAGCCCAGTTGATGTATTTTGGGGGGACACAATTCAATGTATGATGTCTCCTTTTACAGATGAGGAAACTAAGACCCAGAAACATTTGCTGATCCAGCCGGAGTCTCACGGTGTGTTAGAAACAGAACCTGGCCTCCTGATTTTTTACCCTAGCCTTTTCTGTCTCTTTATGACTTACCTGGTCTTGTTCTGGCTGTTGGGGACATCTCTCAGATGTCTTTTTCACAGAGTCTCTTGACAGTTTATTCTAGAATCTGCTTATTCTGTTGTTCAGTCAGTGCTTCCCGGTTTCCTCCAGTGATCATGGTCGAATGTAAAATACATATCCTCTTGTGCTGTGCTCTGATGTCATGGGGAATAATTGCTTAGCCTTCCTTCCAAAAAGATCTTCGCTTAACAGAAGCCTGTAATCAATCACGTGCCAGAAAATCCACGGTTGTGGCTAGGGCTAAGGCAAGTCATGTGTCTTATGTGAGACTAAAGCAGCCACCGCCACCTGGTGGCTATGTACCCTAATTACAAGAGAAGTACTTAAGGCTGCTTCCTTGCATGGAACACTGAAGCTGGAACGTAAGAGCAAACATTCTAACCTCATGCAGGTTCTAATAACAAGAAAAAGTAATTACAGGCAGTCTTGGACGGGCCTCTGCTCTCTGACACCAATGCGTATGAGTGGAGGGTGACTAATCTTAGCTCTGTACTAGGACACGACCTAATGCCTGGCTGCCTCTGGAGGTGCAGGCTAAGTAGGATCACTAGCACAGTGAGCAGCCCCTGAGATAGGATGTGGCCTGGGCCTGGGTGTGGCACAGGGCAGGACAGTGTGGGTAATAGGAGATGTGCTGTGAGTCACCTTGTCAGTGTTTTCCGTGTTCCCATGCCCCCTGGACATCCTGTGTGATGGTTGATGTTATGTGTCAGCTTGGGTAGGCCTTGATTCTCAGTATTATGTAATTATCCTACAGTTTGTGATCTGATATAAGGGGAGTTTCCTGGGGGGCGAGGCCTGCTTCCAATATATGTGGATGTTCCAGAATACATGGATGTTCTTTCTCTGCATGTATGTTCTTTACTAGTTTTGCTCCTTTAGACAGCCAGCCTAAGACATCCCTCAAAGAGGTAGCTTGAGTTTGTAGATGGTGAAGCCTGTAGGGTGGGGTGAGATTGGAAAAGGCTTCCAGGCCATTCTGTTGTACGCCTCTAGAGTGCCTTTGTTGAACAAGCAAGTCAAAGGTGGAATGTATTTTTACCTTTTTTAAGATTTGCTTGGAATGGGCTAGGATTGAGACCTCCTTCCAAAGCCCAAGGCATCTCACTGGGAGCACTGGGGAACTGGGGAAGGCAGGGCTGACAGTGGTTCCTTGGGGAAGAGCACTCATTCTCCTGCCCTTGGCATGACTGCTATTGCCCAGATGGGAGTGACTAGGGCACAGGGACCAGATCTTACTTCTCTAGTTTCACTGTGGTATCTGGCACAGGGCTTTGTCTATACATCTGTTTGTAGTTGGTTGAAAGCAAAGACTCTAGGCCCAGATGGCTGCCAGGGACCATGGGTTCCATAAGGCAGTGCGGTGGCCTGTGGGGGCCATGTGAACAGGCGACCTCACACTCTGTCCAGCTCTATGGCCATTGTTCATCTGGAGTTCAGGAGGAGAATCTACCGGTTTAAATGTTGACAAAAATGTAATGTGTCTGCTCCCTTCTGCCAGCTTTTTTTTCTTTTTATATTACTGTGCTGGCCAAATCAATCTGCTCTCAGATGTATTAAAAGCCTCTAAATGAAAGTACCACAAAGAGCCTGTGTTATGCCCTCCAGATAAAGAAAACAAAAATCTTCACAACTGGGCCAATTAGCAACACCGTGATACATGGAGAAAAGATTGAAATTGTCAGGGATTTCATTTCACTGGCATCTACTGACAACACCCATGGAATCAATAGTCAGGATATCAAGTGACATTTGGTATTGGGCAAATCTGCTGCAAAAGATCTCTTTAAAGGGTTAAAAAGCAAAGATGTCACCTTGAGGACTTAACTGCTCCTGACCCAAGCCATGATAATTTCAGTTTCCTCCTATGCATGGGAAAGCTGGATCATGCATAAAGAAAACTGAAGAAGAATTGATACCTTTGAATTATGGTGTTGGCGAAGAATATTGGATTTACTGTGAACTGCCGGAAGAATGAACAAATCTGCCTTGGAAGAAGTACAACCAGAATGCTCTTTGAAAGCAAGGCTGGTGAAACTTTGCCTCTGGATTAGTCCCTGGAGGAGGACATCATGCTTGGTAAAGTGGAGGGTCAGCAAAAGAGAGAAAGGCCTTCAATGAGATGGATTGACACAGTGATCCAACAGTGGCTCAGTGTGAGGATGGCACAGGACCAGGCTGGAGCTGTTACACGCAGGGCATGAGTCCGAATCAACTCAAGGGCACCTAGCAACAACAGCAGCATGCCCTAATACCTTACAAGTAGTTCCTCAGGGCCCATAGCTAATTAAACAGGCCTTGGCAATTGCGCTTCTGTCTTTCCAATGAGCGAGCATACAAGACCGTCCAGTTCATAAGAAGGAAAACTTTTATGACGTTGTTTGAGTCAGAACATTTGTTTTATGAAATTGGGAAGAAGTTCGTAATCTGGAAGTCATTTTATAGAATATAAAGTTGGTGCACTCTGTAAATGTGCGTTCACTGACTGCCACCCTGGCCTCTCACTCAATGACAAATTTAGCAGCTCCTCTCCCTGTAAGAGTCCCAGCTGAAGCTGTTGGCACAGGTGTGGGGTTAGTGATCCTGCCCTCTACCCACCGTCCTGTTCGTCTACCGCGTGTGCTCATGACTGCACCAGTGATCACCAGCCCGAGTCCCAGGGGTTTGTGTATTAGAAAAAGGAATTACTTAAAAAAAAAAAGAAAAGGGAATTATTTTTTATTTAAGGAATCTTTACAGAGTGCCCAGAATGTGCTTGGCATGGCAGATACAGTGGATACAGTGGATACATCATATGAAGTTATTTTTCTCATGGATCTTGCGTTTTTAACCAGGAGGCTATAAATGATTAAAAAAAATCAGTTCAGTATCAGGTTGTGATCAGTGCAATGAAGCTTATGGACCTAGGTGGCATGATACTGAGCAATCACTTGTGAAATCAAATAATTATTAAAATTGTCTAAGGTTGCGACGCAGATGTTGTTAGCTGCTGTGTCCCTGACACGTGATGGCTCCTTGCACAGTAGAAAGAAGTGCTCCCCAGTCCTGCACCGTCGCCATGATCAGTTACAGATGGAACTGTTGAGATCCGTATTGGCTGATTTGGAGAAGTAGATCACTAGGGCTTTTCATCTTAGTCTGGAAGCTCTGCTCAAATCTTTTCAGCATCATAGCAACCTGCAAGACTCAGCTAGCTGATAGTTGGTGACATCTCCTTAGATGCCTTGGCTGGGGATTGAACCTAGGTCCTCCGGTTGGTACGTGAGACATCGACCACCGAGCCACCAATATAACCTGTTTTGCAGAAGTAAAAACAGGTTAAAAGAAAAGTCATACTTCATGGAGTCTCATAATATATGCCAGTCCTGATTTGAACCCACATTTGGCCGACGTTAGATCTGTAAATCCTGGAGGTGTAGTGGTTGAGTGCTATAGCTGCTAACTGGAAAGTAGGCAGTTCAAATCCACCAGGAGCTCCTTGAAAGCTGTGAGACAGTTCTACTCTGTCTATAGGGTCACGGTGAGTAGGAATTGACTTGATGGCAGTGGGTTTTGGTTTGTTTTGTTTCAGATATGTAAGCCCAGAATCATCTTCCCACCCGGCACCAAGCCCTTTGCTGCTTCCTGCGGATCTAGGACACCTCGTTTGTTCCAGGAAGAGCAGTATTTGAACTTGAGGCTGCTGCTCCATCTCTGGGTACTCTCCTTGAGGCCTACTTTGAGTAACAGCTGTGTCCTGGAGCCTCAGAGAGTTGGTGGAGGTGGCAGGAAGTGGCCTGAACTGGTGCAGCATGTGTCGGATGTTCTGCCTGCTCCACCCGTGTTCACACTCAGACGGGGAGCCGTGATGGAGTGGGGATTGCTCTCATCAGGCATCTTGTTCAATTGTGCTGTCTGCGGCCTGCGCCATTCCGTTGCCTACAACGGGAAGAACTTTCCAGAGGCACTGATTAAAAAGATTAATTCATCTAATAAAACCAAACAAAACAAAGCAAAAAGCCTTTCGAGTTTCCCTTTGGGGAAATATCAGTCCTATTTCTTCATTTTGCTTTTCCATAAGCCTCTTTAATTACTGCAACTAACTTTTCCAGTCTTGCCCCCGGCCTTCAGAGCAGACACCTTATTCTTCCGCATACGCATCTTTCCTGCTTGCACAATCGGGCTGTGCAGTTCTCTCTGCCTGTAAGTACCTTTACCGCTGTCTCCATCTCTCAGTGACCCACAGATTCTTAATGGCTTGGGTAGCGTGATTCCTCTTCTAGGAAGCAGACGTTGGTCCCATTCTCTGTGCTGTGTATGCAAGGAGTGCAAATAAATGTGCGAACTCATCTTAGAGAAAGGGCTGTATACCTCATGCTGAATATCGCCTTCCAAGTACTCTCTTTGGGAAGCTAGGTACCGATGCCAGTGCCTAGTCCCCCCCTTCAAAGCAATTTTGGAGCTCATTTTCTGGAATGGCCATCAGAGCTGTTGTCATATTACCCTTGATGTCCTGAATATCATCAAAATGTCTCCCGTTCCAATATTTCCTTTATCTTCGGGTAAAGAAAAAAAATCACTGGGGGCCAGATCAGGTGAGTAGGGAGGGTGTTCAATACAGTTATTTGTTTACTGGCTAAAAACTCCCTCATAGACAGCTATACAATTAAGTTTGCCAGCTTGCCACTGTGCCACCATGGGCAATGGTCATTCAAGAATGAGTTCTGAGATTGCTGTGAAGGGTAGACTAGATGCTGGCACTGGTGCGTAGCTTCCCAAGGGGAGTACTTCCAAGGTGACTGTAGTGATATTCAGCAAGGAGGTATGTGGCACTTAGAACAATTAATTATCAGACCTTGTATTCTATCTGCCAGTGTGTTGTACTGTGGTGACTTGTGTGTTGCCACGATGCTGGAAGCTATGCCTCTGATATTTCAGATACCACCAGGCTGACCCACAGTGGACAAGTTCCAGTGGAGTTTCCAGACTGTGACAGACTAGGGAGAAAGGCCTGGTGACCTACTTTGTAAAATTAGCCAATGAAAACTTCATAGGTCACAGCAGGCTATTGTCCAGTATAGAAATTAGCCACAGCCTTGACAGTGGACCCGAACATTCTAATGATCTTGAAGAGGATACGGAACTGGGCGGCATTTTATTCTGTTGTACATGGGGTCAGAGTCAACTCAGTGACAGCTAGCAGCATATATACTTATATATGTTATACACTCAACAATACAGTGCTGTAATTATTACTTTATGTAACCTTATACCTTTTGAGGAGTTAAAGGAGTAAATGAAAAATAAGAATACAAAAACCATGCATTTATGGTGTCTTCTGTATTTACTTACATATTTCGTGTTTTCAGTGTTCATTTCTTTCTGTGATTGCAGGTTACCTTCTGGGGTCCTGTCCATTCAGCCTGAATGACATCCTTTAGTAATTTTTGGTAGGATAGTTTTACTAGCAACATATTCTCATGGTCTTTTTTTGAAAATCTGGGAATCTCTTTATTTGCCGTCTGTTTTGTACTATAGTGTTGTTGGACGTAGAATTGGTTGACAGGATTTTTTTTTTGGTTTTGTTTTCGTTATTTTAGCATTGTGAATGTTATTCCACTGCTTTCAAGCTTCTAGTCTTTGAGACAAGAAGTCAGGCATTAATCATGTTATTACTTCTCTTTATGTGATAAGTTATTTTTCTTTTGCATCATTCATTTTTTTTTCTTGTCTTTTAAAAGTCTTACTTCGATGTATCTATCTATGTATGACTCTTTTTGTATTTATCCTACTTGGTGTTCATTGTGTGTAGATTAATGTTTCTCATCAAATTTGGAATATATGAAGTCATTGGTTTTCAAATGCCTTCTTTGTTGTCCCCTTTTCCTTCTCCTCTCCCTGGGACTCTTGTTACATGTAGACTGGTGTGCTTGATGTAATTCCACAAGTTTCTGAGCTTTCATTGCTTTTGACTTTAACCTTATTTTCTCTTTTCTTCAGATACAGTAGCTTCCATTAATCTATCTTCAAGTTCATTGATTTTTTTTCTTTTTCCTTTGAATCTTCTTTTGAGCTCCTATAGTGTATTTTTCATTTCAATTACTGTAATCTACAGAAGTTATACAGAATTTCCATTTGGATGTTTTTGTAATTTCTGTTTTCTTAATGAAAAAAAGCTCTATTTGTCAACTGTTTGTCATCGTATGTCTCTAATTCTTTACATGTGGTTTCCTTTAGTTTCTTCACCATTTCTGTAACAGCTGCTTTAAAGCCTTCGCACATTCAAGACTTTGGACAGTTTCTATTGACTACATCTGTCTTGAGTGTAAGTAATATTTTATTACTTTGCATGTGTCACAATTTTTTTGTTAAAAATAGGAAATAGATAATCTATTGGACCTACTCTGAATTTCTCTTTTTTGTCCCCTTGAAAGACTCTGTTATTACCCTTCTATTTGTTCATTTAGTAACTTGCCTAGCTGAATCTGTGAAATCTGTCTCTTCTGCTGTGGGTAGCCACTGATGTGACTGCCTAGTTTTTATTTTTAATTTTGGCTTTTATGATCACATCTTATTTCCCAAGGGTGGGCCGTGTGTGTGTGTGTGTGTGTGTGTGTGTGTGTGTGTGTGTGTGTGTGTGTGTGTGTGTGTAGTTTAGTGGTCTGCCAGTGATCACCCAGAGGCTTTGCTCAGGCGCCTTGAGTCAGTAACTCTTCCATTCTCTGCTGATGGATCTGTGTGAGTAGGGGAGCACATTCAGAATTCAGACTGGTTTAAAGTCTGCTCCAACTTTGACTTGCCATTGGGCCCTTTTGCTTGCCCTGTGAGCAGGCATGTCATCTGTGCTGGCCAGGAGTGTGTGGGCATCTTGGGTCCTCTCTGGTCTTCATTGTGTACATACATACACAGCCTCAGGTAGGAATCGTCTTGTTCAAACCACAATCACAGCCTTGCCTATTCAGATATCACTTCTACTGACCGTGCTGTTGGACTGCTCCAGTTCAGTTGCGTCCCCTGTAGTCCCGTTTCCCTGTGCTGTCCTGGCAGTGCCTCCGTGTTCTCAGAGCTATCAGAGTAGCCCAAGGTAAGAATACCACCGATACCAACTGCTCTTACTCAAAGTTCCGTGCTTAAAAGAGAAGTACTTCTCCGGTTGTTGATGTCTATGGTCGGTTTCTAAAGTGCTAACATGGTTGTTATTTTTATTTTTGCCCGGCTTTCTGGTTGCTTTATAAAGAAGATAATTTGCCAATTTCCTCCTGCTACTGTAACCATCGGGTTGCTTATTTTTTGATGAGATCACCATTTTTCCTAAGCATTGAACCACTGGTGAGGTGGGTTTCCTCCCCCTTTTTCTTCAGATGTAACTTGGAGTCCTTTAGCATGTGGCATTATCCCTGGCACACAGTGGGCAGCTAAAACGGGTTGATCGGTGCATTTGAACACTGAGTATGGTGTCACCCAGACCTGGGTTTGGATCTCCAGAATGCTGCTTCATATTATTGGTCTTCAATCTCTTAACTGTAAAATGTTGAAGATAAAACTCTCTTCCTGGGATAGTTGTGTGAATGAAATGAGGTATAGAAATCATATAGAACAATGCCTACCGTGGAGTAGTGCTTTGTGACTATTAATTTTATTCCTTTCCATAAGATATGGGATTGCTAAGCATAGTGCATTTTGAATAATCCGGCCCATTCACCTACTCCCCCACATGTCCAGCTATCCATCTTGCTACATATGCAGAGACAAAGAAGACAGGATATGTGCTCTGGAGAAATACAGTCTAGTGGAGAAGACAGACACACAAACAGGTAATTTACAGTGTACTGAGGAGCTGTGACAGGAATGAGTGCAGAGCTGTAGGTGCAGAGGCCGAAGGAGTGGCATTTGGGGAAGATCTGGGGTCTGAGACCCTTCATTAGGGCTTGGGCCTCCCTGGTCGTGGCCAAGGAGTCAGGTGGGTAGAGACAAGACCACGCATCAGCTGCGTGCATCTCATAGAACCGGAAAGTTCTGCCTGACTGAGGTGATCATCCGGTAGGACTCAGGCAGCAGGAGGCATGTATGTGCTCAGATTACCTCTTTAGAAAATAGAATTTCGTTTTTTCTGTCAAGACATGGATCATTTTTTTCCCTCTGTTTTGCCCCAAAGCACTGGTGTATGATATTTTTATTAGCATCTAGGAGCACCTAGCAACCTCTCACTCTATAATTTTTTTATTTTTTCAACAGAAAAATGTGCCCGCCGTCTGCTAGGTGACTGGGACGATCTTACCCCAACACACACATACACACATTTGGGAGATGGAGGGTTTTTGTGAGATCAAAAGGGTCCTGTGATCACTTCTTCATACCTGCAGAGGGTCTTCTGATATGGGGTAGATTCTTGGGATTGGAATTGTCAACCTGTGTCCTGGCATTGGACTTTGTTTCTGGCCGTGTGGCAGCCTTTGGGCATGGTGTCTTCTTAGAGGCCAAGGCATCAGCAGGAATAAGGAGCAGCAGACAGATTTTCCCTGGGTCTATTCTTCAGGCACCATGCTTTCTGGCACATGTTAAAAACTAAAGAAACCAAACCCACTGCCATCGAGTCCATTCTGACTCACAGCAACCGTACAGACAGTAGAACTGCCCCGTAGAGGTTCCAAGGAGCGCCTAAGCCAGCAGCGATTGCAAACACAGACCCATTTTAGAAGGTGGGTGAGCAGTGGGGTGGCCGGGCAGAAGCCATTACCGAGTGGTTCATGGCTTGCACGCAGCAGTCGACTAGGGCAGGGCCCTAAGGCCTTGTTTAGGGGTCTGTTAGTGCAGCCTGGTGGAGCCCAGGGTGCCCATAACCCTGCCTTCCTGATGCCTCCCAAGCTCTGCATGGTTCCCTTATCACCCATCAAAAGGAACAGCACCGGGTGCTCCTCTCCCTGCCTGGAATTTTATGGCCAGTATTTACCATTCATTATTGTTTCCAAAGTACATCTTGTACGATGCCTGTTCAGTGATAAAACGGCTCCCCCTGCCTCTGTGGAGGTACTTCTGGGCTGAAAGTCCACCAGGGAACAGTCCTTTTCTAAAAGTCTTTGTGGCAGAGGCAGAAAGGGATGAGAAGGCTCTCGTTCACCTTTGCAGGGGTGGTTTTCAGGGGACAGAGTGGAGGCGCAGAGCAGGGTAGGTGGGCACAGTCCAGCAGGGCTCTCTGTGGTTGGCTGTGGGAGCTGAAACTGAAACCTTTCTGGGTATTTACCCAGCAGTCACCTGGATGAGGAACAGGCCAGGAGGGTCATGTGACGGGGGTCACAGCACAAACAAAGGAATCCATTTATTATCCTGGCAGGAAATTTGTTCTTTTGGATTCTGTAGCTGCAGACATAATGATTTCATTTCCTTCAGTGGCAGGAGATTAATAGCTCTTACCTCTGGGCCTGTGTGGGTTGGCGTTTCCTCTATTTCCCTAAGTGATTTCAACTCCACTGTGTGTTTCTTTCCAAGGGGTCAGAGGGTGTGTGCCAGTCTGCACTCATTAGCAGAGAGTGGACTTCCCTGTGGGAGGCCCCAGGTTAAAACATACACACATCATGGAAAAAGACAACCCAGACCAAGATGCTGTCCAGGGGAGCCCCTGAGAGCTGCCAGCGGAAGCGGGGCACAGCTCAGTTCCCTGCCTGCTGTGCGTGAAGCCACTTACCCGATGGTCCTGGAGAAGCATGCTCGAGAGAGCACTGACTCAGCAGTGTGATAGCTGGGACAAGAGCCAGCGCTGCCACTACCCTCTGAGCTGCAGGATGCGGAGAAATGTACTTATCCCCAGCCAACCAAAACAACCGACATCCATGGAGACACTCCCAGCTCCTGGGGACCGCATGTGTGTCAGAGCAGAGCTGGGTCCCACCATGGACCGCCAGGCCTTTCTTCTGAGGCTCCTTCTGGTTAGCAGGTCAGCACATGAGCCATTTGCATCATACAGAGGCTCTCCCGTGACCTCATCAACCCTCGGTTTCTATGTTTATAGAATGTGGAGATAAAGACCTAATCTACCAGGACATGGAGAGGATTAAATGCAAGTTATGGCAAGTGCTTTGAACCAGAGTTCTTGTGTGAGTGGTAGTCGCATAGGGCCTTTCTGGGAGTCCTGTTTCAAGGAAAGGATGAGGTAAACTGGGCGGGCTAAAGGGTGTCTATCGATGTATTAGTCTCCGAGACCAGGCCATGAAGAGAGGAAACAGGGAAAGAAAACTGAGGGCCTCAGCTTGGGCACTTCCCCTGTGATGACATGATCTAGGTTCCATTTTGACCTGGCCACGGTGTCTCATGGAACAGACATCTTCAACTGGGAGTCAGGATTTGTGTTTTCGTAAGAATCAGTATCATGCCAGAAACATCAGATTGCATGTAAAGTGTTCCTGCTGTGGCCTTTAGACTTTGTATGCCCATCAGTCTCCAGCAGAGGTCCTGAGGTTCCTCTCACTGAGCTTTGTACACGGTCGGTGCTGAGGGGCTGCTGATTTGTTAAGTACCTTTAATGAAGCAAACCATTTACCTTCTAGAGAGATATTTCAGTGCCTCAGTTTCCCCTCTGTGTCTTCAGTCTGCCCCAGCCATACATTCATAATGCAGAATAGTGAGTTTCTAATGCTTTGTGTAAAGAAATGTCAGAGGGAACGAAATGAAGTGTAATGCTATTGCACATGGCCAGGAGGAGGGGCTGTCTAGTCCCTGGGGCCTTGGGAACAAGGTGGAGCTCGGAGGAGAGGTTTCTTCAGGGGGTCTTCCTGGAGGCAGCGGCTTGTCTTGAAATATTGCTAGAAGTAAGTTAAATATGGGTAACAAATTTTAATAAACATTTTACTTTTAATATGTTTATAGTGCTGTTAATTATCTTTCTAAGTGGAGAAAATAGAAATTGTAGCACATTGAACAAAGATTGCTGATTAGGATAATAAAATGGAAATTTTAATCAAGAAGATAACTTGAAGTCAAAGGAGGTTTTCTCCTAGACTGCTGGAGCTTTCATCTTTATTAAACACCCCATTTTTCATCACCACTCCATTCATTGCGAGCATTAGATTAATATTGACAATTTAAAATAGAAATAACTTCTTCTTGCCATTATGGTGCTGATATGATACTGGCGAAGGAGACTTTGAGAAAGCTGTCACAGACTGTCACTCTTTCCTCCCTGCTGCCGTGGGCTGCTGTATTACACTGAGCCCTCAAGGCCCAGATACCGGGGAGGGAGGCCTTCCCTTGCCAGGAAGCTCTTCCGGGATGTCTGTCATCGTTGGTTGCCAAGGGGCCAGCTCTGGCTCATGGTGAAAAGTGCTGGGAGGTCCTGGGCCATCTTCGTGATCGTTAGTGTGTTTGAGTCCATCGTTGTGGCTGTCCTGGTAGCAGCTTCCAGCCTAGGAGTGCGCCTTCCAGCACTGTATCGGACAATGTATCGTTGTCATCTGTTAGGTTTTCACTGGCTGATTTTCAGAAGTAGATTACCAGGTTTTCTTCTTAGTCTGCTCGAAACCTGTCCACCAATGGATGGCTTTTAGCCTGACAGCAATGTGTAAATCATCACAAGTTGACAAACTGAGAGCCCACTGAATCGTCTGTGTTCTTCACTGGGAAGCAGAAGACCTCTGGTGACTTGAGGTTGTCTGCAATGATGGAAGCATATGCAGACATCACAAACCTCTTTCTTGCAATCCAAAGAGAAGTATATTGTAATACTCAACAGAGATGTATGTTGAGTATCTACTGTCTGCAGGATACAGTGGAGATGCCCAAAGAGGCACACTTCCTGCCCTGTACAGACCACACCTGTGCAGCAAGCAATGGCTGTGGGTCTCAGATGAACAGTGCAGAGAGGAACACTCCAGAGATTTCCAGCCCTGGTTCTCAGAATGTGGTGCCAGGACCAGCAGCAGGTACAACTGTGGTAGTGGAGAGCCATTGCCCTTACCCTGTGGTCCTCAGACTTGAGTATCACAACCCACTGAAGGATCTCATTACAACCCAGAGTGCTTGCTGTCTCCCCAGCTGAGTTTCTGATCAGTAGCTTGAGGATGGGGCCTGAAAAACTATAGTTCTAACCAGTTCCCAGGTGATGTTGATGCTGCCAATCTGGAGACCACGTTTTGAAACCCGCTGGTTTAGACCAAGAAAGGACTGCTAAAAGCAAAGCCCGAAGTACTTCATGGAAGAAGGGTTCTTTTTGGACTTTTCCAGGAGGAGGAGAACCTCATCAAGTAGAGAAGAGGAGCAGTTCCCCGGAGGGTAGAGGGACCAGAGCTGGAAATGAGAAATTTGGATTAAGCATTGTAATAGGGATGGAGAAGAACCTTTAAGTGCGGGAGTTAGAGCTGGGGCCGGCATACAGGTGGTGAGTGACACTAGAGGGGTCAGGGGACAGGAGGAAGGAGTCTGTTACTGTTGGCCATGAGAAACAAGAGGACCCTGAGGACAGAGCTAGGGGAGCTTGACGGATGGGCCCAGGCCCTCACAAGGCTGCCTTCTGAGATACTCCTGGACCGGGCCATATAAGAAGCCCTGTGGTCCTGGGCTGGCCTCCATCCCTGTTTTCCCTATTTTGCTGCCTTTGCTCCAGTGGGTGGGGAGAGTGGGGAGGAATGTCCCTTTTGGAGCTCTCTTCTGCACAGCCTCTTGTTGTGGGAAAAAGGATCCCTATCCTGGGCAGAGAGCCTCTCCTGCCATGTGTTATGTCTGTGAGACCCACTTTCAGGGAGACACCTGGCATCAGAATGGCCTTGGCCTTCTGGGTGCCCTCCGTGGAGTGGAGTCTCTTGGCTGTTTGGGGGGCTGTTTCTGATAGGCTGCACTCTGTACACTGCTGCCGTTTCTTGGAGCTTCATCTTTCTCTCCCTTCCCCAATCCTCTAGGGCTTCTTAAATGTGCTACAATGTTTCTTAAAAGGCCCCTTTCTTTCCCTTGATCATAAAATTGCCCAGGAACAATGGCTGTCATTTGAAACAGCCCCATCAAAGCTCCTTCCTGACCAGAAACTGCCGTTGTCCTCTCAGTTCGACATGAAAGCAGCCAGACACTCAGGGGACAGAGCTGGAGGGCAGCAGGCTTAGTACTTCCTGTACCTCACTGGGAGCCACTTGCTGGAGGGGCCCTAACCTGACCTTTGGCTGCAATCATCTCCAAGACAGAGGGGTCTTCTCCGCGTTGGTCCCCAGGGAGGCTGGGCCAACCTGGGGCCCGAGAGAAATCAAGCTGGGAGGACTGTACTGATGGTGACCCTGGGTCTTCCTTGGGGGACTCCTAGGCTTGCCCTCTCTGACTGCTCTCAGCCAATGGCGGGAAGCAGAAGCATGAGACAAGAAGAAGCCTGTGTCCCAGCTTCAGAAGGGGCCAGGGGTGAGCCTAAGGGATTACCCTGAGGGATTTGGGAATGTGTGCCTGAGCAAGGAGGGACAGTGGATATTTTCTGTCTGACACTGGAGGTGATTTTTTTAAAAAAAAATTTTTATTTTTTCCTTATTTTTATTAATGTATTTTCTGCTCCCACTCTCTTTCTCTCACCTCCACTGGCAATGATTTTAATGTGTTTAATGTGTGCTCATGTCTTTTGTTGTTGTTTAAGATGCTTTAGATGAAGCCTAGTGGAGCAAATTAGTCTCTCGTTAGACAGTTAATACACTTATTGTTTTGTGACATTGGTTGCTGGCCCTGTGACTTATCAACACTCTCCCCTTCTCCACCTTGGGTTCCTCACTTCCACTTGTCTAGCTTTCCTCTCTCCTTCCACCTTCTGGTTCTTGTCTCTGGGCTGTTGTGCCCCATTAGTCTGGTTTCGTTTTAAAAGCCTGTCTAATCTTTGGCTGGAGGGTGAACTTAAGGAGTGACTTCATTACTGAGTTAAAAGCGTGTCCAGGGGCCGTGCTCTTGAGTTTTCTCTGCTTTCTGTCAGGCCAGGAAATGTGGTCTTTTTTGTGAGTTAGAATTTGATTTTCATCTTTCTGTAGCTCTGCCCAGGACCCTCAGTTGTGATCGCTGTCAGAGCTGTCAGTGGTGGTAACTGGGCACCATCTAATTGTGTGGACTCACTCTGGTGCAGACTGTGGTACTTGAGATCTGTGAGACCCTAAGACTAATCCTTGGTTTGTGTCCTTGGCTTTCTTCATTCTCCCTTGCTCCCAGTAGAGGGAGACCACTGAAGTATCTTAGACGGCTGCTCATAGGCTTTTAAGACTCCAGACACTACTCACCAAAGCAGGATGTGGAACATTTTCTTTATAAACTATGTTTTGCTAATGGAGCTAGGTGTACCCTGAGACCATGGTCCCTAGCCCTCAGCCTAGAAATTTGGTTCCCTGGGGAGTTTGGATGTGTCTATGAATCTTCTGTGATTTTGCTTTGATCGAATAGTGCTGACATCCTCGATACTGTGTATCGTCTCATCCTTCACCAACTTTACACTTATTTATTGTTTCTAGTGTATTTCCCTCTCCAAACTTCCCCTCTCTTGTAACTGTCAAAGATTGTTTCCTTCTTTGTATAAACCTTTTCATGAATTTTTATGACATTGGTCTCAGACAGTATTTGTCCTTTTGTGACTGACTTATTTCACTGAGTGTAATGACCTGTAGAGTCATCCGTATTGTGAGATGTTTCGCAGATTCACTCATTCTTTATCGTTGCATAATATTCCACTATGTGTGTGTATCATAGTTTGTTTATTCATTCATCTGTTGATGAGCGCTGAGGTTGTTGCCATTTTTTGCTGTTGTGAGTAATGATACAGTCAACATAGGCATGCGTATGTCTATCCGTGTGAGAGCTCCTGTTTCTGTAGGATGTATCCCTAAGAGTGAGGTTGCTAAATCGTATGGTATTTCTATTTCTAGCTTTCTAAGGAAGCACCGCGTTGTCTTCCAAAATGATTGTGTTTCTCCTCACTCCTACTCTCTTTCCCTCATCCCCACTGGCAGTGCTTTTAATGTGCGTAACGCGTGCTTGTATGTCTGTTAGTTGTCACTGTTTATTGTGCAATCCCACCAGCAGTGTGTTAAGAGTTCCGACCTCCCCGCAGCCCAGGGTGGGAGTGGTGAGGTGCTACAGCTGCTGATAGAAAGGTTGGCAGTTCACATCCACCAAGTGCTCCTTGGAAACACCATGGGGCTGTTCTGCTCTGTTCTGTAGAGTCGGTAAGAGTTGGAATGGACTTGATGGCAGGGGTTTTGGTTTTGGGTTTTGGAGTGGCTGATGGTCCTGAGCCTTTCCTCATGTGTCTGCTAGCTGCTCATCGTCTTCCTTAGTGAAATGTCTGTTCATATCCTTTGCCCATTTTTTAATTGGGTTATTTGTCTTTTTGTTGTAGAGATGTTGGCTTTGCCTATAGATTTTAGAGATTTGACCTTTCTTGGCTATGTTCATAGCCCAAATCTTTTTCCTGTCTATAGATTCTCTTTTTACTTTTTTGGTGAAGTCTTTTGATGAGCGTGTTTAATTTTTAGAAGATTCTAGTTATCTAGCTCATCTTCCGGTGTTTGTGTGATGTTAGTTATGGCTTGTGTCCTCTTTATGCTGTGTGTTAGGGTCTGTAGTATTGACTATATTTTTTCATCCATGATCTGTATGGCTTTAGGTTTTATATTTAGGTTTTTGATCCATTTTGAATTAGCTTTGTGTTTTTACAGATGTACACCCATTTTTGCCAGCACCGTTTGCTAAAAAGACTGTCTTTCCCCCATTTAATGGACCTTAGGCCTTTGTCAAAGATCAGGTGACCGTAGGTTGATGGATTTGTGTTTTCATTCTTGACTCTGTTCCGTTGGTCAGTATTTCTGTCCTTATAACAGTTCCAGGCTCTTTTGACTACTGTAGCAGGTAGTGTAGGGCCTCCTGCTGTATTCTTCAGTAATGCTTTACTTATTTGGGTGTCCTTCTTCTTTACATAAGGTTAATGATTAGTTTTTCAATCTCATTAAAAATGCTATTGCTATTTGGATTGAGATTACACTGTATTTATTTACTTTGGGTAGAACTGGAAACTCTGGTAGCACAGTGGTTAAGAGCTACAGATACTAATCAAGTGGTCAGCAGTTCAAATCTACCAGGCCCTCCATAGGGCAGTTCTGCTCCGTCCTATAAGGTCACCAAGAGTCAGAGTTGACTCAAGGGCCTTTTTAGGGGGGAAGGGGAAGGAAGAATTGACTGGCAGCGATTCTTGACTCCCAGTCTAATAGGCCATAATCCAACCTACCTCACCCCTTTGAGAAGCTCCGTGTGTCCACAAGAGGCGTAGACAGCAGGATAAGCTGGAGAAGATCACTCTGGCCTGTTAGCAGCAAGCCAGGAGGGTGTGTGTCCAGTTCTGTATGGGAATGGCCCTGCATATGCAGCTGGAAGGGAAATGGCATCACAGTGGAAGAAGGATAGCTTTGGCCACTGTCCTGGGTCAGGAACTGCCTTTTTCCCATCTTGCCTGTTGGACTGCTGCCCTGTTTCCTTCTGGGATGAATGTCTGAATGTATCTGGCAGGAAGGATGCTGGTTCTATCCCTTTAGCATCTGGTTGGATCCAGCAAAGAATGAAAGAGGGGCAGGGGTCCCCAAACTGGACTGGCTTGTGTGGAGGGAGGAACAGACGTTGCTGGGAGACAGAGCTGAGGAGGGCACGTGGTTCTCTAAACGGATGCCAGCCTCAGGGGACAGGTTTCCAGGATGGTTCATTTATTGTCTTCCTGAAGAGACTCATTCCACAGGCCTCCTTTGGGATCTCTTCCCCTCAGATCCTCACAGCCTTTTCTCTGCAGGCTCCCAGCACTATTCATTTTATTTCTTCATCTCCTTCCCTCTTACCGCTTCTGCTTCTGTCTCTTTGCCCCACTTCCCCTCTTCTTCCCTGGGTCTCCTGCCTCCCTTGTATCTTGTTTTCTCTCTCTCTTTTTTAAAAAAAATCTCTTTTCCTTCCTTTCTCCCATTCCTCCCCCACTTTCTTCAATGCTTTCTGTGCCTTCTTTCAGGGTCCTTCTGTCATTACCACCGTCCTGACACAGTTTGTGTCTCCTTCCTCCCTGCCTTGTGGGTTTGTGAGTTTGCATGGGAAGTCCCACATGGACAGCTTTGGCTTTGGGGGCTTTGTTCCTTGGGCTGCTTACTGCCAGTTCATCATGGGGACAAAACCAAACTCATGTTCATTGGGCCGTGCTGACCCTTGGGCTCTGTGAAAGGTATTCACGGCCAGACAAAAGATCATTTCTTCGGGGCTGAGGTCTGTTTACATCTGAAATCTTATAAAAGAAGTTTAAATGTTAAATTACCTTTGTTATACAGTTAAGAAAGTACGTTGGTTGGAAATTATATAATGATGCAAATTCTTGACAGTTTGGAAAATAAAATTGTACTTTTTCTCCCCCGTTATTGTGGCTAAGACCATGCTCAGAGCTGTTTGTTGTCTTTTGCCAGGTTCAGTGGCTTGATAAGCTTCCGTGTATCCTGGGATGAACCTGACATCTCCGTCTTCACTGAGTGTCTGTTTTGAAACTCTGCCCAAAGATGATTTGTAATAGAACCCCAGGGCTACACGGTTTGTCCAAGTTCAGATTATGTATCCCACCCACCCTCCTGTTGTGTCATCTGGGCATTTAACCCACCTCGCGGGTGTATTCTTGCCCATTTTAAGTGATCATAACAAAGCAGTGTACTGCCAGCTGGTGTCATCCACCCTGCCCCGCCTCACTGCTGTCTGCCTCAGTGGTCCCCATCTTTTTGGCTGCCCCACTCCTCCGGCAGTCTGCCTTCACCTTAAACCTGCAGCTGCAGTGTACCCCACCGTTCCCACCCTGGACAGCAGCGCTTCCACAGATGGCTCTGGTAAATCTGGATGTGTTCCCAAGATCCTATTTGATTTCTGGAGCCTTCTTGTGCCAAGGCCATATGGAGCTGCGGGAAAGAAGAGCAGAGGGTCAGGCTTTTACTCCCCAGTCTTGTATCTCCTTCGATCACCTTCTTTAGGGTGTTTTAGTAACTCTTTGGTGGTAAAGTGATGTGATTTTGCAGAGGGCTTTTGTAAGCGTATCCAATGTGACAGATTGCATTAGCCTTACCAGGAGCAGAACTGAAGGCCTGAAATGCCACAAGAAGCAATGTCTAAAGAGGGTGAAGCCAATTGTGTCTGAAACTTTGGATGCAGGCGACTGTGTGTGCAGTATTTGGTGTGTGTGTGACACGCCCAAGGACTTTGTTTGTTGACTTGTATAAAGAATGGCCAACTGTCCTTATTTAGCATAGGAATATGGGACAAGGAAGAAGAAAAAGCAGTGAAGCGGGGTGGGATGAGTGGGGGGAGTGCTCCACTGGGGGCTGGGGAGCCAAGCCTGCTGCCAACTACCGTGAGAATGTGGGAGAGTCACTGTACCCCTGTGAGTCTCAGCTCCCCCTGCATGGGGTTGGGAGGGCAGATTAGATAAAGGGCAAAGCAAGAGAAAGGCAGATGCTTAGAAGTGAAACGGTGTCCTCGGAGGAAAAGTGAGGAGGAGAAAAATCTGTGTGAGGTGGACCTTGCATTAGCGGGACGTGCTGTGGTGAGTGATGGTGCTGCTGGGTGGTGTGTGGTGTGCTGACCCCAGCCCTCTGTGGTGGGCCTGGGGAGAGCCGGAGGGAGCTGAGGGTGCACCGGAAGGCTTCTCCAGCTCCTCTGGAGGGTGTGGCAGCCTCTCCTCCTGGAGGTGAAAAAGGAAAGGAATGGCAGATGTGAAAAATCACAGCTTTCAGTGATGAACTGGCTGTGGGAATTAAGGGCAACTGTCAAATTGCGACCCTTGTTTCTAACTTTTGTAGTCAATGGAGGGTAGTGCTGTGTGTTGATATGGGAAAAACTAGAAGGCTGCCATGTTTGGGGGACTTAAAGTACTGAGTTTGAGACACATGTTAGGGTTTCAGGTAAATATTGACAACGTCATTGGATGCGTTGATCTGGGGCTCAGAGGAGACGTCTGTGGTGAAGGTGGGGCCCTGGGAGCCACAGGTTGATGATTTCTTCAGCATAAGTATCATGGCCTGCCACTGTTCTCTGTACCTTCTCACAGAAAGGAGAAAAAAGGGACAATTTAGGGACGAAGACATGAGAGGTGGTTTCCATACAGAAGTGACTTTCCATCTGTCTGCGGGACATTTTCTCAACCGCCCTGCACCGCGATCCCTGACCTGCTGTGGGTCTGAGGGCCTACTTGTCATGGAGTCCCTTCCATGTGCCCTGCCTCAGCCTTCCTCCTGAATTAATCCAAGCAGTCACTGCCAACTGGCGTGCAAGTGGACACACATGTTCCTCCCCTGCCCTGGAGGTCAGCCTGTGGCTTCCCTGAGGTAAAGTGGTCTGAGCCCTAAGCTGACGGGGCATGGGCCTAGCTTGGGGCTCCTGGTGTATGAGGGAGCTGGGACCACTGGAAGAAGTTTTACAGTAGAAGTTTACGGTGCCTGGCAGCCAGTAGGTACTCCGTGAAAATGTGTGGAACAAAGGAATATATAGGTGAGTCAGTGACTATGTCTTCTTGAGGGCAGAGGCCCAGGGATTTGGCCTAATGACTCAGGACACTGAACTGAGCCTTGGCTGGGAGGAACTGTTGGGGAGGAGGAGGAGATCCCCTGAAAGGTGGTCTGGGTCCTCCCCTTGATCCCCTGGTGCCTCCCTCTGGATTAAGTCAGACCCAGGTCTCAGGGTCTCCAGTCATGTGGAATTGCTTTTCCAGCACTTCACTTTGGCCAGATGCCATCAGCCGGCACAGAGGAGCTTTATGTGAACGGCCTTGTGAAACTCTCGGCGGTGTTTACTGTGAGGGTGTCGCTGGCAGCGTTTGTTTCATTAGACGGTGTGTCCTCTCCGTGGGGACTCATGGGAGGCATTTGCTGGAGGCTTCCACATCAGGAACTTTTCTGGCTGTTTTGAGCAGTTGTTTTGTTTATGTCCTGTGGCCCTTGTGACCCATGTAACTGATCACGTTTTCCTCATCCGTTCACAGCTACAAAACTGTGCTCCGAGAGGTGGCCTGGCCGTAGAAAATGCATCGTTTTCTACTCACCGGGGTTTGCATTTATGTCTACTTTTGGTGCCACCGTTTCTTTCTCATCTGTTTCTCTTTAGAGATATTTTTTCATTGCTTTTTTTATTATGAAATATAGATTCACTGCAAAAAAATTTAGTAAATATAGAAAAATATGAAGGCAAGGAGACTGAGTCAATTTTAATCCCCACCCCCTTTATGACGGCAGTGTTAAATTCTCATGTTCGGCTTATCTTTCTCTTACCTTTCTTACATGTGTATGAGTGGAGAGCACGTATGTCTGAGTCCACGTGCACACACATGTATGTACTCACTTGCACATACATGATATATAGAAAAAAATTTCATCATGTTATATGTATTGATTGATAGCTTCTCTTCATTTAGCAACATATAGTATTTTATTAGTGTGTGTGTATGTAAGTATATATATACACACGCATGCATATATATAAATGTAAAATAGTATTCCACGTATTGTTTATAAGTCACCTTAAATCTTCTGAAATAGAGTGGGTGATTAATAAAATAAAACAAAATAGAAGATTTAAGAGAGAACGCTTTGAATACTTCCAAGATTTGCAACCCAGAGCAATGTTTGAAGCAAAGTCCGTGAGGACCCTGGGGATGGGGAGCTCTGGACTGGGGTGAGAGAGTTGCCCCTTGGGTATTGTTGTCCTGGGTAAATGACCTCAGATCCTTGAGTAGATTCCAACACACTGAGAGAAGTTCAGCAGTGTTCATTGGATCCCACAGTCGGACTTAGGAAACTCACCTGTTCAAGCTTTAGGCAGTGTGCTGGATCAACAAGGTGTCACATGTGGACAGTAGGCAGCCCTCAGAATTACCCTGCTGGTTGGTTTTTGGTTTTTCTTCTTTGCATTTTTCTTTCTTTTAAGTCAAAGAGTGAAAAGTTGGCATACAAATAGTACATCATATTCAAACAAAATCATACAAAGCTAGTGGAAAAATGTCATTGGTGAAAATCCATTTTCAGTTGTGTTCTTGGGAATAAAACAAAAATAAACAGTATTGTATAACTGTCTACCATTTTGTGATCTGATGTGATTTCCCTACCCACCCACTGCCATTAAGTTGATTCCAATTCACAGTGACCCAGTAGGACAGAGTAGAACTGCCTCATATAGCTTCCCCTTAACCACTATGCCAGCAGGATTGCTGTGATTTTCTTATGTGCTGCAAACTGTATCAGTAAGATGTGATGAGATGGATTAAACCAAAAACCCAAACCCAATGCTGCTGAGTCAATTCCGACTCAGAGTGACCCTATAGGGCAGAGTAGAACTGCTCCCTAGAGTTTCCAAGGAATACCTGGCAGATTCGAACGGCCCACTTCTGGTTAGCAGACATAAGTACTTAACCATTGCATCACCAGGGTTTCCTAAGATGGATTTGTGGCAGTTTTAGTGATGAGATCTACAAGGTTAGTGAGCGTCTTAGGTCAGTCTCTTTTGAGATATAAAAGCAGAGAGACAGGGGGACCTCATACCACCAAGAAAACAGTGCCAGGAGGAGAGAGCATGTTCTTTGGACCTGAGGTTCCTGCGCTGAGATGGTCCCAGACCAAGGGAAGAGTGATGACAAGGACCTTCCTCTAGAACTGAGAGAGAAAGCCTTCCCCTGCAGCTGGTGCCCTGAATTCAGACTCCTAGTTTACTTGGTTGCATGAGAATAAATGCCTCTACGTTAAAGTCATCCACTTGCGGTGTTTGTTATAGCGGCACTAGATGACTAAGAACCCTGGAGCTGTCCTTCCCAAGACAAACAGGATGCGCTTCTGTAGAGAGCACTCAGCTGTACGCTGCTGGCATCAAAGTGGCAGCAATAAAATGGGCCAACTTGTCCTGACTCACTTTCACGTGGGGCTTTCAGTCATTTCTCACTCTGTGTCTGGCTGGCATGTCTGTGGGCCCACTCACTGAGCAGAGAGGTCACAGTCACCTTAAAGTTGATTGGGTGGAGACTGTACTGGGGGTGATATTTTAGAAATGCTACCTGTATTAGAGTCCTATGCCAGAAGTACCACAACCAGGGTGTCGTAAAACCACAAAAATTTGTCCTCTCTCAGTTCTCGAGGCTAGAATCCAAAATTAAGGTGTGGAGGGGGCCATGGTCTCTCCAAGGGGAAGCTGTGCTTTGCCTCTCTCTTAGCTTCTGGTGTCGCTGGCAATCCTTGGCATTCTTTGGCTTGTAGAAGCACCACGCCAATCTCTGCCCCTGTTGTCACCTGCTGCTAGTTACTGATTTATTTGTTTATCCTCTCTCTGTGTCTTCTTTTCCCTGAAAGGACATCAGTTATATTGGATTAAGGACCAGTTATCTTGGATTCGGGGTGGGTGAAGGTGGTAGGGATGCTGCAGACTTGGAGACATGGCAGGGAGGCAATGTTTATATATGATTAGAAGCAGCAGAGGGGACCAGGCCTAGGCCAGGCTGCATCTGGGATAGGGGAGGCTGTGTTCAGGTACCCAAAGCAGATGCTAGCATCCAGCCTGGATGAACCAGTTACGTCCAGCTTCCCCTCAGTGGTATGAAGGGGCAGGTGTGGAGGCAGGGGCAGGCAGCCAAATCTCTGGCCCATCATCCCACTCTGAGGATAACTCAACTTCCCCAGTACCCCGCTCCATCTCGGGGGTCATTGAGCCTGAGCATAGCTGAAAAGACATTCTTTTAAGCTGGGAGACGGGAGTTTTCTTTCATTTTACAGCTTATTTTTGTCTGCCGTCTAAAGAATGGGTCTAGTGAGCAAGTGGATCACATTTTAGATATGCTTTGTTCTGTATGTGACCTACTGGCTACATGCGACTACTGAGCGCTTGAAATGAGTCTGGACCCAGCTGAGATGTGCTCGAAGTGCACAACCCACATGGGTTCTGACACCAGCGTGAACAAAGGAGTGTGAAATATCTCAATAATCTTTATATTAATTCCATGTTTACATGACAATATCTTGGACATATTGGAATAAATAAAATTATTAAAATTAATTTCATCTCTTTTTGAATTTTACTAATCTGCCTACTGAAAAATAAAAATTATGTGACTTGCTTTATAGGTATTGGAGGGCACTGTTTCAGTCAAGAAGGACGGCTGTACTTTTTCCTCATTATCGCGACTCCTGTGAGTTTGTGTTGCACAAAATGTATCTAAAGAAGGGATGTGTCCTTCTAGAGGTGGTGGTTGGGTTCTTGTGCTGTCAGAACTGAAAAACTCTCAGATGACTTGAGAGCCCTTAGGTAGTGTAAACAGTTATAGGAACTCAGCTGCTAACTGAAAGTTTGGCGGTTCAAGTCCACCTAGAAGTGCCTTGGAAGAAAGGCCTGGTGACATGCTTCTGACAGTTCTGCTCTGACACACATGGGACTGCCATGAGTCAGGGTCAGTTCTATATTGGCTGGTTTTTACCGGTTGAATAACTGTGCTAGGATGTCCTGTGGAGGACCAGAGAGGCGGGGAAAACCTAGTGAGCCAGCCCTGGGAGGGCAGGAGTGTGACACAATCTACCAGCTGGGCTTCACCAGCCAGTCTGCTTCTCAGAGTTTCCTGGCACCTGCTCTCTCTTTGCTTCCCACAGGCACGTGCATTCCTCTTGAGCTCTTTTCCTGCCCTTTAAGTTGCTGCTTTCTCCCAGCCTGCTCCCAGCTCTTCCTCATGCCATCCGTTCAGTCCAGGCTCCTCTTGCTACCTGCCGCAGACATGTGGGAGTCTTGGTTCACATGCCAGATACAGGCATTCAGGTTGGCAGTTCACCTTTCCACACCAGGCTGCATCACCACCCGCTGGCCAGCTAGGACAGGAATCCTTGGGTCAGTGTCCTCCCCGATCCACTCAGTAGCTATCTCTGTACAGATGCCAGCTTGGTGTGCCTCTGAGCAGGGAGCAGGGACATTGGTCATGAGGGATGCTCTGACTTGGGGAGGAGGGCTAGTCAGGGGACCGGAAATAAGGACTGGCAGTACCAGTCCTACCACCATGCTGGGAGCCCAACTGTCTTTCCAGGAGTGATGCCTGGTATCCCTAGGGTGGAGGTGACGTCTGAGGACACTGGTGCCTGATGCCAGTATACACCTAAATTCTATCACTAGGTCTCGTTGTACCTGCTGGATAATGTGACTGACTGTGCAGCTTGTCTGTTGGGAGAGGGAGTGTGCTGGTGAGGCAGTGTGGGTACTTGAACAGGCACTGATTTCATTTGAAAAGAACACATTGGCATCTTAGTTTATACATCATTCTTTATGAACGTTGCTAGTGTGAGTCAGTTTTCTAGGCCTGCTTGTTCAAGGGTCTAATCTGGGCTGGAGTTATTTCATGAAGATCAGTGCCATCTTGGTGGGCCTTCTAGAAGCCCAGCCAGGGGGCTTTGGCTGTGGCATCACTTCTGACTTTTATAGAACTGCTTTAGAATGACAGCTCCTTCTCTTGTTCTCAGTGGCAGACAGTGCAGTCTTATCTTTGTCATCATCATCATCTCCAGCGTGGCAGTGTAGGTAGGGAGGACATGTACTCTTTGCTCAGGGTCCCGAAAGCCTCTCTCACTAATAAGAGTGCCACACGGCCCCCTACCTAAGAAGAGTCAATCACAATGCTTTGGGTTTATGTGTGTGAACATTGGGGGTGGCATGGGGGAGGGTGCTCTGGAGCTGTAATAGCTGAGTAGTTAAACCGGGAGAATGTGTCTGATTTCCAGGTAATTAGTGCCGAACATCTGCTAAACATGGGGTTTCATTGATGGCTGGAGTTGTTAGGCACGGACGTGGTGGTGTGTTTGCACTCAGCATGGGAAGGGGTGATTTCAAATCTGTTTCCATCAGCAGCCCACAGAGCAGCCCCAGTGTAAACTAAAGAGCCGGGAGTTGATGGAACTTGACCTCAAAATCATTTCCAGAAAAGGACACAGGAAATCTTCTGTCCTCTGAGAAAGCTACTAGAAATAGTGGCAGCAAATGACAGACTACATGTAGCTTGAACAAGGACCTCTGAGAGCCAGTGAAACCCACTAATCCAACCATTGAGGAAACTGAGGCAGCACAGAGAGAAGTGACTCAGAACTGGGGCAGAGCCAGAGCCAGAGCTGGCTGAGCTGACTCCCCACTAGAACACCTCCAGCGGCACCCCAAGTCTGCCTCAGCAGACTCCCTTGGAGGCACTTATTGAAAATACTGTGTCCTCTTCATGTGGCCAGTGGGAATCCTTGTGATGAGGCTCCAGGCTGTCCTGCTGCACAGTTGCCTGGAGGGAGAACTGCTCAGGCCGCTTTCTTGCCTGCAGGGCCACAGGAGCTGAGATAGGTGGATGAGGGAGAAAAGGGATTGAGAGAAGTTTCACTTCTGATTTGAGATGATTTTCTTTGTTCCAGTGGTGGAAAACTTTCAAATTTGGAAAAGACCCTTGATTTCTCTCTTGTTTCTAGTGCTCTTCTCATCATGGTCTCTTGTGTTAGTCTCTAGCCCAGGCGTGTCTGTTACTCTCCCTGTCCCTAGGATTCTTCCTCCTAGGCTCTCCCTGTGTGACCATCAAAGGATGATGGCCAATCAGGAGAGAAGAGTTTTTTCCAGTCACAGCCTGAGAGTGATATCGCAAAGCCTCAAGCCCAAGCCTGTGGCCATCTAGTTGATTCTGCCTTATGGCAACTCACGTGTGTCAGAATAGAACTGCTCCAAAGGGTTTTCAGTGACTGTGATTTTTTTGAAAGTAGATTGCCAGGTCTTTCTTCCAAGACACTTCAGAGTAGATTTGAATCACCATCCTTTTAGTTAGTGGCCTGACCATTTGTGTAGCCTCCCTATGTGACTTATAGGGTCTCTGTGAGTCAGGGTTGACTTGCTGGCACCACAGTAACAACAAGGGTGATGTTAATCAGGAGGTTTAGGGGAAAGGTACCTTGGGGACCACCTGCCCCTCCCAACCACTGTTGTGTTGAAAATTATTTCAGAGGGTGGTACGATGTTTCCAGCCTATTCTAGACTGTTGTAGCCTGCCTGGGTGCTGATCTGGATCCAGGAGTTTCAGATTTGGAATTTCTAAGGCTGACAAGGAAGTAATTTCAGAATCCTTGGTGATGTAGTGGTTAGGTGCTATGGCTGCTAACCAGAAGGTCAGCAGTTCAAATCCACCAAGCACTGCTTGGAAACTTGATGGAGTGGTTCTACTCTGTCTACAGGGACATTATGAGTTGAAATAGACACAATGGCAGTGCTTTGGTTTTGCATAGTTTTTAAGGGAGTAGCTTCAGTATGCTGTCTTGAGAAGCCTGGCATCTCCCAATCCCCAGCCGAGACCTTGTTAGCCTTCTGCTGCAGACCGCACTGACCAGTCCCAGGGCTTCAGAGTCTTTTCTCTGTGTACCTCCTGACCCCAGCGTCTGTCCCCAGGGAGCCTGCCAGCTGCAGTGTTAGCACTGAATTGCCTCCCAACCATTCATTCAATTAATGAAATTTTGTTTTTTAGTTTTCCCTTTTTAAATAATGATTTTTATAACAAAATCATTTTTTTGTGATTTTTTTTCTAATTTATGTCCATAAGCATACAGATATTTACAGCTGCAGTAATAATTTGATCTTTTTCCCCTGTCATCATTACACTGTAGTTTTTTTCACTTTTATTTTTAAATTGTGCTTTCAGTGAAAACTTACAGAGTACATTAGTTTCTCATTCAACAGTTTGGACACAGATTGGGGCCATTGGTTGCAATCACAACGGTATGTCAACACTCTCCTTTTTCACACCCAAGGTTCCCCGTTTCCATCCACCCCCATTTTTCCTCTCTCTTCCTGTCTTCTGTCATTGCATTTGGGCAGGTATTGCCCTTTTGGTATCATGTACGTGAGTGAATTAAGAAACACAATCTTGACATGATGTGTTGTTTGGCAGACCTGTGTAATCCGTGGTCGCAGGGTGAGTTGGGTAATTTCTTCAGTTCTGAGTTCAACAAGTATCAGGAGCCATAGTTGCTTGAGTTCATTCTGTCTTGATCAGACCAGTAAATCTGGTCCTTTTATTTTTTTGGTGATTTTTAGGTTTTTTTTCCTACATTTTTCTTCTGCTCTGTCCAGGGCTGTCTACGATGATCCCTGTCAGACTAGTTTGTTGTGATAGCCAAGCGCCATATATTTCCTCTGGTGTCAATTGGAGCAAGTGCTGTAGTGTTTGTGTTCCATTAGTCCTTAGCCCTAGTATCTTTCTAGTGTCTTTTGGTGACCAGTTGGTAGTCTTAGATGGCCACTCAAAAACTTTTAAGACTGTACATACTACTTACCAAAGTTGGGTGTAGAACATTTTCTTACCTGTCTTTTTATTGTGCTTTAAGTGAAAGTTTACAGTTCAAGTGATTTTCTTGTATGAAAACTTGTACACATACTGTTTCATCACCCTAGTTGCCCTTCCTGCAGTGTGACAGCATACTCCTCCTCTGTACCCTGTGTCCATTCAATGAGCTCCTGTCTCCTTCTTCCTTCTTGTCTTGCCTCTGGGCAGAAACTTCCCATTTAATTTCATGTATCCACTTGAGATAGGAAGCACACTCTTCACCAATATCATTTTATGTCTCATAGTCTAATCTTTGATGAGTAGAATTTTTTTTAATGAACTTTGTTATGCCGGTTGACCTATTTGACCCCCATGATCATGGTCCCCAGACCTCAGCCTTAGTAACTCATCTCTTCAGGGTGTTTGGATGTGTCTGTGAAGCTTCTGTGACTTTCCTTTGGTCAGGTTGTGCTGACTTCCCCTATGTTGTGCACTGTTTCCCTTCACCAACACTTATCTGCTAGCTAGCTAATGACTTACTCTCTTAACTCTCCCCTTTCTCGTGAACATCAAAGATTGATTCTTTCTGTTTTTAAACCTTTCCTTTAATCTTATAAAAGTATTCTCATACAGTATTTGTCCATTTGTGATTCACTTATTTTGCTCAGTATTACGCTCTTTAGTCCATGCTGTGAGCTGTTTTGCAGATTCGTTCTTATGCTTTATCATGGCGTGGTATTCCATTGTGTGTATGTACTCCTCTGTTGATGGGCACTTAGGTTGTTTCCATCTTTTTGCTATTGTGAACATGGGTATACATATTTTTTTTTGTATGACAACTCTTATTTCTCTAGAGTATATACCTAGGAATGGGAACGCTAGGTCATAGGGTTTCTCTAGTCCAGCTTTTTAAGGAAATGCTACATCATTTTCCAAAATGGTTGATGTTTTGCATACCCACCAGCAGTGGATTAAGAGTCCAAATCTTCCCACAGTCTCTCCAACATTTGTTATTTTCTGTGTTTTTTAATTCGTGTCAGTAATGGTAGAGTGAGATGGTGTCTCATGGTAGTTTTGGCTTACATTTCACTAATGGCCAGTGATCGTGTTTCCTCAAGTGTCTGTTAGCCACCTGAATATCTCTGGTGGTGTATGTTCATACCATTTGCCCATTTTTCAATTGCATTATTTGTTTTTTTGTTGTTGAGGTGTGTTGCAGTATCTTGTAGGTTTTAGACCACACACACTTGTTGAATACGTTGTTGTCAAAAATATTTTCCCAGCCTGTGGGTTTTCTTTTTACCCTTTTGGTAAAGTTTTTTGATAAGCATAAGTGTTTAATTTTTAAGAGCTCCTAGTTATCTACTGCGTCTTCTGGTGCTTGTGCATCATGGGTTATTGTTTCTGTCCTATTTGTACAGTGAGCTGAGGTTCTGACAGTGTCCCTCCCCATAGTATTGTTCTGATTCATGGTGACCCTGTGTACAACAGAACAAAACCCAGCCAGATCCCGCCCCATCCTCACAATTGTTATGCTTGAGCCAGTTGTTGCAACTGTTGTGCCAGCCGAACTTGTTGAGCATCTTCCTCTTTTTCACTGACCCTCTACTTTACCAAGCCTTATGTTCTTCTCCTGAGACTGATCCCTCCTGACAACATGTCTTGATAACATGTACAAAGTATATGAGATATGGTCTTGCCATCCTTGCTTCTAAGAACACTGTGGGTACTTCTTCTCTGACAGATTTGCTCTTTCTTATAGTATTTTACAGTGTAGTCAATATTCTTTGACACCACCATACTTTAAAGACATCAGTTCTTTATCAGTCTTATTTATTCTTTGCACAGTGTCTGCGTGTGTATCAGACAACTGAAAACATAGTGGCTTGGGTCAGGCCATTTTAGTTTTCAAGGTTGATGACACTTGTGCTTTTGAACACTTTAAAGAGGTCTTGTGCAGCAGTGTGTCATTTGAGTTCTTGACTACTCCTGCTGTGAGTGTTGATTTTGTATCCAAGTAAAATTCAATCCTTGATAACTTCAGTCTTTTCTCCCTTTATCTTGATTTTATTTCATGGTTTAGTTGTACAGATTTTTGTTTTCTTTATATTGAGGTGTAATCCATCAGTAAGTGCTTAAGTCCTCTTTTTTTTTTAATCAAGTATGTTCTTAGCACTACAGCAACACACAAACCCCCACAGTATGGCAAACTGACAGATGCTCGGGAGAATCTTATTTTTTAGGAACAATTATAAATAGTATCATTTTCTTGATTTCCTTTTCAAAGTTCTCATTGTTGATGTACGGGAAGCAACTGTTTTTTCTGTGTTCTTGTATCCTGCTATTCTGCTGACTTGTGGAATCTTTGGGTTCTCTATGAATAGTATCATATCACCCTCAAATAGAGATAATTTTACTTCTTCCTTTCCAACTTGAATGGCCTTTATTTCTTTTTTCTTGCCTTATTGCTCTAGCTAAGACTGCCAGCACCATGTTAAATAGGAGTAATCGTAAAGAGCATCATCATCTTGTTCCTTTTCTCAGGGGCAATGTTTTAAACCTCTCTCCATTTTCTTTTACTGGAAGGTTATGTGATTTGCTGGAATTGTGTTGTTCTTTTTTTTTAATAGTTTTTTTTTTTTTTTAATATTGTCTCCTATCTCTAAGACATTAAGATACTACTTTCTTTATTTGTTGTTTATTTCATCCTGCTTTATATATATACTTGGCTTGGCTTATATATATATATACACACACACATATATTAGGTTGGGCAGGCAAGATGTGTTTTGCTGCTTGCTTCTCTTTGTTCCCCACCCATCCCCACCTAGCTCTCTCCTTCCCATTGCTCACTGACATGTTACCATGGTCTTAGGTGCTCAGGCCAGCTGACACACTGGGCCCACACTGCCTCCACTCCCACCACTCAACTAGCTTCTGAATGATGGCTAGTGAACCTGCACCACTCGCCATCCAATACCCTCATCTATTTGTTGGTATACAGGAAGCACCTGGGCATAGTGGTAGCTTTCATTGTCTTATCCAGGTGGGCAGACAGGGAGCTCTTGCTTTTCTGTACAGTGGTTTGGAGAGTGGCTAACAACAGACTGGGGTGGTACTGTTTGTCTCTTAATGTTGGTCTGGCAGTGAGGAAGACTTCACAGACCCACTTCAAATAGATGGCAGTGTTGGATGCGGAGTGGTGCAGGTTCACTAGCTGCATTTCAGAAGGTGGTCAAGTGGTGGGAGAGGAGGCAATGTGGGCCCAGTGTGAGAGCTGGCTTGAGCACCTATGACCATGGTAGCACATCAGTGAGCAAAGGGAAGGGGAGTGGCTAGGTGGGGTGGGGGAAATAAGTAAAAGAAAATAGAGAGAAAGGTAAAAATAATGTCAGCAGGTGGAGGCTCAGTGGATCTGAGAGCTGACAGGAAAGAGCGGAGGGGTAATGTATGAGGCTAGCTGGGACACAGAAAGAAAATAAAAGCAATAAAGAAAAGAAGAAAACCAAGCGGGGCATGGTGGGGCAGTATAGGGCTGACCCAAGGCAGTGGTGGGCCACTGGATCTTCAGTTCTCAGCAGCCTGGCCAAGTCTGGTTGTGGGGCAGAGGTTAGCTGGTTTACAAGGCTGAATCTGAAGGGGAAGGAAGAGAGAGAAAAGAAAAACTAATAAGTTTAAAAATCTGGCAGTGTGGTAGGGGCCAGCAAGTGGGGATGTGGTGGTCCCAAAGGCTGGTTGGAAGGGAAGGTGTAAGGTATGTAGTGCTAAGTGCAAGGTACAAAGAAAAGAAATAAGAGGGAGAAACAAACACATAAAGAAAAAAAGAAGTGGAGCTGAAGCCCATGGATGGTGGCAGGAGGGACCCAGGGCAGCTGTGGGCCTGTGACTGTTTAGTCAAGGCAGCGAGTCATGGCCTGGTAGGATAGGATGGAGGCGGTCCATGGAGCTAGGTGGGCAGGAGAAAGAAAGGAAGACAGAGAATAAGTAAAGAAAGGGAAAAATTTGGCATAGGGCTAGGGGGGCAGAGAAAGAAAAGGGAAGCAGTGAAGAAAGAGAGAAAATAAATGATTCTCAGGGTTCCGGCTGGTGGGGGTAGGGTGGACCGGGGGTGGTGATGAGTTGCTGTCTCTCTCGCTCCGTGGCATGGCACACCCCATCTGAAAGGGGTGGACATGGATAATGGGGCTAAGTGGGAGGGAAAAAGGAAAGGAAGAAAGGGGAAGAGAGAAAAAAAGAAGTGGCTTGGTGGTAGCTAGCAGGGGTGGGACAGAACAGAGGACCAGATGGAAGAGAGGGGCTGTGGTGTGTGGAGCTAGGTGGGAGGAGGAAAGGAGAGAAAACAGCAGGTGAAAGAAAAGCAAAAAAGAAAAATGAGGACACGGTGGGAGCTAGCAGGTGGGAGCGGGGAAGACTCACCGAGGCTGTGTGCTCGTGGCTCTGGAGCTGAGAGGTGTGTCGTGGCCTGCCAAGAAGGGCTGGAAGTGGCATCGGGGGCTTAGTAAGTGGGAGAAAGAAAAGGAGGAAAGGTAAAGAGACAGAGTAAACAAAAATTGGCTTTGATGGACACTGCCTGTGGGGATGTTGTCGGTCTGGGGCAGCAGTCAGCCGGTGTTTCTCTGGCCAAGTGACTGTGGCCTGTTGGGAAATGGCAGAGGGAGCATGCGGGGCAGAAAGGGGAGGGATGGGAAAGCGTGTTTCTCTGGGTACCGAGTGCTCTGCCTCACGTTAGGTCTTCTGTGAAGTTGCCTTCCTGTATTCTGTGTCAGGTGTCCTTATCGACTGTGCTCTAAGATGGCAAAGATGTACTACCTTAGGTGGCAAGGGACCTACGCTCCAGAATTGTCCTTGTTCTGTGTTCTCTGTCAATTTCTTCTTCCATGTGGTGCTTGATCTAGTTCTTCATCCCTTTTTTGATGCTTAGGTTTCTGGGGTTAACATTTGTATGTCTTACCTAGTTTTTTGGGTCTTTGCTGCGGAGGCACGGTGCTTCTGTCAGCCGTGCTGTGTTGGCTTCACCGCCTCAATATTCATAATCTTTCTGTTTCTTTATGCAATATTGCAATATTTTTAAGTCAAATCCCTTTTTTTGAAACTGAGAATAAGTATAGTATATATATATAGATATAGATATAGATAGCTGTATTTATATATATACTTTCTTTTGGTGACAAGGAAAGAAATTCTGAAGTGGGATTATTTATTTTTTAGTTGTTAAAAGTGCAGTGTTGCATGATATACATATTTAAGTATCCAGAATCCAACTCTAACAAAAGAAAAGGGGTGTAAACACACACTCACACACATGCACAGTGAAACACATTCTCTCTCTCTCGCCACACACACACACACACACACACACACACACACACACACACACACACACACACACACACACCCTACAAAGCAGACCCGCTGACCCTCAGCTTACCTCCATCCTCCCATGCTGGGACCCTCTCACCACTCTGGGTCTTTAACACCCAGTGTTAACGACTCTAGTGATAACAACACGTGGCTTTCATGTTCTCTGGCACCTGAGTGTATACCAACTGCTTCATCTGGTGGCCAGCCAAAGAAAGGGGCCATCTGTTCGTGGGCTGGTTGAAGACAGGGAGAGATGACGTGTTGGTTTCTAGTGCAGTGCTATCCTCAGGTATTTCAAGGCAGGTTTTCACTGTGTTGTTAGTTGCTGTCAAGTTGATTCTGGCCAAGAACTAATAGGTGAAGAGCAGTCTCTTGGGGTTTGTGATTTGGTTGGTATGTATTTCCCCCTTGGTGGTTTTTCCCAGGAAGTACTTGAGTGATGGCCCAGATATGAAGAATCAAAGGAGTGGAAGAGTGCTTGGAGGAGCAGAGACCTGAGCAGGAGGTCCAGTGGATGTCGAGTATGAGCTGACAAGGGACCACTGGGGTGGAAGGTGAGGTGAAGTCTTGGAATTCTAGTGAGAAGGCAGGCTCGTTACACAGGTTTGGAATTGTAGACATTAAAGGAGTGAGTGTGTAGAGGAAGGGTGGGGTTTCAGGGCAGTACGTACACACAAAGCCGTATCAGGGTCCCAGAGGAGTAGAGCGTGGCCCTGGGAACAGAAGATAAGTGAGGAGATGGTGGAGTGGGAACGGAAAAGTGAAGAGATGGGGGAGGTAATGTCATTCCGGAGTGGTTGAGTGCCAGGATGTTTAAGATAAGTGCCGCTGATGTATTGGATGTGGTCAAGAAAACCATGAGGGCAGGAGGTGCTAACAATTAGGAGAATGCTTCATTGGCATGGTGGCATGGGGTCTATATTAGGAGGGGATGAGGAGGGAATAAGTGGGGAGGCAGTGAGTCACCAGGGATTTTAGTTATCTAGGGCTGCTTTAACAAAATGCCACAAGTAGATGGCTTGAAAAAGAGAAATCTTCTTTTGTCACAGTCCAGTAAGCTACAAATCCAAATTCAATATGAGAAACTATCACAGTCCGGTAGACCAGGAGTCCAAATTCAATATGAGAGCATTCTAGTGCTCTGGTCCAAAGGATGCTCTCTGCTCTTGGAGCTGATTTCTTGGTTGTATGAGGTTCCCAACTCAGCCTGCCTCCCTTTCCCTTATATACAGTAAGAGGCTGCTCCAAGCCATAATGCAGTGCCACACATTAAATCCTGCCCTGCCAACTGAACTTCAGCCCATCCACCCTCATTAACATCACAGAAGCAGGAATTCCAACAGGAAGGAACATTACACAATACCAGAAACGATGGCCTAGCCGAAGTGCTACACAGATTTTTGGGGGCAACACAATTCAGTCCATGACACCAGGGTAGAGCAATTCACCTGAGAGTTTCTGCAGCCCAAATCAGAGGGTTTGTTTTCAAAGTAAGGAGAGGCAGACCTCTTCCAGTAAAGGAAGGTGCCCCTGGAAAGGAGGTGTATAAAAGAGTTAAGAAGGAGAAGATTAAGATATGTGGGAAAAGCTGTGTTTTGTACTTTAGACTGAAAGAATGGCTCATATATATAGGGTCACTGGACTTTAGGTATCCCTTTTGGACTAGTGAAGAGAAGCCCTCCGAAACCTGAACTTGACACCCTCCAGATCAAGTCTCTGCTCCATAGTCATTCCCTGGAACATTTGTCTTGGTCTTTGCCCCTGCACAGGGTCTATTCCAGACACTTGCAAGCATCATGGGTGAAGGAGAGATGATTGTAAGCAGGACAGCATCCCCGGCCTTCCCTGCCTGCCTGGAGCATGTGATCCAGCTGCTGAGGATGGTGACACTCATAGGTAAAGCAACTGGGCAACTGCGCAGGGCTGAAGTCTGGGAGAAGTGCCAGACTTTCTAGAGAGCTTGTTGTGAGCAGGAGTAATTATAGGCTGGGGTGGGCAAGGACAGACCTGGAGCCGTTGTGCTGGTTGCAAAGAGGTCAAGAATATGTGCTCCATGAATGTCTCTGAAGCTCTAAAGAAACTCACCCTTGTCTTAACTGCAGTTTTTCTCCAGGGAATACTGGCCTTCTGGTCATAGATTTAATTTTCTGGACAAGCTATTATTACTTCTAATTTTATGAACACACACACAGGCCTGCGTGCGCACACACACACATACGCGAAATACCTAATTAAGAATAAAACTTTAATTAAACTGAAATACCAATTTTAAAAAAAAAATCATCAATTAAAATAAAGCACAAATTAAAATATGCCTGACAAGCAGCAGCCAGTAAGACCAGTGGCCTGGAAGTGCCAATCCCTTGATCATAGGGCATCTTGGAAGAGCTACTGGATGTGCTGTTGGGGTTTGAGGATCAAGAAGGCTGGCTTTGGGCCCTGGGCACAGGACACTCCTTTTGTTGCCTTCTGTAATCTCTCAGCACAATCAGTGACAGTCTCTGGTCCTTCTCCTGGAGACAAAGGGCTATAGCAGATTCTAGCTATGGAAGGTTAAGGTTCAGAGCAGGGAGGGCTACAGTCTACACCTAAAGTGTCACCTTGACTCAGAGCCACATGGGCATTTGTGGGTGCTGTTTTCTGTCCCCTCAGACTAATGAAAAGGAGCCCTGGTTGTGCAGTGGTTAAGCACTCAGCTGTTAAGCAGCAGGTTGACAGTTTGAATCTGCCAGTCATGCCACAGGAGACAGTCTATAGCCATAAGGTTTACAGCCTTGAGATGCTCACGGACAGTTCTACTCTCTCTCATAGGGTTACTATCAGTCGGGATGGACTTGGCAGCAGCAGGTTGGCCTGATGGAACCTGGAGCCTCTCTTGGTGATGTGGCTTTTCTCAGAACCACTCTGTGTGGTGACTGTGCTTTAAGGGTCCCTGAACAGCAACTCAGGTGTGCTCTAGGTTCCCCTGTCCTTGTGCCCTTTTTTATTATCTAGTTTAACCTCTTAGGGGTGGGGAAAAGGGAGGGAGAGCAGTTGGAGTTGTGTGATGCTGGACACAGCAGGACGTTAATGGGCAGTTTGGGGTCCTGGGTTTTGCTAATCTTGTGCCACCTGGTCCCTCCTACCTGCCTCCCTGCATCACCCACCGTGCCTGTCTCTACACCGCCCTCTGTGGCTGCTCCAGCTTTCCAGCTAACTGGTAAATTACTGGAAGTAATGAAGATATCTCTGTAAAGCTGTCCTTGGGCTTCCCTCCCAGGGCTCACTGAGGCTCTTCTTCCTGATGCTCTGTAAATCTGCTGGTGTCTGTCAGCCTGTTTCACAGCACAGTACAATTGTGTCTTTACACAGCCACCTCAGTTCCTTTGTAGAAATAGGGTGTAAGTGAATCAATACACTGATTTGCATCTTGTTGGCTTGGCTGGCTGTGTAGTAGACTGTTTTTAAGGGTAGTAATTGGCCTTTATTTTCTCTCATCTGTCTTGAGCATGTTTATGGTTAGACATCCACTCAAACATTTATCATTTTATATTTTTTCTTTTCAAATGTAGCCTTCTATTTTGATAGAAAGAAAAGTGTCAGTGTGTTAAGGAACCCCTCTGGTCTCTGTCTACCTGAAGGGTAGTGGGGTGACCTGACTTTCTGCATACCTGCTCCCAGCCCACTTTGTGATCAGATGAGTTCTGAGGAGAAAATCAATAGTCTCACGTGAGCCTGTCTTTTAAACCCGGAGTTCTTAAGTGGCGGCAAGCGCCACCGTGAACAAAAGAAGGAAGGAATTAGATAAAAGGAGAATCAATATTTGCGTTGGGTTTTTAAAGACTTAACAGTCTTCCACTATAGTTGGTTCCCTGTAGTAGTAGCTGTTACTCTACAGCATGTGAAACAAGCTTTTGGGAAAAAAACCCTCAGCATTTATAATTTGTCCTTTCGTCACAGAGGCTGGACACAGGAGAAAAGATGTGATGTCCCCAAACACCACCTGTGATATGTATCATTTCTTCCTTCTAACCTTGTACCTTCTTCTTCAGCTTTTTATTGAAAGCAGAGCCCAGGAAACCCAGGCTGCCCTGCTGCTGGCATCTGACACCCCAGGCTGCTCTCCTTCCTTCCCCCGCCGTGCACCCTGGGGGCTTAAACTAGATGGTCAAAGTGGGGAACTTAGGTGCATTCCACTTTGCAGCCTCTAACTCGCTTTTATGAGAGAGTCTCATGCAGAAGTGGAATTCAGGGAAGGTGTGTGGGAAATCACATTGTCCCTGCTGGTGTCAGGGTGAAGGCTGCCTCACTGGAAAAATGCTTTGGGGAGAGAAACTCATCCTGTCCCCTCTTGAGAAGAGCAGGGATGAAGGCTCAGCTGCAGCAGAGCCTGGGCATTGGGCCTCTTTGATCCCTTATTTCCCTCTACCGTCCTCTCTTCTGGAGCCACCCCTGCAGCTACTTGCTTTCATGTGAGATTCCATTCAGCACTTTTCTTTCAGTTCCCTGTTCTGTGGGTTCTGAAACATACTCAGGAATCCTCATGCCAGGGAAGGCTCCCAGAGGCCTCTGTGTCATGACCCAGTCGTTAGGAAGCTTCTTTCCCTCAGAAACGGGGGGCTGGCTTGTTTCCGTCCCTCCAGCTCACCTTCCCTGGGCTTGTCCGGCTGCCTGTGCACACAGGCTCCTTCCCGTTTTGCACCCTGCTCGCCTTTCCTTTGCCATCCCTGGACCTTGCCTCAGGCCCTGACTGACGGTTTGCTCTCCCAGTCTGTTCTTGCTCTTGCTCTCTCTCTCTCTCTCCCTTTAACAGTTCAGTGTCTCTATCAATCGGTGGCTCAGAGTGAGAAAAAAAGAAATCCATGAACTCCAAGAGGGGAATTAATTATTCGATCGCTTTGAAACCTTCTCCTGCTCTTTCCTGAGAAAGTGTCGCAGCAGGTAGAGGACAATGACATCGCAGCAGAAAGAAAGAGTAGCAGTAGAAGGCATGTAGTGGTAGTATGTCAGGGGGAAAATGGTTGGTTCCTGTCTTCACTGCAGCAGGTATTTTTGGAATGCCACTCCCTGCCAGCCTTGGTGGCCAGGGGGTTGTGGAGGCAAGTGCCGCACAGGCCTGCCATCCCGTCCAAGCTGCAGCCCTGGCAGAGCTGGGCTCCTGGGGTGTGCCTCTGAGAGACCAAAGAACTGAAACATTGTATGTGTCAGTATACTTTTCTGGGGATAGCTGCCACAGTTTTCCTTAGAGTCTTGAAAAGATTTAAAATCGAAAATACTGACTTGCAAAGATTTTCAGTTGTGATCTGCAGTACAAAACACAGACCTTGGTCCTGTCTCATACATCTGTGCATGTGTAGGTGTGTTTTTGGATATGTACACTGGAAAAAAAAAATTCTCCACGTGGGACTTACCCTTTCTGTCTGCCTGTAATTCACTGTGGTGGTTTCTATTTTATTCTTCTTGACTGTATTATATTCTATTTCATTTAAAAATACAGGTTACAACCCAAGAAAGTGATTTCATGATTCCGTAATGAGTCACAACCTGTGCTGTAGAAAACACTCACTGATTTAAGGGAAAAAAATGCCACAAATCCATGATCTGCAAACTCTCATAGGTCATAGGTTGGAGTATTCAAAAAGCAAACCAGACCCATTACCATCAATTGATTTTGACTCATTGTGACCTTATAGGGCACAGTAGAACTGCCCCATAATGTTTCCAAGGAGTGGCTGGTGGATTGAACTGCTGACCCTTGGTTTAGGACCCGAGCTCTTAACCACTGCACCACCACACCATCAGTTGGGTTATAAATTAACACAGTTCTTAAGGAGGATCTTTTGGCAATATCTATCAAATTTGTAACTACAGGTAGCCATTGAACCTGATGCTCTATTTCTGAGAATTTGTCTTAGAGTTAATCTTATACCTGTGCAGAATGGTGTTCAAGATAATTCTTTGCAACATTTTTTAGGACGGCAAAAGACTAGAAGTAGCTCACATGTCTATCATTAAGGAGTTAGTTAAATATCTAGTGGAATAGCCACATGTAATATATGCTGCATTAAAAAAATAAAAAATGAATGACTTGATTTGACTTAGAAAGATTGCCAAGAGGTATTAAGTCAAAGAAGCATGATGCAAAACAGAGTGTTTAGTATATTACCTTTGGGGATAAAAAGAAGGGAAAGTAATTAGACTCTGTATTCATATTTGATTATATTAAGTTGAACCAGTTGCTATCCAGTCAAGTCTGATCCATGTGAACCATGTGAAATCGCCTTTTTTGGAGGTCCAGATGGTTGAATATTGGCCATTTCACGTGACGCAACAATATACAGGCACAATGGAAGGACAGATAAGAAACTAAATTTCATGGAAAAGGACTGGAAGAGACTTCTTAGTGCCAAGTCAAGCCAAGTGCCATCGAGTCGGATCCAGCTCATTAGTGGGACCTGCTAAAAACAAGGAATCTCTGAGCTGTTGACTAACAGGAGAGAGGGTCACACTGAGATAAGACAAAACCCAATGTGTCGGAATAGTGAGTGGGAAGTGCAGACCCCAGCCAGAGTTGAGGTTGGGGAGGGTAATCCCAAACTAGAGAGTAGAGGGTGGGAAGGAAGGGACTTGCTGCTGCCTTGTGCTGACATTTGAGTTTCAGAGACAATGAAACGTATACAGTGGGCAAGAAATTGAGACAGGGTAGACCAGAAGTTGTATCTGCCTATCTGCCTCTGTCTCCCTTTCCTCTTTCTAGATAGCACGTGTGGATGGTATGGTAAGAATGGCGTAGAAGTCCTTTTTTTAAAAAAATTAATTTGCAGTGCATTTCATTGTGGCAAACAGTCACCCAAAGAATGTTGATCACTGTGGGCTGGACCCAACTGGATGGCTTCCTTCTCACCCTGTGAGGGTGACAGGACTCAGGGAAGCTGCCCACGGTTATTGCTCACTTTTCTCATGCTCTGAACCTGCTGCCCATACCTGATGGCCAAGCTCTATGAGATTCCTAGTGTTATCTGGGAAAGTGCCTGGAGGGGTTGACCGTTGCTGAGGCTAGCAGGGGGTTTAGCTGGGGATAGAGGTAGTAACTTGGCCTGCTCACTCCAAAGACCTTGCTGACTTTTCAGGGTCCCAGTGCCAAGGAGGATCCCTGGGAGGCTGGCAGGGAGCTCAGGTAGGTCTTTACAGGGCAACATTTACCTGGGCACTTGTCACCTTCCAGATCTTAATCTTAGTGCTGAAAACTTAGAAATTGTTTTCTTCAACGTGTTAGGACAGATCCATGTCTTTATTGTGTTTATTTTTTTAATTGGGATTAAGACCAGGTTTACAGTCCGAGTTGATTTGTCACATAAAACCCCGATCACATGCCTCTGTGCAACTCTGTCTGCTCTCCTCACCCTGTGACAGCATACTGTTTTCTACTCTGTACTTCCAGTATTCACTCAACCGACACCTGTCCCCTCCACTCCACCCTCCCCTCTCACCTCCAAGAGGAGCTGCTTGGACAGCCATATATATATATATATACATATATATATACATATATATATATATATATATATGTTAAAGCCAAGAAGTACACACTGACCACTGACATCATTCTGTGTCCCATAATCCAGTCCAATTTTTGTCTAAAGGATTGTCTTCAGTACTGGTTTCAGCTCTGGGCTAGCAGCAGGTCCAGGCACCATGTTCACAGGGGACCCTTCAGGATGTGAGATGATCCAGTTAGGTCTTTCAGTAGAGTTCCAGATCTGTGATCCCCTTTTTCTCCTGCTACATCAGAGACTGTACATTGTGTTCCCTTCAGAGCAGTCATTGGTGGTGGCCAGGGTCAATCTAGTTCTTCTGGTCTCATGCTAAAGTATTATCTCAATCATATGGGCCCTTCTGACTCGCATTTGCCTCATGTCTTTGATGTCCTTGGTTTTAGTCTGTTCCAGGTGGGTTGGGACCAATTAGTGTTCCTCAGATGGTGCCTTACTGGCTTTTAAGACCCCAGGCACTGCTCACCAGTGTGGGGACATCTATCTCTTAATGACAGAACCATGTGCCTCAAACTCCCAGAGACTCACACTGGGGCCGGGTCCCATGTGATACCTCACCTTGGGAACAGAACTGTCAGGGGAGCAGTTATCAGGCCCTGTGGCCAGCGCATCCTCCCCAGGTGACTCCAAGGGACAGAAAACCAGCACAAGGAAAGGCAAGCAAGGAATATGAATTAGACAGATCAGCTGTGGCTGTTTACCAGCAGCTCCAGTGTCTCATTAGATACCTGTGAGCTGACCTCTTCCACAGAGAAGGAGATGTACGTGAGAATGTGTGGTCAAGTGGGCACAACCCTGGCTTAATTGCCTTTAAGAAGTTTCATTTTTTTCTCTCTAGAGGTGGGCTGGTCTCCAGGGGCAAAATATCCAATTGGAAAGGTCAGCACAGTGCTTACCTTGCTTACGAGATCATCTGCAGTGAACAATTTCACATTTTTTTCTCCACATCAAAGATACTGCTTCTGAGTGTGGCTGATGTCTGTTTCTCTCCTGACCCTACAGCACATCCCTATAGAATCAGAATCTGTTTTTTAATTTACGGTTCTTGACAGGGATGAATTACCCAGTAAGCAAGGTGAGCACAGGTTTATCTGTGCTTGTTTGCTAGTCTGTAGTGAACAATTTCCCATTGCTTTCACTATGCCAACACTGTTGTGTTCACTGCAGATGATCTGATCATCAAGGTAAGCCCCATGCTTGCCTTACCTGTTGGATAATCTGCCCCTACCAGCCCCTCTTGTGGGGTACCTTCCTTCTTTAGCCTGATGATACCTTCAGTTCATTTCCAGTTGCTTCTAGTTGGACAGAGACCTTTATTCTGTCTCTAGAAGCACGAAAGATTGTCGTCTTCACAAAGTTTTTTGTTGTTGTTGTCTTTGATCTTTGGGCCCTTGTATGGGGAGGAGGGATCTCAGTTTCCCATTCATTTTCTGGGTGGGTTTCACCCAATCCTCGCTCAGGTGACAGAATGGCACTTGGGCCGTGATCTGTAAGAGGAGTGGGACCAGTCATCCCAGCAGGGCTCTGTGAAGTTAATTAGGAAGTGCAGGATGATGGGACGAGGTGGAGGTGGCAGGAGACCAGGCAGGGGACCAGGAAGGAGGCTGCTACAGGAGCTCCAGTGAGCAGGACAAAAGCTGGGCGGGGCGCAGCAGGCTCGTGAAGGCAAGTGAAAGGTGCAGGCGACCTTGAAAACGAAGAAGCCACAGGATTCAGAACCTGATTGGGTATCAGAAGTAAGAAGACAAGTGTGGCTCTGGCCCCAAACTTGTGTGGTAGGATGAGCAAGGAGCAAGAAATTGGGGGTGTGGATAGTTAAGTACGTTTAGACATTTCCAGTTTCCTTGTAGATGGTGATAGGGATTCCCACTTTCCCTTTCTGTTGGGTGTCATTCCCTTACCCTGAGCAGTTAACCTCAAGCTTGAACTTGATTTTGAGATTCTGGCCTCACCTTTGCCAAAGCCAAAGATGGTAACTTGCTGACATGAGGGAATGAATGAAATGCTTTAGAAGGCTGAGGAAGAGGGGTCCCTGTTGTTGCGAACAGTAGACAAGCTTGATTGCTGACTAAAAGGCGGGAAGTTGGCGTCTTCTGGGAGGTACCTGGAAAGAACGCCTGGTGATCTACTTCCCAAAAAGCAGCCGTCGAAAACCCTGTGGAATATAGTTCTACACGTGGAGTCTATATGAGTCAGAGTTGACTCAGTGTCATCTGGTCCTGGGTCCAGAGACAGGAGGTCACTGAAGGCCAAATCCCAGAGGATGGTCATTTGGGGAGTGCTAGACCTCAGTTCACACTGAGTCCTTTTCTGAAAGTGACAAGATAGAGCTGAGGGAAATACTGTGGCTCTTGTGTTTTGGAAGCCCTTCTCCATGGGCTTTGGCATGGACAGTCCCTTCAACGTGGAGTGACAAAAGGATGTGGGGCGGCTGGTGGAGAGCTGAGGGTGCACTCTGAGGACAGTCAGAGAATGTCTGTAAGCTGAAGTTCAGGCACATTTGAAGAAGGGATGCTGGAGCTGACAGAGAAAGAAAGGGACAGACTAGGATTAGATGAGTCATTGATTGATGACTTACAGTTTAATGAAAAAGATATCAAATTGTACTTAAGTGCTTATCTTTCTTTGCCTCTTGTTCTTAAATTATGTATCAGATTTTTAAATGTGGACGTGATTAATGCCTCTTAAGATCTCTGGCTTAGCTGTTTTAACAAAGAGTTATATTTTAACTTAAGAAGCATAACTGAGGCTTGCACCATTTTTCATCAGTTAATTACCTAAGTGTGAAGTTCAACTCTCTGGACCCTCAGGGCAGAGGCAAAGCTACCACTGCCCGCTGGGTGGTAATTTACCCTCATTATGGGAGGAGTCAGGGGCCCTGGTGATGAACTGGTTAAAGCACTCAGCTGCTAACTGGAAGGCCAGTGGTCTGACCCCACCAGCTGCTCTGTGAAAGATGCGGCAGGCCCCTTCTGTAAAGATTGACAGCCTTGGAAACCCCGTGGGTGCAGTTCTTCTCTATCCAGTAGGGTCAGAATAGACTTGAAGCCAAAGTGTTTGGTTTTCTTGGTTTATCAAAAGAGCCCTTAGGAGAAAGCAAATGGCCTCTGAGTGCTGAAGCTGTAATGTGCTATTAAGGTTACACTGAATACAGCACTTCTTATGGATATTTCCAAGAAGGGAAATGGAATTAGAGAGGAAGGTGGAGACGGGGAGGGATACAGTGTTTATGCTGGGAGAGGGGTGGCCTGCTCCAGGCACCTTGGGGGTGAATCCAACGGAAGGGATCTTGGAGGACTTGAGAAGAGAAATCCTGAGTATGAGTTTGACTTGCTCAGCTCTGTTCAGTAGACTTATGAAGCAGCTATTATGTGCCAGATGAGTCATGGTGGCGCAATGGTGGCGCAATGGTTAAGCCTTCAGCTGCTAACTGAAAGGTTGGAAGTTTGAACCAATCTAGTGGATCCCCAGGAGATCCCCTGGTGATCTGCTGCTGTAGAGATTATAGCCTAGGAAGCCTTACGGTATGGTTCTACTCTCATAAAGGGTGACTGTGAGTCACGTCAACTTGATAGCACTTAACAATAACGATTGTGTGCCAGGTTCTGGGGATACAAATAGGAATCAGACACATTCCTAATTTTCAGTTGTTTACCATGTAGTTGGGGGAAGGTACCTCCCCGCACCCTGCAAGCTGGTAAACAGCTGGCTGTAATGCACTTGGGACCCATGCAATAATATACAGTTGTACAAGGCACAAAAGGGGCTTCAGATGAGAAAGGAAAGAATCCATGAATCAGGCCTTGCTGGTGTGGGGTGCCCACTGCCATCATGGACCATTGAACAGTCATTCGATGAGGTTGGGGCACCAGGATGTGATGGGTACAGATTCTGCCTGTGCTACTTGGTCTCTGAAATATTGTGTGGCTTGGGGCAAACCACTTAACTTCTCTGTGTCTCAGTCTAAGTACCTGACAAATGGTACCTACTTCACAGTGTTGTTGAAAGGAATGGAAGTGTTATATAGTAAGTGTCAGCTGTGTTACGGTGATGATAAAGTCTTGAAAGCCAGGATTGGAAGAGAATTCTGCGAGGAGAAAGAGCCAGAAAGGTAGGAAGCTGGCCTACCAGAGAGCCTTCATTTCTTCTCCTGGTTGACAAGAAAACTGTCCCTGTGGGTGGCATACTGTGATTCAGCCGGGGTACTTTCTGTTGCTGGTGATAGAGAGTCCAACTCAGTGGGGCTTAAACAGGCAATTTGTTGACCTTCCCAGTGGAAGAAGGTCAGATAGTGCCGTGGATCTGGCTTCTCACTGTCCATCTGTTATTGGCTCCTCCCTCTGGCTTGATGCCATCCTTGGCAGGCTGTCTGCATGCCTCACCAAGATGGGTCTTGGTGAGCATCCTGAGACTGCATCTTTCCAGGATGAATTCAGTGAGAAATAATAGCAAGAATCTTTGTTCCAGCACTCTCAGAAAAAGCCGTTAGAAAAGTCCTGGGAAGGTTAAGCCTGCGTTCAACCCTGGACCACTCCTGAGGTCAGGGGAATATGATACTCTGACTTCATGAGTGTGTGGAGGCCATTCCGCCGCATCCTCCACTCCACAGTGTTTACTCCTGCCTTCTTTCAATGGAGTAAGAGCTCAATTACTGTGCAGCAATTTGTATGCAACATCTGCTAGGCTTTTTATGTTTTGTTTCTGATCTTCCTGCCTTTGTCTTGCTTTACTCAAAGAGTGGTGGCATATTTTTTAGCAATTTACATTCTGAAGTATTCAACTTGGTGTCACAGAAGCAACAGCTTTCTTTTCACATTCATACTTCATTAGTTTATTAATATTTAATTGAATTGTATAATGACAAATACAGCTGGCAGACAGGTGTGGGAAGAAACACAGAAGACTCTGGGGAAACTTTCTGCTCTTCTGGGCACATGTGCAAGGCTGTCCTTGAGACATGGCCTGGCCAAGAGCCCTCAGAGGGCTTCAGGTATGAGGTCCTTGTGTTTCCAAGGCAAATTGAGAGAGTAAGGACAGCGGGCAAGTCTGGTAAGGTCTTTTAAGACAGTTTCCACTTCTGGGTTTGCTCTTGGATCGCTGACATACATAGATGAGCCGGTTGCAGTGGACACTGAGACAGGGAGCCGGGCCTGTGTTGGAGGAATGAGAGAAAGACAAGTGGTTGATGGCAGCCAACAGGCCAGAGAGAGGTAGAATGACTTGAGATCACATCACATGGGGTCCATAGTCTGTGGACATCTGATCTTAGCAAGGAAGGTATGTGGGGCACACTTCACAGGGCACGAGGTGAGGGTGTTAGAAACAGAAAACACAGCCTCCAGCCTGCCCAGTCTAAGCCTCTATCATTAGAACATGGGAAAGAGGCAGAGCAAAGCGTGGAATCACTGGAGCTCACAGACTGGAGCTTCCCTTGAATCATCTGAGGATTTTCAGAAGGGCCAGCCCACCAGGAAAGCCAGTAGAGCACTAACCCCTTTGCCCGGGGAGTCAGGCAGACGTAGCAAGTTCTGAGTCCCTCGAGACCTCTGCAGAAGCTGGTATTAGGTTCGATAGGCTAAGATACCATAGCCATAGGTGGAGTAGGCACTGTCCATAAAATGGGGACAATAATAACTACCTGAGATTGTTGTGAGGACTCAGTGAAATAAGAATTGCCCAGTACAGAGTAAATGCTTAAGTATCCATTTCCTCTTACTCCTGTCTCCCTGTCTTTTCAGCTACGGCAGCCGAAGCTCACTGAAGTTAATAAGGCACTGAGTGGCCCAGCAGGGTCCCAGAGTGTACTCTTTTCCTCCCAGCCCCAGCTTGCCCCACTACATGAAGTAGGCCACCTGTGTCTCTACTGGCCTCCTCCCCCTCAGGTTGCTGGAATGAGTGGCTGTGAGCCCTTCACTGTGGGCTACTGTGTGGTCAGAAAGACCACAGTTTAATAACGGGACAGAGATTAGGAAAGTGCAGCTCACAAGGAGGTCACAGAGATACCTAGTTACTAAAACAATGTGGGACAATGCTCTTTTAAACCAGCTGCAGCTCTGGGCCTAAGGAGGAGGCCATCACTTATTTATAACATTGCTGCTTTCTTGATTTTACTGCATGCATGTCCCTGGATCTGGGCAGGTGGGTGCCTTTCAAAATCTGGAAAACAAATGAGTCAATTGGGCCAATTCTCAGGGCTTGGGAGGAGCTGGGATAGGGAGGGGGGAATTCAGCAGGCAGGGTCCCCAAATAGCGGCACTGGGGTGAGGGAAAAGAATGTGCTCTGGAGTTCTCAGCTTCCTTTGTCCAAAGGGGATTCAGTTTCTAGGGATGAATTAAGAGAATCTGGGGTTGTCAGTCTGCCACTTTGCCATTATAGCGACACTAATAATGACCATGTTATTTATCTATTATGTATGGTCATTATTATTATGGCTTTTGTTTATTGAATGTACTGTACTTCCTACTCCAGGGAAACCTCGGTGATCCTAGCCAATCTCAGGGCCTTAAATACCATCTAGACATGATGACTCCCAAACTTATATCCAGCCTAGTCTCTTTGCTAGTTCTAAAGGCAGGAGAATTATGCATTTAGAGCTAGAGAGGAGACTGGGACATCTCTCCACTGGGTGTCTAACAAGCTTGTCATTCATAACATGTCTAAAGTGGAACTGCTCCTCCTTAGTCTTTAAACCAGTTACCATGAAGTTGACTCTGACTTACGGCAACCCCCAGTGTGTTAGGGTAGCCCTGTGACCTGTACAATTTTCAATGGCTGACTTTTCAGGAGTACATCACCTAGTGTGTCTTCCAGGGCCGCTCTGGATGGACTTGAACTTCCAACATTTGGTTAGCAGCTGAGCACTTCAGCTGCTTGCACCATCCAGCGACTCCTCCAGTCTTTACACTACAGGGAATGAGACTGTGATCTACTTAGTTAGATCATAATGTCGTCGTCAATTATCTCATGGCCTCATCCAGTGTGTCCTCACACCTATTGGCTCTACTTGCAAATTGTGTCCTGGGTCTGATAGTTTCCGTCCATCACCACTATCTGCTCCAAACCCCATCACCTAAATAGTAGGCATCTTTGCTTTTAGGCCATTGTCAAGTTTGCTCACCTATGTTAAATCTAAACGAGATCATCTCCCTCACCGTCTGCCCTGTTACACCTTCCCATTATGTTTCAAAACACAAACACAAATTTTATGTCCTGGCCCTGAAGTCTCCAGTGATCTGATCCTTGCCCACCTGTGAGACGTCATCCCTCATTGTCACCTCTTCTGTTGTCACCAGTCTCCAGGCTACACTGGCCTCCTTCTGCCTTCTAGCAGACTATGCTTGCTCTCTACTCAGGGTGTTTCCAATTGCTCTTCCCTCTCCTTGGAGAAGTCTTCATGCAAATCTTGCCATCACTGGCTTGTACTTGGCATTCAAGTCCCATAAATGTCAGCTCTGCAAAGAGTGGCCTTCTCCACTCATCTTAGTAAAATAACACCTTGTGCTCTTTATCATATCATTTTACTTTACATTGATATAGCACTTGTCCTTATCTGAAATTATCTTGCTTATTTATTTGTTTACTGATCTAAGGCCTCCGTGTATTGGAAACAAGAGTTTGCATTGGTTCTGCTCTGAACATGGCCCAGCGCAGTGCTTGGGACAATAAATATTTCTTGACTGAATTCATGACCTTGTGTGCCTTTAATTTTGATAACACCCTAGCAAAGCAGTTTTCATTTGCTGTTTTTAACAGAAATTTTAAATTCTAAGCTATCAAGTGTCTTGCCTAAGGTCACCCAAGCTTGCAAGTGCCAGAGATGAAGTTCAGTCTGAGTTTTGTCATTTTCCAAAGCTCTTTCTTCTAAAACCACTGTCTTTTTCTAGTAAAGATCCACTGGGTGCTCCTCCCGAAAGCAAGAGTTTAGGGATCACTTGGGATAGTGTTTCTTAGCTGACTCATAGTCATCCGTGTAGATGGTTTACTGTATCTGGACCTGGAGTCTCTGCCATTGGTGTCGTCTTGTCACCATCACTGAGAGCGGTGTGTGTGTGTGTGTGTGTGTGTCTGTGTCTGTGTGTGTCTGTGTGTCTGTGTGTCTGTGTGTCTGTGTGTCTGTGTGTCTGTGTGTCTGTGTGACCCTGGGACAGCCAGCAGCCAGCCTCTGTAGGGAGCCAGTATAGTTAGTTGCACCAGACTATTAACACAATCAAAGACAATGTCTGGGAAAAGTCCAGAGGTACCATGATGGAGCCATGTGACAGCAAGAGTCGCTGCTGGGTTTCTAAGTGGTGACACGGGATCTCCCAGCCTCCGTTACCAGCATCTTGTCTTGCTCCCTGGGTGGAAAGAAAACCCTTCTGCTACAGAATCCTTAACTCTCTGGCTTTATCCTACCCCTTCCTTTTTCCTCTGGCATATTCTGTTTGCTCTGAGCTTCTCCTGCTAACTACGAATAAGGCATGACTTCTCACATCACATTGCCAAAGGGTGGCTGAATTCAGAGCAATGGCTTTGTCTCCTTAGGTGGGAACTAATGATTGCACCTACTCAGGGATCCCTGGATGCCTGACAGGGTAGCCCTGTCGTGGTTTACCTGGGTCATGATAAGGATATCTGCTGGGTAATTTCTATCTGAAGTGGAGACTTCTTGCTGATAGAGTTCTCTGTCCCATTGCCTTTCCTTTTCCTTACCATTGATGGAAACCCTGGTGGTATAGTGGCTAAGTGCTACATCTGCTAACCAACGTGTTGGCAGTTCAAATCCATCAGGAGCTCCTTGGATACTCTATGGGGCAGTTCTACTCTGACCTATAGGGTCACCATGAGTTGGAACAGACTCAATGGAAGTGAGGATCTTTTTTTTTAATCATTTGAATATAATGTGCAATTAATCAGGCTGCAAAAGAGTACGGGAATGTTAAGCACAATTGGATATTTTCATGCAAAGCTGAAAGACATGGCTATTTCATGTGTAGTGATTAGACATTTTTATGGCCAACCTATCACATTATATCCGACAGATTTCCAATAAGTAAAGCAAAGCTAGAATGGAGGGCTTCTAGTTATATAACAATTCAACAATATTGTTATGTAACAATAACAACATTGTGGTCAGAGCAGTGCTTTTCTGGAAATCTGATTTAGTCTGTTTATATGAGTGGTCATGTCACACCCAGCATAAGCTCCTTCACTGTCTTTCCATAAATTCAGAATGAAGAATGGATGTCTTAATGCTCCCCACCGCCATCATAGCACGTAACATGGAGCACCATCAGAGAGCATTGTCTTGTGCGTCCCCCACTAGGATGGGAGCCTTAGGAGTCGGGGACCACACCCTATTTTTCTAGGCATTCCCTTCTTAGGAAAGGATCTAGAATCTAGAAGAAACCTAACAGAGATTTACTGAGTGAAGAAATGATCATCTCAAGGAACTCCAGACAAGGGTGAGGATGAACTGGCGAACATCTCATGGACCTGACATGGCTCACATCTTAACTGTAATTCACAATGAGGCATTTCTAAACGTTCAGCACATCACCTAGGGAGTTCTTTCTCAGCACAGTCTTAAACTAGAGCCGTTAAGTTAGAATGATGCCAGGTTAACTATACATGCCGTCGCAGAGACTGAGGAGATGAGAAGACAAGCAAACCCATGCAAAGACAGAAAAAGAGGACATGGGAAGGAAGGGAGGAAAGAGAGACAGAGCAAGGGTGCTTTGTGAGAGAATGCACCAGAGTGAGTGGGAGCCAGGCAGTGATTTCTCCTTTGTTCTGGTTCTCTTGTGCCCCTTGCTGCTCTCAGTGATATTAAAGAATTGTCATTTCAACTGGTCTTAGACTCCCATTTACCCCCCTCCTACCCCAAGTAAGAGAAAACTCTTGTGGGATGTATTGTACACGTTCCAGTGACCCAGATGGCTTGGGGATTCGTAGTGAATTTGTCTGCCTTCTAATAGCCCACAGCAGTAATTGTCTTTTTATATAGTCTGCATCTCAGCAATAATGGTGCGTACATTTACTGAAGAGAGAGATGGCAGTGGGGAATTGTAACATGTCACTTCATCAGGTTTGTCCATGAGCTGCCTGTCATACGACTGGGAGAAGGTCTTCTCTTTATTCGCTTTAGCTCCCGCCCCTGCTTGCTGCTTTCGAGAGAAACCTGACTTACACGGTGCTGCCCATTAATCAGTGGCCCCCACCTTGCCGTGCATTCTGGGAAAGCTGGCAGGGTCAGACTGTGTGTTCTGCTGTAGTTCTTAGAAGGAGGGAGTCACTGTGGGTTTAAGGGCAATACAGGGTGTCCAGTGTGAGCTGAAGAACAGAAATACTCACAGAACTAAACATGGTATGTCTCCACTCAACCTCAGATCCCAGATTTATAGAGCTCCTGCTGGTAGTCTGTCGCTGTATTTGAGACTGGCTGACAGACTTCACAGAGAGGCTGGGAAAGGAGAATGGCGAATCCTCTTTTCCAAAACAACTTCACTTGAGAGCAGAAAGCCAGCTATTTCCTTGGGTTGGTTCCACAGTTGAAACTTAGACATCAGTGTGTCAGCAGGCGATGTGGGAGGAGGCTAGCTGGACCAGTGGCCACAGTGCGGAGCCCTAGAGAGGCAACCCTGCCCCCAGCTTCCACAGGAGCAAACACGGCCAGGCCTTCTAATGGCTTAAAATGCAATCTGGAAATTTGGATTTTTATGTGAAATCCTTTTTTTTTTTTTTTTTCAAAAAAAGAAGTATTAGTGCATATCTTTAAAAAGTTATATACTGCCCGTCTGGCTCCCTCTAGGTTCTGTGGGCAGCATTGGAATCATGGGTACTTTGACTCCTGGAAGCAGAGATTGGACCCGATGACCTGGGGGCTTGTCATGGAGGCTACCTGTAGGCACATGGAGATCCTCCACTTGTCTTCTGAAAACATGGAAACTGTTATCTAATGTGGAGACCCATTCTTCCTTTTTCTGGTTTGAGAATTTCTGGAAGGAGCAGTCTCAACTTGGGGGCTGTATTCTTTATAACAGCTACCATGATGGCCTGTTTATAGAGCTCTGGTCCCTACTCCTCTGTCACCATCAGCCCTTTCATCTGTCTCTCTGCTGGTCTGCGTGGCACCCTGAGCTTGAATTGTTGCTCTCTCCTCTCAAGCTCAGGTCCCTGATCTTGTTTGAGGGACGTTATCTACTTCCCTCAGCCTCCCTCTGGAATGTCTGATGTGGGAAACTGGTGAGTGAGGCTTTTGTGTCACTTTTGGGGGTGCTCCCCAGGGGCTGGCCCCTGACATCCTTAGGAACATGTCTTCCAGGGATTGTCCTCCCCTGGTCCTTGCTGGCACTGAGCAGTATATCCAGAGGCCAGGGTGGGTGGGGTGGAGGACACTGCCCCGTGATGCAAAGCCAGGAAGTGGGCAGCTCAGCTCAGACTCTGGGGCACATGGCTCTGTTTGGCACCTGGAGAGAAGCTGGGTTTTGTCCCTGATCTATTTCCATTTGAATCAGCCAGGAACAGCTGACCTGCCTGCCTGGTATCTCACCAGGGCTTGCGTTGGCAGGCAGAGGGGAGCAGAAGGCCAGCTGGGAGGAGAGTTTGGGCAGATGGAGGCACTGCCGGCAGTGGAGACGGGCACATGTGAGCAGTATGGGGAAGACTTGGCCCCTGGATCCCCTGTGGATGGCTGGAGCACTTATGGAACGGCAGAGAATGAGGAGCTGGCGGCCTTCAAGGGACCCCAGGGAACTCTGGCAGCAGGCTGCTCTGTCCTAGCCCTGCCCCGAGCCTCCACACCCACGTGCCACAGTCACAGGCCAGTTACTCGGCTCTTCTGTGCTTTAGATTCCCTGTCTATAAAATGTGGATAATAACTACCTCTCAAGGTGGTGATGCTCTAATGTTGGAGCAGGCTTGTAAAACCATAGATCACTATACCTAAGTGAGATGATTATTATGTTTACCTATTTTTATTCTGTTTCTCAAGCACTTATTTTTCTTCCAGGTCTTTATAGGGAAATTTTTAAAAGACATCTAAAATGGAACAGATCAGTGAAGTGGCCAAAGTGCCACTTTTGAGCATTTGTCATCTCCTGCTGGGCTGGAGACTGGTGCCTCCGCCCCTAAGTAGCCTTCCAGCACCCAGCCTCCCTGTGCCCAGAAGGAGCTTTCTGAAAATGCACGGCTGGTCCTGGCCTCTCCCTGCCTGACAACCTTCAGTTCATGATTCTGCTTTCACGTAAGAGGCAAACATCAAGTTCTGTGCTAGGACAGGAGCAGGACGTGAGAGGATGGGCAGGGCATGGCCCTGTCATGAGGGGATTCTAGCCTGGATTCCTCAGCCTCTTAGAATAGAGTCAACTCTCACCACAGTTTCAGGGGACATCTAGGCTAATTGTCATAACTTTGTTTTTTTTTTAAGAAAATATTCTGCATCCCACTTTTTGAGTGGCATCTGGAATCTTAAAAGCTAGCAAGCAGCCATCTGAGTGGCATCAGTTTCGTCTAGCCCACCTGGAGCAGAGGAGAATGGAGGCCACCAAAGACATGAGGAAAATATGAGCCCAGCAAACAGAAGCTGCTGTAAGATCCAGAGACTATGTCAGCAAGAGACCAGAAAAGTTAGATGGCACCTGGCCACCACTCATGACAACCCTGGCAGGGAACACAATGAAAATTTCCTGATGTAGTGGGAGAAAAAGGAGTGTGCAAAAATAGAACTCTGTTAAAAGACTGAACTTGATGGTCCATCAGACTGGAGGGTCTCTTGGGTACATGGCCTCAAGACTCTGTATTATCCCAGAGATGAAACCGGGATTGAAGCTAACTCTTCGGACAAAGACTGGACTGGATTAAAGAGTGATGCTAGCAAAGAATGTGTTTCTTGGCTTAAATATATATATCAGGTGTCTGAGTACCTCGTGTCTAGAGGTGAGATGAGGGGGTGGAAGAGGACAAGAGTTGGTTGAATGGATCTGGGAAGCACAGGGTAGAAAGGAGAAGTGTGCTGTCATGGGAAGAGGTGAGGGGAGAGCAGTTAGAGCTGCAGAGTGGTACAGATGTGGGGTTTCGTATGGCAAACTGATTAGGATTGTAAACTTTCACTGAAAGCATGATAAAATATTAAAAACAAACTAAAAGAAGAGTCATGGCTCCCAGTGCTCTGGCAGTCTCCTGTCCCTCTCCCCAGCCTCCTCCTCCCCTTCACCTTCTTCACCAACACCCAAGTCCAGCTCCCTATCTCTCATTGGCTAGTGGGGCTCTCATAGGCCTCACTCAGGCTGGTACTGATTGTCCGCTTCACTTGTGCGTATATAAGGTGCCTGTTCTTCCTTCATCTTCTTCGTGAGACTTTATGACTCAGGCTTTGTATAGTTGCAGGTGATGGAAATCCAATTCAGAATACTTTAGAGAAGAAGGGAACTTATGGATTCACAAAAATGGAATGTCACATGCTATCTGATACTGCAGGATCCAGGTACCTGGTCAACATCAGCAGTCAAGCAGCCTCTTGACTTCGCTTTCCGCTCTGTCGACACCGTAGGCCAGTTCCCTGCAAAAGGGAGCAAAAATGGCCCTGAAGAGGTTCAGACTTAAATGGAGACTACAGGCATCTCTGAAGTAATGATAGCAAAAGGGCCTTTAATCTGATTTGGGGACATGACCAGTCTTGTGGCTGGAGGTGATAGGCTAGGGGTGGGTGTTTGGGGCAGGGCGGGTGTTTGGGGTAGCATGGGGCAGGGTATCAGTCTGGCTGAACTGCATGCATAGGAAATGGGAGAATTTTCCAGAGCTGAATTGGCAGTTCTCACTAAAAAAAGGTCATAAAGGCTGGTCTGGCAATACAACAGGACCCAGTGACCCTTCCGTGACTGTTCCTCCCACCCCCGAGGTAGTTGACTGCTGCCCAGAGGCCTTGCTGCTCTGCCACAATGTGAGGCCTTTTTGCCATGTCCCAGTTTCTACCACTGTTCTCCAAGTTCCCTGAGACCAGGGTATTTGTTCCATTTAGCTCTGAACTCTCATCGTGTACCCCTCGCCTCCATCCATGAGGCTTAGTACCAGTTACCCTGGGTTATCCAGTCCAACATCGGACTTTTGCACAAATAGCACCCTTAGGGGCAGACTCTAGGGATTATGGTCCTGAAGCACACCAGTCCAGATCCTATGGGTCCTGCAGTCTGATCCTACTTGTGGGGTCTTTCCTCTGTGGCCTGCAAATGTCGTGTCAGGGACAGGACTCCCAGAGACCCCGAGTTTCAAATGGGAGCGCTCACTAGCAAGGGTAGCAAGGATGGTGAAGTGTCCTCTGTTGGGGAAAAATCAACCCAATAGCCAGCCCTGTAGACCAGGGAGCAGGGCCACCCCAAAGCTGTATTCCTACCTTCTTGATTCCCTCTCCTCCTCCTCCTCTGGTCCTCATGCCTTCAGTCAGCCAAGGTCCCTATGGTGGTTTGCTGAGCAGGTTCATGACACCAGCCTCTGTCCAGACACAGGGTCACCATCGGAGCTAGACTATAAGAAATTATTACTGATAACAGAGAACCCAGGTTGGTGAGTAATTTACTTATTTTACAAGTTATGGGGGCCCAGGGCTATTCCTTATAGCAGCTACTTCCTCATTCACTTTTGTGTGCCTCCGTAGGTTGGAGAGAAGAAGGTAGCACCACTGTGGCATGTGTGGGCTGTGTGCTCCCTGGAGGCTTCCTTATTGACAGTGCAGTCCTATTACCTGTAGACCTTGGGGAGGCTTTGTTTCTATCACCCCCCAAGGCATAGAGCCAAGCAAGATCTATGTTTTAGATGTTCCTCTTTTACTTTGTAACAGTCCACCCCCACTCAACCCCTTCACTGGTAACCACTGTGACTCTGTAGCTGCTTTCTAGTGACATCAGGGTGAATCACACACAGCACCCAGGACAGGCTGCTGTGGGATTGACAGTCCCCTCCTGTGCTCGTTTCCTGGCTTGAGCCCTCTTTGTGTGACAGTAACCAGCCTTCTCAGTGACAGCGGGTATACAGATGTATTAATTCCTCATACCCCACTTGAGGTGGTCTTGGGTGCTGGGGCTGAAACTCCCCAGGAGAATGATCTGTCCCCTATCTCCGTTGACCTTTCTGAGGGATGTTTCTGCAGCAAGGGTGAAGAACAAGTTTCAGGCTGTTCTTCCAGCAATTTCTTAAGAAAATGGCCCAGATGAAATTAGCTGCTCTGAATAATTCATTTCCCTCCTTCTAAACTTAAATTTGCTCTATCCTTAATGGAGAATTAGCTAGATGTGAGGGCTGTTACTGAAGTTATTAAATAGCAAAGAGAGGCTGGAAACCCTTTCATTAAGAAAGTACATTCTGCCAACTGTGTCAACAGTGATAACTGGCCAGAAGTTGGTATCGTCATGCGCTGCTACCTTGAGGTGTGTCTGCAGGGCAGGAGGGCTGACCTCGCGGAAACAGAGGTCCTCTCTGGTGTGACTTGCTCTGGCTTCCAGGGAGCTGATGAGAAGAGAGGACTTTGGTTCCTGGAGACAGCTGGGATTTTGTTATTGTTAGGTGCCATTGAGTTGGTTCCAACCCATAGTCACCCAATGTACAACAAAACAAAACTCTGCCTGGTCCTACTCCGTCCCTTCAATCAATGCTATTCTTAAGCCCATTGTTGAAGTCACTGTGTCAGTCCGTCTTACTGAGATCTTCTTCATTTTCACTGATCCTTTACTTTGTTAAGCATGAAGTCCTTCTCAGGACTGAGCCCTCCTGACAGTGTCCTAATTGTCACCATCCTTGCTTCTAAGGAGCGTTCTGCTTGGACTTCTTTCAGTACAGAGTTGTTCATTCTTTTGGCAGTCCATAGTATATTCAGTATTTTTCCGCAGCACCACCGGTGAAAGGCATCAGTTCTTTGGTCTTCCTTATTTATCATCCAGCCTTCACATGGATACAAACCAAAACTAAACCCACAGCCATCTAGTTGGGTCTGACTCACAGTGACCCTAGAGGTCAGAGTAGAACTGCCCCATAGAGTTTCTAAGGAGTACCTAGCGGATTTGAACTGCCAACCTTTTGGTTAGCAGGTGTGGCACTTAACCCACCATGCCACCAGGGTTTCCTCCTCATGCATAGGGGTGATTGAAAACACTGTGGCTTGGGTCAGGTGCACCTTAGTCTTCAAGGTGACATTTTTGCTTTTCAACACTTTAAAGAGGTCTTTTTCAGCAAATTTGTCCAATGCAATTTGCCTTTTGATTTCTTGACTGCTGCTTCCATGGCTTTTGATTGTGGATCCAAGTAAAATATAATCCTTAACAACTACAATCTTTTCTCACTTTATCTTGCTGTTGCCTATTGGTTCAGTTGTGAGGATTTGGGTTTTCTTTATGTTGAGGTGTAAGAGCTTTCAATGTATAGTTACAAGGACAGACAGTTTGCTCAGTCAAGAGCAACAAATCACAGACATGTGGGAGTGGGAGAGACCTTCAGCATAGTGTAGCCCAGTGTTTTCTGAACTTCACACCCTAACCACCTGGATGGATTTTGGCCTTATGGATCTACTGTCTCTACCATGATTGGTTCTCTTTTTACAAGGTCAAGTGTTTATTTGTAACAGTAAGTTTAAATGCTACTATCGTCGTTAGCTGCTGTGGAGTTGACCCCTAACTCATGATGACTCCATGAGCAACAGAAGGAAATGTTGCCCTGGATTGGACTGTTGGGATCCACAGAGTTTGTACTGGGTGAATTTTGGAAATTGACCGCCAGGCTTTTCTTTCTAGTCTACCTTAGTCTGGAAACGTCACTGAAACCTGTTAGGATCACAGCAGTACACAAGCCACTGCTGACAGACGGATAGTGGCTGTGTGTGAGGTGAATGGTTGGCATACAACCCTCATCTGCAGCATTGAAGGTGAAAATTCTACCATTGAACCATCACTGCCTTCTTGTAAAAGGGTGTAAAGTGATAGACAAGTGTTCAAGAAACACCATTCCAGAACTAAGACTTTCTCTCTGACAGTGGTCAGAAAAATTGAAAGGAATGTGAAAGGGGCATGAATTTCCCCATAAGTCATTCAGTTGTACTTAGTGTGGTATCTTATACCATCCTGAGATCACTTTGTATGTCACCAGAAATGCCTGCTCGCCCTCTCCCACCCAAAAGAAACCCTTACCCTTGCCAGATTTTTCTCTGTTTTGCAGAAGGTGTGACTAAGGCTCATTCCCTTACTCTTATTTTACAGAAGGTTGACTAAGGCTCCTATAATATGTCGGAAGTGCCCAGAGGTAGCTTTGAATATAGTTTTTAGATTGAAACTACTGGATCACTCCTAGCCAGGAAAACCAATATCTGATACAAATTCTAAGCCAAAAGTATACACCAAACAGAGATTCCATCAAGAAATGCAAAGGATAGGATTAAGTGGGGGAGAAGCTGGTCCCATTGACTGAGCATTAAAGAAGGGAATTCAGCTTGGGCAAAGTTCTGGTAGAGATCAGACAGGTGTGCAAAGCTGTAACAGAATGATGTATATCAAAACCTAACCTGTGTCGTTAACATAGGCAAAATCAAATCTGTAAGTGATGCAGCTTTGAAGAAATTTTGGAGATGCTAAAGAAGGCCAGAGAAATGGTATAAAAAAGGACAGACAAAATAAACGTACCTCAGAGTATGACTAAGACTTAAAGGATAAGTCATGGAGGCCCACTCTGACAACCTGGCTTCCTTTTGCTCTGTGTGTACTACTGAAGGCTGGAGTCTGGTGGGACTTCTGTGATGCCCCACCTCACGCTTCTTTATTACCTTTTTCTAGTAGTGGGTTTTGATCAGATGCTGAGAGGAGATACTCCTTGGGACACCATACATGAAGGCTGGCCCATGTTCTGGTCACAGCCTGCCAAACAGTGAATATGAAACCAGAGGATGACAGGAACATTGCTGTTTTTTTTAGCTCTGAGGGGGGTAACTGGAAAATGTGAGGAACTGTGCTGGCAAATGGGATGCAGCCTCTTGGAAACACCGGGCTTCTGTGGATGGTGTGCCTTCAGAGTGCCTTGTTGGCTTTTCATGATTATGAACGTGCTCCTGGTCCAACTTAGAGGCTGAGGCGAGGGTGTCTCTGGAGCTGGTTTGGCCACTCTGCAGAGGGCACCTCCTGGCTGCTGCCATGGGAGGTAAAGTCTGGTTCTGCTCTTTCTTCTTCTGCCTGCTCCTCTCACTACTGTCCTGAAAGCTTCCACAGGGCAAGCCTGCTGGAGGTGGCCCCATTTTGTCCTTCTCTGGAGCCCATAGTAGTCGTCTAGACAGCCCAAAGCTGGACCCAGCCACTTCTGAGGGAATGACATTGTGATGTGGGCCTGTCACCAGAGACCACAAGGCCAGACATCTGGGCTCACGTCACTGTCAGCCAAGATTCACATCTTCCTGGGCTACCTGCAGAGCTTCTAGCCATATGCTTGTGCAAAATAAGGCTGCAGTCTATGTGCATCCTTGTTGTCAAGCTGAGCTGTGGAGGCTGGGAGTCTGTAGCCCTTCCAGGCACATGCAAAAGTAATGAGAAGCCCAGGTGTGTCGGCATAGGAAGGTTACACAGCCCAGAATTGGGAAATAATGCTGTTATTTTATCTGTGAGAGGAATGGATGGTGTGAGAATCACACAGCCAAGTGTTCTGGGGTTTGGGATGCTGTTAGAGGAATAAAGGTGTCCCTCATTGGAGCAGCTCCATTTCCACACTTGCTTTGAAAGATCGAGGGTAGCAAAGGGACCTTGGTCAAGTAAGTGGGAGCACTCTGCTCTGGGTAGCGAAGCTGTTGCTAGCTGTGAGAGGACCTTTAGTTAGCAGTGGCCCAGAGCTCTTGTCCCAACACTGCATTCTTGACAGCAAGACACAATATCTCCCAGAAGGCAGAGACTCCACACCAGATTGGCAAATAAATGAATAATTGCAAGGAAGGAAGAGCCCTTTAGACAAATCAGCCCTTCAACACAGGTGTGGATCTTATTATTAATATTTGGAATTCTGACTTCTTAAAAAGCTCTTGACTTGGCAGGCAGGGGGACAAGTTTATACATGGTGGCTGTGAAGTCTGACTGTGGCTTGGTGCCATTTCCAGCCCATGATGACTAAGAAAATGAAAATAAGGGTTCATGGAGGGTTAACAATGCTCTGTTGCAAAAACCAAACAAAAGAATTCCTGGAATGACATGATAATGGGGAGCTGTCCAATGATATTCTTTGGGATGCATCCAAGACTGTAATCAGAGGCAAGCTAATTCAGTACTAATTTCAGGAAAAAAAAGAGAGAGAAAAATGGATAATTATAAAAGAAAATGGAAACACTAGGGGAATCATATAAACATAAATTAAGGCCCAAAATACACACACAGTTAATCACAGCCAGGGGTGTAGTGAGCCTTGTCCTATCAGGAAGAACTGAATATTTCATGATGTATACAAAGAAGAGGATGAACTGAGAGGCATAGAACCAACTATAACTTAAGAAACACACTTGTCAGGAGTTAACAACTGAAATGCAAGAGAGAAATAGCATCTTCATTAACCAGTGGGGATGAGAAATGGATTCAGAAAGTATAACAAATGTTCATATTTCTCAAAGCCCAATCTACTTCTATTGAAATTACAGCCATAACTTTCAAAAATCTTTTTATTTTTCCTCTCTCTGGAACAGAATGATTCATTGTATATAAAAAAGAAAATAGAACAGAAGAAATAATTAAAGCTATAAAAAAATTCTCACTTATGAAGCATCAGAGTCCAAGTGACTATAACACAGATTCACCATGAAGAACCAACTTGAGGGGTGAGCTACTGGAGGGTAGGGGTAGGTCTACTCTAAGAGGACAGAGTCAGTCTTTCTTCAGTAATTAAAAAAAATACTGGTATTGTCATTAAGTGCTGTAGATTTGGCTTTGATTCGTACCGACCCTAGATACAACAGAACAAATCACTGCCCAGTCCGCACAGTCATGGCTATGTTTTAGCCCGTTGTTGTAACCACTGTGTCAGTTCAGCTTGTTGAGAGCCTTTTCTCTTCCATTGACCTTCTATCTCATCAGGCGTGATGTCTTCTTCCAGGGATTGGTCCCTCCTGATAGCATGTCCAAAGTACAGGAGATAAAGTCTCATCATTCTCACTTCCAAATGCCATGGCTGGACTTCTCCCAAGACAGACTTGCTGGTTATTCTAGTAATTCATGGAATATTCAGTATTCTTTGCCAACACCATCATTCAAAGGTATCAGTTCTTCATTAGCCAAAGCTAATGTTGAGTCAGATCATCTTCTTTATTTGTTGTCCAGCTTTCTCATACATACAAGGCAATTGAAAATACCATGGCGTGGGTCAGGCCCACCTTAATACTCCAAGTGACGTCTTTGCTTTTTAACATTTTTAAGAAGTGTTTCTGATTCAGGTTTGCTGAATGCAGTACGTCATCCAATGTCTTGACTGCTGCTTCCATGGGCATTGATTGTGGATCCAAGTAAAATGAAGTCCTTGAGAACTTCAGTATTTTCTCCACTTACCATGGTGTTGTGTACTGGTCTAGTTGCATAGACTTTTTTTTTTTTTTTTAATTCTGCTTTAAGTGAAAGTTTACAGCTCAAGTTGGTTTCTCATACAAAAACTTATACACACATTGTTATGTGACCCTAGTTGTTCTCTGTGTGACAGCATACTTCATCTTTCCACCTTACATTTCCCGTGTCCATTCAGCTAGTTCATTTCCCTTTCTGCCTTCTCAACTTGCTTCCAGAGAGGAGCTGCCCGTTTAGTCTCACGTGTCTACTTGAACCAAGAAACACACTCTTCAGGAGCATCATTTTACCATTTTATAGTCTGATCTCTTCTTTGTTTAAAGAGTTGGCTTCAGGAATGGTTTTAATTTGGGGCTAACAGAGACTGAGGGCCATGTCTTCTGGATCACTCCAGTCTCAGACCATTGAGTCTGGTGTTTTTACTAAAATTTGAGTTCTATATCCCACTTTTCTCTTGCTCCATCAGGGACTTCTGTTGGAGGGCAGTCATTGGTAGCAAGCACCACCTTCTGATCTCAGGCTGATCAAGTCTGTAGTTATCTGGCCTTTGGTGTCTCTTGGACTCATGTTTTCTGTGTATTTTTGGTGTTTTTCATTCTCCTTTGCTCTAGATGGGTTGGGACCAATTGATGCATCTTAGATGGCCACTCACTGGCTTTTAGATGTCGCTCACCAAAGTGGGATGCAGAACATTTTCTTGTTAACATGTCAGTTAACCTAGATGGCCTCTGAGACCATAGTCCCCAGGCCCCTACCCTTGCTGCTTTGTTCCTTGAAGTTTTGGAGTGTATTCAGGAATCTTCTTAGCTCTTGGTTTAGTCCAGTTGTGATGACTTTCCTTGTATTGTGTGCTGTCCTTCCCTTCACCTAAGATAATTCTTATCTACTATCTGGTGGTATAGTGGGTTAAGTGCTATATCTGCTAACCAAAAGGTCAGCAGTTCAAATCTGCCAGGTGCTTCTTGGAAACGCTATGGGGAAGTTCTACCCTGACCTATAGGGTCACTATGAGTTGGACCCGAATCGATGGCAGTGGGTATCTAGTTAGTGAATATATTTGTTCTTCCCTCTCTAGCTCTGTTAACATCAAAGAATATTTCTTCTGTGTTTAAACCTTTTCTTGAGTTCTTATAATTGTGGTCTCATACAATATTTATTCTTCTGTGACCAACTAATTTCACTAAATGTAATACCTTTCCAGATTCATCAATGTTATGAGATGTTTGTGGGATTCATTGTTGTTCTTCATTGTTGTGTAGTATTCCATCATGAAAATATAAAATTACCATGATTCGTTTATCCATTCATCTGTGGATGGACAAGTGAGTTGATTCCACCTTTTTGCTGTTGAGAACAGTCCTGCAGTGAACATGAATGTGCATATATCTATTAGTCCAGAGATTTTTGTTTCCCTTATACTGAGGTGTAATGAGTACTGAAGATTGTAGTCTTTGGTTTTCATCAGTAAGTGCTTCAAGTCCCCTTCACTTTTAGCAGGGAAGATTACGTCATCTCAACATGGATGAATCTAGAAGGCTGAGTGGAATAAACCAATCATGAAAGGACAAACACTGTGTGAGGGCATTGTTATAAAAAGTCACAGAATGTTTTACACACAGAGATGAGTAGTCCTTGGTGGCTATGAAGGAAGAGAGTAATGGAGAAGGAAGAACACTAACTAGAGTGTAGGTAAGTGTTAACTTGGTAAAGGATAAACCAGTATACAATCCTGGGAAAGTTAGCACAACTTGGCTGAGGCAAGGTCATGAAAGCTTCATAGACACATCTAAACTCCCTGAGGGATCAGATTACTGGACTCAGGGCTGGGAACTGTTGTCTCAGGGAACCTCTAGCTCAATTGGCATAGTGTAGTGTGTATAGAAAGTATTCTACATCCTACTTTGGTGAGTAGTGTCTGGGATCTTAAAGGTTTGTGAGTGGCCATCTAAGATATTCCACTTGTCCTACTGCATCTGGAGCAAGGGAGAAAAAAGTACACCAAAGGCACAAGGAAATAGTAGTCCCAAAAGACTAATAGACCCGAAGTACCACACCCTCTGCCAGACTTGAGTCTAGTACAGCCTAATGATGCCCATATGTCATCACTCACTGCTCTGACAGGGATCACGATAAACAGTTTTGGACAGAGCTAGATAAAAATGTAGAACAAAATTAAAACTCTCAAAAATAGACCAGACTTACTGGTCTGACACAGACAGGACAACAGCAAAAGTATGGCCCCCAGCTACTCTTTTAACTCAGTACTGAAGTCACTCCTGAGAGTCGTCCTTCAGGCAAAGATTAGACAGGCCCATAAAAAACAGAGGAGGAGGGACTCCATGAGCACACCAATCCAGGGGCAGGGATAAGAGGGCAGAAGGGGACAGGAAAATTGGTAGTGGGGAACTCAAGGTTGAAAAGGGGGGGCGTTGACATCTTGTGGTGTTGGCAACCAGTGTCATGGAACAATATGGAGATGAATAGTTTAATGAGAAACTAAATTTGCTCTGTAAACTTCCATCTAAAGCACACACATACACACGTATGAAGATTGTGTCATTTGCTTATCACAGGCTGTTGATGAGTCTTCCACTAATTCTGATGCCACTTTCTGCTTCATAAGATCCAGCTTCTTGGATTTTTTTTGCTAAGCATACAGATTGAATAAGTAGGGTGAAATGATACAACCCTGATGTATACCTTTCCTGATCTTAAATCACACAGTATCCTCTTGTCTTCAAATGACTGCTTCTTGGTCCATGTACAGGTTCTGCATGAGAACAAATAGGTGTTCTGGAATTTCCTTTTGTCAGAATGTTATCCATAACTGGTTGTGATCCAGACCCAGAGACTAGAAAAAGAACATGCTGTAAGAAGGACATTTCCTTCTTCTGGCAAATGTGGTTTCTTAATAGTAGAAGCCAAGCCAAAAGCCAAGTGCTGTTGAGTTGGAGAAGGCAATAGACAAAGTTCCCCACTTTGTTCATCCCACAGTGTGGGCGCTTCACCTCAAGGGAGCAGAAACAAGCCATTACCTGTATTGAGGAGCAGAAACTGGCAACTTGTCTTAGGAGGAATAGTTCTTAGGAAGAATGAGGGCGTCTGGAGGGGGTACATCTTAGAGACAGGTATCAGAGTTGACACATTAAGAGGCTCCCTAAGAATAGAGTTCCCTTGGAGTCTCTGATTTGGGTGTGGGCTGTCCAGATATGAAATGTCCTGCCTTGCAGGTAGTGACCACTCCATTACAAGCAGAAGTTGTATAACTTCCTGGCAGAAGTGTTGAGGAGGAGCCAAGTATCAAATTTGAAAGGTTCTATTTAATTCTTGTGTTCTGTGATTGTAAGGTGGATCAGATTTAAATCCTCCCAGAGAGATCAAATGATACATTTAAAAGATTCTTGGGGAGGAGAGGGTCCCTGGATAGATTTTAACAATTGGTCCTCATGGTATGAACTCTGAGTTAGTCATCAGAAAGGAAAATCCACTGTTTCACTCTGAAAAAGGAGTTGGGGTTAGGGGCTGGGCAAGGGTGTTACTGTACATACTGAGACTGAAACTTTCTGAGTAACACGGTTGCCATGGAGCCACCGCAGCAGCCCCCAGCCAGGCCGAGATGCTCAGGGGGCAGGTATTGTCCTTTCTTGTGGTCATAGTGGTAGAGGATGGGCAGCAAGGTAAGGAGATCAGCCCTTATGTACATTTCAAGTGCTGGGCTATGTGTTAAGTGGATTTCATGGATCAGCTCCTGGCAACTCTGTGAAAGAGGAATCATTTCCCCCAGTTTATGAGACAAGAAAAGTAGCCACTATATTGTTGGTAGGTGGCGGGTGGGGGGCATGGAATTTGAACCCCGATCTATCCATTCTAAAGCTGGGTTTGCTGCTCTGAGCTGCCTCCCATTCAGGCCTCGCTCCAGCAGGCCGATGATATCAATGTGTGCATGCAGTGTCGCAGGATGAGTTGCCATTTTCCTAGTTCCACATGTCAAAGGCTGGACAAAGGCTGCTGTGCCACCTTACAGCATGTTCAGAGAATAGTGGTGGTATAGGGAGGCCAGGCATTTGAATGTCCGTTTTGGGGTGGTATTACAACTGGAAGAATTTTGAGTTCCTGAGCGATCACAATTCTTTTGCTTCATTACGCTTCAGAGAAACGTTTTTGCATGCATATGCTTATTATAAATAAATGAGCACAGTCTTTCTTTCAACTCTTTGAAAATACATACTTGAAGCAAAAGCTGCCCAGATGCTGTTTCTAGAGATTCTGAAATTCTTTTGATCACATGAGGGTGTTTTCTTGCCAGAGTATAAGGTAGGTTTTAATTAGCTGGGGTTCAAACAGTGAGCACCAGCACGATTCTTAGTTAAATGAAATATTAAGAATCAACATAAATAAGCAATAGGCTACAATTTAATATTATTTCCTTTGAAAGGACCTTGAATGAGTCAGACCTTATTTCCTTTGACCAACTGTAATCTTTGCATTTGAGGAGGCCAAGGTCCAGAGGCACTATGGAGTTGGAGCATTGGAATTGAAGCCTCTTGGATCCCTCAGTTGTGTAGGCTGAACTGGGTTTCACCTGTGGGCACCAGGGAAGTGCTCCACCAATCAACTGGACTTCAGCAAAGTACCAGTTCGCACCTGGTCTTAGAAACCACAGTCAGTGAATCAGCAAGCATTTCCTGAACACTAACTATGTAAATATGGAAACCCTGGTTGTGTAGTGGTTGAGTGCTAAAGTTGCTAATCACAAGGTTGGCAGTTTGACTCTGCCAGGTGCTCCTTGGAAACTATATGGGGCAGTTCTCCTCTGCCCTAGAGTGTTGCTATGAGTTGGAATTGACTCGATGGTATTAGGTTGGTTAACTATGTAAATGTAGGTATGCTGGAGTTGACATCTGCCTTGGAGAGGAACACTAAAAAGAAGGTGCAAGGATCCCAGTACTGCAGACCTCTACAGTGGCTGTATTTGGAGTTCCTTGAGTAATTCCAATAAAAAGTTTTGGATTCTAATGGTGCAGAGTTACCTCTGCTTTTTGAGAAGGCTTGATTATGCTGAGGAGAGACAAAAACCAAAAACCAAACCAATGCCATCGAAGTGGTTCCTACTTATAAAGGACACAGTAGAATTGCCCTATAGAGTTTCCAAGGAGAAGCTGGTGGATTCAAACTGCCAACCTTTTGCTTAGCAACCAAACTCTTTTTATTTTTATTTTTATTATGATTGAATGAAAATGTACATTCCCATATAAATTTGCATGCCCACCTATATGCAGCTCCCACTACTCTCCCTGCCTGGTGACAGCACACTCTTTCTCTGTGCTCCATACATGTCTTATCCTCCCAACAGTCTCCTATCCCCTCCTCTCTACCCACTCTCCCGCCTCCAGTAAGAGATAAGCCCGACGACATCCTATAGAGGTGTAGAACCATAAAGTGCACACATGATATGGTCACTGTGTCACCAAGTCCAATCCATTCCTGTCTGAAGAGTTGACCTCATTTATGATTTATGGACAGGGGCAGCATCAGGGCCAGGGGCCGTGCTCCCAGAGGAACCCCGAAGCCCCTGGACCATCAATTGCGGTCTTTTAGTGGAGATCTCAGGGTGTGCCCATTTTTATTCATGTGTTGCCAGTGAGACTTGACTTGGTGAGTTCCATCACGGCTGTCACTGGTGGTGGCTGGGCACCATCCGGTTCTTCCGGTCACAAGTCGATGTAGTCACCCACTCACGTGGGTCTGTCTGTCTCCTGGGTTCTCTTTTCCCCATGTTGTTTTGGTCCTTGGTGATCATCCATTCCTGCTGAGTTGGGACCATTTGCTGTACCCTCAGATGCAGCCAAACTCTTAAACACTGCACCAGTGAGATCCAAGGAGAGACACAGAAGATATTAAAAAAAATTCTAAGTTGAACATCTAGAATTGAGAAATACAATATTTGAGACAAAGAAATGCACTGGGTGGAATTAATGGAAGATGAGGCATTGCAGGATAAAAGATTAGTGAACGTGAGGCTAGACTACCAGAAATAATCGAAAATGAGACTCGGAAAGAAGAAAGATTGAAGAATAATGAACAGAGAGCATCAGTGAGCTGTTGACATAAAAAAAAAGATAAAAATATCGTAAGCATACCGTGTTGGAAAATTCAAACGGCAGACAGAAGTGCAGAGTGGAAAGTGATAGCATCTCCCCCAGCTGGCATCCCTGTTTTTTCCCTGCAGTGATCAGTTTCTAGTGATTTGATCAGACAAGTAAATATGCCTATATCTGCCAATTTTTACTGAAATATTTGAGTGGCCGTCCTAGATTTGAGGACAGTCTGGGCAGGATGTGATAGTTAGAGCCTCTCTCCAGCAATGTAATACTACTGGTTGCTGTTGAGTCAACTTGATCTCCCAGTAACCCCATGTGTATCGCAGTAGAACTGTTGTCCTCGGGATTTTCAACGGCTGAGTTTTTGGAAGTAGATCAGCAGGACTTTTCTTCTGAAGTGCCTCTGGGTGGACTTGAACTCCCATCCTAACTGAAAAGTTAGCAGTTGAGCATGTTCTGTATTTACACCACCTAGAGACTTCTCTGTTACGTGAGGACTCTCTAACCAAATTACCTGAAGTGGCCTCCAAAGAACTTTGTGGAACGTTAATTGATATTGTGAAATGAAGTGTTTCTGGAAAATTTGGGAAGCTTTGGGAAACCAAAGCCAAGGAAGCTTATTTACTTCTGAGTTGGCTGAGTTTCTGATGTGTAGTGAAGCAAGAGAATACACACTGTTTCTCAGCCTTCTTTGATCAAGGGACCCCTTCAGGGAAGGGTGTTTCTTGTCACTATTGCTCCAGATTAGCCCTCTGGGGACACTGCTGTTCAAGTGAATGGGAGAAGGTGGCTTGACTGGAACCTGAACTGAATCAACAAGGTGGCTGTGTGTGAGCCAAAGGACAGCAGCATAAGAGAGAGTTTGAGTAGTCTGACAAGGACTAGGCCAAGAAAGCAAAGCCTGGGCCAGATCCCTGCATGAAAATCATGCCACCAGCAAGTGAGCAAGGGGGAAAGTGTTAATTAGTTAAAAAAGAAAAACATTTCTTTAGAGAAGGTAGTGGGTGATGCCGCAGGTGAAGTTAGTTGCAAAACAATAAAAAGGAGATATGAAGAGGCAGGCTGTGCTTGAGTTTAGTGAAAGCAGATAGGTCTGAGGATACGTTTTCTCAAGTGTTACAGTGGCATGAGCCGAAAGTATACAGCGAGACAGCGCTTCCACTTACTGCAGTTGTGGCCCTGTTGACGTTGCTTGTGTTTTCTGACTAGCACTATCTTCTAACCCAGATGGGATTATAACCTGTAGCTAATATTTCTTGAACACAGACTGTGTCCAGCTACTTGTTGCATGATTGACAGGTAATAACTGAATTATTTCTCACAGCTCAGAAAGTAGGTACATTTAAAATTTTTTTTACTGTGATTAAGTGAAAGTCTACAATCCAAGTCAAACTGTCATATAAAACCCCAAGCATCTGCCGCTGTGCAGCTCTATCTGCTGTCCCCACCCTGTGACAGCACACTCTTCTTTTCCACTCTTCAGTTCTGGTATCTACTCAACCAACACTTGTCCTGTCCTCTCCACCTTCTTCTTTCCCCTCTAAAAAGAAATCAGTAGGACAGCCTCATAGTAAATCAGAAAGTACACATACCACCTGCATCACTCTGTGTCCCCAAGTCCAGTCCGTTCTTTGAAGTAGTGGCTTCAGTGTTGGTTTCAGTTCTGGGCTACCAGCAAGTCTAGGGACCATGTTCTCAGGGCACCTGCTAGGTTGTCACACCATCAAGTCTGGTCTTTTAATAGAGTTCTAGATCTGTGCACCCCTTTCTCTCATGCTACGTCAGGGACTCTACGTTGTGTTCCCTGTCAGGGCTGTTTTAGGTGGTGGCTGGGCACTGTCTAGTTCTTCTGTGCTGCTGATGTAGTCTCTCAGTCATATGCGTCCTTCCGTCTCCAGGCTCATTTTCCCTAGTGTCTTTGATGTTCACAGTTTTCATCTGTTCCAGGTGGGTTAGGATGAATAGATATTCTTTAGATGGCAACTTGCTGGCTTTTAAGACCCCAGGCTCCAGTCATCAATATGGGGTGCAGAAGACTTTCTTAGCAAAAGACTAGTTATGCCAGTTGACCTCAGTGTCCCCTGAAAACATGGTCCACAGACCCTTGTCCCTGTTGTTCTATCCTTTGAAATGTTAGGTTGGGTTTAGAAAACATTTCAGTTTATCGGGTAGTACAGTTATGCTGATCTGCCCTCTACTGTGTGCTGTCACTCCTTTCACCTAACCAAATTCCTATTGATTAATCTATGAAAAACCGTCTCTCTCCCTTCCCACCACTGTAGCCATCAAAGTCGTTTCTTCTGTATATAGGTCCATTTTTAAGTCCTTATAGCAGAAGTCTCACACAATATTTGTCCTTTTGCAGCTGACTGATTTCACTCAGCATAATGTTTTCTAGTTGAAATCAGGTTATGAGATCCTTCCTAAGATCATTATTGTTCTTTTCATTGCACAGTGTTCCGTTGTGTATATGTACCACAGTTTGTTTATCCATTCATCTGTTAATGGACACCTAAATTGATTCCATCTTTTGACTATTGTGGCCAGTGCTGCAATAAACATTCGTGTGCATGTATCTGTTCCTGTGCCTGCCTTACCAAGCAGTGAAATTGCTGTATCATATGGTATTTCTATTTCTAGCTTTTTAAGAAAATGCCAAATTGCTTTCCAAAGAGGTTGTACTGGTTTGCATTCCCACCAGCAGTGTGGGAGAGTTCCAGTCTCTCCACAGCCTCTCCAGCATTCGTTGCTTTGTAATTTTTGGATTATTGCCAACCTCTTTGGGGTGAGATGGTATCTCACTGTAGTTTTGATTTGGATTTCTCTAATAGCCAGTGATTGTGAACACTTACTCATGTGTCTTTTGGCTGCCTGAATTTCTTCTTTGGTGAAGTGTCTGTACATTGCCCATTGTTTGATTGCATTATTTGCCTTTTTCTTGTTGATATTTTGCAGTACCTTGTAGATTATGGAAATCAGATGTTGATCTGATACGTAGTGGCCAAATATTTTTTTCCCATTCTGTAGGTAGTCTTTTAATTTTCTTGATGAAGTCTTTGGATGCGCATGAAGTGTTTAATTTTTAGAAGTTCTCATTTACCAGTTTTCTCTTCTGTTTGTGCATTGTTGGTCAGATTTTGTAGTCTGTCTAAGTTGTGTATTAGAACTTCCTTTGTTGACTCTGTTTTGTCTTGCATGATCTTTGTCACTTTAGGTTTGATATTTAGGTCTTTTATCCATTTTGAGTTAGTTTTTATGTAAGGTGTGAGATATAGGTCTTGTTTCAGTGTTTTGCAGATGGATATCCAATTTTTCAAGCACCATTTGTTAAAGAGACTTTTTTTTTTACCCCCCTTTACAATCTTTGACCAAGCCAGCCAAGTGTTGTCGAGTCGGATCTGACTCATATGTTCATAGGAGGATGGTGATATTTCTGGGTTCTCTGTTCTGTTCCATTGGTTTCTATGTCTGTTTTTATACCAGTTCCAGCCTTTTTGACTGCCATGGCAGTGTTGTAGGTTCTAAGGTCAGGTACTGTGAAGCCTCCCACCATGTTCTTCAGTAGAGCTTTACTTATCTGGGTTTTTTTATCCTTTCCAAACAAAGTTGGTGATTTATTTCTTCATGGAATTTGTATTGGGATTGCATTGCATATGTAGATGACTTTGGGTTAAATAGATGTTTTTGCAATGCGAAGTCTTCTTATCCATGAGCAAGGTAGTTGTCACCACTTATGTAAGTCTCTTTTGGTTTCATGCAATAGGGCCTTGCAATTTTCTCTGCATAGGTCTCTTACTCCTCTGGTTAGATTTATTCCTAGGTATTTTATCTTTTGGGGGGCTATAGTAAATGGTATTGATTAGTGATTTTCTCTTTGAGTATCTCTTTGTTGGTGTAAAGGAATCCAGCTGATTTATTTGTTTATCTTCTATGCTGATACTTCACTGAACTCTTATTAGTGCCAGTAGTTTATTTATGGATTCTTGAGGCTTCTCTATGTATACAATCATATCATCTGCAAATAGGAATATTTTTACTTCTTCTTTACCAGTGTGGATGCCCTTTATTTCTTTGTCTTGTCTGATTGCTCTTGCCAAAACCTCTAGCACAGTGTTGAATAGAAGTGGTGACAGTGGCATCCTTATCTAAATCCCCTTCTCAGGGGAATTATTTCAGTCTGTCTCCATTCAGGATGATGTGGGCAGTTGGCTTTGCTAAGAGGCTCCGTATTGCACTGAGGAATTTTCCATCTATTCCTATTTTGCTGAGAATTTTTAACATGGAGGGTGTTGGATTTTATCAAATGCCTTTTCGGCGTCAGCTGACAAAATCAGGTGATTCTTATCCTTTGTGTTATATCACATTGTTTTTCTGATGTTGAACCAACCCTGTATCTCTGGTATAAATACAACATTGTCATGATGAATAATTTTTTGATATGTTGTTGAATTCTATTGGCTAGGATTTTGTTGAATATTTTTTATTCTAGGTTCACGAGTGATACCAGTGTATAATTTTCTCTCTTTCTTTTTTTTTTTTTATGGGATCTTCCTCTGGCTTTGGTATTAGGGTTCTGCTGCTTCGTGGAATGAATTTTCTATGTTGTGAAATAGCTTCAGTAGTATTAGAATTAACTCCTCTCCAAAAAGTTTGGTAAAATTCTCTGGTGAAGCTGTCTGGACTAGGACTTTTTTTTGGTTGGTTGTTTTTTGATGACTTTTTCAATCTCTTCTTTTGTGATGGATTTATTAAGTTGTTCTGCTTCTCCTTGTGATAATTTTGGTAGGTGACGTCAATCTAGAAACCTGTCCATTTCTTCTAGGTTTTCAAATCTGTTAGAGTATAATTTTCTATCGTATAAATGACGCTTTTAATTTCGGTTGGGTTTGTTGTGACGTCTCCTGTCTTGTTGCTTATTCTAATTATTTGTTTCCTGCCCTGTTATTCTTTTGTAAATTTAGCCAATGGTTTATCAATTTTGATAATCTTTTTAAAAAATTAGCTTTTGGTTTTGTTAATTCTTTCAATTGTTTTTCTATTCTCTAATTCTTTTAGTTCTGCTCTAATTTTTATTATCTGTTTTCTTCTGGTGCCCAAAGAGTTCTTTTATTTTTCTCTTTCTACTTGTTCAAGTTGTAGGGTTAATTCTTTGGTTTTGGCCCTTTCTTCATTCCAGATATGTATAATTTATAGAGATAAATTGACCTCTGAGCATTGCTTTTGCTGTATCCTGTAGGTACTGATAGGATATGTTGTTATTCTCATTTGATCCATGAATTTCTTTATTGTATCCTCGATTTCTTCTAGCATCCATGAATTTTTGAGCAAGGTGTTGTTCAGCTTCCATGAGTTTGAATTTATACCCGTCTTTTCTTTGTGTCATTGGTTTCAACTGTTATGGCTTTACGGTCTGAGAAGATGCTTTGTGATAATTAAGCAGTTTGGATTTTCTTGAGACTTGCTTTATGGCCTAATATGTGGTCTCTTCTGGAGAGTGTTCCATCTGTATTGGAAAAGAAAGTGTACTAAACTGTTGTTGGGTAAAAAGTTCTGTATATGTCAATGAGATTGGGTTGATTGATTTTTGCAATAGGATCTTTGGTATCTTTGAGATTTTCCCCGGATGATTGCTACATTACTGAAAGTGGAGGGTTGAAGTCTCCTGCTATTATTGTAGAGTGACTTATCCATTTTTCAGTGTTGTCAGCATTTGTTTGATGTATTTAAGTGTTTTGGTTTTGGGTGCATAAATATTTACTATTGCTGTATTGTCCTTATGTGTTGAACCTTTAAGGAATAAATAGTAACCATCCTTGTCCATGATGGCAGATTTTACTTCAAATTCTATTTTGTCTAAGATTAATTTTGCCACTCCTGCTTTTCTTTGCATGTTGTTAGCTTGGTATATATTTTTCCATCCTTTAATTTTCAGTTCACATTTTTAGTCTAAGGTATGTTTCTTGTAAGCAACATGTAGACAGATCATCAGCCTGTCTCTTTATTAGAGCATTCTGTCCATTTACATTTAGTGTAATTATCAATAGATATATATTTAGTTCTGTCATTTTACTGCTTTTATTTTTGTGTTGTTGATGTTTCCTTCCATGTGTTATTCAGTTCTGAGTTGTTTTTCTTTATGGGTTTTCTTTTCATCTTTTACAGTGTTGGTTTTATGTCTGTTGAGACTCATGTATTATTTTTCTTGCTTTGATATGTAGTATTGCTAGTTTGCTTTGCAGCTACCCCTTTGTCCCCCCTTTATAGTGTGATGATGTCATAATTTACGTGTTAAGATCTCTGTTCTCGAACTTTTAATATTTTAGCTTTGATTGAGCTTTGTGACTTCTCTGAGTAGGACTTCGGATGCTGTGTCCTGTATTGCATTCTTGAATATCTGATGTTACTGATTTTCTAATTGAAGAGCTTTTTTCAGTATTTCTTGTAATTTTGGTTTGGTTTTTGCAAAGTTGGTAAGCTTCTGTTTATCTGAGAATGTCTTCATTTCATCGTCATGTTTGAGAGACAGTTTTTCAGGATACATAATTCTTGGTTGGAAATTTTTATGCTTCAAGGCTTTGTGTGTGGTATTCCACTGCCTTCTTACTAACAAGTTTTCTGCTAAGACGTCAGAGGACAGCCTACAAGGCTTTTGTGCCTTACTTTTGATTTAAGCCTTGTTGCCTTTAAGAGTTTCTCCTTATGTTTTGCACTTGGTTTTTGGCTGATTATAGCATGTCTTGGTGTCTGTCTTTTGGGGTCCACCATTCGTGAAGCTTGATAAACATCTTGAAGAGCTATGTTCTCCTTTTTTATGATATCAGGGAAGTTTTCTGTCAGTAGCCATTCAACCAGTCTCTGTGTATTTTCTGCTGTCCCTCCCTGTTCAGGAACTCCAGTTACTTGTAGATTGTTCCTCTTCATAGAGTCTTACATGCTTCTTCATGCTGCTTCATTTTTCTTGATTCTTGTAGCTGGTTTCTCCTCATAAATGCTTGTGTCAGTTGTTTTATCTTCAGTCTGACTTATTCTGCATTCCATGTCCTCACTCTTGTACATTTGGCTTTGCATTGAATTGTTTAACTGTAATTTTATTACTGATGTGCTGAATTTCAGATTGTTGATGTTCTAGCAGTTCATATAGCTTGCTTAATTCTTCATTTTGTTCTGCTGCACTTTGTTTAATCTCTAGAAAGGCTCTCTGTATAATTCTTTTTGTGTTCTACCTCCGATAATTTCAGGAAGTCTTCTTCATCTGGGAAGTTTTTTGGTTCTTCACTTTGAGAGTTTTCTGGAGACATTATGGTCTATTCCTTTAAATGGTTACATATTGCTGTTGTCTTCATGCCATCGAAAAGCTGTTCATCTTTTTCTTGTATTGTACCAAGAGAAGCTATGGCATTACTCTGAGAAGGGAGTAAGGGTGCTGCTAGACTTGGTCATAGTTACTGCTGTAGTCTCTTGTTGCAGCTGTCTTTATAGCTTCTGTGGTGAGAGAGCTGCTTTCTAGCCCTGCAATGCTGCTCAGCTTGATGACTGGCCCCAGTTGGGCCCTTAGAGGTGGTAGGCCCTGTTTCTTGACTAATAAAGATGGCAGTCTACATGTTCTGACTCTCTGGAGTCACAACAGCAGACATTATGGCATACCTCAGAGAAGGGAGGATAGAAGAGTACCACAATATTTGGAAAGGAAGGCTAAGGATATTGCCACACTTGGCTGTCAGCCACCACTACATTCTCTAGATATAATTATCTTACAAACAACTTTTAGTTTGGGAGAGGCATTGTCCAGTGAGGTACTATTGCTCAGCATGGCAGCCAGCCCAAGCTGGGCCATCAGCTGTGGCTCACACCACCTCACACCTGATGGTGTGCTGCCTGAGCTGCCTCTCCTGCACTGAGGAAGCAAAATCAATGGCCCAGCTCAGAGAAGAGAGAGGGTGGAAGGACACTGGTACCCTATGCTGCCTGCCACTGCTGGGTTCTCTAGATGTGACTGTCTCAAGCACAGACTGTCTGCTGTGAAAGACACTGTCTACTTAGGTGCTGCCACTCAGCATGGCAGCTGGACCCTGCCAGGCTCTCAGGCTCAGCAGTTGCAGCCCCAGTCTCTCAGTTAACAAAGATGGTGTCCATACATGTTAGCCTCTCAGCTGCTGCACCAGCACAAGCAGGACTATGTGTTGCTGTCTTGCCTCCAACAGAGAGTTTTTCCCTTCCATTGTTCAGTCTGATCTCACAACCCTATCCTTGATCTTGGGACTCCCAGAATGTCTATGAACTAGTCACACATCTCCTCAATTCCGTCTGAGAAATGAGTCCTAGAAAAACAACTGAGTGGAGCAAAGTAGACATTCTGGGAGTCCCAAGACATGCCAAGTGTGGCAATATCCTTAGCCTTCCTTTCTTTGAACCATGTCATAGTGTCTGTGGACACAGTCCCTGAAAGCCCCCACAAGTAGGTTGCCATCTTTGTCTGCTAGGAGAAAGGCCTGGTACTCGAAGGCCTGGATACTTCTGGCCACCAATAGACAGTGGCTCTGCCAGCAGAAAAGCAGTTGGCCCTGCCCCCAGTAAGTGCATTTTTTTGTTAGACTTCACAGATGAGAAAATGGAGTCTCAGAGAGGTTATTTACTCACAGTCACACAGCTTATATGTCCATAGGTAAGATTCAAACTCAAGTCTGATTTTCTGCCATGCCCACATTGAGTGCCATTCTGAAGATAGAGAGAAATGGTTCCATGGGATAGAAAAGTGTTCCAGGAAATATTAGGCACTTTACCCCCAGCAGATAATAATTTTAAGAGCATTCAATAAAAGTGTTTCTTGTGCAGGTATTTTTTAATTACACTTAATATTTCTTGAGAACTCAGTATGTGGTGGAAATTCTGAGTATGCTACATCTTAGGCATGCAACAACCAGATTGGCATCCCAATTATTTCTGTTTTATCGGTGCAAAAATTGAGACAGTTTCCTAAAGTCATGCAATCAAAGATTGGTGGAGTCAAGGGGAGGTATCATGACAGCTGTCAAAGACCAGAGATTTTATAGAGAAATTAAAAATCAGGGTGATACTCCTTTCCAATCAGTGAGTTCATCTGAGAGGAAATTGGAAATGGGAAAAGAAAGTTGAGATTCAGAGTCATAGGGAAACAGATAAGAGATGATAGTTACCCACTGCTGCAAAGCAAACCACTGCAACTTTTTTATTGTGATTTAAGTAAAGATTTACAGTCCAAATCCATTTGCTGTGTAAAACCCTGAACACATACCACTATGCATCTCTAACTGCTCTTCCTTCCAGAGCCCCGTGACAGCACACTCTTCCTGTCCACCTTGTCCTTCCTGTATCCGTTTAGCCAACTCCTGTCCCCCTCCACCCTCTCATTATGCCTCTAGAGAGGTGCTACTCAGGCAGCCTCATATACGAGTATATGTTAAAGTTAAGGAGCATATTCTTTGCAGCATCATTCTGTGTCTTATAGTCTAGTCCAGTCTTTGAAGAGTTGGCTTCAGTACTGCAAACCACTCCAAAATATAGTGACTTAAAACAGCAACAGTTTATTTTTTTCATAATTCTGTAGATTGATAAAGTTGCTTCTCTTCCAGTTTCCTCTGGGCTCCCTCTTACAGCTGCATTTATCTAGAGAGTTGGGATATCTCAAATGGCCCTATTCTTGTGTCTAGCAATTGGTGCTGGCTGTGGGATGGAATACCCTGATTCTCCTCCACATGGCCTTTCATTCTGGTAGGTTAGACTGGGCCTCTTCTTAGTAGGGTAGACTCAGAGTTCCAAAAGAATGAGAGTAGAAGCTGCCAGAATTCTAAGGGTTTAAACTCCAGAATTGACACATAATGTCCACCCATGATATTGGCAAAATTAAGCTGCAAAAACAACCCAGCTTCCAGAGGATGGAGAAATAGATGTGGAGTATTTGTGCAAGAAGTGACAAAGTTACATAGCTAGAAGGCGTAGACATGCAGAGGCCAGATTCATTGGGAACCATTATTATAAACATCTACCACATTGATTTGGGATGAAATGTAGCAAAAAAAAAAAAAAAAAAAAAAAGATATTTGCACAGAAAAGAACAGAAAATATTTAATTTCATTTATGTCTTTTGATGTGAGCTCAAAGGACACCAAAATAATTCATTGTGAATCTAAATGACAGAAGGTGTTTGGGTAGTGATGATAAAGGAAACTTAAGGTTTTGTTGCTTTAACTCTAGTAGGATCTATTTTATAAGTTAATAAAAAGTTGAAGATTAATAAGACTATATCCATGAAAATTTTGAAGCTCCTTGTCAGGAGAAAACTATATCAATATTAGAGTAATCATCAAACAGCTATGAAAATGCCATTTAAGGGAAAGCAGGTAGTATTTTCCACCTGGATGAATTATCTTCAGATTTTCTGAGGCCTCCCAGTTTGGATTTATATGATCATCTTCATCTTCTCCTCTTGACAAAGAGTAAAGTGAGAACTTTTTCAAGTTAGGAGATTCACAAATGGCTTTGTAATGGGAGGGTGCGGTAAAGGGTCATACAGAAAATTGTACCTCCTGTGTGGTCCTTCCCCTTTCCTGGAGGACAGCCACCAAGAGCAGCTGAGGCAGGCTCAGCAGAGGGAATCCTTTCTTAAGGTGGGGAGGAATATCTCCCTAAGGGGTAGCATGTATAGTTCTACCACAGGGACAGCCACCCAGATAACTAATTGCCTTCCTGTGATTGTACCAGACTTGGCCTGGTGCACGATTCACTGCTACTAAAATCAGGGCAGGTCCCAATTTCAGACTAGCCTGGAAGGTCTCCTTAGCAAGCTCCCAGTCATCAGGAAGGGGGACTTTTCAAAGCATCTTAAACATAGAGGGTAAGGACCTTGAGGTAAAGGCTATTTTATAGTTTAATGTGGCCTGTATTCCTAGTCCCTGCTAGGGAGGGACATTCCCTCTCTTCTGGAAATAAGTAAAGCATATCTTCTTGGAGTACCAGTTTAACCAGTGTTATACATTGAGTTGTGTTCCCCCAACGTGTGTGTCAACTTGGCAAAACCACAATTCCCTGTACTGTATCACTGTCTTCTATTTTGTGATTGATGTCATTTCCTATGTCCTATAAATCCTTACCTCTAAGTTGGTAACGAGGTAGGACACAGTCTGCAGGATTAGGCTGTATTTTGAGTGAATCTCTTTGGAGATATAAAAGAGAGAAGGTGACAGAAAGAAGAGCGATCTCATGCAACCAAGACAGAAATTCCAGGAACAGAGCAGGTCCTTTGAATTCATGATTCCTATGCTGAAGAACTTATACTAGGGTAAGATTGATGACAAAGATCTTCCTGTAGAGCTGACATAGAGAGAAAGCCTTTGCCTAGAGCCAGCACCCTTGATTTTAGACTTCTAGCCTACTAGACTGTGAGAGAATAAAGTTATGTTTGCTAAGCTGTCTGCTGGTGGTACTTTTGTTATAGCAGCACCAGATAGTTAAGACACTCGGTAATATGTAATTTGTATGTGCATTAAATGTTTGAATGGCACCATGTGCTGGGCGTATGCAAGACACAGCAATGAACAAGGTAGACAGTCTTTGCTGTTTTGGAGTTTAGAGGACTATTCTAGACTGATGTGTGTATGGGGAAGGGGCAATGTGGAGTTTCGGAGGGGGAGGAATCCTAGCAGATTACAGTAGCAGAAGAAGATCAGTGGGTACAGGACTAAGAGAAGGACCTGAGTGCTCAGAGGGGAGCCATGGTGACCCACTTAGGGAGCCATTCTTAGCTTTAATACTAAATGGAAATATTGTTCATAAGAATAGAAAACAGTATATAACCTAAATGCTCATCAAAAGAAAGTGAATAAAATTTGGTATTTTCCTATAGCAGAATATTATACATCTGTGGAAATTATGGGTCAGTGCATGTGTTAACCTGCATCATTCTCTGAGACAATTCAAGCAATTTAGATATTCTACTAAGTCCAGCAGGATGCTATTTGAGAACTTCAAACAGGAGGATGAACAGATATGATTTAAAGTTTAAAGATGCTTATAACTGTTGAGAGAAGCGGGGAGACGAAAGAGAAAACCAGAGGGAGGAAGGCCAGTGAAGGAGCAGGGGTAGGAAGAGAGGGCAGGAAGATGGCAAATTCTGCATTCATACCACCAATAAAGATGAATCATCAAAGAGATTTACCCTCATGGTGGGCCCCTTTGGTCTATGGCTCCAGATCCGTAAAACGGTTGTTCACCTTATCACAAGAGCTACTTGAGTGCAAAACTCTGAGGAACACTACTGTGCAGAAACTATTGTGTTAGAGCATGTAAGTAGCCACCTGGAAAAAGAAAGATGGGATATTTCTAGTCTCTATACTTTATCCCATTAATCTGCCTCTGCATACTAGTCTACCACGTTCATTTTACTAGCTGTAGCATTAGAGTAGAGTTTAGTATCTGGTGGCAGGGCTGGTTGTCCCTCATGGTTCTCTTCTGAGAATTTTTCTCACGATTTTTGCGTCTTTGTTTTATATTAAGATGATTTCAAATGTTTCAGACCAGCACAAAAAAAAAAAAAAAAAGATAATGAGTGATGCAGCGTTTGAAAAATAGAAAGAGAAATGTGTTATAAACTCATTTATAAACACAAATGGAGAGAAAATCCTGTCTGTCTCTCCTCAGTCCCTCCCCATCCTCCTCGTCAGGAGTGGCCACTGAATTTGGTATTTTTTATTCCCACACACTTTTTTATTGTGATTGAGTGAACGTTTACAATGCAAGTCAAATTTGCATGTCTGCCTGTCTGCAGCTCCCTCTGCTCTCCTTGCCCAGTGACAGCACACTCCTCCTTTCCGTTCCATACATGTCATATCCTCTTAACAATCTGCTGTCCACTCCTCTCCACCCTCTTCACTACCGTCTAGTAAGAGGCCAGCACGATGACATCCTATAGATGCATAGAACCATAAAGTGCACACATGATATGGTCACTGTGTGTTCCTGAGTCCAATCCATTCATATCCAAAGAGTTCACCTCAGTTATGATCTATGATCAGGGGCAGTGTCAGGTCTAGGGGCCACGCTCCCAGGGGAACTGCCAGGCCTTTGGACTATCAGTTGTGTCTTTTAGTGGAGTTCTTAGGGTGGACTGCTTTTTTTCTTGTGTTGCCACTGGGACTTAACATAGTGAGCACCACCATGGCTGTCATTGGTGGTGGCTGGGTGCCATCTTGTTCTTCTGGTCACATGTTAATACAGTCACCCATTCATGTGGGTTTTTCTGTCTTCTGGGCTCTTTTTTCTCATGTCACTGTTGTCCTTGGTGATCATCTGTTCTGACTGAGTTGGGACCATGTGTTGTACCTCAAATGGCAGCTTACTAGCTTTTAAGACCCCAGATTCCACTCACCAACATGGGGTGGAGAAGACTCTCTTAGCAATAGGCTAGTTATGCCAGTTAACCTCAATGTCCCCTGAAGGCATGGTCCCTGGACCCCCCGCCCCTGCTACTCTGTCCTTGAAATGTTGTTATTGTCACACATTTGATTCACTTTTAATGCCTGTGTATGTGAATCAAAACATAGTAATCCGTAGGTTTCTAAATTTTAAATAAATGGCATTATACTTTATGTATTCTTCTGAATCTTGCTTTTTCTTTCTATTCAATATTATGTTTGAGAGAGTCCTTGATGCTAATACATGTTCTAGCCCATAATTTCCACAGACACAGGATATTTTACTATAGAAAAAATACTCAAATTTATTAATTTTCTTTTGATGGACATTTAGGTTACATACCACTTTCCATTTTTACAAACAATACTTCCATTAATGTTCAAATATGTGTCTCATTTGTACATTTCCAGGACTTTTTCTTGAGTCTCTACCTAGGAATGGATTTGTGTGTTCATAGGCGATTTACTTGTTCAGCCCCACTAGACGCAGCCAGCTTGACCTTGGAGTGGTTCTGCTTGCTTGTTTTCTTCTTTGAACTTCAAAATTAGCTTCACTACTTCCCAATGCCTGTATAAATAAATAATACTCCTATTAGGCTAAATCTATAGATTCACTTAGGGAGAATTAACATCTTTTTAATGTTTGTTGTTCTTATCCAAGAATATGGATCTTCTCCTTTTCCTTGCTATGTATACCTTTTCTGGTGCTATCATAAATGGAGTCTTTCTCTTCCGTTATATATTCCATCTGGCTGTTGTTTGTAATTATAAAAACATTGTCCATGGGACAAAGAGCCGCAAACCCGGGGATGCCTGGAACTACCCTTACAGCCTCTTGGAGAGCACATGGCCCTGTAGACATTCTGTGAATTTGGATGTCTAGTCTCCAGAATTCCGAGACAGTAAATTCTTGTTCTTATTTTAAAAAAGAAGACAAACCAAAAAAAAAAAATTTCCAGCCACATACCACTTTTATATGCTTCATTTTCACTGTTTATAGTTGCTTGTCAGTTGGTTCTCTTGGTGCCAATCATAGTGTATAATCATATTATCTACTGTTGACCGTTTTTATCTTCTCCTTCCTTAGCTGGTTATTCTGCCTCCTGACCTACAACAATGTTAAATAACAGTGGTGAATGTGGAAGCTTTGTCCTGTTGTTCATTTTTATGGAAAAAAAATTCTAGTGTTTTTCCATTAAGCATTTGTGTTGAGAAAGGTATTGTTCACTGTGGCAGAAAGAAGTATGTATCTATTCTTGTTTTATTGAGACTTTAAAGAAATCTAGCATGGATGTTGAGTATTATTAATTGCCTCTTCCACATTTATTGAGCTGCTCAGATACTGTTCTGGATCTGTTAATATGTTTAATTATATCATGGGTTTTCTTGTATCAAACTGTCCTTGTGTTCTTAGGACAAACTCCTGCCTCTCTCTTCTGTTTACTGTATCAATGCACTTGACCCCCAGTTTCTAAGCAAACTCTTTTTTCAGAGTTGAGTTGATAAAGGAAGTACTTAGACCTGGGAATGCACTTTTCTAAGAGATGATGTTTTCATTGGTAAGTGAGCTCTTTGCTTATCCTGGCCTTGAAGACCTTCTGTTGCTTAATGTCCCTGCCAGGAGTGTAGGCTTGGTAACTTCACCTTCAGCTACCCACCACTTGTCACAATTCTTGTGACAGGAACGTGGTCTGAGTTCCTTGCTGGGACCCTGTCCAAGAACCCATCTTTCCTAACCTTGACCCAGCTAGGGCATCTTCATCTCTAAAAGGGCAGATGCTTCAAGAAAATTCTTAGGCTGGGCTGTGTACTTGACCAAGGATGCCAGTAACAAACAGGTTAACTCTTATTTAAGAAGAGGTCTCTCCCTTGATTTGCATGAAAAAAGAGAACTCGGCCCTCTTGCATAGGAGAACGTGACTGCCCATCAGTGACTCCTTAGGTGCCCCCTCTGCAGAAGAAAGAGCAGTTGATTTGTTTTTAAGTCTAGGGTTTGTAAGTTGGCGCTTGCCAGCAAATGAGATCCCTCTTGCTAGGAGACTTTTCTTTTTCTTTTTGTTCCTGTTGGACAAATTAGACTCCATTTTTATTTCTTTCTGACTCCAGGCATCTCTGTGGGTCTCTGTTCTCAGGCTTTCTTTCCCCATTCCTTTTTATCCTCACTTCCCAATCGGCCACCACTCTGCTTCTTCCTGCCCTCCCACCATCCTATCTCTTGGTGTGTAATTTGTTTGCAGTCCAGTTGTCACTTTGGTTTACTGGGCTTCTTCTCAGCAGAATTATAATAAGTAGAGTGCTTTGCTGAACCACAGCTATAGTTCAACATCATTTGTTGAGACGGTCAAGCCTCTAGCAAACAGAGAAGGCACACGCCCTGTACAGAGGTACACGCTCACAAGTGTACTAGCAGCCGTCTGCATCTTTTTCCAGCCACGCAGATAGAAGATTTCAAGTCATCCATCTGAGAACCAGTGAAGCTACATGAATGTAGGAAGAGATGCCCCCAGGACTGCTTCTCTGCCCCTAGTGCAGCCCTGTGTGCCGAGGTTTCAGTGGCCTAGAGATTGCCCTGATTACAGATTTAATTAGTTGCATAATGATCAAGCTTAGGCCTATAAAAACCGTTTTTTGTTTGTTTGCCTTTGGAATACACTTAAAGATTCTAAACCTAAGCTGTGTTAACTGAAATGGGGAATACACACATTTCTTCAGGTGCCACTAGGCCTCAGATACCTTAAGGCTTCCCTTTGCACTGTGAATAAAACAAAAAGAGTGAACAAATCATAAATCCAAACAAAGAACAACCTTCACGTGGCCTAGGAGGCCCAGCTTATTCTGTCTCTAGCTCCTCAATCCAGCACAAGCCCACACTCCCCATATCCCCTCTCTCAGAAATACCCACAAGAACCTTTCACATCCTCAGAAGTACCAGACCCTCAGGCACATCCCTTGCCTCTGCCTGATACTTCCCAGCATGCACCAGCCTCTCTCCTTCATCAGGCCCTTCTTCCCATACTTCTGGTCTCCATGTCTAAACTCCTTCTTCTAGGTTATATTTCTGTCCACAGGAAGAAAGATGTGGTCATTTGCTCCTGTGAAGAGTAAAGCCTAGGAAATCCTGTATGGCAATTCTGCTCTGTCCTACGTAGGGCTGCAGTGCACTGGAATTGACTCAGTGGCACATAACAGCAACAGGCTAAGTTGAGCCCTGTTCCTTACTCTACCCACCACTGTTGGCCTTCTTCATCCACCTTGAGCAGTGGTCCTGAAATGAGTATTTGGGCCACTCTTTTTTTTTTTAATTTAATTTTTTAAATTAATTACAGTAAAAGAATAAAATTTCTAACATCTATCAATTATCTCATCTATGATAAACCCTCAGCTCCCCACTCACCCATGTAGCCAACACAGTCACTTTCTTCTGTGGAAAATTCTCTTGCTAAGTCCTTATAACAGGTGATGCTGATTGATATCATTCAGCATGATCTCTTCCAAATGAGACCATGTTATGAGATATTTTCTAAAATCATCATTTTTTTTTTATCATAGTGTAGTGTTCCATTGAGTATATGTACCATAGTTTGCTTATCCATTCATCTGTTGATGGGCATCAGGATTGAGTCCATCTTTTTGCTGCTGTGGACTGTGCTGCAACAAACATTCATGTACATGTGTCTGTTCGTGTGACAACCTTTATTTCTGGAGGATAAATTCCAAGCAGTGGAATTACAGGATCAAATGGTATATCTAGTTCCAGCTTTTTAAGGAAGCACTAGATTGCTTTCCAAAGAGGTTGTACCATTTTGCAATCCCACCAGCAGGTAGGAGAGTTTCAATTTCTCCACAGCGTCTCCAGCATTTATTGTTCTGTGTTTTTTGGATGACGGCAGCCTTGTTGGGGTGAGAAGGTATCTCATTGTAGTTTTGATTTGAATTTCTTTAATAGCTAATGATTGTGAGCAGTTCTGCATGTGTCTTTTGGCTGCTTGGATATCCTCTTTAGAGAACTGTCTGTCCATCTCCTTTGCCCATTGCTTAATTGGATTATTTATCTTTTCATGTTGATATTTTGTAATACGTTGTAGATTATGGAGATCAGACATCAATCTGACATATAGTTTCCAAATATTTTTTCCCATTCTGTAAGTGGCTTTTTAGTTCTTTTGATGAAGTCTTTGGATGAGCAAAAGTGTTTGACTCTTAGTAGTTCCCATTTATCTATTTTCTCTTCTGTTCATGTTTTGTCAGATTTTGAAGCCTGTCTACATTGTGTATTAAAACTTCCATTATTGATCCTGTTTTTTTCTTGGATGAGCTTTATTGTTTTAGATTTTATATTTAGACCTTTTATCCAATTTGAGTTGGTTTTTGTATAAGGTGTGAAATATGGGTCTTGTTTCAACTTTTTTGCAGATGGGTATCCAATTTTGTGGGATCATTTGTTAAAGAGACCGTCTTTAATTCAGTTTAAAATCTTCAGGCCTCTGTCAAGTATCAGCTGTTCATAGGAGTATGGTGGCATCTCTGGCATTTCAACCCTGTTCCATTGATCTATATTTTTCTTTTTGTACCAGTATCAGGCTGTTTTGACAACTTTGGTAGAGTAATAGGTTCTAAAGTCGGGTGGTGAGAGGCCTCCCAGCGTGTCCTTCTTCTTTAGTAGTGCTTTACTTATCTGAGGTTTCTTCTGCTTCCAAACAAAGTTGGTTATTTGTTTCGCCATCTCATTAAAAAATGTCACTGGAATTTGTATTGGGATTGCATTATATAAGTAGACTGCTTTGGGTAAAATAGAGGTTTTCACAATGTTGAGTCTTCCTACCCATCAGCAGGGTAGATTACTCCATTTATGTAAGTCTCTCTTAGTTTCTTGTAGTAAGGTCTTGTAGTTCCCTTTGTAAAGGTCTCTTATTTCTCTAGTTAGATTTATTCCTAGGTATTTTATCTTCTTGGGGGCTATAGTAAATGGAATCAATTTGGTGAATTCTTCTTTAATAAGCTCATTGTTGGTGTAAAGGAATCCTACTGACTTACTTATGTCTGTCTTGTATCCTGATGCTTTGCTAAACTCCTCTATTAGTTCTAATAGTTTAGTTATGGATTCCTTTAGATTTTCTGTATATACAATCATAGCATCTGCAAACAAGATTTTTATTTCTTCTTTGCTGATGTGGATGCCCTTTATTTCTTTGTCTTCTCTAATTGCTCTGGCTAGAACTTCTAGTACAATGTTGAATAGAAGTGGTGAGTGTGAGCATACTTGTGTGGTTCCCATTCTCAAAGGGAATTCTTTCAGTCTTTTACCATTCAGGACAATGAAGGCAGTTTGCTTTGCATAGATGCTACTGATTGTGTTGAGGAGTTTCCCCTCTGTTCCTATTTTTCTGAGAGTTTTTAGCATGAATCGGTGTTAAACTTTGTCAAATGCCTTTTCTGCATCAATTGGCAAAATCAAGTGATTCTTATCTTTTGTGTTATTAGTGTAGTTGATCACATTAATTGTTTTTCTGATGTTGAATCAGCCTTGCATTCCTGGAATGAAACCAACTCGATCATGATGAATTATTTTTTATATATGCTGTTGAGTTCTATTGGTTAGACTTTTGTTGAAGATCTTTGCATCTAGGTTGATGAGTGATATTGGTCTGTAATTTTCTTTTTTTTTTTGTGAGCTCTTTCCCTGGCTTTGGTAATAGGGTTATGCTGGCTTCCTAGAATGAATTTGGGAGTATTCCATCCCTTTCTATGGTGTGAAATAGCTTCAATAGTATCAGAGTTAACTGTTCTCCAACAGTTTGGTAAAATTCTGCAGTGAAGCTATCTGGGCCAGGACTTTTTTTGGTTGATAGATTTTTGATGACTTTCTCAAAATCTTCCTTTGTGGTAGATTTATTAAGTTGATCTACTTCTCCTTGTGGTAGTCTTATTGGGTGATATGAATCTAGAAATTTGTCCATTTCCTCTAGGTTTTCAAACCTGCTAGAGTAAAGACTTTCATAGTATTCTGCCATAATATTTTTATTTCAGCTGGGTCTATTGTAGCATCTCCCATTTCATTTCTTAATCAGGTTCATTGTATCTTCTGCTGTTTTTCTTTCATAAGTTTAGCCAATGGTTTATCAATTTTGTTGATCTTTTCCAAGAACCAGCGTTTGATTTTGTTAATTTTTTTGATTGTTTTTCTATTCTCTAATTCATTTAGTTCTGCTCTAATCCTTATAATCTGTTTCCTTTTGGTGCCTGAGGGGGTTCTTCTGTTGCTCTCTTTCTACTTGTTCGGGCTGTAAGATTAATTCTTTAATTTAGGCCCTTTTGTCTTTCTGGATGTATGCAGTTATAAACTGACCTCTGAGCACCCCTTTTGCTGTATCTCGTAGATTCTGGTAGGATGTGTTTTCATTCTCATTTGATTCCATAAGTTTCTTTACTGTGAAATATACTGAATATATAGAATATACTGAAATATAGAAATATTCTATATAGAAATATACTGAATATATAGAAACTATATAAGTTTCTATACTGTGAAATAGTTTCAATAGTATTGGGGATAACTCTTCTCTAAATGCTTGGTAGAATTCTGCCGTGAAGCCATCTGGGCCCGGACTTTTTTTGGTTGGCAGTGTTTTGATGACCTTTTCAATCTCTTCCTTTGTGATGGGTTTATTAAGTTGTTCTGCTTCACATTGTGATAATTTGGGTAGGTGGTATGAGTCAAGGAATTTGTCCATTTCCCCTAGGTTTTCAAATTTGTTAGAGTACAGTCTTTCATAATATTCTGTTATGATATTTTTGATTTCTGTTGCATCTGTGGTGACAACTCCCTTCTCATTTCTAATTTGGGTTATTTGTTTCCTTTCCTGCTTTTGTTTAGTAAGTTTAGCCAGTGGTTTATCAATTTTGTTGATCTTTTCAAAAAACCAGCTTTTGGTCTTTTCAATTTTTTCAATTGTTTTTCTATTCTCTAATTCATTTAGCTCTGCTCTAATCTTTATGATCTCCTTTCTTCCGGTGCCCAAGGGGTTCCTCTGTTGTTCTCTTTCTACTTGTTCAAGCTGTAGAGTTAGTTCCTTGATTTGGTTTCTTTCTTCCTTCCAGATGTGTGCATTTATGGAGATAAACAGACCTCTGAGCACTGCTTTGGCTGTATCCCATAGGTTCTGGTAGGAAGTGTTTTTGTTCTCATTGGAATCCATGAATTTCTTTAATTCATCCCTGATTTCCTCTATAACCTATGGTTTTTTGAGCAAGATGTTGTTCAGTTTCTAAGAGTTCCACTTTCTATCTCTGTTTTTTCTGCTATTGATTTCAACTTTGATGGCTTTATGATCTGAGAAAATGCTTTGCAGTAATTCAATGGTATGGATTTTGTTGAGCATTGCATTATGGCCTATCACGTGGTCAATTCTGGAGAATGTTCCATGTGCACTGGAGAAGAAGGTGTAGTTGTCTGCTGATGAGTGGAAAGTTCTGAATATATCAATGAGGTTTAGTTGGTTAATTGTGTCAGTGAGGTCTTCTGTATCTTTACTGAGCTTTTTTCTAGATGATCTGTCTAGTAATGAGAGTAGAGTGTTAAAGTCTCCCACTATTATTGTGGAGTCATCTAACTCTCTTTTGAGCGTAGTCAGTGTTTCTTCGACATATTTAGGTGCTCTGACATTAGATGCATAAATGTTTAATATAGTTAAGTCTTGCTTGTGTACTGAACCTTTCAGCAATAAATAGTGTCCATCTTTGTCCATGATGGTGGATTTGACATTAAAATTGATTTTGTCTGAGATTAGAATTGCCACCCCTGCTCTTCTTTGTTCATTGTTAGCTTGATATATATTCTTCCATCCTTTAATTTTCAGTTTTTTCCTGTCTTTAGGTCTCAAGTGAGTTTCTTGTAGACAGCATATGGATGGGTCGTGTCTTTTGATCCAAGATGACACTCGGTGTCTCTTTACTGGAGCATTCAGTCCATTCACATTCAATGTAATTATTGATAGGTATGTGTTCACTGCTGTCATTGTGATATGTTTATTTTTATGTTGATGGTATCTCTGTTGTTCTTATTATTCTGTTCTGGGACACTCTTTTTTGTGAGTTGATTTTTCACCTTTTTCAGAGCTGGTTTTATAGTTGTTGAGACTCGTGTGTTAGATTTCTTGAAATGGTATGATACATCTTTGTTGCGCTTTACAGCTGCCCCTATGAACCCCCTTAATATACTATTTATAAACCCTATTTTAATTACTACCAGTCTTGTCATCTTCCTCTCCATCTGGAAGGACTATAACAACTGTAGTACATCCCTCTTTTTATTATGATGACACCATAGTTTTCATGATGATCACTGGATTGCTTCTTTCCAAATCAAAGCTGTGATTTACTTTGGAGCCTTCCCTAAGTGAGCAGAGTATTGAGTAGTGTGTCATTCTAAAATATAAAGTTAGTGGTTTCGTTCTTCTAAGCCAAAGCCAAGAACTTCTTTCAGTATTTCTTGTAGTTTGGGTTTGGTTTTTACAAAGTCTCTGAGTTTCTGTTTATCTGGGAATGTCTTAATTTCATTTTCGTATTTGAAAGATAGTTTTGCAGGATATATAATTCTTGGTTGGAAGTTCTTCTCCTTCAAGACTTTGAATGTGTCGTGCCACTGTCTCCGTGCCAGCATGGTTTCTGCTGAGAAATCTGACGAGAGCCTACAGGGTTTCCTTCTGAATGTTAGCTTTGCTTTGAGTCTTGCTGCCTTTAAGAGTTGCTGCTTATGTTTCATTTTGTTGAGCTTGATTATAATATGTCTTGGAGTCTTTCTTTTGAGATCTCTATTGAGTGGCATACGATATGCATCTGAGATGTCTATATTCTCTTCCTTCATGATTTCTGGGAAGTTTTCTTTCAGCAGCTCAGCAACAATACTCTCTGTGTTCTCAGATGTCTCACCCTGTTCAGGGACTCCAATTAATCGAAGGTTGTTCCTCTTAATAGAGTCCCACATGCTTCTTAATGTTTCTTCATTTTTCTTGTTTCTTTTTTCTGATTTCTGCTCATAGATGCTGGCCTCAGTAGCTCTGTCTTCCAAGTCAGAAATTCTTTTTTCCATTTGTTGCATTCTGTTTTCTTGGCTTTGCATGGAAGTTTCTATGTCTTTGATTTTCTTCTTGATCTGTTGGATTTCAGAGTACTGGTGTTCCATCAGATCGAACAACTTGCTTAATTTTTCATTTTGTTCTGCTGCATTTTGTATAAGGTCTAGAAGGGCTCTGTATATAATCAATTTGTATTCACTTCCTGATGCTTTCATAAAAGTTTCTTCATCTGGAAAACTCCTTGGTTGCTTTGTTTGGAAGCCTTCTGAAGCCATGAGTGATTGCTTGTATGCCATAATTGTCTGTTGCTTTTTAGGTCCCATGTGAGTATATAGAGTCTGGAAGAGGTACTGTGAGGATGGATTGCAAATGTTTCTCTAGGCTGTCTTCAAATGTAAAGCAAAAGGTATCACAAGTCAGTTCACAAGTTAGTTAAGTTTTCAGGTGTGGAGGTCCCTCTTCTCATCTGACAAAGTAAGCACCACTATATCCAACCCCAGATGATAACAAACTAGTTCAGAATACAGCACTGCTAGTGCCCTGGTGGCCTCTGCTGACAGGGCCTAGCCTTAGCCAACACTGCGTCGAGTACTGGTTTTGTGATAGAAAAGCGCTCTCTTGTGGGCAGGCTCTGGCTCCCAAGCTAAGAAATAGGTCCAGCTGTGGCCACCGTACCCAAGATGGCGTCCTCCACACAGGCAGCAGACAGAGGGGCTAAAGGTGCCGAGAGGCAGCGATTCCTCTGCTTCTGTTGCAGGGCCCCCAACGTAGGCAGCACTGTGCAAAATCACTACTTTTCTGTCAGAGAAGCACTGTCCCGTTTGCAGGCGCTGGCCCCCAGGCTAGGAATGAGGTCCCGCTAAAATCTTGGTACCAACATGGCGTCCCGCACCCTGACCGCGGAGCTCTGTACAAACCCCACTGAGGCAGCTACAAAACGAAAGGCTCAAAGTGTCTAGATTAACAGAGTCCGAGCCTGGCTCTCAGAATATGGGAATTTCGCCTGCCTATCCCCCCAGCAGCGTGTCTGAGTCCAGCCGCCGGGCACGACCCAGCTCCGCCCGCCAGCCGAGACCGAGGAAAAAAAAAGTCAAAATGGTGCGTTTACCTTCCGTCTGTGAGAGCCGGAGCTAGCCAGGAGCGGGAGTCAGTGAAAGAGAGGAGGTTTTTCGCTGAGTGGTATGAAGTCCCAATTAACAGCTCTGTGCCATGTCCTGAGGCTGATTAGGTGACCAGAAGGCTCTGTTTGATTGTCAATTAAGGTCTCGGTTTCCAGAGGGATAGAAGGAGACGTGGGCTTAGTCTGCCATCTTGACTCCACCCCCTTGATTTCAACTTTTATGGCTCTATGATCTGAAAAGATACTTTGCAGTAAATCAGTGGTTTGAATTTTATAGAAAATTGCTTTATGACCTAACACGTGATCTATTCTGGAGAATGTTCCATGTGTACTGGAGAAGAAGGTGTACTTATCCATTGATGGATGTAAAGATCTGTATATGTTGATAAGGCCATGTTGGTTGATTGTTGCAAGTTGATTGTTGCAATGAGATCTTCTGTATCTTTGCTGAGCTTTTTTCTTGATAATCTATCCATAACTGAAGGGGAGTGTTAAAGTCTCTGAGTGTTGTTGTGGAATGATCTATCTCATTTTTCAGTGTTGTCAGTATTTGTTCAGTGTATTTAGGTGCTCTAGTATTGGGAGCATAAATAGTTAATATTGTTAAGTTCTGCTTGAGTAGTAAACCTTTCAGCAATAAATAGTGACTATCCTTGTCCACAATAGTGGATTTTACATTTAAAAAAAAAAAAAAGAGTGGGCCACTCTTGGGCAGTTTTCTGCCTCCAAGACTTCAAGTTGTGTGAGGGCTGGTGTTATATTCTAGTATTTATCTCCAGCCCTATTAGATGGCCCAGAGGCAGATTATCCAATGTAAGCACAGTGTTTATCTTGCTTACCAGATCATCTATAGTAACAATTCCACACATTTTTGTCACATCAGGCATTCTGCTTCTTGGCATGACTGGCATGTCCCAATCCCACAGCACCATCATACAGAATCAAAACCTGTTTTTCAAGTCTACAATTTTCTGATGGAGCAGATGACCTATTAAGTAAGATCATCTATGTCACTATGTTTTTGATGTGGTGAAACCCGTGTGAAATTGTTGACTACAGATTAGCATGTAAAGACAAGGAAGCCTGCGTTTACCGTGCTTATTGGGTTATATACCCCTGAGAGGGCCCTACAGAGCAGATTGCTCCATAAGGAGCTGTGGACTGAACTGAATGGAGCATTGCCTGCAAAGAGCTGTTAGCGGATGTTTACACTGCTGTGTGAAGTTTCTCTTTAGAGTCTGCTGCTTCTCATCCTGTTTCTATTGTCAGTATTCCTGTGTGTGTGATCTGTTCTTTGTCCCTGCCTATTTACTTGAGCCTGTGCTGGTTTCTCCCCGTAAGAGTAGAGGCTGAGAAGAGAGGGCTGTTCTTCCATCAGCATGAGTCACTGCAGTCAGTTCAGTGAGGCTGTCTTGAGGCTCACTGAACTGATGTGCTGACTTCCTGCTGAAATGCTTGGGAGGCAGAGACACTTGCCTAGGATCTTCCCATCTTACCACATCCAAGTTCAGCATGGTATTGCTGGGCAAACCGAAATGGACTGGTAGTGAAGGATCAGCTTCAGATGGGACTCAACTCACTGTGTGACCCAGAGAGCACCCTACGCACTCTGCTTCTCTGTTTTAGGTCCTCCTAGTTTGATCTTTCTAAAGCAAAAATGCAAACACTGAAACTTCTAAGGCTAGAAACTTCCTGAGAAGTCATCTAAACTGCCCCAGATTCTAAGGTAAGGTAGCACCTGGCACATCCATATTTTACTCTGGAAGTCTGTATCCTTTGTATACCTCTTCTCCCTGTCTAGTCATTGTCTATGAAGCCAGAGACTGTTGCTTTGATTCTTTATTTGGATTCTGGCAAATGAAGGAAGGTTCCAGAAGAATGATGGGAAGTTAAGTTAAGGGGAAGGGCTCTGATATGACATACCAATCAGCTTATGCCCCCAGACTCTCTGTCATGGGCCTTTCTCCACTAGCTCCTTAGGTCAGTATTTCACAGAAACACTAATCCTGCATACCTTTTGCTGTGGATTCAAATGTGTAGAGACTCTGTAGGACAGAGTAGAAATACTCCATAGAGTTTCCAAGGCTATACTGTTTACTGAAGAAGACTGCTGTATCTTTCTTCTGTGGAGTGGCTGGTGGGTTTGAACTGCTGACGTTTTGGTTAGCAGCCAAACACTTAACCATGGCATCACCAGAACTCCCTACACTTGTCATGGAAGACACAGTTTCCTCTGCGTCCTCGTCATGGCGACTGCTTATTCACAGAAGTGCATTGTAGAGCTAAGCGCTTTGTTCCTAGAAAATGTCCTCTCTAGATGGTTTTACTTCCCTAACTGGTCTTTTTCTCTTTAGTTTCCTTTCTCACTGGGACCCAGGAGCTGTACTGCTACTGCTTGAATGTCTCTTCTTTTCTTGTCTGAGCACTGTAAATCTTCAACATCTGAAAGGAGTGACAGCCTGCAGCCTTGGGCTTCTGCACCGAAGCATACTGTTGGCACCTTTATGTGTTAATAATTTTCCCCTCTCCTCTGAGATTTTCAGTTAAAACGGTGTTATTTAAAAGAAATTAATGCAAAATGGGAGTCTGTGTTAGGAAAGTTGTAGCTCCCTGCTGCCCTCTGGGCCGCCCTTTCTGCAGCCCAGCTTAGCCACCAAGAGTTGACACCAAAAGAGATCAAAACCATCTCCACTGGGTTTGCTGGCTTGGTGGGTGCTCAGTGAGTGAAACACTTTGCCCAGTGGCAGAGAGTTAGGGTCCAGATGGACACGGGGGGGTGGGTCTTGTTCCAGTGCAGAGGGTATGTTGGGGAGTGAGTGCCTGTCCTCACAGAGAGGGTGAGCTTGCTGAGCATAAATCTGTAACTGTTACCAATGAATTTTTTCTGCAAAGAAAATAAGAGAGCCATAGCTTTGAAGTGGAAATTTTCCAGGCTTAGCTGAAGCTGAGAAGGAAAATATGGAGGTAGGCTCTTTTGTATACAGATTCCGAATCAGAAAACACACGCTTTCCCCATTAAACATGCTTCAATATCTTTCTAGTACTCATGTAAGCAAAAGTGAAATCACCATTTATGAGCTCTAAGAGGAAAAGCCATTAGAATGTTAAGTAGGGCAGCTTAAGTTTCTATTCAAGTTCAAGCTGCTAGGGAAGGTGGGCTAATAATAGAGAAGTGTGCCAGGTTTATCTTCTGCATTTTGAAAAGAAAACAAGGGAAAGGGATGTTTGTACAATTTGAATCCAAATTGAAAGGTGCATGGTCCCCTTCATAAGGCTGCCCTTTACCCTTCTTTTTCAGGTATAGAAAAATATGCCCATTTCTGTAGCCTTTGCCAGCCATTGTCAGAACTGGTCAGCAAGGTTGTGGATGTGGTAGGGGTGGGAGAACAGGGATTGCAGTGGTTACCCTGAGTTCTTCTCCAAGTTTCTTGCTGCAGTCTGGCAGCGGGGAGTGTGGTCTTCCTGGATTCACTAGTTGTTAGCTGCTGTCAAGTTGGCTAGACCACAGAGTGACCCCATGAGCAACAGAATGACACATTGCCCAGTCCTTTGCCCTCTTCGTGATTGTTGTTATACTTGAGTTCTTTGTATATATATATATGTATACATATATATATATATATACTAGTTCTTCGAACCTAGGGAGCTCATTTTCCAGCACTCACTAGAGAGATGTGGCAATGCTGCACCATTAAGACCATTTTAATGGTGCACCCTTTTGGATTTTATGGCACGGCAAGTTCAGGGAAATAAGCTTTGAGATGTCATACAGACCACCTAAGCCTTCAGGCTGCTCACAGTCCTATAAGCTCCTCTACAGAAGCCGCTTTGCTGATATAGAAGGTATATTTGACTTACACTGATTACCTGCTGACTCAGTATCGCAGCCTTGACTGTCTTTGTCCCTCCTGTGACCTGATACACTGGATGTGAGTAAAAGGAAAATGATCGAGGTACCTATTTCATAGGGCAGTTGTGAGGATTCATAGGAGCACTGGCATCTGTGCCTGGCACATCCTACCCAAACCAGTTGCTCTCTAGTCAGTTCTGACTCACCATGACCTCATGTGTGTCGGAGTAAATCTGTGCTTCATAGGGTTTTCAGTGGATGAGTTTTCAGAAGTAGACCTTAGTGTTTCTCTTCTGAGATACCTCTGGGTGGACTCGAACCCCCAACCTTTTGGTTAGAAGCCAAGCACGTTAATAGTTTGCACTATCCAGGGATGGAACAGGGTAAGCACCCAATAATAGTTAATCTTGTTGTTGAGGATGTTATTGTTGTCATGACAATTAGCACTTTCACCTCTACTGAACATCACATCTCACCTTCATTCTTACCGGATGACTTAGTGATTTTCTCCTTGGTACAAGACCTGCTTCTTCGCTGATGACCCCACTGAGTGAGCTAGTTTTCACCACTGATCTTTGTAGAGTTAATCTCCTCCATCTCCTGTTCTCTGCTCCAAAGTCTCTTGGGTGCTTTACTTATCAGAGATAGTTCCCTGGGTCATGCTCAGCACTGTCGGGCTCACAGGGCAGCCACCACTTGGGCAGACATACTAGAAAGCACCAGGGGTTTGGCATTGATAGATGTGGGAATCTGAATGGAGAGTTGGCAGGCCTCAGGCCCATGTCTGTCATGAGGGCACCATGGGATTCGAAGAGGTGGTGCTTGGTGATGGGTTAGCCCATTACCCCAACCTCTTAATGGGGAGTAAGAGAAGAAGGTTGAGGAGTCTCCTTGCTGGTAGATGTCACAGTCCTCACATGGTATCTGCCTTGTCACCAGCAGGGGTGTGTGATGGTGTCAGGCGTGGGGTGGTGATGGGAGGTCTCGGGCTCAGATGATGGTCAGAGGTACCTCTGAGGCTTTTCCTGAGAAGGCTAAGGGCAGCTGTAGTCCCTGACTCCGTCACAGTGAGATTTCAGTTGGGAAGCCCAGAACACACCCCGTGCCCCAGTGTAGTCCTGAAGGGTGCTTTTCTTCTTCGTCAGCCTGTCACACTTAAGGTTGTGGCATTTTCCACCCTCCTCTTTGGCCTGGGGAGCCCTGAGGCGGTCCAGCATCTTTAAGAAAGTGATGTCCCATTTCATCCCCTCTGCACCCTCTCAAAGCTTCAGGGTCCCTGGCCAAGGGCAGAAGAAGAAGACCCAGAGCAGCAGCAGCCCTAGATGGCCAGTGGGGCCACAGCCTGGGTGCACACTAGCAAAGCAGAAAGAGATCGAGTCACAGTAGATTCCCCAAGATGTTCCTCAGAGCAGAAGTGGTTCTCATCTTCAGGCACCACCAATTTGCTCTCCTGGGATGCTTTCCCTGAGGACCCTTACCAAGACCATTCCTCATCCCAAACTCGGAAGTGGGATTTCCTCTCGGAAGTCTTACCTGGCCATCCTCCTGAAGGAGCCACCTTCTTCTGTTGTGCTGTTGACTGCCCCACTGAGAAGGTGATGGACACATGGTCATTTCTTGCTTTGGGCCTTTATTATTATCACAGGCCCTCACTGGTCTGGGCTTGGCAACCCTCTGAAGTCCTTGTGGATGAAGAGCTGGAGAGTCTCTTCCACAGGCAGCCTCTCGTCCTTTTGGACTCATACTGAATGTGCGTCAGGGCCGAAGCCTGTACCCCTTCCTGTGGTACACCGTTAAATAGCCACAAGTGTTTGTAGCTTGGGGCCTCTCTGATGAGTCCTGAGCTGGCACACTGATGTTGGCACATTGCACATGTAGAATGGCATTTCAGTGATGTCAGGTGGGCTGCCATGAGGAGTGGAGTCTGCCCCGTGATTTGGGGGTGAAGTGCTTGGTTTTCACCAGAGTCTGTCAGGGCTGAGAGGAGAGGAGTGACTGCCCATAGGGAAAGCATTCTGTCACAAACCAGCGTACCTTCTTCATACCCAACCTCCTAAAAATCACACTTCTACAGTCACCACCTCATGACTGTAGATATTGTCTTTGAAAAATGGGCTTCATGAATAGCTCCATCCTCAGATGGGACAGAATAGGCTGGTCACGATGGTAATGCATGCTGATGGCAGGGTGACAAGCAGGACCTGACTCCTTCTGTACACTGACCCGATCATTGAAACATCCACCCCGCATAACGGCACTCATTCAGCTTCTCTGCATTTGGTGGCAGACCAGCCGTGTGCTTCTGACTCCCTGGTGACTCCATGCAAATGACTACAGTCTGTATGCTCACAGATGATATCAGGCTGTGGCATAGTCTGTGGTTTGGAAGGGATTTTAGATTTTCTAGGCACCCATCTGTGTGAAGAGAGCAGTGTCTGTGCAAGTCTGTTTGCTTACTGAGCAAACAACTGCTTCCCAGGAGTGGGAATGTCTGCCCTCTTGAGTGTATCACTATTTCCCAGCAGAGAAGTTCTAGGGTTTCTCAGGACACAGGATCCAGCCTCCAGGACAGCTCTGCATCCTGACTCTGTAGTGCCTCACTATTGTCCTTCCTTGTTGGAAATGGAAGTAGGTACAAGGTGGGTGGCTCAGAACAATGAGGGGACAGACCTCTGGTTCGGGACAGTCTCTACAGGGTCTGGGTGTTCTCCATCATGATGTGCAGGGAGTGGGGATGGTGTGAGGGCAGTGTGCTAGGGAAGCATGGTATGGAGGATGTTGTGTGCCAATTCTTTATCAACCTCCAACAGTCAAAGGTAGATGCCCCCTACTTTCATGTTCCAATTTTTTTTTGTTTTTTCCTTTTTTTAAATTGTGATTGAGTGAAAGTATACAATTCAAATTTGCAGGCCCATCTATTTGTAGCTCCCTCTGCTCTCCTTGCCCAGTGACAGCACACTCCTTCTTTCCATTCCATACATGTCATATCCTCTTAACCATCTCCTGTCCCCTCCTCTCCACTCTTTCTACTCCTCTCTAGTAAGAGGCCAGTAGGACAACATCCTATAGGTGCATATAACCATAAAATACACAAATGATACGGTCACTGTGTCCCCGAATCCAGTCCATTCCTATTCAAACAGTTGACCTCAGTAATGATCCAGGATCAGGGGCAGCATCAGGTCTATGGGGCCATGCTCCCAGGGGAGCCCCCAGGCCTTCAGGCTATCAATTGCAGACTTTCAGTGAAGTTCTTAGGGCACACCCCTTTTTTTCACGTGTTGCCACTAAAGTTCCAGTCTTCTTAATTTCCTGGTGTGCTGGTCAGTGAAGCTGGGGGAAAAAGTTGGGCCGTGGATTCTTTACACCATCAGATGGGCTCGTAGGGCGTGCCTCAGGGGTTGGGAGTGGAGAAGACACTTGGACTTCCGATCCATGAAGTTTACCATAATTACTTTGACATCACCTTCAGCCTGGGTGCAGGATTATGGAATGTTGTTATGAATGTTCTACACAGAGTGAAAGTTGCCCTAACAGAGGCTGGGGTCCTCTTTCATGCATTTCAGTGTTTCACGAGGTCCCACACCGCACAGCTTATTCACTCCCCGCAAAACACTCAATGCTTGCATGCTTTAGTACCTTTGTCCTTGCTGTTCCGTATGTCTAAAATGTCCTTCCGTGCCTCTTTGACAAGCACACTCCAGCTTAATCTTTCCTCCCCTTCAGGCAGAATAAATACCTTTTCAAGGAAAACACTTATCGCATCCTGGGGTTGATTTATTTCCTTTTTATCAACCACCCAAAGCACACACTTGACAATGAACTTATTAGGGAAAGGGGAATGGTGGGAAGTCACTAACATAGCTGGTGGGTTTGCAAGGTACTGGAGAGACAGATGGTCCTAGAGCTTCGGTGCCAGGCCAAGAGTGGCAGACATAGGTGGAGACAGGTGTCATGGAGGCCTAGCTGATAGAACCATTCAAGGAGAACGGCCTTTCGGGTTAGAGCTTAATTGGTATCAGCATCCTTGGGTGATGGCAAATGGTAAACAACACTTTGCTGCTAGCTGAGAGGGTTGAAGTTTGAGTCTACCCCAAGGTGCCTTGGAAGAAGTCTTGGCCATCTACTTCTAAAAAACCAGCCATAGAAAGTTAATGCAGCACATGGGGACTCCATGATTTGGAATCAACAGAATGGCAACTTGTTTTTTTTTTTATTTGCTTGGGGTTCTAGTTACAGTGTAATCTGATATTTCACCTTCTTTGATCCTCAATTTCTCCTTCCGCAGAAATGTGATAATGGTACCTATCTCATAGGCTGCTGTGGAACTCATATGCAGTGATGCAGGTATAGTCTAGACGTAGTGGCTGTGATTTTTGAGCATCCTGGCTGAGAAGCCAAGAGGTACTTGGGAGTTGGGGACCTTACCTTTTACATTTGTATATTTGCCAGTGGGCTTAGCACAGTGAGTAGTCTGCCGGCTTGTCTGCCTTTACCTTTTTTTCTGTGAAGAGTTGAATAGCCTCAGAAGCTAGCCTCAGAAGAGTTTTGAGTCAGAAAGAGGCAGGATGAAAGTGGTAGTTACGAAGAGGACTGTGCCCGTGGTGTGTGGGGGATGGTTATAGTGGCGGAGAGGTGGGGAAGAACCTTGAGCCTGAGAAATCAGAGTATTTCAAACACACATCTGAGGAAATGTGAACAAGAGTCTCTAAGGTACGTGGAGGCTCAGTGGGGAGAAAGACTTGGACATACAGGTGGATGGGTGCGTGTGGGAAGATGTGTGTGGGTGTGGGTTGTATGCGCATGTGAAAAGGTGTGTGTGGCTGTATACAGGTCAGCGGAGGAGGGTAGGAGTGAGTGTGTATGTGTGGCTGTGTGTGGGGGGGGGTGTGTGCATGTGTGTGCTTCTAAAGGACCAAACACTGACCAATAGACATACATATGTCTTCAAAGAACTTGCTTTCACATGGGGAAAAAATAAACGTAATGAAGTCATTGGTTAAAAGTGGGATGGGTAGTTTGATAAGCTCATATGAGAAACTAATTCAGACTTGGGGGCTGGCAGAAGGCTTTTTTTTCTCTTAAGCTTTTGTTTTTTAATGTAACTTATTATTTCATTTTTAACTTTTTCCCTTAATTTTATTTTTTTATTAATTACAGTAAGAGAATAAAATTTCTAACATCTATCAGTTATCTCATTTATGATAAAACCTCAGCACCCCTTCCTACCTGTGTAGCCAACACAGTCATTTTCTTCTGTGGATAATTCTATTTTTAAGTCCTTGTAACAGGGGTCTTATACAAAATTTTTCCTTTTGACACTGACTGATTTCACTCAGCATGATGTCTTCCAGTTGAAGCCAGGTTATGAGATTCTTCCTAAAATCATCATTGTTCTTTATCATTGCATAGTGTTCCACTGAGGAGATATATGTACCATAGTTTGTTTATCCTTTCATCTGTTGATGGGCATCAGGATTGATTCCATCTTTTTGCTGTTGTGGACTGTGCTTCAACAAACATTTGTGTACATGTGTCTGTTTGTATGACAACCTTTATTTCTGGAGGATAAATTCCAAGCAGTGGAATTACAGGATCAAATGGTATATCTATTTCCAGCTTTTTAAGGAAGCACCAGATTGCTTTCGAAAGAGGTTGTACCATTTTGAAATCCCACCAACAGTGTAGGTGAGTTCCAATTTCTCCACAGCCTCTCCAGCATTTGTTGTTTTTGTGTGTTGGGTGAGATGGTATCTCATCATGGTTTTGATTTGAATTTCTTTAATAGCTAATGATTGTGAGCAATTCTGAATGTGTCTTTTGGCTACTTGGATATCCTCTTTAGAGAACTGTCTGTCCATCTTCGCCCGTTGCTTAATTGGATTATTTATCCTTTTCTTGTTGATATTTTGTAATACCTTGTAGATTATGGAGATCAGACATCAATCTGACATATAGTTTCCAAATATTTTTTCCCATTCTGTAAATGGTCTTTTATTCTTTCGAGGAAGTCTTTGGATGAGCAAACATGTTTGATTCCTAGTAGCTCCCATTTAGCTATTTTCTCTTCTGTTGATTGTGCTTTGTCAGATTTTGTAGTCTGTTTGCATTGTATATTAAAACTTCCATTGTTGATCCTATTTTTTCTTGGATGAGCTTTCCCATTTTAGATTTTATGTTTAGACCTTTTGTCCACTTTGAGTTGGTTTTTGTATAAGGTGTGAGATATGGGTCTTGTTTCAATTTTTTGCAGATGGATATCCAATTTTGCCAGGATCACTTGTTAAACAGACCATTTTTACCCCAGTTTAAAATCTTTGGGCCTCTGTGGAATATCACTTCCACATAGGAGGATGGTGGCACCTCTGAGGTCTCAACTCTGTTCCTTTAATTTGTATGTCTCTTTTTGCACCAGTGCCAGGCTGTTTTGACAACTTTGGTAGTAGTTCTGATGTCAGGTAGTGAGAGGCCTCCTGCTGTGTTCTCCTTCTTCAGTAGTGCTTTACTTATCTGAGGTTTCTTCCATTTCCGAACAAAGTTGGTGGTGTGTTTCTCCATCTCATCAAAAAATGTTGCTGGAATTTGTATGGAGATTGCATGACATAAGTAGATTGCTTTGGATATAATAGACATTTTCACAATGAAAATGCCGCCAGTGTTGGACTAATCTTCCTCTCTCAAAAATGAGCAAGTGGCTGTCTGACCTCTGCTTCTGCTGTTGCATAATTTATCGTTATTTTAAAGAATATGACAATTTTTGTTACGTAGATAGTTAGGTCCATATTTTCTTTCTTTAATGTAACTCTGATACCTTTATCACACTTAGACAAGTCAACAATTTTTTAGTGTTGTCTAATATCCGTCGACTTGGCTTGGCAATATCCAATCTGGATGAAGAGGCAATTGTGCGAATAAAACAAGGGGTACTACATGTTCAGTCAGGAAAGGTGTGCATCAGGGTTGTATCCTTTTACCATACCTTTTTAATCTGTATGCTGAGCAAATAATCCAAGAAGATGGATTATACAAAGAAAAATGAGGCATCAGGACTGGAGGATGACTCTTTAACAACCTACATTATGCAGATGATACCACTTTACTTGCTGGAAATGAAGAAGATTCAAGACCCTTACTGATGAAGATCAAGGACCACAGCCTTCAGTATGGATTGCACCTCAGCATCAGGAAAACAGAAATCCTTACCACTGGATCAGTAAGCAATGTTGTCAAAAACAGAGAAAGGATTGAAGTTGTCAAGGATTTCATTTTTCGTGGGTCCACAATCAACGCCCATGGAAGCAGCAGCTGAGAAATCAAAAGATGCATTGCATTGAAAAAATCTGCTGCAAAGGACTTCCTTAAAGTATTGAAAAGTAAAGATGTCACCTTGAAGACTGAAATGTGCCTGACCCAAGCCATGGCATTTTTCAGTCACATCATATGCATGCAAAAGCTGGACTGTGAACAAAGAAAGCAGAAGAATTGATGCCTTTGAATTGTGGTGTTGGAGAAGAATGTTGAATGTATCATGGACTGCCAAAAGGACAAACAGATCTGTTCTGGAAGAAGTACAACCAGAGTGCTCCTTGGAAGCAAAGATGGCAAGACTGCATCTTACATGTTTTGGACATGTTGTCAGAAAAGATCAGTCCCTGGAGTAGGACATCGTGCTTGGTAGAGTGGACGGTAGGTGAAAAAGAGGAAGACCCTTGATGAGATGGATTGACATAGTGGCCACAACAATGAGCTTAAACATAAAAAAAATTGTGGACATGGTGCAAGACCGGGCAGTGTTTCGTTCTGTTGTTGTGAGTCGGAACTGACTTGAAGGCACCTAACAACAACAACGACAATGTTCAATCAGTAGTCAGATTTCCCTTTGTGCCTCATAAGTGTTTTTATAGCTGACTTATTCAGCTGAGGATCCAAACAAGATCCACATTTCACGAATTCAGTTGATTTGCCACTCACATTTCTTAACCCATACATCCTCCCTCTCTTCTTGTCTTCTCATGCAATGACATTCATCCTCCAGAGTGTCCCACAGTCTGGCTTTTGCTGATTGCCTCCTCATGGTGTCACTTAACATGTTTCTTAGTTCCTTAGACATCCTATAAACTAAAAGTTAGACCTAGAGGCTCTAACAGGCTTGAGTTAGACTCAGTTTCTCCACAGGCATTTCACTTTCTTGTTTAACCGCTATCAGTGGCCATTGTCTAGACTTAGGAAGGGTGTCTCATTGGGTGTAGCATCTAATCTAAAGTCAGAAAGGTGAAAAGAGTCATGTGGGGAAAGGTAGGCTGGTGTTCAAGGCAAAGGAAACCGTATGGTTAGGCTTGGGAGTAGGAGAGGATGTGTCGGAACTGGGAAAATTTCTGAGGAGCTGAATGGTAGGTAGAAAGAGAGGGACCCCAGTAAAGGAGGACTGCGGTAGGAAGGAGAGCTGTGAATATGCCTTCAGGAACTTGGCCAAGCCTCTTGAGCTCTGTGAGCCTTATTGGAAAAGGGGCACAATACTAGAATAACCTCTTAAAGGGTGTGTAGAGATGAAAAAAGAAAGCAAATGTGAAATGTTTATCATCAGCCCTCCCCTCCAAAAACCAGACCCACTGCTGTTGAGTTGATTCCGACTCACAGTGACCCTTAGGACAGAGTAGAACTGATTCATAGAGTTTCCAAGGAGCTCCTGGTGAATTCAAACTGCTGGCCTTTTGGTTAGCAGATGTAGAGCTTAACCACTAGGCCCCCAGGGTTTCCCATTTATCACCAGCACCTGGAAAATAGAGATCCGTGGATGTTGTTGGTCATGATGATGATGATGACCATGATGATATAGAGGCATGGGACAGGGAGCTTGGGCTTTGTCCTAAGGTCCATGGGAAGGTATTAATAGCTTTTGGGGAAGACACAAATGGTCTGTGTTTCAGGAAGCCTGATCCATCTGCAAAATGGAGAGTAGATTTGTGGGTGCAAGAAAGAGGGGTGAGACAGCAGTCAGCGACAGATACTACTGTCCAGGAGAGAGGTAGCAGTGACAATGTGCATGGAGGCAAACTGACTTATTGGGAGGAATCTAGAGAGTGAACACACAGAAGAGGTGATAGACAGTGCAGAAATGGAAGGCAGGAGTCAGGAAGAAACATAGATGTTTTTTGCCTGAGCCTTTGGTAAGAGGGTGGTACCACCCACCGTGACAGGGGGTTGTCTTCAGAGCTGCTGGGTACCAACTGAGCCTGTGTCTGAGTCTGTGTCATCAGTGAATATTTGTGTGTGTGCTGCTTCAGTGATACATTGTATGTATTTTAATATATGCAATAAAATAAAAATTATTTAAAAATCAGATAAAGATGAAATAAACAATATTTTAAAATATCTTGCTGTGATTAAAATGGCTTCTTAATCTCATTAGCTGGTACAGCAAGGCAAAATATACGCTCAGGGAGAAGTTCATCATTAACGGTAGTGGATGTATATCCATATTTCAAATCATTTCCTTGATTATTTGGTGTTTTGGGCCAATTTCTGGTGAGATCTGATTAGACTGTCATGGGTTTTAGCTCTAAGGGTGGCTGATGAAGAGCTATTACTGGGAGAAGGGCAAGTGTTAGGAATCTAAGGCCCTGGGAGCTTTGTTTATGCTTGCAATATTAGAATGGCTTAACTTGTGGGTTCTTTCTTAATATTGTCTTTAGTTGTGGCAAAATACGCATAACAGAACAGTTGCTAATGTGGTAATTTTTATAGGTATAATTCAGTGACCCTGGTTACAGTCTTCATGTTAGGCTATCATTTCACTATCTTTTCTGACTTATTCTACCGCCATTAAGGTAATATCAAAGCTGCAAACCAAACCCATTGCTGTGAAGTCAGTTTTGTCTCATGTCAACCCCATGTGTTATAGAGTAGAACAGAACAATGGAATTTTCTTGGCTGTGGTATTTACAGGATCCGTCACCAGGCCTTTCTTCTGTGGCCCCCTGAATGGGTTCCAATCTCCAATCTTTAGGTTACTATTCAAGTGCAAACCCTTTGTCCCACTGAGGGATAATGTCAGTGTCCCCTAAACAGTACCCACCCCTTCTAACCACTAAGAAGCTTTGATTTCTATGTATTTGCTTTATTTCAGTATAAATGAAATCATGGAGCATGTATGCTTTTGTGACTGACTTGTTTCACTGAGCCTGGTGTTTTCAGGGGTCATCATGTTATGGATTTCAAGTATCTGAACAGATAAGTAGTATTCTATTGCATGTCCACACAACATTTAGGTTATACTTTCATCTGTTGATGGACACTTAGGGTGATTCCACATTTTGGCTGTTACTGCTAGTGCTCTTTGCTCTTTTAAAAACACTTATTCCATTTTCATTAGGAGCAGTTTAGCCTAAACCAGATAATATAATTTGCAACTGCTCTGCACAGGCATCTATGGAGTACAGTCCCTCACTCCGGAAATGAAGGGTTAGTGCACCCAGGCCACCCGCCACATGTTGCCCTCTCACACTTCTTTCAGGACACTGCAGAAACCTTACCTACCATGAGACCCCTGACTGTGGCCCAAGAGCAGGGTGCCAAAGTCCATCCACATATTCAGTGTTACCAACCTTAGTTTTGTCTTCTACCTTCATTTGTGTATTAAAAAGAAATAGACCCAAGAGACTTGAAAGCAGGGACACAAACACGTATGTGTACACTAATGTTTGCTACAGCATTGTCCACAGTAGCCCCAAGATGCAAACAATCTAAGTGACCATCAGTAGATGAATAGATAGACAAAATGTGGTATACACAGGCTGTTACTGGGTGACTTTGAATAGATTCTGATGCACAGTGACCCTACAGGACAGAGTAGAACAGCCTTGTAGGGTTTCCTAGGCTTTAATCTTTACAGCAGCAGATTACCAGGTCTTTTCTTATGTGGAGCCACTGGTAGAGTGGAACTGCTGCCCTTTAGGGTTAACAGCTGAGCTCTTAGCCATTGTGCCCACCAGGCACCCTTGTATTCCACTACATGCAGTGGAATATTATGCAACCATGAAAAGGAATGAAGTTTGATACATGTTACAGTATTGATGATGTTTTAGTCAGCTAGAGCTGCTCTTGCAGAAATACCAGAGTGGATGGCTTTAACAAAGGAAAGTTTATTCTTACACAGTCTGGTAGGCTACAAGTCCAAATTCAGGATGTCTGCTCCAGGGGAAAGCTTTCCCCATTGTCAGTCCTGGAGGAAAGTCTGGTATTGCATCAGTCTTTGCCCAGGGAGCATCTTGGTGCAGGAACCTCAGGTCTGAAGAACGCGCTCTTCTCCCACTGCTGTTTGCTTGCTGGTGTGAGGTTCCCAATTCTCAGCCTGCTTCCCTTTCCTTTTATCTCTTGCAGGATGAAAGGATTAAGGGTGGAGCAAGCCATACTCCAGGGAAACTCCCTTTCCAGTGGAGCAGGGAGGTGATCTTGTGAAGGGATTTACAGCCCTACCCTAATCCTTTAATATACAACATAGGAAAACCACGAAATGGAGGACAGTCACAGGATACTGGGAATCATGGCCCAGCCACAGGGCTACACATATTTTTGGGGAGACACAATTCAATCCATGACAGATGAACTGTGAAAACATTATGCTAAGTGAAATAAGTCAGTCACAAGAGACAAGCAGTGTATATCATTTATCTGAAAGATACAGAATAATAAATGCATAAAGATCAAAGTTTATAAGTGGTTACCAGGGGCAGGAGGGAGGACAGAATGGAAGTTATTGCTTAAGGGGTGTGAGTTTCTGTTTACCCACTGCTTTTAAGTTGAGTCTGACTTTCTGTTTACAGTGATGAAAAAAAATTTTTTAAAATGGATAGTGGTGAAGGTAGCCCAGCGTGGTATACATGGTTAAAATGCCAACTTTTTACTACATAAATTTTACCATAGTAAAAGAGATGGGGGAAAAAAAAGACATAGAAATAGAAATTCAAATACTCTCCTTGTAGCTCAGGGGTTGTCTGGACCAGGTGGAGAAGACCAGGTGCTCTTGGGAGGTTGTTGAGGCAGACAGGGCTCCAGGGGGCTGACTCATGGGCTCTGAGCACCTGCCCAGGGCTCTAGTTTGGGCCTGGGGTCCCACTGCGTGCTCCTGCCTTCGTGTACCCCTGAAGCTCAGCAGGTCTGGTCAACTGCTGTTGAGGTGAGTCCACTTGACACTGAGAAGGCAAGGGTGCTTTTGTAGTTAAGGGGGAGGTAGAAGGTTCCAGAGCTTCCTGTCCACCCTCTCTGGTCTCTTCTTCAGTCTGCCCAGGAGAAGCTTACCCCTAGATGTGTGTTGACCTGCATATTTAACAGCATCACCTTGCTGAATTTTCTGAGAGTCACCTTCTCAGAAAGTCCTGATGGCTGGAAACTGGGGGGTATGTGTGGTCCCCTTTCTCCTCCCACTGCCCACTCATGTGCCAGGCTTTATTCTAAGGAAGAAGATGATTAGATTACTGTAGGGTGGAGGGGGAGGCTGGGTGCCCACCAGAGACTGGAATCAAGTACAGATAATGGATTAACTCGGTGGAGTCGGAAGAAAGAGATTTGTGGGGTTGTTGAAAATTGTCTGGCGTTCCAAAGCTGCTTTTTATTTGGTTGCTGCTAATCCTTGGCCCTAATGAGCCCACGGGAGACTGATGGGCCCGCTTATTACCCCGTGCTGAGCAGTTCCTCTGTGACCTCCCAACAGCTGAACTTGCCCGTGAAGGAAAGACTGGAGGATTATGGTCCTCACTGGTTGTTGCTGTAACATTTTTTGATTGAGAATGAGGAGACAGCTGCTGAAGGAGCCAGCACACTTCTCAGGGGAGAGGGTCACCTGGAGCGCTTTGTGACGGGTGTGTCCACCTACCTGCCTCTGTCTTGTCTGCTCCGGGGGCTGGAGTCGGGGGAGCTGCAGGGGAGAGGAGCTGCAGAGGCAGATGCAGGGCGTTTGCCTCTCCCAACCCTGAAACAGAAGACAGCTCTGGATTTGAGAAGGGGTAGCGATCCTGACCAATCAGCAGCTCCTACTGCTTGGTGCTTTGACCCCTAAGGGATGGTCCCTCTCTGTGGTGCTGGATGCTGCCCTCTGATTATCGCAGCACATCGCCTGTTTGGTTTTTCTCCATCTCACTCCCACACACATTTTGTGCATGAATGGGTACAGTAAAACCAGTTTAATTTGCTGTTAATTCTCTGTTCAAAATATTCTCCTTTGTTTAAGGGACTTAGTCCCTTTCTTCATTCTGAGAGGCATTTTGTGAAAGCAGGCAGCTGGTGGGCTGGTGGAGGGGAATTCTGAGGGCAGGTGTCGGTCAGGACCGGCAGCCCGGGTCCAGGTGGTCTGTGGGGATTGAATGCAGGTTTTCTGGACATTGGTGGGTACAATAGCATGGGAGTTGTCCCAGAAGCCCATTAGGAGGTAGACCCACAGTTGCTGGGCTAGGGGATGATTTTGATCGAGGGGTCACTTAGTGCTCAACTGATCTAAAGATTGGTGGTTTAGGCCCACCCAGAAGTGCTGCAGAAGAAAGACCTGGTAATCTACTTCTGTAAAGATTCTGTCTTGAAAAGTAGAATAGTTCTGCTCTGTGACATGTGGCATTGCCTTAGTGGGAATTGACTTGGCAGCAATGCTTCCCCTTGGTGCGGAGCTGCTGTCTAGGTAATGGAAGTCTGCAAAGCCTTGTTATTTCCCCTAAATTCCTGGGCAGCCCTTGGCCTTCTTTGAGGTGGTATGTTGCTGTTGGCTTCTCTTCTGGAGGCTTCTTTACCCATCTGCTGGCTTCGCTGCTTCTGCCACCTGGTTTTGCCCTCCTGCATTTTCTCTTGACTGATCTCCTTCAACCTGCCTCTGATTGGTGGTTCCCATTTGAACAGAGGGGACTCAGCTCTGAGCCCAGGGCCCATTGTCACTCCCTGTGGCAATGAATTTCCATTGATGTGGCGAGTCTACAGGTCCCCAGTTGATAAACACATAAATTGCACATATTCCTCTGCTAATTCATTAGTGTTGAATGAGGCCTGTACCCCCCATGCTTGTCCTTTTTCCCTTCATATCCATTAGGAAGGACTCAGAGTCCCTGTTGAATCTTATTGAAACCAGGTAGCCCAAGAGGATGGCATCATAGACCAGAATTAGGCCAGCTGTCCTCCCTAGGTACACTTTTCTTAGATGGCTTGTGAATATGAGTCATGTGTAATTTTGTTTTGGTTCGCTGAATGTCCCCAGGATCCCCACTGGTGTCCTTGTAGTGTTCTGGAGGTCACACAGGCTTACATGAAAGTTTGTAGGTGTGCTGATAGCTGTAAGGGTATTTTTTTTATTGTACACTGTAATTAGTTGAATGAAAACTGCAGAGAAATTTTCAATATCACTGAAATAATTCTGTCGGCACATTGGTCCAGGCCAAAGCTCTTGCCTGGCTATTTTTAGCAGCCATCAGGTTGGGCCCCTATTCATGGTGACCACATGAACAATGAAACAGAATACTACCCAGTCTTGTACCATTCCATGATTGGTTGTGGATCAGACCATTGTGATCCACAGGGATTTTCTTGGCTGATTTTTGGAGGTCGATTGCCAGACCTTTCTTCCTACTCTATCTTAGTATGGAAGTGCCCCAAGCCTGCACCAACAGATGAGTGATGGCCGCATATGAGGTGCATTGGCTGGAAATCTGACAGTAAAAGGTGAGAATTCTACCGCTGAACCATCACTGCACTAGTGTCGGGCAAGTTGCAGCCTGTTGGCCAAATACATCCCTCAATCTTTTAAGTAATTACAACAGGGATGTTTATGGTCCTGAAAGTTTAAAATGTTTACTATTTGGCCCTTTACAGAAATTTGCTGGCCCCCAGTGTGGACCATCACGGTGCAAGGCAGAGGCGCTCCAAGGCCAGCGCTGCATCAGGGCTGCCCTGCAGGCTGTGCCAGTTTGCTGGGCCAGATGCTCCCCCAGAATGAGGCTGCTCCCCAGCCAGGATGGCATTGTCACTCCTAGAGGGCTGAGTCATGCAAGCCTAGCTTCCTTTCAGGTGATGACATTAAGTCCAGTTTGTGTAATAAGATCTCAAGGAGTGGGACAAATGTATGTCTCTTAATGGTATTTTGGAAATATGATAATGTCTATGAGAACATTTTGTAAATTCTAATGGCTAGACAAGGGCTATTTATAAAAAATAGAGATCTTAATTTTTATACAATTGCCTAAAAATAGGAAAATCATGGTGGTGTAGTGGGTTAAGTGCTGTGTCTGCAAACCAAAAGGTCAGAAGTTTAAATCTGCCAGTTGCTCTTTGGAAACTCTATGGGGCAGTTTTCCTCTGACCTATAGGGTTGCTATGAGTTGGACCCAACTCGATGGCAGGGGTTTCTGGGGGGCTTAAAAATAATAAAAGGTAGCATTATAAAAAAAAATCCTATTGCTCTTGAGTTGATTTTGACTCATAGTGACCTGATAGGACAGAGTAGAACTGCTTCATAGGGTTTACAAGGAGCACCTGGTGGATTCGAAACCGTGACATTTAGGTTAGCAGTTGAGCTCTTAACCACTGCACCACTGGGGCTACGAGAGGCAGTATTGATGAGTGATTCAGGCCAGGTACTACGCTAACCAAGGAGCCCTGGTAGTGCAGGGTTTAAGAGCTTGGCTGCTAACTGAAAGGCTGGCTGTTCAAATCCACCCACCCAGCAGCTCCATGAGAGAAAGGTCTGTTGATCTGCTTCTGCAAAAATTGCAGCTTAGAAAACCATACAGAACGGTTCCATTTTGTCACGTGGTGCTGCTATGGGTCAGAATTGACCTGATGGCACTCAACAACAACCGTGCTGAATGCTTCTTAAACCATTCATTGGATCTTCATATTGCCTTGAGAAATAGGTATATCACACCCATGTTACCTGGGAGAAACCTAGGACTCAGAGAGGTTAGATGGATTGCCCTAGGCCACATAGTTACCAGTGACAGCTGGATTAGAACCTATGACTTTTGACTCCAGTTCATAGTGCCCTTATCCGCACCATGCTGACTGGGTAGGAGTCCCTGCTAAAGAAGGCAGGCTTGCATTTTCCACTGCTAGTATGCAAAACTTTGCATTATCTTCTTAAAGAAAAGGATAAATGTGCTCAAGGTGCTTGGGGAAACATAAAGAAAACAGAGTGCCTTTCTCTCAGGCCGTTCTTACATTCAGCCTTGAGTTTTGTTTGTTGTAATCAGCTGATGAACCTGCTGCTGTCATGTCAGTTCTAACTCAGTGTAACCTAGTGTGTTGCAGAGTAGATAATATTCTGTAGAATTTTCCTGGCTGTGACCTTTTGGAAAGAGATTGCCAGACCTTTCTTCTGTGGCGCCTTGGATGGATTAGAAGTACCAGCCTTCTGGTGGGCAGCTGAACACTTAACCATTTGGGCTACCCACGGACCCAGTTTGTAGAGTGAAGGTGCATTGAATTTTGCTGCAGGGTGAACTTGAACTACAGGCACCATGGAATTGGCTGGGCAGGATACAGCCACTTCTCATCACATTACAGTAACTCTTCATGAATTGGGGAAAAGGTGGCCCACGCCACCAGTAGTACTGGTTATGGGAATAAAGAGAGGGTAAAGAGAATAGGCATCTTACCAGAAATAGTATTTTTTGTTTATGTTCCTGAATTGAAATATTCATAAAAGCCTTGGGACCTGGCGCTGGTGGACATGAGTTGACTATATTGGACAGTGAGGAATAAGTGTCCATGTCTATTCTGGCCTCATATGCATTCTGCAGCATGTTGCTGTACTTAAGTTGAAGGTCTCCTGATGCAGGGCTAGGGACCAGCAACCTTCCAGACAGGCCCTTTTCCTAAGATGCTGCAGGCCAGAACACTCTCTGCCTGGCTGACTCAGTCACTGATCCCTTCACCCATCCTGGCAGCAGACATTGGTCAGCTTGTGCACCCTGTTCTAACCATACCTGGGCCCAGTCCCTGCCCTCAGGAAGTAGTGAGCTTACACAATGCATCTTCCTTTTTGCAAACTCTCCTGTCTCCAATGCCAACCACAAAGGTATGGGACCCTCTACATCAACATATAGAGGCATCACTGTAGCAGGAATGAAGGTGCTGATATTTCCAGTGGATGCCTGGGATGGTGACCGTGCCAAGCCCTGCCACTCTGCAGTGCTGTGAGCTCTGACTGACAGGGTGGGCCCTCTCATGGGCTTTCTTGGTCCAGGCTCCAGCTGTACTACACAAGGGCTCCAGACCTCACAGTCTCTCCTGTGGGCAGCTTGCAGGGAAAAGGCCTTGTTCCCTGTGCTTGTCAATGTACACTGCATAGAGGGAAATGGAGCTTTTGTGAGTTCCCAAGTGAACCCACTGGCCCATTGTGCAGGCTGCTGTCTCCACAAAACTTCACCAGCACAGTGAGGACAGGGGCCGGGCTGGGAAAGGCCAGATGGATTCCTGGCCAGCGCTGAAAGTGGGAAAACACCACTCACCCAGCAATACCCTGTTAAATAGCAACAGCAGCACAAAGAAGGAAGAAAAGGAGGGAGTGGGAAACAGGGAGGGAGATGACAGACGAAGGCTTGAGGGGTGAGAAGGGAAGAAGACTGAGGAGTACAGAGGGGGAAGGGGCGTGAATGGGGGCAGGGACAGGGGCTGGCCAAGAAACTGTTGCCACCACAACTTATACAGGGAGCTGCTGTCAGGAGCCTCTCAGGTCTTAGGGATGGAATCAGAGCTCTCCGGACTGATGTTTCTCCAAGAGAGATCTTAGAAAGCTGATGGGATTCTTAAGGGATTGATGTTGTCAGTGGCTGTTGAGTTGGCCTCCAACTCAATGGCCATGCTGTACACAGCAGAACGAAATGCTGCTGAATTCTGTGCCATCCCCATGATCAACTGTGGGTCGAATGGTTGTGATCTACAAGATTTTCACTGGCTGATTGTCAGGACTTAAGCATGAGGCCTTTCTCCCTAGTCCATCTCAGTCTGGAAGCTCTTCAGAAACTTGTCCATCTTCATTGCAACATGTAAGTCTCCAGTGAGACATGAGTGCACTGCCCGGGCATGAAGCTGGATCTTCTACATGGATGGTGGTAATTCTACCACTGAACTGTCACTGTCTTTAAGGGAACTGATCAAAATGAAAAAAAAATGGCCATTGAGTTGGCTGGGACTGACAGCAATCCTATAGGACAGAGTAGAACTGCCTCAGAGGGTTTCCAACACTGTAAATCTTTGCAGAAGAACACTTGTCACCATCTTTCTCCTGCAGAGTGGCTGCTGTGTTTCAACTGCTGACCTGTTTGTTAGCAGCAGAGCCCTTAACTAGTGTGCAACCAGAGCGCCTCAAGGGAACTGACACAGGGATGAAAACAGCCCCACCGGTGCTGTGAGAGCTCTGCAGGCGGATGCTGTGCTCCGGGGATCCACGCACAGAAGCAGCAGGTGACAGTCCCCTTATGCTCTGTGCTTCTCAGACCATGTGGAGTACGTCAGACTCAGCAGTGGCTGCTGCGTTGTCAAAGAACAATCAGACAAAGTGGTGGGCCTGAATGATGCCCTGATGAAACCAGAAATATGGAAACTGGAAAAGAGAAAACTCACAATGCCTTGGCCCCTCATAATTTGAAAGGCTGTCACAGAGAAAGAGGTGTAATTGTTTTGTGGGGGCTCCTCCAGGAGCAGAACAAGGGTCAAAGAAGAGAAGTTTCCAGGAGCCAGACTTCCTGTGGCTGAGACTATTTAATGAGGAAGTGATCTGGGAAGGTAATAAGCTCCTTGTCTTCAGTGGTGTGAAGCAGAGACTCAGTGACCAGTGTGCAGGTCCTATGTCAAGGTTCCATCCCGGGGTGAGGGAGTGTACCAAGCGTCTGGGGCTTCCTAAACCTTCAGAAGTTGTGAAATGAGAGCCAGGTGCCCAGATTTGGGCCCTAGAAGCCCCCACTGCAGTTGGATAGCAGAAAGTAATGTGAATGAGCAAATGAAGTCTGGGTCAGTCAGAGTGGAATATACACAACAGACTTCTAGATCCTGAAGACACTGAACTTGATTTTAATTCATAAGGAAGAGAGCTGCAAGTACCATTTTTCCTGGAGCCTGTCCTTTTGGCTGGTGAATCTAGATGGCGAGTCTTGAGTCTCTAGCCTCTCAAGGAAACCTTTGCCCTCACCTGGCAGGGAGAAGGTAAGTCAACTACTGACCCTCCGTTTGGGCTTCCAGCTTTGAAGAGGAGGTGACTTCCAAGTCGCTCCTGGGTGGCAGTAGTTAGAAGACTAGAAGCTGCACTTCACCTTCCATTTAGGGCCTCTAGGGATCAGTCCAACCTCAGTGGTTGTACACACAGGAAGACTGGGTAGAGAGAGGTCAAGGGACGGTCTAGACTCACCCAGTTTGTCGATGGTGGAATCCTGCCCAGCCACCGGGTCACCTGTCTCCTAAATTATTCCCTATTTGGCAAACTCATGTCTAAATGGCCTCCTTTGTCCACTTCTCACTTCAGTTGCTTGTTAGATGGGAATGGGTCTGTCAGTGGGAGTTCATATGTTGCTGTGATGCAGAATCAAGTTTCAGTGGCGCTTCCAGACCAAGATGGACAAGGAAGAAAGGTGTGGCGATCTACTTCTGAAAAGCAGTCGCTGGAATGGACTAAGCTGCCATCACAAGGATGGCACAGGACCAGAAACACTGTGTTCTGCTTTGCATGACATCGCTGTGAGTTGGAGGTCAACTCAGTGGCAGCTGGGAACTACAAGTGCGACAGCTATAGATGCTGTCTGTCCTAAGGACTGGGACACATAAAGCATGGTGTAGGATTTGTACAGTCCCCCAAGTAGCAAGACCAAAGCCCTGGTGGCTCTAGGGGCATGACAGCTGTGGCACTGGGGGATCTAGGTCTCAGCCTTCCTCTGACCTTTCTTCCTCTCCCCTCCTCTGACTCTAAGAATGTCTGTCACCCCAGGAATGGACCTATTGTCAGTAAGGAGATGAGATGCTACGGCAAGAGCAGGAGGAACTCTGTGACTATTAGGGCCTGCTTGACCCTACTGGGAGAAGCCCAGAAGGACACCTTTAAGGTGAACAGGGGAGTTTTGCCTGCAGTGTCAAATTCCTCCAGAGACCTTTCTGTGCAAAGCGTCTACTGCCGGCACTTTGTGAAGCTCCTGGGGAGGACATTTATGGTATGGAGAGTATTTGGGATCCCAGCAGATACTGGATGCCAGGAACTAGTCAATGCTATTGATTTGGAAACACAAATAGAAGTCATCCAAAGGCTCTCTCCAGCTATCTTGGCGATGACAGAGAGACCTTAGGACCTTAGCAGCATGAATGACAGGCAGAGCTAGACGTGCTTTCCCTGCCAAGGAGGTGCAGAGTGGTGAATGTTCCATTCCTTGGTGTGGGAGACATCTTAGGATCAGAGGAGGTAGCCTTGGAGGGGCTCTGGGTATCATGTTGATCACCTCCTGCGACTATACAGCTAGGGAGGCAGACCCATGACTCACAGCCAGGAGTGAACTGACCTCTTTATCAGGCCCTTCTGAGTGACCTTTCTGAGGTCCACCTGTAGTGCTTTAGTGGCTCCTCTGCCACCTGCCTTCCCCTTGGCCCCTGTATGGTTGACAGTAGCCATGTAGTGTAACAGCACAGGGTCAGAGTCTAAGAAGGACAGGCCATAGCTACCACTTCAAGTAGCTCACAGTCTGCCCCATGGAGCTGGGACCGTGATCAAGGCCAGCATTGAGTGCTAACCCCACATAGAGTTCCAGTATGGGACAGACAGTGGTTTGAGTCATCATGGAAGTCTTCCGGAAGAAGGGGCATCAACCCTCTACCTTGCATCCAGGAGCCTTTTGGACTGATGACTTGATTCATGGGCTAGTGTTAGAACGATCAGCCAGTTCAGCATCAGTACATTGTGTGTCTGCCATGTGAAGCCACTGGCACCGTCTTCTCGGGTCCTGCACAGAACTAGACCAAGACATCATCTGAGGAGACATGGAACACAGGCCAGTAGCGGGGTGGACTGTATCTTCAAGGGGAGGAGAAGGGCAAGGCCTGGAGTGGTTGAGCTGGCTTCTCAGAGGGGGTGAGAAGAGCCATGGCTGGGCCCAAAGAGGGCTGGAGGGATTGAGTGGGATGGAGAATCAGTTTATGTTGAGGAACAGCTTCTTGGTGAACTTGGGTGGTGAGTCTAGGGGCTACAGTTGGCCAGTCTGGCTCCATGGAGAGGCTGGGGCAGTGAGGCTGGTGTGAGATTGTACTGGTGAGGCTGCTTAGGAGTGTGATGGCCCCTGGAACAGCACTGGGAATAGCAGGCACTTGGAAGAGGCTGTCAACAGTGGGAGTGGAGGGAGCCCTGTGGCACTCTGGTGGCCCTTGGAGAGCTGCCAGCACCAGTCCAGTCTCAAGTGTGTCCAGAACACCTTGCTTTTATGACTGGTTGGCGCTGTAGCCTAGCACATCCTACAACTTCCCCCCACTGCAGCCATCCCTATGGGGCTCCTGGCTATCCTGGTACCACTGCCAATGTGTACAGGGGCCCTAGGTATGCAGCCCAGTGCCAAATGACATCTGAGAGTTACTAGCCTGCAGATCACTCAGTGATATGGGAACCAGAAGGCCTGGCAGGGAGAGGTGGACAACAGTGGGTCCTGTTTGATTAACGAGCCCAGGTCACCATCCATCCCAGCCCTCATTAGAACTGCTGAGAGTCATTTTGCATGGGCAGGCAGGCTCCCCTTCTTGCTCTTCTTCAGGGTGATTGATGCCTTGTGGATGTCCATCCTCCCTGAGTGAGAGGCCCTTCCGTCATCGTGCTCTGGAGAGTGGGAGCAGAGTGGGTTCATCAGACATGATTCTCACCTGTATGTGGATGGTGTCACAAACTCATTGGTCTGGCAGGCTGGCTGGGGCAAGCAGAGCTCATGCTCTGAGAGTTTGTGACGCTGGAAGACTGGAAAATGCCGGTCTCCTAAACTGTAACATGTCTCCAGCTATCAAAAAATCCAGATAGTTGAAGCATTAAGAGCAGTACGTGCCTGGCCAGACTCACACCGAAAGTGCGAGGAGACTTTGATCTAAATGACATCCCTGGGCCCCAGGTGGCATGTGGTTCTCTTTTCTGTCCCTTCCCCTCGCTGATCTCTCTTGCTGCTGGATTGGATGGAATGTATGCCCTTCTGGTTGGGGATGGGGAATGTGGGTGATGAGGAAGTGAGGACCTGGAAGGAGTTTGTTGCAGGCCTGGTTCAAGGGCATCTTGACCCTGAATGGCCTGAGATGAGCCAGGTGGCCCAGCAGCCATGCCTGAAGCAGAGAGCAGCATCAGAGGCCAGTCTCTTCTGTGCCTACTGGTATGATATGGCCAGTGTGGCTTCAGCCAGCAGGTGTTTGATATTGTCGTGGTTTAGAGACCCCTATCCCAGGATTGTCTTGTTCATCGAGAGCAGAACTAGTGACTACAGTTTCTTAAATGCCATCTCATGTGCTCTGGACATGGGCTGAGACACTGAGAAAAAACACTGAGCTCCCAAGAAAAGCCCAGCACTGCTTTCTCTGCCTCAGTGCATGTCCGAGGCAGGGCAAGACCGCTGGGGTGTTTGGGCTGCTTGCTCTTGTTGTTAGGTGCTGTTGGGGCATTTCTGACTTGTGTGTGTACAATAGAACCAAACACTGGCCAGTTTTGTGCTGTCTTCACAATTGTTGCTGTGTTTGAGCCGATTGTGACAGCCACTGTGTCAGTCCATCTCATGGAGGGTCTTCCTCTCTTTCACTGGCCCTCAGCTTTATCCAGCATGGTGTCCTTCTTCAGCGACAGGGTGATAATGCATCCGAAATATGTGCAACTTGCTTCTAACAAGCATTCTGGCTGTACTTCCAAGCAGATTGGTTGGCCTTTCCCATTGCATCAGACAAGGTTCAGGTTTCTGGTAATCTTCAAGAGCCTCCAGCAAGAGAGGCATTTCATGTGCTGTTGCTGTGGCCACAACCCCATGGCAGCTTTCCCTGTCCATGGTGGATGTGGAGAGCAGGAGTTTGCATGATGTACTCCTGTCTATGACTAGAGCACCAGGTGGCTGGGAAAAATTGGAACGTGGCTTATGTGTGACTTCTAAAGCAACTGAGGCTGGAGGTGTGAGTTTCTAGTCAGATGGCCAGGGCCAGGTAGGGCCAAACCCCAGCCTTCAGAGTGGGCTTTCAAGTTGGGGCCTCAGTAGCTGCTGGGACCCTAAGGTACAATTCAGGAACTTGAGTCTGTAGGGTAGTCTACTCCTCACACTGGGACCAAACATGGAAATAATGACTGCTATTTTTTTTTTGTGTGTGTGTGTGTGTGATTAAGTGAAAGTTTACAATCCCATTTTCCAGACCCATCTTTCTGCAACTCTGTCTGCACACCTTACCCTGTGACAGCACACTTTTCTTTTTCATTCCTGCAGTATCTGCTCAACCAACACAATTTTTCCCTTCCTTTCTATCCTGTTGTCTCCTCTATAGAAAGAAACCAGTAGGGCAGCCTTGTGTATGTATGTATACATGACACATAGTGTGTGTGTGTGTGTATAAACATACTACATATACATATATATATGTATACACACTATGTGTATATATAATACACAGTATATATGTATATGTAGTATATACATATAGTATGTATATGTATATATATACAGACTGTATATATAGTGTGTGTATATATATATATATATATAAAAAACCATAAAGTACACATACCACACGCATCACCGTGTGTCCTCGAGTCCAGGCCCCTCTTTGACTGAAGTGTTGACCTCAGTACTGTTTTCAGGTCCAGGCCAGCAGCAAGTCTAGGGCCGATGTTCTCAGAATGTCCTCCAGGCTGTCAGACCACCAATTCTGGTCTTTTATAGAGCTCTTGAGCTGCACACCTCTTTTTCTTATGCTACGTTAGGGACTCTACATTGTGTTCCTGGTCAGGGCTGTCTTTGGTGGAGGCCGGGCACCTTCTGGTTCTTCTGATCTCGTGCTGATATAGTCTCCCAGTCATATGGGTCCTTCTGTCTCCTGGACTCATTTTTCATCGTGTCTTTGATGGTCTCAGTTGTCATCTGTTCCAGGTGAGTTGGGATTAGCTGATGTTCCTCAGATGGTAGCTTGCTGGCTTTTAAGATCCCAGATGCCACTCACCAGTATGGGGTACAGAAGACTCTCTTAGAAAAAGACCAGTTATGTCAGTTGACCTTGATGTCCCCTGAAAACATGGTCCCTAGACCCCTGTTCTTGGCACTCTACCCTTTGAAATGTTGAGTTGAGTTTAGAACGCCTTCTGGCTTATGGTGTAGTCCACTTATGCTGACCTGAATGGCTGCTATTTGTGAAACACCTACCACTTGCCAGAGGCTATAATATTAATCTGAATTCTCACAAATGCCCTGTGAAGTAGACATTATCTGCAATGAATGAATGACTGAACTTGAGCCTTAGGAGTTGCAGTAGCTTTCTCCAGGTCATACAGCTAGAGAGTAGTAGAGCTGGGACTCACAGCCAGGTGTGCCTGGTCTTAGTGTAGTGTGAGAAGGACTTGGCCACATGGGCATGTGGCTGCCTGCTTGTATAGGGACTTGGTAGGGAGGCCTGCAGGAGAGGTGTGCTACTAGTGGACACAGATGGCATACTTACAAGAGATGACTGAGGGAATAGTAATGCAGGAACTGTTTACAAAGACTTGTGTAGAGTTACAGGAGAGCCAACAAGGATGAGGAAGTACCGAGGGGCTAGCGATAGCAGGAAACTTTTATCACCCCTAGGTTCCAAAGTCTAGCCAATGAAAACCTTGTGAATCACAACAGAATACTGTGCAATAGAGTTTAGGAAGATGAGCCCCCTAGATTGGAAGACACTACACAACGGCTGTAGCAGCGGACTCAAACATTCCAATGACCATGAAGATGGTTCTGGTCTGGGCAGCTTTCCATGCTGTTGTATGTAAGGTTGCCTTTGGTTCAGAACATAGTCAACAGCAGCTAATGACAATGAAGACGGCTGATGGGGTAGGGGAGGAAGCTAGGTGACAGATACAGCTGTAGTGGGCCACTACCCTCTGTGACTTAGCAGGGAGGATCCAAGGGAATAGGCTCTCAACCTCTGACTCCCACATCCTCCAGTGTCCTCCCAGCAAGTTGGTGTGGTTCACAGAGACCTGCCTTCTGGACACACTGGGTGGAAAACGGGAGGGGAGGGAAGTGGATCTTGAAGAGCAAACAGGGACTGTGAGGTACCCCTTGCTTGCAAGACTGGGTGACTGAATAGATCACCTGGCTGTCTGTACCCCTGACTCCCTGACTTCCCAGCATAGGGCCTGAGTAGATGTTGGAGGAAACTCAACAGTCTTACTTTTTGACATCCTACCCTCCTTGGTGGCATAGTGGTTAAGTGCTACAGCTACTAAAAGGTCAGTAGTTCAAATCTACCAGCTGCTCCTTAGAGACTGTGTGGGGGCAGTTCTACTGTGTCCTGTAGAGTCACTAAGAGTCAGAATTGACTTGATGGCAGTGGGTTTGGTTCAGTGCTATAACAATTGCTATAACAATTTCCATTTTTGTTAAAATTGTTGATGCAAAATCATAGAAATTGCTATAACAATTTCCATTTTTGTTAAAATTGTTGATGCAAAATCATAGAAAACTTTATTAAATGAAAGTATCAAAATGTGAAACTGTTGTTTCTTGATGTATACTCCATCTAGGTCTATATACTTCTGAAGGCAGTGTTTCACCTCTGTTCTCTATCTAACTCTTCCCCAAAGTATTCTGTGCCCTCTGATCCACACTACATCAAAATCGCAGTTTTGGTATCCTTGAGGGACTTAAAGCGTGCTCCTTTTAGATGTTCTTTGAGTATCTAGAACAATAAGAACTCTAAAGAAGCAAGATCAGGGCTGTAGGGTGGATGGTGTAAGGTTTCCCAATGAAATTCTCATAGGACAGCCCTCGCTACCCTCAAAGACTGAGTAGGTGCGTTGTCATGATGGAACAAAATGACACAACTTTCCTTTTTCTCACCACTGTAGTTTTCCTGTTTCTTTAAACTTCTTCCTAATAAGCCCCACATGGTCTTCCAGAAAATCTGTCAGGGTGACCCTTTTGGAGTCCTCCTAAACAGTCATCCATCTTTTGAGTGGTTTTCCGGTTTTCCCTTTCCTGGCTCATCTTTGAGGTCCTCTTAACCTTTCCATTCTTCTTAGTTAAAAAGCACTTGCTGAGTAGAAATATACATGCTGCTCAGCTGCCACTGGCCTGAGCTAGGTCTGGGAATTCAGGTCCCTTTTGGTTTCTTGACATGTCTCTTAAATACCACGCTAAGAACTTGGAGCCAGAATAGACCATCTGAGTCAGAGAGGAGGGCTCTCATTAAGCTTTGTAGTAAATCTGAGTCAGGGCTGGTTCCTTTGGAGGCTGATTCCTGACACTTTCCAGCTGCCACATTAAGCAGAAAATGGTTCAGATGGGAACTTCTGGCTGACACAACAATTAAGAGGCAATTGCTGTGGTCCCGGTGTACAGGGATGAAGCCTAGATCCAAGTAGTTTGCTGAGTATAAAAAGGAATGCTGTTGTTACATGTGTTAGTCATCTAGTGCTGCTATAACAGAAAAACCACAAGTGGGTGGCTTTAACAAAGAGAAATTTATTTCCTCGAAATAAAACCAAGAAAACCCAAACGTGGTGCCATCGCGTCAAGTCTGACTCATGGTGACCCTAGAGGTCAGAGTAGAACTGCCCATTGAGTTTCCAAGGAACACCTGGCAGATTTGAACTGCTGACCTTTTGGTTAGCAGACATAGCACTTGACTTAACCCACTATACCATTGGGGTTTCCTCCTCAAAGGAGGCTAAAAGTCAAAATTCAGGGCATCAGCTCCATCGGAAGGCTTTCTCTGCTGGCTCTGGAGGAAGGTTCTTGTCATCAGTTTTCCCCTGGACTGGGAGCTTCTGAGGCCCAGGAACCCTGGGTGCAAAGGATACTTTCTATGTTCCAAGCACTGCTTCTTTCCTGGTGGTGTGAGGTCCCAAACTCTGCTCGCTTCTCTTTCTTTTTTATCCCAAGAGACTGCCTCAAGGCACAGTACAATCTTTTAGATTGGGTCCTGCCTCGCTCAGACAACCATTGCCTGTCCTCCCTTATTAGCACCATGCAGGCAGTTCTACCCTGGCCCCTAGGGTCACCATGAGTCGGATCTGACTCGACGGCACTTGGCTAGCAGGCAGGGTTTACAACATATAGGAACATTACACAATACCAGGAAGCCTAGCCTAGCCAAATTGCTATACACATTTTGGGGGGACACAATTCAATTTATGACACTAGGTATTGTTATGTGTTTTGACTCCTAGCGAGCCCATGTGACAGAGAAGAACTGACCCATGGAGTTTTCAAGACTGTAAACTTCACTGAAGCAGATCAACAGATTTTTCTCCTGCAGAGCTGCTAGTTGAGTTCAGACCTCCAACCTGTCAGTTAGCAGCGGAGTGCTTAAGCCCTCTGCCACCAGGGCTCCTTACACAGCTGTAAAAGATGCTGTGAAGGAAGAATCATGAGGCATAGAGACTGATGTGATGTGAGAAAGGGGGTGCAGTGAATCAGAACCACATGCCTCTGAGGTTTCACCCCTGGCCTCCAGGGAAGGCTGATGGGAAAGTTTGGAAGGGAAGAAGAGAGTGACTTCAGAGGGGAGTATGTGGGGATGGGCATGTGAGGTGTGGAAGGTATACTTGAGACTCTTTCTCATGCCAACTTTTTATAGCTGTGCTGGGCCCAGGCACCAACCAGGCCAGGCATCAAGCCCTGAGCCTGGCCAGTGCCATTAACAGTTCATAACCAACCCCCTCCTCAAACCCAGAGCCAGCAAAGTCTCTCTGTCCCTGAGCCAAGTATGCAACTTGAGGCAAATTCAGTGGGGTAGGGAAGTGCTTACAGGTAGACCGGCTTGTATGGGCGCAGAAGGTCTGCGCATGGTGTGAAGTCTGGGCCTAGAAAACGTTAATGCTGGGACCCTGTCAGAGCTGAGAATTCAGAAGGTGCTAAACCTAGGCACCAGGAGGGTGTCATCTAGGACTTTTGTGCCAACAGGACTGGCTTTCCCAGCAAGCAGGGCACGTGGACACAGGATATAGCTTCAAGGAAGACCAGTCAGATAGCTCCAGAAGACCTCTGCAGTGCCGGTAGGCTGGATGGCAGGTAGCAGGGCCCCTGTGATGGAGCGGTGGCAGGGTGTGTTGGAAACATGGGCAGGGTGCTGGGGTGGGCACAGGAGGATGTGAGAGCTCCAGTGGGTGCTTCCAGGACCCTCAGTACTCACCCCAAGTCTACGGGTCAGCAAGGAGACCCCTTGGCAAGGTGGAGGGACAGTGAGGCTAGCCATGGTTAGGTGTGTGCTTATCAGTTCTTGATATCCTAGCACTCTGGGCGTGGGAGAGGAGGATGTTAACAAATATCCTGTTTCTGCCAGTATGGACTCAATCTCAGGGCAGGAATGTGTGTGCATGTGTGTGTGCATATGTGTGTGTGTCTGGGTGGGTGTGTTCCTGTGGTTCCATTGGCCAGGAACTGGGAGAAGGAGGGTGGAGGAGTGCCAGTTGCATGCCAGGCTCACACTTGTCGCCTGACTTGGTGGTCACAACTGCCCCTCCCTGCCTTTCACTAGGGTTGCAGTTGTAGATTTGTTTGCATGGCTATTTGATTACTTTTTCTTCCCCTACTTGACTGCAAGCTCCCTGGGGACTGGGGTATCTGTCTGGTCTCTATCTCTGGTGCCTGCCCAGTGCTTTGCCCACTCTGGGGGAACTATTCCAAACCCCTTTGTTGAATGGATAACTGAGTCCCATCTGAGCATGTTTTACAGCCCTCTTCCAAGGATCCCCTGTAAAGACTGAGAAGGGAGTTGGGGCTGCCCTGTGCCATGTTTTCAGTAGGACATGCTCTTCCACTCTTGCTTCTTGCATTTATATAATAGAAGCTTGGTTCTTGAAGTGGTGTTGCTTCTGGGTTCCAGGAGTTGTGTGGGCTGCAGAGGGAAATACAGGGACATGACTGTATGACCTGTACTGTTCCCTCACATGGTCAGCCTATGGGCTTGCTGTATCAAGCACACATACCCATGATGCTGCTCAGAGCAGGCCTGGAAGATCCTTTCCATCTGTTTGTGTATATTGTTCTTGATTGTTACCACCACGGAAGGACACTGTAAATATTTTCAGCTGAATGTCTGATTAATGTCTCCCAGAAAAGAATGGCATAGCTGTAAGGAGAGGGTTTATTTATCTCCCTTTTACCATGATGGGTATCTAATTTATCCAAAATGTCAATACATCCAAAGGTGCCAGTTTAGGCAGAAACAGAAATCTCCTGCAGAGCCAGGTGGCAGCTGCCTCTTCTTCCTCATGAGGGGCTCAGACCTGGCCCCACTTCGCTGGCAGGTGCACACTGACGGTTTCCACACTGAGGCCTCTCTGGAGGGCAAGGGGGATGTTTCTGGGGGAAATGGGGTCTTGGCACTGCTAAGCTTCTCACGCACCCCATCCATTTCAGCTTCTTGCCAGTTAAATCAGCACTTGCCAGAGACTCCTTTCTGCCTCCCCCTGCTCCCCTCTCTTCACCCTCCCATATGTTTGGTCTACTTTCCCCTTTGTTTTCATTTCAACTTTTGTCCAACCTGTTGTTGTCCTGGAATTCACTCTGACATCCAAGAGAACAGGTGGAGATGATCCATTTCTCTCTCCCCACGACTGCCCACCCCTTCCAGGAGAGCACAAGTATGTCCCTTTGTCTGTTGGGACAAGCATATTGATTGCCCACATACAGAAGAATTGTGTCCATTCCTCTGAGTCTTCTTTCTCCTCCTAAGGTGGCCAGAATAGGATACCAGGTATGATGCTGATTCTTGTCCTTCCTTTGACTAGACCATGTTTTCCTCGAGGGCATGTACCAGTTCTCATTCATGGCTGCATTCCCAGCATGCATCACTTCCTCTGATCTTTACAGCAGTGCAGGGAGGGAGGTAGGCCTCGTCTCATTAGGTCCATCTTTCCTAGCTAAGGAAACTGATGCTTGAAACGATTAAGTTCTGATAATGCTGTATGTTTTACAATACTTCATCTCATGAAGGCCCCCCAAACAATCCCGTGTGCTAGCTAGCACTGTCCCCATTCTGCAGATAAGGAGTCTGAGGGCAAGAGTGGTTTTATGTACAGAAATGTCGTTTCAGTACTCTTTACAACAGCCGAAAGGTAGAAACAATCTGAGTGTGCTCCTCAGTAGAAAAACAGATAAACAAAACGTAGAAGAGACAACGGGGTATTATTCAATCATAAAGAGAAAAGATGCTGTGATACGTGCCACAATGAGGATGAACCTTGAAAATACGACAAATGAAGTCAGTCAGGCACAAAAGGGCAAATATGGTATGATTCCACTTATATGAAGCATCTAGAATGGGCAGATGTGTAGAGACAAGTTCATTAGCGGCTGCTGGGGTGAATGGGAGGCGGGGATGGGAGATATTGCTGAAGGGGCACTAAGTTGGTTCGGGGTGATGGAAAACTGTTGGTGTGGATAATGTGATGGTTAACAATGTACTGAATGTAATTCATGTCAGTGAATTGTACACTTAAATACTGTTAAAACAGAAAACTTTTTGTTATATGTATTTTACCAGGAAACCCTGGTAGCATAGTGGTTAAGTGCTACATCTGCTAACCCAGTGGTTGGCAGCTCAAACTGCCAGGTGCTTCTTGGAAACTGTGGGGCAGTTTTACTCTGTCGCCATGAATTGGAATCGACTTGATAGCAGTTTTTGAAAAAGTATTTCACTATAGTGAAAAAAAAAAAAAGAAAAAAGTGGTTGTATGGCATGAACAAGGTGCTGTCTCCAGTAAGTGGTGGGCCAGATACCAGAGCCCAGTCTGCCGAGAGCTGCACTCTCTCTGCCACACTGTGTCCTGGGCTTTTCCCAAAGAACCAGTCTCCCTTGGGCAGAGAGTAAATGCCTGTAAGAGGGCAGAGGCCAGACAGCGGGCATGAGTCCCAGAGCCCTGTCCCCTGTAGGCATCTCTGAATTTGACAGCGACACATGCCCTTCCAGCTGGTTTGGTCCCCATGTCCCTGTGTGAGAGCAGAAGTGATGGTAAATATTTAATTGTGCGTCTACCATAACTTTCTGCCAGAACTCTCAATATGCTTTATAAATGCAAATGAGTGCTCTCTTCCTCTCTAGGGAGATGTAAACCTCCTCAAATCACTGTTAATTCAGCCCTCACCAGAGTGCAAAGCCATCATCAGACTCTGTTCTCTATGCCAGAGAAGGAACTACCCTTAATCATATCAAGTGGATGGCTTATGGTTTCGTGGTCTCCCGTCTCCAAAGTGGGCAGGAGGTGGGAATCCACAAATGGATTCCTCTTGTGGCAGCTTTGATCCGATAGAGAAAACATTACTTAGAAACCAATTTAATTGAAGCCCTAGAACCAGTGAGAACTCTGGTGGCGTAGTGGGTAAGTGCTGTGTCTGCTAACCCAAAGGTTGGCATTTCAGATGTGCCAGGCACTCTTTGCAGACTCTACAAAACAGTTCTACTCTGACCTATAGGGTTGCTATGAGTTGGAATCGACTCAGTGGCAGTGACTTTTTTTGAGAATAGGTATCTGTGACTATTATGAAAACTAAGATTGCATTTATGGGATTAATTGAAGTAACCAGTCCTTGGAAGATTTAGGAGTATAAGTTGGTTTATATTTTTGTTTCTAGATTCTCTTTCCCTGCTGCCAATGTCCTGTACCTGCTCACCCCTGCCATAGCATGACCAAGTAGTTGGAGTCGTGGGGGGGGGTGCATTTTTCTGAGGGGTTTTGTAGCTTGTTGTTCCCTGCATACCACCCCCCACCCCCTCTACCCCCCCCAGCCCCACCAGCCTCAGCAGAGCTCCTAGAAGCCTAGGTCTATTTGTGGCCTCCTGCTGTGGCATGAACCTATCAGTTTGTAAGAGTAGGAGGCCATGGGGCCTTACAGAAAGCCTGTACCGTTGTGTGCTTGCTCCAGGCCCTGACTGTTCCATGGCCTCAGTGGCCCCTGCTGCAGGCCTACCTGGTAGCGACATTTGAGTAATCACAGAGGTGAATTTCTACTGAACCTCATGGAGTATTTTTCTTTAGTCATCTAGTGCTGCTCTAACACAAATACCATAAAGTGGATGGCTTTCATGAAAGAAAGTTTATTCTTAGAGTCTGGTAGGCTACAAGTCCAAATTCAGGGTGTCTGCTCCAGGGTAAGGCTTTCCCTCTGTTGGCTCTGGAGGAAAGTCCTTGTGTTGTATCAGTCTTTAGTTGGGGAGCATCTTGGCACAGGAACCTCAGGTGTGAAGAATGCACCCTACTTCTGGTGTTGCTTTCTTCATGCTGTGAGATTCCTGATTCTCTGCTTGCTTCCCTCTTTTTATCTCCCATAGGATGAAAGGATAAAAGGTGGTGCAAGCCACACTCCAGGGAAATTCCCTTAGCAAGGGTGTTGCAGTCTCACCCTAATCCTCTTTTAACACAATCATCCTATCTGTTAGCCACAGGCAGAGATTAAGGTGTGTCACATAGGAAAATCACAAAACACTGGGAATGATGACCCAGCCAAATGGCTACACGTGTTTTGAGGGGGGACACAGTTCAGTCCATGTGAGTATCTTTTGAAAAGTATATTATGTATATTTGGTGTATCATTAGGGTCATTAGTGCTGTCAGGTGCAGATGGGAGGCGGGGGAAAAGGGTGGCCCTATGCTGCGGTTGACCTCACCAGCTGTCAGAAGCATCAGAGAAGACAAACTGGAGAAGCCTGCTTCGGTGCTTGCATTCCCTCAAGTATGCAAAGGTTGTGATTCTCAGTCTTATCTCTGTCCTGAAAGGACAAGAAAATATAGCTTTATTTACCTTAAAACCAGTTGTTATTAAGTTGACTCCAATTCATGTTGATCTTAAGTGAGTCAGAGTAGAACATGCACTGCAGGATTTTCAAAAGCTAATTTTTCAGATTTCATGATAAACAGAGAAAATATTGAGGTTGTCAAGGATTTCATTTTACTTTGATTTACAGTCAACACCCACAGAAACAGCAGTCGAGACATCAGAAGACTTGCTGTGTTTGGCATGCTTCAAAAGACCTCTTTAAGGTGTTAAAAAGCAAAGATGTCACTTTGAGGAGTAAAGTGTTCATGACTCAAGCCATGGTATTTTTAGTCACCTCATATGCATGTGAAAGTTGGACAGCAAGTTAAGAAGTCTGAAGAAGAATTAATATTTAATGAATGATGGTGTTGGCAAAGAATACTGAATATACCATGGACTTCTAGAAGAATGAACAAATCTGTCTTGGAAGAAGTACAACCAGAATGTTCTTTAGAAGTGAAGATGGTGATACTTTGTCTCATGTATTTGGGGCATATTATCAGGACACACTAATCCCTGATGAAAGACATCATGTTTGATAATGTAAAGGCTCAGTGTAAAAGAGGAAGACCTTCGATGAGATGGATTGACACAGTGGCTGCAACAGTGGTCTCAAGTGTACCATTGATTATGAGGACGCCACAGGACTGAGCAGTGTTTGGTTCTGTTGTGTGTAGGGTCACTACGAGTCATAGCCAACTCAACGGCACCTAATAACAAGAACAATAGCTTTTCAGAAGTAGAATACAGGGGCATAGCGAGGATATTGAGCAGCTAGGGGCAACCTCTAATTTGTATACCTCCCTCACTCAGTTTCTTCTTCTTTTTTCTCTTTTTGTTGTAAATTAAGAACAATTTTACAGTCTATATTATGTTGCCATATAACACCCAGAACTTTCACCTCTATTCTATTCTAGCTGCCCCCCTCCCCACCCATGTGACAAGACTCTTCAACTTTTGTTCAGAAGTTCGTATGACCTTTTGATAAAGATCTGGCCTGCCTTGACCATCAACTCAGCTCCAGAAAAGTGTCTGTCAGACAACCCCATGTACATTTTTAGAGATCTGTTTGCCTCCAATATCATTCTATGTTTTGTATGGTCTAGGTCAGTCTTTGTCTGGGGAGCTGGCCCCGGTGCTGAATGCAGTCTCAGGGCCACAGTCCCAGGAGACCCTCCATTTAGAAGGACCATCAAGTGTGGACTTTTGGTAGAGTTCTAGCTCTGTCTTGTACTCCATCACCTGCTGTGTCTGGAGCTCCGTTCCGTGTGCCCCATCTGGACTGTCATTGGTGGTGGCTGGGCACCATCTAGTTCTTTTGGTCCCGTGCTGAAGCAGGCTATGGCTCATATGGCCGCTTCCATCTGGTGGGCTCCTATTTTTCTCCTGTCCTCGATGTCCTCCATTTGCCCAGGTCCAGGTAGATTGGGACACAGCTGGCTAGCTTATAAGACCCTAATTGCCACTCATCCAGGTGGTGTGTGGAGTGATATCTTGAGAGAGGGACTGAAAAAAACCTTGGGTACCCCGGTTAGTCTGATGTCCCCTGAGAGCGCCTCACCCAATTTCAAGATGAATAGACATTGGTGGTGGCAGTACTTCAGCTGAAATGTCCTACCCTGTCTCATCCAGAGGCCTCCTACAACCACCTTTCATATTTGTGACACCTTGCAATGTCATTCCACACCTCATCTGGCACTCTCTGGTGCTTGCACCCAGGGGCAAGCGTCCTTCTTGGCCTCCTCTTCCTAGGCCTATAGTGGAACACTAGGCCTTTCCTCCACACTGCCTCCAGATGACCTGAAACCTCCATCCTCTCCATTAGTAGCTGAGTACTTAGCAATTTGCACCACTTAAACCAAACAACCAAACTCACTGCCATTGAGTCAATTCCAACTCATAGCAATCCTACAGGACGGTGTAGAACAGCCCCATAGAGTTTCCAAGGAGCACCTGAAGGATTCGAACTGCCTACCTTTTTGTTAGTACTTAACCACTATGCTTCCAGAGTTTCCTTGCACCACCCAGGGACTCCTTATTTACTTTGCTGTTACTGTATGCCTTCAAGCTGATTCTGGTTCCAGTTCAACCCCCGATTCCACTGGCCTGACAGATATGTAATCTGGATACTGGACAGGTTACATGGTATTGATTTATAGAGGAAGATGCCTCACTGGTCTCTTAGCACTACTCACAGTTATACCTGTCAAGACTCCCCGCCACCCTCCTACCACACCCCTGCTGCCTTTACCTGGTCTGGCCTTTATTGTCCATGCAGGTCACCACTGTGTGGACTTGGGTACCCTCCATTAGACCCATTCAGGCCTTGACACTCCTTCCCCTGCCGTGTCAGCTGCTGGGAGTCCCTGACTGCTCCCTCACCGAGTTCGGATGCTGATGTCCGAGATCCTATGCCCTGTACAACTACTACCATTGCTGCTCTGGGGAGAGGGCTCTCTGGGAGTGCATGCTGGGCAACAAGTGTATTACTGTTGACGATGTGTGTCACTGAATGGATTGTGACTCAAAGCGACCCTATAGCGTTTGGAACCTCTTTTTTCAACACAGCTCCTCACTTGCCATTTGTATTTTCACTCCCTCTGTCCTACTTCTAGAGCAGTGTTCCTCCCAAAGCTTTGATTTATCCAGCACTGCTTGCATTCCCCTAAGGCCCCAAGCTTTGTGACTCTCTGTTCTGCATTTACAATCACTGAACATGGAATGGCTTTTCACAAGGTAGAGTGGGAGGGCAGGTAGAAGGGTTCAGGAGAAAAAGGAAACAGGAGGTTTTGAAAAAGCAAGACAGTGTATCATTTTTACCCACCCCGAAAACGTTGGTGCCGTAGTGGTTAACTGCTATCTATGGGTGCTAATCTAAAGGTCAGCAGTTTGAATCCACTAGATGTTCCTTGGAACTCTGTGGGGCAGTTCTACTCTGTCCTAAAAGGTCACTGTGAGTCAGAATTAACTTCAAAGCAGTGGATATACTTTTTTTATTCTTTTTGAGCACTTATGAAACAAAGACTTGTTGTGGCTGGACCTTTAATATGTACTGTGGAGAGACTGGATGAATAAGACGCCACCATTGGATGTTAATGTGAATTAGAAAAATGTGCCCCCTTGAAAAACTGGAAATCTAAATGGGGGGGTATAGAATAGCAATATACTTTGATCCTAGCCTCCCACCATATATAAAAAATTGATTCAAAATAGGTCATAGACTAAGCAGGAGAAAAATCTGTGCAACATTGGGTTTGGCAAGTATTTCTTGGATATGACACCAGATGCATGATCCATAAAAGAAAAAATATTGATAAACTGGACTTCATCAATATAAAAAACCGCTTCTTTAAAGACACTTATGAGAGAATGAAGAGACAGGCCACAAAGTGGGGAAAATATTAGCCAAGCACATAGCTGATACAGATTGTATATCCAGAGGATACAAGAAACTCTTAAAACTCAGTAATAAGAAAACAACTCAGTTTAAAGGTAGAAGAAAGATTTGAACAGATACTTTACTAAAGAAGATATATGAATGGCAAATAAGCATATGAAAAGATATTCAATATCATTTGTCTTTGTGGTTAGGTACCATCAGATCACTTCTGATTCACAGTGGCCCAATAGGACAGAGTAGAACTGCCCCATAAGGTTTCCAAGGAATGACTAGAAGATTTAAACTGCTGACCTTTTAAACACTACACCAAGCCTCCCATTTGTCCTTAAAAACCCCTACCTAAGCCCACTGCCGTTGAGTTGATTCCAGCTCACAGCAACCCTGCAGAACACTGACTCACAGCAGCTCTATAGAACAGAGTAGAACTGCCCTGTAGAGTTTCCAAGGAGTTCGTGATGGGTTTGCCGATCTTTTGGTTGGCATATGTAGCACTTAACCACTTAACTACTGTCTTTAGGGGAATGAAAATTAAAATGACAGTACTATGTACCTATTAGAATAGCTGTAATAAAAAAAACGGTCATATGAAATGTAGGTGAGGACGGGGAAGGCCTAGAATGCCCATACGCTAATGGTGGGAATGTAAAATGCACAGACATTTGGGCAAGATCAGCAATTCCATTTCTGGGTATTTACCCAAAGGAAGGAAAGCATATATCCATGCAAAGAATTATATTGGAAGTTTCATAGCAGCTGTCTTTGTTATAGCCCAAAATTGGGAACAATAGGTAAATGGATAAACTGTGGCATAGCTATACAGTGGAATACTACTCATCAGTAAAAGGAATGAGCTCTTCATATGCATAACAGTGTGAATGAATCTTGAAGTAATTATGGAGAGTAAAAGAAGCTGGAATTAAAAAAAAAACAGCATGGAATGATTCTATACTATAAAACTTCAGTTATGTAAAGTTTTAAAAATACCAGCTAATCTGTGGTGACAGAAAGCAGATAAGTCCTTGCTCGGGAGAAGAAACAGAGCAGGGACAGGAACAGAAGACAGAGAGGGACGACAAACAGACACAAATGCTTTGGAAGGTGAGAGGTGTGTTCGTTGTCTTGATTGTGGACATGACTCAGTGAGTTTGCATGTGTATCAGAGGAGCCCCTGGGTGGTGCCGACAGCTAACTGGCTCAGTTGTTAGCCACAACGTTGGAGATTCCAGTCCACTCCTGGATACCTTGGAAGAAAGGCCTGGCAGTCTACTTCCAAAAGATCAGCTATTGAAAACCCTGTGAACTTGTGAGCAACTGGCAACAACTTCTATAACCTTGATGCAGTGGACAAATTCTTAAACGTACACAACCTCCTCAGACTGGCTGAAGAGGAAAGACAGAGTCTCACCAGACCTGTCACAAGTAAAGAGATTAAATCAGGGGTCAAAAGCCCCCGCCCCCAACAACAAAAAAGTTCTGGACCAGTTGGCTTCACTGGGGAAATTCTACCAAACATTTAGAGAAGGATTGAGACCAATACTTTAATAATTGGTTAATAACAATAATTTAACTCTTCCAAAAGGTAGAGAGGAAAGGAATAGTCCCTAATTCATTCTAAGAAGTAAATGTAACTCTGATACTCAAAATAGGTGAAGGAATCACAAGAAAACTACAGCCCAGTTATGAATATAGATGCAAAAATTCTCAACAAAATACTAGCAAACAAAATCTAATAGTGTATTAAAAGAGCCACACACCATGACCAATTCAGATTCATTCTAGGAGTGCTGGGCATGGTGCAGGACCGGGCAGTGTTTCGTGCTGTTGTTATAGGGTTCCTACGAGTTGGAAATGACTCGACGGCAGCTAACAGCAACAGTGTCACTGAGTATTTTTCCCATAGAATCCTTCACTATTGCAACTTAGGGCTTGAAGTGTTTTCTTCAGTTCTTTCAACTTGAGGAATGCCAGATGTGTTCTTCCCTTTTAGTTTTCTTTCTCCAGCTCTTTGCATATGTCATTGCAATACTTTGTCTTCCCAAGCTGCCCTTTGAAATTTTTTGTTATTTTACTTCATCATTTCTTACTTTTGGTTTAGCTGCTTGGTATTCAAGAGTCAAGTTTCAGAGTCTCTTCTGACATCCAGTTTGGTCTTTTCTTTCTTTACTGTCTTTTTAACAACCTCTTGCTTTCTTCATTGACGGCACTTGGCTTTGCTTTCTTCGTGGCTGACGTCCCTGATGACATTCCACAACTTGTCTTGTCTTTGGACATTAGTATTCAACAAGTTGAATCAACAGATTCTTGAGCTGTCTCTAAACTCAGGAACTTTGGCTTTTGTGGACTTCTAATTTTCTTCAGTTTCAACTTGAACTTGAATAAGAACCGTTGGTGGCCTATTCCGTAGTCAGCCTCTGGCCTTTTTGTGATTGATGATGTCCAACTTTTCCATCATCTCTTTCCACAGATGTAGTTGATTTGATTCCAGTGTATTCCATCTGGTGAGGTCTGTGTGTATAGTTACTGTTTATGTTGGTGAAGAAGATGTTTGCACTGTAGTCATTGGTCTTGCGAAATTCTGCCATGTGATCTTCTTGTTTCCCCCTTTTGCTGTCCAGTCACTGGTAATTATCAATGTATTCTGATTGCATGTCAGTGAATTTCAGCCTGCAGAAGTTGGTGAAAATATTCAATCACTTCATCTTTGGTCTTATTGGTTGGTGTGTAAATTTGAGTAGTGTTAGTATTAACTGGTCTTCCTTGTAGGCGTATGGTTATCTTATCACTTAACAGTGATATATTTCAGGATAGATCTTGAAATCTTCTTTTTGGTAGTGAAGAAACACCATTCCTTTTCACATTGTCCTTTTTTGCATAGTAGACCACGTGATTTTCCAATTCCAAATGGTCAATACCAGTCAATTTCAGCTCACTAATGCCTAGGATATCAATGTTTATGTATTCTGTTTCATTTTGGATGATTTCCTAGATTTGTACTTCATATATGCCATGTTCTGATTATTAATGGATGCTTGCATCTGTTTCTTCTCCTTTTGAGTTGTGCCACATCAACAAATGAAGATCTAGAAGGCTTGATTCCATTAAGGTCAACTCAGCTTTGAGGAGGCAGCTCTTCACTAGTCATCTTTGAAGTGCCTTTCAACCTAGGGGGCTCAGCTTCTGGCATTGTATCAGACAGTGTTCTGCTGCATTTTGTAAGGTTTGCACTGGCAAATTCTTTCTTCTTTTCCTAGTCTGCCTTAGCCTGGAAGCTCAGCTGAAACCCATCTGCCATGGGTGACGCTGCTGGTATCTGAATACTGTTCTCAGAGCATCCTTCATCCCAGCAACATTCAAGCCTCCGCGGTACAAACAAACTGATGGATGCATGAAGGGACTTGTGCAATGAAAGCTCTAAAACACAGAATAAAACACTGCCTGGTCCTGTGCCATACCCATAGTTGTCATACTTCAGCCAAATGTTGCAGCCACTGTGTCAATCCATCTTGATGACGGTCTTCTTCTTTTCATTGACTCTTGACTTTAACAAGCATGATGTCCTTCTCCAGGGACTGAGCTCTCTTGACAACACATCCAAAGCAGGTAAGGTGCTGTGGAAACTGTGAATTGCTGTATGTTTTGCTGTATATATTTTCAAAAACTACAAAATTAATAAACTTATTGAAACAAACGAAGACACATTAAAAGCTCAGCTGAAACCTGTCTGCCATGGGTAACCCTGCTGGTATCTGAATACTACTGGCATAACTTCCAGTATCACAGTAACATTCAGGCTCCCCTTGCCCCATCTGACAAACTGACAGACATACATGGGGACTTAGACGATGAAAATTGTGAAATACAGAATGGAACACTGTCCCGTCCTGCGGCCACGTCCATAATCGTTGTTATGCTCGAGCCAAATGTTGCAGCTATTGTGTCAATCCATCTTGTTGAGGATCTTCCTCTTTTTTTGCTGACTCCTTAGCAGGCATGATGTCCTTTTCTAGATGCTGATCCCTCTTGACAACATGTCAAGGTATGTAGGACATTGTGGAAACTGAATCGGGGTGTGAGGTCAGACATTAAGTCCGTGAACTGAATTGTTCTAAGTGCTACACATCTCATTGCTGAATATCACTGTGGTCACCTTCAAAATACTCCATTTGGGAAGCTATGCACTGAGGCCAGCTAGTCCACTCTTCAAAGCAATTTTGGATGAGCAAAAGTGTTTGATTCTTAATAGTTCCCATTTATCTATTTTCTCTTCTGTTGATTGAGGTTTCTTTGACAGATTTTGGAGTCTGTCCTCATTGTGTATTAAAACTTCCATTGTTGTTCCTACCTTTTCTTGGATGAGCTTTTTCGTTTTAGGTTTGATATTTAGGTCTTTTATCCAGTTGGAGTTGGTTTTCGTATAAGGTGTAAGATACGGATCTTGATTCAGTTTATTGCAGATGGATAACCAATTTTGCCAGCACCATTTGTTGAAGAGACTGTTTTTACCCCAGTTTAATGTCTTCGGGCCTTTGTCAAATATCAACTGTTCATAGGCAGATGGTGTCATCTCTGGGGTCTCAATTCTGTTTCATTGATCAATCTGTCTGTTCTTGTACCAGTACCAGGCTGTTTTGACCACTGTAGCAGTGTAGTATGTTCTATTCAAAGCAATTTTGGAACTCTTTCTGGAGTGACCGTTGTGCACAGTTTCACAGTAGCAAGTTGGCAAACTTACTTGTATAGCTGTGTGTGAGAAAGTTTTTAGCCAGTAAACACAAATGGCTGTATTGGAACACCCTACCTACTCGTCTGATCTGGCCCCTGGTGACTGTGTTCTCTTTACCATAAGATAAAGGAAATATTGAAAGGAAGAGATTTTAATGACATTCAGGACATCAAGGGTAATATGATGACAGCCCTAATGGCCATTCCAGAAAAAGAGTTCCAAAATTGCTTTGAAGGGTGGACTAGGAGGTGGCACTGGTGCATAGCTTTCCAGGGGAAGTACTTTGAAGATGACCATGGTGATGTTCAGCAATGAGGCATGTAGTGCTTTTTCTAGGATGAGTCCACAAACTTAATTGTGAGTCCTTGTATGTTTTTCTGTATATGTTCTCAACAACTGCAAAATTAATTAAAGTGTATAAATAAGCAAACTTTTTTTTTTTTTAAAAAGCCCCTTGGGGCACAGTTCTACTCTGACACACCTAGGATCACCATCAGTCAAACTTGACATGAGGACAACAGGCATAACTGGCTGATGTATGTTAGATCTCATCATATCTTATACTTTAACTATGTGCAAGTATTGAATGTCTTACACCTCAATAGAAGTGTTAAATAATACAAAGAAAAACAAAAAACAGTAGAGACTTTGGGGTTTGAGGATGGAGAGCTCCCGGGCAGCCTTTGGAGAGCAGTTTCCAGTGAAACGTGGGGCTAATGATGGGCTGCGATGGCATGATGAGTCAAAAAGAAAGAAGGAAAAGGTGCTCTATTCTCAAGATACTTTTCTTCTGTCTCCTAGGAACTCTTAACAAGTATCCAAGCTGTGCTCACTCTGCAGTGCCTGGTGACTTTGCAGTGTGGACTGCCCATAGGGTGGGCCTCGATGGCTCCCAGGAACTCATAGCAGTGAAGGCACCTGTCTTGTTGTCACTGTGGTCATAGGGAGGGTGGAACCAGAGAGCTGGCTGCTGTGTCTAATCACTTGTGACATTAGGCTGTGTGAGCTGGGGTTTAGGATGCACATTTGTGTCTGGTTGAAGCCTGTGCCAAGGCTGCAGGAGTCATCAGCAGAGTCTTGGGGGCAGGGGGTGGCACAGATCTGGGCCCAGGGGCAAACGGACAGGGGTGGGACTCAGCCTTGGGAGAGTGGTTGCAACCAGAAGAATTGATGCACAGTCTTCAAAGGTGTTAACAGCAGTGGCTGAAAGGGAGAACTAAGAGTGCGGCAGAAAGGAGGGCAAGGCTGAGGGGAGCATGGAGGAGCAGCCCAGTGGGGGGCAATGTGGGCCGAGAGGAATGCTTGAGGAAGGAATTAAATTTGGCTCTGGGTCTGCATGTCCTGAAAGAACCTCTGGGTAGCCACATGTTGGGGGCACCGTGGTGTGTGGGCAGTGACACTGCATCCCACCCAGATGACTTGGGATCATTCAAGAGAGAGCATCTGAGAGCTGCGTTCACCTGTCATGAGCTGTGTGAACTTGGCAGACCTCTTTCCCTGTCTGAGCCTTGGACTCTAAACCTGAACTTGGCAATGCCCAAGGCTTCTTCCCAGTGCTAACATTTTATTGTTTGTGAATAACTTCATGAACATAAAGACTACTGTCTTACTAGTTTTCTCTTTTTTGTCCACAGAAACTTTAATGGACACCAGGACAGCTACGGCAGAGCTGGGCTGGACAGCCAATCCAGCATCAGGGGTGAGTATCAGGCCATTGGTTGTGCTGTGTGGTCCTTCGCCCTGGACAGTCCAGGGGGCAAGAGCTAGGGCAGAGCTAGGGTGCTAGGCTTAAGGAGGGGCATGTGAGTGTGAGTGTGAGTGTCCACTGCCCATCTGGGCATGGGTAGCACCAAGGTCTCAGACCTGAGCTGTTCCTGAATCTCATGACAGGAACCATCTCTCGGCACAATCCTTCCAGGGAGCTGGCTCTTTGTCTGTGTGGGAGTGGGGCAGTGGCTGCCCAGATCTAGGCCAGTAGCCCTGGGGCAGACCAGAGATCTGTGATGTGCACTGGGCTGCAGAGAGGGAAAGGACAGGAGGGTGAGTGGAAGGGCTGAAGTTGCTGCCTCTGTTGGGCTAGAAGTCTGCTGAGGAGAGTCACCTCTGAGACACCCTGAGAGGACCAAGGCCCCTTGAGGGCAGGGAGGAGCACAGGTGGCATCAAATTCCACCTCCAGCCTCAACCACCTTCTCTGGAAAGCCACCACTTCCATTTGCCATGAGAAGAGTACATCTTCTAAACATGTGTTCATATTCCAGCTGATGCTGTCGCACTCAAAAACTTAACTAGAGAGAGCTCTTCTTCACTTGAAACTTGCTCTAGAGAGGGATGTTCATTGATTGATTCAGTCATTCAGTGGTCATGTATCTAGCCAGGTCCTACAAAGATAGAGAGACCGTGGGTAGCTCATGCATCTTTGTGGAGAAAATGTGCTAATAAATAGGCTGACATACATCTCTCTTTGGTGTAGTGGCAAGGTCAAGGGCAGGTATGGGCACAGAAGTGCGAGAAAGCACAGTGGGAAACAAGAAGCCTTTATAGAAGGTGTTTGTGAACTGGGTTTTGGTGGCTGAGTATGAGTTTGCAAAGTGGTAAGTGGGGAGTCTGGAAGGACATTTCATAGGAGGACTAGCATATATGAAGAGATAAAGTCATGAAAAAACTTGAGAGAGGAAACTCTGTATGTCTGGAGCATGGCAGGACAGCTGAGTAAGGTGTTTGGATATTATCCTATAGGTAATGCTAGAGGTCTAACTAGGGAGGGGAGGGGCAAGGAGGGACAGGTAGGGTACCCTGCTCTGGGCATTGCTTGAAACAGGGCTGCAATTAGAAGTTTCTATTGGCCAGGATGCTTTCCGCCCCCAGCTTTAAGATATCCTTCAGCAATTTAAGACTAATGACCCTGGGAGCTATTTTCTGTAGCTGGGTCCCTGGTTCTGGGGAGATCCTGGTCAGGATAAAACAGTCACATCTGCTGGCTGGAATGTGGAAGACAGCTGAAAGATGGACATTGCAAAGGTTCTTTCAGCTGTCTCGGATGGGTCCGAAAAGTCTGACTCAAATACTCCGAGGGCTGTTTGAGAAAAAGAGGAAGAATTGGTAGCAGTTGGCACTGGGTGGGTGAAAGAGAGGCAGGTGTTGATAATGGGTGATCAGCAAGCTAAGGGGTTTCATCACAAAGGGAGAGGGCAGGAGGAAGAACACATGGGCTCTTCATCTCCAGCAAGCCGGTGAGTACATTCCGATGCGTAGCAGCCCTATAGGACAGAATGGAACTGTCCCATAAATTGTCCTAGACGATAATCTTTACAGGAACAGGTCACCAGCTCTTTTCTCCCATTGAGCACCTGGTGGATGTAAGCTGCCTGCCTTTCACTTAGCAACCAAGCACTTAACCACTTGTGCCACCAAGACCGCTTAGGGTGGCACTAGGCTTTTTCATGTGCACCAGCCCTTCTGTCTCCAGCCCTGTGTTGGCTGAGTACCACTCTGTACTCCAGGGAGGCTCCAGCATGTTGGGGTCACAGCGTACCATCAACAGCCCGGAACAGTAGTGGGGTTTCCTAACATGCACTTGTTCTGCCTTAGGAACTATTCGAATTGGGACATTCACGTCATGTGATGGGCTATGACTTCACCTGTGCCTTCACCCCCGGGTACTCACTTTCACTGTGTCCCAGCATTTGCAAAACTGCACTTTCTCAGGCACAAACATCATGCCTTGGGGCAGGGAGCAAGGTCAAGACTGAGCCGGTCTTTCTCAAAGCACGGGGCAGGGCAGGCCGGGTCCTGCAGGCCTTGTTGCCCTCTCTAAAGAGATCCACATCTGGTTAGGAAAACCATGGTAGATTAGGCAAGCCTCACTTCCATTGAGGGACTTTATGCAAGGTTGATGGGGGGGCACCCTATCCAGGTTGACTGAATATTAAGAATTTGTCAGTCTTTCATGAATTATGTTACTGTTTGAAGACTGTACTTTTTCAGAAGACATTGATGTGATTTAAGGTTGCTTTTTCCCTTGGCTTTTGTATACAACACCTACCTTCTTTCAGCTTTCCCAAGTAAAATTCTCCTTGAGGGAAACATTGAGAGTCAAGTGATGTCCTCTAGAGACAGCTAGCATCCTTCTACTTGTCCTCCTCACCTGTTACAGCTAGGGCTCTGCTGTCTTATCCTCGCTCCCCAGCAGTCTCCTTGGGAGGACGTACAGCCAGATAGTTCTTCACCTCATGTCCTGAGCAGCTTCTTAGCCTGTTCTCCTGTCCAAAGCTTACACAGACCAGCAGCAGGCAAGGCTGACCCTCAGCATGGGTTGAGAGGGAGGAATCATGGATAATGCTTCCATCCCTGGCTCTCTTATCCTCTGCCCTCATCATGGGCAGTTGCTTCCAGTTATGCAGACACACTGGTGACATCCAAGGGTGTGTCCCTGGCCTGGACACACATATCTCGTTGCCCGCTCCACGCGTCTCATTGGAAGTTTAAGGGCATGTCATTCTCAGCATGGCCCAAACAGAATTCACCGTCTTCCCCCTCCCTAGCCTCTGCACATGGATTCCTGTCCATCTTAGCAGGTTGTAAAGTCTGGAAACTGGCAGCATTCTTCACTCCTCCTTTGCCATCCCTCAGCCCCCAGATCATTTGACCCCTCCTCGGGGATACCTTCACAGCATCCCTGGCCACAGCAGTCTCCCCATCATAGTCCCCTTCAGTAGCACTTTTCACAGTTGCAACTTCAGACCTCTTAATGAGAATTCAATTAATTTATACCCCACACCTCTGCTGCAGCCACATTATAAGCTCTGTGGTGGCCAGGACAATGAATATTTGTTTAGATTGAAAACTAGCACCTAGTTCACTGCCAGGCACGCAGTAAGTGCTCGATCTCTATTTGTAGAATGAATGAATACCTGCGAGTTTCTGATTTGGGCTGCAGGGTGGGTGCTGGTGCCATTCTTGCAGAAAGAGGAGTGGTTTTGGGTGAGAAGCGGGTGAGTTCAGCTCTGGACCTATTGGGTTTGAAGTGACTCTGGGGGCATCGACAGGAGGTGCGCCGGCAGCATTTGGACTTACTGGAAATGGATCCAGGAGGCAGTGCCTGGCAATGGGACAGGAACCCAGGAAGTGGCTGCAGTCTCCCAGGGAGACTGGAGATGGGAGAAGAGAGAGATTTGGGTGGACCTTTGAGGAAAACCTCTCCAACAGAGAGAATCTAGAAAGGAGACTGAGGTGACATGCCCTAGGAGCTAGGAGGACACCAAGAGAGACTTCTGTCATGGAAGCCAAGAGGAAGAGGACATCAAGGAAGAAGAGGGGACAAAAGAACCAATGCTGCAGCATTCAGCTACAAGGACCCTGTTGGTGACCCACAAGGGGGCTTTCAGAGTTAAACAGGGAGGAATCCAGAAAGCAGAGTTGGGGTGTCAGTAGCAGGTGAGGAGACAGAGGCAGCAATTTGTGAGGGGGAGGAGAGAGAGGGAGGTGAGGAGCCAGACTCTGTAATCAGCTGCCTTTCAAGGGGAAGGGATACCTTTTCTGTTGAAATAGGAGTGCAGAGAGAAGGCATGCATACAGATACTGAACATACTCAGGTTGGGTGACAGAAAACATAAAATAGAAAAGTGTCTCAATTTCTTTTGGAGATTAGGGGTGAGTTACTGAGCGTGATGGGTAGGTCTGTGAAATAGCAGGTTGGAGGAGGGTGGAAGAGTTTGAACTGTCGTGGAATGATGGGGAGATTTAGAAGGGCTGGCAGGGTAAGGGCCTGGTTGTGGCTGAAGGCTCTGTAGCTCTGATAATCATGGTCTGCAGTCTCTGTCATTCCTGACTGCCTGGAGGAGGCATGGCTGTGGGATCAGCCAGACTTATGGCTGGGCAAGAATGGCAGGATTTCGAGGTCAGGAGCCGAGGATGTTGGTGAGGAGGGGTTGGCCTCGTGCTTCATAGCATCTCAATAAGACAAGCAAGAGTGGCCTGAGATATCATAACCAAATCCAGAGGCCCTCATACAGGTCTCACTGAAGCTGTGAAACAGGAGTGGTGGACGGGGCCAGAAGGCTGGAGTCTGTGGCCTTGAGTCTGTGGCTAGGATTTCAGACGTCCAGAAGATGTCTCGGTGATGAAGTGGTCCAGAAATGGGGCCAGGTGTGTACTGCTGGAGGAGAGGGCTGTGAACCTCATTGTGCTCAGGACGTCAGTCCTGGGTGGGTAACCACACTGTTCTGAGACCTGAGGGGAGGCCAGAGGAGGCTGTGCCCTCTTTCCCCAGCTCAGAAAGGGAAAAAGGCATCAGATTCTCATTCTTCAGTTAGGATTCCCAGGCATGCATGCTTAAGGTGGGCAAGTGGGAACATTGTTCTGGTAGCCTGAGGATCGATCCCCTAGAAGACTGGTCTACACAGTGCAGAGGAGGCCCCGCCTTCTGCTAGGGACCCAGCTGACTCAGCAGTGGGTGCTGTGCACAGGGCACAGGGTCTGTGATGTGTGGCTCGTGAGGAGAGGCCAAGGGATGCCTCTTTTATGGGGCTGAGTGTCTTAGTGGCTGTACTTGAGAGATGCCAGCTTTGAAAAAGGATTGGACTGTTCACCCACACATAGCTCCTTCTGAATGGTATTGCTGGAAAGACAATCATAATCATATGTGTGAAAACCAGAAAGCATGTATATTCAGACTGTAGCTTTATAATCAAATTCCAGCAACTTGCCTTTAATTTAAGACCTTCAGGTTTTACCTAAATCGGGGGCTTCCTAGCAGAGCAAAGGGAGAAAGTCGTCTAAAGTAACAAATGCAGGAGAGACTGAACTCCCACTGAACGGCTCTTTTTCAGTCAGCTGGTGCTGCTCTAACAGGAATACCACAGAGTATGGCTTTAACAAAGGGAAGTTTATTCTTACATAGTCTTGTAGGCTACAAGTCCAAATTCAGGATGTCCGCTCCTGGGGAAGGCTTTTCCCCACAAAATTGCATCAGTCTTTGTCCAGGGAGCATCTTGGCGCAGGAGCCTCAGGTCTGAAGGACACACTCTTCTCCCGGTGCTGTTTTCTTGATGGTGTGAGGTTCCCAACTCTCTGCTTGCTTCTCCTTGCTTTTATCTCTTGCAGGATGAAAGGATTAAGGGTGGTGCAAGCCATACTCCAGGGAAACTCCCTTTCCAGTGGAACAGGGAGGTGATCTTATGAAGGGATTTAGAGTCCAACTCTAATCTTTTAATACACAGCATAGGAAAATCACAAATGGAGGACAATCACAAAATATTGGGAATCATGGTCCAGCCACATGGCTACCCTTATTTTGGAGGGACACAATTCAATACATGACAGGCTCTTCCAGGAACCCTCACTGGTGGCCCAGTGACTGCCTCCTTGGACTTCAACTGTCTCCCCCAAACCTTTGCATGCAGCTTTGCCCTGAAAGGCTCCTGGCCCTTCATATCTCTGGACTTGTGGGCAGTTGGGAGAGTTCCAAGTGGCTGTGTGACTAGAACACTCAGTGCCCGGCACAACACTGCCCACGCTAGCTTGTTTCCAGATGCTACCTTCCCTACACCCACTCTTCTTTTCCCTCCACTGGGCTCCGGCCCACAGGTGTCTGCTGTGTTCTTGTCACCTCTGAGGAGCCTCCCAGATGCTCCTTCCCACCATGGCTGGGATAGGGACCAGTGACTTGGCACTGACATCTAACCTACTGTCCATCCTTTAGTGAGCTCCAGGTCCTTAATATGTTGGTCTCTCTCACTGGCCTGTGGACTCTTGGGGGGCGGGGAATGAGTCCGTGATATCTCTGTGTCCCTAGTGCCCAGCACTGGCCTGGTCAGGACAGGCTCCAGTAAGTATTGTTGCCCAAATAAGAGTCAGGAATAGACCATTCTTGACACTTCTCTCTCTGCATCTCCAACTCAGGGCCCTGAACTTTCTGGATGCTCAAATTTGGTTTATTGTAGCACCCAACTGGATCTCAAGACTTTGAGGAAGAGCACATTAGAGATGCAGTAGAGACACCTCTGCTAACGTAAACAGTAAAGGAGACTAGAGCACCCACCAGGAGCTCTTTGTTGCTTTCAAACCCTGCTGAGGTGGATTAGAAAGGCAATCCGAGTTCCCTCCCATAGCAAGTTTTTCTGCCTTGCCTGTTAGATACCTGGGCCCAGTTCTTTAACTCAGGAAGAACTTGGATTCTTGCCCTAAATTGTCCTGGGCTCATTGGCTGTTTGCACCTGGGGTGCTGATGGCCTCTGTGTGGGGTTTCCTGTCTCTGAATCATGTGGCCTAAGTGTCAGCATCTCACTGAGTTCTTTCCTCTGAGCTGAGCGTCCAGATTCCACTCCATCTGGGCTGCCCTTTGGAGCTACCTCCAAAGCCTGTGGCACACTTGGTTGATGATGTTAACACTGACACAACTCCATCATCAGAGGGAGGATTTGACAGAGGTCTGGAGCCAAGGCCAATGAGCCTAGGTTTGTCCTTTCTGTGTGTGTATATGTATAAACATATGTATGGATGGATGTGGAGGCCCTGGATGGTTCAGTGGTTAAGCACTAGGCTGCTAACCAAAAGGTTGGCAGTTTGTTTCCACCCAGAGGCACAGTCTGCTTGCCAAAGGTCATGGCTGTGGACAATCCTGTGGAGTGCAGCTCTGCTTGGACACTTCTGGGGTTGCTATGAATTGGGATTGCCTCAACAGCGACTCTCTTTTTCTTAAAAAAAAAAAATATATATATATATATATATGTATGTATGTATGTATGTATGGTGAAGCTGAGTGAGCTGATTTCACCTCTTGGCCTCTGTGGGCAGTTCCTAAAATTCTGGAAATATTTGAAATGGTGGGAAGATCATTGGATTAAGTGGAAAACTTCCTAAGGAAACTGTTTTGAAGAGGGAACAACATGCAACAATCTAATAAGTTGACTCTCAATAGAAGAGACATGTCCGTGACTGCAGACACTGTCTTGGGCCACCACACACGTCCTCTGCTGGATTGTCCACATGCGAACCATCCTTGGCCACTTGGTAACCCCTGGCTGCTTCCGTCTCACAGTCTGTGAGATGCTGTGTCGGGAGCCCTCTCCAGCTGCCCCCCTTTCGGGAATGAGGAAATCACACTCAGGAGAGAAGTCCACTGGCATAACACCCCATTTGTTCAAAAGCCAAGCAAAAATCAATTGGAATTTATCTGACCTAATGGGTGAAAACTTTTAAGGTTTAGCAGTTAAGACCCCAGGCTTTGGCATCAAATAGATTGGGCTCACAATTCTCTGCTGCTCCCTGGCGCTGTGATCTTGGGCCCATCCTTTAGATCTTACGGCTCCTGTTTCTTGCTTTGTACAATGGGGTAAGGTTAGTAACTGTGTCATACGTATGACAATGTCCATAAAAAGTGTTCCTTGAGTCGGATCCGACTCGACGGCACTTGGCTTGGCTGTAAACACTCAGGAAAAGCTAACATATTGCTAGCCCTCTGGAAGGCCGAATTTTCTCTCTTCTTCTTTTGATGATTCAGTCAAGCTAATTAAGATATAAGAGCCTGGGCTAATTTTGGCAGTTCCAAGAGAAATTTTGCTCTGGGCAAAATAATGTGAATGGCATTTTACCATATATAAATTTCAAAGAATTCATGTTGGATTTTCAAAGAAAGGTGATCAGGCAGAATACAGAAGTTAGAGAAGTGTGTCATTAATATCACACACAAGTGAAATTCTGCTGAAAATCATTCGAAAGTAATTGCAGCAGAACGTCAACAGGGAACTTTCAGAAATTCTAGGTGGATTCAGAAGAGGACAAGGAACCAGGGTATCATTGCTGATGTCAGATAGGTCTTGCCTGAATGCAGAGAATGCCAAGAAGATGTTTACTTGTGTTTTATTGACTATGCAAAAGCCTTTGACTTTGTAAATCATAACAGATTATGGACAACATTGTCAAGAATGGGAATTCCAGAACACTTAATTGTGCATAGACCAAGAGGCAGTTGTTTGAACAGAGCAAGGGCATACTACATGGTCTAAAAACTCAGGAAAGTGTTCTCTTCTTTCACCATACTAAACTCATTTTGTATGCTGAACAAATAATCTGAGATGCTAAATGAAGGAAGAAGAATGTGGTATCAGGATTGGTAGAAGAGTCATTAACAACCTGCCATACACGGATGACACAACCTTACTTGCTGAAAGCAAAGAAGACTTGAAGCACTTACTGATAAAGATCAAAGACCACAGCCTTCCATGTGGATTACACCTCAACATAAAGAAAACAAAACTTGTCATAACTGGACCAGTAAGCAACATCATGACAAGTGGAAAAAAGATTGAAGTTGTCAAAGACTTCCTTTCACTTGGGTCCATGATCAACACCTATGGAAGCAGCAGTCAGAAAAATCACAAGATGCATTGCACTGGGAAAATCTACTGCAAAGGACTTCTTTAAAGTGTGGAAAAGTAAAGATGTCACCTTGAGGACTAAGGTGCACCTCACCAAAAGCATGAGACTTCATCTTGTGTACATCTCCCGTGTTATCAGGTGAAACCAGTCTCTGCAGAAGAACATCATGCTTGGTCAAGTGCAGGGTCAATGATAAAGAGGAAGCTCGAAATAAGATGGATTAACACAGTGACTGTGATCATCGGCTTAAACGTAATAAAAATTGCTAGGATAGCATAGGACTGGGCAGTGTATCCTTCTGCTGTACACAGGGTTGCTGTTATAAGTTGACACTGACTCGACAGTACCTAACAACAACATTGGCGTGAATTCCAGAGTATGCCAGGGGCAGGTGAGCAAAGGGTGGGCTCAGGGGGTTGGTCATCCTTTCTCAAATGGTGCCACTGCATGGGCATTTGGATACTTGTGTCCTGATTGCTGATCACTGGGAGCTGTTCTCATCCTATGCTTTCATACCAGTTGAGACTCTTTGGTGGCCAGTGACAGTCCATAGAAAACTATACTTCAGTTTCAAAGGAAGTGTCTTGGCTTGAGAATCTGAATGGTTAAAAGGCTAATGTGGCTTCAAGTGCCAGATTCCCAGAATCTCTCTCTTTGTCTCCCTCTTTCCTACTCTGTCTCCTTCTCTGATCTGTCTTCTCATGATGTAGCCTCTGTGCTTGGGCTCCTCTTAGCTGTAAGATGTGAGCGGCACCTCTTTTTTTGCCCCACACTCCCTGGGGAAGAGCAATACCTCCTCTTAGTCCTTGAGGAGTCCAGCTATGAGCTGGAATTGGCTCAATGGCAGCGGGTTGGGTTGGGCTTTTTGTTTAGTCCCTGAAGCCAAAACTCTCAGATTAGCTCTGATTGGTCCCGAGTGGCTTGGTTTACCTCCCGTGTCTGCCCTGAACCCATAGCTGTATCCAGGAACTGCCAAGTCGTGATTGGCTGACACTGAGGCCCTTGCTCCACTCCTGTGTTTCTTTAGAGGCCATAGGAAGCGTAGCAACTGAAGGGCAGGAAGGAATTTTCCAGAAGAAATAGAGATACCCTTACAAGAGGATGGAATGGTGCTAGGTAGGGGGAAAAATGTAACACCATATGACAGGCTGTAAGTGCTCTGAGCCATAAATGTGCCTATCCTCACAACAACTCCTTTTCCAGAGGAGGAAATCAAGGCCAGTAACTTGTCTGAGGTCACAGGGCAAAAGCATCAAGGCTGACTTTTAAACTCCTGCAGGCTGGGTGTTGACCTGTCAGGACCCATGTGGTCCTTCTCAGTGAAGTGCCCACTGTAGTGTGTCCACTGTTGCTTTGCACACCCTTTACAGGGCCACTTCTGGAAAGAATTCCCAGGGTGATATGCGTGAGCTCCTTGAATTCAGCCTTAGCTTGTAAAAGGTTTTTTCTCACAGTATAAAATACAAGTGCTATCATTTTTACAAACTTCTATCCAGGAATTAGTATCACTTTCTTAGCCAGGGAGAGGTTCTGCCTCCCTGGGGGTGGGCCACTGACCCTCCCCAGTTTTTCTGTCCCCCTCTCCCTCCTCCTTCAGGTAAACCACAGGGAGAAGTCAGAGCTCCCTACCCGAGCACTCCTACCCACTCTTTATCCTTTTCTCTTTTTACCAAAAGGCCTGTAATTAGGAAACGTTAGCAGGCTCAAAACAGCTTTCATACCTGAAACATCCTCCCTAATTGCACTCAGCAATGCTCTTCCCTGGCTATTAATGTCACTTTTATGAAGCAATGAGGAATGAAATACCCCGAGGCACTTAAAACATTTTTTTTTATATATGTAATACGTGTCTTTTAGGAATGGGAGTTTAAAATCACCTACCTGATGAAGACAGTCATAGACAAAAGCCATAGGGGGCCCAGGAGAGCCAGGGAGGCTGGGTCCTTGGGGACTTGAAAGACAGGTACTTGCGGCTTGCGACACTGTGTGAGGAGAGATGTGACAGCCCAGTGGGCTGGGTTGGCAGTACTGGATAAGTCCCTGGGGCAGAAGAGTTGGGCCAGATGAATGCCAGGGGCGCTTTTCTGCCTGGCTTCATCGTTTATGGTCACTCTGTCACAGGATGAGGGCTTTTATATGAAACTTCTTTTAAATCGACATGTGTGCATTTCACAGAAAAGTGAATGGAATATTATAGGTGGCCAGTGTCACTGAGAAGAAAATTACTACATTGACTGTAGAAATATATTGGATATTGCTATGACTGTGTGAGTGTAGGGGTGTGTGGGTGTGTGTGTGTAGGTACATGTGTGCCCATGAGGTGATGGAGGGGAAAGAGAAAGAGAGAGGCTTTTGTAGGCTGCTGTGTTAAAGGACTTTGGGAATTGAGGTGATTCTCTAGGACTTTGTGGGCAAATTATTTTCTTTTCTTTGAAAAAGGCTTGCAGGGCTGTTCATCAGCAGAGCAGCAGAACTTTTCCTTCAACAAACTCTGGCGGGAACTCTGGAGGTTATTCAGCCCACTTTTCCTCCCCTGAAAACAGGCTTAACCTCATTCTCCTAGACACACAGATGTGTTTCTTTAAAACCTTCCCTGAGAAAGCTATCTCCTTGCTCTGTCCCTTTTTCCAACCGTACAAACTGGTCCATGGTCAGGATTTGAACCTGAAGACCAGTTCGATGATAGCTCTTCTCAAGTTGAAGTGTTCCACCTCTCCTGAACCATTCACTCTGGCCCCCAACAGTTGTGACAGTCCCTTCTTCTGTTCTCTAGGGGCATTGCAGAGCAAAGGCACAAGTTTCTCTCAGAGCAGTGGAGACAGGGCTCCTGACACAGACAGCAGGTGGAGCAGCAGAAGCTCACTGTCATGACAGCCGCCTTCTACTGGTTGTCTTGGTGAAGAAAGGAAGGATGTGATTGGAGAAGAGTAAGCTGTGAGGAAGGAGGTGAGGCAGAGTTAAGATGTCTAGATCCAATGGACAGAAGGAAAACAGGTGAAGGAAAGAGGCTCAGAATTGTCAGAAGAAAGATGGGGGACCCTGAGCTTGGCTCCAGGAAAGACGAATATGGTCTAGTGTCTGAACCTGTCAACATCAGAAGGAAAAATGAGAGTCAAGAGGAGCCCAAAGCTGGTTCCTGTGGAGCAGAGGTCACACAAACCTCCACTCTCAGAGTTCTTCACCATTTCTGATACCAGCCCTCCACCCTTCAGGTGCTTCCTACTTCTCTACTGGGTTCAATAATTGTTGTAATGGCCACAAAGAACTCATAGACCATGCTCAAGACTGTGGGGCTTCTTAGGGAAGTAACAGACTATAACTCAAGATAAACTTGGAAGTAGGATGCAATTCAGGAGACAGGATGCAGTTATCAATCAAGATGCCTTCTGACAAGGACAGCTCTTAGCTCCTTCTATTGTAGGCAGGCCCTCCTCTTGGTAGTATCAGCCTGCAGGCCTTCTGTAGGCTGCTTGGGAAAGTGTTGCAGCTCTTTAGCTCAGCTGACAAGTGCCTGGAGGCACCACCCCTCCAGCAAGGCTTCTCCTGCCTCAAGGCACTCCAGTTCTCTCTCAGTCTGTAGGCCAGCAATTCCACTGCAGCCAACTTGCAGTCTCCATGGGCCATCTCATACCAGTTCATGGTACCCTCTGCTCATATTGCTACTGCTGTTTCTCTGCCACTGGGCCCTTCTGTGCTCACTGCTGCGGCTTTCCATGCTCAGTGTTCTAGCTCTCTCTCGTGGGTCTAGGAGATTCTCAGTGCAGGGACCATAAGTCCAAAGGATGCAGTCTGCTCCAGACTGTTCTTGATGGCAGTGAGCCAAGCCAAGTGCCGTCGAGTCGAACCCTTTATCCTCCATGGGTTGGCTGTTATCTTCAGTTTTGAAGCAAGACTCTGCCAGCCAGACCACAACTGACTCCTTATTTTGGTAGACCACAAATTGTTCAATTTGCACAGTAATGAACCAATTGCTACAAGGTTGCTTAATCCTATTGGGTGATTTTGTGCACCCTATTTGCATAGTGTACTGGCCAATCCCTTGCAAAGATTGTGACCCAGCCAATTTTCTTTAGCAGAATTATAAACCCAAGGCCAGAGAGGCCATATGTAAGAGAAATCCACCATGCTACAGCAAGCTTAGTGGCAGTATGTGGCAGTCCTCAGCAGACACCTTTTCCTTTACCACTGCTTATTAGAATGATTTGGCCTAAACCCCTTTGCACTCCTGGTAGTTAAAGCAACAAGCCCAGGCTTTGAAATATGATATCCTAGGTTTAGTCCCACTTCCTTCTAAGTTCTTTCCCTTCTCTGAGCCAATTTTCTGCCTCAATAACATGTGTAATGTAAGATGTTATTTACCGAGTGGTTAGGAAGAATAAATTGTGTTTACCTTTTCTGCAAGCTATAAAGCTCAGTGCAATAAATACCACATGACCTCACTGATACTAGTAGTAGTAAGGACTCTTGTCTAAGGGGCTTAACTTTTATGAGATGAGAGTGGGAACTGAAGCCCCTCACATAGAAGATTCCAGAGTTTACTGTTAGGTAAACTCTGTCTTCATGACTGCGACATGAAAAACCTCAGTGGGTATACTCTGTTATGAGTAACTGTGTTATTGTTTTCAATAACAGTAGTAACTACTACTACTAGTTACCATTTATTAAGTACTGTAGCAATTCAAATCTATCAGGCGCTCCTTAGAAACTCTATGGGGCAGTTCTTCTCTGACTTCTAGGGTCGCCATGAGTCAGACCCGACTCAAGGGCAGTGGGTTTGGTTTTTTTTTGTGTTCCAGACACTGAACACATTTCTTGTTACCGCACTGAGTTCTCACAAGGGCCCTGCAAGGTAGGTGGCATTGTCTTTATTTTGCAGAGCCTGAACTTGGGGTTCAGAGCTATGAAGAAGTCACAGGACTGAGGTACCACTGAGAACTGGCCTTGGCCCATCTGACCACAAAGTACACTTTTGTCCTTATAGTTCTGTCCTGAAGGAGTGAGCAGAAAGAATTTTAGAGTCGGTATGCTATGTCATTGAAAAACCGTAGAATAGGAGGGGGCCAATGAGGAGAGGTGAATGTTTCCCAAGCTTTTCCACAAAGGGAAATGGTACGTTTTAAAAGCTATGGGTCGGTGAGTAGTATTACGTAATAGACACCAGATGACTCATTTTTAAAGCCACCTCTAGGAGGAACATAAAGCAGCCCTCCGAGAGGTGGCTTTAAAATGATTCATCTGGTACCTGCCATGTGACAGTAGTTTAGTTTATGACGGCCTGGTACAGGGGCAGACAGCAGCAAGATCTGGAGGACCCCGGAGGACCAGGCCCTGCTCACACAGCACAGGGGCAGGAGTGAGGTCTAGGCTAGGGATCCAGAGGAGGTGACACGGGTGGTCTCTTGCAGATGGCTGGATCCCTAGTGGTGATAGAGTTGCCCAGGTGAGTCAGCTGTCATCTTTCCTGGTGGCAAATGATCATCAGCTCTCCATGGGAAGGGATAGCTGGGGAGAGAGAGATATGAATAGGCTGCTTTTTTCTTCCATCCAGTGGCCTCAGCACTGGGCCTTGTCATGGATTGAATTGTGCCCCTCCAAAAACATATGTGTTGATTTGACTTGGCTAGGAGACCCAATATGGTGCCATTCCTCCCATGTGTTATGAATCCTGCCTCTGTGATATTGATGGTGGAGAATGGGCTGCAGTTGGGTTGCTGAGGCAGGACTCAAGCCATAAGCTTGAGGGATATAAGGAAGAGAGTGAGCAGAGGAAGTTGGGAACCTCACACCGCCAGGAAAGCGTCACTGAGAGCAGAGCATGTCCTTTAGACCTGAGGTTCCTGTGCCAAGATGCTCTCCTCGAATTTGGACTTAGCCCATTGGACTGTGATAACTTCTCTTGTTGAACAGACAGTAAGTGGGTTTGTGCCTTACTTGACCGTGACAATAAAAGTTTCTCTTCATGAAGCCTTCTACTCGTGGCATTTTCTGTTGGAGAAGTACCAGGTGACTAAGACAGTCCTGCCAAACCTGCCCCTCCTCCATGTGAGATGCTCCTTTGCCAACAGAAGTGGGGGTCACAACTGTGGCACATACACACTGTCTCACTCATCACTCTCTGATGGAGACAGGCATGTCTAGCACGTTTTCTGGTGTCTTTGTGGGCTCTCTTCAAGGACAGGCAATATGAAAGATATTGGAGTATAATTGAACTGCTTCCTGCTGATCCAGAGTTCTGCCTTCCAATCAACATAGTCAGTCTATATTTGAATTGAAGTGTAGGAAATTAACTGAGAAGAAAAACTAAGGGGTGGCTCAGGTGGGCAGCACTCTGGTATTAGGGTTTCTTGTATGTCTGGCCACATCGTAGCAGGGGCTGAGCAACAGAGACAGGTGCAGGAAAGACCAGGCCAAGCTCAAACATTCAGAAAAGTCCAGGGGTAAGCCCCAGGTGATGGTGACCCCATTGTGCACTGAAGTGGGCTTATTCTGAGAACTGGGTTGTTTTTAAAGGGACATTGGCAAAACTAGAGAATGTCTAGTGGGAGTGACCAGTGATCATATCATTCGAAGAGCATCTGTGGACCTGAGAACCTTAACCCAGAGCCAATCTGAGTATAGTTCAGGAGGTAAAGGGCGTGGGATAGTTCTCAAAAAGAGTCCAGAATCCTCCAGAGGCTTCCCAGGGCCAAGATCTAGCAACCTTAGTCCCCAAAAGAAGCAGTCCTCTGAAGTAGGTCACATGTGGTGACTACATTCACACCCAGTGCAGGGAGGGAGGATAGAAAGATGCAGGAGGAGTGGAGGGGGTCCCCTTCCCAGGGCCAGATTTCTCTCCATTCTGAGAATGGGAAAGAAGCCAAGAGCTGCTTGGAAAAGGCCCAACTTCTTCCTCCCCCGTGGCTGGCACTCTCCTCTCCAGGAAGGCTCCAGCTGACCAGCCCTGCTGGCAGCAGAGGTCTGTGGTGGCCCCGTGGTGATGTCAAGTCTGAGCACTGTGAGCGCATGGAATGAGGAGCTCATTTCCCCGGTCTGTAACCCCCATCCTGATGGCCCAGCTTAATGCAGGCCTCTGATGTGCTTTAGAGCAGATATACTTCCAAGCTGGAGGGAAATGCAGTCAGTGTCTCCCGAGGGTAAGCCTGGGCCCTTCCACTGTGGAGTCCAGGCCTGGGCTGAGCAGCAGAGCTAAGAAGCCGGGTCCTGGGGCCTGCAGTGCCCGCCTCAGCTTGTTCAACAAGGCCTTGTTGGGCAGCACTAGAGGACCACATTCAATTGACAGCCTAAGATAATCACATGTGTGAGGTTCTGGGATAATGACAGCTGAATACCCTGCCACCGTTGCCATAGTGACCAGCCAAGCACTGGTTCCCTCCTTTTTTTCCCCCCCTTGTTTTCTGAGCCTACTTGTTATGGGACTGGCTTCTGGGGTGGGGGATGAGTATGGGAAATGGGAAAAGGAAGAAAAGGGGGAGGGGGAGATCCAAGGAGGACAGCCCATTATACTCTCTTTAAACACCCCAGCTGGAGGTATTTTAAATCTCAACAGAAACAGAGAGAAAGGTATCTTAATCCCTAGCTCCGAGAATTATTTAAAGGGGTCTCGTCAGAAGGATGACTTTGTCACTGTTGCAGTGTCAACAGCAGCAGAAGCTGTCATAATGGATGAGGACCCCACTCCAGGCACGGCCTGGTAGAAGGTGCTGCCTGGCGGCAGTTAGACAGCTTAGGGCTGTGGACAAGGAACCTCGTTCCAGGAGCAAGCCAGCCGTGTTTCTTCTGGTGACCTGGCAGAACCCTGGGTGTGAAATGTGCCGGGGTACAGGGGTGATACCTCAGCAGTGATAGGCACTCTCTTGTTCAGAGTTGGGCTCGCACACAGCCATTGTGGGAGATGGGCACATACAAAATATGCCACACCCAGGCTCCACCTGGACTGTGCCAGCACCGCCATCTAGACCTGCACACACACAGGTGCCGACAAGGCAGATGGGAGTCAAGGGCAAACAGCACTGCAGAGGGAGAACCTGCAATTTGAAGGCAAAATCAGTTACTTATGCTCTGAGAACTTCTGCGTATTTCTCTGTGTGTGTCTCTGGAGAGTTAAAACTCACAGTAACTGACTCACGAGGGACCCTTACTGTGGGTGAAATGCCTTTTCCCCTGTATTCTCCTTAACCACCTGGTAGGGTAGGTACCGTTAGCATCCCTGTGCTGCAGAGGACGCAGACTCAGTGAGATTTAAGACTTGCCCATTGGTGGCGTAGCAGTTAAGCGCTACCGCCGCTAACCAAAAGGTCAGCAATTTGAATCTGCCAGATACTCCTTGGAAACTGTGGGACAGTTCTACTCTGTCCTGTAGGGTCACTATGAGTCAGGGGGGGTCATGAAATAGGGGAGAAGGAGGCCTATAGGTGACCTCCCAGCCCACTGCATCCTGGGAGTGAATCTAGCATGTTGGGAGGTACCCTAGGGCTTCGTGGCCTCTGGGAAGACATTTAGTAAACGGCTGTCTTGGTTGGATAGTAAACTAAATGGTATATCCCTCAGGGCTTGTAGGAATTTATGCCCCACAGACAGTATTTTACATTTTAATTAGCCCTCTAGCTTGTCTAATTCCCAGGCTCTTTCAGGCTTAATCTACCGACTATACAGGAGCTGTGCCCTTGGGGTCCAGGCTGACTAGGGGAAAGCTTGGCCATGAGAACTGCTGCCTTTAAGGATCTCGGGCCTCCTGTGGGTTCTGAGGTTGATGCTGTGTTGGCCTCAGCATGTTACCAGACAAAACTCCAGGTTCTCATTACCTGTCCCAAATAGCCAATTTCTGAGACAGGTTTTGGTGAGTGGCTAAAGAGCAAGTTTATTAAGTGTGTTCTGCTGGCTAGAACACACAGGACAGACATATTTGAATCTCCAGGGCTTTTCACATTGGTAAGGCTAAACCCAGGGTTTATATTGGAATAAAGGGTGTACCATGAGTTGGATCCGACTCGACGGCACTGCTTGGCACATGTGTGTGCGTGCACACACACATACACACACATAAGCAGAGGTCTCATGAGAGCAATGGGGCAATTGGGAGGGGCACATGAGGGTCCTGTGGGTGGAGGTCTCTCTCTCACACACACACACAGGCACGCACACACACACAGAGGCACACACACACACAGGCACACACACACGCACACGGAGGTCTTCTAAGAGCAATGCGGCAATTGAGAGGGGCACGTGAGGGTCCTGTGGATAGGGGTCCTCTGCTTCACAACCTGGCAAGCCATCAGGGAAACAAATTGGTGCTAGAAGTCATCTGGCCTGCAATCTGAAAAAAGGGTACCCAAACGCAAGTTACTTCCCTGTCTCCCCTGCCTAATTCTTTTATCGTTAGAGTTCAGTTATCAAAACAAAAGGAATCATTCATTGCCTATAGTTACTTGTGGTGCCTTTGAGGGGCCCGTACTAGTGGTCCTGTCTTTCCCTGTGAATTGGGGGTGATCTGAAGCAAAGCCCCTCAGGCCCCTGATCCTGAGCACTCTTCACATGGAGGCTTTTGCAGCCTCCACTTTCAAGCAGGTGTCTCCTTCAGAGAGGCAGCCCTCTGCCACTGGGCCTGAAAGTGTGTGCTTGCGTGTTCCTGACTTGGCCAGTGTCTGGAAAGTTCTGTGTGGTGCTATGAGGTATGGTAGCAGTGCCTGTCTGAAACACAGTAGGATCCTCCAAATACATAACTGCTGTGTGGGATCAAAGCGTCGCCTTTTGTCTGCTGTGGTCCAGGGGTTGCCTGATTGAGGGCAGAGAAGTGCTGAAGCCAGAAGTGGCTAGCTAGGCAGATTCGTGGAAGAGGAGGGAGTGAGCGTCTAAGCTGTCTCTCTGTGTTGGTAAGGAAGTGGAGTGCACTCATTCATCCCTTCATTGTGCTGACCCAGGGGCAGGATTATTTATTTAAGACGGAGACAATTTCCACACCCTGATGATTCAGCTGGAGGTGGCTCCTAAGGTTAATATAATAATGATGATGATGACGATCATAATAGTAGTGATAATAATTAGTTCTCAGTAAAATGGTAGTTATGTCAGGCATAATGTTCGCTGAGTTGCTTTCATGATCTTTGAGTCCTTGTAGCACTCTGCAAGGTAAATAGTAGTTTGCAGATGAGGAAACTGAAGCCGGGAAAGTTTTCAGTGGTCACCAAACTGTAATTGGCAGAGGCGGGGTCGCTTGACCCCTGGCAACCTCTCTAGCCTTCTCCCTTCCCACGGTTCCTTTGGAGCGGCCACTCTGGTCACCTGGCTTTTTTAGCACCCTCCGCTCGGCTCTGGAAGGTCTGGATGTGTTCCTTTTGCATGGAGTGCTAATTCTCCAGGCACCCTTAAAGCTGGCTCCTGTCTGTCATTCGGATCTCTGCTCAGAGAACGACCTTCCCTGATGACCCTACTGACCGCTGTCCCTCTCTGTTCCCTTAAAAGATTAGTTTCCCTTAAGTCACCTCCCACTCACAGCGATCATGTGTGTCAGAGTGGGAACGTGTGTCATAGAGCTTGGAATGGCAGATCACCAAGCCTTTTCTTCAAGGTGCCTCTGGGGGGACTCAAACCGCTAGCCTTTCAGTTAGCAGCCGAACTTGTTAACTGGGTAAGCCACCCAGCGACTCCTACCTGCTCCTTAATAGCATTTAACATTATCTGACTTTATATTGGAACCCCTGGGTCTCCAGAAGAGTGTCTGGGTCTTCATCAATTCTTTGTTAAGAGAATGAGTTAAATGACCTGGGTCTGAAACAAATCAGAGTATCTGGGATCTTGTTAGGTTAATGGTGGCTAAACAGCCCATTTGCATTCTTTCTATCCCCATCTTAATTGGCAGTGTTCAGAGGAAGTACCCCCCCCCCAAGGAGGTCATCATGATGGGCACTGTGACAGACACTGCATCTGGAAGGGGTGTGACCTGCCTGGGGGAGTTGGCAGGAGTCAAGGGAGGGGCCAGCTGTCAAAAATCTTTCCAGGATTCCTTGCCTGAAATTGTCTTCAGGCACGTGTAGTGAGATCAGTTTACTTCTTTTAACTTAATTTTATGCTTTTTGTTTGCTTTTGACCCCAAAATATGATTTCTTTACCTTCTTCATCATCTGACTCATTTGGCTCCAAATGACCTTTGTCTGTTTCCAGAATTTGAAACTGGAGGCTGATATAGCCTCCGTGTCAGGAGTGCTCAGAATTAAAGGGTCTTATGAGATATTGTCGCACATCACTCCTAACACAAAAGGAAAGTGCAGCCACAGTGTACAAGCCCTGGGCAGCATCAGTAGAGTGGGGCCCTCTGTAGGCTCCACTATAGATTCAGTAAACTATAGACAATAAATGACTCCTTTGTCTTGATGAAACCAACGACAAAAGAATCCAGCAGGAGGCAGGAGGATGAAGAAGTCACTTGTGTTTGAGACTTACTCTTCTAGGTTACTGGCAGACAAGTCTAACACCACATCGCTGTCCTTGATGGCTGTGATGGCCTGTGAGATTGTGAAGCAGACCTCCACCCAGTCAACCTCCTCCACCCGGTAGACCTCCATGCACTCAGTCGACCGCAGATGCCCCAGCTGCCCACATAGTTCCCTATATCTGCATGTGGTCTTTCTCTTTAAGTACTCAGACTTTGCATGTCCAGTTTGGACAGGATTTGAGGATGAGAATATCTCTTTGTCCTTTTGCAATGCTGGCTTGCAAATAAAACCTTTGCTCTCACCCCAAAGCTCCTGTCTCAGTGAATTGGCTTTTTGCGGTAGGTAGCCGAACTCTTGGGCTTTTCCAGTAACAAATTCCTGTGAAGACTTTTCTAGAAGGTAATGTAGATGGACTGGAAGGTAGATACCCATGGCAGTGGTTTTGAAGAAGGATGGTTTGGGGATATGAATTTTTTTTTTGTAATTGTGATTAAGTGAAGGTACACAATCCAAATCAATTTTGCATGCCCACCTATCTGCAGCTCCATCTGCTCTCCTCACTCAGTGACAGCATAATCCTGCTTTATACTCTATGTTTCTAGTATCCTCTTACTGAGCACCTGTCCCCTCCCTCCACCGTCTTCTCTTCCATCTAGAAAGACAGTGGTAGGAGCCCAAACCCCCCTGCCATCTAGCCTTCTATAAATGCATAGAACCATAAAATGCACACACCATATGGGTGGGGGTCACTGTGTAGGAGGTATAAGAGTCTTGATAACATGTTTCACAAAAGCTCGCACACACACAGAGTAAGCTAGACTGCAAGTAACCAACAGGCACTGTCCAAACAGCATACACTCAAGGCTGCTCCAACAACAGGCCTGAAAGTGCTGGCTTCCAAGAAGCAAGCTACCCTAGATCTTCAAGGACCTAGAGCTATCATACATCAAAGTCATGGTTTGGAAGCCTGAACAAGTACTTTCTAATGGGTGTCATTGTTTTCTTTATTATGCTATCTCAAGGACAAGTGGGCCATTTATATCAATAATAGTGCACAGTTGCAAGGGCTGTGAATATTCTGGTGGTTGTGCAAGGTTGATGTATTTCTTTTTCTCCCAGGCACAGGTTGAACTGGTGGTATCTTTAGTTAACTTCCTAGCAAAGGACCAGGGGCTGAGGAGGCAGGCAAGTTACAGAACAGACCAGGACTTGGCTGGTTCACTCATTACCCAGCATTTATTGAGATCTATTACCAATTGCTGTTGAGATCTCACTTATGGGGACTCCATGTGCCTCAAAGCATTTTCAATGGCTGATTTTTTTAAAAGTAAATCTCCAGGCCTTTCTTGTGAGGTGTCTCTGTGGATTTGAACCTCCAACCTTTCAGTGAGCAGCCCAAGGCTTTGATTGAACCACTCAGAGACTCTATGGAGGGTTAAGAGTTGGGCTGATCAGAGGTATCCAGCACAATCCCAGCTCTATAGGGGCAGACCCATTGGGAAGATGGATTTGTGTTTTAGAAAACTCATACAGGCAAGGGAATCAAGAAGAGTACGTGGAAGAGTGACTCCAATGAGAAAGAGGAATCAGTGGAGAAAGACGAGCAGACAAGTTATGAAGAAGACAGAAGACATATGATTTGGTGGTTAATCTCTGAGACGGGAAATGGAGAGGACAGAGTCCAAAATACTTTCTAGATTTCTGACATGGAATGGGTGGTTGAGGTCCCATCTGTACACAGAAGAGAGAGAGATTGCGGAAGGCCTGGAGAGGGCAAGAGGGTAAGTCTCTGGTGTTTATTGGGAACCATCCAGCAAGCAGTTGCATATGGAGATGTGAGGAAAGGTCAAGGTGGTTGATGTCGTGTGGGCATGAGATTTCGCAATACAAGAGGTGAGAAGACAGGGGAATGAGCAACCTGTGGATTTCACAGACCCGAGGCAGAATTGAATGAAATGCTGTCAAGCAATACCAGTATTGCAACGCTAAGTACGTGGAGTTATTGTTGAAATGAACTAATAAAAATTAGTCAAAACATAATTCCCTGTCCTCAAGGAGCTCACATCCTGGTTGTGGAGACAGAAGTTGTGCACGAGAAGCAATTAAAGGATAGTGTACAACAGTGTATTATCGAATGCTAAATTGTGTGGAATAAACTCAGTCTTGTTTTAAGCATTCAGAAAAATGGTAGCTTAATGTAATTTGGGAAAGGCAAAAAAAGAAGAAATAAGTCCTGAGCTGCCTGACCTGAGGGAGTTGCAGAGAAACCTGCTCTGGCATTGATAAGCTGCCTGACTATGGGCCACTTGTCAAATATCTCTGGGCCTCAGTTTGCTCATTTGTCAGCACAAGGCCTTAGTTAACCAAATCGATGATGGCTTCTAGACAGTTCTGTTACTCTCTGATTCTAAGGTTGGAGGAGTTCAGACTGGGGTGGAGAGGGAGAGTAGGAAGAGGGCACCAGGGGTCGGTCAGAGCATAAACAGCAACATCCAGGGACAAGCATGACATAATCTTATGTCTAGATGTAAGAGGATATGGCCCTGCCTTGAGTCCTTGTCACCCCCTGCTTCACTTGTTGTCGTTACTTTCTGACTACACGATAGGCAGAGCATTAGTCTAGGTGTGGGGTAATGTCACCCCCTAGCACAGTGGTATGCAGATACCAGAAAGAGGCCAGATGGGAGAAATGTCCTGCAAGAAATGGTAAGTCTTGGTGACAGATCAGGTGTGTTGAGAATGAAGGACCTTTTAGCCTGATAACTCCCTGGCTGGCCTCCAAGCTGAAATCTCCTCAGGTGCCATCTGCAGATGGAAGTAAGACTGCAGAAGGACTGCACTGAATTGTGTTCCCCTCAAAATGCGTGTGGCTGTTTGGCTGGGTCCTAATTCTTTTTCTGTGTGATGCTTTATTATGTTGTAAATCAGCCCCTACGATGTTAATGAGGGAGGAGGGGTGGCAGTCTATTAGTGGGGCAGGACTCAACTGCCTTGAGGCAGTTTCTTGTGATATAAAGGAAAGAAGCTAGGAGAGAGATTTGGGGGACCTTTTATCAACAAGTAGCAGTGCCCCTAGCTGAGTGCAAATGACAGGGGTCTCTGGGCCTCAGAAACTTCCAGTCCAGAGGAAGACTGATGACAAGAATCTTCCTCCAGAGCCAGCGGAGAAAACCTTCCCCTGGAGCTGACACCCTGAATTTGGACTTTTAGCCTACTGCACTGTGACAAAATCAAATTTCTCTTTTTAAAGGCATCCACTTTCAGTATTCCTGTTAGAGCAGCACTGGAGGGCTAAGACATAAAGATGAATAAAGGATGTGCCTACTAGCGATGCAAGACTAGCAGGGCTGCTAATGTTGCCAGCCATGGGCATACTACCGGTGAATAATTGAGACCACTCTCTAGCATTGTTAGAGCGTTGAGGTCTAGGCTGGACCAGATAACATTTTTTTTTCACTGTTTTGATGTGTTATTTACATACCATCAAATTCACTGATTTTAAGCAAGCAGTTCAATGACTTTTAGTAAATTTAGAGTCATATAGCCATCACCACAATCCATTTTTAGAACGTTTCTGACCTGAACCCAATGCTGTTAAGTTGATTCCAACTCACAGTGAGCTGATAGGACAGAGTAGAACTGCTTCATAAAGTTTCCAAGGAATGCCTGGTGGATTCAAACTGCTGATGTTTTTGGTTAGCAGACATAGCATGTAACTGCTATGCCACCAGGGTTTCCAGAACACTTCCAGTAACCATGAAAAGATCCCATATGCCTGTTTGCTGTCATTCCTCTTTCCCAGCCCCAGTCCTAGGCAGTACCTTTCTGTTTATAGATTTGACTTTTTTGAACACTCATGTATTTGAAATTATACAATATGTGGTCTTTTGTGTCTAGCTTTCTTTACTCAGTATGGAGTCTTTGAGATTCATTCATGTTATAGCATGTATTAGGCCTTCTTTTGTCTCTGAATAGTATTGCATTGTATGGATACATCACGCTCTGTTCATCCACCAGCTGATGGACATTAACAGGAGTAACCCTGGCGGTGTAGTGGTTAAGTGCTGTGATTCCTAACCCAAAGGTGGGCAGTTTAATCCACCAGCTGTCCTTGGAAACTTTATTGGGCAGTTGTAGTCTGTCCTGTAGGGTTGCTGTGAGTGAGAATTGCCTTGATGGCAGTGGGTTTCATTTTTTTGTTTTAAAAGGATCCTAAGACCAATAACCAAACACACTGCAGTTGTTCATTCTGACTCACAGTAACTTTGTAGGACAGAGTGGAACTGCTCCATAGAGTTCCCAAGGAGTACCTGGTGGATTTGAACTGTCAACCTTTTTGTTAGCAGACATAGCACTTAACCACTATGCCACCAGGGTTTCCCAAACATCGTAAGTGCCATATTAAAGAGCCTAGTTGAGAGTTCCAAGAAAGGAGGACTACAGTCAGATTGCTGTACAGCAAGTGTGAATCTTACTCTAAAATAAAGTGTACAAGAAACTTGCACTGATCTTATCTTCTTTTGCTCCATGTATTTAATACCTTGAGCTCCCATCCCACTGGGTTGTTAAGAATTTCATTCTCAAAGAGGAGTGCTTCTTTCTACCATGACCGTGCAAAGCCCCCTGATGTGCTACTCAGTTGTTCAGAGCCCATGTTTTGAGTCGGGTCCAGCCACCTCCAGCTCCCCTGGACAGAAGGCTTGGGTTGGGGGCAGGGGGCGGGTAGCTGCAGTTGATAACTTGTCTGTACCTAAATTCAAATATGTGAAAGATAACCTGAAACGTTATCCTTAAGTGGAACTGCTGGGCCAAAGTGTACATGCAGTGTTTTTTTTTAAATTTATTTTATTTTATTTATTTATTGTGATTGAGTGAAAGTGTACAATCCAGTTTAAATTTGCATGCCCGACTATGTGCCGCTCCTACTGCTGTCCTTGCCCAGTGACAGCACACTCGTCCTTTCTGTTCTATTCAGGTGGTATCCTCTTAACAATCTCTTGTCTCTTCTCCACCCTCTCCACTCTACTAAGAGGACAATAGGACGATCATGCAGTGTAATTTGGGGCGACAAAGCCAGTTTCCACTCCAGCTGTGCCAGTTTGCCCTTCAACCAGCTATATTTCAGAATGCTTATCTCCCACACCCAGCACAGTGTGTTACCAACCTTTTGTTTGTTCTTGGTGGGTTCCGTGGGGGTTGGGGAGGGCATCTCATTGTGGTTAATTTTTATTTGTGTTAAAGTGAGTGAAGCTTAGTATCTTTTTATGTGTTAAAAAGCGAAATCTCTTTCTTTTTTAATGAATGGTTATTTGATGTCCATTGCCCACTGTTCTTTTTTTTTTTTAATTAATGTGTAAATTCATTAAACCAAACCTGTTGCCCTGAAGTCAGTTCCAACTCACAGTGATCCTGTATGTTACAGAGTGGTATTGTCTTGGCTGTCATCTGAACAGAAGCAGATTGCCAGGCCTTACTTCTCTAACACTGCTGAGTGGGTTTGACTTGCCAGCCTTTAGATTAGTGTTGAGTACAAACCATTTGCCCCACCCAGGGACCTCCTGTTGACGTGTAGTTTCTCTTTATACATTAAGGGAGAGATGGTATAGTGGTTAAGTGCTGTAGCTGGTAACCGAAAGATCACCAGTTCAAATCCAGCAGGTGCTCCTTGGAAACTCTGTGGAGCAATTCTCTTGTCTGTAGGGTCGCTCTGAGTCGGAATCTACTCAACGGCAGTGGTTTCTGTGATAATTTACCAATACGTTTTTCTCATCTTGTCTTTTTTTTTCTACTTTGCTTATGGCTGTTTCTGTCATGCTCTTTTTTTTTAGGAAAAAATTGTGTAGAGCGGTATTTATTAATCTGTTCATTTATGGCATCTGGCTTTCATATCATAATTACCGTATATGAACTCACTCTATGGATTACTTTATAAGTTTTATGGCTTAATTTTTAGTGTTTAAATTTTTGATTCACTAGGAATTGATCTGGGAGTAAGATATGAGGTGTGGATGCAAAGTTATTATTTTTTCCAAGATGACACGACTCATTATTATTTTTAATAATTCACCTTTTCCCACTGATATAAGATTTTTGCCAACATTTTAAGTGTTGGTAGGAACTACTGAATTGATTTATAAAAGAGTTCACCAGTTTACATTTCTACCAGAAGGCTCACATAGTACCTTCTTGCACATTCTTGCCAAGATAATGGTATTTTATCCTTTTAACTTTTTAGCCAATCTGATGAGCAAACTGTGGTGTTTTGTTGTTGTTTTCATGGGAGGAGAGAATTATAGAAAGGAACAGAGGCAATGTATCATATATCTAAAAGTGGAAACAGAGAAGGGACCACTGAATGAAAACCTATAGGAAAATAGTGTTGCGTGGACAGTGAGGACACACTGCAGAGGCTGGTGCTCCAAGAAAGGAGGACTATGGTGCCTAATAGGAAGGTGGCCATCTATGGTAGAATTGCCTTTTCTTAAGGAAGGAGTGAGGAAAAGGAGAAGGGATCAGGATTCCTGAAGACCTGGGAAGAAGTGTCTCTGGGGCCATGCAGAGAGCTTGACGCATGGCTGGAGAACCTGGTCTGATGAATGAAGAGGTGTTTATGGGACACATGGTTCCTTAGGTCTGGTCTGACTCCATCCCCCTTCCCAAACACACTGAACCCACTTGTTTCAGTGAAGGCCTAGAGATTCTTTCCAATCTCTACCAGTTTGGTCTAAGCCCTCATCCTCTCTTGCCTGGACTCATCAAACCAGTTGTCACCAATTCAACTCATGAGGACCTCAGATGTGTGGAGTAGAACTTTGCTCAGTACAGTTTTCAGGACTGTGAACTTTCAGAAGTGGATAACCAGGCTTTTCTTCCAAGGTGCCTCTGGGTGGTTTTGAACCACCAGCCTTTCTGTTAGTAGATGAGTACTTAGTCATTTGTACCATTCGGTGACCCTTGGACCTCTAAAGCACCTCTACTTGCTGCTGCACATACGTGCCCTCTTATCCACACTCTAATCTGCATCAGCGAGGTCTTTTAAAACCCTGGTGGTGTAGTGGGTTAAGTACTACCACTGCTAACCATAAGGTCGGCCGTCCAAATCCACCAGGCGCTCCTTGAATGCTCTGGGGGTCAGTTCTACCCTGGCCCCTAGGGTCGCCATGAGTCGGATCTGACTTGATGGCACTTGTCTTGGCTGGCTGACCACTTGCAGTGTTTTCCCCTAAGATTTGTCAATAATTTTCAATTACATGTGAAATGAAGTTAGAATTTCTCAACCCAACTCCAGCCAGCCAGCCAACTCATCTACCCCTTTATCTTCATTCCTGCCATCTCCAGCCCTTTATGAGTCTTTGTCCATCATGGCTTTGTTCCTTGACCATGCCAACCTACTTTTCTGCACAACAGGGCTATCGCCCTTGCTGTTCAATGGTCCAGAGGCTCTTCCCCCTCTGTGCTTCCCTACCCTAGCAGAACCGCACTTCTGCTGGCCAGCTTCTATCCATCATCACCTCTTCACACTTGGTGGAAGATCCTCCCTGACCTTCCTCTGTGTGTCAGGTGCACTGCCTCCCTTTGCCTCTTCTGATTTCTCTCACAGCAGTTAGCACAATTGTAATTATTTAGTTATTTTAATAACCATTTGTTTAATTTCTGTTTCTCTCACTAGATTATAAGCTTCACATTGCTGTATCCCCAGTGGCTAATAGAATGTCTGGTATAAAGCTGGCATCTGGTGCTTTTTTTTTAGTTGATGAATGAACAAAGTGCAAATATAAAACATTGAAACTGATTCCAAGCGTCATGAAGAAATACAGTGTTTTGTCCCTCCCTGTGGGAAATACCTTCCCCCTCCCATTTTGATTTAGCCCAATCTTCTCTTTCATCAACACCCCCAGTCCTAACTGCTTCCTCCAGAAAGCATGTATACCTCCTTTAGCTCACTTTGGTCTCATGTTTGCCCAGTCTCTCTGGTACCTGCTGACAGAAGAAGAATGAAAAAGGGAGACAAATTAGGGTGAGACTTCGTGATGGCCTTTATGCAAACAGCAGGGAGTTATTTTCCTTTCTCTCAATTTCCACTCTTTCCCTTTGAATACAGAGCTGTATTCTACCTAATTTGCTTTGATCGCTCTCTCAGGAGCTATCATGGAATCAATTAGATTTGTAGACTTGCATAACTAGAGGTCACCCAGCATGATCCCTCATTTTACAGATGAGAAAACTGAGGACCAGAGAGGTTAATGCTGGAAACAATTACTTCTGTTGGGTTGTTGACTATCAATCAGTGTCATTTTCGGAGATGAATAGTTTCAGCCCCATGAGAGTACAGCTCCTTATTCCATTTAAGGACCCACTGATTGTCACAATCTCAGTGCCAAGGTGAGCTACATAAGATGGGCTTCTGTCCTGCTGCTGCACTAGCTGGACTAGCCTTGGCAGATCAGAGACTCTGGCTGGCACACGTCCTCACCCTCACAGGGCCACATGCCCCACTTGTGCATTGACAAAGGGGCTCTACATTTGTGATGAGACCTCATACAGTCCCACAAGAAGAATGGTTTGTGAGGCATGCTATCCTTAAACAACTGTAAAACAGTAGAAAAAACCTACCCTTCACTCAAGACAATGAAAATTTTTCTACATACCTTAAAAGTCACATAGGGTCAGCTATGAGAATGTTGTTCTGAAACAACCATAGGAAGAGAGGGAGGTTTGAAAATTTCGATCTAAAACAACTGCCAGCTACTTTTCCCTAATATACATGTGCTCTCTGGGTCCAGAAAACCAGGCAAGTGGAACACAATTTTAACAAACATGTTTCAGTAGAACATAACATAGTCTTCAAAAAGGAATAAAAAGCGATTCTTCTGTATCTAGAGAATCAATAAGAAATAAAGTGAAGCTTTACCTGACAGTGTCCCGAGCCCAGATGAGGATTAATTAGCTGCTGAGTTGAGATCTCTCTCTACCAGTTGCCCCATAGTGGGACCTGGGAGCAAGGAGGTCCAATAGGCTAGCCATGCGAACAGGCACGGTGCAGGTACTGTGTGCTGGGGTGGGGGTGTGGAACTACAGTGGTACAGCTGCAGCCCCCAGGGACTCACTAACTCCTGGGTGCCGTTCTATACTTTCACTGTGTCCATGGTCTAAAAGTGGTGGACACAGTGAAAGAACACAGGGCATGCACTAAGGAGGGGCATTGAGTCCCACCTGAAGAGCGTGATGGAGTCATTGAGAGGTTTCCCTGAGCTGGGGTTACTCAGCCAAAGAAGAACAGATGGAGGAACGGGAGAACAGGCTTGGAGATGGGAAACAGACTTGTAGGTTCGGGCAAGTTAAAGTCTGTTGGCACTGCAGAAAGAGTGAAGCAGAGCAGAGAGGGCTTTTGGATGATGGACCATGAATAGTGGTTGAAGATCAGGTATTGCATGATGTCTTGAGTTCCTGGTCAGGGAACTCAGGTTTTATCTATGGCAGAAAATTGGGGTGGTCCATGTGCCCTGGAGCTGGTGCAGGTATCTCCAGTGGTGCTCCCTGAGGGCCCCAGGCTGAGGAGGGAACTGGCACACTGAGAGTGCTGGGAGGAGCTGGAGAGAGGAGGGTGATGGGTAGATGGTAGCTCAGGTGCCTCAGTGGCAGAGGTCCAGGAGTGGCCACAGGAGTGGCCCTGAGATTTCTTTACAGGCCTGGGTGTACAGAGCCATCTTTCCATGTCCTATTTTATCCTCAGCACCGTGCCTGGTCTTAGAAGCCCTGGCATAGATGTGAAGAATAGCCTTGCCTCTTCCCGCCACCTTCTGAGCCAGAAGGCAACAGTGTTTTCCATGCGTGCATGTTGGCATTTATCTTTTTTAATGAAGAATTATAGTTTATATATTTAAACCCCACACTGTGAACAAAAAGCAGTTAACACAATATTTAAAGAAAGTGCGTGCAATTTGGTTACCCCTGTAACTGTTACTGAATAGTTAAGGATCTTAATCCATTTTCTCTTTTCTCTTTAAGAAAGTTTAATGTCGTCTGCCCCTCATTTACTTCTCCTGGGAATACTCTCAGTTCTTGAGATCATGTGGGGGCAACTGCACCCTCAACTTTTTTAACTCTCCTAGCACAAGAAAGGAAATCTTGGTGGTATAGTGGTTAAGTCCTACATCTGCTAACTAAGAAAGACCAGCAGTTTGGATCTGCCAGGTGCTCCTTAGAAACTCTATGAGGCAGTCCTACTCTGTTCTACAGGGTCACTGTGAGTTGGAATCAACTTGACGGCAGTGGGTTAATGGGTTAACACAAGGAAACCCTGGTGGCATAGTTGCTTAAGTCCTACATCTGCTAGCCAAAAGGTCAGCAGTTGCAGTCTGTTAGGTGCTCCTTGGAAACTCTGTGGAGCAGTTGTACTCTGTCCTATAGGGTCGCCATGAGTCATCAACTTGAGGTGCAGTGAGTTTAGTTTGAGCACAGGGAAAAAGAATGACTCAGCAATGCTTATTTGTACCCTGCCCCAGGGTGATTCTGTCAAGGAAGTGATACCTTTATAAGCCCCTCTTATTACTGGTTACTGAAATAATCTAAAAGTTCTTATTAGTTCAATTTTGTTGGCCATTTGAATCCTCTCTGTACTTTTTCACCTCTCCTTTTGTAGCTACATAAACATGGGTGAATTGCATGATATCTTTTCATCTGTAAATTAGGAAGAATAGTACCTAATTATCAAAGTTGTTGGGAAGGTTAAACTAGGTAATGTGTTTGAAGAGGCATCATTCAATAAATGCAACATTCCCCTCAACTTTCAGTCTGCAGAGCTGCTAAAAACAGACTCTCTTTCCCACTGTGAAGCATGATTATCTTCTTTATTAAGAAGCTTTTCTTTACTCCCTAAGTAACACCCTCCAATATTCTTCTCCATCACATTTTTGCTTGAAATTTGCACACAATGAAGCTAATTTGCTTTATTAAGAATCTCTCTTAGCAGCCTCTACTCTTAACAGTTTTATAATCTGGCTCTTTCAAAGAAAGCAGTGTTTTAAAACAAAAGTTTATGAGAATCTAAGTTTATTGAGAAACTCTGAAACACTTTATACTTACATGCTTTGCAGAGATACAAAGGAGTTTCACCATCACATAAAACTAGGATCAGAGATGGGGATTTCCAACATAAGGTTGTTACATAACTACACTTATTAACTTAAAGGCTGTGGCATTGAGGAGTAGAGTTCTTGCATCAAAGGGAGCTGAGGCCACAAGTCATCCCCATGGAGAGGAAGACTGAATATAATAAGCCATAGTCATAGCATGAGAGTTTTGAGTTAGATGAAAGAAGCCTTTCTAGAATAATTCATAATTTTATAATTTGGAATGAGTTGCAGACAAAGAGATCTTTAAAAGTAAGGTAAATTAAACTAAAGCAAAAAGCAAAACCAAATCCATTGTCTTCAAGTTGATTCTGATTCATAGAAACCCTATGAGACAGGCTAGATCTGCCCCTTAGTGTTTCAGAGGCTTTAAATTTGTCCAGAAACAGACTACTACAACTTTCTCCAGAGTAGCTGATGTGTTAGCAGCTGAGTGCTTAACTGCTGTGTCACCGTAGTCCCATAAGGTTGGGTTCCCACCCACTGCTGTCAAGTCAGGTCCCACTCATAGTGACCCTAGAGCTCAGATAAGGTTGGGTTAGATGGGTTAATTTCTCAAGTGACTGGACTGGTGAGCTCTTAAGGCCCCTCCAGCCCAAGGGTGTCCTTTGCTCTGTCTCTTTTTGTCTTCTCACTCTTTGTTTTGTGTTTTTGTATGTGTGTGGCCTGTCTGGTACAGTGGGAAGAAGTCAGTGGCTACGATGAAAACCTGAACACCATCCGCACCTACCAGGTGTGCAATGTCTTTGAACCCAACCAAAACAACTGGCTGCTCACCACCTTCATCAATCGTCGAGGGGCTCATCGCATCTACACAGAGATGCGCTTCACTGTGAGAGATTGCAGCAGCCTCCCCAATGTCCCAGGATCATGCAAAGAGACCTTCAACTTGTACTACTATGAGACTGACTCAGTCATTGCCACCAAGAAGTCAGCCTTCTGGTCTGAGGCCCCCTACCTCAAAGTAGACACCATTGCTGCAGATGAGAGCTTCTCCCAGGTGGACTTTGGTGGAAGATTGATGAAGGTCAACACAGAAGTCAGGAGCTTTGGGCCTCTTACTCGGAATGGTTTTTACCTTGCTTTCCAGGATTATGGAGCCTGTATGTCTCTCCTTTCGGTCCGTGTATTCTTCAAAAAGTGTCCCAGTATTGTGCAAAATTTTGCAGTGTTTCCAGAGACCATGACAGGGGCTGAGAGCACGTCTCTGGTGATTGCTCGGGGCACATGTATCCCCAATGCAGAGGAAGTGGATGTACCCATCAAACTCTACTGCAATGGAGATGGGGAGTGGATGGTGCCTATTGGACGCTGCACCTGCAAGCCTGGTTACGAGCCCGAGAACAGCATGGCCTGCAAGGGTAAGCCTGGGGCCTCTGCTTCCTGCCCACATTGGGTAGGAACAAGTCTCCAAAGTTCCATTGCCCTCCAGCTTTAGGTCACACAGGAACCAAAAGACCTAATGGTTTTTATTATAAAGCTTTAGAGAACCTCCATCCCCAGTACTGGAGTACTAGGCCTATTGATTTTCTAGTTGTGTTGAACCAGGTTGTCCTTTGTTTGTGGTGGAAAGACGAGATAGGGTAATTCCAAAGTATGGATAATAACCTAATAAGCTAATAACCTGATGGCCATTCAGCTATATTTAGTTCATACACACACAGGTACATACAACACGTACACCCTGAATCCTACATCCCTTCCCAGTCCCCTGGGGCATGGAGAATTTGGGTTATCAGGGACAATTCACTCAAGGGTAATTGCAGAATGACTAAATTTGGAAAATATTTTCATTCTTTTTAGTCCAGTTCCCACAGCACTAAACTTGGTACTGAACCCGTGTAGCTCATTAGCTCAAAGCCCTCTGGCTTGGCTTTCTTTCTCCAGGGGCTGGATGCCAGACCCTGGAGCAGAGATGGGATCTGGCTTTCCAATGTATTGTATAAGAAGATGGTGCTCTTGAAATGGGGGTGGGACTGTACCATTGCGTTACCTTTTGCTTCTGAACAGTGCAGAGTGAAGCAGACTTCCTAGTTTGAGGGTATCAGGACACTGTGTGACCATACTGGTTTTCTTCAAGCCTAGAGAGTCCATGGCCAACATGTAGCAATGGATGTGGTAACCTGGCTCCAGGCTCACTCAGCTCTGGGAGTGAATAGAAGGGCCAGGAGGTCCCACAGCTTATCTCTTGTCTGTGTACAGGAAAGCTTAATACAGGAGAAGGCCAGGCCTGGGAAAAACAGGCCTGCTTTTCTTTCTTATAATTTCTTTTGGCCATCCAAGTTTCTGATTCCTTTAAGAACAAGCTTTCCCACATAGATCTCACACATGACCGCCTTGACCATAACATGCCGCTAGGGTTGTCACTTGTCCTTTGGAGGCAACTTAGACCTTTGAGGGTGTATCAGCGCCTTTCATGTCAGCTGCCTTACCTATTAGCATCACCACACCTGAGCCCAGATCAGCCCCAGTACTTACCTTGCCCCTAAATATCTTCAGGCAAAGTGCCCAGCATAGAATCACTAATGCCTGTCAGCTCTGCGATCCTTTGAACTCAGCTAATTGCCTGGGCCGGGGCACTCACACAGCCTTTTTTGAGGCCTGCTGAGCGTGGAGAGCTGTGCCTTTGTGTCTTTATTGGATTTCTTGGTTATGGTACCCGTGATGGATGATGTGGGAACAGAGGAGAGAGAGTGCCAGCCCATGTGATGAATCAAGGCAGACAGTTTTCAAGCCAGCCTGGCCGGGTCCCACCAAGCTTCTCTTTGTCCTCCTTGTTGGGGGTAGGGTGAGAGGAGACCCCTTTGGCATTTGTCTGGGTCTGAGTGGGGATCACTCCACCAGGACGTGTTCTTAAAGGCACAGGGGCAGCAGTGGCCAGGCATCCTTGCAACAGTCCTGCGGCTGCGCTCTCCTGTCTTCAAAGGGTTGCCATGTCGCACTGGCTGGCTGGGCTGCTTTCATTTTTCTTATTATTTCCTGAGTAGAATGGCAGGAACTGGAGCAAGCATTGATTGGTTCTGATTTAATTGGGACTCTGGGAACAGGCTCTCATTTCTTTTGGAGCTAATTGGAACTTTTATCTTTTGGGGAGGTGTTCTGCTTGATAGTCAACCTCTTGTGGTTGTCCTGAGGGGACCTGTGGGAATGAATACATAAATCCAAGTTGTTTCTTTCCATTCTCCTTACCCAACCCTGACCCCCTCTGAGTTTTAGAGGACATCTAATCTAGGGATATTATAGACATGGCTTGATTTTGCACAATGCCTATTGCAAACTTACTGGGGTGTGGAAGAAGTGGGGAGTTCAGGGCACTGCCACTTGGCCATTCCAGAGGCACAGTCAGTTGCATTCTGGCAGTGTTTCTAAGAGCCAGAGGTGACAAGTCAGGTGACATCACTGGTCATCTGACTTAGCAGCCCGGCTCAGCCCAGTGCTCTAGAACAACAGAGAACCTCCTTTACCCCTGCCTTAAAAACTGGAAGCTATTCTCCCCAGATCTTTTGCCTTTGGTTCTGCTGCTAACCTGGCCTCAAGGCTGAGCCAGACTTCTCTGTTCTGGGCCAGGGAGGTGAGAAGACCTCCAGCTACGGAAGGGGGCTGTGGAGGTCCTACATCTTTTGGTGGGGGCGCAGTTCACGTGGAAGGACTTACAACTCGTTCCTGTGTTTGTCTTCATAAGAAGGTACCCCGTCAATCTGAATGCTTATGCTGTACTCTCAGGTGGTACTGTGACCTTTAATGACAGCTTTGGAGTAGCCCACTGAACAGCCAACCCTCTTGAGACTAGGAACACGGGGAATGATGGATGGTAACCAACTATGGGTGAGAAACAGTGAGCTCCCCAGTTAGACTGAAAAAGTACAGGTCGCTCTCTCCCAACCCAGCCCTGAGAATTGAGGCCCCTGAGCCCAGCTGCCCCAAGCCTGGGTGGTTCGGTGGTTCATAGAGTTGTATGGATCTCATAAGTTTTCTTTTCTGGATACTTGGATCTGTGTATTTGTGTGTATTGAATCTATGGTTTGGGGAGGAGGGGGCAGAAAATCCTTTCTGCTGCCCGGTCTGCATTATGCTTCTGGAAGGAAAGACTGTCGTCATAGAGTGAGGACTGTGTTGAAAAACAGCCAACGCTCATGACACCAGGAACACAGGGAATGATGGATGAGATTGTACTCTACAGGTGAGATTGTACACTGCTGACTAGTAAGTACAGGTAAGGTTGTGCCTACCTTGCTTACTGGGTAATCCACCCCCGTGTCTGGAGGCATCGAGTCGAATCAAAGCAGCCTCCTGAGCTCACCAGCCACGCTGATCCCATCATGCAGTTGTCACTATGAAATTGTTAATCACGAGAAAAATGTCCCATCTGCACCAGTTTCAAGCTTTATGCCCATCATAGAGTGGATTAAGAGAAATCACAGCTTTGTCTTTATCTGCTCTCCACTCCTGCTGAGGTTGATGACTAGGTTGATTCTCCGTATGGGCTCCATGCGCCCTAACTGCCCCTGTGCTGGGGAAGCCAAGAGTTGATACTTGGCTACTCGCTCTGTGTGCTGTGGAGCCTAAAATATTGCATTAGCTGAGATTGGACTGCGAGAAGGTGGTGGGGCTGGACGTGACTGTGACTGGAAGAAACCTGTCGTGGCCAAGCCCCTATGTGTCCAGTAGTAGATGTCCCATCTGGGTGTCCTTGAAGGGGTCCAGGTGTGGGGATTGACTCTGGGAAGCTGGATTCTACCTGGAACAGTATATACCTGGGATCCTGGTGGCGTGGTAGCTAAGTGCTACATCTGCTAACTGGGGTTGGCAGTTTGAATCTTCCAGGTGTTCCTTAGAAACTGTATGAGGCTCTATGCTGTCCTAGAGGGTCACTAGGAATCAGAATTAACTCGATGGCAGTGGGTTTAGACCTGCTTGGCTACTGAGATTTCTCTGAGAGTCTGACATTCTTTATCAGGACACAGTCACTAGAGTTTCCAGAAAGAGCTGCTTCATTACGCAGGATCAGGACTTAGGATATGCCATTGCCATAAGTAGTCTTCAATGCCATCTTCCCCTGCCTCTGTCCCTGTGGGTGTCCAGGCTGGTCTTTGGTCACCACAGTGGAGCCTGGGCCCCTCCCTGGGGCCTGCTGTAGAGGTGGCCATAGTATGCTGCATCCTCCATGAGTGACCCAGCATACACCGAGGTATCATCTCTGCTGCTGTCACTCTCTGGGGGATGAAGATGGGTGACAAGGAAAGGGGAAGTGCGTAAGGAAGGAGGATGAGGGTGTGTCCAGGTGGAAGAGGCAAGCCTGAAGGAAGGAGGCAGCATTTAGCCCTGTGTTGGCTGTAAGCATACTGTGGGGTTTGAGGTAAGTCCTGTTCTGTTGACAGCTATGCAGGACTGCCTGCTTTTCAAGTTGTGTGAAAATCAGGTTGGTTACTGAACATGAGAATGCTAGCAAAAAGTTTGACAGTTGCAATCTACTAGGCACTCCTTGGGAAGTCTATGGGGCAATTGTGCTCTGTCTTATATGGTCACTATGAGTCAGAATTGATTCGATGATATTTTTTTTTTTCTTTAAACCAAGTAATACTATGTATTGCCAGGGGTCAGTTTGCTCTTAAGGGCAAAAGCATACCATCTGACTCTGATTCTCAAGGGTTAAGATTCTGGAAAGAAGGTAATACGGAATGCCCCCAACCCAAAGATGCAGGTTGGCATTGAATGCCAAGTCATCACCTGGTACCTGACCAGGCCCAGCTCCAGGACCTTCAAACAGTAACCAGTGAAGTCAATGGTGATTCACTTTCCCTCAACAGGTCAGTGGGTCAGTTAATGCATGTTGGACACGCATGGTCCACCCTGAAGTAGATGGTCTAAGTGGCATGATCTGTGGGAGCTAGAGGTACAGGTGGTGAGAGAAGATTCCTGAAATCTCAGAGAGAAGAATGGCTGTCTGAACCATCCTGGACTCTAGGGTGGGGATCAGAAACCTCAAAAATGTGTAAGAAGACGTCTTCAGAACTCACCCTCCTGAAATTGTGATTGGATAGGTTTGAGGTAGGACCTAGGCGTGTCTCTCACCGGGTGGTGAGAGGAGAATGGCTTGATTCCAGGGTGGGGATCAAAAATCTCAAAAGTGTATAAGGTGACATCTTCAGACCTCACTCTTCTGAAACTGTGATTGGGTAAGTTTGAGGTAGGACCTAGGCATGTGGATTTTTTAAAAGATTATGGACCCTGGGTATAAACCACAGACAGGGACATCTGGGAAGCAGGAGTCCACAAGAAGGGGCACGCACTAGAGGTCTCTGAAGGCATCATTGGGATGTGGGACTTGTAGACAACAGGGACTTGATGGCCTTGGGGGAATACTGGGGAGAGTCTGACAAAGGCCTAAGAGAAGCTTGGGTTGGATGGGCTGCAATTGATGCCCTCAAGCCATGGAAGGCTCTGTGCTCAGCGTATCCCTACACTTTGCCTAGAGGCAGGGGTATGGAAAGGCTGCACAAGAGGAAGTCAGAGTATATAGATGCAGCACCTCAGCGAGTGGGAAGTCCAAGGAGTTCTGGGCAGGGGACAGTGAAGACAGACTGTCAGGGCCACTGTCCCCGCAACTGATAGCACCAGGTGGGTCCTTCAACACTGTCTGTGGATACTGGGGGTAACACCATTGCCCTGCCCAGGACCTGCAGGTCAGAGTCAGGACTAAGGGTCTTGGGAATGCACGTGACTTTTCCAGGGGCTCTCAGGTCAGCGAAGCCCATCCCCATGCTGGGTGCTAGCAGGAGTCTCACAACTCTGAAAGAAGAGCAGAGCAGTGACCATGACTCTAGCTGCACTGCTGGCTCTCCATGTCCCCGAAGAGCCAGCACTCTTGAGGCCAGACACCTCTCTGCCACTTCCTAAGGGGTGCCCCCTGCTTCTCTGTATCTTCAACCCCATCACCCGACTCCATGTAGGGACTCTATTTCTTTGGTAACTCTCCACCTGCGTGTAAGTGTCTTCGTGCCTGAAAACTCAAGGGATATTACACAGTTTCAATGCATTTGTCAACTTGAGCAGCTGAGAGTGGAGAGTTGAGTGGAGTTGAGATTAAAATCTGCGGGATGTGAAGATTGGAAAAAATGTGTCCAATTTTCGCCATGAGTCGGCTCCGACTCAATGGCACTTGGCTTTGGCTGGCTTAGCTTATCTTGAAAAAAGACTTTGCTGGGGCCTTCTTCCATTTTTCTTAGGAATGCTGGTTCTAGCTCTGGGGTCCTACTTGGTTCCTCATCCTGAGGTGCTGCAACAGAAGTTATGGAGACCCCCAAGGAGCATGTGTGTGTGTGTGCCTGCCTGAGTGTGTGCATGTGTGTCTTGGAACATGTGTGAGGTTGTGTGTGCCTCTGCATATGCTTATGTGTCTGAGTACATGTGTGAGTATGTGTGTGCCCGCATGTATGCATATGTATCTGTGTAACTGTATCCATGTGCCTGTGTGTACATACATCTGTTTATGTGTGAGTATATGTGTGTCTGTAAACATGTGATGTCTGTGTATGTGCCTGTGTGTGAATGTGTATGTGTGTTGTGTGTGTGTGCGTGTATTTCTGCACATGTGCATTTGTGTATATGTATTATGAGTGTGTATATGTGTACAATTGGATTTATGCAAGGGTATGAATATGTGTATGTCTATTTGTGTATGCCTGCGTGTGTGTATGTGTGTCTCGTGTGCTGGCAGCCCCATTCAAGGGAACTGAGGTGCTGCCTCTGCTCTCTCCAGCCTGTCAGCACTTGGCTTGTGAATGACAGGCCAGGCCAGAGCCCAGACGGCCTTGGGCTCCAGGGAGGCCAGCTTTGCTCAGGGACAGGGCAGGCCAGGGTCATTATCACTGCAGTCCTGTACGATGAGCTTTGTAATAAGATTTATCAACAGAGTGCTTCATTTAGAAACCTCCTGGGCCTCCTTTTCTCCCCATGGTGGCCCTGTCCAGTGCCATCCCAAGAGGCCTCAAGTGTAATTGGATGGATGTAATGGGCTGTGACACAGGCGTGAGCAACAGCAAGTGGAGCCGAAGAATGCCCACCTGCAGTGCTGATAGGGTGGACCACGCCAAGACGCGTGCAGTACTGCGCTGTGCGCATCTGCACATGGCCTTGGGTGTGGAGCAGGGTGCCCTAGTCTCCACATTCTCTCGTGTTCTGCACTACCCCTTCTGCCTCAGAAAAAGAGGCCACTCAGCTCCGCCTTTCTGTCGCACAAGCGTTACAATCCACTGGTTATCTCCAAAAAAAAATAAAAGTCACGATTCTCCCAGATCAGTGCTAGTCACCGAGAGTGACTTGGTGGCATTTGATACCTAAGAGGAGCTCTGGGTGGAGGTCCACGTTTTGCCTCAAGCTTGGTCACCCATGAATTAATATGTATTTATTTTCAAAGATGATAGTGCAGGTACCACGTGTGTATCCCTACGGAAGTGTAGATTGTGGCTTCCTCACTGGGCCAGGGGTCTAGCTAGGGGCTTGTTCTCCTGTGTATTTCACGGTGATGTACCCAGAGCAGGGCTGGGAGTAGGGGTGGGTGCCGCTGCAAGACGGTCTGTTGTGTCTACCTCATTTACCCAGAGGGGTCAGGCTGGAGGGCTACTCATCTAGAGAGCCGCAGCTAGTTAACATCAGAGCAAGGGCTAGAACTCATGTCTGGGAAGCATGGAATCTGCCTTTGCTTCTGAGGCTGGATTTGTTGAAATTAATCATCCTTCACAGCACAATGTGTGCTTTCAGTAGTATTAAACTTCTCCCTGCCATTCTCATAAATTATGGTTTTCTCTTACATCGCTCTGCTTCCCCTTGTTTTTCGTTGGGGTCCTAGTGGCTCTCTGGTGCCGCACACTGTGGTTGTATGTTTTTGAGGTAGCGCATGACTCCGCGTCGACTATTGCCGTCTTGTTTATAGCCTCTCCAGGGGCAGCATGATTTCCAAGAGAGCTGCGACATGCTGACCTGCTGTGGGCCATCCGGGCGTGTGTGGTTCTCTGAAGGAGACCCTGTGTACCCTGGGGAACAGTAAGTTCTAAGGCTTTGGGTGGTATCAGCGTTTTCTGCACAACTTGCTTGCAGTGGGAGCTGGAGCCTGCAGTGGGCAGGCCTGCTCATGCTCTCATCTGCTCTGAGGGCTGAGGTCGTGCCAACTCCCTCCACCTCCTGTCTTTATCACTCTGTCGAGCTGGACAGCCGCTTTCTGCAGAATTCCAGTACAAATATCTGTTCAAAGTCCTTGCATGGAGTAGGAGTGACCAGTTTTTAGCATGAAGCATGGAGATGAAAACTCTTACTGAATCCCTGCTTGCCAGGCGTGGCATCGGGTAGCTTCCATCCTGGGTTCCTGGGGGCACTGGTGCTCTGAGTTCTGTTTTTACACATTTCTTTTCTTTTCTTGAACATTTCATTGTGTTTTAGGTGAAAATTTATACAGCGAGTTAATTTTCCATTCAACAATTTGTACACAAATTTTGCTGTGACATTGGTTGCTGTCTCTGCAGTGTGTCAGCTCTCCCCCTCCTTCTGCCCCCCCTTTGTCATCTCCATCGTCCTAGTCTCCCTGGCCCCTTTGGCCTTGTTATCTTCGCTTTTTGACAAATGTTGCCCCTATGGTCTCACATAGTTGATTGTTGCAGGAGCACATTCCTCACAAGTGTTGTTGGTTATTGTACACGCCAACCTATTATTTGACTGAAATGTGACATCTGGGAGCATTTCCACTGCTTCAACAAGCTGTGTTGACAAGGTCCCTCATGCTCCCAGGTCTCAGTTTTGTCCTCGGTACAATGGGACAGAGAAGACTGAATAGAGTCAGTCCATGGCTGTTGCAAGTAGGGCCAGAATGAATTGCAGACACTGGCAGATCACTAGTTGGGATTTTGCAAATTTGGTTTTGAGTGAGATCTTTCTTTGGGAAGGGCTCTCTGCGTTTAGGCTTCCTGTCTACACATCCTTTGTTGGCTGAACTAAGAGCTTGAATATTAGTTACCTGGTTAGATAGATGGGCTCCCACTTTTGTTTCCAGGGCCAGTTAATGAGGCAGGATAGGGGATGTGGTTTAGCACAGCTGAGTGAGGCTGTGTCTGCTTGGCATCCCAGGAGTTCTTCTCTGCTTTAGCAAGCATCCCACCTTCCTGTGGGCCCATGTGACTGCTGTAGGACAGATCCATAAGTGTTCTGAGCTCCTCTCCCCTGTCTGTGTAGCCAGGGAGGGTGGAGGAAGTCAGCTCTGCCACCACAGGCCTCTGGAGAGATTGACAAAGGAAAAGCACACTATGAGGAGTCCCCATAAGTCACCCAGGACTCTCAGGATCTCACTGCAGAGACTCGGAGCCAGGAAGAGTCAAGCCTACTGCAAACAAAACTGCTCACTAATGGCAGGTCCCAGTTGGTAGAAGGGCTGGATGATGAAACAGGCCTGTTGTTTTCTGGCTTGTCCAAGGCCTGTGTTCAGTGTGGTCCATGGTGGGAGTGGACTCTGCGGCAGCACACATTCCAAGTAGGAGCTTGAGTCACTTGGTCTCAGGGAATGGCCTTTCGGGGCTTGCCCTGGTGATTGGCCTAGCAGTTCTGACTTTCCCACGCCTCATTCAAGTTAGATCCTGTTCTTGAAGTCACGTAATATCATGGACTGAATTGTGTGCCCCCACAAAAAGGTGTACAGCAGTTTGACTGGCCCATGATTCCTGGTATTGTGTGAATGTGCCTATATGCTCTAAACTTTGCCTCTGTGATGTCATTGAGGGAGGATGGGCAGCAGTTGTGTTGGTGGGACAGGACTCAGTGTGTAAGATTATATTTTGCCTTGAGGCAGTGTCTTGAGATATAAAAGAAGGAAGTTAACAGAGAGATTTGGGGGACCTCATACCACCGGGAAAGCAGTTCCAGGAGCAGAGCATGTCCTTTGGAAAGGACCCAGAGTCCCTGCGCCTTAGAAGCTCCCAGTCCAGGGGAAGATTGATGTCAGGGACCTTCTTCCAGAGTCAGCAGAGAAAGACTTCTCCTGGAGCCAGCATCTTGAATTTGGATTTGTAGCATACTGGACTGTGACAGAATAAAATTTTACTTGTGCTATTTTTGTTATAGCAGCATTAGATGACTCAGACATGTGAGTTCTCCCATCCGTACTCATTCGTTCTTCATGTACTTACTGAACATTTATTGGTGTTAGGATTTGTGGATAATGAGGTAAAAAATACCTTGTGACCCCAGACTCTTGGAGGCACATCTAAGAGTTGAGGAGGCAGCTAGTTATTAAACAAACACCCTAAAACAGGTACATGGAAAAGAGGATGAGGGCCAGGGCAAAGGTACCGAGTTCTAAGAGGACTTATTAGAAGGACCCTGGCCCAGTTTGGGAGCGGAGAGAAGCAGGAAAGGAACTGAGCTCTGAGGGAGGAGTGAGTGTGAGCCAGACAGAGGGGCAGGGGGAGAGCTGCTGCGCAGAGCACACAGGAGACAGTGAGCTGGAGGCAGTGAGGTGACCGCGTGGCTGGGGAGCAGGGTGCAGGACACATGGCAAAGGACAGGAGAGGAGCCAGGAGCTGGGTCAGAGAGATATCTGGGGCATAGCTAGATTTCTCTTTATGGTAAGAACTGGGTGTGGAAGATTTGAAGGGTTTTAAGTTGGGGAGGGCTGTGATCTGACTGATATTTGTAAATCACCGGTCTGGAGGCTGAAGGCGTACAGAATGGAGACGGCAAGGCAGGAGGCAGAACAGGTAGTAAGGAGGCACTTGCAGGAGGCCAGAGAGGAGAGCGAGGGGTTGCCAACAGAGTCCCCCATAACAGGCATGTGTCACAAGGCAGTGTCTGGAGGACAGTGCCAGGGAACAGGGCTCTTCCTAGCTAGACACAGTCTCTAAGGCCCAGCTCACCAGATAACTCCTATTTCCTCCTCTGCTATTAGCCTGCCAGCGTGTTTTTAAATACTTCCAGCTGACAGGACAGTCATACTTCCCAGGGCACCCTGGTCACCTCAGAGCCCTTCTTACTGGTATGGAGATAAGTCAGGGACACACTGCTCTAGTCCCCGAGGTGGAGCTTTTGTGCAAATACTCCCTTATTAAAAAATGTTTTCAACAGGTAATGGATGTGAAAAGCAAGCCTCACTGTGTCACCAAGGCTCATCCCTGTTACAGTTTCTAATGTTTTCGTGCAGAGTGGGCCATGCATCTCCACACCCAGAATATAGAAAGGCATAGCCTTTCTCCACTCTCACAGAGCAAACCACACAGTGTTTGCACCTAGTTTTCTTTTTTCTTTCCCACTTAACAATGAAATGGAAAGTGACAGTAGTTTCACTGTACCGTATATAGATTTATGTCATTCTCACCAGAGATTCTATAGTATTCTACGGAAGGATGTGCCTTTATTTTAATGAGTCCTACATTTACATATGGGAGCAGCGGGGGTTCGGTGGTAGAATTCTTGCCTTCCTTGTTGGGGACCGAGTCTGATGACCTAACCAATGCATGCACCTCACCACAGCTGCTACTGGCTTGTCAGTGGAGGCTCGTGTGTTGCTATGATGCTGAACGGGTTTCAGTGGAATTTCCAGGCTAAGATGGACAAGGAAGAAAGGCCTGGCAATCTGCTTGTGAAAATCTGCCAGTGAAAAAGCCTGAGACCTCATAATGGTCCAGTCAGCAACTGATCATGAGGATGCTACAGGGCTAGGCAGTGTTTTGTTGTATTGTGCACGGGTTCTGTCATGGATTGCATTGTGTCCCCCCAAAAATTTATGTACTGATTTGACTTGTCTATGAGTCCCAGTATGGTGCTGTTCCCCTCATGTGTTGTGAATCCTGTGTCTGTGATATTGATGATGGAGAATGGGCAGCATTTGTGCTGGTGAGGCAGGACTCCAGTTAGCAGCTGTGGGATAGAAGGGAGAGAGGTGAGCTTAGAGAGCTGGAAACCTCATATCATCAAGAGTGAGACTAGAGCACATTCTTTGGACCTGAGGTTCCCGCATTGAGATGCTCTTGTTGAACTTGGACTCTGCCTACTGGATTGTGACAATTTCTCGTATTGAATGGACTTGTAACTCATAAGTGGTTATATGGCTTACTTGTGGTAAATAAAGTTTGTCTTCATAAAGCCTTCCACTCATGGTCTTTTCTGTTAGAGCAGACCAGTTGAATAAAACAGGGTCGCTGTGAGTTGAGGACCAGCTTGGCAACAGCTAACACCATTTATATACATTTCTGTTCTTGCCTCTCATTTGCTGTTTCTGAATGATATTATATCAAATAGCCTTGCATTCATCTCTGTGTACATCTTTGAAACACACTCACTGATTTTTCTGTTGACTATTTATTGAGGACTTTCTGTGTGCCAAATACTTTCCTCAGAACTAGGAATGCAGCAAATTCTTACAAGTCAAATTGTTGAATCACAGTATATGAATTTTTAATATTGATATATATTCCCAAATTGTCCTCCAAAAAAATGAGGCATCTTTTTTGTTCCCAAGAACAATGTATGAGAGTTCCTCTCGTAGACCTTTGCCAACATAATAAAATATCAATCATTTTTATCTTTGCCAATCTGGTAGGTGAATAATGGCATCCCGCTGTCATTTTAATTTGCATTTGTCTTGCTATGAGGGATACTGAACATAGCAAGCTTCCATAAATTGCCCTGTTCCAGGGATGAGACACAGCTTTTCTACATAATGCATCATTTAATCAGGTGAGCGTGTGTGCCGCAGACAGTTTGGTGCGTGCATACTCTGTGACGTGACCTGCCCTTCACTACTCTATTGCATCCCCTCCCCCTCCCCTGCATCACACCCTTAGTGTATTCGTCCTCATCTCTAGCAGAAGGGTGCTTTGGCCCGTGCCTCACACCCATTCAGCATCCCTCAGAGTGTGACAGATGAGACGTGGTAGATGGCACCGGGGTGAGAGCCAGTGTTGGTGCTCTTCAGAGCCCTGCCCCTCCATTGGTCTAATTTCAGAAATGCTGAGCCAGCCTGTCTGGTAGGTGGCATTCCTTGTTCTCTTCCTAGTCTCCTCCTGTGCCCCTATGCTTCACTCAGTTGTCACCGTTTAACCCAGTCCCTCCGCTCTACGTCCCTTGCTTTAACTTGCCTGCTTTTGCTCTGTGTCTCCTTGGGCTTTAGCTAACTCTGGCTACAGCCGCTGCTGGTCTGACCAGCACCCAGGTCCTCTTCATTTTCTCAGCCCCAACCCTTCCTTGCCAGATGTGCCACTGCCTCCCCGACACACTGAATCAATCTTGTCCCTAGACTGGACCAGATCAGACAGGAGCACCTTCCTTTCCCACATTTCTGGTGGAGCCCAGGACCCTGCTGCTACTGGTGGGTGTTGTCTGCTCACTGTCTGCACAGGCATCTCTTTTTCACCTTTGTTTTCTACGTCTGCTGTGGCAGCTTTTCCTGTCTGGGGCCGTGGTCTTCCTGCCTCTCCTACCTGTCCCTGGCCACTTCTTGTCCTCTCCATCCCTTCTTTCCAAACTACTTTCCTTTGAAAATAAATCTATTTAGGTTAAAAGGCAAATAAATTTAAAGAAGTATAATAAAAACCTGGCAAGTAGCCATAACAAAAAGTGATACAGATAATAGGCAAATGACTTCTGTTTGAAAAGAATGCTAACTTACCTGCTTACCTGACCTAAAAAATAGCTTAGATATTCACTCTTCAGAACAGCCCCACGTTTCTTCATCAGATTATCGTGAGGCTCGTAACTTGGATGGAAACAGACTTTTCTGGATTGGCTTGCAGCTTGCAATGAAGTGCTCACAGAGTGTAGCTGTTACTTAATGAGCACTTACTATGTGCCAGATGTTTGGCCAAATTACTTTCTTGCATTAACCCTTAAATCCTCAAAATAGTCCTGTGAGGTACGTCCTATTACTGTTCCTTATTTCCCACTTGGGGATACTGAGGCAGGAGAAGCTAAGTAACTTGCCCCGGCTCGTATGGCATCAACTGTAAGGTGTCTGCTGGTAGCCTCTGGTCACTACTCCCTCTTAGCTGGACAAGAGCCAAGCTTCCCTTGCGTGCATATTTGTGATTTGTGATGGAATCTGTGATTTCAATGTCCCGTTTGGAGTGATACACAAACCTTCGCTAAGATATCCAAAGAAAAGCCATCCGAGTTTGATCTGTGTTTGGTTTCATGGAAATTGTTCATTTCCTGTTGGCTAGGGATGAGCTGGGGGTCCTGATGGTGTAAATGGTTAACATACTCAGCTGCCCACTGAAAGAGTAGAGGTTCAAGTCCACTCAAGAGGTTGCTCAGACCTGGTGATCTGCATCCCAAAACATCAGCCATTGAAAACTCTGTCAATCACAGATCTGCACTGCCCCAGCTCAATTCTCCAAGAATTGAAGTCAGCTCAGTGGCAGTTGGTTTAGGGAGGAGCCTGAAGGTTCACCGAGTGGCTGAGTTTGCTGTTGAGAGCACTGTCGCAACACATGTCACCCTAGGTGGCCGTGCCCAGCTGACACATTCATTTCTCTTCTCATCCTGGTAGCGCTAAATAATCTTGAAAGAAGTCAGTCCATGGTTTCGCTGAGGAAGCATGCACTCAGGCGGTGTGAGAAGGCAGAAGCAAATGGAGAAAGGGACCAGTGAGGGCCAGAGCCTTGTCTCTCTGTTGTCAAATACGGGGACACGTTGTATACAGACATAACAAGCAGAAACAGCAGAATGGTCGCTGCGCTGTGAAACTCTTTTCACTAAAAGTTGGTGCTCATGTTTCAGTTTGACAGAGGACATAAGGTCAGTGAAACGTGTGTGTTTCAACTGGAAAATGACAATCTGCTCTTTGCACAAGATGGATAGAGGTTCTCATTGCAATTGTATGGAATATGCAAGAGCTCTGCCAAATCATGAACTTGGCAAAAATTCGTGTGTTCTGGAAATTAGGCAATTTCAGGGTTTCTGCTCAGTTTCTGCGCCTGTCACACATGCCTGCGCTGATTTGAATGTGGAGACGTGTGTGACTGGGGTTTTTGCTTTTCTTGTTGCTTCTGTTTGTCTTCCTGTCTCTACATCTTGGGCCAAATGTGTCTCCTCTGTTCTGTTTTCCTCCATTTATTCTAGTCTGTTGTCTGTCTTTGAGCTTGATTCAAAAAGAGAAGATTGATAGAATTTTAATGAATGGATAGCTGTTTGCGTTCATTGTTTTTGTTTTTTTCCCTTAGGACATTCTCTAGATGTTAATTGCAATAAAGAATGAATTCTTTACATATCATAAAATACAGGAAATCAAAGGTTTATCACTGAAATCAGTTGCAAATATTATGAGTGCTTTTTTGCGTCAAACGTACAAAACTACAATGAGAATAAAGTCATTAAAAAATTCTTAGCTTTTGTGGGGTGTGTGTGTGTGTGCTGGTAGAATGCTCTGCTGTGTTCTCATTTATTTATTTTTTTAGACCATACGTGGCTGTCTTCATTTTCAATTTCATTCTTGATGTTTCTTGGCTTAATAAACATCTTTCAAGAACCTCTTTCTTTCTGTAACTTCTCATTTTGGCTACTAATTAAGAAGTAGTAAGCCAGAGCTATCCACTGTTGCATTTAACATACCCAAAACTTGGAAGACTTTTTTTTAAAAAAAAATTGGTGCTAGTACCAGTCAGGGTGGTCCAATCTTGCAGGTGGACAGTGCCCCACCTACCTCAATCTTCCACGTAGACAATGCCCTCCACGTAGACAATGCCCTCCACGTAGACAATGCCCTCCACGTAGACAATGCCCTCCACGTAGACAATGCCCTCCACGTAGACAATGCCCTCCACGTAGACAATGTCCTCCACCATGGTTTCCCCTTGCCCACTACTGTGCTATATCATACTTGTTGCTATCAGGTCAATTCTGATTCGTAGCGACCCTAATAGAATGGCCCCATAGGGTTTCCAAGGAGCACTTGGTGGATTCGAACTGCTGGCCTTTGGTTTGCAGCTTTAGCTCTTAACCACAGTGCCACCAGGGTTTCCCCTTGCCTGCTAAAAAAAAAAAAAAACCCGTTGTCATCAAGTTGTGTCTCATAGCGACCCTAGAGGTCAGAGTAGTACTGCCCCATAAAATGTTTCCAAGAAGCATCTGGTGGATTGGAACTGCCAACTTTTTTGTTTAACAGATGTAGCGCTTAACCCACTACACCACCAGGGTTCACAGCTCCTTGCCTACTGCCAGCCAAGCCAAGTGCCTAAATGTGAATCAATAACTGCAGAATTCTCCTGGGGACTTTCTGCAGGCCTCAGGGCAGCGGACAGCCGTGGCACAGCCATAAACAGAGAATTGGACATTCATGCGCTCGGTTCTTCTTGAATCAGGAGGAGGAGCCTGGTCGGTGGTCTCAGCTGGGGCCTCACCAACCCTCTCCTATCCCTACTTCTCCCACTGGCCGGGTCTTTGCAGGCCTTCCCCCAACAGGCTCCTTTCCTGCCTCTATCCATGAGCTGGGCCTTCCTTCCCTTCCTCCTGGGCCACAGAGGGTCCCCTAGACAAGACAGTGCGTGCTGTTTGCCAACACTGTGCACAGGCATGCAGAGGGGTGAGGGTGAAGCCATCTGCTCTCTCCTTTCACACAGACCTTTGCTTTCTCCCTTTCATGCTTCCCCTCACTCTTCGTCTTTGAACATGCACACAAAAATAAAAAAAAAGCAGTTGCTAATTAGAGTCAGAGAATGAACAGGAGCCTGGAAGAGGGTGCAGGAGAGAGGCCAGCCCCGTGCACACTAGCTGGCATTAAAGCCAGCGTGGAAGGGACAGAGAGTGGGCCTCCGAGGGGGCTTGGGAAGGATATTTTTGCAAAACAAGCAACAAAGCTTCTTCAGAATGGCAAAGAGGGGGCTTTTTCTTAACCCTCCCTCATAAAGGAAGAGGCAACAGAAGAAGTGATAGGGAGTTCCTTGTACACTTCCAGTGTGGCCTTTCACCTGCCCTCGCTCTTCTTTTTCATTCCATCAATAGCCTGATAAATAATAGTAGCTATTTGGGGGAACTTTTAAGTGTATTCTTTTACTGATAATTTTTGTTTTGGCTAAGAGACAGCAGAGAGAAATCAAGGGCGTCTCTTCCCAGGCACGGCTGGCTGAGAGGTGAGGTTCCCATGCCTGGGCCGCTGAGTCACCAGGAGACCTAGCTTGGAAAATATCCCCTGACAAATCAAAACTCTCTTTCAGACCTTTCTTTTTCATTTGGTCCTATTCTTGGTTCACTAGTTCCCTTTCAAAGCTTCCGCACCCACCCCCCTATTCTGTCCTGTTTTTGATTCACTGAGAAATTTCTTACCCATCTGCACTCCGTGTCGTTATGTCCCCCATGAGCAAGTTCTGGCTGCCTGTCATGTGTCTGGAGGAAGAGCAGGGCACACTTGGAAGGGCACACTTGGGAGGACAGGGCACACTTGGACCCCCTGCTCTTCAAATCCGCTTTGTGCTTATGTACAGCCCCGGACAGTTAAGTCCGTGAACTTGATTGCTCTAAGTGCTACATACTTCATTGCTGAATATCACTACAGTCACCTTAGAAGTACTCCCCTTAGGAAGCTATGCACCGATGCCAATGCCTAGTCCACCCTTCAAAGCAATTTTAGAACTCTTTCTGGAATGGCCATTGTGCATGGTGGCAAGGTGGCAGGTTTGTGAACTTAATTGTATAGTTGTCTGTGAGGGAATTTTTAGCCAGTAAACAAATAACTGTAATGGAAACACCCTCCCTCCTCACCTGATCTGGCCCCTAGTGACTTTTTTCTTTATCCGAAGGTAAAGGAAATATTGAAGGGAAGACATTTGGATGACATTCAGGACATCAGGGGTAATATGATGACAGCTCTGATGGCCATTCCAGAAAAAGAGTTCCATAATTGCTTTGAAAGGTGGAATGGGCCATGGCATCAGTGCATAGCTTCCCAAGCGGTATACTTAGAAGGTGACTGTAGTGATGTTCAGCAGTGAGGTATGAAGCACTTTTTCTAGGATGAGTTCACAAACTTAATTGGCAGACCTCCTAAGATTCTAGACAGCAAGGCAATCAGGCAGGACAGTTCTGCCATGGTTTAGAACAGAGCAGCCTTGTAATTCTTTCAGCAAAGCTCATTCTGATGGCTCTAGCACCCAGGAGAGCTGGCTTTGGAGAGCTGTCAATCAGAAGGAGGTAGGGCCACCTGGTGATTGAGTCTCTCTCTCCAGATACATTTTTCTGCAAGCATAAGGTGAAGGAACTGATGACCCAGATATACGGAGATTCTGAAATGAGTGCCCTGTGCACTGAAAAATGAAGTTATGTTTTGATTTCCAATGAGTATAAATAAACAAAAAGGCAAGCAGTGGAGGTCTCATGATATACACTGATGCTGAGTAGGGAGGAAGAAAAGAAAAGGAGGTAGAGCCTGGAAAGAAGAGGTCATAATTAGTTCATTTGCGTGCACTGGTGGCTGTTTAAGGTGGTGACTGCACATGAGAGGAAAGAAGAGGTCTCGTTGCAGACGTCCCCTGATTCTGTTGTGAGGTCTGTATTAGCTTCCTAGAACTGCTGTAAGAAAAATACTTCAAAGTGGGTGGTTTATAAAAGCAGAAATTTATTGACTAACAGCTTGGGATGCTTGAAGTCTGAAATCAGGCTTCTGGCTATGCTGTTTCCTTCTGAAGACTCAGAGAAAACTGTTTTGCGCCTTTCTGCTAGATTCTGGGAGTGCCATTTGTTCCTTGACTTGGAGCTGCAGCATCACGTGGCTGTCCTTTCTTCATCTCTCTGTCTCTGTTTATCTTCTCTTTTATAAGGACACCTGTCATATAGATTATAATGCAACCTACTACAGTATAACCTTCAGAATAACCTAGCTGATAACATTTTTAAAGACTATTTCCAAACAAGTTACCTTCATGAGCAATGAGGGCTGGGATTTTAACATATCTTTTTGGGGGATGCAATTCAAGTTATAATAAGGTTTCTAAACAAAAGACCACAGAATTAACTTTTCAAGAGTCCTCATTCAGTGAACCAGTCTCTGATACATAGGTGATGGTACAGTGGTCTTCCCAGAATCTCAAGGTGGCTCATCTTAACCCCCCTAGAAACTTAATTCATGCAGTATACAGTTAACCAGGGAAAAGCTTTCTGTTTTAGAAAAAAGCTGTAAATATACAGTTGTTAAGAGCCAGTGGCAATAGAGCCTGGGTAAGTTCAATCCTGACTCCATATTTTTTTCCAGAGTTACTTCTCCAGACTGCAATATTGGTATCTCTTTCCCATGGTGATAGAACAATGCCAAGCTGAGGTTTGCTGTGAAGATTATGAGAATCTGCATGTATAGAGTTTAGCAAAGATCATGGCACGTTGTAAGAGTTAAAAAGTAGATGTTGATATTATCAGTATTTTTATTGTTAAAAAAAGCCACAGGTGATTTTCCATTTACATTTAGTGCTAGCTCTCTTTAAAAATATGGAAATCATAAAAAAAATACTGTAAATTTACAGAGATCCAGCAACTATTTTAAGGGTTTAAATAACATGATCTAAAAGTATTTTATAGTGGAGTCTCTGAAGAAGCCACCATCTAGTTGTAAGTGGATGGGGGTTTGTTCAGTTGTGCTATTGCCAGATTAAATTATGTTTTTAATTACTTTTTTTGTGACTTCGAATTTCCTTTTCTAGATTATGATTAAATGAAAGTATATAATCCTGGTCAATTTTGCATACCTGCCTCTCTACAACTGTCTGTTCTCCCCACCCTGTGACAGCACGCTCTTCCTTTTCACCCCCCCTTGAACACTTGCCTCATTTTTTAAGTTACATAAAATATTTTATTTCTTTTGCTGGGTAGTCCTGTGAATTTTAACGAATGTACAGATTTGTGTAATCACATCGCATCCTGATGCAGAGGAACTTTATCTCCTGAAACAAGGATAGCACTGGCCATGAGTGGGCTTTGCTGGAGTCCCTGGGTGGGGCAAACAGTAATGAACTTGGCTGGTAACTGAAATGTTGGAGTTCATATCCACTTAGAGGCTCCTCAGAGAAAAGATTGGGCTATCTATTTCCAGAAAAATCAGCTGTTGAAAATCCTGTGGAGCACAATTCTACTCCGACGTACATGGAGTTGCCATGAGTGAAAGTCAACTTCTTTCTCCATTACTATATTTTTAACTGTAATAATGGAATCATACATATGTCAACCTTTTGAAACTGGCTTCTTTCATTCAGCATAATGCTTTTCAGATTCATTCACGTTGTGTTTATCAATAATATGTACCTTTTCATTGCTGAGGAGGGTTCCATTGAAAGGATGTATCGTGGTTTATCTATTCTCTTGCTAAATGGCATTGGATTGTTTCCAATTTCTGGTGACTCTGAATAGAGCTTCTGTAAACATTCATGTACAGGTTTTTGTGTGGACATAAATTTTCATTTTTCTAGGGTTAGCACCCAAGAGGAGAATTGCTGGGTCGTATGTAAATTGTGTGTTTTAACTACTAGACTGATTTCCAGAGTGTCTGTACCATATTTTGCATTCCCACCATCAGTGTGTAAGAGTTTTAGTTCTCTATGTCTCAGTTGGAAACCCTAGTGGTGTAGTGGGTTAAGGGCTATATCTGCTAACTAAAAGGCCCACAGTTCAAATCTGCCAGGCACTCCGTAGTAATTGTATGGGGCAGTTCTAGTGTGATATCTAGGGTCGCCATGAGTCAGACCCGATTCGATGGCAGTGGGTTTGTGGTGTTTTAGTTATCTATACTGTAACAGGAATACTACAGGTGGGTGGCTTCAAAAAATAGAAATGCATTTTCTCACAGTTCAAGAGGCTCAAAGTATGAATATAGACTACTAGCCAGAGGGGGAAGCGCTCTCTCTGCTGGCTCTGGAGGAAGATCCTTGTCTCATTCAGCTTTGGTGTTCCTTGGAGAGCCTCTCCCATTTCTGCTTCCTTCTGTGTCTAATCTGCTCTTTTTTTATAATTCAGAGTGATTAAGTTTACTACTAATCTGCTCTTTTTTTATAATTCAGAGTGATTAAGTTTACGACGTTGATGCAGCCTCTTTAACATAACAAAGAAAACCCCCTTTCCCAGTAGGATTACGTTTACACCAATATGGGTTAAGGTTCCAACACGCATTTGGGAGGGCCGCAATTCAATCCTTCTCACTCTGCATCTGCACCAGCGCTTTGTGTTGTCCATACTTTAGCTGCTGCACGTCTTTCATGTGCTTATTTGCCATCCATTTATCCTCTTGGATCAGCTGTTCACCAACTTGTATTAGATTGTTTATTTTCTTCCTGTTGAATCTGGAGAGTTCTTTACATATTTTGGGCACATATTTGTTGAATATGTGCTTTGCAAAATACTTTCTTCCAATATATAAGTCGTCTCTGTTCTGTGGCCCCTAGGGTCGCCATGAGTTGGATCCTACTCGACAGCACTTGGCTTTGGCTGGCTTTGTTCTCTTACCAATGTCTTTCAAAAAAATTGAAAAAAAAATTGATATCCAATTTATGTGCTTTTCCAATTTATTCAATCAAATATTTCTTTTCTATTGATCCAGCTTCTTGATGTGCATTTCGTATCATATGTAAGAATTTTGTCTAACCTCGGGTCTCAAAGATTTTCTCTTTATAAACGTTTTATGTTTTATGTTGAGATCTATGATCCATTTTGAGTTAGCTTTTGTGTAAGCTAACAGATTTAGACTGAGGTTCATTTTATCATTGTTTTGCCTAAGGATGTCCCAGTGTTCCAACCCTCTCCTTCATTTCCTTCACGTGTTCATGAAATAATATTACTTTGTCTGTGACAGATTCTAGTCACCCTCCTGACAAGTGTAAACCACCCTTAGCAGCTTCCCCTGTCTCACCCTGCTTTATTTTTCTGCATGACTCTTAGCACCTTTAATGTAGTAAACAGTTTACTCATTTATTATGTATATTATCGCCTGCACTCACTAGAAGGTAGGCTATGTGTGAGAGTAGGAATATTGAATGTGTGTAGTTGGGGGCAGTGTACTAGTTCAGTGATATATCCTGAGTGCACATAAGGTATTCGATGAAAGAAGAGGTTGAGGCCCTTTGGTCCCATGGCTGCAGAAAGTGAAGGCCCAGGGACAGCTGGTGCCCCTGAACTCTAAGGCACGCAGCAGCTTTCAAAAATGACCTGTCTTTATACCTTGCTCATGGGTAAGAAAACTCAACATTGTGAAAATGTCATTCTGCCCACAACAGTCTACAGATACAATGCAATACCATTCCAGATTTCAGTGACATTTTTAATGAGATGGAAAAACAAATCACCAACTTCATGAGGAAAGGGAAGAGACCCTGGATGAATAAAGCATTACAGAGGAAGAACAACAAAGGGGGCAGCCTCCCTACCTGATTTTAGAAACCATTTCACTGCCACAGTAGCCAAAATAGCTTGATATTGGTACCACAGCAATACACAGACAGAATTGAGAATCCAGATGTAAATTCATCCACCTATGAGCAGCTGATGTTTGACACTAGCTATAGACAAGAATTAGGTGACGGGAGGGACAACACACAATACAGGGAGGTCAGCATGACTGGACTAAACCAGGCTAGCAAGTGTTTTGAATGCAACTAAATACTCGTAGGGACAGAGTAGCAGGCACTAAGATCTGGAGATCATTGTTTCAGGGGCATCTAGATTAACTGGTGTAACAAAGCTTATTAAGAAGATGTTCTGCATCCCATTTTTGGTGAGTGGTATCTGGGGTCTTGTGAACTAATGAGCAGCTGTCTAAGAGGCATCAATTAGCCCCATGTTACCCAGAGCAAAAAGGGGAAAAAGAACACAAGAAAAATATTTACCCACGAGATAGGCAAGGCCATGTAAACTGGAGATTCTATCAGTCTGGGACTGGCAGAGCTAGATGGTGCTAGGCTGCCACCAGCGGGTAACATAGCAGAGAGACCCGAGTGGAGCAGGGGAATGTAGAGAGCAGAACTCAAATTCTGGTAAAAAGTCCAGACTTAATGGTCTAACTGGAACTGGAGGGACCCCTGAAGACTTGTCCAGCAGACTCTCTGTTAGCCTCAAACTAAAATCACTCCCAAAGTAAACTCTTTTTTTTTTTAATTTATTTGTTTATTTAGCATGATTGAGTGAAAATGTACATTCCCGTATAAATTTATATGCCCACCTATATGCAGCTTCCACTACTCTCCCTGTCCGGTGACTGCACACTATTCCTCTCTGCTCCATACCTGTCTCATCCTCCCAACACTCTCTTTTCCCCTCCTCTCCACCCACTCTCCTTCCTCCTGCCAGAGGTCAGCAGGATGACATCCTATAGATGTATAGAACCATAAAGTGCATCCAATATGTGGTCACTCTGCATCGCCAAGTCCAATTCATTCCTGTCTGAAGAGTGGACCTTCGTTATGATTTATGGACAAGGGCAGCATCAGGGCCAGGGGCCATGCTCCCAGGGGAACCCCGAAACCGCTGGACCATCAATTGAGGTCTTTTAGCGGGGACCTCAGGGTGCGCCCCTTTTTATTCTTGTGTTGCCAGTGAGACTCAACTTGGTGAGCTCCATCGCGGCTATCACTGGTGGTGGCCGGGCACCATCCAGTTCTTCCAGTGCCAAGTCGATGTAGGCACCCACTCATGTGGGTCTCTCTATCTTCTCAGTTATCTTTACCCCATGTCATTTTGGTCCTCTGTGAGCATCTGTTCCTGCTGAGTTGGGACCATTTGCTGTGCCCTCGGATGGCAGTCCAAAGCAAACTCTTTAGACAAAGATTAGACTGGACTGTAAGCCATAAAAATGATACTTGTCAAGAGTATGCTTCTTAGCTCAAGTAGATACAGGAGGCTGAGTGGCCAGCTCCTGCCCAGAGGCAAGGTGACAAGGCAGAGTGAGACAGGAGCTGGTTGAATGGACACGGGGCATCTGGGCTCCAGATTTCATATTACAACTAGGGTCACATAACAATGTTTGTATAAATGTTTGCATCAGAAATTAATTTAAGCTGTAACCCTGGCCCCCATGAGTTGGATCAGATTTGACGGCACTTGGCTTGGCTAACCTTTTATTTACAGCACATTAAAAAAAAAAACTATCTTCAAAAATCTGAGTCTTGTCTCCTGGCCTCACATGTTCATCAGGCGAAACAGGTTTGTCGGAGTTGTCACACAGGAGTCCTTCTCACTTGCTCGGCCACCGTAGTGTTGAAGGCTAATAAGAACTTACACAATTAAAAGAATTTCCCCCTTCAATCTTAGTTCCCTTATTTGTTCCTTGAAATTTAAGCTTTATCCACATTTCTCACCCTTATATGCATTGAAAGGAAGAAAGTACTCTAATGCCCTGGGAAAACTGTGTTAAATTTGAATCAGCCCTCAGTCCTAGGTATTAGAAATGACTCAGAGCTGAGGTGGCTGGTGGGAGGCCTGTGGAGAAAGCTGTTGAGGAGGCAAAGTCAACTGGAAGAGAGGCCTCTCAAGTGGCTCACAGTGCTTCCATTGCAGCTATGGGGCTTAAATAACCAGGCATGAGGCCAGGGGGTCCAAGATGCGAATAGCGCAGAGATACAGAGAGACCAGAAGAGAGCAGACTGAATGAATGAGGAGCTTGGAAGACTCCTGTCCTCAGCAACTGAAGCCCCTCCTCTGCATGCTGCCCCTAACCCTTGTGCTGTTGAGTCCATTTCAACTTGCAGTGACCCATGGGCAAGTAGAACTGGCTTGTAGGGACTTCTGGACTGTAATGATTTTGGAAGCAGATCTCTGGTTTTTTTTTTTTTTGTGGTCACTGGTGGGCTTACTTAACCAAGTGCTTAACCGTTGTGCTACCAAGGCTCCTTGCCCCTACTCTGGGGTCCAGCTCATACTCTGCATCGGTGGCATCCTTCTGTCTTAGAACTCTGCAACAGAATAGAGAGTGGGTGCATGACATTATGTCTTCCTTGTGTCTGCCCTGAAGTGTCTTTCTGAAGGAGGGGCTTGGGGCAACAGGGTGTTGGGTGGATGGGGACAGGCTGGACACTTGCAGGCTACCTTTGCACAGCAAGCACTGAGTTCTTAGAGGGAATATTAACTTGGGGAAGTTAGGGACATCGATGGGCACAGGATTGGAGGATTGCTACTGAGTTTATCAGGACCTGGCAGGTGAGGGGTGGAGAAGCACTTGTGAACAGAGCTGATTGTCCTCTTCCCTTCAGGCAGAGGAGCCAGCTCCCCAGGTCCCATCCTGTCCTCTGCCTCCCCATCCCTTGCTGGTCCAGAACAGACTGTCAAGCAGCCTCAGTTCAGCTAGCCTTGCTCCTTGGTTGTCTTCCCAGAAGCTAAGGCTCTTGTCCTATTTGGAATCTGATCTCACACCATGTTTTCTTTTTCCCAGAAAAGCAAACCCAAATGTCTTCTTCCTGGCTTGTTTCTGCCCCTACATGGACCAAGTTCGCTAATTTCCTCTTTTGATAAATTTGACTCATTTCAGTGGGAGGGGCTGCTGATTTTGAGTCGTCAGGCCTACCAGCGTGGAATAACCCCATTTGTAACAGTTCTTAAATTATGCTTTTATGAAGACACCCATTAACACTTGTAATAATTTACAGAAGGGAAACCCAAGCACAACTGGTTAAAATGGCTTAGTTTTTCTTTTCTTTTTTTAATAATAGGTTACCAGCAGAGATGGAGATCCTAAATACAGATCAGACACAGAACGTAGCAGCCCTTACCCTTCTCTCTACCTCCAGAAAAACCCAAAGTCAAACCTGCTGCCATCCAGTCAGTTCTGACTTGTGATGTCCCCATGTGTTTAGAACTGCTCTATGGGATTTTCTTGGCCGTGATCTTATGGAAGTGGACACCAGGCTTTTCTTCTATGGTGCCCCTGGGTAGACTTGAACCACCGATCTTTTACCCTATTAGCTGGGCACAAACCATTTGTTCCATCTTTTTCTTCTGTGTCTAAGAATTGTGTGGACCAGTTCTCCTGTGGCTCCTTTGGGAGACTATCTGCCCTGTGAGAGAAGCCTCTTCTCACCTCTGCTGTTGTCCTTCTTCCTCCTGCAGAGCATCCTTGCCATGAGCCAGCCCTGTGTGCTCTGCTTCTTAGCTGCACACACGGAGCCTGAGTCTCTTCTATGAGAAAGTGATAGGTAGGCAGGTACACATTTTAAGAGGCACTGTGGGAACAGGGATACAAAAATTGCAGTATGAGTTAAATGTTCACATTACTAAATAAAGGCTTTTAACACTAAAGGTGCAATACCTTAAGCTGAGCTACAGGATTTGTAAAATGTGTTTATGTAGAGTGCCCTCCAGGTAGGCTGATTGGAGAACGGGACATAATTTTAAGTTGTTGATGGATTTCTCACTGGAACATATCTCACCAACTGTGAGGTCTTTCTTGAATGGGGGTAAGGCCAAGTGTGTCTCCCACCTTGCCTGCGATAGCCGTGCTTAGTCCCAGAGCCTGTGATGAGTGGGCATCTCAGAGCCAGGTGGAACTTTCCATCTGTTCCATCTACATAGAAATCTGGAGCCTGACTCAAAGGATAAATCTGATGCCTAGTTGAGCTAGGGCTGCTGGTGCAGTAGATGGCTTTCCCTTGGGGTGGGGATGTGTCATGCTACAGGAGCCCTGCCCCTGTGGCGCCCCCTGTGGCGCCCCCTGTGGTCTCAAGGTGCTCATTGCTGTCCTTGTGCTTGGTGCCCAAACCTACAGTTGGCTTTAAGGGTGAGCACCCTGCAAAATGACTGTTTTCGTTGGCTGTGTTGACTGGGACCAGGACTAGGAGAGCTGGCTGAGGAAGGACAAGGCTCGAAGCACAAGGAGCGCTGCTGCAGAGTTGCATTTGAGATAGAGGACATGCCGTCCGCCCCCCACCAACTCTATCCTTCTTGTTAGACACCTGCCCACTGCGGTGGCCTCCAACTACCTGCTGCCCATCTCCAGTTTCATCTTCTTGAAGCTCAGATCAAGCCAGTCACCTCTCAGGAACCTTTAGGTGAGCATTCAAGGGTGCACACGTAACGTACAAACACCAGAGGCCCCGTACTCAGCTTGTTAAGAATGTAGAATCTAGAGCCAGATTGCCTGGCAGTCACTATGGATGAGTTACTTAGTGTCTCCGTGTCTCAGTTTCCTCAACTGCAAAATGGGCTTAGTGATAACCTACTTTCCAGGATGGTCATGAGAATGGAATGAAGTAGCCCTTGTAAGGTGCTTAGCACCCTGCTGGCTCTTAGAGAGTATTCGGTACACATTAGCTATTGTTATTGTTTTCCAGCTCTTACACAAAGCACACACCTCCTGTCTTTTCAACATCATAGAGTTCAAACTTAAAGTCACATTGTCCCTTCCAAATGTTTGTTTCTCCTGTAAAGAGTTTTTGCTTTCCTGCTCAGTTGCCAACTAATTGCCTGTTTTTTGTTTGTACGTATCCCTTAGCATGTTGCCTTTTTCCTCCCTTACGCCTCACCCTCCTGAAGACGGTGAGTGGTCCTGTACTCTGCCTTCACTCCTGGCCTCACAAAGCTGGGCATTTCCTTGCTCGTTAAGCTGCTTCTGCTTTTTCCTTCGCACTGTCTTTCCTCCCTCTTTTCAGCTCCTCTCCTCTCTTCTCTCTGGCCATCAGCTGGTCTCCTCGTCTTTTCTCACTCCTCTCCCTCCATCTCCTCCCTTTTGAGTCTCCTTGTTTCCCTGACCTCCCCTACCTCCCTCTTAATGAGAACTTTCACACGTCTTATTGATTTGGAGTTTTAAAAAGCCAGCATTGATTTTTCTGGGGGACTTTTCATGATCTTATTTTAAAATGTAGGAAGAAAGCTTTTTCAAAAGCTCTTGACTTTGTTCTATTGAGTTAGGAGTCAATGTTGGAAACTCTTCCAGAGACTTAGAGAACTTGGGGACCTGAGATTGCCACATCTAATGGGAGGGGGGTTGGTCAGACTGCCCTCCACTTCAGAGGCCTGGGCCTGGTGGCTAAGCAGCCTTGATTGGGTGGAGGCTTTGCACACTGGCCTGGATTTGAGGTTCAGGATAAAGGAGGTAGACAGAAAGTGAGCAAGCCAGCCAAGTGCTGTCGAGTCGGATCCCACTCATGGCGACGCTAGGGGCCAGGAGAAAGTGAGCAAAGACAAAGCAGTAACATGGCAGGCCATACAGGAGGAAGAGCAGGCTTGGGAGGAAGGACAATGATGGAAACTTGCTGGTAGGCCACGGTCCCGTCATTCTGGCTTCAGAGACTGTTTCCTGGGACCCAGTTCTTGAGTTTGCCTTTACCCCCGTGTAACGCATTGATTCAACACCTGTGCAGTGTGCTGAGCTCTGTGCTGAGGGCCTTGCCTGAACCATCTCATTTAATCCTAATAACCTCAGGTCATGGTAATATCTTGCTTTATGGGTACAGAGGTATTATAGAGATAGATTAAACTTAGTAAAGGTCAGTGGGTTTTTTTTCAGCTATTGGATAGTAGAAAACTGTAAGAGGGCAGATGAAGGGGGACAGGCAACATCTTGCCTACTGGAGAGAGAATGTGTGTGTATGTGTACATCTGTTATGCATGAGAGTACTGAAGAGGGACTTGTTAAAATTGCATTGCTGAAGCCAAGTGCCATCGAGTCAAATATATATTTTTTAATGTTGAGACAGGAGATATACATTATACATGTTATGCATTTATACACACACACACACACATTGAAAGTTGGAAACTAAGAAGGACCTGTGGTTGGAAAATATGACATTAGTAATAGAAAGATTGTATGATAGAATTTTATAAGATCAGCAACTTATTCATTGCAAATGCCTTTTTCAGCAACATAAATGGGGACTATGCATGTAGACCTTGCCAGATAGAATACACAGGAATCATATTGACTTTATCTGCCAAAAGAGATTATGAGGAAGCTCAATATCATCAGTGATAACAAGGCTACAGGCTAATTGAAGAACAGACTATCAATTTCTCATCTACAAGTTCAAAGTGAAGTTTAAGAAAATTAAAACAAGACCAGGAAAGCCAAAATGTGACCATGGGTATATCCCCCCTGAATTTAGATACTCTCTCAAGAACAAACGTGATGCACTGAACACTAATGGCTGAAGACTTGGTAAGTTGTGGGATAACATCACATAAAGAAAGTAAATTCCATTAAAAAGACAGGAAAGAAAGAAAACACCAAAGTGGATGTCAGAAGAGACTCTGAAACTTTCTTTTGAATGTAGAGTTGCTAAAGCTTATGGAAGAAATGATGAAATAAAAGAGCTGAACAGGAGATTTCGTAGAATGGCTCGAGAAGATGAAGACTTAAAAGGAAATGTTCAAAGACCCGAAGTTAGAAAACCAAAAGGCATGAAATTACTCAGCCTTTCTTTTGCTGAAATAACTGAAGAAACGCTTCAGACCTCAAGTTGCAATATTGGAGGATTCTAGGGACAAATTGGAGCCCTGGTGGTGCAGTAGTTAAAGAACTCATTTGCGAACCAAGTGGTTAGCAATTGGAATCTACCAGCTGCTCATTAAAAACCACACAGATTAGTCCTACTCCTTTATTATTATTATTATTATTATTTTGTTTCCTTGAAGATGGAAGATGGAAGAAATACACAGAATTACTGTATCACAAAGATTTAGTCAATATTCAACCATTTCAGAAGGTAGCATTTGATCAAGAGCCAGCGGTACTGAAGAAAGAAATCCAAGCTTCACTGAAAGCATTATCAAGAAACAAGGCTTCAGGAGTTGACAGAATATCTGCTGAGATGTTTGAAGAAACAGATGCAGGGCCGGAGGGAGTCACTCATTTATGCTGAGAAATTTGGAAAATAGTTACCTGTCCAAATGACTGAAAAATATCTATATTTGTACTCATTCCGGAGAAAGATGATCCAACAGAATGCAAAACTTACCAAAAAAAAAAAAAAAGAAAGGAAAAGAAAAGGCAAACACAAATAAAAGTTTGCTGAAGATAATTCCAAATGGTTGCCACAGTATGTCAACTGACAGCTGCTAGAAATTCAAGCCAGAATCAGAAGAAGATGTGGCATGAGGGAGATCATTGCCAACATCAGATGGATCTTGGCTGAAAACAGAGAATGCCAGAAAGACACTTACCTCTGTTTTATTGACTATGCAAGGACATTGAGATTATGGATAACATTGTGGAAAATGGGACTTCCTGTACACATGAGGAACCTGTATAAAAAACAAGGGGATACTGTTTGAAATAAAAGAGAGGTACATCTGGATTGTATCCTTTCATCACAGTTTTTCAGTCTGTATGCTGAACACATAATCTGAAAGCTGGGCTATGTGAAGAAGGATGCTGCTTCAGGATTGGAGGAAGATTCTTTGACAACCTGCAATATACAGGTGACACAACCTTATTTGCTGAAAGTTAAGAGCACTTGAAACACGCTTACTGATGAAGATCAAAGACCACAGCCTTTAGTGTGGATTTCACCTGAACATAAAACAAAAATCCTCACAACTGGACCAGTAAGTGACATCATGATGAAAGGAGGAAAGAGGGAAGTTGTCAAGGATGTCATTTTACTTGAAGCCATAAGCAACACCCATGGAAACAGCAGTAAAGAAATCAGATGACACTTTGTATTGGTCAAATCTACTGCAAAAGCTCTCTTTAAAGCGTTAAAAAGCAAAGATGTCAGTTCAAGGACGAAGGCATGCCCGATCCAAGCCATGGCATTTTCAGTTGCTTTGTATGCATGTGAAAGCTGTAGAATGGATAAGAAAGGCCAAAGAAGAAATGATGCCTCTGAATCCTAGTGTTGGTCAAGAATATCGAATATGCTGTGGACTGTCAGAAGAACGGACAGATACACCTTGGAATAAATACAACCTGAGTGTTCCTTAGAGGTAAGAGAGATGAGGTTGGTGAGACTTCATCTCACGTACTTTGGACATGCTATCAGGAGGGACTAGCCCCCAGAAAAAGACGTTCTACTTGGTAAGCAGAGAATCAGTGAGTGACTTCATGGCTGCAGCAGTGGGCTCAAACATAGCAACAATTTGTGAGGATGGTACAGGATCAGCAGTGTTTTGTTCTGTTGTGTTTAGGGTCATTGTGAGTAGGAACTGGATTCAAGCACCTAATAGCATATATATGTGTATATATACATGTATTACATGTCTATATATATATATATATGGTGACTCCATGGCAGAATGCTTGCTTTCCCTGTGTGAGATCCAGGTTTGATTTCTGGCCTCTGCATCTCGGGCAATCAGCAGCTGTCTGGCAGTAGAGGCTTGTCTCTGTTACTGGGATGTGAACAGGTTTTAGCAGAGCTTCCAGACAAAGATAAACTAGGAAGAAAGGAGGCCTGGAAATTTATTTTTGAAAAAATAGCCAGTGAAATCTGTGTGGATCACAATGGTCTGATCGCACGGTGCTTGGAGTCTCCAAGAGCAAGGGGCCAACTCAGTGGCAGCTAATTGCAATAGCATGTATACAACCAGAATAATAAAGTCAATAGATGGGAATATTGGGTGAAAGGAAAACAAAGTTAGAGGCATAAGATAATACAAAGCTGAAGTTCCTGATGCCATTGTTGGTAGTAGACCTCGGGTTTAGATTGACTGCTTGGTTGTCATTAGGTCTGACAATCCGCCCCAAAAGTTCTGCAGCCATGAGCCGTGACCACTGCCCCCTCTAACTGGGTACCAACTACTGTGGTAGTGCTGGGAAGAATAGCAGCTTCATCTCATCTGGCCTAGGCTCCTGGGCAGGGACAGAGATGAGGGCCCAAGGCATGAGCGTGTACATCAACAGCTCTTCTCGGCTCTGCAACCTGGCAGACCCACATGCACGCGACATGCATGCACGCGCACACACACACCCACCCCCACCCCCCCACACCCACACACACCCATACCCACACACACCCACACCCACACACACCCACACACACCCCAAATGCAGCAGAGGGACAGCATTGTCTCTTGGCCCATGCTAGGCAGGAGTAAAAAGGTTGTCAGTGGGTGTGTTTACACCAATGGTGGGATCTGCACAAGGAGGCATCCAGCACACCAGCAGTGAAAACCGTTAGCTTGCAGAGTAGTGCTGGGTGGCAGAGGAAGAAGCATCAGTCCTTAAATGGCAGGGAACTTTTGGCCTTGCCTACCTTTCTAATGTTGTCCACACTGTGTTGGAGAACAGTTTGTCTTGGGTCATCCTTGTCCTCTTTCCACATGGCTAATGTCTCCTGATTTTTTTTTTTTTTAAATCTTATGTGTCACTTTCTCTAGAAGTTACCGCATCTCCTCTTCTGTATGTCTGTATCTCCCATCATGGTCTATGCATTTTTTTCTCTAATGCCATGTATACTTTTCTGTACAACTTTGTGTTCTGCACAACTGTACTCTAAAATAATTGCACTTACGGGAAGTAAGAAACCTTGCTGGTGTAATGGTTGAGTGTTATGTCTGCTAACCAAAAGGTTGGCAGTTCAAATCCACCAGGTACACTTTGGAAATTCTATAGGGCAGCTCTACTCTGACTTATGCGGTTGCTATGAGTCAGAATTGACTTGATGATAGTGGATTTGGTTTTATGGGAAGCAGAGAGGTTTAACGCCTGTGGAAATTCATAACCAAAGTCCAAACAAAAACAATTCTAATGAAATCAGCGGGGGAGCAATGGTGATTCAGAGATAAAATTCTTGCATTGCTTTCAGGAGGCTCAGATTTGATTCCCTGACGGTACACCTCCTGTCGGTGGAAGCTTGCCGGTTGCTATGATACTAAACGGGTTTTAGCAGAGCTTCTAGACTAAGATGGACTAGGAAGGAAGGCCTGGAGAGCTACTTCAAAAAAAAAAAAAAAAAAATCAGCCAGCGAAAACACTGTGGCTCCCAACCATCTGGTCCCATTGTGCATGGGGTCTCCGTGCCTTGGAGTACTGAGTCAGCGGTAGCTAACTCCAACAAAGGAAAACAGCAGCTCAGATAAATCCCTTTCAGCGTTTGCACTGAGCCTCGTGATGCATCTCTGGATGGCACAACTGACTTGCTATTGGCTGCTAATTCAAAGATTGGTAGTCTGAATCTACCCACTAGTGCCATGGAAGAAAGACTTGGTGATATGCCTCTGTAAGATTACAGCCCAGTAAAACCCTAGGCAGCGCAGTTCTATTCTGAAACACACAGAGTTGCTGTGAATCACAGCCATCTCAATGGCAATGAGAGCTGAGTGCTTTGGGTCCTTGAGTCCTGGCACTCTGACTTTTCCTTTGATATTGTACGTCCTGGAGGGTATTAGGAAACTCGGGTGGCATAGTGGTTAACTATTACAGCTGCTAACCGAAAGGTCAGCAGTTCAGATTCACCAGGTGCTCCTTGGAAACTCTAGCGGGCACTTCTACTCAGTCCCTTAGGGTTGCTATGACTTGGAATCGACTTGACGGCAGAGCACTTGTTTTTTTTTTTTTTTTGCAGGTTATTAACTTCTGGTTGAGTTCCAGGATTTTGCAAGTGGAAATGTCTTTGTTGCTTCTTCATCTGTATCCCGCCTTCATAGCTTACAGAGTGGAGGAGTAGAAGTACTTGAAGTGCTCAGCTAGCCACAGCTCACCCTAAAGGGAGCACCTGTGTGGATTTTTGGCCTGGGCTTCCCACTCTCCGAGGCATTGTTACAGTGAGTGGGTTTGGATGGAGAGGAAAAGGATGTCTCAGAAAAAATCCCTAGTTTCGGGTGATTTTCCTTTTGTAGATGTGTACTGCTGAGTGGGGCTGGAGGGGGTGAGCCCACAGCAAATCTATCCTCCCTGAGAAAGGATACCTGCCTCCTGCATTACTTTAATGCTACCACCAAGGCCCGCAGTATGGTGGACCCCAAAATATCAGTTCGCTCGCATTCATGCTTTGGCTTCAGGCAAAATAGCAAGACCCACAATTTTTCTGGGAGACCTTCCTTCAGTGAACAGGACATTCTCTTTTGTCTCTCCTCTTATAGCTTACCTTCTCCCTGCCTATGCTGTGTCTTCCCCAGGATCAAGGCCTACTCTGGAACTCCTTTTTGCTTTTAGTGGTAAAATGCCTGCTTTTGCTTTGCACAGTGCTCGTTCTCTGTGGCTGTCTCTGCATGTCTCCCCCTAGCCTTCTCAGTGTCCTCTCCCTCTCCCCTTCATCATTGGGAAGATGGATTTTTTTATTCTCCCATCATGTCTGGAGTCTCACAGGTGGCAGAAGAGCAGAGGCCTGATCACAGTGGATGTTAGGACCTGCCCTGAGCCCTTTGTTCACAGTGGAAGAAACAGCCTCTGGCCTCCCTGGAGCTGAGCTGGTGGACCAGTTTTCCCTGTAAAGGAAGAAACACAAGTAGACCCCTGCCTGGTGCCTTCCTTGTCCTGTTTTTCAGCCGATGGTGTTGCGGCCTATGTGGAGGACGCTCAGGCAGAGTGTAATTGACACAGGCATCTCCAGCGTATTCATGCATTAGCCTTTGGCTGAATTAGGCTCAAACTCTGATGCCACGGTGATTAAGTGCTATGGCTACTAATCAAAAGATTGGCAGTTCAAATCCTCCAGGTGCTCCCTGGAAACTTCATGGGACTGTTCAACTCTGACCTACGGGGTCACTATGAGTCAGAATCAGCTTGACAGCAGTAGGTTTGGTTTCTTGGTTTTTCTGAGGAAGAAGGTGGCTGCTTATGGAGCCTCAAAAATCAGATAGCCAAGCTTCCTTCTCCTCTCCCCCAGAATTTCCTCATGCTGTTGGGTTGTCAGCTCTATCCATCTTATTGCAGAATGTCTCTTGAACCTTGCCTTCCTTCCATCACCCCCAGGCCCGCTGTGCTATGCCCTGGTCTCTCTGTGTCCTGTCCTGGCTCCTCAGTGCATCTTCCACCCAGCTGTGTTCCTCCAAAAGGTGAAGCTGCTCCTAGCAGTCATCTGCAAGACTCTTCTGCAGGTCTCTCCATTAGTCCCAGGATAATTAGAACCTCGTGTCAACCTTAGGGAGTTTAATAATCTGGCCCCTGCTTAGCTCTCCAGACTCATGTCCTGTGACTCCTACTTTAAGCTTCTGGCTACACAGTGCCAACAGGTTCCCAGAATTGGGCTTGGTCATACAATATGTTTCTCTGTCTCTTACACACTTGTTGTTTGTCCTGGGTTTTCCATCTCTTTCCTTTCACTGGCTCCTCCCTGAGCCCTCCCCACCTCCCCAGAGGCATGCTCCTGTGCCCTGATCTGTTGTGAGCACCCACCCTTGTGAGTGTATCCCACTGTGCAGGCAAAACCTGTCCCCTTGCCTGGTCCTTCTAGGGAACCACAAGCTCCCTGAAGGCAAGGTGGTCTCCAGTCCACTTCTCTGGAGCCAGCAGTTGATAGTATGGGTATTAAGAGGAACTCATTAAGCATGTGTTGAATGAATGAATAGGAAAGCGATGTGGGAGCAACCCCATGATGGGAGAGGTGGTGGACACTGCTGCCACCTGGCTTTAGAGGAGTGAAGTAGAATACCCATCTTCTAGGGTTTCCTCCTGTCACTGTAGTGGGGAGAGGCTGAGAGCCTTGGCCCTGGCATCTGTAGGTCAGGCAGGCACTAAGGATTTCTGCCCCCATAATATGGATTATCAAAGAAAACAGAATCAAAATGCTGGAGGGTTTTTCATTAGGGAAAGAAATGTTCATTTAAATTTAGAATGGTACGTACAGAGTCTTCTACCTTGGGATTTGACTGACAGAAGAAATGTATTTAAGCTATTTTTAACATAGAATCTTAGGGAGAAAAAAAACCTAGTGATTATATCTTTGGAAGCTATTGTATAATTTAAAAACTTTAGTGAAAGAGCATGTTTAAAGAAAAAAAATCAATTGATGTACTTAAGTTCTCTGTAACTTTGGATTTTTTTCTGAAGTCTGTTGTCTTCAGAAAGGAGTAATCAGGGATGTATGTGTGTGTATGCATATGTGGCTATGTGTGTGTGTGTGTAACTTACTCTGTTCTCCATAAATAGCTTAAGATTATGTTCTCTTCAAGAAAACGTTCTAAAAAGGATCTCTTTCATCTGTTGACAACAATGAGTATTTGTACAGGGCTTGGGAGGCTACACTTTCCCATTTATCTCGAACAATCTTACGAGGATATCATCACTGTGGCAATCATTATTCCTTTTTGGTAGAAGTAAAAAAATAGAAATGATAGTGGTTGATTAGCCCAAGGCTGACTAGCCAGTGCGTGGTTACAGGTGGTATTTGAACAGTTGCTCTCTCCCTAAGCCATATACATCTTCATTGTAACTTTGATGCCTGAATACAAGTTAGTTGGGATATCCTGATATTGCACTGCTGGAAACCTAACTGTAGGGTTGTGTTTTGGGTGACTTTTTATGGTATAAAAGCCCATCCATTTGTATCATGCTTGTTGTAGATCAGGAATTTGGATGGAACACGAGATGGGTGAGTTGACTGTGTTTCATGGCGTCTAGGTTCTCAGCTGAGAATTTTGAATGGCTGGAGCCTGAAATCATCTAGGAAGTTATTCATTCTCCTCTTCGGCACTGGGGCTGGGATGACTAGAAGGCAGAATTCAGCTGGGATTGTTGGCAGGAACCCTTAGACATGCCCTCTTCATGTGACTTGAGCTTCCTCATAGGATGGTGGCTTCACGTTAGTTGGACTTCTGACTTGGTGGTTCAGAATTTTGCCAGAGATATGCTAGTGAAGAAGGCCGAAACTACATGGCCTTTATGCTAGTCTCGGACATGACATGTCATCACTTCTGCTATGCTCTATTTGTCAAAGAAGTTACAAGTCCAACCATAGATCCTACCCCAAAGAGAGAGCTGTCAACAATACTGCATCTTTAAAAAGTCAAAATAAATTATCTTCTGACTGGACTGCTCTTTGTTTAGTCCTATCTGGAAGAAGGGAGTGAACAAAGTGACATCTAGAGAGATTAGCTAGAATAATAAATATTATTCTATCATATTTATAAAGATTAAAATATCTATAAAGAATAATAACAATTATTAAGAATAATGTTGTATTAATATAATATTAAGAATAGTATTTATTATTCTTTATTAGCTAGCAGAAGTCATTTAGATTTCTTTATTGAGTGAGAACATCAGTCAAACCAAAGCCATCATCCAGTTGATTCCAACTCATAGTGACCCTATCAGGCAGAGTAGAACTGTCTCATAGGGGTTTCAAGGCTGTAATCTGTGCAGGAGCAGACTGCCACACCTTTCTCCTGTGGAGCAGCTGGTGGATTCGCACTGCTGACCTTCTGGTTGCAGCTGAGTGCTTAAACACTTCATCATGAGGGCTCCTTAAGGAGAACACAGGCTTTCGAAATTGTGCCAATGAGTTCTCACTGGCATTACCACGTTACAGAAGAGGTGGCGCTTGCCGTCTCACTGGGTACATATGCATAGGTCCTCATCTGGTACCATAGTGAGCCAGGGCCTAAAGTCGTATGTCATTTGCAGATTCTGTGTCCGCTGTTGTTCATAAGCCATAAAACTTCCCCTTGAAGGGAAGTTATTCCATCTGGAATAATCCTTGAGAGTAGAAATTGAAAACCTCTTTGAGAGAGAACAAGGCCAAAGATACAGCTTCCTGGGAACTGAAAGCACTTTATCCGTGAGTTCTAAGTGTTCCTGTCTTTCAAGGCTGGACCAGGAAGAGAAGCAGAGGAAAAGTATGGTCTCAGACCTTGGAGGGTCGTCTTGATGTGGCCTCTGTTGTGACAAGCCACTACTGTCTTAAAGGGATCTCCTGGAATACACGTTTGCTACCTACTTTATTCTTAGTTGTCAGTGGGGACTGAGGTGACCCCAAATGACCTTTCTTACCTCATTTCCCACATGTTACTGCTTTTGCCAGCACTCCAGCGATGCTTGATTGTCACTAGAGTTTCAAGAATCAATGTGCGTGAATCATCAGCATAAGTTAGGTTGTGTCACATAACAAATACTTCTCAGCTCTTAGTGCCTTGAAACAACACAGGTGTATTTGTCCTTCCCATCGTTACAGGTTCATCACAATTGGTGGGAGTCTCTACTCCACGTCACTGATAGTTACCTGGAGAGGGGGAAGGGAGCTCTGGAGAGTTTTGCACTGATATTAAAACACCCTGGCTCAGAAGCGACAAATATCACTTCTGCTTGCAGTTCTGACCAGGACTAGTCTTGTGGCCCCACCAAGCCTCAAAAGGGCCAGAAAATTCAATCTCACCATGTGCCTGGATCATAGAAAGCTGGAAGAAAAAAAGGCAAACTGCACTGATTATCCCTGTGCTCTTCTAAAATCAGTATCTCGTCCCTCTTTTTAGAAAGCCTTTTTATTTTTCTCCATGTTTTCATTTGTGCCTGTGTGCCTGGCTGCGTGAATCTATATGTTCAACCGTCTACCCATCAAATGTTTGGTGTGTCATATTGGCATGGCTGTAGATGGTATGCACATGGAGAAGGAAGAGTTCTCTGGAGACTTCCATAGCCGTACTAGAGCTGTTCAAAATCTGTTTAACTTTTTCAAGTTGTAGCTTGCCCTCTCCATAAGGGCACCCATTATTAACGGCTCCTTCCACCACAATATTCATTTCTGGTTAAGCCTAATCCTAACTATTATTTAGTAATTGCTGAGCCTTTACAATAAGCCAGATGCTTTGCTGCAAGTTCAATTTAACCCTCCCTGTAACTTTGAGTGGTAGCTATATTATCCTCATTAAAAAGGAGTAAATCTGGCCTCACAGAGATTACTTACATAAGTTCGCACAGCTACGAGTGGCTGAGTCGAACTCTCTCAGCTTGGGCTGTTGGAACCGTGTCCTTACTCCTCACTGGTTACATCACACCTGTCTTTAACGGTCCTGGAATTTTTCTCTGCATCATAGATGTGGAGGGTGGAGGAAAAGAAAGGAAGGAAAGAGGGAGGGAAAAAAGAAAAGAAGAAATAGAAACATACAGAGGGGAAAAAGGGAGAGGAGTCTATTCTCATAACAAGACAAAAAGCAATCTTGTCAGCAAGGTAGTGTGGCTCTGCCTGAGGACGCAGGTGACTGGCCTGATCTTGAGGAACAGTGTTCTTTAAATTTGGGCCCTGCTCTTGTGACTTGATCATCAGCCCTACCCCTCAGTCTACCAGTTCTGTGCTCCAGAGTGTCTCATTACTGCTGAAGAGGTTCTTCAGTCTACCACATTTGAACTGACTACAATTAAATACGCAGATGTATTCCTCCTCACTCGGCTGCTAAAAAGGAAATATTTTTGAAAAATATGACAACTCAGTATCACAGTTTGAAGAAACTGGGGGAAGGAAGAAAAGGGCTACAAAGGAAGCATTACACAGAATTTTTAAAGGTCACTCTCTGATTTTGTATGGTACTTTCCAAAGTGATGTTTTGAGATTAAAAAATAAAGTAAACCTGGGAATGTAACGATTACAGCTAGCCTGCTGTTTGGTGGTGTGAAATGGTGGTGTACTTCTGGATCAACAGCAGTCAGTAAAGTCCAAAAGAATCTTTTGGAGCCTTTTTTTTCTCAGTCTGGCCCTTCATCCCAGGTCTGGTTTGTTTGCCACTGTTTCTCTGTCCTTATCAAAAGAACAGTCTGTAGTTCTGAGCTGTTCTTGTTTGGTGCTGGAGCGTAGACTGTGTCCTATATATTGATAAGCTTGGGTTAACCTAGATTCTTCTAATGTAGCTTCTTGACATTTTAATAAAAAGAGAGCCACCCTCAGTATCTTTCCATCTCTGTCTTAGTTAGTTACATAGTGTTATAACAGAAATACCACATATGGATAGCTTTAACCGATAGAGATTTATACTCTCACAGTTTTAGGAAGCTGGAAGTTTGAGTTCAAGGTGCCAGCTCCAGGGGAAGTCTTTCACTGTCTTTTGGCTCTGGGGGAAGATCCCGGTCATCAATCTTCCCGAGGCTAGGAGCCTCTCAGCCCAGTCCCCCCTGGTTCAAATGATCACGTTCTTCCAGCTCTTCTTAGTTGGTGACCATGATGTCCCCCTGCCTCTCTGCTCACTTCTTTCCTTATATCTCAAAATAGATTGACTCAAGATACTACCTCATCTTTTAGATTGAGTCCTGCCTCATTAACATAACTGCTGCTCATTCCACCTCATTACCTTCATTGAGGTAGAATTTATAACACATAGGACAATCAGATAAAACAGAACAGTGGACAGTCACGTAATACTCGGAATCATCGCCTAGCCAACTTGAGAGACATTTTGAGAGAACACAATTCAATCTGCAAGAGTCTCCATTCTCAAGGGTCAAGTTGTTTTGTTCTGTGCCACTCCATCATCAGGGCCAGTGTATATGTGTGTGTTTTTGTGCACAACCATGCATACGCTAGCGACGACTGTGTTGGCAACGTTCATCCGCCGGTTAATGGGTAAGTGTCTAATTGCATTTGCTATTTAGTAATTAACCACTTGCAGGTGCAACTAGTTGTGAGCACAGTTCTGCAAGTGTGACTAATTGCAGGTGTAAAATATTCACCTCTTCAGTTCCCTTCATGGCTCAGTAAGGCGCAATGCTGATTCTCTCTCACCATCGGGATTGAGACTCATTGGCTGGCCAGAGACTCTTCTTGGGAAATTGGTGATGTCGGGGAGACGGGAAAGTGGTTTCAGAGCAAGAAGGGAAATGGAGGCAAAGAGGAGCAGGGCAGAGTTCTGGGGAGATTCTGCAGAAGCTTAGGTGGTAAGCTTCTTCCCCTCCAGGTTGTCCATGTCCAAGTTAAGTGTAAGCCGGGCCTGTGGACTCAGGGTTCTCCAGGGCCAAGGACCTGCAAGCTTCTTGGCTGTGTAGGGCATTGGCTTTCTTGAACCTTCAGAACTTGACCCTAGTAGAGGTGGTTGTTGTATACCTGGCAAGGATTTAGGAAGCTTGGATTCCCTCTATGATGCTACCATGCCATGAAACTGCTCTACCCCTTCTCCTCAGCAGTTTATCCACAGTGTATGTGACATCCTCTCTAATCCTCCTGTTGGGCCCCCAAGCTGCTATGAGGGCTAAAAGAGTGTGATTTCAGCTGTGGATATGCATGGTGAAGGCTAAAAGGCTCAATGAGGAAGCAGGGTTGTTCTTGAGCAGCCAAAAGGAGTTTCTCACTTGTAACACTTTGTTGGCTAAACTCTACAAAGAGGCCAAAGAGATTAAGCACAGAACTCCTCATGGTGAACTTCTTTTGCTATGCCTCTGCCCCTGCCCTGTCTCACTACCAGTTGAAAGCAAAAGCCCTGAGAACAGCCTAGATGGAGTAGAACTTCCAGGGAAAGGAGAGATGGGAGAAAGCAGGCTCCCAAGGAGAACTGCAGGCCAAGAGATATCATGGAGAACATCAGGCCTGTGAGCAGGCAACAAGCAGAATATTAAGTTCTCCAAGAAACATCTCTGAAGATTTGGGGCATCAGCTACTTCCAGACCCTAGAGAGGGCCCTGGCCCAGAGTCTCAGAGAGTTTTGGAGCTCCCAGGCCAAGGGCTTACACTGAGCTGTTCTTGCCATGTTAGTTAGAGGTCTCACCCCAGATAGAGGGATGTGTTTCTGAAGTGAGTCATGGGGGAGAAAACCCCAGAGAGACAACATTCTAGTGTGTAGAGGGGAGGGGGTTGTTGCAGAAGGCCATAGAAGAAGGTGGGGGCATGCTAAGACAAAGGGAGAGGTATGGTGACAAAGGGGAAAGTAGTTCAGGTCATGATCACCTTTGTAGGCAGTGTTACAGAGCTTGGGTGCCTCAGTGCAGAGCCATGGAAAAGCTTTGTGCCTGTAGTGACTTCATGGAGTTTGTCATCTACAGAGGGTACTTCAAGGGGAGGCTGGACCAGTGGGGCTACCACCTGGGTGCAATATTTCCAGTGGATCATTTTTATTATAGGACTTAGCTTGGTTTTCTGGTTCTAGCCATTAGGTCCTTACTCTGGGCCACTTTGAGCAGATAACCTCACAAGACTTGGCTTGACCCCTTTGACCCTTGGTCTGCCTTTTAGTGAGGTTCATTCAAGTGTACTGGAGCTCTACAAGAAAGCTTTCTGGTGGGGTTCAGATGAACTAACCTTTAATGCCTTTACTGCAGATCTGAAAGCTCCTTGGAAGCAGGAACCAGGCCTTTTCGATATCTGCTGTACCACTTAACGGCTTAGGCACCAGATTTCTCATCTACCAAGTGGAATGATAAACAAATCTCTTTCTTAGGGCTGTACCATTGTTGCTAGCTGCGCTGGAGTCTGCCCCAATTCACAGTGACCCCACATACAAGGGAACAGTGTGCTGCCTGGTCCTGCACCATCTGCAGGCCCAGTTGTGGATCCATTGTGATCCGTGTGGTTTGCACTGGCTGATTGTCAGAAGTAGATCTTCCGGTCTTTCTTCCTAGTCCATCTTCATCTGAGAGCTCAGTTGCAACCTGCTCTGCATCACAGCAACAAGCAAGTTGCCACTGACAGGCGGGTGGTAACTGTTGGTGGGGTGGGTGCATTGGCCGAGAATAAATACCCGGGTTCTCTCACCTGGAAGGGAGAGAATTGTGCCAGTGAACTTAACTGCCCTCTCATTGAGCACTTTTTGTTATTGCTGGGCGCTGCTGAGTTGATTTTGACTCATAGTGGCTAGACTAGAACTGCCTTATAGGGTTTACTTGGCTATAATCTTTTAGGAAGCAGATCTCAGGTCTTTCTCCCAAAGGACCACTGGTCAGTTCAAACAGCTGAACTTTCTGGTTAGCAGCTGAACAGTTAACCATCTGCACCACCGGGCCTCCTTAGCATAGGACTGTAGTGAAGATTAACTAGAGGTGTAAAATGCTTAGCTCATTAAAACCAAACCAAACCCACTGCCGCTCAGTTGATTCTGACTCATAGCGACCCTATAGGACAGAATAGAACTGCCCATAGAGTTTCTAAGGACTGCCTGCTGGATTCAAACTGCCAGCCTTTTGGTTAGCAGCTGCTGCTCTTAACTACTATCCTCCCGGCCTTTCCCTTAGCACATTACCTGGGAGAAAATGAACCCTCACTGAGTACGCCTTACTGAAGTTACTCTTGTTGTTTTTAATTTGGTTTGCCCTGAGGTTTCTTTCTTCTAAGAACACCTGCTCTTACCTAGGATGGTTTAGGGTCAGTGTAGCCTGTTGGCTGGAGCCATCAGGACCCATAATTCTGAGTTCAGTGTGGTTCCAGCCCAGACTGTTAACTTATTCATTACAGTAAATGACCTTGGGGCCTGCTGGGAACCACCTAATGAGGAGTCACACGTGCTTCTAGCAAGGCAGAATTCATATTTTCCCCAGAGAACGGCCGTCGCATGCGTATCTCACTCTGCACAACTTGCAATGAGAGGAAATAAGAAAGTCTGTGTTCAGCCCACTGCATTAAATTATAAATTCATGTTTAACACATCAGGTCAGGGTGTGATAACTCAGATGCCAACTCCTCAGCTTTATTCTACGATCGGGGGAGTGAGTCTTTCCAGATAATTAAAGAATGTGAACACTGGAAGAATTCTTCATGATTTTCCATGACACCATCTTTTTCATTTGGCTAAAGTGGTGGCAGAGCGTTCAGCGAATTTATCAAGGGTAGGCTAACTCAGGGTGCTTTATCTTTTAGATGATTCCTTTGAAGTCGTCTCTGTCAAATGCAACGTGGCTTAAATGAGGCCCTTGTAATCGCCAGTTCTCACAAATGACCATGTGCAGTGATACATGTCCGTATGTGTAACAGTCTGTGTTTGTTCCACCCAACATGCAGCTGTTTCTGGACATTTCCCAGGAACTAAGTTGGTATCAGCCAGAGCACCTGGAAACACCCCGCTGAGTTGATGATTTTATCTATCATCCGCCATCATCAGGTGCTGTCAAGTTGCTTCTGTGACTCATGGTCACCCATAGTGACAGAGTAGAATAGTGTTCCATAGGATTTCCATTGGATGATTTGTTTGTTTTTGAAAATAGCTCCACTAGACTTTTCATCTGAGGTACTTCTGGGTGGAATTGAACTTATAATCTTTCAATTATCAGCTGAGTGCATTACTCTTGAGTCCCACCTAAAAACCTGCTGCTGTGGAGCAAGTTTTGACCCATGGCAAGCCCTGTTTGACAGGGTAAAACGGCTGTGGTTTCCCTGGCTGTGATCTTTATGGAGGCCGCTCACCAGGCCTTTGTGCATCACTGGATGGGTTCAAACCACCCACCTTTGGGTCAGCTTGCATCATCTAGAGCCCTTCTGTACCATAGTACACATCTGGACAATGGAGGCCTAGGACTGGGAGCTCTGATTTTTCAGTTCACAGTAGCTCTTGGTCTAATGTGCTGCAGACTTTTGCGTTTCTTGAGCCCCAAAATGTTCCTCAAAATAGTAGGTAACTAATACAGACTTTCTATGTGAGGATATTAAAACAGACACACACTCCAAGCAAAACCCAGAAAGCTACTAGCCGTCTTTGGTGCATCATTTCTTAAAGGAAGATTGCTTGACATTAAACAAATATTAGAAAGGGTATTATCTCATAATAAAATATTTTAGAATTTGATATTTGTGAAATTTCAGTACATTTGTCTCTATTATACTTGTCTGACTTTCTCACCTTCAGGAGAGCCCAGTGTGGGAATAGCTGGTCCAAACTGATGCAGGGGTAGACTCTTTAATACCTTAAAAAACCATCAAGACACTTACCTAGATGTAAGAGAAATGCTGAGCATTTGCTGTTCTTCAAATGTTAGTCTACCATGACTCAATATTTGTATAACAACAACAGTAAGCAGTGGAATTTATCAAGCATGAAGTATGAACAAGTACTGCTCTAAGTAACTCACGTGTGTTGACTCATTTAAGCGTTGCAACAACCCTATAACGTATATACTTTCATCAGCTCCAGTCTGTTGAGGAGGACCTCGAATCACGTGACTAGTTTGCCTGTGGTTGGACAGGAGTGGTGGAATCTGACCTTGTTTCCGAGTCTGAGCTCATACCCAGTAAGGAGCACTGAGACTGGAGGGAGACCCAAGTTCTTGCTCTTCAGTTTACCAGGAGGTAGTAGCTCAGAGTTGCTAAGAATTGAATTGACTCGTTGGCAGTGGATTTTGTTTGCTTTGGGTGTAGTAGCTCAGAGCCCTGGAGATGGAGTGGTTAAGCATTGGGGTGCTAATCAAAACTAGGTAGTTTGAATTTACCAGCCACTCCTTGGAAACCCTAAGGGAAAGTTCTACCATGTCTTCCAGGTTCACTGTGAGTCAGCATCGTCACAGTACGGGACTATATGTTGTGAAACTCCTGGCAATGCTAGAGGTTGCCATGGTGGAAAGGGAGCGAATATAAAGTGCCAGGCACAGCGCTGGGCACAAAGTAGGTGGGTGCTCGAGAGACATCAGTGGGATGTGATGAGCGAATACATGACCGGTACTTACATGTACATCCACTTGTCTTCAGTTTGATGTGTATAAGCATAGTCCTGCAACACGGAAACTTTATTTTTCAAAGAGGAGGAGTTCGCCTCATCAAATGAGTACACACAAAAAGGGGTTTTCACTGTTGAGGTCTATGAATTGTGTCTTGAAGTGCTAACAACCCTACTAAGAGCCCAATGGTAAATGAGTACACCACTGGACTGCCGGCAGGGCCATTAATATTCACCCCTCTGCTTACTGCTCAGGGATGCTAGCTGTGGTGGCCTTGATAGGTATGCTGGGCAAGTATTCTGTCCAAATAAGGGTGGTTCTCCTTTGTACGTCTTTCAGGAAATGCTGTGTACAGTAATCCCTCCCCAACGAGAGATTCTCTTTTCCTGAAATTCTGATATCTTCTAATTTATTTATGTATGCTTTGAGAATTTCTGTTCCAGAATATACAGATTTTGAGTCACTGCTGTTGGGAATAATTTAGGAAGGGAGGAACTGGTGAGTGGTGAGAGAAAAGACAAAGAGGAAATGTTTCACAGTGCAGTCCTGGGAGAAAGAGCCGAGACTGCTTTCCTTGTTGTGTCTCCTGGAAAGGGGGCTGAGGTGTGCCTTGCCAAAGATCTATAGTAGGAACCTTTGTTCTATAACCTGCCACGTTTATAAGGGGGTTGAAGAATTAGACACCTACTGAACCCTTCTGAGTAAATTAACTAGAAATTCCTGAAAGTGTCTAAGACTTCCTGATTAGTTATGTGTCATGGAAACGGTGAGGCAGGGGTCCAACAGCAGGAGACATAAATCAGAAAAGCTCTGACTATATGATTAGAAGACAGGACAGGGGAAAAAAATGAAAGAATGAACAAAACCCCACAAACAAACCCAACCCAAACCTGTTGCTGTCCAGTTGATTATTATTCATGGCGACCCCACCAGTTACAGAGCATAACTGCTCTGCAGGCCTTCCTTGCTTTGTCTTCGGGAAGCTGATTGCCAGGCATTTCTTCCATGGGACTGCTGGATGTGTGCAAACCACCACCCTTGAGGGTAGTAGTTGAGCACAGACTATTCTACTCAGGAACCACACATACACACACACACGACCCTACATAAGCATGTGCACTGACTACACCAGAAGACAGGAAACATAAAGTGTCATTTTGAAACTGTGGGATGGAGTTGAAAAATGTTTTTGCAAACAGAGGGTAATAAATGGAGAATGACTAACATGGAAGTCCTAATTATTATTTCAACTTAAGCAAAATACTATTGATATTCCTGTTTGACATGACCTTTTTAATTCCAGAAAAAAGACTTTTTTTAAAATTAAAGTCACACATGTCTATTAATATTTCAGGAAAGAAAAAAGAATACAATGAAGAAAGTTTTTTTTTTTTTTTTTTAAAAAAGGCTAAAAATAACCCAGAAATTGTCATTGTTATCTTTTGGCCAGCTTCATTTCAGATGTGTTTCTATAATTCAGCTCTCTTCTCTACAGCCAGAAAGATAAATGGGGAGTCAGAACTAATTTTAGAGAAATCTGATAATGGTAATTTTTAAAACATTAACTTAATTTAAATTTCAGTTTAAATGCAACTGAAGGAAAAGAAACTAATACAAAACGAAGGGAATTGCTGCATTTGATAAATGTTTCTTCACCACAAAATATATTATTGCTGAAAGATCCCCTTAAGATTAAGAAAGAATAGTATAAAACAATGAATTTGAGTTATTTTCAATTTCATATTTCAATTTCAATTTTCAGTGCTATCAACTGACCCCTTGCTTCTAAAGAGAAGGAAGTTGGCATAATTCTGTTTCCTGCTACTCTGCCTCTACCTCCTCACAATTTTTTCCTGAGTTAAAAAAAAAAAAACAAAAAACCTTTTTATTGTTAAGATTAATGACAACTTCAGAGTAGCTTAGTTTTATTTGTTTTCAAGAATATGGTGACTGTTGGTCATTTTATCACAATGTATCCTTAATTCAGTGTTTTACCTCTTGGATGATTCAATGTCATTATCAAGTAATGTTTCCCCATTGAGGACTCCCCTTTTCCTGAAGTTATCCTTTTCACTGAAACATTTGCCTGTGAATTTAGCTGCAGAGTAGGCGGACGCTGGTCTGTGCTTCTCATTAGAGGTGACTGACTTGTCCTGTTTGCTGGCTGAATAATTCTTTTCAATCTTTGAAGTTCAACAACTTCACCAGACTGTCTTTGACTCTGCCAATACTTCCTTCATTTTAAGGAAAAATATTCTATCAGTTCTCTGAATCCTTTTTTTGTTTGTTTGTTGGTCTGGGTCCTCTAGTCTTCCTTGTATTATTCTGAGCTTATTCTTTCCTAAGCCAAAACAAACCAAACCCACTGCTGTCAAACTGAGTCTGACTCATAGCGACCCTAGAGGTCAGGGTAGAACTGCCCCATAGAGTTGCCAAGGAGCACTTTGAGGATTTGAACTGCCGATCTTCAGTTTAGCGGACATAGCACTTAACCCACTACACCACCAGGGTTTCCCTTCTTTGCTAAGAAGTTATTTTTCTTGTATTTCCGCTATTTCAGTAGTGCAGTTTTAAGCTGTTTCTACTTTATAAGTTTTACGGTAGTTATTTGGTTCTGGAATGTATTTCCTTAGTTCATAATCTCCCTTTTTAATTTTATTCTATTGTTTTGTCATCTGGTTCTTGAACTTTTGCATTACTGAGTTCTTCTGAAAATAAAGTCTTTTGGATCATCGTCTTCTATTTTGGGGGCTGTTTCCTACAGACTGAGGTTTTTTCTGTCTTTTTCATGCCATGTTTTTTTAAAAGAAATGTTTTATTTTATTTTCTTTTAAAACAATAGAATTGATAATAAGTTTGTATATCCACCCTGCCGTTTTTTTCATATTTGCACACTAACAGGGGCTGCTCTGTGGAGACCTCCTGTTGGCTTTGCTGCAGACTTCTTGGTTTTCTACCTGCTTCACCTGAGGTTTGTTGGTTGTCACACCTGAGCTATAGCTGCGCACTCTTGGTATCCCTTGGGTTGTACAAACAGTCAACACACTCAGCTATTAACTGAAAGATTGATTAGTTCCACTCTGAGGCATCTTGGCAGAAAATCCGCCATTGCAAACCCATGGAACACAGTTTTGCTGTGACATACATGGGGTCACCATGATTCAGAATTCCCTCAGTGGCATCTCTCCCGCTTCCTGTAACAGGGAAGGGTGGGAACCTCAAGCTAGACCTACCTGCAGTCCTTTGGGGAAGCAGTAGCTCCGTTGAGTATTCTAACCAGGGCTGCTCTTCCTGGAGTGTGATGCAAAACCTCTGTATTTGAATTGTTCATCTGCTTCAGAGTGGAGCCCTGCAGCTTATACGATTCTAAAAGTGTCAGCTTGATGATTGTTCAATTTCCAAACCAAAAAACCAGACTCAGTGCTGTCAAGGTGATTCCTACTCATAGCGACCCGTAGAATGGAGTAGAATGGCCTCGCAGAGTTTCTAAGTAGCTGCTGGTAGGGTCAAAGTGCTGGCCCTCTGGTTAGCAACTTGACCTCTTAACCACTGCACCACCGTGATTCCATTTAATCCTCAGTCCACCCAAACTAGAAAAATGGAGAAAAGATTTAGGGAAAAATAAAAAACAAAAACCAAAAAAACACATACCTCTCATCCTGTTCCTTTCAAACCCTCCAAATGGGAGATTTTAGATAGAATTCTCAAACCCTGACTGACCAGTTTGTCTGGTGCAGGCCCCTCAGACCCACGTGGTCTGTTCCCACCCATCTCTAACCCTGGAGCAAACCACTTTATTTCCTTGACTGCTCCAACCTGAGGCCTTTCCAGTCCTGACCTCTGTCTGGTGGCTCCTCCCATCCCTCAGACCTCAGCTCAAACGTCACCAGCATGTTTCCAGGGACCCTTGCTGACCCCTCAGACAGGGCAGGCTCTCTGTTAGCCTTGCACACAACTCCCTGTTCCCCATGATGAGAAAGTCTAGTCCTCCAAACGGCGGTGTGCACTCAACTTTTCTACCACTTCCAGCTGATATAAAAGTCCAGAAGAGGCCCATTTCCAGGCTGTATATTCCTGTTACCCCCTTCTCTCTGTGACTTTCTCAGCCCCCCACTTTCTTAGAAACTTTCATCACAGGTCACCTGTGAGTAAAAACTGCCTTTTCCTTATTTTTAAAGGTCACACTCTAAGTGAGCTCCATATTGGGACGTAAAGTGAGACACTCTGCTGTGGAAGCGTATGATTTATGGTGCTGAGACACTAGCTCAGTACTGGAGGGACATGAAGGGGGTGAGATGAGTGAGGACAAAGGTCCAGAATCTGTTTTCAGGGCCCGGCTCTGTAGGACTCTCTCATTTAGGCTGGAAGCTTACAGGAACTTGGCCTCACCTCTGAGTCAGCCACACCCAGCTCTCTGTGGGGAAACTGTCCACGCTCCCAACTTCCCCTGAGACTGGGAATGACTGAACATGCCTTCAATAATTGTGACAGAATGCAGGTTCGTGTTCTCATTGCCTGAGAAAAGGCATTACCAAACAAACAGTGCCAGGCACTGTCCTGAGCATTTGAGCACAACAGGAAGTGGTCCCTGGCTTGATGAATGTTGTTGTTGCTGTTGTTAGGTTTCATCAGGTCAGTTGCAACTCAGAGCAACCCTGTGCTGTGTACAACAGAAGGCAACACTGCCCGATTCTGCACCATCGTCACAATGACTGCTATCTTGGAGGCTGTCGTCGCAGCCACTGGGTCAAACCATCTATCTCATCAAACGGTTTTCCTTTTTTTCACTGACCCTTTAATTTACAAAGCATGATGTCCTTCTCCAGGGTCTGGTTCCTCTTGATAACACGTCAAAGTATGTGAGACAAAGACTCAGCAGCCTTTCTTTTAAGAAACATTGTGACTGTACTTCTTCCAAGACAGATTTGTTTGTTCTTTTGGCTATCCGTGGAATAGTCATTATTCTTTGCCAAAATCATAATTCAAAGACATCAATTCTTCTTCAGTCTTCCTTATTCACTGTCCAGCTTTCACATGCATATATGATGATTGAAAACACTGTGACTTGGGTCAGACATTCCTTGGTTCTCACTGGATGGATCTTTTCTAACCCTTTTGGCTTCTGAGGTAAGTGCCCTCGAAGTCTCCATCTGCCTTAGCAGTCACTTCCTAAGCGTCGTATAGATGTGGGGAATGGTGGAGCCTCGCTGCCTGGTCTCACTTCCCTCCAGACTGTGAGTTCCTTGAGAAAAGAACGATCTTATTCGTCTCTCCATTTGCAGTGAGAAGTGGAATCTAATGGGCTGTCACAAACCTTTGACTCTCCTCCCCGAAACTCTTAGATGCCATTTCTCCTGACCTAACCTACATGGAACATTGCTGCTGTGGCTCCTGAAGGCTGCTGATGAGGAGTATCTTTTCAGGCCTGGACAGTGGACTTCTCCAGCTTGCTTCCTACCTGTGTTTGGGGCTGATTGGTAAACTTTCCCATGCCCTGGCTCAGACACTGAGGCCTATTCTCATTGAGCCACCTGTGCTGTGACAGCTTCTGATTGTCCATCTCTTAGGTTGTACACAGTGCCAGCAGACATCTAGAATGATGTTCTGCCTATGTGAAAGGGGTTGTGTCCCCCACATCCCAAATTTCAAGGTTGCTTGTCTGCAGTTCTTGCTCTGCCTCTTTCTAAGCTGCAGCAGCTCAGACTGCCAGCTGCTCTTGCTGCCAGAGCACAGGCTGGGAAGCCATCCAGCCTCATCCCGATGCCAGGCAGGCAAGGCTTGGGGAAACCGATAGATCTAATCTGGCCTCGGAAGGGACAGCTAAATTGTCAAGCAGCACACTAATGGGGGCTGCTGACTGCACAGGTATCTCTGTGTTATAAATGTCCAGCACCAGAGAGCCTCCTAAGTCACACAGAGGACAACTTTATGATCCAGAAAGTAAAGAACTGGAACAAGATCAGCTGGTGACAGGGAGCAATTGATAGAGGATGGGAGAGAGCTTGGTCCGGGAGCTCAGAACTCCATAAACCATGCGAGCTCAGGCCTTCCTGAGGGGATGTGCGCGGACCACAGGACAGGAGCAGAGAAGCTTCGGTAAGGAAAGCCCAGTCCTGGCTTGGAGCACAGATGCGGGGGTCGCTTCCTGGGGTACAGGATCCCCAGTTTATTTCCCTCGTTCAGAATGATTTTCTACAGCCCAATTCTCCCCTGCAGAAAGACCGAAGGTAGCTTGTCCACCATCCATAAAGGCCAGTTTAGACTCTTTAGCAGGGTGTTCAGGGCCTCACTCGTATCTTATTAGACTTCTAGCTCTCTGTTCCAGCCATGTGTAAAGTCGTGGGTTTGCTCAGCCGTGACACACCTTCTCACCTCCAGGCTTTTGCACATGTGGTTGATTCCTTTTGCTTTGAAGGCTACCCTTCGTCACCTCTTGTTCATTTGAATGCTAACTCTGATTCATCAGTTTATAGTCCAGACACTGCCTTTTCCATGAAGTCCTCCACGGTTAGGTGTCCCTTCTGTGTGCATTGTGTGTGCATTCTGTCACAGCATTTATCACACAGTGACGTGTCTACATTTTTTTCTGTTATTTGTGTATCTCCCCAGCTAAGGCATTTTAGGGGAGAGAGGTGGGAGTAGGGAGTGGAGAAGGATGGTCTTTTATTTATCGTGTTGTTCCTGAGCTATAGTGCTGTACTTGGCACGTGGAAGGTATTTACTGAGCCAGTGAGTGAATGCATAATTGAATGAATGATATGATAAATGAATGAAATAATGTAACATAGACAGAGACAAGTGGGGCTGTCTTAGGACATCCCTTCTCCCTGTCCTTACTGCTTCTGACCCCTCCCTCAACCGTCATCACAGCCTCCTGCCCTTCACTCGTCAGGAATGTTCTTGTTCCTGTACACCTCAAGACTCTCCAGGCATCACCTCTTCCAGGAAGGCTTCCCTGAAACTCCTTTGGGGCAAAGTGCCTACAGTGCCTCCCTCAGCCTGGACCTTTCGTGGTGCTCTCTGGATGGCTGTGTCTTGGTACTTACCTTGTTGGATTTTCTTTTTATTTTGTTAATGTCCCACTTTTGTTGTTGTTGGGTTTTAAACTTTTTATTTTGAGATAATGCAGAGACACCTGCAGTTACGATAAATAATACACAGACAGAAGTGTACCCTTTACCAGGATGCTCTCAGTGGTGATGTCTTGTGTAACTATGATAAAATATCACCACCAGAAAATGAATATTGATAAAATCAATCCACTCCTTGCAGATTTTACCAGTTTTACATGTGCTACTTGTGTCTGCCAGTAAATGTAGATCTGTGCATTTTTATCATATGTATAGAATCTTATGGCCACTGCCACCACCATAGTCAAGATACAGAAGAATTCTGTCACAAGGGTCCTATGTGAGTCTCTTTTTAGCTGCAGCCGCAGCCCTTCTCCCTAACCCCTGTCAACCATCTGTTCTCCATGTCTTAATTTTGTCATTTCAAGAATGCTATATAACTGGAATCATGCAGTATGTAACCTTTAGATATTGGCTTTTTATTCACTTAGCATAATTCCCATGAGATCCATCCAGTCTGTTGTGTGTCTCAATAGTTTTTGTTTCTTTAATCGCTGGGTGCAGTTCTGTGGCATGGTTGTAATATAGCATAACTACTCATCCACTGAAGAGCAGTTAAGTTGTTTTCAGTTAAAGCCGTCATGAACATTCACGGAAAGGTTTTTGTGTGGGTGTAAGTTTTTATGTCTTTACTGAGGGTAAATAGGCACATGAAAAAAATGTTCGGTATCGTTAGTCGTTTGGGGATGGAAAGCACAGTGAACTAGAACTGCATGCCTAGCAGCATGTCTGAGAGAAAAAAATCATGATAACACCAGATGCTGGCAAAGAGATGGAGAAACTGGACCACTCATCCTTTGTTGATGGCAATATTAAAATGACACAGAAACTTTGGGTATTGATATCATAGTTTCTTAACAAAACTAAACATGCTGTTATAATATGACTCAACAATTGCCCTCTTGTTCATTTTTATTGTATTTTAAAATGATTTAAAAATGATACGTAATTATATTCTGGGTTAAGAGAAAAAGAAAAACTAATAAACACAAAGGAAAACACTCTTCTGTAACCCTGTTCCTAGACATTACTACTGCTAATATTTTGATGTCTTTCCTAAGTATGGTGTGTACACCTTTTGAAAAATGCGATATACTTCCCTGGCTTTTTGATTTCTTTTTTAAACAATAGATCGTTTCCCTGTCCATGTCAGTGGACACCTACCTTATGATGTGAACATTTGTCTTATATTAAACTCAGTGATTTATTTAAGCAAACTTTAGACATCTAGCGCATTTCTTTTTTTTTCTCCTTTGGTGGCATTCAACGGCACTTGGCTTGGCTTGGTGGCATAGCTGTTAAGCGCTTAACAGCTTGCTAACCAAAGGTTGCTGGTTCAAACCCACCCAGCAGCTCTTTGAGAGAAAGACTTTGCAACCAGCTTCCATAAAAATGATGCCTAGAAAACCGTATAGGGCAGATCTGCTGTGTTACATGGGGTCAGTAAGAGTTGAAAATCCACTTGAGGACAACTAACAGCAATGTTATAAACAATACTGAGGTTTCTAGTTCATGTGTCTTTTGATAACTTTGTGAATGATATTCTTTTTTTGTTTTTATTGTGGTTAAGTGAAAATATACAATCCAAATTAAATTCGCATGCCTGTCTATCTGCAGCTCCTTCTGCTCTCCTTGCCTGGTGACAGCACACTCTTCCTTTTTGTTCTATTTATGTTCTATCCTCTTAACAATCTCCTGTTCCTTCTTCTCCACCCTCTCCTCTCCCTTCTAGTAAGAGGACAGTAGGCCAGCATCCTACAGATGCATAGAACCATAAAGTGCACACAGAATATGGTCATGTTATATCCCCAAGTCCAGTCCATTGCTTTTGCAAGAGTTGACCTCAGTAATGTTTTCTGGTCACAGGCAGCAGCAGGTCTAGAGACCGTGCTCCCATGGGAACCCCCAGGCCTGCAGACCATCAATTGTGGTCTTTTAGTGGAGTTCTTGAGGCATACCTCTCTTTTTCTCGTGCTGCCACTGGGACTGAACATTGTGCACCCCATCGTGGTTGTCTTTGGTGGTGGCCTGGCATCCTCTGGTGCTTCCGGTCACGTGTTGATACAATCACCCATTCACGTAGATCCTTCTGTCTCCTGGGCTCTTTTATCCTCGTGCCTTTGGTGTTCTTGGTGATCATCTGTTCCAAACGAGTTGGACCATGATAACTTAATGACTGATAGTCTTAAGATAAGTTTCAGGAAGTGCAGGTCCTGTATCAAAGTTTTTCCATTTCTAAGGCTTTTGATAAAGATTCAAAATTGTCATTCAGAATTACGGCACTAAAGTCCCCTTTGTATCTCAGGTGCTCCTGAGAGTGCCCCTAATGTTTCCAACAATAGTCATTGTGATTCTTTTCATACTTTGCCATCCTGAGAACTAAAAACTATTAAATCTTAGCTACCTTAATTTAGACTTTTAAATTTTGGTTATTAGACTACTCATTTCTATCTGGCTGAGTGAGGGTTTGTCATATATACTTCATTTTTCTAGTTTTCTAATTTGACTTAGAACTGTATTTTCATAGCAGAATTTAAAATGTTTATGTAGTCTAATCTGTCATTTGTTTCCCTTAAGTGCTTTCCTTGTTGGTTCCTTCTTAGAAAATCTTCACTTATTCGAAAAAAAAACAAACCAAATCCAGTGCCATCAAGTCAATTCCAACTCATAGTAACCCTATGGAAAAGAGTGGAACTGCCCCATAGAGTTTCCAAGGAGCGCCTGGCAGACTTGAACTGCCGACCCTCTGGTTAACAGCTATGGCACTTAACCAGCACACCACCAGGGTTTCTGTCCTCATTCTAATCTATGTAAATAGTCACTAATGTTGTGCCACATTATTTCTATGGCTCCATTTTTCATTTAAATATTTAGTCCAGCAGGCACTCATTTGGGGGTGGGTGTGAAGTAGGGAGGTAGCTTATTTCCAGAGCCTCAGTGGTACTTCAGCCTCATTCCCTAAGGAATTCGTCCTTTACCGTGGATTGGAAAGGCCCTTAGTGGTTACTGGATGTATTCTGTGTTCTCAGGTGTCTGTGTCCCAGAGCTGTCCAGAGTCACCTTATTTAACCTCTGAGCTGCCTGCCTTCTGTCTCTGGCGTCCGCTTTATTATCTTACCCTCACTGATTTTGTCTGGTGAGCTTGTGTCTCCGTGCACAGAAGCCTTTATCTTCAGCTTAGTCTTGTTTGATTCCATCTTGCTGTGTGTCTTACTGTTTTCCTTCTGCTTCATTTGTTATGGATTGCTTCAGTCTCTGTTTTCCAAACCTTTTAGTCTTTGCTTCACTGTTTTAATTTCTTTCGTAATTTGTCTTCCATATCACAGACTTGATATTTTAAAACTTGAGCACTACTTTTTTGCCTCTGAAGTGATTTTGTTTCTGCTGTTGTGTTTTAGTTTTCTTGTTCTCCTCCCCCTTTGAATATGTCTTCCTTTTTATTTCATCCTGCTAATTTTTGTGTCATTCCATTCCCCCCTTTTGGCTTTTTGTTCCTTACTTAGAGACCACACTTTCTTGTAGTCTCCTGGAAAAGTAAACAGTTTCCTGGATTTTTCTTCACATTTCTAAAGTATCTCATTTTTAAAAATATGCACTTCCTTTGGCTTTATATAATAATGTGCTTTCTAACTCTTATGTGATATTTTCCCTTTTACTCTAAAGCAAGATGGACTTTGTTGAGCTTCCATAAGGTTTCATGGACCAGGTGCATACATTGCCCTTAGACTCTATTTCTGCCTGCTCATGGGATGATTTAATTCTCTTCTTTTATCAGCAGTAGAAATTAATATGTGCTAGTATGAGTCCAACTTTTCATGTTTAGAAGGTTTTCTCCCCAGTTATGCTCAGATGGCATATTCCTTTGACCTGTAGCCTCAAGTTCTTTGATTCTTCCAGTCTCACACAGAATGTGAAAAATGCCATTCCCTGCAGATTCCACTTGCAGAGCGCTACTAGCCTTACACCCTCCCACATGGTGCTTTTCTGGGAAGATCAGTAGTTCCTAGAATGTACCGCACCACTTCTAGTCCTTAGATAGCTGTGTTCTGTCTGGTTGTTTTCTGGGTGGTGAAGACAGTGTAAAGAATGAAGCAAAAGGCTTTTCAAGGAGAAAGGTTGATTCTAGAGAGTACAGAGCCCAATTTCTTACTGGCAGTAGCTCCGGGTCTCTGAGACAGATGACCGATCTCACTGCCTTCTTTCTCCATCATTCCTGCTTTCAGTAGCACCATGGTGAGCACACCCCAAAGCCTGAGTAGGTTGTCTCAGTTCACCTCTGATGCAGATGTGCCCAGCTGTGACTCCTGGTTATCTGTTCACATTAGTTTGAAGAGAGGTTGTTGGAGATTTCAGTATTTTCTGACACGACAGTAATTTCGCAGAAAAATTATGAATGCATCGGGCCTACTATCCAGAGGCCGTTTTGAGCCAGTATCTTTTCTTAATATATTGTGTTACATCATTCATTTATCTGTCTGTTCTCTCCTCCCATTGGTCTGAGAGAACTGTACTTTGCCACTACACCAGCAATACCAAGCACAGTGCCTTGTGTGTACCATTTAATAGCTAAGCCAAAAGCCAAGCCAAGTGCCGTCGAGTCAGATCCGATTTAATAGATGTGTTTGAATTAAACTGGGTTGTGATCACCAAGGAAGAGAGCATAGACAGTGGGAAAATAGAGTGCTGAGAGGGACACTGAGGGCTGTGGAAGCAGGAGGAGAAACTTGAGTCAACACAGGAAAGAAGTAGGGGAAGTCTCAGAGCGGGAGAGAGAGCCAAGCAAGGAGTAGCTAGGGCTGGGCAGACCGGTCAGTGATGTCAGCATCTGCCAGGGGGCTGAGAAGGGTGGTGAGGGCACTAGATTTGATTCCTAGTGGGGCCACTCGTGAGTTATAAAGGCTGAGTAGGTTGAAGAAGTGGAAGCAGTTAAGTGTAGATTTGAAAAGAAAGAAGAGAGCTTGAGGGAAAATCAGCAAGCTAGAAAGGTTTTTTAAAGACTTTTTGTTTTTCACTGTTGTTGCTATTGTTGGAATGGGGGAGACTTGATCAGCTTTCTGTCTTAGGGGAAGGAGAGTGAAAGGAAAGAGCAATTTGCAAGACAGAGAGGAGAAAAGAAAAGAAAAGAAAAGAAAAAAAAAAAAAACAGCTTATACTGTCAAGTCTGTACCCTAAAGGACAGAGTAGAACTGCCCTGTAGAGTTTCCAAGGAGTGCCTGATGAATTCAAACTGCCAAACTTTTGGTTAGCAACCTAGCATTTAACGCCTGCACCACTAGGAAGGAATTTTTGAAAAAGCCAGTTTTGAGTTAGAAGCGGAAGAAGCCAGGTATGCAAAAGAATGGTTGGTCTGAGAGCAACTTCAGGGCTAGGGCTACATACCTCCTGTCCCAGATAGGGCTCTGGTGGTACAATAGTTAAAGCAGCTGTTAACCAAAAGGTCAGTGGTTTGAACTTACCAGCTGCTCCATGGTAAACAGGTGTGGCAGTCTGTAAAGATCACAGCCTGGGAAACTCTGTGGGACAGCTCTACCAGTCAGAGTCAACTCAACAATAGTAGGTGGATTCTGGGAAATGTTGGAGAGTGTAGGCTGCTGGAAAGAGGAGAGTCTGTGGAAGATTTAGCCTAAGGTGGTAAGGAGGAGTGGGGAGGACAGTCCAGGTCTCTGGAAAGGTAGAGACAGGGCCATCGAAGGGTGTGTGTGAGGGGAGGTGGTAGGGGCAAGGCATACAGTGGGACTTGTGTACAAGGAAAGAAGAGTTGTCTGTCAGCCTTTAGGCCCAGAATCCTAGAGATGGAAGAAACCTCTGGACGTGATGTTGAGTGACTCCAAGGCACCTTGCTTCTGATGGCCTTGTGGCCCTGTGCAAGCATTAGTCCCTTTTCTAGAAGGTTTGAAGAAAGCTTTCAAGAAGTGCCCTTGATTAAGCCAGGAACAAGGCTCTCTCTACTGGGCCCAGGCCCTCTTTTCCTCACCTTTCTGGTATTGTAGGGCTGAGCAGTTGCTATCGAGGTGATTCTGATTCATGATGATTCTGTGTATGTCAGAGGAGGACTATGTTCCGTAAGATTTTCAGTGACTCATTATTTGGAAGTAGATCACCAAGCCCTTTTTCAGAGGTGCCTCAGGGTAAACTTGAACCTCTCACCTTTGGGTTAGTAGCTGAGAATGTTGTTGCCCTATAATTCTGTCTCCAGAGATGTTCAGTCCGCAGACTGTGGACTCACAGTAAACACTCTGTCATCATGGTACTGGTACTGGGTGCCCTGATGTGGTTGTTCTCCAGACTCTAGACAGAGATTCTCCTCACCCTCTTCAGTGCCCCCGAGTCACCTCCTCTCTTTGGTCTACCTCTCCAGCCACTAACTTGAATCCCTCAACTCAACTGTTTGAATGTAGTCAACTGGATAAGACAGCGACATGTGAAAATATCCACCTCTGAACCTCTTCTTATGATTGTCTCGTTGGTTGAAAAACAAGATCTCAATTAACAGATTAATCAATTAATATGCACAGCTTCTTTGAAGAGCCTTCTGTGTGTCAGGTATTGACATCACAGAGTTAATGGTACTGTGACCACTGTCCATGAGAAGTGTATGCATATGGCCCAATGAGAGAGGCCCACATAGGTAAAAACTTTTAAACTAAAGGAAAAAATTCATTTGAGGGAGTAAACAGTCCTTTTAAATGAGAGACAGAAGGATAGATTAAATGACCTCTGCAGACCTGTTCCAACCAAGAAGTTTCATTATAAAACAGGACCTGCAAATTGACTTTTCCTTTCATTATTTTTTATCACCGTTTTAAACAAATAATTAGCCATGCAAAAATACTGCAGCATATTCTAGAACTCACTTCCTCATAATCCTCTCCACAGTACTTGAACTGTGCCCTGGGGTTGACACTGTTATGAGAAACTCGACAATTGTGTACAGTTGGGCCTCCTTGCGTGGTTCTGTGTATGCACATCAATTACACACATTTGGTATAATTTGTCTTTTTTAAAATCACACCTTCTACTTCACCCCAAGAAGATAAATGGATCCTGCCTCAGTCCCACTTCCATTGATTTTTTTGTGGTCCTATGGTGAAGCTATTATCAGCACTAATCTCAAACCCTGCTAGGAGCTGGGAAGGCCATAGAATACAGAATACAATTTCTGCACCTTCCACCTTCTTTCTTCTTTGCTCTGGCTTTTGTTCTGCCCTCCTCATCTCATTTTCAAGTATGATTTGATTATCATCCTGTGAGGTCTTTCAGCTAGCTCTGAGGAGATTCGCTTTTGCCTTATCCAGCCCAGAGCAGGGTGGCAGGAGGCCTCTCCAGATGGAGCACTAACCCTCCCCGGGGCAGAGCACCCCGGAGACTTTGAAGCCTCACCTGATGGCCTTGCTCCACGGGAGGTGGTGGCCAGAGCGCCCAGGCACTGTGAACTCACACCTTACATCTTGCAACTCTCCTGATCGCTTTTCTAGGGAGAAAAGAAGAAACAGAGAGATTGGAAATGAGAAGCTATAAAGCATCAGGAGGCTTTTAACTGTGGCTTGGTGTCTGAATCTAGGGCCAGCAGCCGTGGTTTCTAGAGCTTGCCGAGATGAATGTCAGAAGGTCCTTCACTGCCATTCCCTATGGCTGGTCTGCAGCCTCCCTGCTGTCACACCCTACCTTTTGCTGCACCTGTGGCCAAATCCAAGATCCTAGTAAATCACTTGCTAATTTAAAAAAGTATTGATTAATTTTGAGAAGGGAAAACATTCTGTTCATTATCCATTCATTAAAACCCATCAGTATAAAAATTACAGGGTGAAGTATAAGTAAGTGTATGTCTTCCTTGCCTCCTGAGCTTGGGCCATGGGCCCTGAGAACCTGCTGTCCCTGGCCCCTAGTGGAGACCCAGAAGCAATCTGTCCATCAGATGTACAGTCAGTTCTGCTCTTTGCTTCTCTTTCTTTCTTCTTTGTTGTTTACTGTAACAATGTACTTTGTACCCCAAAACTGTTGCCCTGAGATAGTCTTTAAACCTTGAGCCAAAAACATCCCCTGACGTCTTTGTGGAACAATACTTTAGCTTAACTAATAAAGAATGTCAGCCCTGAGCAGTATACTCTTTTGAGAACTGTTTATAACATATCAAATCAACCACTTGAAAGATTGGATAGGAACCCTCCGAGGCAGTGAGTTTATATGAATAGGCGGGGAGTAACTCAGAAAAGGAGAGCGAGAATGGTTGCCCAACTTGAAGAATGCTGTCAAACTCACTGAATTATTCAAGTAGAAACAGCGGAATTGGTGTATGTTCAGCTGCACATATGCCAGTGTATATTTTCAACAACAACAAAAAATAAATCATTAAAAAGGTATATACCAGTTATTTCTTGGTGTCATCCGTCAGTGGCTGCTGGGGATTCATCTTAGGACCCTCCATGGATACCAAAATCCAGGGAGGCTCAAATCCTTTATACAAATTGACATAGCATTTGCATATAACCTATGCATCTCCTCCCATATACTTTGAATCATCACTAGATTACTTATAGTACCTAGTACAGTGTAAGTACTGTGTAAGTAGTTGTTATGCTGTGTTATTTAGGGAATAATGATGAGACATGAGGTAAACAGTATTCAAATGCTGAATGCTGGAGGAAGATTGAAAATCTGTGATGTGCTGGATTGATGCTGGAGGTGTGCCTGCACATCGCTGCAGTCTCAAAATCATTGCTATGTTGGAGCCCATTGTTGCGGCCACTGTGTCAGCAGTCCATCTTGTTGGAGAGTCTGCCTCTTTCTCACTGACCTTCTACTGGCTGACCTGGTGTCCTTCTCCAGGGATTGGTCACCTGATAATGTGTGCAAAGTACATGAGAGTGTCTTTTTACATAGCTAGTGATGGGAAACTCTCCTTTACAGTTGTCAGAAAGGTTGATCTCTGTCAAATGCACCTCTAAGTGCTTCCCAATGCCTCATCTTAGACTTTCCAAAGAATCAGTCCTTTCAGTAGCTCTTGGGCTATCTACTTGTGAAGGTAAGACCTGAGATAAATGATAGTGAATAGATATATGAATAAATCTGGTCTAAGTGATGATTCTTTGAATCATCTTGTGTACATTATATGAAAAAAGAAGACAGAAGAAGCATTGATGTGTTTAAGCTGTGGTATTGGTAAAGTATACTGAATATTCCATGGACTACCAAAAGAACCAACCTATCAGTCTTAGAAGAAATACAACCAGAATGCTCCTTAGAAGTGACAATGGTGAGATGTCAGCTTACTTTGGATACACCATAGTGAAAAACCAATTGCTAGAAAAGGCTGTTATGCTTGGTAAAGTGGAGGATCTTCGAAACTGTCAGTGATATGAGTGGACACAATAGCTGCAACAGACTTAAATGTACCAGCAACTGTAAGGATATACAGGATTGGGCACCGTTTTGTTTTGGTATATGCAAAGTTGCCGTGAGTCATATCTAATGCCAACTAACACTAGTAACAGCTACAAACTGTAGTCATTGATGTTCTCATCCTATGGCTTCCAGAACAGTATGGAATTTTTTTGCATGAGTCCTCATTTGAGAGGCCTGAGGGTTGTTCCTTTCTGGGATTTGGCCCAGAACTGGGTCAGTGCAGCCCAATCCTAGGTTTGCTTTCTCTAGCAACTAGGCTACCTTATTGTTCTCAGGAAATGTGTGATCACTTGTTGTACACCTAGATCTTCATCACAGAGTATTCTGCAAAGCCAAAGCTCCTACTTATGCTTTACATTTGTCCTGTGTAAAGATCACCCTTTCTTGGATTCAGTCCAGAATTCCAATTTGCTGTGATCAATCTGACTCTTAACTTACTAACATTTCAGTCATTTCTTCTAGCTGGAAGTCATTTCTTCCAGCATTCTGTCACTCCTTGACTTGATATACATCTGGTTAAACATTTTCCTCCCTATTATAGATTAAAATGTTGATCAGGTCAGGACCAAGGGCAGTGTCAGGTGATGACATCCTGTTACTCCAGACTGACATAATACAGTTGTTGAACAGTTATCTCTAATGGGATGGCCCAAGCGTCAGCCAGCTTTCACCCTCCCTGCTATCTCATGGGGAGCTCAGCTGCTCTGATGACATCAGGACCAGCAGGACTGTAGAAAGAGATCAGAACCAGAATGGGAAAGCTACTGTTTGTGACTGAGTTCTAACTACTGAGGAAGAATTACCTGGTGGAGTAGAAGTGGAGGCAGCTGGAGCAAAGCATTAACTTGGTATGTGGAACTTAGAAGAGAAGACTGATTGCACTGAGACCAAGAAAAAGTTGTCATTGAGTCAATTCTTATATGTGGTGACCCCATGTGTGTCACAGTAAAACTGTGTTCCATAGGGTTTTTAGTGGCTAGTTTTCCAGAAGTAGATCACCATGATTTACTTCAGCCTCTTTTTTTAAAAAAAAATATTTTATTGTGCTTTAAGTGAAAGTTTACAATCCAAGTCAATTTGCCAGATAAAACCCTGCACACACACCTCTGTGTGACTCTAGCTGCTCTCCCCACTCTGTGACAACATGCTTCTCCTCCTTTCCACCCTGTATTTCCCACATTCGTTCAACCAACTCCTGTCCCTTCCTCTGCATCCTCCCATCTTTCTACACAGGAGATGCTCCAACAGCTGCACATGTGTATTTAACCCAAGAGGCACATGTTTCACCAGCATCCCCATCATCACCAGCATCACCAGCGTCACCCTATGTCTTAGAGTCCAGTTTAATCTTTGTCTGGAGAGTTGGCTTTAGTACAGGTGGAAACTCCAACCTCTTGGTGGGTAGGTAGCCAGGTTAACAATCTGCATCACTGGGAGCTTCCTGTACCCACAATTTGAGAATAATAGCAAACATCTACATAGCACTTACTATGTGGCAGACAATATCCTGTGCACACTTATGTATAATCAATTCATTTAGTCCTCACACATCAACAGGATGCAGCTACAGGTATTACTTCCGTTTTATACATGAAAATACTGAGACACAGAGAAAATTTAAATTATTTGTCCTAAGTCATGCTACAGGATTTAAACAAAGGCAGGAAGGCTTCAGGGTATGTGCTCTTAATCACTTCACTATATGGCCTTGGGAAGCTCAGCTTCTGTCTTATTTTTTCAATTAATTACAAAGAACATACTGGCAAATTCACCCTCTAGAAAGAAAAACCAATAAAACCCCAAACCCACTGCCACTGAGTCAATTCCAACTCATAGGAACCCTGTAAACCAGAGTAGAACTGCACTGTAGAGTTTCCACGGAGCACCTGACAGATTTCAGCTGCCAGTCTTTTGGTTAGTAGTCATAGCACTTAAGTACTACATCGCTGGGGACTTGGGAAATCTTAAGGAATCCAGACAATAATTTATCTCAGAAAGTATCTCACCATGTTCTAAACGGGTAGGTGGCACTTCTTAGTTGAGTGGGAATGGCACAGACTAGCAGAGAGAAGGTCTGGGTATAGGGAGGGCTTTGCTCCCACCTGGTTATCTTGGTCCTCAGTTGTTTCATCCATAAATGGATGAATTTAGTGTAAAAGACAGCTTCAGTGTAGTTTCTGCTTAAGGAAAAGTTCAAGGTATCTTGAGATGGGGGAACATAACTCATATATCTGTGTGACAGCAAGATAAGTGTATTCACGGCTGACTGACCACACTGGATGTGTGTCGTCAGCAGTGGCAAGGACTTGTCTATCCAGTCGTACACTACTGCAGAGTCACAGGGATATGGGCTGCCTGGGGAACGACAAGCAGCAAAAACAGCATTTTCTTGTTGTCTGCCAAAGAAGTAGAATAACCAATAAGCAATGTACACGTGGCTTTACGTGTGTTTACTTACTGATCCGCAGTGCATTGCTTCACAGTGCATGAGGTGAGCCTGTGCGTGCCTTGCTTATCGGGTAATCTGGCCCTGCCTGGAAGACCATGGATCCAGGAGCCAGTGTTTTAGTGGTTCTGCCAGAGAGTGCTTCTCAACCTCGCCGCACGGCCTGTGGTGCCCAGCCTGTGGTGCCCAGCCCCATCCCCAGAGAATCTGATTTAGTCCTCGCACTTGAGTGGGCATCAGAGTCACCTGGAGAGGTGCTAAAGAACAGAGGGGCCCAGGACCCTTAAAAGATTTTCTATTTTTACTGAGAGTTTCAGATGATTCTGATATCCATGAAAGTTTGAGCATCAGTCTGGGGTGTGGCTCTGACTGGTTTTGGTAAGCTCCCAGGTGTCTCATTGTGCAGTCAAGGTAATGCTATTTGAGGACTTTCTTGTGTCTTCCAGCTTTTGGGGTGCAAAAAGCAGCAGCCACAGAGTGGCAAGGGCCTTACTCAGGGCACTCAGGCAGGGGCAGAAAGCCAAAGCTGCAGGCCCGGTATTCAGGCTGCTGTTGGCCCCTGGCAAGGAAGCAGAGAGGCTTCGACTTCTAAAGAAGTTTCTTAATGGGGAAAGGTTTTGCTTAAGTCCTAATAGAAAAGCAATAGTTACTGAGAGCAGTTAAGTTTTCAGTCCGCGTATCCCTAAATTTGGTTTGTTTTACCCTCATTTTAGTCTTTTTTTCCCTTTAAAACCAAAACCCCCCAAAACAAAACAGAAAAACCAAACCCACTGCTGTTAAGTCAATTCCAGCTCGTAGAGACCCTATAGGATGGAGTGGAGCTGCTCCACAGAGTTTCCAAGGAGCGCCTGGTGGAGTCAAACTGCTGACCTCTTGGTTAGCAGACATAGCATTTAATCACTACACCACCAGCGTTTCTATTTGTCTTTTAAGATTTATCAGATCTAAGTGCTGATTAGAATATCATTTAAATCTGTTCTGTTATTTAACTATTTAAATTAGGGACTTCTTACTACGTTTTTAAGAACTTTTTCTGTGTGTGTGTGTGAAATCGGTGTGTGCTCTTTCTCCCCCCTGACCCCCAAATCAAGTAAAACAAAGAAAAAGAAAACAATTACTTCAAATTTCACCATCCAGAAGATGTTATTAACATTTGGTGAATAGCCTCCCAGCTCTCTCGGCAACAGAGTGATAACTAATTAGGTAAATTGAAACACTCTTACAAAAATAGAATTTAACTATACACATTTTCAAATTAAAAGCAATCTGCCTTGTTTGATTTGAATGTAATAGATAAAAAAATTAAAATGAAACTGCAAGAATTGCTGCAGTTCAGAAATATTTATTACAAGTTATTTCAGTTCCTGAAGGAATTTTCTCTAAAGTGTTTTCTTAAGATAAGGTTTATTCACTTTCAAAACATTTTACCATATTTGCTGATTTCCTGGATAAAATGTGTATCTCTGTGTACTGCCCTCCTTGCCTCTGACCCTGAATTTCTTTACATTATTATTTTTACATTAACAAGGTTTGCAGCATTTGTGTTCTGTTCTGTACAAATAAGCCATGCCTGGTCGCTTGCTGTACCTGTGCTCAGCTGTCACTACCTGTCCTTCCACCACGACTTCTTTGTTTTTGGACCAAAAACCAAACCCAGTGCCATCAAGTTGCTTCTGGCTCATAGCAGTCTCCTAGAGGTTGGAGAAGAATGCCCCCATAGAGTTTCCAAGGAGCACCTGGTGGATTTGAACTGCCGACCTTCTGGTTAGCAGCTGTAGCACTTAACCACTATGCCACCAGGGTTTCCCATAAATAAGTAAGGGACAGAAATTTCTTTGCTCTGAATCTGTGGGCCTTGCTTCAGTTTCCTGGGGCCTTGGCTGATGCTGTGGCCAGGTTAGGGCATGCCCAAGTTTTCCCTCTTTTAAGTGATTTGCTTTTTCCTACCTGGCTGCCCAGAGGATATCTGCTTTATCCTTGAGAATTAGTAGTTTCACCAAGATGTGTCTTGACTTAATCCTGGCACATATTTTGCCCTTTCAAATGGCAGCTTTAAGCCTTTTAGTTCAGGAAACTTTTCTTCTGTATATCTTTGCATGTTTTTTTTCCTTTCTACTTTTTGGAGGTCTCTCCTCCAGAGTATTAACGAGGTGTGTGTTGCTGTCGTGTGCAGAAGTGTGCCTTATGTCCCCAGTGCTGTGGACTGTAATCTACTGAGGCAGGTTCCTTATCTCCTTCACACTCTCCTCTGGAAGTTTCTCTCAGACAGGAGAGATAAAGAAAGAGAGAAAGAGGGTAGAAAGACACAGCGAGAGAGGTAGAGGGGGTAAGAGAAGAAGGGAGAGAGAGAGGGAAAGAAGGAGAGAAAGTGGAAGGGAAAGCAAGAGATCTTTCACAGGCTGCCCCAGCACCTTGTGGCTATTATAAGACTGGAGGTCCTTTGAGGACCCACCATGTGCCTTTAGAGAAATCTAAATCTTGCAGAGGTTATATTAGCCTTTGTTGGTTTTCTGCAGGGTTCCTGTTAGTCAGAATCGACTAAATGGCAGCAGATTTGATTTGGGTCCAAATTCTACCATATTTCCTACTATGTGGTTTATAGCGGTGGCCAGTTTCTTTATTTCACTGAAGACAGATCTCTCTTCTCTCCCTTCCTGTCCCTTTCTTTGATGGGTTTCCGGGAAAAGGGATATAAAAAAAAATCTGTGTCCTGATACCTGTTGCCAACAAGTTTATTCTGACTCATAAAGGCTCTGTAAGACGGAGTAGAATTGTCTCATGGGGTTTCTTAGGCTGTAATGTTTATGAAAGCAGACTGTCACATCTTTCTGTAGTGGTATTCTGATGATGCCTTCCAAATATGTTTTGAATAGGTAAAGTAGTATTTACTAAACTTGAACTTGGTATTTCTTACGTCTTGGTATTCCTTGCTAGGGAGACCCTGCCAAGACTTCCTGTATATTTGATGAGAGACCATTCACTAGCGGTGTCAGCAAGGTGCTTGTCCAGAAGGACCCAACAAGTGTCTGGAAAACATGATGCTACAAATTCAGCAGCACTAAGAACACCCTGAGCAACAACAGCCATTATATCCCTGGCTTTGGTCAAGTTCACGTATCTCCAGGATGGAGTAGCTCTGAGTCTATATGTTTATCCTCAGCCTAGCCTGTAGGTGCTATCTACTGTAGAGGCATCAATGCTACAGAATTTGGTGGGGATGCTGCTGTTTGGGCCCAGCTGCCCTATTTCCAATGTGGGAGGGATTACCCAATAAGCAAGGTATGCATCTGTGGACACTAATTTTTTTTTTTTTTAAAAAAACAGATGTAGTAAAACCCATATGAAATAGTTTACTGTAGATTAGTAAATAAACACAATTAAGCCCCTTGCTTACAGGAAGCCTGCATGTACCTTCCTGACTGGCGAATGCCTCCTGAGGCTGGTGTGTGCTGGGTAAGCAATGCCCCAGTCTTGGATGACTGACTCTGTGCCTGCAGCACAAAGTGGCTGTCACTGTAGTGGCTTTCCCCATGGCTGACTTGTCTGTATGTGCATGCTCAGGACATCTGCCACTGGTTTTCTTCTTCCTGTATGTTGATGAATGTGTGTTCTTAGGTGCTGGAATGTAGGTTCTGAGTCACAGCAACCCTACATGTAGTGGAAGGACAAACTACCTTGTCCTGTGACATTCTCATGATAGTGGGTGCATTTGAGCCCATTGTTGCAGCCACTGTGTCGTTGATCTTATTGACAATCTTTTTATATTTGGCTCATCCTCTGGTAACCAAGCTTGGTGTCCTTTTCCATGGGCTAGTTTGTCCTGATATTTCCAAAGTATGTGAAATAAGTCTCACCATTTTCACTTCTAAGGAACATTCTGGTTGTACTTCTTCTAAGACAGAAGTGATCATTTTTTCTGGTGGTCTTTCATGGATTGAATTGTATCCCCCAAAAAATACATATAGAAATTTGACTGGGTCACAATTACCAGCATTTTGTGATGGTCTTCCATGATTTTCCTGTGCTGTATGTTATAGGGTAGGACTGTAAATCTCTTCCTCAGGTCCCCTCCCTACTGTACTGTAAAGGGAGCTTCCCTGGAGTATGGCTTGCTCTACCTTTTATCCTACAAGAAATAAAAGGAAAGAGAAGCAAGCATAGAATTGGGAACCTCATACCATCAAGAAAACAGCACCAGGGGTAGAGGGTGTCCTTCAGATCTGAGGTTCCTGCACCAAGATGTTACCTGACCAAAGACTGATGGATGCCACACAAAGTCTTTCCTCCAAAGCCAACAAAGATGGAAAGGCTTCACCTTGAGTGGACACCCTGAATTCGGACTTATGGCCTACTGGACTATGTAAGAACAAACTTTTCTTTTATTAAAACCATCCATATTAGAGCAGGAACAGATGACATGCTATAATCCATATTCCTCACCAACACCATAATTCAAAGACATCAGTCTACCTCATTCATTGTCCAGTTTTCACATGCGTAAGAAGAGACAGAAAATACCATGGCTTGGATCAGGCGCACCTTAGCCCTCAAGGTGACTTCTTTTTTTTAGGTGACATTTTTGCTTTTTAATACTTTAAAGAGGTCTTTTACAGCAGATTTGCCCCATGCCATGTTTTTGGATCTCTTGGCTGCTGCTTTCATGGGCATTGATTGTGGATCTAAGTAAAATGACACCCTTGGCCACTTCAGTCTTTTCTCACTCATCATGAGGTTGCTTATTGCACCAATTGTGAGAATTTTTGTATTCTTGATTTTGAAGGATAATCTCTGCTTCTGGCTGTAGTCTTTTATCTTCCTCGGTAAGTACTTCAAGTCTTCACTTTTGGCAAGCAAAATGGTGTCATCTACATATCATGGGTTGTTAATATATCTTCCTCTGATCTCAAGGGTGCCTTCTCCTTCATATAGTCCAGTTTCTCAGATCATTTATTCACCATAGATTGGTGAATAAAGATACAACCACGGCACATACCTTTTCTGATATTAAACCCCACAGAATCCCCTTGGTCTATGTACAGATTCTGCATGAGCACAATTATGGGTTCTGGAATTCTCGTTCTTCACAGTGTTGTATGTAATTTGTTACAATCATGTATACCTTATTAAAATACAAATCATCCCATTTCCTTTGTGCCCTTAGCTAGAGGTATGTAGGAGGAGATGGAAGGCTTCAGAAACAACTTCAGTTTCTTCTGCCTTTCGGTGTTGGCCAAGATCAGCCTATGTTCAGTTTGTCACATATAATTGGCTTATTTCTTCTCCTGTTTCCCCAGTGAACATGGCTAATGGGGAGACACATTGCCAACAAGTGCCTGGTGTTCTGTCTGTGTTGCTTTGTTGCCTGCAGCTTCAGCAGATTAGTCTATGGAGACCCCTCATCTCCAGGTTCCTGAGTAATTCCCCACGTCAGCTCCCTCAGAAGCTGGATGAACTTCAGCCCAAACTACTCATTTTGTTTCTTTGCAATGGCTGTTTTCTTGGCAAATGGCCATCCAGAAAAATATATGAAACCACAAAGCCCACTGACCCAGGTACTTAGGTTGCATGTTTATGCTACACAGGACAATGGAACTGTAGACTGGAAGGACTACAAGGGGACCAGAATCTTCCTTCTCAACTATGTTCTCAAGCAGTGACATCATGTGGTCCTCATCACTTCAGAGTGAAGGTCTGTCATCTCCAAAATCGTCTCCACCATTGCCCCATTTATGATTTATGGTTATGTAGAACAGTAAGGGGTATTGTCTCCATTTGTCAGAAAGGAAAGTTGAGAACACACAAGTGGAGTCACTTACCTACCTTCTTTGTACCTAAAACCATTGTCTCAGACCCTTATGGACTGTTATCAAGGGATCCCATGAGGAGCAGAGATTTGCTACCTGGCATTCGGTTGTTGTGTGGTCTTATCCTGAAATGCTCTCCTCTTATCAGATCAGCAGTGAACTGAGCTCTGCTTGTCTGGGGTCTGGGACATCAGCAGACTGCAGACACTGAGGTAGCAGCAAACCCTCTGTATTTCCACACCATGCTGAAGAATGTGTAGGTCAGAGAACACGTCTGGGGGAGCTAGTACAGATGTGATTTAGACAAGACACCTGGGTGTGAGAGCAGGAGGGGAAGGAGACGGAGGTGTCAGCCATTGAGTTGAGAATCCTGGGGCTGCGTAACAGTAGAAGAGAGGTAGTTTTGTCCAGTCCCCTGCTTCTAGCCAGGATCACAACTACTCCTCCCCTACTCCCATTCCACCACAGGGAACTAGCCTAGCCCTCTTAGGATGCTTAGCTAATTTCTACATATCTTGCCCCAGTCTGTCTACAGCCTCCCTTGGTAACCAGAACCTTAAGTTACAGCTGCACCTGTGCTTTCTCATGGCTGTGGATGTAGCAGATTGAAAACGCTGCAGTGTAAAACTGACTCAGTTACCCCTTGAGCAAATTCAGCTACTTTGTAAAAGTCAGATGGAATAAAGTTATTCTGGACATTGAAGATGAGATTCTATATTGTAGTACACCTATTTGATGGCAAAGAATTTGTTTGGGGCAGGTTGGCCAGTCTGTGAGAGTGTCAGGAAACCTTAAGGCCCTAGTGGTCCTTTTCCTACCTCCAGGGAGTGGAGGCTTGGGCACCTGGCTTCAGCTTAGCAAACTGGATGCTCTTTTCAAAGACTTTGATTTTTGAGGCAGGAACTTGAAGATTCAGGGACTTTAAAGGTTAATACAATTCAGGTAATTGCAAAGCACAACACAGCATCCAGAGTCCTAATTAGTTAGGGAAGTCACAAAGCTCAATCAAAGCTAAAATATTAAAATTAGAGAAACAGAGAGCTCAACATGTAAACTATGACATTATACTATAAAGAGAGATATATTATAGTATTCATAGCCCTTTCAGAGGGAGAGGAGGTTAAGGACATATAAAGAAGTTAAAGACTGGTTTAAACCTAGAAGATTGAGGGGAACAAAGGGGTAGCCACAAAGCAAACTAACAATACTGCAAATCAAAACAAGAGACACAATACAGAAGTCTCAACATATATAAAACTGATGTTGGAAAAGATGAAAAGAAAACCCGTAAAGATAAATGACTCAGAAGTGATTATTAGGTGGAACAAAGGAAATGTTAACAATGCAAAACTTGAGGCACCAAAATGACAGCACTAAATACGTATCTATCAATAATTACACTGGATGTAAATGGACCGAATGCTCCAATAAAGAGACAGAGAGTATGCTGCTTACAAAAACACAGCTTAGATTCTAAGATAGGAAAAAATTGAAAATCAAAGGATGGAAAAATATATACCAAGCTAACATGCAAAGAAGAACAGGAGTGGTAATATTAATCTTAGATAAAATAGATTTTAAAGTAAAATCCACCACTGTGGACAAGGATAATCATTATTTACTGCTTAAGGGTTTAATACAGAAGGAGGATACAACAATATTAAATATTTATGCACCCAGTATCAGAGCATCTAAATAAATTGAACAAATGCTGACAGCATTGAAAAATGAGACAGATTACTCTACAGTAATAGTAGGAGACTTCAACACTCTGCTTTCAGTAAAGGACAGATCATCCAGATTAAGGCTCAATAAAGATACAGAAGATCTTAAGGTGACAATCAGCCAACTTAGCCTCACAGACATATGCAGAACTTTTTACCCAGCAACAGACAAGTACACCTTCTTTTCCAATGCACATGGAACATTCTCCACGATAAACCATGTATTAGGCCATAGAGCAAGTCTCAACAAAATCCAAACCATTAAATTATTGCAAAGCATCTTCTCAGATCATAGAGCCATAAAAGTTGGAATCAATAGCAGAAAAAACATAGATAGAAATTTGAACTCATGGAAACGGAACAACACCATGCTCAAAAACTCATGGGTTATAGACGAAATCAAGGATGCAATAAAGAAACTCATGGAGTCAAACGAGAAATGAAGACACACCCTGCCAGAAGATACAGTTAAAGCAGTGCTCAGAGGTCAGTTTATCTCTATCACTCTACACACCCAGAATGAAGAAAAGGCCTGAACCAAAGAAGTAACCCTACAACTTGAACAAGTAGAAACAAAACAACAAAAGAGCTCCTTGGGCACCAGTAGAAAACAGCAATAAAGATTAAAGCAGAACTAAATGAATTAGGGGATAGAAAAACAATTGAAAGAATTAACAAAACCAAAAGCTGACTTTTTGAAAAGATCAACAACATTGATAAACCAGTGGGTAAACTCATAGAAGAAAAACAGGAGAGGAAACAAATAATCCAAATAAGAAATGAGATGGGAGATGTCACAACAGACCCAACCGAAATTAAAAGTATCATAACAGAATACTATGAAACATTGTACTCTAACAAATTTGAAAACCTAGAGGATGTGTACAAATTTTTAGAGTCACATCATCTACCAAAATTATCACAAAGAGAAGTAGAACAAATTAATAAACCCATCACAAAAGAACAGGTTGAAAAGTAATAAAAAAAGTACCAAGCAAAAACAGTCCTGGCCCAGATGGCTTCATTGGAGAATTCTACCACAGCTTTGATGAGGAGTTAATTCCAATACTACTGAAGCTATTCTATAACATAGAAAAGGAAGGAACATCCCCAAATTCATTCTATGAAGCCTGTATAACTTTGATACCAAAGCCAGGTACAGACCCCACAAAAAATGAAAATTACAGACCAATGTCACTCATAAACCAGGATATAAAAATGTTCAACAATATCCTAGCCAATAGAATTCTACAGCATATAAAAAAAAATAATTCATCATCACCACCAAGATGGATTCATACCAGGGATGCTAGGTTGGTTCAACATCAGAAAAACAGTTAATGTGATCAATCACATAAATAACATGAAGGATAAAAATCACCTGATTTTGTCAACTGATGCAGAAAAGGCATTTGGCAAAGTTGAATACCTATTCATGTTAAAAACTCTCAGCAAAGTAGGAATAGAAGGGAAATTCCTCAGTGCAGTAATGGGCATCTATATAAATCGACCACCAACATCATCTTGAATGGAGAGAGGCTGAAAGAATTCCCCCTGAGAACAGGAACTAGACAGGGATGCCCATTGCCACCACTTCTATTTAACTTTGTGCTAGAGGTTCTGGCCAGAGCAATCATTAAGATAGAGAAATAAAGGGCATCTACATTGATAAAAAAGCAGTAAAAGTATCCCTGTTTACAGATGTTACGACGATATATACAGAAAACCCTAAAGAAGAGTTCAGCAAACTATCAACATATAATAGAAACATAAATAAATCAGTAGGATTCCTTTATATCAACAAAGAGACCATCAAAGAGAAAATCACCCAATCAATACCATTTACAGTAGCCCCCAAGAAGATAAAATACCTAGGAGTAAATCTAACCAGAGATGGAAGACTTATACAGAGAAAATTACAAGACCCTACTGCAAGAACCAAAACAGACTTACTTAAGTGGAAAAACCTACCCTGCTCACGGATAGGAAGACTTAACATTGTGAAAATGTCTAATTTGCGTAAAGTGATCTACATATACAGTTGCAATCCCAATGCAAATTCCGGTGTCATTTTTTAATGAGATGGAGAAACAAATCACCAACTGCATTTGGAAAGGGAGGAAACTCTGGATAAGTAAAGCACTACTGAAGAAGTGGAACACAGTGGAAAGACTCACACTACCTAACCTTAGAACCTATTACACTACCATGGTAGTCAAAACAGCCTGATACTGGTACAAAAACAGATATATAGACCATTGGAACAGAAATAACAGCATCCTCCTACGAACAGTTGATATTAGACAAAGGCCCAAAGGTTGTGTCAACTGGGGTAAAAACAGCCTCTTTAACAGATGGTGTTGGCAAAATTGGATATCCATGTGTGAAAAATTGAAACAAGAACCCAGTGTCACACTTTACATGAAAACTAAATCAAAATGGGTCAAAGACCTAAATATCAAACCTAAAATGCTAAACGTTATGGGAGAAAAAGTAGGGACAATACTGGAAGTTCTAATTACACGGCTTAGACAAACTACAAAATCTGACCCAACAGTACATGAACAGCAGAAGAGAAAACAGATAAACAGGAACTACTAAAAATCAAACACTTATTCTCATCCAAAGAATTTATCAAGAAAGTTAAAAGACTGCCTACAGAATGGGAAAAAATATTTGGCAAATACATATTCGATTGACATCTAATTTCTGTTATCTACAAGGTACTGCAAGATATGAAAAAGAAAAAGACAACCCAGTTAAGCAGTGAGCAAAGTACATGAGCAGACACTTCACTAAGGAAGACAGTCAGGCAACCAAAAGACACGTGAGGGGGTGCTAATGATCATTAGCTATTAGAGAAATTCAAATCAAAACTACAGTGAGATTGGCCATAATCCAAAAACCACAAAACAGCAAATGCTGGAGAGGCAGTGGAGAGATTGGAGCCCTCCTACACCGCTGGTGGGAATGCAAGACTATGAAGTCGCTTTGGAAAGCTATTTGGCACTTTCTTAAAAAGCTAGAAATAGACATACCATATGATTCAGCAATCCCACTGCTTGGAATATATCCCACAGAAGTAAGCGCTGTCATACAAACAGATACATGCACACAAATGTTTACTGCAGCACAGTCCACAATAGCAAAAGGATAGACTCAACCTAGGTGCCCATCAACAGATAAATGGATAAACAAATCATGGTGTATATGCACAATGATGATTTTAGGAAGCATTTCATAACTGGTATCCAAACCAGTATCATAAGGACTTGAAAAAGGACTTACACACAGAAGACTCTTTAACAGCTACAAAGGTGGGGAGGGAGGGAGTGGGTTGGTCATAGATTAAATAGTCAATAGGAATTTGGTTAGGAGAAGAATGCGAGAGCACTAAGTAGAAGGCTGGTCAGTGTAAACAGACTACACCGTAAACTAAAGTGTTTTCTAAATTCAACCCATCATTTCAAAGGATAGAGTAGGAGGGGCAGGGGTCTTGGGACTGCATTTTGAGGGAACATCAATGTCAATTGGCATAACTAGCCTTTTGCTAAGAGAGTGTTCTGCACCCCATATTGGTGAGTGTTTTCTGGGGTCTTACAAGCCAGCAAGCTGCCATCTAAGAAACAGTTGGTCCCAATCCACCAGGAACAGATGACAACCAAGAACATCAAAGACAAGATGGAAATTGAGCCCAGGAGACAGAAGGACCCAATTATTTGGGAGACTACTTCAGCATGAGACTGAACAGAAGCAGATGGTGTCCAGCCACCACCAAAGACAGCCTTGATGTAGACACAGTGTAGAGTCCGTGACATAACACAAGAAAAAGAGGTGTGCAGATCAAGAACTGTACTATAAGACCAGAATTGATGGTCCAACCACCTGGAAGTTCCCCTGGGAATATGATCTCTGTATTTGCTGCTGTCCCAGACTTGAAACCGGTACTGAGGTCAACATTTCAGACTAAGAATGGACTGGACTTGAGGACACAGAGTATGTGGTATGTGTGCTTTATGGTTTTATGCATTTATAGAAGGCTGTCCTACTGGTTTCTTTTTAGAGGGGCGAGGGGAGGGTGGAGAGGAGGGGACAGGAGTTTGTTGGGAGGATACTATTAGTAAGAATGAAAAGAAGGAGTGTGCTGTCACAGGGTGGGGAGAGCAGACAGAGCTGTAGAGAGGCAAGTATGCAACATGGACTTAGATTGTATACTTTCACTTAATCATAAAAAAAAAGACTGTATGTTGGTTTAGGAAGTCCCAGTGGCATGGTGGTTAAGTGCTAGGCTGCTGATCAAAAGGTTAGCAGTTTGAATCCAACAAGTGCTGCTTGGAAACTGTATGAGGTAGTTCTTTTCTGTCCTATAGGGTCACTATGAGTCAGAGTGAACTCTGGAGCAGTGGGTTTGGTTTCAAGTAGGAATTTCAAAAGAGTGGTGGTTCAAACCCACCCGGAGGTGCCTCAGAAGACCGGCCTGGTAGAGGCAGTTCCAAGATGATGAAATAGTCAAATGCTTCCTGTGATCTCCCTAACAGCAAAGATTCGAAAGCACAAATGAATTGATTATATATGACTTTCTAGGAGCCCTGAGCATCAAAGCAAAAGTCGAAAAATTAGACTGAGCAACAGGGAAAGGAGAGTTCAGAAGTACATAGGACCGGCCAGACCTGACCCACCGCGTTATCGGCTGCAGCCAGTGTGATGCATGCAGCAGTGGCATTTGGAGAGCATCTTCCTGGGTGGGAGAGAGTGAGCAGAAGCAGAGTCCACTGACACCTCCAAAAACAGTGAAAAATGGCACTGGATAAACAAAAGCTAAGTGGTTTGCATCTAAACTCCCAGCACTTCTCCCTCACTTCTCTGTACTGCACCACAGTGCTGGAGTCTGACACCATTAACTGAGCTGGAAGTAGGACTTCTTATGCACTCTCTGAGCCATTCTCCTAGACTTGGAGAGGAAACACTGCAACAAGCAGGGGAAAAAGGGAAACATCTGCCAACTCATCTGAGCTGGAAATTCAGGGCAGAAACGGCTCCTTTGGAGTAGTCATAAGGGAAACTCCTTTTTTACAGACACTCAGGGACCGCTGTCAGCCCCCTGCCTTTCTCAGGTTGTGCAGACCAATATCTATGCCTAAACCAATCACCCCTGCCCATCTAGGACTGGAGGGGAGAGCCTGCACAACACACTTTCTAACTACCTAGATACCTGAGCTGAATCCATGCAAGAAAAGTGAATAGACTCCAGGACTAGATGCCTAGTAAAAAAAAAACTACATGCCTAATAAAAATTCTAACTACTGATGACAGGATGTTAGAGCTTCAACGGCATCAACAACCAGACTAGCATACATGGCTGGCCTATTTGGACATTTCAAAATAAAACAAGAAACTAGAACACAGTAGGGAAACATAAATAAGTGAACAACTTACTGATGACTCAGACACAATCAATATCACATCAGTAAAACAGGCAGAAAATGATGGCTTCAGAATGCTCCCAAAACTCAAATCAAGAAGTTTTGCAAATGGAAAGAAATTCCTGGAATTATTGGAGGTAGGATACAAAAGATTACAGAACTCTTCAAGAGATTGAGAAAGGACTTGGACTTTTGAAGGAGGATTTCAAGGTTTCAGGGAAAGTTAGGCTCTTTCGTTAAGTTCCAATAGATCCATCTGCTGATGAACAGTGGCGGAGGCAACATTTACCGTCTTTAACCAGATCTAGAACCTCTCTGTGGTGGTACCCAGACTCTGTGGCTGAGCTTTCCTTGTTCTTGTCCGGGCTTTCCAGTGATTCTGAGAGCTACTCCATAGCTTTCCCAAGGGCAGCTTTCTTTAATTTTTTTTCTTTAATTTAACTACAGTTGTTTTTTTGCTTGTAGCCAGGAATCTTAACTGATACAAGGGTGATGCTGAGTTTTAAGCTAGCCAAATGTTTTTTAGGGAGTGGCTGCTTCTAGCAAGAAGACTGTATATATTGAGTGGACTGAGAAGTCCCCATACCTATTTCACTTAGTGACAATTTTCTGGAGGCACTGCTCTCAAGCCTGCGCCATTGCCACCAGGTCAATTCTAACTCATACTGACCCCATGGGAGAGAGTAGAACTGCCACATAGGGTTTCCAAAATTATGAATCTTTACGGAAGAAGACTGCCACATCTTTCTCCCACCGAGCAACTGGATTTGAACCACTGACCTTTAGGTTAACAGCAAGCACTTTAACCACTGCATCACCAGGGCCTTAGGAAAACCTGTGTCCTCATGCAGTTTAGGGAGGCACACATCTTGGCTTCCAGATCAGCTGGCTCAATGTGTACCATTCACGCAGCAGACATCCTGCAGGCATTTGTTGAGCGACACACAGAGCAAGGTCCTGGCATTCTATGCTGACTTCCCACAGAGAGTCCAGCTTTCACGCAGGCATCACTCAGCCTTTTATGGGTTGATATAGCTTTTTCTTCCAGTCTCTGCTTTCTGGTTTTATTTTCCTTTCTTCTCATTTAATGGAAACCCTGGTGGTGTAGTGGTTAAGTGCTATGGTTGCTAATCAAAAGGCTGGCATTTTAAATCCACCAGGTGCTCTTTGGAAACCCTCTAGGACAGTTCTGCTCTGTCCTACAGGGTTGCTGTGAGTCGGAATTGACTCGACAGCATCTTTTTTTTCTCATTTAATAGACCTCAGTAAAAAACAAACAAACAAAACCACTGCTGTTGAGTCAATTCCAACTTGTAGGACAGCGTACAACTGCCCTATAGAATTTTCAAAGAGCACCTAGTGGATTCCAACTGCCAACGTTTTGGTTAGTAGCCATAGCACTTAAGCAGTATGCCATCAGGGTTTCTAGTAGAACTCAAGAGTGGGAGAATTGATGGTCCCAGCCAATCAAGATTTAATCCCCAGGAATGGGCTGCCAGGTTGAGGGAGTCCCCCTGGCTCACCAGGTCTTGTCCTGACTCCTTATGTGCTCAGCCATACCAGTAACCATCCTCTGATATTTTGCTTGTGGAGCCTGTTTGCATTTCTCTGTCATTTTTCTGGAGTAGTATCGCTGTGCTACTCATCTCATTTCTTTGCTCCTTGTACTGCCTGGTGCCCGTTTCTCCACCTCTGAGGCCACCGTGGAAACCCTGGTGGTGTAGTGGTTAAGCGCTATGTCTGCTAACCCAAAAGGGGGCAGTGTGAATCAACCAGGTGCTTCTTGGAAACCCTATGGAGCAGTTCTACTCTGCCTGGTAGGGTTGCTGTAAGTCAGAATCGACTCCATGGCAGGGGTTTTGGTTTTGGTTTTTGGTAAGGACACTGCACATCTTTGTGCCTGTCACCTTGAGCTGCAGGTGGGCTGCTTGCTATGACCAAATGGCCCTCAGCGTGCCCTCGAGGCAGGCAGGGGTCTGCTGGCAATGAAAAGTGGTGCAGGCTTTTGTCCAAACCACACATGAGAGTGGCCCCTGAGCTTTGAAACAAAGACTAATGCCTGCCCTGCCTCCTCTTGCCATTCTGACTGAATTAGCTGGTGCGGGACATGGACATCAGTATCTTTTAAGTCTGCCCCGGTGATTCCCATGACAACCAGGGTTGAGACTTGCTATTCTGAGGGCTTTTTTCCCTCTGGAATAACCCCCAAAAGGAACTAGGAAATGACCAGAAGGAGAAAGGGTTAAGTAAGGAGCAGGCCATGAGAGAAGAACGGTGGGTTTGGCAGGTGAGGCCACTGGTGGAGGAAAACCTCACATCAGGAACTGGACTCTCTCAGACTCTGCCCAAATGGCCACGGTATTGATAAGTGGTGGCTACACTAAGAGTCACATAATTGCTTCTTGTTTGTTTGTTTTTAGCAGAGCTTCCCATTAGGCTTTCCTCAGAGAAGAGAGGAGGGGACAGGGCCCTTTAGTTTCACCCTCCTCGTGGACTGTCTGTTCTCTGGGTGTGGGGCTTCAGAAACTCGAACTTGAAACTGGTATCCTCTTTCCAGGAGGTACTTGGTTCATCATATCTCAGATGTCAGGAAGAGACTTGGACATGTCCCACTCCCTTATGTCCCAGACCCCTGGATTACAGCAGAAGGAGACCAAAGAGGTTCCTGAATATCTAACTCTCATTCAGAGGAGCAGCTCTATGATCAGAGATATTTTGAGGCGGTTAGCTCATGACGAGGACACAAATTAGTGTCTAAGGCTGGGCTGGCTTTAGGTAGATAGCCCAGGAAGGATGCCTGAACTGAGGCCCCCCAAAACCAGGAGCTAGCAGTAAGTAGGTGGGTGAGAAGATCATCCTGGGTAGAGGACTCAGCAAGTGCAAAGGTCCTGAGGTGAGAAGATCCTGGTAAGGTCAGAGACCAGACAGAAGCAGCACAGGGTGGCTGTTAGGGAGAGTGGTCAGGGTGAAGGCTCGTATATGCTAGGGATGGACTGGGGCAGATTAGAATGGAAGGGGAAACTGAGAGGAGACTGAAGCTAAGAAGGGCCTGTTGGATCACCCAGAGCCCTCAGCTGTCTGTGAGACGTAGGATCACACTAGATGTCCTGCCTGCCCAGGCCTGATAGCTGTGTGCTCTGCCCAAGTTGCGCTACTCAGGCTCACATTCTCAATCCTAAGTGGCAGTGTGTTCTCTCCCAGGGGCCACCCACCCCCTTCTGGCTTGCTTATTAGGACAACCAATAGTCTTCTTTTCTGTCAAGATCAAAATACAAATTTCACTTGATAAGAATGGCCTCCACCTTATTCATTCGATGTCTTTCCCTAAAGATGCCTATTACACTATCTGTGAGGACTCTGGCCAGGAGTGTTTCAAATTCCAGAGATTTTCCAGACAGCCTTCCCACTAGTCTTGGCTGTCAATAACTAACCAGCTCCTTCCTCTCATTTCTAAGCATTGAAAGAAGGAGGCTGGAGAGCTTGAGGGGGAGGAGGGGGCCGAATTGGCAGACTTCTTCCTGAGGCAGGCTGGGAGATACTGTTTAAATTTAGACCTGACCCTCCAAGAATGAAAATAAGTTATTTTTATGTGAATGAGTATTTGTTATTGAATTAAATATAAGTATAGGACATTCCTCTTAATTTATAGCTCGGTGCACTGAGCCGAGGCGGCCTGCGTCATCGGGCTGCTATCTTCACGGTCTGAGCTGACTTCTCCCACCCTCTGTGCAAATCTGTCTTGTTTGTCTCCCTCAACTTTGTCAAATGTAACATGTAGGACAGGCAAATTAAAAGAAAACAAAAAAACAGATTTTCCAAGAGGGGAAATCAGATTTATCCTGAGGTAATTAAATGTGTGGGAACCTGAGAACAAAGGATTACAAATAGTTTGTGTGTGTGTGAGGAAGAGAGAATAAATCATCATTTCCCAGGCAGCCAGAGCCCTCTGATGAATCTTAAATTCATGTGATTATAAGGTACAATAGACAGGGGAAGCCAAAGGCAGACTTTATGTGGCTATGGCTAAATGGCTGTGCTATCCCAGGTGCCTGCTACCCATGGACCCCCCTAAAACTCCTCAGCTGAGCACTGGGGAAATGGGGAGATGAGAGCAGGGGGTACCTACCTCCACCATCAATGGTAAAACTTCCTTCTTCTACCTTTTAGTAGAGTCTTCTGCTCTCACCTTCCTGGGAAGCTGACTATCCCTGTTACAGGCTAACAGGACCTAGACAGCCTCATACCGTTCTCTGAAGTCAAGATTGAATGTTTTTATTGTGGGATTCCCAGTATCTATTGAAAGCCCCGTCCTGCTATAGCCACTTGATATGTATTTATTGAATATATGAACGGACACAGGAACAGACATGTGAACATATTCAGATTCAGTGAGACTGTTGCACTGTGATCTTTGATCGGAACTGATGTTACAGCTGGGGAGACAGATGTGTATACTCTACCTGTGTTTCTCACCTAGTGCCACTATAGCACCAGTGGATGGCTTAAAAATGAGATTTTATTCTGTCACAGTCCAGTAGGCCACAAATCCATATTTAGGGCATCAGCTCCAGGGGAAGCCTTTCTCTGATGGCCCTGGAGAAAGGTTCTTGTCATTAATTTTCCCCTGGACTAGGAGTTTCTGAGACCTCAAGTCCTTTCCAGAGAATGTGCTCAGCTCCCTGCACTGCCTCTTGGTGGTATGAATTCCCAATTCTCTGTTTGCTTCTCTTTGCTTTTTATCCCAAGAGATTGCTTCAAGGCATGATATAATCTTGTAGATTTAGTCCTGATCCACCAACACACCACTACCCATCCCTCATTAATATCATAGAGGCAGGATTTACGACGTCTAGGAACGTCACACAATAGCAGGAATCCTGGCCTAGCCAAATTGCTACACACGTTTTTAGGGGGACACAATTAAATCTATAACACTGGGCTGTGAGCTCTGATTGATGAGCACCTTCAGAGGTGACTGAGGAGATAGGAAAAGCAGTGAGGTAGGAGGTGGTGTTCAAGCTGGGCCTGGACAGATGGACAGGTGTTTAATACAAAGAAAGAGAAATACCTTTCTTCAGAAGTTTATGTGAAGCCCCTATGATGAGTGGTGCTTAGACTTCCAGGTAAGCCCAGCAGTTACTCCCAGCCTCTGCAAATTCCACCGAACTTGGACCCATGGAAGCACAGATACTTTGAGACAAAGTGCTCATGGGTGGCCATTGTGTTTGTACCACTGTGATGGGGATATTGTGTGTACAGGATTCTTGGGTGGCATACTCTACACACCCTTGTTGCATCTCTTGATTCCCCAAACTCAAATTACACTCTTCCCATCTGGGAGACTTTGCTGCAGCTCTGGCTTTGTCCTGCTTTGACCTTTCTTCTTAGTCCTACACTCCCTTTCAAGGACCAACTCGGCTAGCACTTATCCAGGGTCTCTGAAAACCCTCAAGGATCTTTACTGGACCTGCAAGAAAGAATTACTCAGGGAGGCTTGGCAGGCCCACGAGAGAAATCTTTATTGATAATGAAAGCACTTCAAAGTGGGGCAGCAGCTGGGTGTATTAGCTGGGTGTATTATCTTCTGTACACTGTATCACAGAGCAAGTTCAAGATTAGATTTTTCTAGTCCATTTATGCTTTAGGGTATGGCAGAGGACAACCAGTTAGTGATAAGCATCCATAGAATTTCCTTTTTGGATGGTGGGCAGCTGCTTGTCCCTTGGCTGCGGCGCGTGACATAGACTTCAAAACGATTGCCACATGGGACTTCCGCCACTGGTAGGATTTAGCATAGGGTGTTGCGCATGCGCTGTTTCTAGCTCTCAGGGATTCCCTAGTCCTGACTGTAGCTCTCTAGTGTCCCTGATGAAGGGACTTGGAGCCATCACGTGTGTCCCACCTGTGCATGCCTCTGAGTTGGGTCGAAACTAGCTTCTCTGAAAAACAGCCTCAGGGATAATTTAAGAAACTTGCCTCTGGGTGGGAAATCCTGGGGGCTAGTGGGTTAAGCGCTACCTCTGCTAACCGAGAAAGCTTGGCAGTTCGGATCCGCCAGGCGTTCCTTGCAAATGCTATGGGGCAGTTCTCTTCTGACCTCTTGGGTCTCCACAAGTCGGACCCGACTGGAAGACAGTGGGGTTTGTTGTTTTGGTGCCCCTGGGTGTAGGCTGGCCTTTGATGTTTCTATGTCACCTTTCTCTGCTCTCTGCAATCCCATCCTTTCTTCTCTCTTTTTTAAACAACTTTGATATAATTCACTCATTGAAAGTATACCAATTAATAAGACATTGATTGTTTTTATTCACAAATACTGCACAAATGTGTCACCACAGTCAATTTTAGAATATTTCTATCACTTCAACAAGAAACTTGTACCCTTTGAATGTCAGCCCCCCAGCCCCTTCCACCTTGCCCCTAAGATCTCCCAAAAAAAAAAAACCAAACCCAATGCTGTCAAGTCAATTCTGATAGCAACCATATAGGACAGAGCAGAACTGCTCCACAGAGTTTCCAAAGAGCGCCTGGTGGGTTTGAACTGCCGACCTTTTGGTTAACCATAGTGTTTAGAGCACCTAAAAACTAAGCCACCACGGTTTCCCCCTAAGCCCTATGTAAACACCTTTCTATAGATTTCTGTATTCTGGACTTTCATGTGAATGAAATCATATAATATGTTGCTTTTTATTTCTTTTACTAAGCATGACATTTTCTAGTTCCATCAATGTTAGAGCCTCTATCAGTACTTCGTTCCTTTTTATAGATAAATAATATTTGACATTCCACTCCTTCTTGAAGGATCTACTTATCTCTTCTAGGAAACCTTCTGAGGTACCTCAGCTTCACAGCTGAAAGCAACCTCTTAATACTTGGAACATAATTAGCATGTTCTTGAAACCTGTGACCACACTACCCAGGGGTATTCCTGAGCCATCTTTTCCTGTGACTGATCAGCCCATCAGCTCCACAGGAAGTAACATCTCATTCTTGGGGACACAGTGCAGCATAGTATCTCCTGCGTAGTAGGTACTAGCTAAACGTAGGCCTTCTTTCCTTTATAGATCCATTATACTAACATATGTTGACTGCTGTCTGCCAGAGGTTGTGAACAGGCTTTGTGTGATGACTTTATTTACTTCTTAACACTGAACAGGAGCAAGTCTAGCCAGATGGTGTAGACTGAAGGGCAGCATCTGCAGGCTGAGGCTGTTTCAAGTGGTTAGGGGCAGAGAGGGATGAGGGGTAGAGGCAATAACAGGGAAGTTGATCTGAAACACTGTGTTCAGGGTGACCTTGTGTCCCCTAACAGTGGCATAAATATCAGAGGCCACTAGGTCAGAGCTCTGTATGCAAATATTTCTAGAGCTCTGCATGCAAATATTTCTAGGCTCTGTACCCTGACTCCCACCTCTTTGGCTCCAGTGGAGGAGTGGCTGGCCCTGCAGCAGCAGGACCGAATGATGAGGAAGGATTCCTTTCCACCTCTTCAGACACCTGCAGTTCCACCAAGAGACAGTTTTTCCTCTGAATAGTAAAGCTTGTTTGGTCTTTAAGGCATTCCTTATTACAGGAAATACTGCTTTGTGCAAAAAGGCCTTCAGACTCATCGTTGTTCTCAGCTGTCTTCCTTGAGCTCAGCCCCAAAGGAATAAGAAGTCCTAGGTGAGCTGGAGCACACACGGGGCTGTCCCCAGGAGGCTGGGTGAGACTTTAAAACTGTCTCTACCTAGACTTGTGGAGAGGAGATATAAAAATATTGAGTCAACTTTAGCTCATGAAGACCCCGTGTATGTTAGAGTAGAACAATGCTCCAGAGATTTCTTTTCTTTTCTTTTTTTAATAATTATTATTATTACTTTTTTTATTATGACTGAGTGAAAATGTACATTCCCATATAAATTTGCATACTCACCTATATGCATCTTCCACTGCTGTCCCTGCCTGGTGACAGCACCCTATTCCTCTCCACTCCATACATGTCTCATCCTCCCAACAGTCTCCTTTCCACTCCTCACCCCCCACTCTCCTTCCTCCAGCCAGAGGTCAGCAGGATGATATCCTATAGATGCATAGAACCATAAAGTGCATCCAACATATGATCACTCTGCATTGCCAAGTCCAATCCATTCATGTCTGAAGAGTGGGCCTTCATTATGATTTATGGGCAAGGGCAGCATCAGCGCCAGGGGCCATGCTCCCAGGGAAACCCCGAAACTGCTGGACCATCAATTGAGGTCTTTTAGTGGAGATCTCAGGGTGCACCCCTTTTTATTGAGGTTTATTTTCTTAAATAATATTGACTTTTTGGTGAAATTTTACATAGCAAGTTTTTTTTCCATTTGACAGTTTCCACACATATTCAGTGTCATTACTTACATTTATAAAAATGTGCCAGTAGTCTCTTTAATTACACTCTGTTTGTTCCCTTTCCAGTACTCTAGTTTCCCTGCCCCCCTTATCTGTTCATCTTTGCTTTTGAAAAATTGTTGACATCTTGGTCTCATGGATGGTTTTAAAGTAGGGCACTGTCTTAGGATGGCTTATCTAGAAAAGCAAAAGCACTGAAATAGGTGACCCAATTAAATGCAGAAATTATTGAACAATGTCATGAGTAATAACATGCAAGCAAAATTTTGCTGAAGATCAATCAAAAGTGGCTGCAGCAGTATAACAACAGGGAACTATTGGAAATCCAAGCCAAATTTAGGAGATATCTAAATGATATCCCTGAAACCAGGGATATCATTGCTGATATCAAATGGATCCTGGCCAAAAGCAGGCAGTGCCAGAAAAATGCTTATCTGTGCTTTATTGACTATGCTAAGACACTTGACTGTATGAATCATAACAAATTATGGTAACATTGTGGGGAATGGAAATTCCGGAACACTTAATTATGCTCATGAGGCATCTGTACATAGATCAAGAGGCAGTTGTGTGAACAGAACCAGGGGACACTGTATGATTTAAAGTCTAGGAAGGTGTATGTTATCTTCTCACCATACTTGTTCAATCTTTATATAGAGCAAATAATCTGAAAAACTAGACTACATGAAGAAGAATGAGGTGTCTGAATTGGAGGAAGACGTATTAACAACCTGTATTATGCAGATGACACAACTGTACTTGCTGAAAGTGATGAGGACTTCAAGCACTTTGTGATGAAGATCAAAGACCATCGGTATGGATTATACCTTAACATAAGGTAACAACAATTCTCACAGCTGGATTAATAAGCAGCATCATGAAAAATGGGTAAAAGATTGAGATTGTCAAGGATTTCATTTTACTTGGATCCACAATATCTGTGGAAGCAGCAGTAAAGAAATCAAAAGATGACTTGCGCTGGGGAAGTTGGCTTCAAGAGATCTCTTTAAAATATTAAAAAGCAAAGATGTCACCTTGAAGACTCCAGTGCACCTGACCCAAGCCGTGGAGTTTTCAGTCATCACCTATGCATGTGAAAGCTGGACAGTGAATAAGTAAGACCAAAAAAGAACTGACACCTTTGAACGGTGGTGTTGGCAAAGAATACTAAATATACCATGGACTACCTAAAGAATGAACAAATCTGTCTTTGAAGAAGTAAGGAGCAGTCAGAATGATCCTCAGAAGCTAAGATGGTGAGACTGCATTTCACATAGTTTGGATGTATTATCAGGAAGAATCAGTCCTTTGAGAAAGGACTTGGTCACATAAGAGGGTCACTGAGAAGATGTAGAGCCTTAACATGATGGATTAACACAGTGGCTGCAGTGAAGGGCTCAAGCAGAGCAACACTTACGAGGATGAGGCAGGACTGGACAGTGTTTCATTCTGTTGTGCATGGAGTTACTATGAGTGGGAACCAACTTGATGGCACCTAACAACAACAGCAAATATATATATATATATATATGCAATAATATAATGCATATATACAATATAATATGCTTATATATAATACATTATATATAACATATATTATATGCAATAATATATGTATGCAATATATATATGCAACTGAGCATAGTAGGCTCAGTTCTAGGTTTAAAGACTTCTTCAGGGTGATAGTCTCAGGGAATCCTCTAGTCTCATCTATTCCACTTTGTTTGGCCTCTTTTTTTTTTTTTTAGTTATGATTGAATGAAAACATATATTCCCATATAGATTTGCATGCCCATCTGTATGCAGCTCCCACTGCTCTCCCTGCCTGGTGCCAGCGACACTCTTCCTCTCCGCTCCATACGTGTCTTATCTTCCCAACGATCTCCTATCCCCTCCTTTCCACCTAATCCCTGCCTCCGGTAAGAAGTCAGCAGGACGACATCCTCTAGATGCATAGAACCATAAACTGCACACGTGATATGGTCACTCTGTGTCTCCACGTCCAGTCCATTCCTGTCTGAAGAGTTGACTTCCATTATGATATATGGACAGGGCAGCATCAGGGCCAGGGGCCATGCTCTAAGGGGAACTCCAAGGCCCCTTGACCATCAGTTGCACTCTTTTAGTGGAGATCTCGGGGTGCACCCCTTTTTATTCTTGTGTTGTCTGTGAGACTCAACTTTGTGAGCTCCATCACGGCTATCACTGGTGGTGGCTGCACACCATCCGGTTCTTCCAGTTACAAGTCGATGTAGTCACCCACTCATGTGGGTCTGTCTGTCTTCTGGGTTCTCTTACCCCCATGTCATTTTGGTCCTTGGTGATCATCCGTTCCTGTTGAGTGGGGGCCATTTGCTGTACCTTCAGATGGCAGCTTGGCAGCTTTTAACACCCTTTGTCTGGCTTTTTAAATAAGAATGTAATAATAAGAATATATGCATATATATATATGCATAAATGTGTGTGTGTGTGTACTTCACTGTTTTTGCTTCTCTGAAAGGAAATGTCTTAGGCTGAGTTTTCTAGGGAAGCAAAACCAGTAACATGTATATGTACAAGGAAACGTTTCTTTAAAGGAAACAGCTCACCCAGTTGTAGAAGCTGACTATCCCAAGCTGTGGCACAAGCTTCACATGGCCATGGGAACTGGTGAACCTGAGGTCAGCAGGTCAGAGACCAGAGTTCTAGATCACTGGCTGTGTAGGTCGATGGATCTTGGCTAAGCTGGCGGGTGAGACTGTGAGATCTCTGCTGACTCACTGAGCTTCAGGGGCTGGCAAACCCAAGATCAGCAGGTCAGGGAACAGGATTCTCACACACCAGCTGTAAGGGTTGCTGAATCCAACAGCTACTGATTCAGGTCCAGAAACCAGATGCAAAAGAAGGCAGGAGCTGCTGGGAACATGAGCAGACAGGAAGTAGGAGGTGGAAGGCAGAGAGATGAGAGCTGAGGGGTGGGAAGCCACCACAGGCCTCACCCCTGCCTCTTGATAGAGCAGCCAAACATGGAGTTGCCAAGTTGACACAGGCTTAACCACCACAGGAAGTAAGGAGAGAGATTTTTCTCAGTAAAATGGCTCACACAGTTTTAGAGGCTGACAAGTCCCAAATCTGTGGGTTGGGTATCAGGCTGGTGATTTCTCCTGACTCAGGTGGTTGCAAACTGAAGGTCGGTAAGTAGATCAGATGGCAGGCTGCTGGTTTACAGACAATGGAGGTCAACAGGTGATGAAATCAGCAGGCAGTATGACAGGCTTAAGTCCCAAGAACCAGTGGTCAGATGATGATGAGTTGGGTGCAGGATCCAGAGTGAGCAAAAAACCAATGAGCTTTTCCAGAATGTCCATATATATTGGGTGCAGGCCACACCCCTGAAGAAACTCCCCTTACAACTGGTTGGATGTTCACATCAGATCATGGGAGGATGACTGCATCCATTACATAATGGCCCAATCACTGAAAATCATGACCAAGCCTAGTTAACACATAAACTTAACCGTCACAGGCACCAATCTTAAAGATAATATCCTTTATTTTGTGTGCCACTCTGCTAGTTTGCTAAAAGGTAGTCTCAGGGTTTAGGCTCAGTTCTAGATTTAAATAATCCCTTGGGGTGATAGTCTTAGGGAGTCCTCTGTTCTCATCTATTACAGTTTGTCTGGCTTTTTAAACAAGAATTTAAGTTCTGCTCCTTATTTTTCTCTCATTCTTTCCAGTGCCAACTGTTGTGGCCCCAGTCTGAATAGTCATTGGTAGCAGCCAGGAACCATTTTGTTCTTCTGATCATGGGCAAATGAGACTGTGGCTGATGCAGAGATGTTTGTTCTTTTTGGGGGCCAAGCGGTGGGGTGGGGGAGCTTGATAATTTTATTTTATTTTATATTTTATTTATTTATTGTGATTGGAAGTGTACAATCCAGTTTAAATTTGCATGCTCACGTATATGCAGCTCCCAGTGCTCTCCTTTCCCAGTGACAGCACACTAGTCCTTTCTGCTCTATACATGTCATATCCTCGTAACAATCTCCTGTCCCCTCTTCTCCACCCTCTCCTCTCCTCCCTAGTAAGAGGCCAGTAGGATGACATCCTATAGATGCATAGAGCCATAAAGTGCACACACGATATAGTCACTCTGTGTCGCCAACTCCAGTTCATTCCTGTCCAAGGAGTTGACCTCAGTAATGATTTATGAACAGGGGCAGCATCAGATCTAGGAGCCATGCTCCCAGGGGAACCCCCAGGCCTTCAGACCATCAGTTGTGGTCTTTTAATGGAGTTCTCAGGGTGTACCCCTTTTTTTCCTCATGTTACCACTGGGACTCAACTTTGTGAACCCCATCACGGCTATCACTGGTGGTGGCCAGGCTCCATCTGGTTCTTCTGGTCACATGTTGATGTAGTCACCCATTCATGTGAGTCTTTCTGTCATCTGAGTTCTCCTTCCTCCATGTCATTTTTGTCCTTGGTGATCATCTGTTCCTGCTGAGTTGGGGCCATTTGGTGTACCTCAGGTGGCAGCTTGCTAGCTTTAAAGACCCCAGATGCCACTCACCAGTATGGGCTGGAGAATACTCTCTTAGCAATAGGTTAGTTATGCCAATTAGCCTCGATGTGTCCTGAAAGCATGGTCTATGGACCCCTGCCTCTGCTACTCTGTCCTTGAAATATTGGGTTAAGATTGGAAAAATTTTCAGATTATGTTGAAGTCCAGTTAAACTGATCTTCTTTCTAATGTGTGCTGTCACTGATTTCATTCAACCAAATGTCTGTCAACTATCTAAGCCATAACCAGCCCTCTCCCTCCCCACCCTTGCAGCCATCATAGTGTCTTTTCTTCTGTACAGGAGTGTTTTTAAGTCCTTAGAGTAGGGGTGTCATACAATATTTGCCCTTGTACTGATGATTAATTTCACACAACATAGTATCTTTCAATTGAAACCAAGTTATGAGATGCTTCCTAAAATCGCCATTGTCCTTTCTCATTGTATACTGTTCCATTGAGTATATATACCATAGTTTATTTATCCATTCATCTGTTGTTGGATATCTGGGTTGATACCATCTTTTTGCTATTGTGGATTGTGCTGCAGTAAACATTCATGTGCATGTATCTGTTCATGTGACTGCCCCTGCATCTGTAGGATATATTCCAAGCAGTGGGATTACTGAATCAAATGGTATATTTATTTCCATTTTTTTAAGGAAGTGCCAGATTGCTGTCCAAAGAGGTTGTACCATTTTGCAATCCCACCAGCAGTGTAGGAGAGTTCCAGTTTCTCCACAGTCTCTCCGGCATTTATTGTTTTTCATTTTTGGATCATGGCCAACCTTGTTGGGATGAGATGATATCTCTTCATTGTTTTGACTTGAATTTCTTTAATAGCTAATGATCGTGAGCATTTCTGCATGTGTCTTTTGGCTGCCTGGATCTCCTGTTTAGAGAAGTATCTGTCCATCTCCTTCACCTATCACTTAATTGGATTATTTAGCCTTTTCTTATTGATATTTTGTAGGTCCTTGTAGATATGGAGATCTGACATATAGTTGCCAAATATTTTTTCCCATTCTGTAGGTGGTCTTTTAATTCTTTTGATAAAATCTTTGGATGAGCAAAAGTGTTTGATTCTTAGTAGTTCCCATTTATCTATTTTCTCTTCTGTTGATCATGCTGTGTGAGTTTTTGAAGTCTGTCCACACTGTGTATTAAATTTTCCATTGTTGATCCTGTTTTTTCCTTTGATGAGTTTTATCACTTTAGGTTTGAAATTTAGATCTTTTATCCCATTTGAGTTGTTTTTCTGTATAAGGTGTGAGATATGGGCCTTGTTTCAACTTTTTGCAGATTGATATCCAGTTTTGCCAGCACCATTTGTTAAAGAGACTGTTTTTGCCCCAGTTTAAAATCTTGGGGCCTTGGTCTAATATCAACTATTCATAGGAGGATGGTGGCATCCCTGGGGTCTCAACTCTGTTCACTGGTCTATGTGTCTCTTTTTGTAACAGTACCAGGCTGTTTTGACTGCTGTGGTAGTGCAGTAGGTTCTAAAGTCAGGTAGTGAGAGGCCTTCTAATATATTCTTCTTCTTCAGTAGCAGAGTTATTTTTCCTTTGTGCTTTTGGTTACCGTCTTGCTGTTCTTCCTCCCAGTCAGTAGACTCACTGTTGTGTCTTAGATGGCCAGTGGCAAACTTTTACATTCTCAGATGTTACTCACTTTGCTAGGATGCAGATCATGATTTTTGTGAAACCCTGGTGGCATGGTGGGTTAAGTGCTATATCTGGTAACCAAAAGGTCAGCAGTTCAAATCCAGCAGACACTCCTTGAAAACTCTATGGGGCAGTTCTACTCTGACCTATAGGGTCACTATGAGTCAGACCCAACTCATTGGCAGTGGTTTTGGTTTTGGTGTATTACACCAAACTGACTGAATTGTTCCATGAAACTGTGATTGTAAGCATTCAAACCCAGAAAACCAATGTTGGAAGATGGTTGGTTATGTCTGAGGAGAACCTGTATTTGTGTTTTCAGTGAATATATGTGTCTGCACTCACATATTTGTATTCGACTTGATGGCAGTAAGTTTGGTGTGGATTTTTTATAGATACTTTAGAAACCTGGTGGTGTGGTGATTAAGTGCTATGGTTTGCAGACCAAAATGTTGGCACTGCAAATCTGTTAGGCATTCCTTGGAAACTCTATGTGGCAGTTCTATTCTGTCCTATAGGGTTGCCGTGAGTGAGAATCATCTCAACAGCAGTGGGATGGAAACCCTGGTAGTATAATGGTTAAGTACTATAGCTGCTAACCAAAAAGTTGGCAGTTTGAATCACCAGGTGCTCTTTGGAAACTCTATAGAGCAGTTCTATTCTATCCTATAGGGTGGCTATGAGTTGGAATTGACTCAGAGGCAATGGGTTTGGTTTTTGGATTTATTGATACTCTGAAGGAGCCCTGGTGATACAGTGGTAAAAGCACTTGGCTGCTAACCAAAAGGATGGTTGTTGGAACTCTTTAGCCACTCCTAGGGAGAATGATTTGGTGGTGTGCTTACATAAAGATTTACAGCCTTGGAAACCCTGTGGGGCAATTTGACTCTGCCTGATGTGGTCCCTATGAGTTGGAATCAACTTGACTACAATTTTTATTTTTTTTTCCAAATAAATACTTCTGTCTTCTCTCCCCTATTTATACACTTGTTGTTGTTGTTGTTAGGTGCTGTTGAGTTGGTTCCAACTTCTAGTAACCCTCTGTACAATAGAAAAAAAACACCTGCCTGGTCCTGTGCCATGCCTACAATCACTGTTATGCGTGAATTCATTATTTCAGCATCTGACAGTTGATCTCACTGAGAGTTTTTCTCCTATTTCTGACCGTCTACTTTACCAAGCATGTTGTCCTTCTGCAGGGACTGATTCCCCCTGACAGCATGTCCAAAGCACTGGAGACTTAGTCTCACCATTCTTGCTTCAAAGGAACACTCTCTTTGTACTTTAGCCAAGTCAGATCTGCTCGTTCTTTTGGCAATCCATGACACATGAGGTCTGACAATTAAGTCTGCAAACTTGGTACCATGTGCTTACATTCACAGCGTTGTAGAAACAACTCAGTGAGGTTAACTGTGGTATGTCAGTGTCTCTCCGATGTGTTCATGTTGATGTGTGGTGATATCTTGTTGAGTGGCATGTATTATTTTCTTTCTTTCTTTTGATTAAGTGAAAGTATACAATCCAAATCAATTTCACATGCATGCCTATCTGCAACTCCTTCTGCTTACTCTACTTGCCTGGTGACAGCACACTCTTCCTTTTCATTCTATATTTCTAGTATCCTCGTAAAAAGCTCCTGTCCCCTCCTTTCCACTTTCTTCCCTCCCATCTAGAAAGAAACCAGTAGGACAGCATCCTATAAATGCATAGAACCATAACACTGTATGGTCATACTGTGTCCTCAAGTCCAGTCCATTTTTGTCTGAAGAGTTGACCTTGGTAGTGTTTTCTGGTCAGGAGCAGAAGCAGATCTAGGGGCCATGCTCCCAGGGGATCCTCCAGGCCATTGGGCCATAAATTATGGTCTTTTAGTAGAGTTCTTGAGCTGCATCCCTCTTTTTCTCATGTTGCCACAGGAACTGTACATTGTGTTCCCTGTCATTGCTGTCTTTGATGATGGCCAGGCATTATCTGGTTCTTCTGGTCACGTATTGATAGTTTCCCATTCACATGGGTCCTTCTGTTTCCTGGCTCTGTTTTTTCTTGTGCCTTTGATGTTCTCACTCAGCATCTGTTCCGGATGAATTGGGACCATTTGGTGTACCTTAGATGGCAGCTTGCTAGCTTTTAAGACTCCAGATGTGAGAGGAATTCATTATTGTTATTTCATGTTTTTGTGTGCCATTGCAAGAATGTTGGTGCTTGAATTAAAGCAACAAACAAACTTTAAATTTCTTGTTAAACTTGGCAAGAGTAGAAGTGAAATCAGGAACATCTTAGTCCAAGTTTATGTGGATAATGCCATAAGGAAAATGGCAGTGTAAAAATGGATTAAACTTTTTTTTGAGGCGAGAGAAGGCATCACTGATGAAAAGAGGTCAGGGTGGTTGATCACAAGCAGAACTAATGAAAACTTTGCAAAAATTCATCAAATTGTGTGTCAAAATCATCAGCTGACTGTTAGAAGCATATCAGACCAGGTAAACATCAGGAGAGAAATAAGGAAATCTTGTCTGAACATCTTGGTATGAGAAAGGTATGTGCAAAAATGGTCCCACAGGAGCTCACTGCTGAACAAAAGCAAAGGAGAGTTGAAGCTTGCCAAGACCTTTTGGAGAGGCAAGACAATGTTTGGGCCATGTTATCACTAGTGATGAAACATGGGTGTACCAATGTGACTGTGAACGCATCAGTGTGCACAACGCAAGTCACCAATTCCCCATGGCCAGAAAAGTTCCCTCAGTCCAAATCAAGAGTCAAAATGATGTTGCTAAGCTTTTTTGGTATCAGTAGAATTGTTCATTATGAATTTATACCAACTGGACAAACAGTTAACGAAGTTTACTATTTGGAAGTGCTGGAAAGACTGCGTGAAAAAGACAAAAACGACCTGAACTTTTTGCCAACAGCCCATGGCTCTTGCATACCAACAATGCACCAGCTTACACAGCACTGTCTGTGATGGAGTTTCAGCCGGTAAACAAATAACTGTATTGGAACAGCCTACCTACTCACCTGATCTGCCCCCAGTGACTCTTCTCTTTACCTGAAGATAAAGGAAATTTTGCAAGGAAGACATTTTGATAACATTCAGGACATTAAGGGTAATACGATGAAAGCTCTGATGGCCATTCCAGAAGGAGTTCCAAAATTGCTTTGAATGGTGGACTAGGTGCTGGCGTTGCTGCATAGCTTCCCAAGGGGAGTACTTCAAAGGTGACCATAGTGATATTCAGCAATGAGGTATGCAGCACTTTTTTATGATGAGTTTGAAAACTTAATTGGCAGACCTCATTTACAATGTTTTTTTCCAACACCACAAATTAAAGGTCAGCAGTTCAAATTCACCAGCCACTTCTTGAAATCTCTGTGGCATCATAGGGCATCACTATGAGTTGGAATCAACTTAATGGCAATGGGTTTGGTCCTTTTTGTAGGGGAGGAGTTGTAATTAATTCAAGAGCAATGGATTTGAGTTTTTTTTTTGAGGGTATACACTTAGTATTGGGATTGCTGGACATAGAATAGTTCTATTTCTAGTTTTTTGAGAAAGTACCATACTATTTCCCATGGTGGTTGTTTTAGTTATCTAGTGCTGCTATAACAGAAATACCACAATTGAATGGCTTTAATCAATAGAAATTAATTATCTCAAAGTATCAGAGACTAAAAGTCTGCATCCAAGGTGCCAGCTTCCAAGGAATCCTTTCACTTGCTCTGTTATGAGGGAACATCATTGTTATTAATCTTCCTCTGGCCTGGGAGCTTCTAGGTGCAGGAATCCTGGATCTAAAGTGTGTACGGTGTTCCCAGCACTTCTTTCTCTGTGGTAAGAAGTCCATGTCCTCTCTGCCTAAGTGTCTCTTTTATATTTCAAAAGAGATTGAACTCAAGATAAGACCTAATCTTGTAGATTGAGTCTTACTTGTTAACATAACTGCCTCTAATCCTGTCTCTTTAATATCACAGAGGTTAGGATTTGCAACACATAGGATAGTCACGGCATGGCGACCCCACTCGATGGCACTTGGCTTTGGCTGGTAGGATAGTCATGTCAGATCACAATATTGTGGACATTTAGACAATGCTAGGAATCATGGCCAGACAAGTGGACACAACTTAGAAGGAGACACAGTTCAATCCATAACAATTTTTGTGTCATTTTACAGTTCTACCAGCAATGAATAAGGGCTCCAATATCCTCGTGTCCTCACTATTTTTTTTAATCATAGCCAATTTATCTGGGGTAAGATGGTATCTTACTGTAGTTTTGATTTGCATCTTTCCATTGGCTAATGATCATAACATCTTTTCATACATTTATCGATGCTTGGATATCCTCTTTGAAGAAAAATGAAACAGAACCTGTTTTAAGTCCAACTCATAGTGATGCCCTAGGACACCACAGGGATTTCAAGAACTGGCTGGTGGATTTGAACCACTAACCTTTTGGTTAGCTGCTGAGCACTTATCTACTACTCTTAGCCTATAGACCTAAAAATAATGACATGAAGAGACGTATGCACAAGGTTCTGTTTATGTCCTTTCCCCATTTTGTGATTATCTTTCTGTTGTTAAATTGACATTTCTATAGATTTTGGAGGTTATACTCTTATCAGATAAGTGGTGTCAGAAGATTTATTCCCAGTCTGTAGATTGTCTATTTCGTCTTTTGATAAGGTCTTTTGATGAGCAAGGTTTTAATTTTTGTGCAGTTCCATTTATCTATTTTATCTTTTATTTGGTCATTTGTTGTGATATTTGTTATCTTATTTTAATTTTTACAAAAGACTAGGTTTCCACATTTTCTCCTTATCTTGGCTTCTAGAAATTTTAAGGTTTTAGATCTAACATTTAGATCTCTGATTCATTTTTAGTTAGTTTGGTATATGGTGTCAGGTCCTGTTTCATTTTTCTTCATACTCAGTTTTGCCAGCACCATTTATTAAAGAGACTGTTTCTGCCCCAGTGATTAGACTTTGACCCCGTGTCAAGACCAGTTGTCCATAGATGGCTGAGTTTAATTCTGGGTTCTCAATTCTATCCACTGGTCTATGAGTCTATTGCTGAACCAATACAAGACTGTTTTGATTGCAGTGTCTGTGTAGCATGTTTTGATATTAGAGAGTGTAAGGCCTCCTGCTTTGTTCCTTTTCTTCAGTGTTGCTTTGCCTCTTTAGGGATTCTTTTCTTTCCATATGAGGTTGACCATTAGTCTTTCCATTTCAATAAACAATGCTGCGATTTGTATCAGGATTGCATTGTACCTATAGATCTCTTTAGGTAGAATTGGCATTTTCACTGTCATAAGTCTTCCAGTCCATGAGCACAGAATGTCTATTTTTGTAGTTCTCTTTTATTCTCTTGTAGTATTGTTTTATAGTTTTTGTTATATAAATCTTTTATATCCCTCATTAAGCCCTAAGTATATTATTAACTTGAGGACTGCTCTAGTTATCCAACTTTGCTATACCACAAGTAATGGCTTTAACAAAGAGAAATTTATTCTTTCACAGTTCAGGCAGCTACAAGTCCAAGTTCAGGGTGCCAGCTCTAGTGGGAGGCCTTTTCTGTTTCTTTGCTGTGGAGGAAATTCTTGTCATCAATCTTCCCCAGCCAAGGAGCTTCTCACTGAAAGGGACCCAGAGCCCAAGGACGTGCTATTCTGTGGCTCTGGTTTCTTAGCAGTATGAGATCTGTTTTAGTTATCTGCTACTACTCTAACAGAAATACCATGAGTTGTATAGCTTTAACAAACAAGAAGTTACACAGTTTAGAAGGCTGCAAGTCTAAATTCTGGGTGTCTGTTCCAGGGGGAAGGCTTTCCCTCTTTGTCAGCTATGGAGGAAATTCCTTTTATTGCATCGTGCTTGATCAGGCGGCATCTTGGCATAGGCACCTCTGGTCTGAAGGACATGCTCTACTTCTGGTGCAGCTTTCTTGATGGTATGAGGTTCCCACTGTCTGCTTGCTTACCTTTTATCTATTGTAGGATAAAAGTATAAAAGGTGGTGCAAGCCATGCTTCAGGGAAATCCTCTCTACAGTGGAGCAGGAAGGTGATTTTAGGAAGGGGTTAACATTCCCACCCTAATCCTCTGTAACATAACCCAGAGATTAAGATTTACAGCACAAGAAAATCACAATATGAGGGCAATCACACAAGACAGGGAATCCTGGCCCAGCCAAATAACTATACATATTTTTAGGGGTACACAGTTCAATCCATGACAAGGTCCTTATGTCTTTCTGCTTTGTTCTGTCTTTTATATCTCAAAAGAGATTGATTTAGGATACAACGTAATCTTACAGATTGAGTCTTGCCACATTAACATAGCTGTTGCTAATCCCACCTTATTAACATCATAGTGATAGGTTTTATAGCACTTAAGAAAATCATATCGGAGAACAAAATGGTGGACATTTAGACAATACTGGGAATTATGGTCTAGCCAAGCTGACAGATATTTTGAGGGGACACAGTTCAATCAGTGACAGAGGCTATTGTAAATGGTATTGCTTTCTTAATTTCTTTTTCATGGTAATCTTTGTTAGTATAGAGGAGCCCAACTGATTTTTTTGTGTTGATGCTGTGCCCTATGATGTTGGTAAATACTTCTATTAGTTCCAGCAGATTTCTTGTGGAATCTTGCGAGGTTTCTGTATAGGATCATGTTATCTGCAATTAGAGATGGTTTTACTTCTTCCTTTCCTATTTGGAAACTTGGGTGGCATAGTGGTTCAGTGCTAAGTCTGCTTACCAGAAGGTGAGCAATTCAAATCCACCAGGTGCTCCTTGGAAACTCTATGGGGCAGTTCTACTCTGTGCTGTAGGGTTGCTATGAGTCAGAATGGATTTAACAGCAGTGGGTTTTGGTTTTCCTATTTGGATGCTTTTTATTTCTTTTTCTTATCTTATTGCTCTGACTAGGACTTCCAGTACAGAGTTGCATATGAGTTGTTGAGAAATTTCCCTTTCATTCTTGAGAGTTTGTATCAGGAAAGTAAGTTGTTGAATTTTATTGAATGCCTTTTCTGCATCAATTGGTATGATCATAGGATTCTTTTCATTTGCTTTATTTCTGTGGTGATTATATTGATCAATTTTATAATATTGAACCACTTTTGTAATAGTGATGTGAATGTCACTTGGTTGGGCTGTATGATTTTTTTGATACATTGCAAAGTCTGTTGGCTAGAATATTTAAGAATTTTGCATCAAAGTTCATAAGGGATATTGATCTGTAATTTTCTTTCTTTTTCTTATGTGATGTTTTCGTATGATTTAAGTATCAGGGTTATGCTGGCTTCGTAGAAGGAGTTCAGTAGTGTTCCTTCTTTTGTGTTTTGAAGAGATTGAATAGGAGTGGTGTCCACTGTTCTCTGAATGTTTGATAGAATTCTCCAGTGTAGCTATCTGGTCCTGAGCTTTTTGTTGGCAGTTTTTGATGACATATTCAATCTCTTCTTTTATGAGTCTGTTTAAACTTTCTACCTATGTTTGTGTTTATTTAAGTAGGTGAAGTGTTTCTAGGAATTTGTCCATTTCATTTATGTTTTCAAATTTTTGGGGGGGTACAGTTTTTTTGTAGTAACTGTTTATAATCATTATTTGTGTTGCATCAGTTTTGTCACCAATTTTATTTCTGAATTTAGTTCTTTGCATACTATGTTTTTTTTCTTTTGACAGTCTAGCCAGTGGTTTGTCTAGTTTGATGATCCTTTTAAAGAACCATCTGGTTATGTTGATTCTTTGATTCTTTCTATTGTTTTCTGTTTTCTATTTCATTTGTTTCTGTCCTGATCTGTATTATTTCCTTCTTTTTTTTTTTTTTCCTCCCACTGGATAGTTTTTGGCTTCTTTTTTTCTTCATTTTCTATGTGCTCAAGTTGTCAGTTTAGGTTAATGCTTTTTGAAAACCAAAAACAAACAAAAAACCCAAACCCACTGCCATCAAGTTGTGTCCAACTCATAGTGACTCTAGAGGTCAGAGTAGAACTGCCCCATAGAGTTTCCAAGGAGCACCTGGTGGATTTGACTGCTGAACTTTTGGTTAACAAAAGTAACACTTAACCCAGTATGCCACCAAGGCTTCCTAATGCTTTGGGGTCTTTCTTGTTTTTTATGTGGGCATTTTTGGCTATAAATTTCCCTTTGAGTACTGCTTTTGTAGTGTCCCAAAGATTTTGAGAGAACCCTGGTAACATAGCGCTACAGCTGCTAGTGAAAAGCTTGGCGGTTCAAATCTGCCAGGCACTACTTGGAAACTCTGTGGGGCAGTTCTACTCTGACCTGTAGGGTCACTATGACTTGGAATTGACTCTACGGCAATGAGTTTGGTTAAAGTTTTTGGTATGTTGTGTTTTCCTTTTTGTTTGATTTTTTTAATTTTTTCACTTTACTTTTGATTTATTTTATGATCTATGAGATTTATAGTGATGCAGCATTTAGTTTCCATATATTTATTTTTCTTGTTGATTGCCAGCTTCATACTGTTGTGATCAGAGAAAATGCTTGGTATGACTTTAATCTTCTAATTGTTGAGACTTGCTTTGTGTCCTCACATATGGTATATTCTGGAAGGTAATTGATGTGTATTAGGAAAGAATGCATATTTTCTGATGCGGGGTGGTATGTTTTAGGTCCAGTTGGTTTTGTGTTCTATTTAAGTTCTCAATGTCCTTAGTGAGCTTATTTGTAGATATCCTGCCTATAATTGAAAGTGGTATGTTGAAGTCCTCTACTATTATTGTGGAGTTGTCTATTTCTCCTTTCACATTAGTCCTTATTTGTTTTGTGTATTTTGGTGTATTACTGTTAGGTGTGTATGTATTTAAAACTGTTTTGTGTTTTTGCTTGATGGATCTTTTTATAATTTATGTAATGTCCTTCTTTATCTCTAGTGATAGATTTTAATTTACAGTTTATTTTATCTGGTCTGTATGGCTACCTCTGCTCTTTTTTGTTTACTGGTTGCATGGAATATTGTCATGGATTGAACTGTGTCCCCCCCAAAATATGTGTAGCCATGTGGCAGGGCCATGATTCCCAGTAGTTTATGATTGTCCTCTGTTTTGTGATTGTCCTGTGCTGTATGTTAGAGGATTAGGGTGGGACTGTAAATCTCTTCATAGGATCACCTCCCTGCTCCACTGTAAAGGGAGTGTCCCTGGAGTGTGGCTTGTACCACCCTTTATCCTTTTTTCCTACAAGAAATAAAAGGAAAGTGAAGCAAGCAGAGGACTGGGAACCTCACAGCATCAAGAAAGCAGTACCAGGAGTAGGATGTGTCCTTCAGACCCGAGGTTCCTGCACTAAGAGGCTCCCTTAACAAAGACTGATGCAGCACAAGGACTTTCCTGCACAGCTAAAGAGGGGGGATACATTTTCCTGGAGCAGACATCCTAAATTTGGAGTTGTAGCCTACCAGACTGTGCAGGAATAAACTTGCCTTTGTTAAAGCCATCCACTTTGTGGTATTTCTGTTAGAGCAGTATGAGCTGACTAACGTATTTTTCTCCATCCCTTTGTTTTCAGTCTGTTTGTGTCCTTATGTCTATTGTGTGTTTCCTGGAGACAGAAAAAGGATGGATTGTGTTTTTTTCATCTGTTTTGCTACTCTCTATTTTTTGCATTTACATTTAAAGTTATTACTGAAAACAAAAAATCTACCTCATTGATTTTTCTATTTTTATTTATTTATGTAGTGTTTTGTGGTTTTTTTTTTTTTGTCTTTTTTGTTTGTTTGTATTTGCCTGCTTTCTTGTGATGAATCTCTGTGCTAACGTCACATTTTTCTTCTGAATGTTTCGTCTTGGTGATTTCCTGGTAGTTACCGTATGTGTGAATTACACAACTTACAGTTGCACCAATGTTTAACATTTGAAACAACAGTTAACATACAACCTTAACACAATAAATCTATTCCTGATATGCTCTTACTTCCTCTTTTTTTACTGGAATGTCTTCCGTAACATCAGTATACAACCTGTATTCCGTAATTAATAAGTCTATTCCTGATATGCTCTTATTTCCTCTTTTTCTGCTGGAATGTCTTTCATAATATCAGTATGCAATCTGTATTCCATAAGTGTACTCATTTTTTAAAAACTTGATGATGTCATATTTGTGGGATTTAATTATTGAGCTAATTCTCTGAAAACATGCTTGGTCCTTATGATTTCTTGTGTTGTTACATTTTGTGACAATGTGTGACACTATTCCCCACACTCCATCTACAAAAAACCAAAACCAAACCCACTGCCATTAAATCAGGTCCGACTCAGGTATGGGTATTTATTTAATACTTTCACCTTTCCTTTTAGAGTACTCCCTTGAGTACTTGTGGAACTGGTCTGATGGTGGCAAATTCCCAGAGCTTCTGTTTGTTTGACAGTGTTTTGATTTCCCCCTCATTTTTTTTAATTACAACTTTGCTGGGTGTCCTGGATTCAATTGTATACCCCCAAAATATGTTTATCAGTTTGGCTGGGCCATGATTCCTGTTTTTATGTGATTGTCCACTGTTTTGTCATCTGATGTGATTTTCCCATGTGTTGTAAATCGCATCTCTAGGATCTTGATGAGATGGAGGTAGCAGCAGTTTTGTTAGTAAGGCAGGACTCAGTCTACAAGATTGGATTGTCTTGAGACAATCTCTTTTGAGATAAAGGAGACAAGCAAGCAGAGAGACATGGAGACATCATGACATCAAGAAATAAGAGCCAGGAGAATAGTATGTGTTTTTTTTTGACCTGGAGTTTCTGCAGTAAGAAGCTCTTGACCAGGGAGAATTGATGGCAAGACCCTTCTCTGAGAAAAAGCAAGTTTTTCCTCTGGAGCTGGTACCCTGAATTTGGACTTTTAGCCTACTAGGCTGTGAGACAATGAGCCGTTCTTTATTAAAGACATTCGTTTTTGGTATTTTTGTATAGCAGCACTGGATAACTAAAACACTGAGTAAGGCATTGTTGATTTGAAATTGTTTTCTTTCAATATTATGTATATATTGTTCCATTTTCTTCTGGCCTCTAGAGTTGCTAGGGAGAAATCTGCGTTGATTCTTAGGAAACTCCCTTGGTATATCACACTGTATTTTTCTGTTGCTGTTTTCAGAATACTCTCCATGTCTTCAGTTTTCAACAGTTTTATTAGAATATGGCATATAATTTATGTATCTGTGTTTCTTTTAATTGGGGTTTATGTGGCTTCTTGTATTTGAAGGCTTGGGTATCTGTTCATATCTGGACAATTACCTCTAATTAATGCTTGGCAATTTGTTTCTATGCCTTGGTTGTTGTCATTATTTACTGGGATTTCAGTAATTCTAATGTTACATTTCTTAATTGAATCTCATATTTCTTTTTCGGTTTGTTTAGTTTTCTTTGTTCTTTTCTCCTGTTTCTCTTGAGATTTGTTAAGTTCAGTTATTTTGTCTTCTAGTTCATTTGTTTTATTATCTGCCTGTTCAACACGATTGTTGAACTTGGTTTTTCTAATTCGGTTGTTTTATTCTTTGGTGCCAGTAGTTCTCTTTGGTTTTTTGTTTGTTTTGTTTTGTTGTTGTCATTTGTTTTGTTTCCAGTTTCCACATTGTGTCTCTCGTTTTGTTCCTCCGTTTGTTCCCTTATCTCCACGAGTCTATTTTTGGTGTGCTTTTTGCTAATCTTTAAACATATTAGCACCATAATCTGAGAGTGATCAATTCTTTACATTATTCCGTGCTCCAGGAAGAAATTTCCTTTCTTCATGTTTTGATTTAACTGGGCCTTCTTCTCTTGTGGTTTTGTGTGTTTTACTAATTTTTGTTGAAATTGGACCATTTGTTACCTTTGTATTTTTACTTCAAATTTTATGTTCTGATTTATGTGGGAAATTTTTCTGATCAGTTGCCCTGACTGGGAAATGCACCTGCCAACCACTTTGCAGGACAAAAATGCTGGCAGCCCACCTCTGCAAAGACTCAGAGCCCTGAGAACCCCACTGCATAGTTCCACTCCACCCCGTGGGGTCACTGTGATTCATAATTTACTCAGAGGCCATGAGCTTGGTATCTTCTCCTGAGAACCACTAGTGGCCTAAGTTGCCTTAGGTTTTTTTCAGTGCTGATTCAGGAATTCTGGATGCTTGATTTCTGGAATTCATTGTACACATGTGGGAGTGGGGTTGGTTTAGTTGTCCATAGACACTGTTACAAGCAGTTGGGTTTAACTTTGCTGTGGTGAAGGTGGGGGCTCTCACTGTCTTTCTCTCATGGATGTGTCTGTACAGGTTCACCCACAGTGTACCATTGTTGACAGGCAGCCAAGCATTTCCTTCTGTTGCCCCATGAGTCTGAAGTAATACTCTGGTCCCACTGCCCTTGTTTGTTCCTTCTGGTCTTAGCACCTGCCCCTCTCAGGCTGCATCACAGTTTTCCTTCTTTCTTTCCCAGTTGCATGGCCCACAAACTCCTGTGGCCAATTTGCACACCCTTAAAAAATTCAGGCTTCAGCTTCCTCACATTAGTTCCATTCCTTCATCCCCTGTTTGGGGTGTTGCCCTGCTGTGTCTCAGAACTGCTGCTATGGATGAGTGCTCCTGGAGGTCAACAGATGGCATTTCGCAGATCCTGTGGTGACCTCACTTTTCTGGACTTACTTGGACTCTCCACCACCTCTGCTGCTGTCTGTAGTTCCATGGTCTCGGTCTGTGCTTGTTCTTGTTTTCCAGTGGTTTAGTTGCTTTGCCTCTTTCACTGGCTGATTTTTTTTTTTTTAATTGCCAGGCTTTTCTTCCAAAGAACTTGCATGAACACCAACCTCAGCCTGTCAGTTAGCAGCTGAATGTGTTAACTATTTCCAACATCCAGAACTTACAAGGCAAATCCCCCCACCCCACAAGTTACTATCTACTTGATTCTGACTCATAGTGACCCTATAGGACAGAGTAAAACTGCCCATAGAGTTTCCAAGGCTATAATCTTTATGAAAGCAGACTGCCACATCTGTCTTCTGTGGGGAAGCTGGTGGGTTCAAACTGCTGACCTTTGGTTTGCAGCTGAGCACTTCACATCCATGCTATCAGGGCTCCTTTGCAAAGCAGATGCCAGCCTTTAAAGACACAGCATTATAGCTATGTATCTCTTTGGGTCAAAGACTTGTCTGTGGATGAGTGTTTCAGAAAAATGTCATTATTAGTTTTCTAATTCTAGAAATAAAATACATCTATGGTAGAAAATCTGGAAGCTATGGAAATATAAAAAGGAAGGGAAAGCCACCCAGAGTTCCACCATCTAGAAATAATTTCTACCAGATTTTTGGTGTATTTCATTTGAGCATTGTGTCAGTGGGGGATCATATTGTAAGCACTTTTTATATTCCTCTTCTATTGAACATTACATTGTGATCATTTTCTCTGTCATTAAATTTATTCGAAAACATCATTTTTAATGGATGCATAATGTTGAGTCTTGAGGCTGATCCATAATTTATTTAACTGTTTCCCCTTTTTAAGTTGTTTTTAATTTATGGATATTATATATACCCACAAATAATGATGCTGTGAGCATTTTTGTACATAAAACTTTGGGCATTTTTGTGCTGTTTTTGGGGGGGAAAGTTTCCTAGAATGGAGTCATAAGATGTATATACTTGGTAATGGGTCTGGATATGTGTCTTAAGTATCTGGTACTAATATAACAGAAATAACACAAGTAGGCAGCTTTAACAAACAGTATTTTTTTCTTTCAAAATTTAGGAGGCTGGAAGTCTGAATTCAGGTTAAGGGAAGGCTAGCTCTCTCTTTTGACTCTGGGGAACGTCCTTGTCTTCTCTAGGTAGTTAACCTGAGAGTTCCTGAGTTTGTAAAACTGGTTGGCCTTTGTCATCTTCAGATGGTGTTGGTCTTTACTGTTACTGCTTTCTTCTATGCCTAATCTGCCGTTATACCTCAAAGGTGATTAGTTTAAAGTACATCATGCTTGGTAAAACCAAAAAGAAAAAAAAAAAAAAAAAACAATCAAACCCAATGCCGTCGAGTGAGGTCCAACTCATAGCAACACTAGAGGTCAGGTAGAACTATGCCCTAGAGTTCTCAGGGAGCACCTGGCAGATTTGAACTGCCTACTGTTTAGTTAGTAGATGTAGCACTTAACCCACTAGGCCACCAGGATTTCTCCTGCCTGGTCAAGTGGAGGATAAACCAAAAAGAAGACCCTCAGTGAGTTAGACTGACACATTAGCGACAACAGGGTGCTCAAATATAGCCATGATTGTGAAGATGGCACAGATTTGGATAATGTTTCCTTCTGTTGTACAAAGGGACACTATGAGGCAGAAATTACTTGAAGGTATTTAACACATGATTATGGTCTATTATCATAACAAAGAAAACCCTATTCCCAAATAGAATCACCTCTACAGATACAGGTGTTTTAGGATTTACAGCACTTATTCTGGGGGGGCACACAATTCAATCTGTAACAGTATGTATTTTCAAATGCTTTATAGGAAGGTCCCCAGATGCAAGCTTTGCCATGGATGAGAAAGTCCTAGGCCTTGTACCTTCTTCTGCATTGGGAGTTACTGTTTCTTAAATTTCTGTTAACTTGATAGAAGAAAAAAAATTGCATTATGTTATTAGTCATTTATTTCCTGTTCATTGATTTTCCTCATTTTTATAATAGGGTGTTAGTGCTTTTCTTCTTATTTTAAGTGGCTATTACACATATTTAAAAAAAAAGTTGCCATCAAGTTGATAGGTCAACTCATACTGACCTTATATGACAGAGCAGAACTGCCCCATAGGGTTTCCAAGTAGCTGCTAGTGCATTTGAACAGACAAGCTTTCGGTTAGCAGCTGAGCTTTTAACCACTGAGCCATCAGGACTCCTTATATATCAAAACTGTTAATATTTTCTCAGTCGAATATATTGCAAATATTTCTCCCTATTGGTTACTACTAGTAAATTTTATTTAACAATTTTATTGAAGGACAATTCACCCACTTAAACTCTACAACTCAGTGGGTTTTATTATATTTAAAGAGATGTGCTACCATCACTACGATCTAATTCAAGAACATTTTTATCACCCTGAAAAGAAACTATAAGCGTGAGCAGTCACACCTTGTTTTCCCCCTCCTGCCAGCCCCTGGCAAGCACTAACCTACCTTTTGTTTCTATGAATTTCCCAATTCTGGACATTTCGTATAAATTCAGTTGCATAATATGTGGTCTTTTTTCACTGGCTTCTTTCATGTATCAGTGTTTTCCAGGTTCATCTATTTTGTAGAATGGATTGGTATTTCATTTTGTCATTAATTTTACATATATGTATATTTTTAGTGGCAGAAACTTGAAATTTTATGTAATCTAATGCTGTAATCTTTCCTATTGTGATTTATTGATCTCCCTTCCTGTGCTTTTGTGCTTAGGATGTCCCTTAGTCAAATTTACTGCTGTGTTTTTGTTAATTTTTTTCCAGCTGTTTCATGAAAATATTAGAATAATTAAATCTCAAAGTAACATATGGATGCAGTGCTGTTTTAACTGGGTTTAGCTTTTACGTAACTCTTCAATACACCCTGTATTTATTTTAGTAAATAGCAATAAGGTGATAGTCTAATTTAATTTTTTTTTCCAATATCCAGTTTTCTCAGTGTATTCCCCATTACTTGGACTGTTTCTTTTGTAATTTATTAAGCTCTTAAATGTCCTTGGCTCTGTTTCAAGACTCTTCTGGTATAGTGCTTTATTTGTTGATGATTGTATCCGTGACGCATTTTCTAGTTGTAACATAGTTATGGACTGATTAGACAAATTACCTTTCTTTGGTCTTTTTACAGACTTTCTTAATTCCTTTTGTGCATTCATTTTTCCAGAAGATTTTCGAATTATGTTAAGGTTCTTTCTTTAACAGTGTCTTTTATATATGGTCACTATGAGTCAGAATTCACTCAATGGCAATGTTTTTTTTTTTTTAATTCCCTACTACCATACAGTTGCTGGTAATTTCATTGGTTGTGTTTTAAACTTATATATTCATCTGGCAATTGGTTAGATTCAGTCTTCCATCCAAGAATATATTTCTCCATTTTGTTCAATTTTATTTTATGTATTTCAGTAATCTTTCAATTTTTCTTCATTCTGTTGCCACAATTTGGGCTATTTTGATTTTTTCTTTATTATTGCTTTTGGGAAATTATCAAAACAAATTATTTTTGATATTAGAGCAAACTCTTTCTGTCCCCCCCTCCTTTGCAGTAGTCTACTTTTCTGAACTCTTTTCTAATTATTTTTTCCAGTGGTTACCTTTCAGTTTTTATGTCTCTGATCTTACTGTCCAAAACAATAGTAATTTCTCTCTTTCACTCCAATATTTGCATCTCTAATCTCTGTTTCATTTATTATTGTCTTGCTCTGATCTTCCAAAAACAAGATGAAACATCAGTGTGAGGGCACATGCTCGTTTGCTTCCTAATTTAAAAAAAATACATATATTTTCTTGTGCTTTAAGTGAAAGTTTACAGTACAGATCAATTTGTCATATAAAGCCCAGCTATGCAGCTCTGACTGCTCCTCTTTCTCCCTCATGACAGTATACTCTTCCTTTCCGTGCTGCGCTTCCCATATCCATTCAACCAACTCCTGTCCCCCTCCATCTCATTTCACCTCTGGACAGATGCTGCTCAGACAGCCTGATGTATATATTTAAACCAAGAAGCACATTCTTTGCCAGCATCGCTCCATGTTTTACATTCCAGTCTAATTTTTGTCTGAAGAGTTGGCTTCAGTTTTCTTCCTAATTTTAATGAACCTTTTTTTTTTTTTTAGCTGTTTCTTCGTTAAGAATGGTGTAGGCTCACAATGTAGAGTCCCTGATGTAGCACTAGAAAAAGGGGTGTGCCTATCTGGAACTCTGTGCAAAGACCAGACCTGATGGTCCAACAACCTGGAGGGTCCCTCGAAAACAGGGCCCCTGGACTTACTGCCAGCGCAGACCGGAAACCATTACTGAAGCCAACTTTTCAGACAAAGACTGGACTGTACTAAGGACACAGACTGGTGCAGGTGGTGTGTTTAATTTATGATTTTATATATATATATGTATATATATATATCTGTATATATAAACTGCCTCTGGATGAGAATCATGGCAGTAGTAGATGGCATGTTTGTGTCTTGAACTCAGGCGTAGGAACAGAACATATATATATATATATATATATATATATATATATATATGGATGTCCAACTGGTTTCTTTTTAGAGGAGAAAGGAGAATATGGAGAGGAGAGGACAAGTGTTGGTTGGATGGATGCTGAAAGTGAAGAGTGGAAAGGAGCAGTATGTTGTCACAGGGTCAAGAGCCGATAGAGTTGCGGAGAGGTGGGTGCTTGGGCTTTTATGTGGCAAATTGACTTAGATTGTAAACTTTCACTTACTCACAATAAAAATTAGAAGAAAAAGAATGATGTAGGCTTAATGTAGAAAACTAGGAAGAAAAATAATATATATACTTAAAAATAGTGAAGAAGAATATGCTTATCTTTTGCTTTAAGCATGTTGTTTTCCTTGTTGACTAATTAACATGGTTTTGATTAATAAAAATGTATGAAACTATATAAATTTTTGACTAGATAAACTATAAACTTTATTTTTTAAAAAAAAACGTAGTTGGTAAAGACCATATGTTGCAGTCAGTTTGTATCTGTATTCATATATATATATTTTTAAGATAGATCAGCAATTTTTGGTGTAAGGTTTTTATTGATTTCATAAAATGAACACGGTAAGGTTTTACTTCTTTTTAGTGCATGGGACAGCTAGCATAGCATGAAGTTTTCTGTTTCTTAAAAATTTGAAAGCACCTGCCACAATACTAACTATTCAGTGTTGGAAGCTTTCTCAGGTGTAAACTTCCATAGCTTTTTAGTTTTTCCTGTCCCCATAATTAATGTTTTAAGGTTTTTATTTTTTTCTGTGTCACACTTTGATAGTTTTAAGTTTTCAATAAAGTTGCTCATTTTGTTGAGCTTTTTCAGTTTGTTAATATACTGCTACCGAAAGAGATTTTTTAAACATGAGCAGAAAGCACAGCATTTGTGGTTGTTTTCCCTGTTTTGTTAGTTGTAATTTGTCTTCTGTCATTGTCTCCAGTATCGATAAAGAGAACTTACATTTAAACTGACATTACCACTCACATTCAGCTTTCCCACTCCTCATTTTGATTCATCGCTCAATCAGATGGAGTGTATTTTTAAGTAATATTTTCTTTTCCAAATGATACGTGTTATAATTTTGGGGATCACACATATTTTGAAATGCCTTTTTGTTGCTCCACATTTAAACAACGTATTGGCTGAATATAAAATTTGGGGCCACCACCATGTTCCTACAAAACTCAGTAGATGTTGCTCAAATGCTTCACTTCTTGCCTCATGTCGCAGAGGTAGTCTGAGGCTAGCCTAGGTTTTGTTCCTTCTTTGAAGGTCTGTTTTGTTTCGCTTGCATTCCTGCTTGCGTACTTGTAGATCTTCAAGTTCTTCTAGATAACAATATTAGGGCCTTCCAACCTAAGACATTAAGCTGTGTGTATCTGTGGGTATATATTGGAGAAAGAAAAGGAGATAGAGAAAGAATAAGAAAGAGACTGATTCAGAATGACAGAGAACAGGCACTACATTGTCTTAAAAATCCATGTCCCATGCAGAAAGCATGTTTCTGATCACTTGCACTATTGACATTTTGGGATAGATAATTCTTTTTTGTGAGAGGTGTCCTGTGCCCTGTAGAAACTCACTACATGTCCATAACACCTCCTCTCATCAAGGTATGACAGGTAGAAATGTCTTCAGCCATGGCCAGATGTCACCTGGAGGGCAAACTGTCTTTGGATACGAATCACGGCAGTAGTAGATGGCATGTCTGTGTCTTGAACTCAGGTGTAGGAACAGAACACTTTCTCATCTTTCAGGTCTACTTCAGATCAGGCAAAAGGAACATAGGCAGGTTTCAGTTTGTGTTTTCCAGTTCAGCTCCCATAGCTTTATAATCGGTGGAAATCCCTCAGGGTTTCAGCACTATATTAAATTGTAGTTAATGTAGTGGCTTTTGAGTTTGCACTTCTCTAGTTTTTACTGGTATTTTAGTGGCAATCTGGGAGAAGCTTTATCAGGCATTGCTAGCCAGCTGTAGTTTTATATCTGTGTGCCTTTGTTGTGAATTTTTTTCACCCTCTGTATTTTTATACTCAAACTCTTTAAAAAATAATTCCTGTTTCTTAGGGGAATTGTTGTAATATATATGTTGGTGTTTCAGGTGAATATATCACTGGTGCAGGCTGCAATTTGGGATGCCCAGTGAAGTAGTTTATTCTGGGCCACACTGAAAAATGGCCCCTAAGCAACCCTAAATACATGTGGTCAGCTCCTCCAGACCCTGCTGATACTTGGTTGAGGCTGCACTAGGTAATGATACTGTCTATATCCAGTCAATTCTGAAACCAGGAGGTGATGACAGTCCCCTCTAAATACAAGGAAGTGCGAGACTTAGTCGAGGCATGGTGTAGAAACAGTTTGGCTGCATACTCTTTGCCCAACTCGGTTTCAAGAGACTGGGCAAAAAATACAGAAACACTTCCTCCCAGGATCGTTTATTTTCATATCACAAACTCTGCAACAGAATGAAAACAGGGTCCTAGTGTGGCGCCAGTTGTGAAAATATGACTTTGACGTCTTCTGTTTTAATCCTGGAGAAGAAAAGTTCTAACTAATCTGCTAATGCAGCCTTCTTGGAAACCTTTCAACTGTGTCATTTAGAAACCAGGATGGATGCGTCGCTAGAATTTAAATTAGTTCCAGCCAGAAGGACCTGTGTTTTGGGGGCTTCCTGTCCAAAGGGAGAAACACCTTGCTCTCTCCTGTTAGACCAAGGGCCTGTCTAGCACTTTCTAACTGTGTTGTAGTGACCTCATTTGTAGGAAGGGAGGCTTTTCATTTTTTAGTTTAATTTAAACTTTTACCAAAATAGTGGATTAAAAAATGTAATTAATACCAAAAGACATACAATGAGAAATGACACTGTACTATTCACTTGTCCTACCCCATTCTCTTCCCCAGCTGTCTTAGTCATCTAGTGCTGCTTTAACAGAAATACCACAAGTGGACGGCTTTCCAAAGAGAAATTTTATTTTGTCACAGTCCAGTAAGCTAAAAGTCCAAATCCTGGTTATTAGCTCCAGGGGAAAGCCTTCTCTCTGGCTCTGGAGGAAGGTCCTTATCATCAGTCTTTCCCTAGGCTGGGAGATTCTGAGGCTCAGGGACACTGAGTGCTTTCGAAAGGACATGCTCTACTCCTGTCACTGCTTCTTTCTTAATGGTATGAGGTCCCCAGCTCTCTCTGCTAGCTCTTTTTCCTTTATACCTCAAGAGATTGCCTCAAGGCACAATATGGTCTTGTACATTGAGTCCTACTCCATCAACACAATTGCTGCCCACTCGCCCTCATTAACATCATAGAGTCAAGGTTTACACAATGGAAGAACATCACACCATACTGGGAATCATGACTTAGCCAAATGGCTATGTTTCTGGGGAGGACACAAGTACAGTCCATCATTATACCCTTTGGGTCCCAAGAAACCACATCCTCGCAACATGCAAAACGTGTCTACCCCATCATAGCAGAAGTCTTAAGTTCAAGTCTAAAATCCAGAAATTCCTCTTCAACTGTGAGATCTAGAATACGGGTTAATCTGTTTCCAAAATACAGTGGCAGAACAGGCAGGTGCAAGCTAGACATTTCCATTACAAATGGGAGAAATTGCAGGGATAGAAGGGATAACAGGCAATGAGCAAATAAGCAGAACACGTTACTAGTTACCAGAACACAACTTAGCCCTCAAGGCTTTGGAAAATCATTCTCCATTCTCTGATGCACTTTATACAATGGCCCTGCCCTCCAGACTCTAGGTATTGGCCCATACACTCTGGATTATGAGTGGAGGACCCTGAGCCCTGTGCTGCAGCTCCACCATTGAGACCCAGTGGGACAGCTACTCTGCTACCTCAGCTTTAGGCATATAGTTTTCCTAGTCCAGCTGAGTAGCAGCTTTACCCTTAGAAATAACAGAGGCCATGGCTGCATCCTTAGAGATCCCGGAAGTCATGGCCTTACCTTTTGAGACTGACAGATCTCAGCTGCTTTTCTCTTTAGCTTCTGCTTCCTATGGCTTCATGGCCTGCACCTAGCGCTCCCATTTGCCCTGCTAGAATAAGTTTTCCAAAACTCTGTAGCTTCACCAATTTATTTGCCCGGAGGAACCTCACACCTCTAGGAAGCCTCCTGCATACAGACACTCAGCCCTCTTGCCTGTAGATTGTCTCTTGGTTCGGCTGCTTCCTGTACACTGCCGTTTTTTTCCCATCTGCATCTTTTCCCATGTTAACAGTTCTGCTCAGTTCCTTCTGAGTCTTCTAGCCATTGAGAGTTTCAAAACCACTTCCACACTTCAGATATTGATTAGAGCAGCACCTCATTCCAGGTACCAAATTCTGTCTTAGTCATCTAGTGCTGCTATGACAGAAATACCACATGCAGATCACTTTCAAAGAGAAATTTACTTTGTTTAATAGGCTAAAAGTCCGAATTGAGGAGATCAGCTCCAGGGGAAGGTTTTCTGTGCTAGCTCGGGAGGAAGGTCCTTGGTGCCCATCTTCGTCTGGACTAGGAGCTTCTGGGGTATAGGGACCCCAGGTACTTTCCAAAGGACATACTCTGCTCTTGGCACTGCTTCTGTTTTGATGGTATGGGGTCAGAAACTCACTCTGCTGGCTTCTGTCATTTATATCACAAGGCACAATGCAGTCTTACACACTGAGTCCTGACCCACCAACACAACTGATGCCCATCCTCATTAACATCATAAAGACAGAGTTTACAACATGGAGGAACATCAAACAATATTGGGAATCATTGGTTTAGCCAAGTGTCTATGAACATTTCTGGGAAGACACAGTTCAGTCCATGATACCAACACTGTTATCTGTTTCTTATATTTACTTTCGTTTTTTGAATCATATGCTAAATGCTAATATTTGTGTCAGATTTGTTGTTGCTAAGTGCTGTTGGGTCACTTATAACTTGAGAACAACCTATGTATGACAGAACAAAACATGGCTCATTTCTGTGTCATCCTTACAATCATTGCTATATTTCAGCCCATTGTTGAAGCCATTGTACCACACCATCTTGTTGAGGGTCTTCCTCTTGCTTAATGCCCACTTGAGCAAGCATAATATCCTTCTCCAAGGACTATTTCCTATTGAGAACATTTTCAAAGTACATGAGATGAAGTTTCATCATCCTCACTTCTAAGAAACATTCTGGCTGTATTTCTTCCAAGACAGATTTGATCATCCTTGCTTGGCTTGGCTTTGGCTCTGGCAGTCCATGATATCTACGATATTCTTTACCAACAGCATAAATCAGATGCATCAATTCTTCTTCAGTCCTCCTTGTTCATTGTCTAGCTTTCACATGCATATGTTGTTGTTGTTGATGATGTTAGATTTCGTCTAGTCATTTTCTACTCACAGTGACCCTGTGCACAGCAGAACAAAACATTGCCCAGTCCTGCACCATGCCCACAATCGTTTTTGTGCTTAAGGCCATTGTTGCAGCCACTGTGTCAATCTGTTGTGTTGAGCATCTTCCTCTTTTTTGCTGACCTTCTAGTTTACCAAGCATGATGTCTTTCTCCAGGGATTCAACCCTCCTGACACCATGTCCAGAGTATATAAGACATAGTCTTGTCACCTTTGCTTCTGGGAAGTACTCTGGTTGCACTTCTTCCAGGACTGCATGATGTATTCAGTATTCTTCTCCAATACCATAATTCAAAGATGTCAATTTGTCTGTCTTCCTTACTCACTGTCCAATTTTTACATGCATATAATGCAATTGAAAATACCGTTGCTTAGGTCAAATGCACCTTAGTCTTCAAACTGACATCTTTCTTTTTCAAGCTTTAAAAAGGTCTTTTGCAGCAGATTTACCCAATGCAGTGCATCTTTTGATTTTTTGAATGCTGCTTCCATAGGCATTGATTGTGGATCCAACAAAAATGAATCTTTGACACCCTCAGTCTTTTCTCCTTTTATCATAATGTTGCTTACTGGTCTGGTTGTGAAGATTCTTGCTTTCTTGATGTTGAGAAGTGATCCATACTGAAGGCTATGGTCTTTGATCTTTATCAGTGTTTCAAATCCTCTTTACTTTCAGCAAGCAAGGTTGTTAATAAGTCTTCCTCCAATCCTGATACCTCATTCTTTTTCATATAGTCCAAGTTCTCAGATTATTAGCTTGGCATAGATACTGAAAAGATATGGTGAAAGGATACAGTCCTGACACACACCTTTCCTTACTTTAAACTATACAGTATTCCCTTGTTCTGTTGAACTAACTGCCTCTTGATCCATGTACAGATTCCTTAAAGCCACAATTAAGTGTTCTGGAGTCCCCCTTCTCTGAAATGTTACTCATAATTTGTTATGATCTGCACAGTTGAAAGCCTTTGCACAGTTGATGAAACACAGGTAAACATCTTTCTGATATTCTCTGCTTTCAGCCAGTATTCATGTGACATCAGTGATGGTATCCCTGGTTCTATGTCCTCTTCTGAATCCTGGCTTGAATTTCTGGAAGTTCCCTGTCAATATACTGTTATAGTCACTTGAATGATCTTTAGCAAAATTTCACTTGCATGTGATATTAATGATATTGTTTGATATTGTTTGCATTCAGTTGGATCACCTTTCTTGAGAATAGGCATAAGTATGGATCTCTTTCAGTCAGTTGGCTACATAGCTGTCTTCCAGATTTCTCAGTGTAGATGAATACGTACCTTCAGCTGTGCATCCATTTGTTGAAACATCCCAATTGATATTCCATCAATTCTTGGAGTCTTGTTTTTTGCCAATGCTTTCAATGCACCTTTGACTTCTATCTTCAGTACTCGTGGTTTCTAATCATATGTTACCTCTTGAGATGGTTGAATGTTGACTAATTCTTTCTGGTATAATGACTCTGTATATTCCTTCCATCATCTTTTCATGCTTCCTGTGTTGTTTACTATTTTCCGTATAGAATCCTTCACTATTGCATCTCAAAGCTTGAATTTTTTCTTCAGGTCTTTCAACTTGAGAAACCAGAGCATGGTCTCACATTTTTGTTTTTTATATCCAGCTCTTTGCACATGTCATTATAATAATTTACTTTGTCTGCTGAAGCCACCCTTTGAAATCTTCTGTTGAATTCCTCGCCTTTATCATTTCTTCTTTTGCTTTAGCTACTTGATCTTGAAGAGCAAGTTTTGGAGTCTCTTCTGACATCCAGTTTGGTTGTTTCTTTCTTTCCTGTCTTCTTAATGACTTCTTGGTTTCTTCATGGGTGATGTCTTTGATGTAATTCCACAATTCATCTGGTCTTTGGTCATTAATGTTCAGTATATCAAATCTATTCTTGATATGGTCTCTTAACTCAGATGGGATATACTCAGAGTTGTACTTTGGCTGTCATGGATTTACCATTTTCTTCCATTTGAAGATGAACCTGCTTATGAGCAATTGATGGTTTAATCTGTGGTCAGCACCTGGTCATCTTCTCACTGATGGTATTGAGCTTTTCCATCATCTGTTTCCATAAACATAGTTAATTTGGTTCCTGTGTATTCCTTCTGGTGATGTTCATGTGTATAGTCACTGTTCATGTTGCTGAAAAATGTATTTGCGATGAAGAAGTCACTGCTCTTGCAAAATTCTGTCATATGATATCGGGCATCATTTCTGTTACCAAAGCTATATTTTTCCAACTTCCAATACTTGTTCTTTGTTTGCAACTTTTGCATTCTAGTCATCAGTAATTATCAGTGCATCCTGATTGCGTGTTTGATCGATTTTGGACTGCAGAAGCTGGTTAAAATCTTCAATATCTTCATTTTTGGCCTTAGCAGTCGGTGCAGAAATTCAAAAAATAGTTGTATTAATTAGTGCTCCTTGTAAGCTTATGGATATTATTCTATCACTGACAGCATTATACTTTGGGATAGATCTTGAAAGCTTCTTTTTGGTGATGATTGCAACACCATTCCTCTTCAACTCATCATTCCTGGCATAACAGGTCATAAGACTATTGAGTTCAAAGTGGCCAATACCAGTCCATTTCAGCTCATTAATGCCTAGGAGCCTAGGATATCAATACCTATGCACTTAATTTCTGACAATTTCCAACTTTTTGTACATCCTACATTTAGATTATTTGTGGATGTTTGCTTCTGGTTCTTGTCATTTTGAGTCATGCCTCATCAGCAAGTGAAGGTCCAAAGGCTTTACTCCATCCACATCTTTAAGGTCAACTCTGTTTGGAGGAAGCAGCTCTTTCCCAGTTGTCTTCTGAATGTATTCCCACCTGGAGGGCTCATTTTCCGGCCCTACGCCTGACAGTGTTCTGCTATTCACAGGTTTTCACTGGCTAATTCTTTTCAGACGTAGACTTCTGGGTTCTTCTTCCTAGTCTATCTTAATCTGGAAGCTCAGCAGAAACCTGTCAACCAGAAGCATAGCTTCCAGTATTAAAGCAACACACAGTTCCCCACAGTATGACAAACTGCAGATAAGTGCGGGGCATGTATGTGAGAGGCCTGAAAATACCATGGCCTGGGTCAGGTACATGTTAGTCCTCAAGGTGACATGTTTGCTTTTTAACACTTCTAAGAGTTTTTTTTGCAGCAGATTGGCCCAGTGAAATGTGTCATTTGATTTCTTGGCTGCTGCTTCCATGGGTGTTGATTTTGAAATCCTTGATAATTTCCATCTTTTCTCTACTTATCATGATGTCGCTTAGTGATCCACTCATGGAGATCACCTCAGGCATTGTCTTTTGCCTTGTTGTGATATCTGTGGAAGATTGGGCTCTCTTCTTTTGTGTCATCCCACATTCTTCCTGTTCTTTTGTTTTGCTACTATCTGTCCATTTGCCCATTCATCCATCTGTCTATCTATCTATCTATCTTTTGTAAGTGTGTAATGTTTTGGTTTATGTGTATGGTTTTTCATTGTCCATGTGTCTGTCAATAGAGGCCAGTGTATTGCTATGACTCTGATCAGATTTCAGTGGAGCTTCTAAGTGCATAGAGACTTGATGATCTACTTCTCATGGTGACCCTAGGGGGTTGCCATGAGTCGGATCTGACTCGACAGCACTTGGCTGGCTGGATCTACTTCTGAAAATCAGGCAGTGAAAACCCTATGAATCATAATGACTGAATCGCATTGTGAATGGTGTCATTGTGAGCTGGAGATCCAACGGACACTAACAGTCACCACCATGACAACATATGTATATAATGTGGACTGTATGTTCATTAATTTTGTTTGTATATTATCTTAGTTATCTAGTGCTGATGTAACAGAAATACCACAGTGGATGACTTTAACAAACAGAAATTTATCTTCTTCCAGTTTGGAAGACCAGAAATCCAAATTCAGGACGTGAGCTGTAGGGGACAATTTTCTTTCTCGGTCAGGTCTGGGGGGAGGTCATGGTTTCTTTTTAACATCCAAGCCCGATGTCCTTTGGAAATTGTCATGTGTCTTGGCATCAGTCTTCTCTTGGATCTGTGAAGTAGTCAGTGCAGTGCCTCTGGGTCCAAAGGATGTGCTATACTTCTGGCTCTTATTTCTTTGTGGTATTGAGGTCCCCATGTCTGCTTGTTTCTATCTCCTTTTATCCCTTGTAAGGTGAAAGATGTGACTCAAGTGTGTGACTTGAATAAGGGAGCCTAAGGGTGCTTACTGGGATAAAGGTGGTGACTTGAGTCACACCCTTTAGTGAGGTGGTAATGCAAGATACATCCTACCATAATCCTGTTTCATTAACATCATAGACAAGTCACTCCCAAGTGAGACCATAACCACAGGCATAGAGGCATACAACACATCACAAAATGCAGAATAATTACATCAGATCACAAAATGGAGAACAACCACACACTAATGGGAATTTCGGCCTAGCCAAGTTGATGCATACTTTTTGGTGGACACAGTTCAACCCATAACATATATAAATTTAGTTGTAGTTTTTGGTTGAATCTATAATCATGCTTACATTATTATAAATATGCAACAACTTTTCAGTGCTGATCGAAGTAGTTATATGGTTATTTTCTTCCTTGTGTACTTTTTATAAAATTAGAGATTAATAATTTTTCTCATTTTTCATTTATTTAGTATCCTATGCACTGTTGTTGTTCGGTATCATCAAGTCAATTTTTTATTCATATAGTCTCCATGTGACAGAGTAGAACTGACCCATAGCGTTTTCCAGGCTGTAATCTTTACCAGAGTAGATTTCCAGGTGTTTCTCATGCTAATCTGCCTGGTGGGTTTGAACTGCCTACCTTTCTGCTAACAGCCGAGCACTTCTATGTACCAGTCATAAGTGTTTTCCACAAACTCAGTCAAACCCCTCCAATATCTGCCAATATTATTTTACAAATGCTTTATTGGTTCGGATGATGTCCCTACTCCTTCTTGACATCCTCCACTCTCTTGTTTGAATCTCTTCATTCTGCAGCCTTTCCACACAGCTGACATCTCGGGATGTTTCCACTTTCATGCATACATTCCTTCCTCAGTTTCCTGAGTCTTAGTCTTCATCTTTCTTGGTCCCCTCCTTTATTTAGCTAGAACACTTCCTTCACAAGTTTCCTAAAACTGTGTGCTTAGGAGATAAATGTTGTGTATTCTTACATATCTTTAAAGGTCATTATCAGGCAGGTCTACAGGATAGCAAGTGTGATTAATGCCACGGAACTGTACACTTAAGATTGGTTGGAACAGTGATTTGGGGGCGATATTTTACTTTAATAATTTGTTTTATTTAAAGGTCATTATTCCGCTCTTGTGCTTGATGCATTGGCTGGATACAGATTATGAGCTAAAAATCATTTTTCTTCCATATCAAAGACATTGCTCTGGCTTTTATTTGTCGGTGTAGCTGTTGAGATACTCAGTGATAGTCTGAATTTCCTTATTTTGTGTTTGGCTTTGTTGTTTTCCTACGCTGGAAGCTCCCCCCATGCTCCAAAATCTTGTTATATTTTGCACTGGCAATTTTTAAGATCTTTCTTATCCTTAGGATTCTGAAATTGTATTTTTATTTTTGTTGTTTGTTTTATTTATTTTAATGGTAACACTCACTGCCTGGTGCCCTATGGTACTGCAGTCTAGAGTCTGGTGTCTTTTTTATTTAAACCACCAGCCTTTTGGTTAGCAGCTGTACTGCTCAACCTTTGTACCATTAGTGTTTCCACATTTACTTTAGTGCTTTTAAAACTATTTCTTCCTCTTGGTTTAATCAGTTATCTCTCTCTTAAGCTCTCATTAGTCAGCTATAAGTCCTTCTGGATGAATCCTCTTTTAATTTTTTAATCTCACTCCTATTTCCCGTCTCTGATGCTTTTGTTCTTTTTTCTAGATGACTTTCTTAACTAAATCATCCAACCATTTTACTGATTTATTTTGCCTGTTTTATTTTGGTTTTTATTTTCTAAGGCTTCTCATAACATCCTATTCTTTTTTCATGAGTCTAATATCCTGTCTCTCTGAGGATATTTATTTTAACTTTAGATACTTTCTTCAGTTCTCTACTTTGCCTCTTTGTTCTGAATCCCTTTCTGTTTGTAAGCTCAGGATTGACTAGGTGGCAATGGATTTATTGCAGACTTGGAAACATAAAAATGTGTCTGAGTCTCTAGGCCATCTGTTCATATGTTAGTTTGAGGCACTAAAGGACGATCAGAGGCACAGGTGAGTGGCTGAAACTTGTTGATGAGTAGATGCCCCTGCTGGGTGGTCAGATGGCAAGATGACCACTTCACTGCAGTTAGTATCCGGGAGTCTTAGATGCCTTCCAGTTTCTCACAAGAGCATTTTGTCTATCACCTGTTCATTTGTTTGAGGTGGGGGCATCTTCAGGTTGCGAACCTAAGCCTCCACCCTCCTAGAACTGTGCCTTTGAGAAGGTCTGGTGATCTTGAAGCCCATAGCTTGTCAATGGCCCTTTTTGGACACTGATAACGTGGTCATTCCCAAAGTTAGTGTCCGTCCCTTCCTCCAAAAATGTATATAGATCTGTTATCAACAGGTGTGCTAAGCTTCCTTCCCAGTGCTCTTGGCCAGGGGATTTATACCTTTTCTGTTCCTTGCTGTTATTTTAGTGGGATTTCAGTAGGTCACAAAAAGGAATGTGTTTATGTTAGAGTTTTGAATGTAGATGACACTGGGTGGCAAAAGGCCATCTACCAGCATGAGGTGCCTGAAGATTATGACTAGCACAATGAGACTGGGAGATGAGCCTAAAGTGGCCATCAGCAAGGACTAGGAGTTGATGAAATTCAATGTAGGACTCAGTTTTTATTGGGTTAGAATATTGCAGAGGAATTTCTTTCCTGCCAATATGATAATCAGGGTGAATTCTGGAATCCATTATGGTTGGTTTGGCTTGACAGCAAAGGGAGAAACGCAGAGAATTCAAGACCAAAGCTCCTGTTGAAGACAGGGCAGTGGATAGCCGTGTAAAAACTTAGTTCCCCTTGGAGCCTGTAGAATCAGTCTCTGGAGCCCGTAGAATCAGCTGTAAACCCAGTCCTGCTGAAAACACATACACAAACACATATATACACACGTGCATGTGCGTGTGCACATGCACACACCCACACAATGACTGTTTTCTGGTATGCTGATTTGCTAGGCCTCAGTGCTCCTGACTGTAAAGTGGGGAGAACATTGTCAGCCCCTGGGCAAGTAATGCAATGATTAAGCAGCTGATTGCTAAATGAAAGCTTAGTGGTTTGAACTCACCAGCCACTCTGCAGAAGAAGGATGTGGCAGTCTGCTTCCGTAAAGATTGTTGGTGTTGTTAGGTGCTGCTGAGTCAGTCTCGACTCATAGCGACCCTGTGAACAACAGAACAAAACACTGCCTGGTCTTGCACTATGTCCACAATCATTTTTATACTTAAGCCCATTGTTGCGGTGTGTCAATCCATCTCATTGAGGGTCTTCCTCTTTCTTTGCTGACCCCCCACTCTACCAAGTGTGAGGTCCTTCTCTAGGGACTGATCTTTCCTGACAACATATCAAAGTATGTAAGACATAGTCTTGCCATCTTTGTTTCCAAGGAGCACTCTGGTTGTACTTCCTCCAGAACAGATCTGTTTGTTCTCTTGGCAGTCTATGATATATTCAATATTCTTTTCCAGCACCACAGTTCAAAGGCATCAATTCTTCTGTCTTCTTTGTTTGTGGTCCAGCTTCGTATGCATATGATGTGATTGAAAATACCATGGCTTGGGTCAGGCACATTTCGGTCTTCAAGATGACGTCTTTACTTTTGAATGCTTTGAAGAAGTCCTTTGTAGCAGATTTTCCCAGTACAGTATGTCTTTTGATTTCTTGACTGCTGCTTCCATGGGCATTGATTGTGGACCCAAGTAAAATGAAATCCTTCACAACTTCAATCCTTTCTCCATTATGACAATGTTGCTTACTGGTCCAGTTGTGAGGATTTTTGTTTTCCTGATGTTGAGGTGCAATCCATACTGAAGGCTGTGGTCCTTGATCTTCATCAGTAAGTGTCTCAAATCTACTTCAGTTCCCGCAAGTAAGGTGGTGCCATCTTACATCCATGGAAACCCTATTAAGCTAATTCTACTGTGTCCTATAGGGTCACCGTGAGTCAGACCAACTCAGTAGCAGTGGGCTGGTTTTCGGATTTGGTCTAGGCAGGTAGGTGTGGAAAGTACAAGGTGAACAAGCATTTGGAGGCTCTAAGAAAGGAAGCAACATTGCTTGAAAACCTACTGTGAGCCAGACACAGTGCTAGTGATTTTGTACATGTAAGCCCTGGACTCCCTGTGTGGTGCAAAAACTTAAAATTGTCAGCTGCTCACCTAAAGGCTGGCAGTTTGAGTTCACCCAGAGGTACCTCGGAAGTAACACCTGGTGGTTTACTCCGGAAAAATCACCTGCCGAAAATCTTATGAAACACAGTAGTACTCTGACACACATGGGGTCACCGTGTGGGAATCAACTGGTTGGTGACTGGTAAGATGGAGATAGCATGGGCCATGGTCCAAAAGCCAAACCCCTTGCTGTTGAGTCAATTCCAACTCATAAAGACCCCATAGATGGTAGAACTGCTCCGAAGAGTTTCCGAGAAACACCGGGAGGATTTGAACTGTTGACCTTCCAGTTAGCATCCATAGCACTTAACCACTAGGCTACCAGGGTTTCCTGAAGGAGTGCTTGGCAGATTGGAACTGCTGCCATTTTGGTTAGCAGTTGAAGCACTTAACTACGATGCTATCAGGGTTTCTGTGCTAGCATTTGCTTAAGAAAATGAGGAAATGCTGTTGCTGAATAAATTATTTACAAGTAGGTTGAGAGAAGAAATCAGGAAATGAAGAACAATAAACCACCAGCTGCTTCCTGTTGCATCAAGAAGGTTCTATACAAGTTCAGGGTGCCCCACCCCTGGCCACATGAGTGCTGAGTGATGTATCACAGATTCTGAGAATCTGGTTGCCAGAAGGGGTCAGAAAGTTTCTACCAAAAGCCCTCCCTTTGTAGATGGTGCTTCAGAGGAGCTTTTGCACCACACACTGTCCCTCCACTGTTACTGTCAACCTTTGTCAATGTTTCGACATTCATTATTCAGAATTTCATTTCTCTTCCCCACCTGTTCTTCTTCGTCTTTTGTTTCTTTCAACTTGAAGAAGGAAAGAAAAACAAGGTTAGCAACTGTATCTCATATTTCTGCAGGAAAGAAATGAGCCACTTCAAAGCTGAGCTGATTTACTGGATAAATATATATTTAGGCATTTGGGGACTTTAAATGTGTATGATTTACCAGAGAAATTGGGGGCATCCTTCAGAAGCCACTATGCAAAGATATATTGACACAATTTCAGCTGTATGGTTCTGTGTCTGATAAATCAGCCTGCCTCCTTCAGACCTTCATGGTCCGCTGGAGATAAAATATGCACCTTGTGTCTGGGCAGGGCAAGGGGCAGGCGGCCTGAGCAGTACAGCCAGGTCTGCCAGGGAGGACCTCAAGGGGGAGGCTTCTCTGCAGCACAGAAGCTCAGTCTAGCAACAGGGCGTAGGGCTCCAGGCTCCTGACTGCCATCTGCAAACTATTTTGGATCAATCTGATAGACAGGTTGCTGGTCTGCCTGGGGGAGGATTGCAGGCTAAAACTCCATGCAAGAAACTGGGGAGGTGGACTGTGAATTGATAAAGCGACATCTTTTTGCAGCATTCGTTCTTACAAAATACTTGAGCACAAGTCACAGTCACAGGGTCTTTCTATGCAGCTTGGCCCCAGACCTCCCACATGCAAACTCAGGTCACCGTGCCAAGGCAGCTTTTGTGACTTTTGACAGTGAGTACTGTCTAAGATCTCCTAAGGCGGACTAGGGGGGAGGCAGGGAAGGGGATTGTAGATAGGCAAGAAAATGGGAGAACCAGCCTGGTAAGTGCCTCGTCACTATTACCCTGGGACCTCCGTGTGGACCCTACAAGATGGACCCTGCCTGTGGGGCCTGAGTAGGAGTTGCAGCCAGAAGGAAGAAGGACAGCTGACGGGAAGACTGCCAAGTGGTGCTAAAGCAGGACACAGAGAATCCCTGAATGTGGGAGGTAGAGAAGGGGGCCAAGTGCTCACGCGGTCGTCTGCGTCACAGTCTGAGCACTGTTCTGGCTGACAGTTGCGTGATTCCCTCGTGGACACGCCTTTCCATCCTGACTCTGCTCGCAGCCATCTCCAGGGCCAGCTCCAGACTTGCATATTTCAGGGCTGCATTCTGAGCTTTTTCCTCTAGGCCCAGCAGAGTTTAGATCCACATGGCCTGAGCCTTGGACCTCTGCTACCTCCAATAAAGTGGGCATGGCCTGGGCTAGATAGCCTCTCTGCCTACCCCTGCCCTCCTGCATCTGCCTCTCCTTGGGCCACACACCTATTCCACCTGGTCAGGAAGGAGGAGACAGGCCCAGGTGGCCTTTGAAGGCAGCCTGTTCCTACTTGACCAACCCTCTTTACCGTACGGGTAACTAGCTGTATGTCTTAGTCATTTAGTGCTGCTGTCACAGAAATACCACAGGTGGGTAACTTTAAAAAAGAGACATTTATTTCCTCACAAGAAAGTAGGCTAATTCAGGGCATCAACTCCAGGTGAAGGCTTTCTCTTTCTGTCAGCTTTTGACCAGGCTTCCCCTGTGCTAGGAGCTTCTCCACACGGGGACCCTGGGTCCAAAGGATGCATTCTGCTATGGCACTGCTGTCCATCCTCCCTCATTAACATCGTAGAGGCAAAATTTACAACATAGAGGAAAATCACAGAATTCTGGGAATCATGGCCCAACCAAATTGATGTACATATTTTGTATATGTTTACCAGGCCCTGTGAGATTGCAAGAGATGTGTATCTTGCAGGATTGCATGTCTCAGGGGCTGCTGCTGTCTGTTTAGGCCCAACCTTCAGACCGGCAGAGGTTCCTCTAACTCTGCTTCTGTGAAAATGGTAATTGGTAAGTGTTTGGGCCCTAGTCCTTCCTCAGACTGTTTGAATTTGGCCAAGGCCCCTTAATCTCTGGGTAGTAGAATCCCTGTGCGTGTTTAGGCTTTTGAAACAGCAGGTTATATTGATGACAGCTGCCGGGGGTCAAGAAATGTGCATAGCAGCTAGGATGGGCCCTGATTCCTAGTATTAAGTGATGGTCCTTTAGGCCATAAATCCTGCTTGTATGATGCTAATGAGGGAGGAGGTTAGTGAGCCGGACTCAGTCTATAAGGTTGTATTGTGCCTTGAGGCAATCTGTTGGAATATAAAGAAGGGGGGAACCCTCCAAAGAGTTGGGGGGCTAGTGCCGCCAGTAAAGGAGCAGTGCCTGGAGCAGAGTGCACCTTTTTAAAGGCCCCCAGAGTCCCTGCATCTCAGAAGCTCCCAGTCAGAGGGAAGATGGACAAGGACCTTCCCCTGGAGCTGATGCCCTGAATTTGGACTTGTAAACTGCTGTGCTGTGACAAAATGAGTCTCTCTTTGTTAAAGCCATCCATTTGTGGTATTTCTGTTAGAGCAGTACCGGATTACTAAGACAATACCCCCAAATAGAAGCCACAGTTGGAGTCTGTGGAAGGTATCACAATGGACTTGAAGTTGCGGAAGAAAGGGCTGCCGAGATTTAAGAAAGGCAAGCAGCAGGGCTTGAGAAGCTGGTAATGATGTGGTTATTTAGCGCATGTCTTAGTTATCTGTTGTGTTGTCAGGTGCCAGCAAGTTGATTCCGTCTCATAGGTAGCCTATACATCAGACTGGAACTGCCCTGTAAAATCTTCAAGGAGCCCCTGGTGAATTTGACCTGCTGGCCTTTGGCTTAGCAGCTGTAACACTGTGCCACTACAGAACCGAGGTTTAGCTAGTGCTGCTGTAACAGAAGTACTGCAGTGGATGGCTATAACAAACAGAAGTTTATTTTCTCACAGCCTAGTAGGTTAAAAGTCTGAATTCACGGTGCCAGCTCCAGGGGAAGGCTTTCTCTATTGGCTCTAGGGAAAAGTCCTTTCTTTCAGTCTTCTCCTTGTCTGGGAGTCTCTCAGTATAGGAAGCCTGGGCCCAAAGGATGAGCTCTGTTCCTGCCACTGCTTTCTTGCTGGTAGGAGGTCCTCATGTCTGCCTGCTCACTTCTCTGGTTTACATCTCAAAAGAGGTTGACTTAAGACACAACTGTAGGTTGAGTCCCCCCTCAGTGACATAACTGCCACTAATCCCTCCTCATTATCATAGAAATAATTTTGCCATACGTAGGAAAATCACAGCAGATGACAAAACAGCAGACAATCAGACAGTACTGGGAATCATGGCCTAGCCAAGGTGGCACGTGTTTTTTGGGGGGGGGGGACACAATTCAGCCCATAAGAGATGGCTTTCAGCTTTGCTCATGGATTTATCCAGGCAGCTGAGTGGCAGGCCAAGAGGACAACACCAGAATGATGAGATTGTAATCAGACTACAGAGGAGATGTGTGAATTGTTATTCTATAATCAGACGTTCTCTAGACACAGGGATCGCCGTGACCTTGGATGATGCCACTCTCCTGTCAGGCCCAGTCATGAGAGAACTAGTATTTGGTGAGCAAGAAGAATTCCTGCTGAGGCCTGGAAGCCAAATAGAGGGTTTCAGTGCAGTGGTTTGCTCTGAACCTTCTCTCGGTCCCTGAATGCTCTCTGAAAATGAAATGTCTGCCCTTTGCTACATACCTCCATGAGTTAGGAGGAAAATTGGGACGAGGCTCTAGCCTCTGTGGAGGATTGGCTAGGATTTCCCATAGTCTCAACCTTGGCAAAGTCAAGATGAGGTCAAGTCCCCGAGGAATATGTTTTGTGATGAAAAGTACTTGTTAGGTACGTAAGGAAGAACATGAGTAGTTTTTGCGTGAGTTTGGCCACTGAAGGTTATTGGTGCTGACACCCAACTTGAAAATGTTAGCAGATTCAGAAATCATGTAGACTGTTATGAATTCAGTTGCATCCCCCGACAATGTGTGCAGCAGTTTGGCTGGGCCATGATTCCCAGTATTGTGTAGTTGTCCTATATTTTGTGACTATAATTTTTGTGTATGTTGCAAATTCTAATCTCTGCCTCTGGTTAATGGGTCAAGTTTGGATTCTGTCAAAGAAGATAAGGGTGGGACCGTAACACCATTTCTAAGGTTGTATCCTTGATCCAGTGTAGAAGGAGTTTCCATGGGGTGTGGCCTGCGCTACCATTTATCTTACAAGAAATAAAGGGGAAGAGAAGCAAGCAGAGAGTTGGGAATCTCACACCAGCAAGAAAGCAACACTAGGAGCAGAGTGCATACTTTCGACCTTGGGTGCCTGTGCAGAGAAGCTCCTAGTCCAGGGTAAGATTGCTACAAGGACCTTTCTCCGGAGCTGACAGAGAGAGAATACCTTCCTCTGGAGTTGGTACCCTAAATTTGAACTGCTAGCTGACTGGACTGTGACAGAAGGAACTTCTTTTTTTAAAGTTGGTATTTCTGTTAGAGTAGCACAAAATAACGATGACGTCTGTCTGCATAGTTCTTCTCCATGCCTCTTTCTCTGATCTTGTTCCTTCCAAGTCCTGGACTATGAGACAAACCATTGGCCACAGCCCAGGAGTCAGTATACAATTACACGCATGACCATTTATCATTCCAAGCAAGGGAACAACAAGTTGCACATTGCTTGAAGTTTTGCACATTGGGAGTTCATGATGAGCAGTTTAGGATGCCTAGTGACTTGGTGGGCCAGAGTTATGTATTCAGTCTCTGGTATTCAGGCCTATTAAGAAGCCAAAAATGGTTTCTCAAAAGAAGAGTAGTTATCCACAGTCCTTGTTCCACCTGTCAGGGATCAAATCTGTGGGATCTTCCTGTTGCTAAGTATGTCTATCCCAGTCATGTATTCTGGAACTGGGGAAATCAACACAGGATGAATTTGGGGACCCATTCTGAGAACTTGACCTCTGTATGTTCCAACTCTGACTGATGAACTACAGTGATGTTTTAGCTGTCCTTGCGTTAGTGTCAGTTAAGAGCCAGTATCTGGTAATACTCCAAAAGCCTGATTGTTTTCATTGACCGGTAGATAGTCATCTTGTAAAAGAGCATAGCTCCCTTTGGGGAAGGCTGGAAAAAGATAAACCATACAATTTTTAACACTGTAGTGGGGTCTTTCCCAAGGGGACCAAGGGCCCTGGCCACCACTTCATTCAAGGGATTGTGGGTCTGTGAACTCTCTCAAGTTTGGGAGCGCTGTGACTTTCTAGGCTGGCAATTCAAGTTAGACTGCCCTTCAGTTGACCTAGAATTCTTCCACTTGTAGAGGTCAAGTAACTAGTAGATTTCCCATCCATTTTCCTCCCAGTTACAAAATGACCAAGTAGCCAATGAAAGTTGTAGGTTCATATGAGTGAAATTATTCTTATTACTGCTTTGACTCTTTCCTCTATTACGTAATCACACCCACCTTGTGTTGTTGATTGAGTGCTACCACTTGTCCTCTATTGCCACAAGGTCCAGTGAGCTCCATTGTAGTTAGGTGTCTTAATTCAATTAGGGCAGCTTCCCCTGTCAAATCTGACTTAAAGCAGTCTTCAAGGATGTAGGGTAACTTCATAAATTTGTTCTACACTGTTGTGATAAAAGGTTTGTTCTCTGATCAGGTAATGTGTATGTCTGTGGATCTAACCTGATAAATCCGCTCTAAGATGGCAGTTTCCCTAAGCCTTTGGATACCTTCTTCTACAGTATACCAGGCAGGTCTGGAACTTCAACTTGACATAGTGTAAACTACTACATAACCCATGCTTCAATAATGCAACCAAATGATTAAATTCTTGCCTATTTTAATGTTTGCAGTAGAAACACTGCATGAGGAATCTGTGCGTAGTAAGCCCATATCAATAAACTAAGACCAGTCAAACTTTGTGTTCTTTACACATTGTTCAACACCCAAAATAACCATTCCCACATACAGTCCCCAGGTTTCTTTGTACATACTAGAAAAGTTAAGCAGTTATTTTGGAGTTGTAGCATACATCCTCAGGGTCAATGGAACTTAAGTCTAGTTGTAGGTCTAGAATAAAAAATGGGTGGTAAGGATGTTTTCTGAGAACATTCAATAGTATCTTATAGGGTATCTCCCTCAAGTGATACCCCAGGCAATGAATTACATCCAAACCTCCCTCCCCCGCCCCCTGTGATATCTCAAACAAAGGGTCTTCAGCCATAGCTTGATTAATCTTGTCAGAAGGTGGTAGAGGGGCTAATGGTTTTGTTTGCAGGAGAAATTCAATCAAATTCAGGTTCAGTCCTCCCAGTTTCCTGATTATCTGCCCACATGTTGCTATCCTAAGTTTCAGGATCCTATTTCTTCCCAATCACTACCTCATTTTAACATCAGATACCACTCAAGGTTGGGAATTCAACTGGTGCTGTAATTCAGCCACTCTTGTATGACTCTGAATTTGTTTTCTGTCAATACCAACTCTGCTACTACCAGAACTAAGGTTTCGTTTCAGGACACAGGTGACAATCTTGAGATAAATTATGTGACACTTGGTCTTTGACAATGATATCTCAATCACATCTCTTGCTTTCATATTTTGTCTTACAAAAATAGGAGCAACCGAACAGCTTCCTTATACTTGTCTTTCTGACAAAACTGTAGAAAAGTCAAACATGCTGTCACATAGAGGCTTGCTTCTTACCTATATTTTGATCTACTGGTAGTGATATTTTGTGTATTTCTATTGCTACCTCATGCCAAGGATTAGTAGTACGCTTTTTACTACTAGAAGCAGAAGTCATCAACATCTTTAAGGCTAACCAGAATTGAGAACCAGTTTTGAAAACTCATCTTTACAATTTTGTTTCTCTAGAACCATTTCCAGTACCAAGTGTCTTAGGCTGACAGCTATAGAAAAAAGAAAATAGTGTGCATATAATAAACCCACACATACACACACACGCATTTATATATATTTACATATACATAGAAAGAGAGAGATTTGTATCAAGGAAATGGCTCATGTGATAGTTGAGGCTGCAAAGTGCCAAGTCCATTGGTCAGATGTCAGGCTGGAGGCTTCTCTTGACTCACTTAGCTGGAAGGACTAATGAACCCAATATCAGCAAAGCATGGCAGGCTACTGGCTCAAGTCCCAAGAGCCAGAGTTCAGGTGATGATGAATCAAATGCAGTATCCAAGGAGAGCAAAAGTCAGCGATGTTTGTCAGAAAGTCCCCTATGTACTAGGTGAATGCTGTACCCCCAAGGAAACTCCATTTCAACTTGCTTACAGATCTGCTTGTAGCAGATTTTATTGTGGATGAGATTACATTACATCAGATCTCATCATGGAAGTGATTACAGTATTTCTTGTAGCTTTGGTTTGGTTTTTACAAAGTCTGTGAGTTTCTGTTTATCTGCTAATGTCTTAATTTCATTTTTGTATTTGAAAGATCATTTTACAGAATATATAATTCTTAGTTGGAAGTTCTTCTCCTTCAAGGCTTTGAATATGTCATGCCACTGTCTCTGTGCCAGTATTGTTTCTGCTGAGAAATCCAACAAAAGCCTACAGGGTTTCCCTCTGAATGTTAGCTTTGCTTTGAGTCTTGCTGTCTTTAAGAGTTGCTGCTTATGTTTCATTGTGTTACGCTTGATCATAGTATGTCTTGGAGTCTTTCTTTTGAGATCTATATTGAGTGGTGTTCGATATGCATCTTGGATATCTATGTTCTCTATCTATATTCTCTTCCTTCTTGATTTCTGGGAAGTTCTCTGTCAGCAGCTTAGCAACAGTACTCTGTGTTCTCAGGTGTCTTGCCCTGTTCCGAAACTCCAGTTAATCATAGATTGTTCCTCTTAATAAAGTCCTACATGCTTCTTAGTGCTTCTTCATTTTTCTTGTTTCTTTTTTCTGATTTCTCCTCATAGATGCTGGAGTCAGTCACTCTGTCTTCCAAATCAGAAAATCTCTTTTACATTTGTTCCATTCTGTTTTCTTGGCTTTGAATTGAAGTGTTTACGTCTTTGATTTTGTTCTTGATTTGTTGGATTTCAGAGTACTGGCATTCCATCAGATCAAACAGAGCATCTAGTTTGTCCCCTTCATGTGAGCCTTCTCCTCCTACCATGCTTGCCAGAATGAGGAGGAAAGGGCAAGTTAGCCATTTATAGTTCCAGTGAGTAGGCCCAGTTCCAGAGGACTAGCCTCACCAAAATTCCTGGCTTATGTAGTGTTTGTGGGTTTCCTTGTCACCTGTGGTACTTTAGAGATAAGAGCAAACTCTTTGACACTTGTCCAGTGGAGAAATGGGGCCTATTTCCCCTACTCTTGAATCTGGCTAGCCTGGGACCACTATGGCCAGTAGAATGTGGCAAAAGTAACCCTTTGCCACTTCTGGGTCTTAAGAGTGTGTGCAGCATCCAGCTTGGCCTTTTGGAGTCCTGAGCTATCGTGTAAGAAGTCCAGCTACCCTACCAGTGACAGTACTTGGAGAATCTCTGAAACTTCAGGGTGAGGAAGAGGGGCCCAGCTGAGCGCAGCCTTCCAGTGACCCTGTCAAGGGCCAGACAGGTGAGTGAAGCTTCTTAAACCCAACTGCTAAGTGAATATTACTGAGGGACCCTAATTAATGTTGTACAAAGGAAAAGAATCTCCCAGCCAGTTTCTGTCTGTGCTACTGACTCAATTTTTGTATATTAATATCAATATGAATTTGGAGTCATATTCCCTAGGTTTGAATCCTAAATGTGCCATTTTCTGTCTGTGTGACTTTGGGAAAACACTGATTTTCTTTAAATCTTAGTTCCAACATCTGTCCGTCTGAAGTAACACACTTTATTTTCAGGGTTTTTGTGAAGTATATACTATAAAATAAATGATATAAGGTGCCTGTCATGTAGTGGTAAACCCAAGGTGTTCTTTGGACTTCCTTTTCAGCCAGCCCTAATTTCCTTAGCCAGAGGTATTTTGGGAATTGTTGGCTGCCATGGGAATCATAAAGAACTGGGTCCTAGTCCTGTGCCATCTCTGTGTTTGGTTGTAGGTGGATAGCTCTCCCAAGTGCGAGTTGATGTCTTGAGATCTGACTGGCTTGTCCTTTTCGGGACCTGTGGTATTGAGAGGGAAGATCTGTGCAAAGACATACAACACTGGGGTTGGGAACTTTTGGTGAACTGGAGGCCTGCTTCCTGACCTGCCAGGAGTATGGAGGAAAGATGTGCTTCCAAGCTCATGCATGGTCCTGTGCCCATAAACAAGGCATGTGTGTGTCAAAGAGAAGGGAAAGAGGTGACCATTTAGAATGTGCAGCTCAAACAATATGTGGCAGTGAGTCCCCTAAACTCAGGGCTTGGAGTCATATCACAACCCTGGCAGGTCGAAGCTCCTGCCATTCTCAAAGATAACAGCATAGTAAAGCTGTTTCTAAACTGTAAAGCACTCTATGTGCGGAAGGCATTATTCTCAATAGTGTGACAAGACGGAGGAGGAGATAGAGACAGTGAATGGAGAAAAATCCGCCTGAATCCTCCTGATAACAATTTTACATCTATAATTCCTCTCCTTCTTACTGCATTGGAATTTCACGGGGATTAGTGAGTGTCCAGCTCTGCAGAAGGCCCTGTGCCCCTTAGGAGAGGCTCGGCTGGGACTTTGATTAGTCAATCCCCCAGTGGGGATTTTCTTTTGTGGCCAAATATTCCCTGCTGGTAAGCGATATATTCCACTACCCAGAACCCCTTCCTTTGTTGTTGTAAACCCACGGGAGGCCAGGATGCATCCATTCTTGCGTGTATAGTACTGGGCACATTGGCTGGCCCACTCAAAACTCTCAAGATGCATCTCTCTTCAACTCCTCTTGACTTTTGTCAACCCAAAGAGAATAGCTCCCTGATTGTAATGTGGTACCTCCCAGAGTTTGGTTTATTGGCCCAGAACCCCTGGAATGTTGAGAAACATGCGGTGCCTGAGAACTTTCTGTGTCCCTTGAAACGTGAGCTATGATTCTGGGGTTCATTGTCTTCCTGTAGGGCTACTTCCTCAAATGGAGTTTCTCAATTGTGAGTATTACCCCAGGGCCATAGTTTTGGATAAACCAAGAATCATTTTTAATATAAGAATGATCCAAGTGGATTTCAAGCGAAGAATCTTTTTTTTTTTTTTTGGTATAAGTATATCCTATGCAATATTTGGGATATACTTATACTAGAGAGAGAGAGAGAGAGAGAGAGAGAGAGAGAAATGAAAAGAAATCATATGACTGAACTCAAATTCAACTGAGCATCCAGTCTTTTGGTTTCCTAAATCCAGCGACACTAGCTCAGGACTCCCCCTCCTGGAATGATGATAGTCAAGTTTTGCTTACTGAGCTGAGTTTGCCAAATTTGCAAGGCAGCCTCCACTGGGCTGATTGTCTCCTCCTGAGGAATTGACTTGCACAGTGGTTGCTGGTCCAGGTGAGCAAAGGGCTGCCTTATTATCTGCTCTGTCCAAACAGCAGATGCATTCAACTGCTGCAGATCCAAAGACGCCCTTTGATTACGGCTTTACAGGAGCCGTCTGTACCAGACAACAAATGCTAGCCTAGCTGATTAGATTTAAAGAAGTCAACTCCTAGGATTTTATTTTCTCATTTATTTCCAGCCCTCATTTCACAAAGAATGTAGGATATCGGAGGCCCTAAATACAAACTGGTATTTTCTCTGGAATCTCCTGTTGGTAAACCAGGCTCAGACTTATCACCAGACTAGAAGAGGGCACTCTATCATGCCCAAAGGTCTGCCCCAGAGTGAGGAGCTCTGGATGAGGCCTGTTCAGGAGCCTGAGGCCTTCTGGGGCCGGCACCTGTGGTGAAGCCTCTCCCCAGTGTAGGCTGCCTTGTCTTTCTTCCCATACCCTTCCACACATCTCCCTGCACTTGCTTGTCAGGAGAGGACCTCACAGACCTCCCAGCAGAGGCATCTGCCCCTCAGGTCTGGCTTTTGGGGCTCTGAGGACTGTGTACCTCACTTATCTCCCCGCCACCCTATGTAAGGTTGTCCTCCATGTTGACACCAGAAATACCAAGCTGCATTTCTTTGGTGGAAAAACCTTTTGCATCCATGTAAGTGCAGCTACGTCAGGACATGAGGATGTCATGAGGCTTCTGGGTCCTTGATATCTCAGACTATGTTCAAGACACCCTTTCCTGAGTTAGCATTTGTGAAGGAAGAAGAGGGAAAGAGGCCAGCACGTGTGTGCCCTGAAGCCTAGAGTAGGAGGGGAAGGGTGAGGGGTGCCACTGAGGACACGTTTCACGGTGACCCCCAGGCCAGGCCTGCCCATGGGGTATCCAAGGACTCTACCCTTCCCAGAGAGTAAGGGGACAGTCACGGATTGGCAGGTTGATTTTGTATAATGAATGTCCAGAGCAGTGAATTTATAGGGAAATGGAATCTAATTAAAACGGAATTTGGCTTGTTTTCGAGTGGCTAATTTGTGTGTGTGTGTGTGAGTTTTTTTTTTTTTTACTGTACTTTAGGTGAAAGTTTGCAATTGAAGTTAGTTTCTCATACAAAAATTTATACACATGTTGTGTGACCGTAGCTGCACTTCTGCTTTCCATCCTGTGTTTCCCATGTCCATTTAGCCAGTTGCTGTTCCTCTCTGCTTACTGATTTTTTTTTTATTTAACATGACTGAGTGAAAATGTACATTCCCGTATAAATTTACATGCCCACCTATGTGCAGCTTCCACTGCTCTCCCTGTCCGGTGACTGCACACTATTCCTCTCTGCTCCATACATGTCTCACCCTCCCAACAGTCTCCTTTTCCCTCCTCTCCGTCCACTCTCCTTCCTCCAGCCAGAGGTCAGCAGGATGATATCCTATAGGTGTATAGAACCATAAAGTGCTTCTAATATATGGTCACTCTGCATTGCCAAGTCCAATCCATTCCTGTCCAAAGAGTGGACCTTCGTTATAATTTATGGTTAAGGGCAGCATCAGGGCCGGGGCCATGCTCTCAGGGGAACCCCGAAACCACTGGACCATCAATTGAGGTCTTTTAGTGGAGATCTCAGGATGCACCCCTTTTTATTCTTGTGTTGCCAGTGAGACTCAACCTAGTGAGCTGCATTGTGGCTGTCACTGGTGATGGCTGGGCACCATCCGGTTCTTCCAGTCCCAAGTCGATGAAGGCACCCACTCTTGCGGGTCTCTCTGTCTTCTAGGTTGTCTTTACTGCATGTCATTTTGGTCCTCGGTGAGTATCCGTTCCTGCTGAGTTGGGACCATTTGCTGTGTCCTCGGATGGCAGCTTGGCAGCTTTTAAGACCCCATACACCTCAAGTGGCTAATTTTTTTTTTTTTTTAAAGACCTGCCTGTATTTATTACAGATCTCTGGGTGGCTGAAAAGATTTGATTTCTGCTGATCTATAGAAAATCCTGGTGGCACAGTGGTGAAGTGCTACAGCTGCTAACTAAAAGGTTGGCAGTTCAAATCCACCAGGAACTCCGTGGTAACTCTATGGGGCAGTTCTCCTCTGTCTTATAGGGTTGCCTATGAGTTGGAATCAACTATTTGGCAATGGGTTTAGATTTTTGGTTACTAACCTAAAGGTTGGTGGTTGAGCCTATCCTAGTGGCAACATGGAATAAAGGGCCAGATGATCTGTTCCCCTGGAAATTACCATCAAGAAAATCCTATGGAGTGGTTCTACTGTAATACATATGGTTGCCATGAGTCAGATTCAACTTTATGGCAATGGCTATATTTACTGCAGCTTTCAGGGATGTCAGGAGCCCTTGTGGTGCAGTGGTTAGGGCTCAGCTGCTAACCGAAAGGTCTGAAGCTTGAATTTATTAGCTGCTCCTTAGAAACCCTGTGGAGCAGTTCTACCCTGTCCTAGAGCCACTGCGAGTCAGAATCGACAGCAGTAGGTTTGGCTGGCGCACCAGGATGTCACGGGGAAGATGTTTCTATTTCTATCACAAGTATGAAATGGGGACCCTGGTGGCTTGCAGGGAGTCTGGTGCTGCTGTTGCTGGCATAACAAATAAAGGGAAAGAAAATCAATGGAAGGGAAAACCGTCTCCTGAGGGGTTGCAAGTATGTGGAGCCATGCTTCCTCTTAGGGGAGTGGTTTTCTGCACATCTGTTCTGAGAATTGCAGTCCCGTGGTTGAAGGCATGTGTCTAACATCTGGTCGTCAGTAGGCAGAGTAACTTCAGCACAGTCTGTGGGGTCAGCACATGTAGTGTGCTGCGCAGCAGAGCAACTGGAAACACAAGCATCACAGTCAGAGCCAAGTTCATAATCCCACCTCCGCTTACTGGTTAACTACTGTTTAATCTGGGGCACACTGCTTTACCTTTCTGAGCTTTAGTTTCTACCTGGACATGAGGCAATTATACTTGCTTTATACAGTTGTTGGAAGGATCAAACAGAAGAATCCAGGCAAAGGCCTCAGCACAATGTCCGTCCCTAAGTAAATTTTAATAAATGGTACTGATAATTATTATGAAACACTTTAATTAGGTTTGTAATGTTTTAACACATTGGGTTGCTTCTAAAGTGATGTCTTTTAAGCTAAATTAAGCTGCCTGCTTAATTCCACTATATTCTTAGCTTGTGCGTTGCAGGATAGATTACATCTTTCCTAGACTGTTTCTTTTGTGTTTTCTCTGCTTGATGTTTGTAATCTCTTGAGACATCTCAGAAGCAAGGTTGGATATGAGTGAGACTGGTAGCTGGTCAGGAGCTAACTGAGAAATGCTAAGGTGTTTAATAGTGCTGTTGCAGAGCTGTTCCCAAAGTGTGCTCCGTGGACCCCAGGGGATCCCTCCCAGGGACTCTGCAAGGTCACAGTCATTTTCATAGTAACACTTAGATGCCATTCGCTGTATTCACTGTGTTAATATTTGCACAGGTGATTCAAAAGCACTGATGGGCAGAACGTGGTTCTGTCTGACTATGAAGCCAGAGCAAGAATCTTAAGTTGGCACCAAAAAAGTAGAGCACTAGCCATTGTGTCCTTTGCCATCAAGTGGAGTACCACTGGTCTCTCTCTCCCTCCCTGAGTCTCTCTCTCTTTCTCTGTCACACACAGACACACAGGCACACACACAAGGCCACTTTCACTTAAAATATTAGTGTGCTAGCACTGCCAAGCAAAGTTCCACAAATTGGATGGCTTATAAGATCAGGAATTGATTCTCACAGTTCTGGAGGCTAGGAGCCTGGAATTAGGATATCATCTGTGTTGATTCCTTCTGAGGGCTCTGAGGGAGAAACAGTTCCATGCCTCTTTTTAGCTTGTGGTGATGGCTGCCAACCATTGGCATTTCTGGGCCTGTGCATGCGTCACGCCAAGTCTCTGCCTGCGTCTCCACATGACTGCTTCCTTCTGTTTCTGATTCTCTTCTCTGTGAGGGCATCTCTCAGTGTTGGATTAGGACCTACGCTACTGAGTATAACTTTGTGTCCACTCATAATATCTTCACCTGTGCCAGACAAGGTCATGTTCACAGGTACCAGAGGTTAGAACTGTATAATCTATCTGAGAGACACAGTTCAATCCCTAACAATTTAAGATTTTTAAGATTGTCCTTAGGAGTCATTAAAAGTTAGTCATTTTTATTAACTCTCGATCCTTGAGTACACATCCTTTTAATATCCTGTGTGACAAAATGTTAGGTTCAACTAACATACTTCTGCTACATACTAAAGTATTATGGTTGTCTGAAAGAAAAGCACTCATTTAATTATTTGAACTGCAAGTCGAACTAGTCACTTTTTTCAGGGAACATATGTTTTACTTGAAAGAATGGCAGCTGCACTGACTATGGTATTTGGCAGATATGTTCTGGAAGAGTCAGTCTCCTTCAATGGAAAACAATTGACAGTATTTGTTGTTAGTGGTAAAGTCTGAGCTTTCTAGTGAAAATTAGTTTGGAGAAAACTTACAATTTCCCATTATTTAAGCGGTGATATTAATGATTCTGACTTTTTGATATTATATAACATATTGATATTGGGAAGAGCTGCATAACTGAGTGGACTGGTATTTGCCCAGTGATCAATACATGGTGCCATCACACCAAGCATAGGTAAAAATTCCATTTGAAGTTCAAAATAGACAAATGTGTTGGTGGCAAAGTGGTTAAGTACAATAGCTGCTAACCAACAGGCCAGCAGTTTGAGTCCACCAGGAAGTCCTGGGAACCTCTGTAGGTCAATTGTACTCTGTCCTATAGGGGCACTATGAGTTGGAATTGACTCAGTGACAATGGATTATTTTTATGCAATAGTGATGCATATTTTTATTGGTTAGCTTTCAAGATTCCATATTCCAACTAGACTTAGTTTTGATGTAATATCAAAGAAGAGTATCCCCAAGTTACCTGAAAAGACTGTTATAGTAGCTTTCTGTTTTCCTGCTACATGTCTGTGTGAGATGGATTTTCTTCAGATGCCTTAGCCAAGATAACATGCTGCTTGAATACAAAAGCAGAAGTGAAGGTCTGCCTTCTATACTATTGAGCCAAGCTTAAGAGAAATTTGCAAAACTGTAAAGCATTGCCGGTCTTCTCATCTTTTTGTTTGAAAATTTATTTTTCATAAACACAATTTATGTTAATATGTGATAAGTTTATTATTAGAGTCCTCAATAATTTTTGAAGGTGTAAAGGAGCCTTGAGATTTAAAAGAGAGAGAGAGAAAAACTACTGAAACAAATGCTTTGTTCTTTCTGTGTTATAGCTCTCCGCACATTTTACTGTGACTATTTGTATGTAGCCTTTCTCCCTTGCTCCCTCTCTCAGCTCCCTGAAGGCAGACAACATCTTTTTTATATCTGGATCCCCAGCAGCTAGCACAGGACAGGGCAAGTGGTTGACACTGGGTAAATATTTAATAAGTGATATAATGAAGATTGTGTCGCTGTCTCTCTGCATCAGTTAGCTGACAGGGTTATCTGAAATGTCACATTATGACCTCAGATTCTGCTATTCAAGCGACCTGCTTCCCATCCATACCTACCCTTTGGTATTCATGTGACGTGGGCAGGTTACTTGATTTTCAGTCTAAGACGGTGATCACTCAAGTGGGAAAGCAAATTCCCAGGGGCTGCCTCAGGCCTACTGAATCAGAAACTGGAGGTGAGACCTTGCAGGCCTCTGTTTTAACAAGCCCTCCGCATGATAATGATACACTGGAAAGTTTGAGAACATCTAAGCATTCTTTGTTCTTGCATACAATGGGTAAAATAACTTTATGGGATTGCTGACATTAGGTGAGAAAATACTCATAAACCACTTAGCAGCAATGCCTTTTACTCAGTAAATGGTACCCTGTTACTCTGGAGTCTCTGGGTGGTGCAGACATTTAAGCGCTTGGCTACTAACCAAAAGGCTGATGGTTGGAGACCATCCAGAGGGCTCTCAGTAGAAAGACCTGGTGACCTACTGCCAGAATTTCAGCCATTGAAAACCCTATGGGACACAGTTCTACCCTAGCGTACCTGGCATTGTGGGGAGTAGGAATTGACTCAAAGTACTTGTTATTATTCTCGTAAAGGACAAAGAAGCTCAGACTATTGCCAGACTATTTCCTTACCTGCTTCCAATTATGCACACATTCTGTGGCTGAGATGAAAAGAGAGGCAAAGAGGCCCACAGTAGTTTGGATTCAGATCCCTGAGGCTTCGATTTTCTTCTCCCCTCCTGGTTAGAAGTCTGTTAAACTTGAGCCCTGCAGGTCTGCTGGTCCTACCTTAGGGACGGACGGCTGTACAACAGTCCAGTGAACTCCAGAATCAGTGGAGAGAGAGAGCATGAAATGACAGCTTAGAGAGAGGTCAAAAGAGGAGAAATGCTGGGCAAATTACAGCAAGTAACCTTTGCAGATGGCAGCTGGAGAAACAGAAGGTGAGAAACTGTCATTCCAAATTGCATCTTTGACAAAGAGAATGAATCAGCGCTTTGGCAGATAGGTGCCTGAGCCTCCTGGTGTCGCTCCCCAGCATCCCTTATCAGAGGACCTGTTCCCATGACCCTATTAAAGAGCCGCTGGCATCTGCAAGTCTGCTTGTTAATTGGAAAAGCATCGAACTGCACAGCCAGCAAAAGCCTGTTGAGGATTCAAGGCCTCCATAGGACTGGCTGGCCCGTTAACTGCTTTCCTGCCTGCAGCTCTCAGCTTTCTGTCTTCAGAGCTCCCCAAGGGGCAGTGTGATTCCTCTCCGCTCATTCATTCATTCACTCACTCATTCATTCATCCACTGCCTTCTTTCATTCTTCTTTATTCGTCCCTTCCCTCATCAAGTGTTTATTTACGCTATGTGGCGGCTTCTTTTTATTCTAGACCAGGAGTTATCAAACAGCTAATTTATCTATTTATTTTATTGCACTTTAGGTGAAGGTTTACAGAACAAACTAACTTCTCATTAAACAATTAACATGTGACCTGGGTGAGTAAACCCATGACATATCAACAATCTCTCCTTCTCTGCCTTGGGTTCCCTCTTGCTGGCTTTCCTGTCCCCTCCTGCCTTCTTGTCCTTGCTCCTGGGCTGATGTGCCCCTTCAGTCTTGTTTTGTTTTTTGGGGCCTGTCTAATGTTTGGCCAAAGGGCAAATGAACCTCGGGAGTGATTTCATTACTCTCAGAGTTTCTCTGATCTCTCTCAAACCTGTTTTTCTTTTTTTGGTGAGTTATAATTTTGTTCTACATTTTTATCCAGCTCTTTCTAGGACCTTCTGTTGCTATCCCTGTTAGAACTGTCAGTGGTGGCTGCTGGGCACCGTCTAGCTGTGCAAGACTCAGTCTGGTGGATACCGTTAGTTGTGGTCCATTAGTCTTTTGGACCAATCTTTTCCTGTGTCTTTGGTTTTATTCTTTCTCTCCAATGGGAAAAGTTGCTTACCATCCCCACAAGGGATGTTTGGCAGTAGATGGAGGCATTTTGTTTGTTGTCACTGGAGAAGAGTGAATAGCGGCCAGGGATGCCGATAAACATCCTACAGTACATCGGACAACCTCTTACAATGAAGACTTATTCAGCCTGAAATGTCAGTAGTGTGGAGGCTGAGAAGGCCTAGGCTAGAGGAAACATGAGTGTTAAGGATTGCTAAGGGAATGGTCAGGTGGTAGAGACAGTCTGCAAGTACTGATCTGCACTGACAAGGCTGGCAGTCGAGATACAAGTGGAATGATGAGTCAGGAAATAAGTGGAAGATTGTTCTCTCTCTTTTATTTTATGTACCTTGTGATTGTTGAGCACACACCGCAAAACATACAACAGTTTAACCATTTCTGCATGTATGGCTCAAGTTCAAGTCGTGCAACCATTCTCACCCTTGTTTTCTGAGCTGTTTCTCCCCCTTAACACAAACTCACTGTCCCCTAAAGTTCCTATTAATCTCTGAAGCTGCTCTTGTTGATTTGGTACTGTATAGACAAACCTTAAAGGGACATAATGGTTAATTTAAGGCAGACTTTTTCTAACTAGTTAAGCTAAATTATTGTTTGGTTTTTAAGAAGACTTCAGGGGATATTTTTGGTTTAAGGTATAAAGATTATCTCAGAGCAATGGTTTCAGGGATTTGTCCAGCCTACACAGATCCAGGAAGTCTGGAGTTGACAAGAATTTGAAAATCTTTTCTGCATTTCCCACCTTTTAATCAAGACTCTTCTATAGAATCTTTAATCAAAATGTCCTTAAGTTTGAAGCAGGCATTGTGTAGTGAAAGGGGACAGAGTAGCCAGCTTGTCACCCATGTTCCACTCTGGCATATACGTTGTGGGATCTACTATGTTTGGCGTGTAATAGATGCTATATTCCCAGGGCGACAGCCTCCACGCAGGGCTGAATGGCTCTTGATTAAAGGCTACTGTGGTCTCTGCTTTTTCAGCTTTGTGCCTCCTCATAAGACTATCTGTCTCAGATCCTCATGTGTATTACTAGGCCAGCCAAGTGCCGTCTCAAATCCTAAACCATCGGTTAGTTCCTTACTGCTCCTTTCTTCTCCGGGCTATGCTGCTAAGTGTACCTTTCTGGGGCAGGTGTGGGGTTCTTTAAGATTTGGGAGTTTTAGCCCATGTGAAGCCTTCTTTGCAGATTCAGAAGAGGACCGTCTACTACCACCCTGCAGAAAGTTCCTCTGGTCATCATGGGCCACTGGCTCTTTTGGGATCTATATAGGACAACCTGTTTTATAAGTATTGCTGTCTGATTTCTTCTACCCTGCTGCTGGACTGCAGCCAGCTTTTAGTAGCTGAGTTAGAGGGGCCTGATTGTTCAGTTTGTTGACTATCTTGAAAAGCATCTCTGTACCTGAACCTTCAACTCATATCTTTAAGGCACTTAATGTGTTCTGGTGTCTGTTACGTAACAAATGTGTTGGTGAAAAATAGCAACCACTTTGTTATTATTTCTCACAGTTCTTGGGGTTTTGTGGCCCCAGCTAGGTCCTCCTTTTGCAACTTTTTTGTGCATTTGCAATCCAGTGTTGGCTGGGGCTGGAGTTACCACTAAGGCCTTTTCCTGCACAGGTTTGGTGGTTCTTGGTAGCTGGCAACTGAGTCTCAGCTGGAGGCTATCATCCAGAATGTTATACCTGTCCTCTTCCTGTGGTCTGGGCTTCCCCGCAGTGTGCTGGCTGGGTTTGAACAGTGAGCACCCCAAGAGATGGCAGTTAGAGGCTGCCAATTTCTTAAGGCTGTGGTCTAGAAATTGGCACAGCAGAGCCTCCATGATATTAGGTTGGTTCAACAGTCACAGAGCCCAGATTTATGTGGAGAACACGGAGACCCTACCTCTCAATGGGAGGAGGGTCAAATATTTTAGAGTCATGTTTAAAACATATATGACTAGAGCACAGCAAATATTCTGTTTATATCCGTTTATTCATCCATCACATAGTCCAGAGAACCAACTTTGTGCTGAGTTCAGTGTGAAAACCAAAAAAATCCCAAACCCACTGCCATCAAGCTGATTCTGACTCATAGTGACCCTATGGGGCAGAGTAAAACTGCTCCATAGAGTTTCCAAGGAGCACCTGGTGGATTTGAACTGCCAACCTTTTGGTTATCAGCCATAGCACTTATCCATTATACCACCAGGGTTGCCAGAGGTGACTAAATCATGCCTCCAGTCTGTGAGGAATTCAGGTTCATGGTTGAATCTCTGGACTTTTAAACTCTGTGCTCTGACTGCTCCTTTTGGTTGGGAACCTGAGACGGGGCAAATACTAGCTGGTCAGGGAGTCCAGGATATTGCTTAGCTATGCACTTCCGGTGTGTAAATGTGACTTAGGATGGTCTGACCTCCTCCAACTCTGAAAGAGGGAACAAGAACTATGATGAACAGCACAAGGCTGTTTCCTGTGAGGTGGGGTCAGACATGCCACCTCTCTCAGCCATCTTTACCAAATCTGACACCAGTTGTCCCTGCCACAACAGTCTCTACTGGGTTCAGTAATTTGTTGGAAGGCCCGCACAGAATTCAGAGACCATACTCATGGTTACAGGATTTATGATAAGGTAAAGAACAGTTATAATTCAGGCTTGAAACACTCAACATATAGTTCTTTCATTAGAATAGCCAAGTCAAAGACAAGTGCCATTGAGTCGGATCCGACTCATGGCGACCCTAGGGGCCAGGGTAGAGGATAGCCTCTTCCCAAATGTACTGGCAGACATGCCTCTCCCTGGCCCTAGGCCTCTCCCTCAAGGCATTTAGCTTTCTCTGGGCCAGAAAACCCATGACACTGTCTCCTTCTGTGACTTTCTGCTGTTGGATCTCTCCTACCATTGTGTTTCACTGCCTTCCGGATAACAACTTGCTTTCTCTCTCAGTCTCCTGCTTCTAGGAGTTTCTCAGAGCAGGGATCCCAGCCTACTTCCTTGATGGTGGTAGGATCTTCCGCTCTACTCTGGAATGGGCCATCTTTCACAACAGAGCTGACTAATCCACTTAGTGGGCCAAAATTAACCTGTCACGTAGTCATGCCCAGTCACCTGGGTAGGAGTTTCATGACCATGGCTAGAAAGATCAAACACAAAAATAATTAATCACACCGCCAGTGATACCAAAACAAGTACCAAAGGGGCCTCATCCTGGGTCTAAAGCCTGCATCCTCCTTTTTACATTCGTAGCCAATGCATTTCCCTTTGAAATTTAAATGACTGTGCAGTAGATTTTCTGTTACTTGAATCCAAACTGATGTAAAACGTTGACTAACAACAAATTAGAGAAAATGATATAAAGATGCATGCAAATTACCATGCTTGTGTGATCTTCTGTGGATGACGGAGGAGGTTTTGAAGCTTAAACTTCAGGCGATTTTGCCTCATCTGCTGACTTTGTAGCTGAACCTTGAGTTAGATGTGACTCCTTATGAGGCCTCTGAAAATATAACGACTGTTTCTAGCCACTGTGATTCTGGAAAATAAATAATAAATCTTCTCTGCCCCACCAAGTGATAAGGGCATAATAATAAAAGATAATCCTTTAAATTAAAATGAATTTATCTTTATTAAACATTATTATATTCTTTTCACATCACAGACCAGTGACCACAGTTGTCACTGGTGACCACTGTCTGTCAAGAGCACAGCCTTTCCACACTAAGGGTGAGGGGTTTTTTGGTTACTAGGTCATGGTTTCTGTTTCTTGGGGCTTTAGGCTTCACCTCATCTCGTCTCAGAGCCTCTGTCCCCTTCCTACAGGCTTTTTGGGGGTAGCTCAAATGTCCAACCCAGGACTCTGTTATCTTACACTGAGACTAGCCAGGCAGAACGGAAATTAGAAATCCGACAAACTAGGCTGGGAGAATCGCTTTATTCCAGCTGGCCCTTTCCCTGGGCCTGGGTTCTAATCACCTTTGCTTCTTTCCAAAGTTTATTTTTTTTTCTTTTGAAAACCTAAACCAAGACAAAGGCATCGAGGCAATGGTTCTCCAACAATAAATTCCCCAACCTCTTCCTGTCACTCTGCTAATGACTTAGTCCCTTGGAGGTTTCTCTATGAAATTTAGGCATGGCTCAAGCAAAATGTCATCTTTCTAAATTGCTTCTGATGGCACCCTCAAGATGGATTAGCCCCTGCTCTCCTGTTGCTCCCCACCTGGAGGCATCTTTGCCAACAATGTGCTGAAAAGTTGAACCTACGTAATTCATAAATGGCTTTGATTGCATGGGTTTTGATGAAGCAATGTGGAAAATGATTGCATTAAGCATTGCTATTTATTTACCTGACTTTCTGCAGGACAATCAATTTTCTTCATGTTCCCTGCCTCCTGTCAGGAAGTTAAATGATGGAGAAGGCAGTCTGGATGCATTACCTCATTGCTCTAACAGACGCTGTCACCTCTCAAATAGCTTTAGAATGTTTTTAATAACAGCATCTTTCATTCCCTTCCACTGAGGGAGTAAAGAGCTTCTCTCCACAGGGAACAGGACATTGAGGAGGTGAGGTCTCACCAGGAAAAGATGAGCTAATTTTCCTTGAACTATATGAAACTGCTTTTTCTTAGGTCAAATATTGACAGTTTCCTATGGTTCAACCTAATAGGTTAGCATATGCCTTTGCCGGGATAGAATTGATTCCTTGAAGGCCAAGTATTGATCCTGTTTGAGCTGGTCACTGTTTAGCACTGGCTGTAACAGATATCCCAACACTGAGGCTGAATTAAAAAAACACAAAAGGCAGGTGAGAAGGTGGGCTGGGTCCATCTAACAGGCCTGATGGGACAGTTCCAGCATCGTTGGTTTGTGTTGATTGAATAACTTTGGAAATTCCAGAAAAGTGCTGAAAATGATGGCTGATTCCTTCAAGTATGAAAAAACTGTCAGGTGAATTCGGGCTTCTGGGTTGGAAGAAAAGACTGGTTAGAGAAAGAGAAAATGGCAACAGTGCTTTTTTGTTTAAGAGCCTGAGAGTCGAAGAGGGAAGCTGCTTAGACAGAAGAGCTAGAGGGCACTGAGCTTGAATTAGGCTCTGCTGTCTCTGTGCCCAAGTCCCAATGTCTCCGAGGCTCAGCTTTCTCATCTAGAAAATAACCAGGGGAGTGGAATAACCTTCAAGTTCTCCCTCTTCTTCTTTCAGTACAGGAGGGCACTGCCTGTGACTCTGACTCAGCACACACACAAAAACCACTGCTGTCAAGTCAATTCCAACTCATGGCGACCCTACAGGGCAGAGTAGAACTGCTCCATTGAGTTTCCAAGGAGCACTTGGTGGATTCGAACTGCCAATCTGTTAGTTAGCAGACTTAGCGCTTAACCACTATGCTACCAGGGACCCAGCATGAGGTACACTAATTTAGCCCTTAGGAGCCTACACCTGTACTGCTGAGCCTCTAGTACCCTGCTCTGTGCCTGGAACAGTACTTTTCCTATTACATGATCATTTCTTTCCATTTTTGAGCCATCAAATTTTGAGTCTGTTTTAGAGGAGTGAGGCTTGACTTGGATATGGGGCAGAAACAGAGTGAAACAAAAAGATGGGCTAGGACTTCCTGAGAGACTTGGGAAGCCAGGCATCTCAGTGCTATCAAGTCAATTCAGACTCATAACAACCCTGTAGATCAGAGTAGAACAGCCCCATAGAGTTTCCACGGAGTGCTTCGTGGATTTGAACTGCTGACTTTTTGGTTAGCAGACGTAGCACTTAACCCCTATGCCAGCAGGGGTTCCTGGGAAGCCACACATGGAGAGATTGAATTCCAAGAGCTTGGGATAGGTGCTAGAGAGAATCTGAATGTGGTTGCTGCATACCAGACACCTTGCTCTACCTCTGCCCTGGAGGGTATCAGATGATGTCACACAAATGTGAAGGAGAGAGACTCTCAGAATGCAGTCTGCTAAGCCCGCCACTGTCACTGTGTCAGTAACCCTGCTCCCTGCAGGGGACCCTCAGCCTTCCAGAGACACTAGCACAACATTACGCTTCGGATCTTCACAGATTTCCTTTTAAACATTTACATCATATACATATTTATTATTGTTTTTTCCAGATGCCACACAATTTTCTGAAACATTACATATTCATTCTTTATAAACTCCAATTTATTGTAGATTCAATTTTTTTTCTCTGCATGGTTTCAGCCTTTCCATTTCTGTGTGTTTTCCTGATTGGAGAGAAGCTTCCTGAAAGGCTTGTGTTTGTCCTTTTTCTCTTTCCCTTCCACCTTCTGTGTTGCCTTCCGTCTTTGTTTATAACAGTTCTACTGCTCTCATTTTCCATTTCTGTCCCAAGAAGTTAAAATTTTTTAAATATGAAATTAGCAGATGCCTCTTGTCAAAATTTTAAGATATGACATATAATAAAGATATAGACAAAACATTACCCTTAATTCTGTTAATATTTTGGTGTATTTACTTCCAGTTTTCTTTAAAGTATTTTTTGTTGTTGTTTTCAATGTTTTTATTTTTTATTAATTACAGTAAGAGAATAAAATTTCTGACATCTATCAATTATCTCATCTATGATAAACCCTCAGCCCCCCACCCATGCGTGTAACCAACACAGTCATTTTCTTCTGTGAATAATTCTATTGTTAAGTCCTCATAACAGGGGTCTCATAACGAAATTTGTTCTTTCGACACTGATTGATTTCACTCAGCATGATCTCTTCCAAATGAGACCATGCTATGAGATGTTTTCTAAAACCGTCATTGTTTTTTATCATAGCATAGTGTTCCACTGAGTATATGTACCATAGTTTGCTCATCCATTCATCTGTTGATGGATATCGGGGTTGATTCCAACATTTTGCTATTGTGGACTCTGGTGCAACAAACATTCATGTACATGTGTCTGTTAGTGTGACAACCTTTGTTTCTGAAGGATAAATTCTAAGTAGTGGAATTACAGGATCAAATGGTATATTTATTTCTAGCTTTTTAAGGAAGCGCCAGATTGTTTTCCGAAGAGGTTATACCATTTTGCATCCCACCAGCAGTGTAAAAGAGTTCCAATTTCTTCACAGCCTCTCCAGCATTTGTTGTTTTGTGTTTTTTGGATCATGGCCAACCTTGTTGGGGTGAGATGGTATTTCATTGTCTTTTTGATTTGAATTTCTTTAATAACTAATTATTGTGAGCAATTCTGCTTGTGTCTTTCAGCTGCCTGGATATCGTCTTTAGAGAACTGTCTGTCCTTCTCCTTCGCCCATCATTTAATTGGATTATTTATCCTTTTCTTGTTGATATTTTGTAATACTGTATAGATTATGGAGATCAGATGTCAGTCTGACACAGAGTTGCCAAATGTTTTTTCCCATTCTGTAGGTGATCTTTTAATTCTTTTGAGGAAGTCTTTGGATGAGCAAAAGTGTTTGATTCTTAGTAGTTCCCATTTATGTATTTTCTCTTTTGTTGAACGTGCTTTGTTTGTCAGATTTTGAGGTCTGTCTGCCCAGTGTATTAAAACTATCCTTGTTGATCCAGTTTTATCTTTGATGAGCTTTATCATTTTAGGCTTTATATTCAGGTATTTTATCCAGTTTGAGTTGGTTTTGGTGTAAGGTGTGAGACATGGGTCTTGTTTCAATTTTTTGTGGATGGATATCCAGTTTTGTCAACACCATTTGCTAAAGAGACTATTCTTACCACAGTTTAAAATCTTGGGGCCTTTGTCAAGTATCAACTGTTCATAGGAGGGTGGGGGCATTGCTGGGGTCTCAACTCTATTCCATTGGTCTATATGGCTCTTTTTGTACCAGTACTAGGCTGTTTTCACAACTGTGACAGTGTAATAGGTTCTAAAGTCAGGTAGTGAGAGGCCTCCCAGTGTGTTCTTCTTCAGTAGTGCTTTACTTTATTCAAGGTTTCTTCCCTTTCCAAGCAAAGTTGATGGTTTGTTTCTCCATGTCATTAAAAATGTCACTGGAATTTGTATTGGGATTGCATTATGTAAGTAGATTGCTTTGGGTAAAACAGACATTTTTACAATGTTGAGTCTTCCTATCCATGAGCAGGGTAGATTACTCCATTTATGTAAGTATCTCTTAATTTCTTGCAGTAAGGTCTTCTAGTTCTCTTTGTAAAGATCTCTTTTTTTGTCTAGTTAGATTTATTGCTGGGTATTTTATCTTCTTGGGAGCTGTAGTAAATAGAATTGATCTGGTGAATTCTTTAATAATCTCACTGTTGGCATAAAGGAATCCTACTGATTTACTTAATGTTTACTTGTGTGCCGTTACTTGGGTAAGCTCCTCTATTAGTTCCTCTATAGTTTACTTATGGATTCCTTTGGATTCTCTGTATGAACAATCATAGCATCTGCAAAGAGGGAGATCTTTACTTCTTCTTTGCTGATGTGGATGCCCTTTATTTCTTGGTCTTGTCTAATTGCTCTGGCTAGAACTTCTAGCACAATGTTGAATAGAAGTGGTGAGAGTGGGCATCCTTGTCTAGTTCCCATTCTCCAAGGGAATTCTTTCAGTCTTTCAACATTCAGGACAGTGAAGGCAGTTGGCTTTGCATAGATCCTACTGATTGTGTTGAGGAATTTCCCCTCTATTCCTATTTTTCTGAGAATTTTAAGCATGAAGGGGTGTTGAACTTTGTCACATGCCTTTTCTGCATCAATTGATAAAATCAAGTGATTCTTATCTTTTGTGTTATTAATGTGGTTGATTACATTAATTGCTTTTCTAGTGTCAAACCAGCCTTGCATCCCTGGAATGAAACAAACTGGACCATGATAAATGATTTTTTTAATATGCTGTTGAATTCTATTAGCTAGAAGTTTGTTAAAGATTTTTGCATCTAGGTTGATGAGTGATATTGATCTGTAATTTTTTTTTTTTTTTTTTTTGTGGGGTCTTTCCCTGGCTTTGGTATCAGGGTTATTCTGGCTTCATTGAATGAATGTTCAAGTATTTCATCCCTTTCTATGGTGTGAGATAACCGCAATAGCATCAGAGTTAACTCTTCTCTAAAAGTTTGGTAGAATTCTCCAGTGAAGCCATCTGGGCCAGGACTTTTTTTTGGTTGGTAGACTTTTTATGACTTTTTCAGTCTCTTCCTTTGTGAGAGATTTATTAAGTTGATCTAGTTCTCCTTGTGATAATCTTGGTGAGTAATATGAATCTAGAAATTTGTCCATTTCCCTTAGGTTTTCAAACTTGTTAGAGTACAGCCTTTCATAGTATTCTGTTACGATATTTTTTATTTCAGCTGGGTCTGTTGTAACAACTCCCATTTCATTTCTTAATTGGGTTATTTGACTCTTCTGCTGTTTTTCTTTTGTAAGTTTAGCCAATGGTTTATCAATTTTGTTGATCTTTTCAAAGAACCAGCTTTTGCCTTTGTTAATTTTTTCAACTGTTTTTCCGTTCTCTAATTCATTTAGTTCTGCTCTAATCCTTATAATCTGTTTTCTTCTGGTGCCTGAGGGGTTCTTCTGTTGTTCTCTTTCTACTTGTTCAAGCCTAAGGTTAATTCTTTAATTTGGGCCAATTCCTCTTTCTGGATATGTGCAGTTATAGAGATAAACTGACCTCTGAGCACTGCTTTTGCTGTATCCTGTAGATTCTGATAGGATGTGTTTTCATTCTCATTTGAAGCCATAAATTTCTTTATTTTGTCCTTAGTTTCTTCTATAACCCAAGGCTTTTTGAGCAAAGTGTTGCTCAGTTTCCATAAGTCTGAATTTCTACCTATGAATTTTCTGTTATTGATTTCAACTTTTATAGCTCTATGGTCCAAGAAGATACTTTGCAGTAAATCAGTGGTTTGAATTCTATAGAGAATTGCTTTATGACCTAACACATGGTCTATTCTGGACAATGTTCCATGTGCATTGTAGAAGAAGGTGTACTTATCCATTGATGGATGAAAAGATTTGTATATGTCGATAAGGTTAAGTTGGTTGGTTTTTGCGCTAAAGTCTTCTATATCTTTACTGAGCTTTTTTCTGGATGATCTATCTGTAACTGAAAGAAGAGTGTTGAAGTCTCCAACTGTTGCTGTGGAATGATCTATCTTGTTTTTCAGTGTTGTCAGTATTTGTTCAATGCGTTTAGATGCTCTGGTATTGGGTGCATAAATATGTAATGTTGTTAAGTTCTGCTTCAGTATTGAACCTTTCTGCAATAAATAGTGACCATCTGTGTCCACAACAGTGGATTTTACATTAAAATCTATTTTATCCATGGTTGGTATTGCACACCTGCTATTCTTTGTATATTGTTAGCTTGGTGTATATTATCCTATCCTTAATTTTCAATTTGGTCATATCTTTAAGTCTAAGGTGTGTTTCTTCTAAGCAACATATAGACGGGTTGTGTCTTTTCATTCAGGTTGTCACTCACTGTCTCTTAACTGCAGCATTCAGTCCATTTACATGCAGTGTAATTATTGATAGGTATGTGGTTAGTGCCATCATTTTGATATAATTACTTTTATGTTGATTTTTCTGTATTGCTCTTAATGTTCTCTTCTGGGCCATTCTTTATGGGTTGTTGTTTCAGTGTTGGTTTTGTGTTTGTTGAGACTCCTGTATTGCATTTCTTATTTTGGTACAGTACATTGTTAATTTGCTTTATGGCTGCATGTATTATCCCCCTTAACATAGTAAGTTTAAACCCAATTTTGACTACTGCCTAACTCTTAAACTTCCTCTGCATCTGAAACAACTATAATTACTGTAGTTTATCCCTCTTTTAATGTGATGGTATTTGTGGTGGCTTCCTACCCCTCAGCTCTCATCTCTCGACCTCCTCCTCCTCCTACTGGTCTACTCACGTAGCCACGTAACCAGGAGCTCCTGCTCTCTTATTCCGGCGTCTGGTTCCTGGACTTGAACTAGCAGCTGCTGGATTCATCAGTCCTTACAGTCAGCACTTGAGAGTCCTCATCCCTGACCTGCTGATTCTGGGTTCACCAGCCTCTGCCGCTCTGTCTTGCTGCCAGCTTGGGATCCACCGACTTACACAACCAGTGATCTAAGTGATCTAAGTGATCTAAGTGATCTCTTAACTGCTGACTTTGGGTTCCTCAGCTTCCATAGCCACGTGAGGCTTGTGCCAGGGCTTGAGACATTCAGCTTCTGTCATTGCTTGAGCTGTTTCCCATATCTTTATCTATCTGTCTATGTATATTATAAATCTTTCCTTGTACCTACACATGTTACTGGTTTTGCTTCCCTAGAAAACCCAGCCTAAGACAGTATTACAGTTGTCATGATATGATCACAGATTCCCTCATTTTAGTACTGTAGCTTTGATTAAGTTTTGTGACTTCCCTAACTGTTTAGAATTTTGGATGATGTGTCCTGAATTGTCACCTTAAATATATATTTAATGGTTCTGTTTTTCTAAGGGAAGAGCTTCTTTCAACATTTCATGTAATTTTGGTTTAGTTTTTATTAAGTCTCTAATCTTCTCTTTGTCTTCAGAAGTCTTAATATCACCATTGTATTTGATGGACAGTTTTGCAGGATGAATAATTCTTGGATGGAAGTTTTTTTCCTTCAGGGCTTTGAATGTGTCTACCCAGGGTTTCCTAGCTAGTATTGTTTCTTCAGAGAAGTCAGATGAAAGACTACAGGGTTTCCGTTGGAGTGTTAGCTTTGCTTTGAGCCTTGCTGTCTTCAGAAGCATCTGTTTATGTTTCATCTTGTTAAGCTTGATTATAATATGTCTTGGTGTCTTTCTTTTTGGGTTTAGCTTTGTGGTGTTCAGTAAACATCTTTGATACCTGTGTTCTCTTTGCTCATAATCTCAGGAAAGTTTTCTGTCAGCATCTCTATAGCAATACTCTCTATAATGTCATTAATCCCTCCTTGTTCAGGAACTCCAATTAAAGATAAATTATTCCTCTTAATGGAGTCCCACATGTTTCTTAGTGCTTCTTCATTTTTCTTATTTCTTTTCTCTGATTTCACCTCATAAATGCTGATGTTAATTACTCTGTCTTCGAGGTCACTGAGTGTAACTTCTGTCTCTTCAATCCTACTCTTTTGGCTTTGGATTGAATTATCTAACTCTGTAATTTTGTTATTGATCCAATATATTTCAGATCATTGATGTTCCATCAGTTCAATCAGCTTACTAAAATTTTCATTTTGCTCTACTGCATTTTGTTTAATCTCTAGGAGGGTTCTATGTATAAATCTTTTGTACTAGACCTCCAATCGATTCAGAAAAGCTTCTTCATCTGGGAAATTTTTTGAATCTTTATTTTGGGAGTTTTCTGGAGCATTTGAAGGCTGCTTCTTTAAATGATTGATTATGGTCTGCTACCTATGTGCCATCTAGACATTGTTTGATTTCTCTGGTATTGGATGTCAAAGAATTGTTGGTTACCAGCTGTCTCTAATACTGTACAGATTTACCCCAGGTGGACTCTCTGGGGTGGAAGTCTCTGTTGAGTGGCAAAGAGGCTGCCCTACTTATGGAAAAACTGGGGGCTGTCAGCCAACCTTACAATATGAGTCAGAGAAGAGTGGGAGGAAAAGATGCTGGGCCTCTCAACAGGCAGATCTCCAGGCAAATACATAGGCCTCTCAGCCTTGAAAGTAAACTTCACTTCTATATGAGGAGCTGTCCAGGTGTTGAACTAGGAGCTGTCCAGTGTGCTGGCCAAAACAGGCAGTCAGGAGCAGCAGACTTTGCCTTCCAGCTGATAATGAAAGTGTATTGCCAGCTGTTTGTGGAAGCTGCAGTTCTCTAATACTGTGGAACAGCAGAAGCAGAGGTCAGATGGCTGCTGGCTCATTTTTGAGAGGGGAAGATTAGTCTGATACTGGTGCCTAGTCAAATATGCTAGGTCCTAGGGTTCCCCAAATGTTCAGTGCTCCATATAAATATCATCCAGGCCTTAATTCTCAGAGGGAAATGAGGAGACGTGTGTCTATTCTGCCATCTTGTAATGGAAGTATTTTTTAGCATAATTTTTCTTGTACCAACTTTTAGCCTCTTCGTCTAGTTTGTTATCGTTTTATACTTAAGAATCTATTCTGAGTATTTTGATACAAAAGTCATGAACCTTATTTCAAATGACTGCCCATTTGGCTGTCTATCTTTAGGTATAATCACATTTACTAAACACTTGCAGTAATACTAGACATTTGGTGTGTATCTGTTTTAAAAACCAATTATTATGCATTACAGCTCAAAGAGCATATTGTACCTTAATCTCTGTCTACCTTTTTGGTTGTATATTTAGGAAAACCCCTTGATCATAATGATGGCTTAATCTGTGCCCTCCCATGGGCCAAACCCTGTACAGATGCTTTGTCTGTGCTTGCTACATTTCTCCTGACAGTAGCCTGGTAGAATTGGCACCATGAACCCCTACATTTTCAGATGAGAGCCTTGAGGTACAGGGATATTGAGTGACTGGTACTTTTCTGTGATAGCTACTCAGCAAGTCACTACCAAGCTCTCTTTTGCACTAAGGCCATCTGATTCCACACACCTTCAATCTCTCTACTGTGTTGAAGGCCTGGGCATTTTTCCAGGCTTTCTGCATACCAAGTTGCTGGGTTTCTGCAAACTCTCTGTCCTGAGCTAGGCTGTGTCAGTGTCCCTGTTGTTCAGTGGGAACCTCTTCCTTCCTACAGGGCTGCTGGGAAAATCAGTGGGGCCATGCCTGTCAAGGCCTAGGAGAAGCCTGGTATATGGTTAGTGTCCATAGAAGATGACTGTTGTCACTTCTGTGAGCCCTCTACATCATGGGCCCACTGAGAACAGGCCTACCATCTTGCTTACTTTTGTGTTGCTGTTGGTTGTCTTTGAGTCAGCTCTCACCTATAGTGACCCAGTGTCTAACAGAAAGAAGTGTTGCTTGGCCCTGTGCTATCTTCATGGTGGTTTGTATGCGTGAGTCTGTTGTAACCACTGTGTATTTTGAGTGCCTTCTAAACCAGGGAGCTCATTGTCCAGCTTTTTCACAGACAGGAATTCTGTTGTGGTCCATAGGATTTTCACTGACTAATTTCTTCTAGTAGTAGGTTTCTAGGCCTTTCTTCTTAGTCTGTCTTAGTCTAGAAATTCTGCTGAAACCTATGCACCATGGGTGACTCTGCTGGTATTTGAAATACTAGTGGCATAGCTTCTAGTAGTGCAGCAGCATGCAAGCCACCACAGTAGGACAATCTGACAGGGAGGCTGTTTTCTCCTTTCTTCTCTTAAGTATCACCTTCCTGTCCTGGGGCCCAGAGGACTAAGTTTAGAAGACCACAGCATTTCCCCAGGCCCTCTTCCATCTTGGAGTTTTACTCACACACACGGCTGATCTTTAACTCTTCCTTGTCTTAGTGCCAGTAGCCCACTCATTAGACCATTTACTCACAAGAGGAGGGTGCTTCTTCTGATCCCAAGCCACAGACTACCAAGTGACCATGTGCTGTAAACCTTCATATCCACGTAGGACATTGGGCTTCTCACAGAAGGATCAGAATCTTCAGCCTTCAACCCCCAAAGAGAGCTAGAACCCATCACTGCATATGGGAGGGATGGGGCTGGGCCCCATGCAGACATGCTCACTGTCCTTGGTCTCTCTTGCTCCCAGGTGGTTGAGTCTTTAGACACTTAACATGTCCCTCCTTCCCCTTAAGTTGGAGCAGCCATGTCAGGCACTTCCCAGAATGCTGTCTTTTCCTCAGCAGATGTGGGAACTCTCTGGAGCCTCTGGAAGGGCTTCTCTTAGGCAGAGCTGATGTGATATACTCCATTTTGCCCTTGAGGTAAAAGACACCCCATTAGGGCAGGGCTGTGATGAGACTCATTCAGGTGTACTGACTGTGCCCTGGGACCTGCAAACAGGCAAATGTGAGCTAGCAACATCCCATCCAGGACTGACAGAAAGAAGTTAAACTCAATCTTTCTATTCTACACTGGTCTCATTAGATTTCCAATAGATTTCATGCTTTCAAATTGTATTTGCCACACAAAGACATTTGGGGTTTCTTGGAGCTCTTGTGGATATGAGGCTGGCAGGGAGTATGGAGTGGCTCTGTGAGCAGGGAAACTTGCAGACAGGGCATAGGGAAGGTGATCAAAGAAGGGAAACCAAAGGGCTGCCCCACTGGGAGAAGATCCTTGCCACAGTGCCCTGTACTTAGATTGACTGTCCCACCCATGCTCAATATCCATCTCTGTAAGCTGGGAGAAGGACATCCATTTCTGTAGAGCAGCAGGACTGGGTGTCTCCTCTGGGTATACTCAGTGACCTCTACCAGTAAAGAAGAAACTGGATACCTTGGAGAAGCCATCAGAACCGAGGTGTGTGGTAGCCACAGCCTTCTTGCCATCTTTGATCCTTGGAGCCAGGGCTGGGGAATGAGTCAGTTCAGGTACACAGGCTTCATGGCTGCATAGGCGAACTCCAAGCAACATGTGCAACCCAGGGTGTCTTTGAGAGGACTCTTCCCAGCAGTTGCCCTTGAATGAGTGTGATGGTTACAATTGCCTATAGTCTTGGCTGGGGTATGATTTTCAGTGTTTATATGTGATCACTCCCATGATGAGATCTGCTGTGAGTAACCAGTCTGTTGAAAATGAGTTTCCTTGGGTATGTAGCTTGCATCTGAATATAAGCAAACATTCCAGTGTTTTCTTGCTCAAGGTCCTGCAGTTTTGTCTCACCTCTGGTTCTTGGGACTTGAGCTAGCAGCTGATCTGTTGAACCTGGGGATTGTTGATCTTCACAGTCTGTGAGCAAGAGCCTTGCTTTGGACCTGCCAGTCTTGGGTTTGCCAGCTCCTGTGCTGCGTGAATCAGTAGAAGCCTCTATCCTGATCCACAAACTTGTAACATTCTAGAGTCTGCAACTGTGGGAACAATTTCCTTGATATAAACCTCTCTCTGTCTCTCCTTCTCTACATACCTTTCACTGGTCTTGCTATTTTAGAGGGGTAGTGTAATACAGGCAAGGAAGGTCAGTCGGGGAAGGATAAAGGAGACAGAACAAGAAGTCACAGGCCAGAGGGGCTAGAGGGCAGATGAAAAGGATGGAGAGTAGACTCCAGGGGAGGTGCCCAGGTCCAGCATTTGGGCTGTCTTGCTGGCTCTCATCTTGCTACCTGGACAACATACTTGTCCTTTTTCTCCTCTTTCTCTTTCCCTGTTTCTTCCCTCTCTGTTGTTCTCTTTTGATCCCACCAAAAGGCCTGGGTCATTAAGCCCCTAGTTCTCTAATCATCCAGTGCATAGCCTCACATATGTCTAAAACTACCCTACCAGACTCATTTGGAGAATGGCCATGGCCTATGCTCTAATGTACCCCTCTGTGGAGCTCACTGGCACCTTCTTGTCCTTCCTTTCTGTCTCTTCACAGGAACGGATAATCTCAGGGCTGGCTGTTTCTTTTGTCAAGTTCCTCAGAGGGGTCTGTCCCCTGCTCCCAGGCTTTTGACCACTTTTGCTACCCTGTGTGTTCTCTAAATGTGTTGAACACCGTTTCCAGTTTCACAGATTCCTAGCCATGTGATCACATTTGTCATACTCATGCATACACATGTCTATTCATGCCCACATATGTGTATGCATGTGTAGGCACATGTTTATATGTATGCATGAAAGCATACCCTTTGTTCCCTTTCTAAAACACCAGAAAAACTGGGCTGCATCATTGATCTCACGCACTTGGGCCATTGTGGGAAGGCTTTGTCTTTAGGTTAGCTTCATTCTAGATTGCTTCTTTTAGTGTGTTTATTTTTCTCTCTCTCAACCAGAAAATCACATTTGATCAGCTGTAGACAGCAATCAGATACCAGAACATTGGGATTTTGTTTAGGAGGCAGCCCCTCCAAAGCATGTATGGATTCTGTGGGATGAGATGCCAGTCGTTGGGGAAATAGACACAGATGGGAGAGAGGAATGAACTAGTACTGTGCTGAGCTTTGAAGCCATGACTTCTGGATTTGGGTTGGAGTATGCTGTCTGCCTCTTTGTCTCCCTTATCTCCTCTGCTGTTAACCTACCTTGATGACAGCGGCAGCAGGTGCCAGAGGTGCCCTAGTGGCAGCACAAGTGTCTGGCCCTGTGCTATTGGCCATGCTGCACATGGCAGCCCATTGATAGGCAATGGGCTCTGCCTTTCACCTTTCCCAACTCCTTTCCCTGCTGCCTATCAGCAGTTCTACACCAGGGAGAGGAGGAGGACCAGACACAATAGGGGCTGCATTGCTGATTCATCTGGGTCATAACCCTGATCTCATTCAGAATCTCATGGGTGCCAAGCAGTAGATCTGCCCACATAAGTCTCCTAGGAACTTGTATCAGTATCCAACCCTGAGTGTCTCCCACATCCAGCCTACTCATCCCACACCCACGTCTAAGCCCAGAGCTTCCAATCTCAGTTCACGTGCAGCTAGCTTCTTGCTCATTCCAGCATCATAAGTTCTAACTGCTCCTTTGGCACCGGTGGTCCCCAACCTGGAGTGTACCTGGGGGCCTGTCCACAGTATTGTCTAACTGCTCCGTGGAACTCTTACTCTTCAGCTGGTACACTGTTCTGTAGAAAGGCACCCATGGTCACAAAGATACAGGGTGTGGGGATGAAGTTCTCTGTAGGACTCTTCAGGCCTTGGTTTGCTCCACTAGGGGACTGAGTGTGAACCTTTTCCCAGGCTTTTTTTGACCACAGGAATATTTTCAACTTAGAATACCTACTGACACCTCAGACCTACAGTTTGGCAGCACTATTCACAGTGGCCAAAAGAGACCCAAACTAAATATCCATCAACAAATGAGTGATAAAATGTGGTGCATACGTATAATGGAGTACTAATCCCATAAAGAGAAATGAAGTCCTGATAACCTGTCACAACACAGATAGATCTCAAAAACTTTATGCTGAGTGAAGTCGGTCACAAAAACACAAATCTTGTGTGAGTCCACTCATTTGAAATATCGAGAAGAGCGAAGTGTATAGGGATCAAAGTTTATTAGTGGTTACCATGGATGGCTGGGAGGGGAAGGAAAAAGAGAACTCAGTGCTTAAGGGATACTGAGCCTTCGTTAAAGGCAATGGAAAATTTGGAATTGGATAAGGGTGGTAGTTGAATGATACGGTGACTATAAGTCAATGTCACAACTGTACATTTCGAGAATGTTGAAGTGATGAGTGTTTTGTTACATTTATATTTATCACAATGACAAAAATACAATTTGGGGAAGAGTTTTGTGAGAAGGAATGTGTTCATAAATGATATTTTTACTTGTGTTCTTGAAAGTGAGTCTAATGGATATTGTCAAAGCAAATCTTACTACAAATATTTATTGTGCACCTTCTGCGTGCAGTGTATCTGGTGGCTGCCTTGTGGTGTAGCAGATTTTTCTACCCATGTGATATTCTGTGATAGAACAGGGCACCTTAATTTCAGCTTCTCTACAAGGTTTCCTTCTGGGGTTGGAACATCTTTATTACAGAAAGAGCCCTCTCTGAGTGAAATGCAATCATTTACTGCTTCACAGCTACTAAGCTGACATTTAGAATTCAGGTGTCACTGGAGAGCACTTGAGTACCATGCTATCCAGGATATTATGACATGGGTTACATTTCTCCTGTAGGGCTGATCCCTGGCAGATCACCCCATTGCAGGGGGGTCTTCTGATTTGCCATTAGCTGAGGAGTGAATTTCCACCTGCTTGAAAGAGTTCAGCAAGGGGAAAGGATAACGGGGAAGGAGAGAGAAGGGGAGGAGAACGGAATCAGAAGACAAGAAAGCGAGGCCCGGATAGTGCCTGGCACCTGGTGGGGACTTCATACTGCTGTCTGTATCTGTTGTGAATGTGAGAGGAACAGGGATTTTACTTGTTTTAGGTATGATGGACATTTGCATAATAATAGAATTTGATGAGGGCTGTGATAATGCAAACATAAAAGATAAAGTATGTATTTCACTCCACATAGCCTCCCAAGGCCTTAAATTCCTAGGGAAGTTGAATAAACCATTTAAAAGTCCTAAGGTGAGTTTGGAAGCGTAGTGGCAAAGTGCTATGTCTGCTAACCAAAAGATCAGCAGTTTGTGCTCTTGGAAAACTCTCTGGAGCAGTTCTTCTCTGTCTGTAGGGTTGCTATGAGTCAGAATCACATCAATGGCAGTGTTTTTTGTTTTTTTTTTTTTTTAAAGTGAGTTTAGAGGTAAAGTGTAATCTTGGGGAAGTCTCTGTGGTCTGGGTGGACTTCAAGGCCCTCACATACAAAATGGGAAAATCTATCTGGGCCACACTCAGTGCCTACAGGGACCTAGCCAGGATTGTAGATGAGTGAAGGGAGCCAAAGGGCAAGGGAATGGAGAGGGATGGGAGTACCAATTATTTCTCTCCCTTAACAATGAGATATAGTTTATATAGCATAGTATTTGCCCTTTTAAAGTGGTTTCAAGTACAATTACCAGTTTGTGTAGCCAGTGTTGTGGCACTGATTCCAACTAATAGTGACCCTATAGAACAGAGGAGACCTGATTGCCAGGTATTGTCTCTTATAGAGCTACTGGTAGTTTTAAACCTTCAGCCATGTCCACGAGCAGCTCAACCCTTACCTGTTGCACTGCCAGGGCCCATTCATGCAACCATTACAAACTAAGTGCTGTTGAGTCAGTTCTGACTCATAGTCTTCTTATAGGACAGGATAGAACTTCCCCATAGAGTTTCTGGTAGATTAGAACTGCTGAGCTTTTGTTTAGCGGTCTAACACTTAACCATTGGTACCACACAGGCACCATGCAACCATTACCACTATCTAATTCAAGAACATCTTCATCACCCTAGGAAAAGCCCCTCCTTTACCCATTGGTAGTACCCATGAGTCCCCATTCCCTGTTCCTCCCTGCCCCTGGCAACCAGTAATCTATTTTCTGTGTCTGTAGATGTGCCTTTTCTGGACATTTCATATAAATCATACAGTATACAGCCTTTTGTGTCTGGCTTCTTTCACTCAACAAAATGTTTTCAAGTTTTATCTGTGTTGTCACATGTATCAAGACTTGATTACTTTTTATGACTAAATAATATTTTGTTGTTAGCTAACTGGGACTTCCTAAAAATCAATCCAACTTTTATGCACTTCAAAAACTTTACCAGAAGAGTGAAAAGAAAACCTACAGATGGGGAAAAAATTTGGGTATTGACATGTCTGATAAGGTTCTAATCTCTTAAAATATACGAGATACTGCAATACCTCCACATGAAAAAGACAAATAACCCAACTGAAACATAGGCAAAGGATATCAAGAAACACTTCACCAAAGAAGCCATTCAGATGCTAATAGACACATGAGGAAAGGCTCATAGTCATTAGCCATTAAAAAAGCAAGCCCACTACCTTCAAGTCACTTCTGTCTCATGCAAATCAAAACTACAATGACATACTGTCTCACCTCAACAAGGCTGGCACTATTCCACAATACACAAAATAATAAATATTGGAAATACTGTGATGACACTAATATTTATGCACTGCCATTGTGAATGGAAAATGATGCAACCACTTTGGAAAATGATTTGGCACTTCCTTAAAAATGTAGAAATAGAAGCATCGTACAACCCAGCAATCCCACTCCTTGGAAGATAGCCCAGAGAATTGAGAGCTGTTATGTGAATGGGCATATGCACACTATGTTCATTCCAGCATTGTTCACGGTAGCAAAGAGACAGAAACAACCCAGGTGCCCATCAACAGGTGAGTGGATCAGCAAATGATGGCACATACACACAATGGCATACTATGCAACCATGAAGAAGAAAGATGAATCTGAGAAAGATCTCACACTGATAAATCTGGAAGGCATTATGCTGAATGAAATCAGTCACAAAAGGACAACTATTGTGTGAAACCACTATTATAAGATTCAGGAAAAGGCTTAAACACAGAAGAAACCATCCTTTGATGGTTACAAGGATGAGAAAAGCAGGGAAGGATTCACTAACTAGCTAGTAGACCAGGATCATCTTCAGTGAAGGATAGTATATAATACAGGGGAAGTCAATACAACAAGGCCAAAGCAAAAGCTATTAAGTTTCCTGAACACACCCATACACTTTGAAGAACACATTGTCTTGTATGTGGGGACCATAGTTTCAAGGGACATCTAGGTCTACCAGCATAATAGAGCTTATTAAGAATTTTTTTTTTTTTTTTTTTTTTTTGATGAGTGGCATCTGGGGTCTTAAAAGCTTTCGAGCAACCATTTAAGTTGTATCAATTGATCCCAACCCACTTGAGCAAAGCAGAATGAAGAACATCAAAGACACAAGGAAAGTATTAACCTGAGAGACAGAGAGGGCTGCATAAACCAGAGACTCCATCAGCCTAAGATCAGAAGAACTAGATGGTGCCCAGCTACCACAGATGACCACTCTGACAGGGAGCATAACAGAGAGTCCCTGACAAAGCAGGAGAAAAGTGTGTAGCAGAACTCAAATTCATGTGAGAGACCAGACTTAATGGCCTAACAGTGACTGGGGAAACCCCAAAAACTATGTTCCCCAGGCACTCTGTTAGCCTACAACTAAAACCATTTCCAAAGCCCACTCATAAGACAAAGCCCACTCATAAGTCCTTAAAAGAAAAACAAACAAACAAAACGCGTGCAGCATATGCACCTTATTTTCACATACACAAGACCAAATGGATGTTTGCTGTCTGCAGGCAGGATGAGTAGGTAGGAAGGGACAGAAACTGGTTAAATGGACACAGGGAACCCTGGAGTGGAAAGGGGGAGTGTGCTGTCACATTGTGGGAATTACATCTATTGTCATACAACACTATGTATATAAATTTTTTATTAGCAATTAACTTGAGCTATAAACTGTTGCCTAAAGCACAATAAAAAATTCTGTTGTGTAAATATACTATATAATCATTTCTCCATTCATTATTTGATGCCCATTTATGTTGTTTTCACTATTATGACTGATTCTGCTATGAACATTCATTTCTACATGGGCATATACTTTCATTATCTTGAGTATATACCTAAAAGTGGAATTGTTGGATTAGATAGTGACTTTGTGTTTAACATTTTGATGAACTACCAAGCTATTTTCCAAAATGGCTCTACCATTTTATATTCCTACCAGTGATCAAACCAGCAATTTCTGCACATTCTTACCAACACCATTTTCGGTCTATTTGATTATAGTCCTAGTAGTGGGTGTGAAGTCGTACCTTATTGTGAGTTTGATTTGCAATTCCCTAATGTTTTAGTCAGCTAGGGCTGCTCTAACAGAATTACCACAGAGTGGATGGCTTTAACAGAGGAAGATTTATTCTTACACAGTCCGGTAGGTTGCAAGTCCATATTCAGGGTGTCTGCTCCAGGGAAAGGATTTCCCCTTGTCGGCTCTGGAGAAAAGTCCGGCATTGCATCAGTTTTTGTCCAGGGAACGTCTTGGCACAGGAACCTCAGGTCTCAAGGATGCGCTCTTCTCCCAGTGCTGCTTTCTTGATGGTAACGAGGCTCCCGATTCTCCTTGTTTCTTTTTCCCTTTTTATCTCTTGCAGGCTGAAAGCATTAAGGGTGAGGCAAGCCATACTCCAGGGAAACTCCCCCTACAGCAAAGCAAGGAAGTAATCCTATGCAGGAATTTACAGCCCCACCCCAATCCTTCAACATACAGTTTAGCGAAACCACACAATGGAGGACAGTCCCAAGATACTGGGAACCATATCCCAGCTACATGGCTACACATATTTTTGGGGGGACACAATTCAACCCATGACACCTAAGAACAAATGATATCTAGAATCTTTTCATATTTTTGTTTGCCATTTGCATATTTTTGGAGAAATAGCTATTAAAATCTTTTGCCCAATTTTTAATTGTTTTTCATTAGTCTTCTTAATTTGTAAGAATTCTTTACATATTCTAGACTAATCTCTTATCAGAAATGTAGTTTGTAAGTATTTTCCCCTGTTTTGTGGATTGTCATTTTGCGTTGTTGATAGTATCATTTGAAGCAAGCTAGCCAAGTGAAGCAAAGAAACTTTTAATTTTGACATTTATCTATTTTTAACTTTGTTGCTTTTGGTATCGTATCCACAAAACCATAGCTTACTGCAGCATCATGAAGGTTTATGTCTATGCTTTTTTCTAAGAATTTTATGGTTTAGTTCTTATATTTAGGCCTTTGATTCATTTTGAGTTTGTATTTGTAGTGTGTACTATTAAGACAATTTAGTTTAAAAACAAAAAAAAATGAGCAGACCATCTTGGGGTCACCAGTTTGTAAGTTCTCAGCAGAAATTCTCTAAGGACTGTGCGTTCTGCCTCTGTCAGGCTGCTAGGTCTGTTGTGAGTTAGTCGGAAGTGAACCAGGATCCAAACGGAGACCATTTGGAACAGGACTTCCGGTAACTGTAGAGCTAGTGGCTGCTGTCCCGAGGAAGGCAAGATTCATATGCCTATGGTTTTGAGCAAGCCCTGGAGCTGGATGAACTCCTGTGACTTCAGGCTTGGTGTGCTGTCTCATAATTTGTGATTTCTGGGCCTGAATACAGACTGAACTCCAGAGATCTGGGTCCCTTTGCTCGCTTTGCTATAGCCAGGTATGTGATTCTAGAACAGTCACCAGACTACTCTGAGGATCGAGTTGTTGCTCTGAAGCATAGTATCAGTGGCCTTGTATTAAGGATCCTGATGATTGCTTGAATCCAACTAACACGTAGTTTGATTATGGAAATGTTGAGTAGTGTGTCCACAAATGAATATTACAGAAATATGAGAGAAAATGGTTCTATGGTTGTATGGTTGAGAAACACTAAATCAACACAACAGGTCTATGTTTAGAAGAGGGATATGCCACACAGAATTTCTGGCATTTATGTAACTGTGGAAGAACTATTGTGATAAGTGAATGCTGTTAGTTTCCAATAATATGAGTGACATGACCATCAGACAGCTGGACTTTTGTGTGATGCTGTGTGGTTCAGATGCCATGTTATCCCACCTGGTTGTAAAGTTATTGGTCCCCGGAGTAAGTTTTACATTCTGGTGCTGATTGAAAGAAGTCCCATCAAGCTGGCAGAGCCCTGCCATAAACCTAGGGTATGGAGAGGAATTCTACTAGGTCCTTAATGTATTGCAGTCTTTATTCCTGTTGCATACCTTCTTCTTTTGGGCAGCAATGAGAGGCCAGTATATGAAGGAACCTGGAACCCATCTGATCTCTTCCAGACCAGTGTACCTTTGGTACTGTAATAGTTGGAAAACTTGGGGTGTTGCTGTGCAAATAGTTTGTGCCCAGCATTGTTGTTGTCAGGTGCTGTCAAGTCATTTTCAACTCATAGTGACCCTTTGCACAACAGAATGGAACACTGCACAGTCCTGTGTCATCTCCACAATCATTTTTATGCTTAAGCTCACTGTTGCATCCACTGTGTCAATCCATCTTGTTGAGGGACTTCCTCTTTTTCACTGAGCCTCTGCCTTGCCGAGCATTGTGTCCTTCTCCAGGGAGGGATTCCTCTTGATAACATGTCCAAGTATGTAAGATGCAGTCTTGCCATCTTTGCTTCCAAGGACCACCCTGGTTGTACTTCTTCCAGAACACATCTGTTTGTTCTTTTGGCAGTCCATGGTACATTCAACATTCTTCTCCAACACCACAATTCAAAGGCATCAATTCTTCTGTCTTCCTTATTCATTGCCCAGGTATCACATGCATGTGATGTGACTGAAAATACCATAGCTTGGGTCAGCAGCATCTTAGTCTTCAAGGTGAAATCTTTACTTTTCAACACTTTAAAGAGGTCCTTTGCAGCACGTTTTCTCAGCGCAGTGTGTCTTTTGATGTCATGACTGCTATTTCCATGGACATTGATTCTGGAACCAAGTAAAATGAAATCCTTCACAACTTCTGTCCTTTCTCCGTAATGTTGCTTACTGCTCCAGTTGTGATAACATTTGTTTTACCAGCAGTAAAATTGCCAGGCCACTTTGAGGCGCTAGATATTTGGAGAAGTCCCCAGCCCAGAAAGGTAAGGAAGGGACAGGCAAGGCCACTATGTAAGATGATTGTCCTCTTTTGTAAGCCCCATTGTGAAATTTGAGTGGTAGTAACAGTAGTAGCATCAAAACCTACCCAAGATTGGGGGAGAATATGAATAGATATCAGCTCAAAACTGATTTCTGTGAGGTGGAGGTCAGACATATGTCCACTCTCCAACCTTTTAACTGGTTCTGACTCCAGCTGCGCCTTCCATAGCACTCTGTACTTCTCTTCTGTTTTTGATAATCCATTGCAGTGGTTACAGAGATGCCACAAGCCATACTTACAGTTAAGTGGTTTATTAAGGAACAGGGTGCAACTTGCAGTCAGTGTTAGTGGTCTGCAAGTCAGAAGCAGGATCAGGAAGCGTGTAGGCAAAGCTTCTTTTCTTTGCTGCAAGACAGCTCTCTCAGCTCTACTCTACCATGTAGTCCTCCTCTCGGCCCTCTAAAGACAGGCTCCTCTTGGAGGACACAATTCAACCCACGACAGTTATTAAAGAAATTCAAATCAAGACAACAGTGAGATACCATCTCACCCCAACAAGGTTGGCCGTGATCCAAAAAACACAAAACAACGAATGCTAGAGAGGCTGTGGAGAAACTGGAACCCTCCTACACTGTTGGTGGGGTTGCAAAATGGTCCAGCCTCTTTGGAAAGCAATCTGGTGCTTCCTTAAAAAAATGGATATTGATATACCATTTGACCCAGTAATTCCACTACTTGCAATATATCCTACAGAATCAAGGCCTTTCACACCAATGGGCACATGCACAGAATGTTTATTGCAGCACAGTCCATGATAGCAAAAACATGGAATCAACCCAGATGACCAACAACAGAAGAGTGGATAGGTAAACTATAGTATATATACTCAGTGGAGCACTACGCAATGATAAAGAATAACGATGATTCCAGGAAACATCTCCTAACCTGGTTTCAACTGGAAGACATTATGTTGAGTGAAAGTAGTCAACGACAAAAGGACAAATATTGTATGAGATGTCTACGATAAGATCTCAAAAACAGACTTGTGTATAGAAGAAAAGACTCTTTGACAGCTGCAAGGGAGGGGAGGGAGGGAGTGGGGGAGGGTTTAGATTAGATAGTTGCTAGGAATCTGGTTGGGTGAAATTGGTGATAGCACACATTAGGAACAAGAACAACATTAAGTAGACTTCAGCATAACATGAGTACTCCTTCCATCTTAACCCAATATTGCAAAGATAGAGTAGCTGGAGCAGGGGGCAGGGGACCATGCTCTTAGGCGAATTCCAGGCCAATTGGCACAGCTAGCATTTTGCTAAGAGGGCTCTCTGCACTCCACATTAGTGAGTGGCATCTGGGGTCTTAAAAGCTTCCAAAACTGCCATCTGAGGGCACAGCAAATGGTCCCAACTCAGTAGGAACGAATGCTCACCGAGGACCAAAATGACATGGGGGAAAGACAACCCAGAAGATAAAGAGACCCACAAGAGTGGGTGCCTGCATCGACTTGGGACTGGAAGAACCGGATGGTGCCCGGCCACCACCAGTGATAGCCACGATGGAGCTCACTAGGTTGAGTCTCACTGGCAACACAAGAATAAAAAGGAGTGCACCTTGAGATCCCCACTAAAAGACCTCAATTGATGGTCCAGCAGTATCGAGGTTCCCCTGAATGCATGCCCCTGGCCCTGATGCTGCCCTTACCCATAAATCATAACGAAGGTCCACTCTTCGGACAGGAATGGGTTGGACTTGGCAATGCAGAGTGACCATATATTGGATGCACTTTATGGTTCTATACATCTATAGGATGTCATCCTGCTGACCTCTGGCTGGAGGAAGGAGAGTGGGTGGAGAGGAGGGGAAAAAGAGACTGTTGGGAAAATGAGACATGTATGGAGCAGAGAGGAATAGTATGCTGTCACCGGACAGGGAGAGCAGTGAAAGCTGCATATAGTTAGGCATGTAAATTTATACGGGAATGTATATTTTCACTCAGTTACATTAAATTAAAAAAAAAAGAAGGTAAGGCTTTAATACACTGACTTGTTGTAAGGATTTATTGGCTTCTTTGTCCGTGGATTGCTGTGGTGTGATAAGACGCTGTGTGGCCCAGAACGCGTAGAGTTCTACTACTGGATATTGGGTTTGAAATCGAAAGGCATTTGATGACTGGTTCTGTTGCAACATATTTATTCTGAGATCCCAGTGGCCTCCCCTTAGTGTTTTGTTTTGGTAATGAGTATAAAAGCTCATGGCTCTAAATACCATCTATATGCCAATAACTCCAAAATTGACATCTGTAGCCCAGACCAGAGCTCCAGAGTCATATATTCACCTGCTGACTTGACATTCCCTCCTGGATGGCTAACAGCATTTCAGACTTAACGTGTCCCACGTGGAACTCTTGATTTTCCTCTTCACCATCTCAGTGAATGGCACTACCAGATCCAGTTGTTCAGTGGAGACAGTTGCGGTCATTCTTGATTCCTGTCTTCCTCAGCATCTCCCCAGCCCTGTGTCCAAGTCACCAGCAAGTGCTATTTGCTCCTACCTCCAGAACATGCTCCAAACCTCTGATTTATTCCATTCCAATTGTAGACCCCCAACCCAGTACACCGTCTTAGCTCCCCTTGACTTCTGAGTTGCTGGTTGTGTTGAGTTGATTCCAATGTGTGTCATAGAAGAACTGTGCTCCGTAGGGTTTTCAATGGTTGATTTTGTTTTTTTTTAAGAAGTGGATTGCCAAGCCTTTCTTTAGATAGGTAGGCTCAAACTGCCAATCGGTCGGTTAACAGCCGAATAGGTTAGCCATTTGCAGCACTGAGGAACATTTGATTTCTGAGAGAGGCTCCTTGCTAATCTGCTTCTACTCTTACTTGGTCAACAGTCCATTCATCACAGCAGCAAACGACTGCTTCAGGAAGTAAACTAGATCAACCACTCCTCTCTTAAAAACCTTCCTGTGACTTCTCATTTCACTGACAATAAAACCCAAGTTTTTTGTCTACCGCCATTGATCCCACTCCCCTCTGTGTTCCCCATGCCCTAGAACTACAGCCACACCAGCTTTCCTCCTTGTTCCCCAGCACCCCGCAATCATTCCTGCTTTTGTATTTGCTATTTGCTTCCAAGACTATTACCCCTGACCTTCTGTGACCTTCCTGGCCGTCTAGGCAGGCTCCTCTCCCAATTCTAGTCACTCTGATTTAACCCTGCTCCATTTTCTCCTAGGCATTTATCAGTACATGAAGTTTTCATAAATGCATTTGTATGTGTGTCTTCTATGTCCTCTTCCCTCCTCCCTCTTACTGGAGTGGAAGCTCTGTGAGAATGACCTTCCCCCCACCATCCCAGACTGGTTTGCTGTTGTAACCTCTGTACCTGGTCCCTAGTAGGTGGTCAAAAATATTTCTTAAGTATTTTTCTATAGTGGAAAACTTCAAACACACTCAAAAGTAGAGACAGGAATATAATGAACACGTTTATACCTATCACCCAGCTTCAAAAATCATCAACCCAAGGCCAGTCTGTTTCGATCCATCTTTCTATGTTAAAGTAAATCTAAAAGATCACATCATATCATCTGTGTCTGTTAAAGATAAGCCCTCTTTTCTTTTTATTGTGTTTTAAGTGAAAGGTTACAATTCAAGTCAGTTTCTCATAAAAAACTTACACACATTTTGTTTAGTGACCCTTGCTGTTCTCCCCACACTGTGACAGCATACTCTTCCCTTCTACCCTGAATTTACCATGTCCACTCGACCAGATCCTGTCCCCTTCTTTGTTTTCGTCTCATTTCTGGACAGGAGCTGCCCAGTTTGTCTCCTGTTATCTACTGATGTCAAGAAGCACACTCTTCACCAGTATCATTTTATGTCTTAGACTAGTTCAATCTTTGAGAAGCTAGGTTCTGGAATGGTCTCAGTTCTGCTAAAAGAGATAACGAAGTCCTTTCTTCTGGGGATCCTCCAGTCTGTCAGACCATCAAGTCTGCTCTTTTTACTAGTTTGAGTTCTGCACTTTGCATTTCTACTGCCCCATCAGAAACTCTTTTTTGAGTTCCCTTTAAGGGGAGTTGTTGATGATAGCCAGGCACCATCTAGTTTTCCCAGTCTCATATTGATGTACTCCCTGATTTCTGTCTCTTGAGCTCTTATTTTCTGTATGTCTTGATGATCATCATTATCTTTTGCTTCAGATAGATTGAGACCTATTAATGCTTCTTAGATGGCCATTTTTAAGTCTCCCGATGCCACTCACCAGAGTGGGGTGCAGAGCATTATTTTCAATCAACTTTGTTATTCCAGTTGACCTAGATGTCCCCTGAAACCATAGTTCCCAGACCACTGCCCCTGCTTCTCTGACCCTTAAGAGGTATTTACATAACATATTAGCTTTTGGTTTTGTCCAGTTGTGCTGACTTCTCCTCTAGTGTGTGTTGTCTCTCCCTTAACCTAAAGTAATTCTTGTCTAGTATCAAATTGGTAAATACCCCTATTCCTCCCTCCCTACTCTTGTAGCCATTACAGAGTGCTTTCTTTTGTGTATAAACTCTTTCTTAAGTCCTTATAACTATGGTTTCACTGTTTGTCCTTTTACAAATGACAAATTTTGATCAGCATAATGCCTTCCAAATTTCTCTATGTTGTGAAGTGTTTCCCAAACTCGTTGTTCTTTATCATTAAGTAATATTCTATTGAGTGACTATACCATAGATTGTTTATCCACTCATCTGTTGTTGGACACTTAGATTAATTCTGTCTTTTTGCTATTGTGGACAGTGCTTCAGTGAACACTGGTTATCATGTGTCCATTTGTGTAGCAGTTCTTACTTCTCTAGACTGTATTCCAAGAGGTGAGATTGCTGAACCATATGATATTTCTACTTCTGACTTGTAAAGAAAATGATGAATCAATTTCCAAAGTGGTTGTACCATTTTATATTCCTACCAGCAGTGTGTAAGTGTTCCAGTCTCTCCACAGCCTCTCCAACATTTGTTATTTTGTGTTTTTTGGATTAATGCCAGCCTTGTTGGGGTGAGATGGTATTTCATTGTAGTACTGAATTGGGTGATTGTGAGGATTTCATTGTATATCTATTAGCCTCCTGAATATCTTCTTTGGTGAAGTGTTTGCTCATATCCTTTACTCCTTTTTTGAATGGTTTATGTGTCTTTTTGTTGTTGAGGTCTTGTAGTGTCTTGCAGATTTTAGAGATTAAATGCTGGCTAGAATTGTCATAGCCAGTTGTTTTTTTCCCTGTCTGTAGGTTGTGTTTTTACTCCTTTCATGAGATATTTGCATGAGCATAAGTGTCTGATTTCTAGAAGTTCCCAGTTGTGTGTTTTCTCTTTCTGTGTATGCCATGTATTAGGCCTGTCAGCATTGTTCCTATTTTTTTCTTCAATAATCTTTGTCATTTTAAATTTTTTATTTAGGTCTTTGATCCATTTAGAGTTAGTTTTTATGCATGGTGTGAATATGGGTCTTGTTTCATTTTTTTTTTTTGCAGATGGATATCCACTTATGCCAACATCACTGTTAAAGAGACTGAGTCTTCCCAATTTACAGACTTTGAGACTTTGATGGATATTTTATGTTTCTTCAGGTTTTCTTTACTCTGCAGTACTCCCTCCAACACTCTGTCTCTCTCTTTTTAAATCTGTTTATTGAAGAAGCCATGTTGTTTGCCCTACAGAGTGTCTAGTAGTCTGTATTTATTGATAACATTCCCGTGGTGGTGTTTAACATGTTCCTCTGTCTCCTGGATTTCTTGTAAGTTACAGGTAAGATCTGGAGGCTTGATAAGAGTCAAATATTCTTTGAAAAGAATATTTTAGTCAAGTATTCTTGCATCAGGAGACATGCCATGTCTGTTGTCTCTGTGATATTAAAAGCATTGATTATCATTGGCTAGATCCAGCATTTCATTAACTGTTTCCACTGGGCTAATTTCGACTCATGATGACCCTGTGTGTATCAGAGTAGAACTGTGCTCTGCAAGGTTTCATTGGCTGGTTTTCAGAAGTTGATCATCACACCTTTCTTCTGAGGCTCCCCTGGGTGAACTCAAATCCCCAACCTTTTAGTTAGTGGTGAATATATTAACTGTTTGCACCACCCACGGACTCTAGTTATTCACTTGCCAACACCAAACCCATTGCTCCCCAGTTGACTGCAACTCATTAATGACTCTGTGTGACAGAGAACTGTCCCATAGTGTTTCCAAGGCTGTAAATCTTTATAGATGTAGACTGCCACATCTTTCATCCATGAAGCAGCTGGTAGATTGGAACCCACTGACCTTTTGGTTGGCAGTCAAGCGCTTAACCATTGTGCTACCAGGGTACCTTGGTATGTTATAAGGGTTTGCCAGATGTTACTATTCTAATTCTACTGTTGATTTTGCATATGTAGCAGGAATATTTTTATAGGTTAAAATTATTTGGTTACTCTGAGGTATAGTTTGTGTAGGAAAGGCAGATACTAACTCTAGATTCTTTCTCCTGATGTTTTCAAAATAATGAGCTGGTCTCTATAGCCTCTAAAGTGAACCAGTGAGGTTTTTATAACCATGAGCTCATAGGTCTAAACATACTTCATGCATTTCAATCAATACAGATCTATTGAATTAATAAGTAATTGTACAGATGCAAGGTTAGAACTGTCTGTAAGTTTGTTTTGCTTTCCCCAGACTTTGTATTTCTCAATTTTATAGTCTGTTCTTTCTGGTGTTGCCCCACCTACTTGGCCATTATGTAGTTTTCTTCTAGGGTAAATTTAATTCCTTAAATATTTTCTACTCAGTACTGCTTAATTTTACTGGACAACATGAGTCCTGCTTTCATTGATACCCTTACCCGTCTGCTACTCAACAGAACCATTTCAGTTAGATCTTGAATCACTTCATTACCAAAACCCACTGGTGTGTTTCCCACTAGGGAAGGCACTGGTCACTTACCCTGTGGCACTGATCTAGACCTGGCTATGCCTTGACTTTGGGCCACTCACTTCACCAGATCATCAAATTTCTATGAACCATTACATTTTGGGTAGCTCTTTGGCTCTACTGTGACTGAGTGAGGTAACAGCATCATAGGGACCAGCAAGGCCACAGTGGGATGGAAAAGAAAGTTGGAGGAGTGGACAGTCCTAGGTGAGAATCACCATGCATCATTCAGCTAGCTTTTCAAAAGGAGGTGTACTGGAATGCAACAGCTATTCTCTGTGTGGTTTTCTTTAACCACATTCTGGAGTTTAGTGGGGAGCAGAAGGTGCCAGAACATTAGAAAGGTTTCTAGGTGTGTCTGGTAGCCTCTCAAAGAAGAAAGGGTAGGTTCTGGATACAGGAAGCTGTTTTCAATGTATAGGCCTTTAAGCACAGAAAACTCATGCCACTGAGGAAGTGATTAAATAAAATCCAGTTGTGGCTGCTCCCCACCTTCAGTTCATCTCCCTCACCTGTTGTGGCTGCTCTCCCTGGAGGCAGAGGCAGCCTTGCCAGGCACCCTGGCAGCTTTACCCGTCTGGGAATTCAGACATTCAAATTGCCAGAGTCTGCTGGCTTTTTCCTTTTGTCTGCTGCAGGATTAGATTGCATGGGAATCAATGGCAGCCCTCCACGAGCTTTCTGATTAGCAGGCCTGCTGCTGTGTTGTCTGCAGCCCAGCTTCCCGTCATAAGGCCCGTGCTCTGCCAGCACGTGACCCAAGTCCCAAACAGGAAATCAGTTTATCTGATGCTCACATAGACCCAATGAGGAAGCTAGTGACGATGAAATGTCTCTTTCTCCTGACTCCTGATGCTTGCTACCTGCCAATAGCTAATGGTCCCTTGGGCTTTGTGTCCCCTCCAGTACAGAGCTTGACTAATTACTGGGGTGTGGTGACTTACAGGTCATTCATTATCAGTAGCTCCTCTCACTGATGGCCTAAGGCTCATCCCACTACCTCCCATCACTCTCACATTTCTCCTCCATCTGCTAATTCTTCTTTTTTTTAATGTAGTAAAATATAGTCTGTCATTATTGTTAGGTTGTTGTTCAGTTAGTTTGAATTCATAACAACCGTGTGTACGATAGAACAAAATACTGCCCAGTCCTACGCCATCCTTACAATCATTGGCTTGTTTGAGCCCGTTGTTATGACCACTTTGTCAGACTATCTCATGAGGATTGTCCTCTTTTTCCCTGACTGTGCTTTAGCAAGCATGGTGTTCCTCTCCAGGGACTTGTCCCTCATGATAACGTGTCCTAAGTACATGAGCTGAAGTCTCACCATCGTCACATCTCAGGAGCATTCTGGCTATACTTCTTATGAGAACACCAACAAGGAATCAGTTCTTTGATCTTCATTATTCATTGTCTAGCTTTCACATGAATATGAGGTGATTGACAATACCGTGACTTGGGTCAGGGGCATGTCAGTCTTCAAGGTGACATCTTTTCTTTTCTTTTCTTTTTTTAGTAGTGATTTAGGTGAAACTTTACAGCTTAAGTTAGTTTCTCATACAGCAGTGTTTATACATGTGGTTATGTGACTACGAACTTCCACTTTCTCTCCTTGGTTTCCTGTGTCCATTCAACCAGCTCTCATCCCTTTTCTTTTCTCTGCTCACCTTTGAACAGGAGCTGCCCATGTATTCTCATGTATCTACATGAACTAAGCACATTTTTATGAGTATCATTTTATTTGCTATATGCCAGTCAAATCTTTATCTGAAGACTTGGCTTCAGGAATGGTTTTAGTTCTGGGGTGATAGAGATTCTGAGGTCTGTGTCTTTGGGGATTTCTCTAGTCTCAGTCATACCGTCAGTCTGGTGTTTTTATGTGAATTTGAGTTCTGCACCCAACTGTTCTCCTGCTCCATCAGGGACCCTCTGTTGTGCCTCCTGTGAGAGCAGTCATTAGTGGTAGTGTGACACCATGTAGTTCTTCTGGTCTCAGGCCGGCAGATCTCTGTTATATGTGACTCTTTTTGTATCTTGGACTCGTATTTCCTTGTGTCTTTGTGTCTGTCCTTCTGCTTTGCTCTGGTTGATGGATCTTTAGGTCGCTATTCCCTAGCTTTTAAGATCCCAGATGAGACTCACCAGAGTGGGATGCAGAAGTTTTTTAATAAACTTGATTGTACCAACTGACCTACATGTCCCCTGAAACCGTGGTCCTCAGATGCCTTTACTTGCAACTCTATCCCTCGAAGTGTTTGGTTGTGTTCTGGAAACTGCTTAGCTTTTAGTTTAGTCTAGTTGTGCTGACTTCCCCTGTATTGTGTGTTTTCCTTCCCTTCACCTACAATAATTCTTATCTACTATTTAGTTACCTACTGTCATTGAATCAAGTCCAGCTCATAGTGACAGAGTAGAAATGCCCCATAGAGTTTCCAAGAAGTGCCTGGCAGATTTGAACTGCAAAGCGTTTGGTTAGCAGGCATAGCACTTAACCACTAGGACTTTTAGAAATCCTGGTGGTATGGTAATTAAGTGCTACATCTGCTAACTAAAAGGTCGTCAGTTCAAATCCACCAGGGGCAGTTCTTGGAAACTCTGTGGGCAGTTCTGTTCTGACCTATATGGCCACTGTGAGTCAGAATCAACTCAATGGCAGTGGGTTTGGGTTTTTTGTTTTGATTACTATTTAGGTAGTGAATTCCTCTCTCCCTTCTTCTCCACTTTTGTAACCATCCAAGAATGTTTTCTTTTCTGTTTAAACCTTTTCTGGTATTCTTATGATAGTGATCTCATAAACTGATTGTCATTTTATGATGAATTTCACTGAGCATAATGCCTTCTAGATTCATCCACATTGTGAGAGGTTTCATGGATTCACCATTGTTCCTCATCATTACATGCTATTCTATTATGTGAATATACCCAGTTTGTTTATCCATTCATCCACTGATGGACACCCGGGTAGGTTTTTTCCATCTTTTTGCTATTGAACATGTTTGTTCATGTATCTGTTCATGTGAAGGTTCTTATTTCTCTAGGATGTAGTCAAAGGAATAGGATTGCTGGATCACATGGTACTTCTCTGTCAAGCTTCTTCAGCAAGCACCAAATTGATTTCCAAAGTGATTGTACCATGTGACACTCACACCAGCAGTGTATAAGGTGTTCCAGTCTTTCAACAACCTTTCCAACATTTATTATTTTTTTTTTCCTTTGTATTAATGCTAGCCTTGTTGGTGTGAGATGGTATCTCATTGAATGTGATTTGCATTTCTCAAATGGCTAATGAACATGAGAATTTCGTCATGTATCCGTCAGCCACCTGAATGTCTTCTTTGGTAAAGTGTCTGCTCATAGCATTTGCCAATTTTTTCACTAGGTTATTTGTCTTTTTGTGGTTAAAGTTTTGCAGTGTCTTATGGATTTTAGAGACCAGATCCTCACTGGATATATGATAGCCAAAAGTTTTTTCCCTGTCTGTGGGTTGTCTTGGTAAAGTCTTTTGATGAGGCTAAGTGTTTCATTTTTAGAAGCTCCCAGTTACCTACTTTCTTTTCTGGTGTTTCTGCATTCTTAGGTATTGTTTGTATACTATTTATGCCATGATTTAGGGCTCTTAGCATTGTCCATATATTTTCTTCCACAATCTTTATTGATTTAGGTCTTTGATCCATTTTGAATTAGTTTTTCTGCATCTTGTGAGGTATGTGTCTTGTTTCTATTTTTTTTTTTTAATGCAGACAGATATACAGTTTGCCAGCATCATTTGTTAAAGAGATAGTCTTTGCCCCACTTAACAGATTTTAGTTTTTTGTCAAATATCAGCTGCTCATAGGTAGATGAATTTATACCTCAATTTTGAATTTTCTTCCATGGGTCCAGCTTTTGTTGCTGTACCAGTACTTGGCTGTTTTGACTACCGTGGTAGTATAATGGATTCTAAAAGCAGGTAGTGTGAGGCCTGACACTTTGTTCTTCTTCTTCAGTAATGCTTGACTTGTGTGGGGTCTCTTCCCTTTAAATAGGAAGTTGGTGATTTTTTTTCTCCATCTCATTAAAAAGGTCATTGAAATTTTGACCAGGCTCACACTTTCTTTGTAGATCACTTTGGGTAGAATTAACCTTTTCACTATGTTGACTTTTCCTGTCTGTGAGCAAGATATGTTTTTCCACTGAATGTGGGTCTCTTTTGGTTTTTTGCAGTAGTGTTTTGTAGTTTTCTTTCTGTAGGTCTTCTACATCTCTGGTCAGATTTATTTACAAGCATGTTATCTTCTTGAGGGCTATTGTAAATGTGTTTGATTTGGTACTTTTTAAAGTTTTCTTTGTTGATGTAGAAGAATTCAACTGATATTGGTATGTTTACTTTATATCCTGATGCTTTGCTGAATGTTTCTGTTCATTCCAGTATTTTTCTTATGGAATCTTTGGGGTTTTCTATGTATAAGATCATATCATCTGCAAGCAGAGATGTGTTTACTGTTTCCTTACCAATTTTGATGCCTTTTCTTTCTTTTTCTTGACAAATTTGTCATCTGTGTTCATAAAGGATATTTGTCTGTAGTTTTCTTTTTTGGTGGTGTCTTTACCTGGATTTGGAATTAGGGTTATCTTGGCTTCATTGGAAAATGTTGGTGGTGTAATGGTTAAGTGCCATGGCTGCTAACCAAAAGGTCAGTAGTTTGGATCCACCAGGTGTTCTATGGAAACTCTATGCGGCAGTGCTCCTCTGCCCTGTCAGGTTGCTATGAATTCGAATCAACTTGATGGCCCTGGGTTTTAGCATCATAGAACTAGTTTAGGAGTATTCCATCCTTTTCTATATTCTGAAATACTTTTAGTAGTAGTAATGTTAGCTCTTCTCTTTAGTAGTTTAGTAGAATTCTCCAGTAGAGCCCTTCTTTTTTGTGGGTTCATTTAGTTGTTATACTAAAGTTTAGAATTTAGGTAGGTAGTGTGCTTCTAGAAATGCCCATTTCTTGTAAGTTTTCAAATTTTCTAGAGCCTAATTTTTCATAGTATTCTGTTATGATTCTTTTGATTTCTGTTGGGCCTTGTATTATAGCCTATCTCATTTTTTATTTTGATTATTTGCTTCCTCTTCTGTTTTTCTTTTTTTCATTTTGGCCAGTAGTTTATTGATTTTGTTGATCTTTTCAGAGAACTGGCTTTTGATGTTGTTAACTCTTTCAATCATCTTTCTGTTCTCTAATTCATTTAGTTGTACTTTAATTTCTATTTTTTGCTTTCTTCTAATGCCTAAGGACTTCTTTTGCCACTCTGTTTCTACTTGTTCCAGCTGTAGGGTTAATGTTTTGATTCTGACCTTGTCGTTTTTTGGATATATGCATTTATTGTTATAGATTGATCTCTGAGCATTGCTTTTGCTGTGTCCCAGTGCTTCTGGTAGGATGTGTTTTCATTCTCATTTTGGTCTGTGAATTTCTTTATTCTTTCCTTGATTTCCATTATAACCCAATAGTTTTGGAGGAAGATGTTGTTCAATTTCTATGTATTTGATTTTTACTTTTGCTTTTTCTGTTACTAAGTTCTATTTTTATGGCCAGAAAAGGTACTTTGTAGTGTTTCATTGTGTTGAATTCTGTTAAGGTTTGCTTTGTGGGCTAATATATGGTCTGTTAAAAGTATATTTGACTACTGCTGTGTGGAGTGTTGTATATATGTCTATGGAGTACAGTTTATTCATTGTGGCATTAGGTCTTCTGTGTAACTATTGAGTTCTTTCTGGATTGTGTGTCCTTCATCAAAAGTGGTATATTGAAGTCTCCTACTAGTATTGTGACGCTGTCTATTTCTGTTTTCAACAGAGTTTGTTTCATGTGTTTTCAAGTCTATTGTTAGGTGTATAGATATTTATTTGCATCATGTCCTCCAAGTATGCCAAGCCAATGACCCTTCAATCATTATGTAGTGTCCTTCCTTATCCTATGTGGCGAATTTTAATTTAAAGTCTATTTTGCCAAAGATTAATATTACCGCTCCTGCTCTATTTTAATTGCTATTTGCTCTATATGTTTTTTTCTTTTGCGTTTTAGTTTGTTTGTATCTTTTCATCTAAGGTGTGTCTCCTGTAGGCAGCACATATACTGACTATTTTGTTATTCTGCCACTTTTTTTTGATGCATTTAATCCTTTCATATTCAGAGTAATTATTGATAGAGATAACTTTAATGCTGTCATTTTGATTTGTGTGTGGATATGTATGTGTGTTGTTGATAGTTTTCTTTGCTGACTCATTTTTCTTTATTTTCTTTTCTTTTCATATTTTTCATTTTTGCTGATTTTGTATTTGCTGAGTTTTTATGTTTTTCTTCTTTTTTATTTTGATTTGTAGGACTGTTAATTTCTTTTGTGGTTACCTAATACTTACCTCTGTTCTTTGAAGTTTGAACCAATCTTTTATTTCTTGATATTGTCTTGACACCATCTCCATATAAATGATGTTGAATTGTTTAGTCCTTTTTGGCTTCAGTGTTGTCATTTCTTACATATTGACAACTCTGTTTCCCTGTTCTCAGTACTGCAGTTTTGATTTATTTTTACAACTTCCCTATCTGAGTTGATATCTGGTTGTTCTGTCCTGTATTATAATCTTTGATTGTTATTTGATGTTATTGATTTTCTAGCTGAAGAACTCCCTTTAGTATTTCTTGCAATTCTGGTTTAGTTTTTACAAATTCCCTAAATCACTATTTATCTGACAGTGCCCTAGTTTTGCCATCATATTTCAGAGACAGTTTTGTAGAATATATCCTTCTTCACTGAGCATTTTTTTTCCTTTAAATCTTTATGCATGTCATCCCATTGCTTCTTGCCTGCACAGTTTCTGCTTAATAGTCCAAGCTTAGTCATATTGATTAACATTTTGTTTATCCTTAGCCACTCTTAAAATTATCTCTTCGTCTTTGCTTCTGGCCACTTTGATTATGTTTTGGTGACTTTCTTTTGGGATCTGCCTTGATGAACTTATTAAATAGATATCTTCTCATCTTTCCTGATATTGGGAAAGTTTTCTGCCAGTAAATCTTCAACAATTGTCATTGTATTTTGTGCTATCGTCTGTGTTGTGGTACTCAAATTACTTGTAGGTTATTCTTCTTTATAGAGTGGCACATAATCCTTAGCATTTCTTCATTTAAAAAAATTCTTTCACCTAATTTTTCCTCAAATAAGTTGTCAAGTGCTTTATCTTCAGTCTCACTAATTCTGGCTTTCATTGACTCAGTTCTGCTTCTATGACTTTGTATTAAGCTTTGTAATTCTGAAATCTTATTGTTAATCTTTTGAATTCCTATTTGCTGTCTTGTATCCTGTTAAATTTGTCATAATGCTCTTGTTTAACCTTCTTAAATTCCTCTATGTCTTCATCTGTGTGTTTGTTGGCTTGGTCTGCATTTTGCCTGATCTCCTTCATGATATCTTGAAGAGCTCTGTCTATTAATCTTTTGAATTCTAACTCCAGGAATTCTAGAAAGTTTTCTTGGTTCTTTGTTTTGGTTGGTGTGCTGAAGCCATCAGAGTTTGCCTCTTTATGTGATTTGATATTGACTGTTTTCTCTGAGCCACCAATAAGTTATTATATTTGTTTATTTAATGCTTGCTTACTGTGTTCTAGCCTCTAGTTTTGTTTTGTTTTTACATGCCCAAGTAGGCTGGTTGTGTGAGCCCTCACATCCTTTAAAGCTCTCACATCCTTTCACTAGGTGGTTAGTGCTGTTGTTAGCTATGTGAGTGCAGAAGTCTGTTTACTTTTCTTATGTGGATTCTGCTTAGTTGTGCAGGTTATCAGTCACCTACAGTTCTAGATGGGCAGGGGTTATTGGAGGAGACACAGGTATCTGCCTACAGTAGGGGACCATGTGTGAGCAATGCAAGAGGCTGACTGAGGCCCCTGAATGCCTGGATGGGAAGTATAGGCTTTGTTCCCTAGAGCTCCTAGGTGGGTGGGTTTTGTAGCCACAGTATAGATACCAATTGCTTGGTATAAGGTCTGTGAGATACCACTTATGCTTGAAGCCGTGTCATGGATGGCTCAGTGGAGTGGGTGGAAGTACCACACCTCAGGCCTCTTATGTGGGTAGATGAAGACCCTACTTAATTGGCAAGGATGTGTCAAAAGTCACCAGTCTGCCACTCTACCTTATGTTGATGCCATTGAAAATAGGCTTCAGGTATGCATACTACTATACTATGCTAATGAGAGCTTGCATTATTGAAATGGGCCCACAGAAGTCTCTGTAGGAGTAAAAGGCATTCAGAGTATGTGAACTTTTCATGCCTGTGCCTATGCAAAGGGGCTGTGCCTACTCTGATTTGCCAGGTTAGGGGAGCCAGCAGGTTAATTTTTCCTGTTAGTTTGTTCCCTGTCCAAAGCTGGGAGAATTGCTCAGGGTGCACAAAGTGTCTTACTAGTGGCTCAGGGGATATAGCAGTTGGTCAAGCTGTCCTGGGACCTGGAGCAGGGTAGGGAGGGAGCAGGTAAATGGGATAGAGTTACTTCTCAGAGGGGAGAAAGTTGTTTCTGATCAGTGCAGTATGTTAATTGTTTGTACTCATCCTTCTTTGATGGAGTGCTGTTTCTCCCAGCGTCTGGAAGCTTGAGCAGACTCTCAGACACTGCTCAGTTTCTCCCAGTGTGGAAAACATGTCCTGAGGACTGCTGCGTGTCTCAACCTGAGTGCCAGCGAATCCATCCTGGAGAGTGCCAGTTATGACCAGGTCAGGCCTGGCAAGCCCTTTCTGCTTCTTAACTGTCTCTCCATCCGCTGCTACTGAGTCTGACTCTTCAACTTTGTCTTTGATGTTCAGGACTCCTAGATTGTTATGTATAATTAATTTACTTGGCTTTTTTGGTCTTTGTGGTAAGAGGGACTTCATAAAACATCGAACTACTCCACAATCTTGGCCCCACCCTCGGTATCTTTGCTTTTTACCATTTGCAAGAATTATATTATAGATTTTCACAGTGCAATATGTCTTGAGTTTTCTGACTGCTGCTTGTAGGTTGTGGATACAAGTAAATGAAATCCTTGACAACTTAATTATTTTCTCCATTTATCATGATGATGCTTATATATGTGAAATAGATATAACATAAAAGTTTCCATTTTAACCACTTTTGGGGGTACAGCTAAGTGGCATTAATTGCATTCAGAGTATTGTGCAACTATCACCACTATTTTTTTCCCCAAAACATTTTGGTCACCCTAAACTAAAATTCTGTACCCATTGAACAGTAACTTCCCAGTCCTCACTTGGTTTTGCCTATGCCCATGAGTCAGACATGACAAGATGACAGTGGGTTTGGTTTTTGGTTTATTCTTGAAAGTTTATGTAAGTAAGATTATACAATATTTGTCTCTTCATGTGTGATCTGTTTCAGTCAACATAATATTTTCATGGTCCGTTGTGTTATAGTATGTATTAGGACTTCATTTCTCTTTGCAGTTAAGTAACATTCTGTTGTCTGTGTATACCAGATTTTGTTTATTCATTCATCTGCTGGTGGATACTTGGGTTGTTTCCATCTTTTGGCTGTTGTGAATAATGCTGCAGCAAACTTTGGAATACATGCTCAATCTTGCTGAGTGTAAATAGTAGACAGGTCACACTAAGAATGGGTGTTAAGTTCTTTATCCTGTAGGGGCTGGCATGGTAAGGAGTCCCCAACTTTTCTCTTTGGCACCTTTAGGTGGTGATAGGCCTCTCTCTTATTTTAGGCAGCAGCAAGATAAGTGAACTGTCAGAATTATATTGGTGGATGGAAATCACCCTGGAGGCAGTTTTTTGATACACATTTAGAAAGAAGGGAAGGATAAAACTAGATATCAGTCAGCTGTTAACTGAAAGGTCAGCAGTTTCAATCCACCAGCCACTCTTTGGGAACTTTATAAGGCATTTCTACTTTGTCCTATAGGGTGACTATGAATCAGAATCAACCCAATGACAGTGGATGTATGTGTTAAAAAATAATTGTCTTAAGCTCCTGCCTCGCGTCACCCACAAAATAAGCTCAGAATGGTCATATACTTAAATGGAATGGGTAAGGCTATAAAACTTCTAGAAAAAAGCACAGGAAAAAATTATTGTGACATTGGGGCAAAGATTGCTCAGGTTTGACTACAAAAGTAAAGTCATAACAGAAAGAACAGATAAAGTGAATTTCATTAAAATTAAGAGCTTTGCTCAGTAAAAGCCATCATTAAGAACATTAACAAAAGAGCACACAAACTTCTGGCCAACATGATACCACAGACAAAAGTACCATGTCATCCCTCCACAGCAAAGACCTGAAAAACTAAAGTAAAACAGAGACAAACATCAGTATTGGAACCTGAAGTATCAAATGAAGAGATAAAGATCTTGGCCAAACACTGAATGGAATAAGAAACTGACCATGAAGAGAGAGTGCGAAGAGATAGGAGAGAAATCCCTGCCAGCAGTCAACCTAGTGTAAGTTCACCATCCTGGATTCCTGCTGAAGATCAGCAGACAGGTAGCACAGGAAAGCAGATGCATGGAAATCTCAACAGAAGACAAAGAATCTGGTAACCAGCAGTACGCCATTGCCCATCTCTCGGCTTCTCCTTGCTGTTCCACCTCTGAAGCCGGCTGGCTAGCTGCAGTGGCTCAGCTGCCCAGGAAGTACAGCATCCTTGCCAGTTGGATTCGCCCCCCACACATCAGAGTTTGGCAGACAAGGAGTGCACTGAAAGCATCTTGAAGAGCTCCCAGTAGAACACAGATCACCTGGTAATGTTATACTTCCCCCATGACCTAGGCTTCCTCTGTCTCCCAGTGGCTGCAGTTACTTGGCCAAGAGAAAACTCCTTAGGCCCCAGCTCTCTGAGTGCCAGTTGTCTGTAGCTCGTGTAGATTTCTTTCATTTCTTTTGGGTTTTACCATGCCTACTGCCACCTCCTCCTCCTTTATCTCAAACGTCTAGCTCTGTGTGCCATTTTTACGTCTTATTGAAAGGCTGTGGAGCATTGCTTAACTGGGGAGCCATTCCCCTGTCCTATGATGCCATGCTGGTAGAATCTGTCTTCCTCCCTTTCCCCTCCACCCTCTTTCCCTTCCTCCCTCCTTCTGTCTTTCTTTTTAGTCTTCCTGTATCTATTAACTCTCATCTTGCTATACTTAACCTTCTCTTCATATCTCTTGAATATCTAATCTATGTGACATCTATACCCCTTCTAACCAGGCTATGTTGTACAGCTTGGGTGTTACTCCCCTGGTCTGAGCAGCAGTACCAGTGAGATCCCTGGTTTCCCTTCTTTGTCTTTTACAAATTTTCAACATGTTATTTATTTTCTTTACCTCTTGTTTCTTTTATCTTTTTGTTTTTATCCATTTCTCAGTTTTGCATGTCTCTACTCGAGTGGTAAACTCCCTTAGCACTCTTTGTTTGTTTGTATGTGGCTCCTGTTTCTCTCTCCCCCAGCTCCTCTTTCCTATAATCATCTTTTCTCCACACACCATCACCTCCCTGCTCTTTTCTGGCTACCTGCACTACGTACTAACATCACACCCCTGAGTAATACAAGCAAGACCTAGTGGATCCTGCCAAACACCGATTCCTGGCCTGCCCTAGTGGCCCCAGTATGTGCCACAAACAACCCACCCCAACCCTTCTGCTTAAACTGTACTTGCCTTCATGCCCTTATAGCTGAGCAACTGGCCCTGCCCATTGGACAAAGGTGAAAAATATTGTGACCACTGATGAGCAAACAACAAAGAATGCACAGCTCACCAAATAAAACAAAATAAAACAAATAAATCTACAATCAATAAACAAATGACTACAGAAGGCAGCAGACATTATCAAAACAGGACAGTATGGTTCTGGTTGGTGTCCAAAATAAAACACCAGATGACTTTCCAGTAGGGGAAAAGGCACTAAAATTATCTGACAGACAATTCAAATCTCTAATATTCAGAGTTATCCAAGAGTTGAAGCATAAAGCAGGATAAAAATTAAGGTAAAACTAGACAAATTCATAGGAAGTAAAGACAAAAAAAAAAAAAAAAAGGGAAAAGTCAGGAAAATAATGCAGGAACAGGGTGTTAAAATAAATTTACAACTAGAAATCATACAAAAACAACAATTAGAAATCTAAAATAGAAACAACAAGATTTTACAAATGGATAGTGTCATAGAAGGGCTCAGGAGCAGGTATGAAATGGAGGAAGATAGGATTGGTAAAATTGAAGACAAACACTTGACTATAATTCTGTCTGAATAAAAAGAAGAAACCCTAGAATGATGTGATATACAATGAAAAACAAAAATTTGCAAGTGATCAGTGTCCCATAACAGGGTGGGGGCATGGGTAATAGAAAATACAGAGAGAATCATTGAAGAATTACTGACAGAAAACTTCCCTAGTATCATGAAAGATGAAATGTTAACAATCCAAGAAGTTTAATGAGCCCCATATAGGACAGACCCTAAAAGAAAATCACTAGTGTGTCATAATCACACTCACTAAAACCTAAGGCACACGAAAAATTCTGAGAACACCTTGAGAAAAACAGAGTGACAAACAAGGGATAAACAATAAGACTAAGATCTGATTGTTTGGCAGAAATAATCATTACAGGCAAGAAGGCAATAGCCAAGCCAAGTGCCGTTGAGTCGGATCCGACTCATGGCGACGGCAATGGGATGACAAATACAAAACCTTGAAAAAGAAAATATTGCCAATGGGATGACAAATACAAAACCTTGAAAAAGAAAATATTGCCAATACCAAGAATAGTATATCCTGCAAAGTTCTCATTCAAATATATGGTGAAATTAGGACATTTCAAAGTAAACTGAAATCAAGGGATATGTGAAAACCAAAACAACCTTAGAAGATCTATCAATATGTTGCTTACAAGAGATATACCCTAGAAACAAAGACACCTGGTACTTGTATTAACTACAAGATGCATTGACCAATGAGATGGAATGAGAACCCAAATGTAAATACATCCACCTAGGTCACCTGGTCTTCAGCAAGTTTCCAAACTCCGTCAAAGGGCAAAACTGGGTGTTATCTCATAACATGAAGGAAACTGGAGGGCATTGTGTTGAATGAAATAGGTCAATCACAGAAGGACAAATATGAAACTACTATTCTAAAAAGTCATGAGGAGATTTGCACATAAAAAGACAGACTTTGTTACCAGGAGAGGGAGAGGTAGGCATGGAAAAACAGTAAATAGATAATAAATAAGTGGTATCTTGGGTGACGGGTACGACAGTACACACAACTGGGGAAGCCAGCACAGCTTGTACAAGGCAAGGTCATGAACGCTACGTAGACATATCCAAGCTCCCTGAGAAACGAAATTGCTAGGCTGAGGACTGTGGGAACCATGGTCTCGGGGAACGTCTTACTCATTTGAGATAACATTGTTTATAAAGAAAATGATCCACATTTTAGTTTGCTGAGTAGCATCTGGGGTCTTAAAAACCTGTGAATAGCCATCTAGGATACTTCCCTGGTTTTAGTTCTTTGGGAACAAGGAAGACACTTGTCATGGCATTTACGGATTTACTTCAGTTAGTGATTTACTTCTGAGTATCAACCAGCCCCTCAGAACTTTGACCTCAGTTTTAGAGCCCTTGTTATTTGGAGCCCTGGTGGCACAGTGGTTAAGAGCTTGGCTGCTAGCCAACAGGTTGGCGGTTTGAATCTGCCAGCCATACCATGAAACCATTTGGGGCAGTTCTGTGCTGTCCTATAGGGTTGCTATGAACTGAAACCGACTCCATGGCAGGAGATTTCTTATTTTTTGGCAGATGCTATAGAAAACAAGTTATAGGCATTATTTAATCTTCAGCAACCCTTTGAAGTTGGTACAGTTATTTTCACCTACTTTGCAGATGAAGGAACTTATGCCCAAAGAGTGAAGTAAGTTTTCCAAGTTTTGAAAAGCAGTCAACAGCAGAGCCTGGATGCCTGGATTAGAGTCCCAGCAGTTGGTCTCCATTTCCCCAAACTCTTGCTAAGACTGGCTTTGAAGGAATGAAGAGGCCAGACAGTGTGTATAAAGCACCTTGAATATACCTAGTATATAATAAGTGCTCAATAAATGGTAGTTGTAATTATGATGATAGTCTGAAAATAAAAGCAAATTTGATAGAGTGGAGTCAGACATCCCTGAGGTCAAATCTGGGCTTTATGATGTTGAACAAATGAGAAAGACAGTGAGCAGGGCCAGGATAAGAAAGTCAGAGGCCTTCAAGACAAGATCATCCACTGAGACCAGCATGGGAAAGAGTAGAAAGGAGGAGAAGTGGAAGTGGCATGCCCTAGGAGGGAGGAGAAGGATGAGTCTCCTAGGGAAGTGTCTTCAGAGCCCAAGGGCCTGGAAGGAAAGGAACTGGACTGAGTAATGCCCAGGGGTCCTTCTCCCAAGCAAAACTCCTTAACCCCACGTAGCAGCAATGATTAGCTGCACATCTGGCTCCTGCATCAGTCTATAGGGTGAAGACAGGTAAAAGCCTGGGCTAGCAATCCTGTCCACTCTCTTTATCTCCTCTGGCCTTGACACTGCAAATCTAGTACCTTCTCTGACCCTTCCGAGTGGACTCACGCCTCCATCCAAATGGGGCTCAAGCCTTCATCCACAGGGCAACCCATGTGTCTGTCCTCCAGCCACCCATGCCTTGGTCCAAATGTAGTTCATGCCTCTGTCCAAAGGTGGCTTGTGCCTTTCTTTGTCCAAAGGGATCCCATGACTCTATCCAAACAGCTCCAGGTGAGGAGACTTTTGTCTGCTGCTGCCTCCTCAAAATCTTTGACCTGGATAGAGCACGTGAAAGGCTTTTCCGGGAGTCCTGTGTGAAAAGAGAACTCAATCAGCTTCCCACCCCCTGGAACCGTACCCACCATTCATTAGATAGCGATGTTACTGAGCTGGGCCTTGGCAGTACAGTCCTGAACTCTCTCAGAGTCCTTCTCCTTCCCTTTCCATTAGCTTGTTATTCAAAAGACCACTTTATGCAAATTGTAAAATAATAGTTCTGCAATTTGAGCATGTCTGTCTCTGGGTAAGCTAATTACTGTTATCCACATACTGCCTCTTGGAGGTACTGCAGTGGGATTCTGGAACATTCCACACTTGTCATTTCCAGCATTGTATCCATTCTCTGCCCACCCTCTTGTCCAGTGGTCTGTCATCCCAGCTATCCCTCTTTTCTAAGCTATGGTGGCAAAGTGGAGTATCTGAGTAGAAATGACCTTTCTAACCACATGTATGTAAGTCCAGAGGGCACAGGGCCAATGGGGTTCCAGAATTTCCACACAGAGGGGGCTTAGGAGCATCCCCTGGCTGGTAGAAGAGGCATGAAACCACATCTGTATAGCAAGCACACAATTTTAATAGACATCTTGTTGTTTGGGGTGGTTTTAGAGGTTGATAGACATAACAAGGAGTGGGTTAAGGTTCCACAATGCCCCTTGGTATTGTCACTGTGGCAGTTCTGCCTCTCTGGCTTACACTGTTCCCCCAAATTGAGAAGTCACTTGCAAGACTGGGAAAGGGCAAAGAATGGGCAAGGAATGGGGGAGTGGGAAACAGCTACTGCAAGGCTTGGTCCAAGTGTGGTGCTCTGAGCAGGAGGAAAACTAGGGACCAGAGGAGGTGGAGTGGCCTTGGGCTAGGCTTCAGAAGAGAAAAGCAGAAACAAGGCAAAGGAGAAATGAGCAGAATCTGTCACTAAGTACAGGGTTAGTCAGATTATCTCAAAAGAAAATTTTTTCCTTGGGAGATCTAAGCTTCTTCTCAGTCAGGGTTGAATTACTTTAATTGAATCACCCCTTGCCACTGGGGGCAAAGGTGTGACCTTCTGAGGTCATTGTTTTGGACAGTCTGAGGACAATGTGGACCTGGGAAAGAGATGGGGGCCACAGGTGTGAGAGTGACTCAGGGAGGCTGTCGTGGCAGTGGGACAATCTGGCAGCTGTAGCATTGGAGTGCACGTGAAAATGGCTGGATGTCATGGTCAGAAGCTGAAACCCTACTTTCTTCAACTTCAGTCAGGCCCAGAAGTAATACAGACCTAGGCTGAACTTGAATTTATTCACTTACAGCTGTAGGATCTAGAGATGAACTACTTAACTTCTCTGTACCTTGGTTTCCTCATATATTTAAAGGTATTATGACTGTACCTACCTCATAGGTCAGTGGGACAAATGAACCTGACAGTGTGGCTTAGCCTTTTGCACAATACCTCTCCCACAGCGAGTTTTTGCCCACCGTTATTTGCCATTCTTGGTTTGAGCATCTCATGATGAAATTTGTCTGTGGCAGCTAGCACAGTGCCTGGCACATTACTAGCGTGTATTTAATGCTGGCTATTGCTTCCTGTTACAGCTCAGACAGGCCTCAACCATTGTGCCATGGACTGAACTGTGTCCCCCCAAACATGTGTAGCCATGTGGCTAGGCTGTGGTTCCCAATATTTTATGAATGTCCTCCGTTTTGTGATTTTCCTATCCTGTATGAGTCGGAATCGACTCAATGGCAGTGGGTACGATAGAGGATTAGAGTGGGACTATAAATCTGTAAATCCCTTTATAGATCACCTCTGTGCTCCACTGTCAAGGGAGTTTCCCTGGAGTATGGCTTGCACCACCCTTTATCCTTTCATCCTACAAGAGATAAAAGGAAAGGGAAGCAAGCAGAGAATTGGGAACCTCATGCCATCAAGAAAGCAGCACTAGGAGAAGAGCACATCCTTCAGACCTAAGGTTCCTGTGCCAAGATGCTCCCTGACCAAAGACTGATGCAGAACAAGGACTTTCCTCCAGAGCCCACAAGGGGGAAAGCATTTTTCTGGAGTAGACATTCTGAATTCGGACTTGTAGCCTACTGGGCTGTGTAAGAATAAACTTTTTCTTTGCTGAAGTCATCCACTCATGGTATTTCTATTAGAGCAGTACCAGGTAACCAAAACATATTACAACTCTCCGCCTCATCTTCACGGAGAGAAGTGAGGTGGAGGTTGCCGAGGTGAGAGGAAGGGGGAAGAGAAGTGTGTCCCACTTTCTTGTTCTTCTCTCAGGAGCAGAGTGCATGAAGTCTTGGAGGAATGTCATGGTCCTGGAACCTGTAAATTGTTCCTCACAAATTCTCAGGATATGTGGCATAAAATGTGGCTTTTGGGAAGAGTTATTATAACCTATTTTTGAAAATAATTGTATGCTATTAGTGGGATGGAGTTATACAGAAATATTGTAAGTATTACTAGTAGGATCGGATTTGATATAGAAATGTAGGTGCCTACAAAATTCTTGGCAGGGCCAGAGTAACAAATTCAGACTAGGTCACTGAGAATTGTCAGGTTTGTCATTAACCCTCCCTGCTAGCCATGGCCTCAGTTGCCTGAAGCAGTGATTTAAATAATGCCACACTACAAAACTTCATATCTGCAAAAGCCCATGGATACCCCTCTCCACCTATCTGAGGATCTGTGTTACAGCTCCTGCTTCCCTTCTCCTTCCAAGACCGGCAGAAAGGCCTGTTAGTGGTGTTGCTCTAGTCCTGAGCCTTACTGGCAGACATTCTGGGAAATGTAGTTCTGATGCTTCCAGCTCTCATGAACCTTCTTCTCCAACAGAAAATCTAATAGGTGGAAGGAGGGAGGAGGAAAAGGATCTGCTGACCCCTTTATGACCCTCAAAGCCAAGTTCAAGAACACAGAGGCAGGGCCAACAGCAAGGATAACAGGAGGACCCAACAAGCAGATTGCTGAGAGATAGGGAGGGGAAGAGAGGAGGAGGCCTGTGCTTGCATCCCTAGGAGGCAGATGGAGCAACAGCGGGAGTGGGAGATCCCAGCAGAAGGCCCAGGCTGGGAGGCAAGAAACGCAGGCTCTCCCCAGCATGGGTGATTGGCAGGGTAGGCTTTATGGAGAGAATTACAGGAAATTCTGTTTTGCTTCCCAATGAACACCTCAAACAGAGTCAGGACCAAGAGAAGAGCCCGGGGCGACCACAATTTTGGTGGAAGGACTGCAGGGTCACCATGAGTAGACATGAGAACCAACAAGCCAATGCAGATGTCAGAAAAGTCTCACAGTTACTTCAACTCAGCAAACACCTGAAGCAGCCATTTGGGTTGGGCCAGAGCTTGGGGACAGATGGGCACAGGTTATGAGGGTAGTCTATGTTCTGAGAAGCATACAGGTTAGTGGAAGACAACAGATGATGGTGATAGTGGGGAGAAGAGAGAAGAGGCAGAAGGTGCTAATTCTTTTGAGTGTTTATTATACAAATCACTTACATGAATTATCACATTTAATTTCCAACACCTGTGTGCAGTAGGTGGTATTATTATTCCTATTTTACAGATGGGGAGCCTGAGGCTCAGAGAGGTTAGTGAACTTCCTGTGGTCACACAGCTAGTGAGAGAGATGTGGAGCCAAGACCTAGACACTTGGCTGTGTATCCTGTATTCTGCAACTAACTATAATGCGATGGTGGGGATGACAGGCTGCATAGATATGTTCTGGAAGGAGACATTCATGCCAAATGGGAAATGAGGGGTACTTTCATAGACAAAGTGGATTGTGAGCTACGCCTTAGGGATAGGACACACTTCAGGGTTGGAGATGGGTGAGAAGGGCACTCCACATGCATGGATCAGTGTTAGCAAATGCGTGGACAGTCATGATAGTCACAAGGCTAGGGTAGGGGAGGAGATCTGAACTCTTAAAAGTGTTTCTTGCCTGTACCCAAGTATTTACCCATTCAACACACGTACATGAGCACTGTTTAGGAGCTGGCAGGCAGAGAGGCACAGGGTGCCTGCAGCAGGCTGGCAGGGAGGCAGACGGGAAGACAGACAGTCACATCAGTGTGGGAAGTTCTGCAGTGGAGGCACTTAGAGTGTAGAGCTGGTGCAGAGCAAGGTGTGCTTAGGGGCAGAGGGGGCCCTGCGCAGTCCTGGCCCATGGGTGCGAGCTTGTGAGGCAGCTGGGAGTGGGTGAGCCAAGGAAGATGGAGAGCCCTATCTGGGCATGTTTATAGATGCCCAGGCCTCCATTTGTCTGGAACTCCAACCGTGCTGGGAAGACAGGGGTGGGGAGCGGCTGAGGAAGGAGAGGCTGGAGGATAAGCAGGCCCAGGGATCCTGAGAGGCTGTGGAAAAGCAAGGTCAGGCACTGGGCTTTGTTGTCAAAACAGGAAGAATCTCATCAGATTGATGTTGGAAGATCTCTCTGAAGGTATATTAAAAAAACAAACAAACAAAAAAAAACACTGCTATTGAGTCAGGTCAAAGTAGAACTGTCCTATAGAGTTTCCAAGGAGCATCTGGTGGATTTGAATTGCTGACCTCTGTGGGTGTATAAGGAAAACAAACAAACCATTGCCGTTGAGTAGATTCCAACTCATAGCCACCCTATAGCACAGAGTAGAACCACCCTATAGGGTTTCCAAGGAGCACCTGGTGGATTTAAACTGCCGATCTTGTGGCCATCAGCCACCTCTTAACCACCGCACTACCATGGTTTCCAGGTGTGCAGAAGAGGGCACAGAGCAATCAGGGGGTGAACATACTGCTGAAAGGACAAGGGCATGGATCAAGGCAGGGCAGAAATGGGGAGATTTTATAGTAGCACAGAGGAGCTCAATAGCTCAGTCAAATAAAAAGGACAGATGACAGTGTGGTCACAACTGGACATGGGAAAGGAAGGAAGGATCAAGGTAAGCCACAGGGGCCATTTGCCTGTGGACCATCCACAGAAAGATATCCTGTAGACAGGGGTTGAAACTGCAGGAGAAAGGATGCAACCATTGCGGCCAGCATCCAATCCCAGCAGAACAGTATGAAACTACCCCATAGGGTATCAAAGGCTGAGAGTAAGAGACTGGAAGTATGCAGAGGGGGAGGGGGAGGCTGGGAAGGATACATCTTCATCCCAGGAGCATCTCCTTCAGAGCTTGCGGAGGGGCAGGAGGGAGTTGACAGAGCTCTCATCCACTGTTCTCGACTTTCTCTAACTGAAGTTTGAATTGTGTGTGTAGTAGGTAGGTGCTGGACTGCATGCATCATGTGAATTAAAGCCTACTCATTAAACTATAGTAATAATACATGCCAGATGATTCCATCACGTGTTCTTTCTCTATTACTCAATGCCTGGCTTCCCAGGAGGCCTGAGCAGTTATTGAGACCCTGGTCTCTGTGGGCTCTAGGCCATCCCAAGATCCCTCACTGTCGCAAACCAAAATCAAACCCAGTGCTGTTGAGTCGATTCCAACTCACAGTGACTCTATAGACAGAGTAGAAATGCTCCATAGAGTTTCTAAGAAGTGCATGGCAGATTCCAACTGTCAACTTTTGGGTAGCAGACATAACAGTTAACCCACTATACCCATGAGCGGAGGAGTCACTGGTAGTCACAGAGGGGTGTGTGTGGTGGCAGCATGGTGAAGCCACTATCTAGGCGGTAAGTATGCACCTTCCTCTCCTTCTGGATATATATATATGTAATATAGATAGATATATAAAATATATTTTAACTTAGGGATATGCTGCTGAAATGAAATAAAAGGAAAGAAGAAAGAGAGAGACCAAAATGTCTTTAATTTGAGTGGCTTTTTCCCATGTGAAAAGCGACAGTTCATTGCAAAATATTTATCTTCATTATGATTGGTATCATTATTGATGGAGAAGCCCTGCAAACTAATGGGAAAATCTCTCCAGGAGGCTGGAGTCTAGATGAGCTGAGTCTCCACCTTGCCTTTGACATGCTGGGTGAGCATGGCTTCTAATTTGGGGGTGCCCAATCTACCCATCAACACAGTACTCCCCATAAGACTAGCCTCTGAAGCTGGGAAAGGTTTGTGAAATCAAGGCAAGTTCCTTATTGGTACAGACTGCGTCTTACTGAACTTTATACCTTGCAGGAGCTGTGTATGATAAATGTGTGTGCTGATTGCCTGAATGATGAAATGAATAAGAGTAAGAGATCAAAAGTGCGTTATGGTGTTAGGCAGATCAATGAATGTAATCTGTTCATTTCATCAAGGCAGAGTGTGGTCCAGAGAGGGTGAGTTATGCTCTCCAGCCCCAGAGCTAGTCTGAAGTTTGACTCCCTGGTCATCAGGGCTACTCTGTGCTGGCACAGTCCCTAGGCAATGCAAACAGTTATTGCACTTGGCTGCTCACTGAGCATTTAGGGGTCTCAGCCCACCCAGGGGCAGCCTACCTCAGAAGCAAGGCCTGGTGCTCTACTTCTGAACAATAGCCCCCGAAGACCTCTGGATCACAGTTCTGCTCTGACCTGTGTAGGATCGCTATAGGTTGCGATTCAGTCCGTGGAGACTGGTTTTGGTTTTCCTCTGTGTTTCCTCCCAGCCACTGTCTGTCCCTCCTCCTGACATGCTGTAGGACATAAATGAGGATGTGCGCTTGCAGTTATTTTTTATATTTAGGTTGAAAGAGGTTTACAAAAACATCAAAATATCATTTATCATGACTGAGGTTCCAGAGGCCCAGAGAAACAGCCTGGGGAGCTGTAATTAACATAAAAATCAAGCTGTGTAGTGGGTTGAATACCAAACAAACCAAACCCGTTGCCATCTAGTCAGGTCTGACTCAAGACTGACTCTACAGGACTCAGTAGAGGCACCCCATAGGGTTTCTAAGGCTGTAACTTTTAGGGAAGCAGACTGCCACGTCTCTCTCTCTGGTGGAGCACTGGGGGATTTGAGCTATCAACCTTTCAGTTAGCAGTCGAGCATTTAACCACTGCACCACCAGCACTTGTTGTGGGTTGAATTTTAAAAACAGAAAACCCCTGTTGCTGTTAATTCTGACATGTAGTGACCTGATAAGACAGAGTAGAACTGCCCCATAGGGATTCCTCGGAACAGCTAGTGGATTCGAACTGCTGACCTTTCTGTTAGGAGCCTGACCTCTTCACCTGTGAACCAGCACAGCTGCACAGTGACCCCCCTAAAAGATATGGTGAAGTCCTGACTCCTAGTACTTGTAAATGTCATCTTGTTTGGAAATAGGGTCTTTGTAGATGTGATCAAGTTGAGAATGTACGGGGTGAAGATGATCCCTAACCCAATTATTGGCTATAGAAGGAGGGAAATTTAGACAGAGACCTAAGGGAGAGGGCTGTATGAAGACAGAGACAGAGATTGGGATCACGCAGCTGCCAGTGAAGAAATACCAAGGATTAGGGTGGTAAGGAGCAGAAGTGAGGAAGAAGGAGCCTCACTTAGAGCCTTCACTATCCACCTTGATTGTGACTTCCTAGCCACCAGAACTGGGAGAGAATAAATTTCTGTTGTTGTTAAGCTACCCAGTTTGTGAGAATTTGTTATGCAGCCCTAGAAAACTAATACCTGGGCCTTGCATGTGTTTGGAGGGGCTCTGGTGACGCAGCGGTTAAAGTGCTGGACCGCTCAATGAAAAGGTCAGTGATTTGAACCTGCCGACTCTTCTGCAAGAGAAAGCAGTAGTAGCCTGCTTCCCTGGAGATCACAGCCTGGGAAAGTCTGTGGAGCAGTTTGAGCATCCTATACATAGGTCACTATGAGTTGAAATTGAGTCAATGGCAAAAGATTTCGGTTTTTTGGTCTGTGTTCACCAATAAACAATGAAAGATCAGGGAGCTGTTCTTCCCTTCTCCCCATTTCATAGATGAGTCTGCAGAGGGTCACAGAGGCGGTTATTGTACTTGCCCATGGTCTCACAGTTAGTATGGTTTAGGAACTGGTTCTGGAACCCAGGTGTTTGAAGTCAAAGCTCAGGGTGAATTTTGCTGCTCCGTGCTGCTTCTTGTAACATCATGAAGCTACCCGTTATCACTGTCACAAACCCACATCAGTGCAGCCCCAGCAGGCTTGATCCAGGACTCAACTGTGTTCTCTCATGGACTTGTAAGTTGATAAAACACAAGGAGGAACTGAGAATAGCCTTGACTTTAAAGAATTCCTTGAGGGAAGCTCAGTGTCTTCCCAAACTCATTACCTAGTCTCACAAATTTGTAGCTCACTTCATAAATTGGTTAAGTTGTGACCTTTGGCCATTGGCTTCCAAGGGGCTGCAAGTGTGATTCAGAGCCCCTGGACATGGGTTTCTAGCTTGTGCTAAGGCATGGGAAGCTTCTGGAGGGTTTGGGCCTTTATGAGTTGCTGTTTCATCCCTCACACTGAAGCTACCTACCTTGGGGCCCAGGCTTATGGCTTTGAGATTGTAAAGATGCCGAAGAAGGGTGACTGGTCCTGGTTTTTTTATTGTGTCTGCCTTAGGTGGGATCTGCTCATCTGGACAAAGATAGTATCATGCATGTCTGAACAGCAGTTCCTCCTGTCCTGGGGACCTTGTGCCTCTCAGCATCTTTTGTACTCCCAGCACCTACTCCTCCCAGTGACGAGCTGCCTGGGCCTTGCCCTCCCTGCCTCTGTCTCCCCCACATCATGTTGTCCCCTGTCACACATCCATCTCACAGTATTATTAATTCCTCCTCTGTCTCAAACCACTTTCCTTCCAGGGAGTGCTATGGGTTAGAAATGATGGTCTTGAATCATTTCTTAAGTGACCAGCTCTGAAATCATTTTAGTTCCATACACACAAATTAAATCATAAATCCACACTGGGCCCTGGGAAAGACTGCAGTGCAGGCCTGATTAAGAGCAGAGAGGCAAAGAAGCATCATGTGCCAGGAGAAAAGGCCAAGGCCTTGGAGAGAAGAAGAGGCAGGCTTCCTCATTCACTCCTCTTAGGCAGAAGGAAACTTTTGCATTTCTGTTGCTCCGTTATAAACAAAAAGGCCCCAGGAAATGCTACACAGGTATGTTAAGTGCATTAGGAGACTTCTCATCCCAGAGTTAGGACCACTAGGCTGCCCTCGAAGTCCCTGATTTGCAGCATGAGACATGCTCGTTAGGAATTTCAACTGAAAGACGTGTAGCTCTACCAGCATCTACAAGGACTGCCAATTAATTTTGGGAATCATCCTAGAAAAAGTGCTACAGACCTCATTGCTGGATAACTCTACAGTCAGCTTCAAAGTTCTCCCTTTGGGAAGCTATGTACTGGCACTGGTGCCTAGTCCACCCTTCAAAGCAATTCTGGAGCTCTTTTTTCTGGAATAGCCATCAGAGCCATCATTGATGGACACCCTTGATGTCCTGAATGTCATCAAAATGTCTTCCTTTCAATATTTCCTTTATCTTTGGGTAAAGGAAAAAGTCACTGGAGGCCAGAGCAGATGAGTAGGGAGGGTGTTCCAACACAGTTGTTTGATTACCAGCTAAAAACTCCCTCACGGACAGCTGTACAATTCAGTACACAAACTTGCCACCATGCGCAAAGGCCATTCCAGAAGGAGCTCCAGAATTACTTTGAAGGGTGGACTAGGCAGTGGCATTGAGTACTTTGAAGGTAACTGTAGTGATATTCAGCAATGAGGTATGTAGCAATAAGTTCATGGACTTAATTGTCAGATCTCATGTAGTAGCCCCCTTCAGGACTGGGCCACCTACACTTGGCCACCTGGAATCACCATTAGTGTTTCTTTGATTATCTCTGAGAAGTCAGAAGAAGGAAGACAGGAAGGGTAACTGGCAAGGGGAGGAACTTACCTGGGGAGGCCCAGTATGGGAGGGGAGGGCAATAGTCCTGAAACATATCCATGACTCATTCTAAAACTCAGTTGAATATTCTGCCCTTCTCCAAGGGCAGAACACCTGATCCCTCTCTCCAAGAAGAGTCTTCTGCCTCATCAAGTTGGTGATGGGCGTGCAGCAAGATGCTTAATTTCCTTGATTCTTTCCCAACACCATGCCTGTCCACATTCCATATATCCTGCCTGGAATGTATTTGTCTGTTTTATGTACTCAGAAAACTCCTATTCTTGCTTCAAAACCCAGATCTGCTGTTACCTCCTCCAGAGAGCTTTCCCTTTTTATACATAAAGATTACTGACTTCTTCCTTTCCCTTCACTCTTATATATGCTTTGTCCTTCACATTAATCATACTGTTTTATAATTATTGTTAACATACAGTTCTTCCACAAGGCTTTGAGTTCCTTGAGAATGGGATCTTAGTCTACTCTGTTTTGTGTCTGGTAGCTCATCCAGGACCTGGTATTCAGGGGGTCATGTTTCTAAAGCTCTGTGTGTTGAGTGGCTAGAGTCCCAGAGTCGAGAGTTGCTTTATATCTTCCCTTTGCCTGCAATGTGCTTCATTTCTTTATGTAAGTCACTGACTTCTGAGTTGAGAATCAGTTTCTACCTGTACAAAATGGGAAAAATAAAACAAGTGCCTTCACAATTTTAGAAATCTACAAAGAAGATGAACTTGAGAGTGAGTTGGTGGGGGAATGTGTCAAAACCCTTTAGCTCCTTGAAAAATTCCATTAGAAAGTCAAGGTGTTGGTATTGCAATTATTATTTGATTCCCAAATGGTGAGAGTGCTTCCAGAAATGTTCTTTGCTTGATGAACCAATACATTCTCAGCCCCTACTGATGAATTTGGGAATCGAATACCTGTCATCTTGAGATAATTGACACATCTTGGTGAAATGCTTACAGTCCTCTGATGAAATTCTGGATTCTTATTGAAAGCAAGAAGAAAGATGTGTTACATGGGAGCAATATTGTTTTATGGACCTTTATCTTGGTTATTAACAAGTGAGCATTACATGTAAAAATGGTAAAGGGGGAATTCAATAATGAAGTTTCAAGGATTATAATGATTATTAGCTTGATGATGATGAAATTCAGGCTTAAAAATATGTCATTTCCTTGATATTCACTTTTCTGCATCCCTGATGTTGAAGGGCGGCAGGCTGGCTACTTCTGCTCTAGCATCGCACCCTGAAGTTATCTGGGAAGTGGGCATACAGGTGACAAACTCTTCTAATGTATCCTGGCATGTGAATAACCAAAAACCTAACCAGTTCTGTTGATTCTAGGTCGTGGTGACCCCTTATATGTCAGAGTAGAAGTGTGCTCCATAACGTTTTCAGTGGATGATTTTTTGGAAGTAAATTGCCAAGCCTATCTTCTGAGGTACCCCCCGCAGGGGACCTGAACCTTCAAACTTTTGGTTAGCTACAAGCAGATTAACCATTTGCACCACTCAAGGCTTCTTGGGATGTCAGTGTATAATATTAATTACAAGCATCCCTGTGTTATCTGTAAATAGCAAACTATTTTCTAGGAAGCTGGCACCCAGTAGAGGAGGAAGTAGTTAGTGTCAGTGCGTACTCAGCCTGCCCTGCTGACCAGCTGTTAGGTGTCCTCTGGAAAGAGCAGCCAGGCCCACCAGCATCAGTGCTCCCTTCCTTTCCCTCTGACCACCTGAAGCCACTGGGGAAATGAATTTGCCTTTCAGAGCAGAACTTGCAGAATACCCAACAACCACATCCATACATCACATTTTTACATCTGGTCAGGAATTCAGGCAGGCTGGGGCTCAGAGGAACTCAGAGCTAGCTTATGACATAGACCATATATTTTTTTCTCCCTTTGGAGGCAGGGAAACTAGGGCAAGATGCCCTCAGTGAGCAGAAAAGAAATACATCTCATTCCTTTCCTAATCCTCTCGCCTGAGCTCATATGTACTGGAACGTGGGAGTTTTTTGCGCATGAGTGCATTTGCCCATAAAAACAGAATACTCCTCCCTCCTCTGTGTGCAATTTGCCATAGTAATTAACTAGAAAGGACATAAGTTTTGAAGCCAGACAGACCTGGTTTTACATATGGCTGCCATATAATAGCTATGAAGTCTTGGGCAAGCCATTTTGCTTTGTGGAGCCTCAGTGTCACTGTCTGTGTAATGGGAATAGTATCTTCCTTACACAGTTTCACTGAAAATAAATAATATGTTAGGATTATATTTGTTTATGAGGAGCAATAAAACTAAGACAATTACAGTTTTAAAAATAGATTTTTGTGTGTTTTTCTCTCTTGCAAAATAAATCCAGGCCGCTAGGGCATTCCATGGTATAGCGTCAGAGACCCGAATACATTGGGTGTTGTTGCTTTGACAGCCTCAGCACACAGGTGCTGTGTCATGTCCAAAATAACTGCTTGAGTTCCAGCCATCGTGCTCACTTCTAGCCAGCAGAATGCGAGAAAGGCAGAAGAAGAGCTAGCTTTTCCTTTTCAGAGATCATTGTCCAGAAGTCACATGTAATACTTCTGCTTATAAATTAGCAATTCAAGCAAATGCCCAGAAATTGTCAAACTTAGATGGGGCTGTCCCAAAGTATTCAGTTGACAAATGTTGACTTTGAAAAATCAACATTAGTAAGGTGATGACATGTTGTCTATAATGAACACATTACAATTTTATGATGGAATAATATAATCGGCCACTTTTAATCGAGCAGATATTTCATGTCTGGTAGGGCACCAAACACTTTGTTATTTATTATCTCATTCAGTCATCAAAATAGCTTTACAAGGTAAGTACCACTGTTAACTGCTTTTTACAGATGAGGCAACTGAGGCCCAAAAAGGTTATGTCACTTGCCTCAGTTGCCATGACTGTAAATAGTTGGCTTGATAACTCTGAAGCTGGTATGCCGTTTCTGATGAAGTCATGCTAGCATAATTTGTATTTACATGATACACCTAATTTCTGTGGTGGTTGTTTTTCCAAATAACTGTGCTTGCTACCAGTGAGATGTTCTGATCAGGAGTAGTGTCTGGCGTGAGGCAGCCTGTGTTCAATAGCTGAGCAGCGCTGGATGCATGGTTGAACCCGCTTGGGCCTTGGCTTCCTAATGTGCAAAGTGGGGATGATATAACACATGACTCTTAGAGTAGCTGTGAGAATAAAATGAGATCCTGTAGGTAAAATCCTGAGCCAGGTACCAGGCCTGTGATGAAAGTATTTAAGTGCTGGTCATTGCCATGTTTAAGAAGACCATGGTTATGATATTGACACAGCTTTATGACCAGCTTTAACATGTAATAGGTAGCTTAACAACCCACAGACCATGCTTTGAAAGGGTAGAGTGAAATGCATAGGGTCCTGAGGGTGGGAGGGGTCGGCCCAGCATCCCACCCTCCCCTGTGTTCTGCAGGACACAATGTCTTCTCATTTAATAAGTGATTTTTACTGACCAGAGATCTGAGAGAGTAAAGGGAGAGCAGGCCACCTCCTTCCTTCCTGGGCAGCAGCGGGACCACGGTAGTACATGCCTGTCCGGCTAGACTCCTGACATCCCTTCTACCCTGGATTTGTGGCTACCTCTCACTCAAGGTCCAGACTCTATCCTACTCTTTCTTAGGAGCCAGCCTTTTGCAAACTGGAGTCCCTGTGTGGCACAAATGGTTAAGTGCTAGACCACCAACCAAACAGCTGATGGTTTAAATTTACCCAGAGGTGCCTCCAAAGAAAGACCTGGCAATCTACTTGCAAAACATCACAGCCGTTGAAGACTCTGTGGAGCACAGTTCTGTCCTGACACCTTGGAAGCTGCTATGAGTCGTAATCAACTCACTGACAATTTACTGGCTTCTTCTGCTTCTAGGGCCTGCTGCCCTCCCTCTTGCCTTCTCCTGGGTCTGCACCTGCCACTCCTTCTCCAGCCCTCCCTGCTGCTCATACCTCCACTTGAAAGGCTTTCTGGCTCCCCCTCAGTGCACGCTGAGATCTAAGCGCTAAGTGCACCCTTAACACCTCTGATCTTTGCTGCAAGCTTCTCCCTTAATCATGTTTAACTGACAAACCTGAAATCAGCTGGTAATGCTAATGTTCTCTCAGGAAACTGCAGATAGGAAAGACTCAGGGTACTCTGGAAATTACCTCTCAGCACCTGGGAATAAACGGTCACTCCAGAAAACACCACTATCCCAGTTCGCCCTTTCCCAACTCACTAGCCATCTCCCAGGAGCCCTGATTTGCAGCACCCACTGGGCCATTTGCTCAGCCCCTGAGAGCACAGCTCCTAGCATTAGCCTTGCTCAGCTGCTCAGGATGAAGGGGCTTTAGCTTCCTAGGGCTGCTGGAGCCAACCACACACTGGATGACTTATAACACAGAAATGTATTGTCTCAATTATGGAGATTAGGAGGCTGAAATCAGGGTGTCAGCCACGTTGATTCTTCCTGGCTGCTCTGAGGGACAATCCCTTCCCTGACTCTTCTAGCTTCTGGTGGTGGCCACGACCCTTGACATCTCTTGGCTTGTAGAAGCATCATTTCAGTTGCTGTCTTCACATGGTTGTCTTCCACCTGGGTCTCCTCCTGTCGTATGAGGACACCACTCATATTGGAGTTGGACACACGCTGCTCCAGCATGCTCTGGGGTTGGCCTAACTGATAGCATCTTGAAAGGTACAGTTGCCAATAAGGAAACATTCACAAATACTGGAGGTTTGGACTTCAGCAGATCTTCCAGGGGGATACAATTCATTCTACAACGAGGGTGTCCTCCCTACTCCAGAACCTTGGGTGCTGTTTCTCAGTTTCAGAGCTGGTGAGGTCCTAAACAACAGTCATGGGTGAGACAAAGTGGCTTTTGTCATAACTGTCTACCTTCAACTTTCTGGATAAACCTCTTGTGAATGTGCCACCTTGTCACATTCTCTCCTACTTGGGGAATGTTTTGGAATGGACATAACCGTATTATTTCAGTGCCGATTAACACTCGTGGTTATTGCACTTTTTCAAAGTTGACTCTGGGCTTGCGAAGCACTATTTCCACTGTTTCTCCAATTCAAGAGCTCAGACCTGGCTGAATAAACTTCCTTGGCAAGGGTGTGGCAGAGCCTGGCTGTGATTCCAGTGTGACCTTGAACAGAACACTTCTCTGACCTTTTTCAGGGAAGGCCATGCCAGTGACTCCAGTGGCCACATGGTTTGGGCAGGCAGGCAGGGCCAGGACTGCTGCAGGAGAAGCTCTTCTGCCGTTTATCTATCAAGCCAGCTCTCTTCAGTTCACTTGAGAAGTTCAACCTCAAAGCTTTTTCTGTCATTGCCAAAAAAAAAAAAAAAAATTCATATATTTCACTGACTTCTCCCACTTGAATGCTGTGTAATGTCATTATAGATTTATATGTTTATGACTTTGTGACCTGGGAAGAAGCTGAAAATTCCTCTGTGCCCATTTCTACTCCTGGTTTTTGTAAAGGTCACGGCAAATTATTTTATCAAGTACCCCACAGAAGAGGAAAAAAATCTTAATCGTATATTATACATATGCAGTACTTGACCTTCTCTCAAGATGCAGCACCTCTTAGCTACACTTATTGAAACATAATGCAACTCTTTCTGGATGCATGCAGAGGGAATGATGAGGTGTGCTGGCATCACTGGCAGACAGAGGTATGTGATGGGGCCAACATAAAAGTGAGGAGAGAAGAAGGGGTGAGGCAGGAGGTGGGGTGGGATGAGCTCTGCAGGGCTGTGGCAGGTTCATCTTGGGGTACATAAGTAGGTGGAGGGAACACTGGCCCTATGGCTTGTTCTCACTGCCCTGTCACCTGTGTGCCTCTAGACAAGTCTTGCTTTCCCTGGGCCTTATTTTACCCAGTGTAGATCCGGGATGTGCCAACTTTGATCAATGGGTAGTGTCTGCCGGGGGCATTGTATAAAGAGTCTGAGCTTTGATCTAGGTTGAGGGAGAATGAGTGTCCCGATCGATTAATGATGTCTGCCATGTCTGGCAGTGGGAGCTGATGATGGTGGCTGTGCTGGGTAGTGGTTAGCCCTGCTCTACAGTACTTCTGGTGTCTTTTCTAGCCCTACCAGATTGTGATTTGTGAACCTGCCAAAGCCCTGAAGTGAGGAGGTCTGGTTAGGGAGAAACAATAAAAGCCTTCCCTAAGAGTTCACTTGGCCTCGTCAGAGTTTTAGAGTAGAAATGAGATTTGTGTGATGTGTCTAAACATGTTTTGTTTGATTTTGCCATTTTCATGTTGGCTCTGTAAAAAGCAAAGAGAGCTGAGGAAAGCAGAGCCTTTTTTGTATATGATGACTCACCAGGCCTGGCCCATCTATGTGTGCCCAGGTGGCCAGCCTGTGCCTTTGGGCCTATGGGAGGGAGCAGGGAGCCCAAGAAGGGCTTCTTGCCAGTGTCCAGCCTCTAGAAACTGAGGAAAAGCTACCTTCATTTGTCTTAATGACTTAGTTATAAATTATTTTTTAAAGGAACCTGTCAAGGTTATGTCAAGAGATGTACTAAAAAATGAGATTTCGTTTTTCTTCAAAAGGTAAGTACTTCAGTTTGAAAATGTAGGAAGCAATCTGACTGTAAGCATATGTCTGCTCACCTGCTGCCCAGGGCTACAAGATTGATGGTGCATTTTGTACATTGGCTGCAGGCTCTGACACACAGGTGGAGGGCAGGACCTGGGAGTGACCCAGCTAGGAATACCCCTTGCCCCTGACATAGCAGAAGGAGGCCTAGGCCTAGAACTCTGGTGGCCGTATTGGCTCCATTAGGGCAGAGGACCAGACCCTAGGCCCTTCGTAGGTACTGAGGTGACCTAGTCTTCTTCTTCTTCTTCCCCTCTGGATGCTTCTGCATGAAGCTGTTTCCTGGTGGTAGAGAGAGATGAGGGGTAGGCACTTAAAAGACTTAAAGGCACTTAAAAGGTTGCTGCTGGTATGATGTTTTTCTACATTTTTCTTCTAAAGGACAATACCCTTCCTCCTCCATCCCTGGCACAGGCTCACTTACCTTTTTCACCTTCTGCCCTGGCCTCTGAGAACAAACCCTATTTCCCTGTCTCTTGCCCAACTGTGACACATACTCCTCTCAAGAAGATCTTGGCCCTGCCTCTGCTACCCAACACCTCACCCATCCCATCCCCAGCCAGCCTTCTGCTGCCTTTTGGCTGTGGGATCCTATAGGCCTGTCACATTTTTTATTTGCTCCAAGTCTGCCCTCACTTCTCAGTAAGAGCCTTCTTCTCATGCAAAATAAAGAAAGTGACTAACTTATGTCTAACTTGAGACACAAAGAAAGTGATCCCCGAATGCTTGAATGTTGAATGAATGAGACAATGCATGTATAAGAGGAGAAGGGCTCATTACTTCTAAACAGATACCTTGGAGGCACCAGAAGTGGTATAGAGGTGAATTAGGGATGCAGGCATACCAAAGATGCACAGGAACACTGAGGCTGTGTGGGGACCTTTTTCTGCCAACCTGCAGGTCACACCTCACACACCACTGCCTTCGGCCTGTCCATACTGGCATGGGAGTCTCACTTCTAGTCTGGCCTGCCACTTTTCATCTCATCACCCAAGCACTTCCATTTGACCTACTGTTACTCAAAAATATACAATTTTTAATTTTTTTTTTAAAAAAGCAAGATCAGCAAAGGTAACAAAACCATCCATAATCTCACCACTATTTAAAAAAAATACACAGCAGTAAACCATTGTCATGGTGTTTGGGAACTTGCTGTATATACCCTTACCAATATGTAAGGCATATTTTTATATGGCACTAAATATAGGTCTCTTTTACCATCTTCTTGATACAGTCATGGTTTTCCAGTTGTGGACATACCATGATTTAACTGACTCACTATTTAGTGGCATTTAGATTGTTTCTACTTTTTTCTTGGTATAAGCAATACTGCAATGAATAATCTCTTAGTTAAATCTTGGAGCTATGTGTTATTATTTAATTAGGATAAATTCCACAGTAAAAGGATCTTGGGCACACTTCTTAGTCCATTTGCCTTTTGGGTCATTCTTTTCCAAAAACCTGAGCTCCTTGTCGTCCAAGCTGGCAGCAGAGGCCTCAGGCTTGGCTGGTATCCAAAGCTCTTGCCCCCTTTACTCAGGCTTCCCCTTCAAAGTCACAAGAGCCTGGGAGAATGCAGGACCAGTTCTCCTAGTCTTTGCCAAGTGGTCCCCTACTTTCCTCTCCTCCACAGCTGTGTTATTTCCTTTCTGTCCTCAGCCAGGGCCCCGCATGCCCTGTGCACATGCTCCAGAATTTGGATCTCTATGGGGGCATATAGAGAGGTCTCTGCTATTTCTCCCAAAGGTGGGCTATGGACTGGGAAGGCTTGTCACCTCCTCACTGACATCTCCTCCTATCCTCCCATCTCTTTTACATTCTGAGGCAGGTTGGGCCAAGAAACAAATTCAGCCAAGTCCCTGTTTGCTGGATGACCTGAGAAACTCCTGGGCGTCTCTGGCTCTCAGTTTGTAGTCGGCCAAAGGAATGATAGTCCTTCCCAGCTCAGACATCTCTGTCTTGCTTTTTCTCCTCCCTGCTGTGTTGCCTTCCTCAATACTCCAGCCTCTTCTACCCCCACGCCTTCCTGGCCCTCATATTTGGCTAAAGCTAAGGAACCAGTAAGATGAGTATAGAGCTCTGAGCAGCTACTGACCATCCAGCTGGCCTGTTGGGAAGGGTTAATGTAAGGCCCAGCCTTCAGGGGACAGTGACACAAAGTAGATGTATGAGCTGGAGTTTCCAGCCAGAGGCTGCTTCCCTGTAGGTGATCAATAAATATTTTTGAATGAAAGATTGATGAGAACATTCAGTCTTGCTCCTTGCAGGAAACATCTGTTACTTACTGAGAAGATACTGTATTCCAAGAATTTGCTTACGTTATCTCTGATTTCTACAATAGCTATGAGAAGGAGGTTACTTGAGTCCCTCTTAACAGTCTAGGGGGTTGAAGTTCGGAAGGTTAAGAGACTTGTTTAAGATGATACAACCCCAAAGTGGCAGTTTTCACAGAACCTAAGACCACAATACTTCTACCTTGCCAAGTAGCCCAGAGCTGTGGTTTTCAAGTTAGAACCAACTGGTGGGCTTGTTAAAGCTCAGATCACTGGGCTTCACCATGAGAGTTTCTGATTCAATAGGTCTGGGATTAGACCTAAGAATCTGCATTCTACAAATTCTCAGGTGATACTGCTGGTTTAGAGAACACCATAGTTTGAGAACCACTGACCTCAGTGGTACAAAAATCCCTGGCCTTGCTTTACAATGATCCCCAGCCCTCAACCACACTGACCTTGGCCTATGATTGTAAATCCACCCCTGGACTTGCTTCCTGGGAGGCTTTGACGTTGAGCCAGCATCCCAACTTATACCTGAGGTAGCTAGCTATTCTTGGAGTCAGGCTGCTATCAATGACTAGTGCCCTGAGTGTCTCCCATGTCCCTGGAGACATGGCTCTTCTGTTTGTCATCCTTCAGTCCTGGTCAGGAGCCCCAGCATTCCACCGACTCCTGTTCCTGACCCTGTCTGCTTAACGTCCCATGCTGATTCCTTCTAAACTCTTCGCCGCTGCTGCTATTGCTGTATGAGCAGCCTAATAGCTCTATAAGTTACAGTTTTGCCTGTGTCATGATGCCTGCAGCACTCATCAATTTCAGCAAGTGTCACCATGAGTGATACATGCGTATGACACCGCTAAGAGTCCCTTGTGCACGGGCCATTACAGCTGGCACCAGGCCTGGGGAGGCAGGAACTGGAGATCTGTGTGGCTTCATGTGCCCAGGTCAACAGAGAAGTGAAAGTGCACCAGCCCACCACCTGTCACTACTGCCCACCATAAGTGTATTCCTGGTAACCTGTACAACTACCCAGAGGTTTTCCAAGCAAGGCAAGGATCCTGCTGTCTCTGAGCCTCAGCTCACTCTTTTCCATTTGCCTCACTTTCCCATCTCTGTGTTGGCTTCTACCTAAACTTCAAGGCCCTGTACACGTACTGCCTACCCTGGGCAGCCTTCCCAGCTCCCCTCACACTCCTCCTCCTCTAAAGAGCTCTGGCACATGGTACCTCTGCCTATGATATGGAGCTTTTACCAGTATGTGGCTCACTCTTATCTGCCCTGCTGATCTGAGCTTCATAGACTCAGAGGACATCGTCCACACTGGTATTCTTCACAATATTTGAAAATGCAATGATTAAAATTTTCTTTGATTGCTAAAGTAATGGATATACAATGCCAAACATTGGGAAATACAGAAGAGCACAAAACAATGATCACCAGTAATGCCATTTCATTTTAGTGAATATATATCTAGTAAAAATCATATTCTATATACAGTTGTAGGACATACTTTTAAAATATTTTCCATGATATAATTATTTTAATGCCAGCCAAGCCAAGTGCCAATAATGACTGTACATTATTTTATTATATAAGCCAAGTGCCGTCATAGATGTTTCATAATTTATTTAGTCATTGCCTACTGTTAGACTTCTGGGTTATTTCTTTCACCCTCGCTCTGCCCCTCTTTCTCTCTTTCTGTCCTGTTATAAATGACAACCTGGAACATGCATCTTTTTTCACATCTACTTCTTTTTTCTTTAGAACAGGTCTTTGGAAGTAAAATTCTTGAATGAAAAGTTCTGAACATGTTAAGCTCTTGAAACATAGCAATCAAATAACCTTCTGGGAAAACTATGACTCTAGTTTACTTATCATATCCTCTAATATATTCAATATATTAATCATATAGTTAATTATATTCTTATGATCACAATCCTTTTTCTTATGGTTATTATTCTTATTTTTATAACATCTTTTCTCTTTCAGGTCTCATTATAGCAGTGCTTTAGTGACCATTCGGTTTAATTAACCATACGATGCATATGACCACATAAGGCTTATGCTAAGCATGAGGAAAGGCAAGATTTCAGGACCTAATGTCAACCTTGAGAGAGTTTACAAACTAGTGCAGTAGCTTGATGGATCAATGAATGGATGGATGAGTGGATGTGTACATTTATGCCTGGAAACTATGTCTCTGCTTTCTTAACATGTTTCTCCACATGAAAGGGGAATTGGGAGCTTCCACAAAGCTCTGGTCCTGATGGGATGTCCAGGGGTTGTTTGGGGAAAAGCAGAATCTGCTGTTGAGAAGAGATGGAGGAATGCAGGCACAGCTTCAGCACCACCTCCTGCCAGGGAGTTCATGCTTACAACCCTACTAAATAAGGAGCCCATGAGATCAACCACCAATAATGTGACGGTAATGGAGTAATGTGACAGCCACAGGAGTAATGCTAAATCCTGAGCCCAGCATACGGGCCATGCGACCTTTGGGCAGAGCTGTATGCGTGGCCTGTAGGAGTTCCTTGCCAGCCCCTCACACCCATCGCTCAGTTCTTAGAACCCCTAAGAGCATCTCCTCTGTCTGTCATAAAGGGTTGGAAAAAAGTATGAAGATAAAGGGATGGTTACAGAGCAGTGTGCTCAGAGCAGTGACCCTCCTTCTCCCTGGCCAGGCACATGGGCCTCACCCTCTCGCTATTACCCATGATGCAGGCAGGCAGGCATTCCTGAGCCAGCTGTTCAGCTGCACCTGCCTGGAGAAAAAGGCACCCAGTTCTTAAGCAAGGCATGAATATTCATTGCCATGAAACTCTGAAAACTCATTTGGGGGAAAAATTAGATCAGGAGAAGTAATCAGATTATTAAAAAAGAAAGAGCAAGGACAGAAGGTGGTAGAGGTAGGAAGAATCACATTTAAAATGCAAGGAGAGGCTTCCTTCCTGTGGAGCTGCTCTGACCCCCTAGACCACGCACCAGGAATAGTTAAGCTCTCCCAAATTTCTGATGCATAAAAATGTTGTTTTTTGAGGCCTCAGTCAAGGGTGAGGGGCAGAGGTAACGCATGCCGTCCACATACTAAAATTATGAAATAACGTATCGTGGGCTTTCGTTTTATCGTCTTTCGATATAGAAAAAATTGTGAGAGGCAGAGGCTCTGTTGAGTGCTGAGTGATAGGTTAGAGGGCTCCAATAAAGATTATATGGTCCACTATCTCCTGAGGAAATTGCATAAAAGTGGTTATTCCCTCTTGCTTCTATTAATTTCCTCTTCCTGGCTGCTTGGAAATGCCTCATAATCTGATGCTGCAGATGGGGACGAGAGGCGCTTTCCATTATCTCAATCACTGCACTGTTTATGAGACACTTAATCTGTTTCTTTATAAAGTAATAGTACTGTGGGTGATGGATTTAGTGTCACTGGAAGTCTGTGTGCAGGGACAGGCGGGGAGGGGGTGTTCTCAAGAGCATTATAAGCACCAGGTAATTTGTTACACTGTGGAGGCTCTGAGGAGAAGTTGGGTGGGTGTTTCAAGGTGACCTCTGAATATCAGCTGGAGGTAGTTTGTTTCAGATCCTTGTTGCTTGAAGGAGGAGGGAAATGTTGTGTGTTTTGAATGGAGAATAGACAATGCCTACTCACTTAGAAATGGGATATGCAAATCTTCTCTGCTGAAGTTAGGGGCAGTGTGGGGATGATACTTGGCTCAGCAAAGCTTCTAAAGATGCTTAGAGGATGTGTGGGTCTTTAGAGGTCTAGTGCTTCTGTTGAAACTGTGACCACTTGCAGGGGAGGGAAGAAAACCCCCTTTTTGTCTTAAGAAAGGAAAGAAATCATGGGCTGCAGTGCTATCAGAAACATACCGTCCTCTAGTGACAGGTGTCCTTACTAACAACAGGTCTCATGTGAGTATACAGCAACACACACACAGCTCTTTCCCTGCCTGCCTCCTGGAATCATGATGAAGCTGCGTCTGAGATTCTAAGCAGGGTACTCTGTGACCTAATTTCTCTTCCCGTCTCCCATGTTCTTGAACCTTTTCTCTTCTGCTCTTGTCTTTCCTTCTTCTGAATTTTACCTCCTAGTAGTTCTTACAGAAGTGTTTCTTATGATCCTGTCTCTTAGCAGGGCTCCTGAAGGATGTGCATCCTGGCTGACTGGTTAGAACAGCTCTGCTCTCTGTTTCCAGATTGTGCCCCTACATGCACCCAGCCTCCACTCTACTTCCTTGAGCCCCACGCCCATGCATGCATAAGCATGGCCAGCATAGATTGCACTGTATTGGAATCACTGTCCAGCTGTCTGCCTACCCTTCCAGGATTGGAGCGCCCTGAAGTCTACAATCTCATCTCTTCTCTGCTTTATTCTTCTAATATGGTGCTTGGCTCACTGTAGATCCTCAGTAAACATCTGTTGAAGAAAGAGCTCATCATTTTAGTAATAATACTGACCCTAATTCTGTATCATTGAGTCTTGAAGTGACATTAAAGCAAAGAACTCTGTTATCCACGTCAACATTGCTTGAAAGTGCCTAGATGTGTTTAGTTAGGCTATAATAATGTTTAATTCTTATTTTTTCAAACTGTAGAGGCTTTAGTCTTGGTGCGTAGTCTCCAGCCTGCCCAAGTTCCACCGCTCCCTGCTGTATCGCTCCCCACTGGTTTACACCCTCAGGTGACCTACCCAGCCCAGAATCATTTGCATTTGCTTTTTTGCCTAAATGTTCATGATCGGATTCTAACCAGAAGCTGTATTCATCACCTCTAGTTAAAGATGCTGTTTCTCAAGTGAAAACACTTGAGAAGATAAATTATAGTTTTCTTATTTGTCTGTGTGTTCAACTTCTAGTGAAATTACAGTGTTCTTTCTCTCTTTTTCTTACTACTGAAATGATGGCATTTGATACAAGAAGAGTCATAGACTTTGTGGACGAGGCTGGTGCTTCATTCTCCACTTAAAACATCTATTTGATAACAAAATAGAGCACTAGTTCCCCATTTCACAAAAAGTTTACTAAATGAACTTGGGGATCCTGCTTCTTTATATGTTAGGCAAGTTCTAGAGACAGATTTTATTAAAACATTAACTAATGAGTCTGAATATCAAGGAGATTCATCTGTTTCATAATTAGAGTTAAAATAGAATCTATATGTATATAGTGATTCACCCATTATACAAAATAGAAATGCTCTATGTGGGAACATATTCTTCCATTTGTTTCCAGAATTTATTTGTCCAACATGAGACTCCAACTTAACATTCTGACCCTGAATTCCAAAAATCCCTATAAGGCAAACTTGTTTTTCAAAAGGGAATGGATAGGTTGGGGTACAGATGAATTAACAATTATTTAGCACGTAGTAATGCCAGGTAAATTTTCTTGTTTGAGTTTGTTCAGTTCTAACAACCCGTGACAGCTGTTGAAAGAATTATGTATCCTTTTTAATACATCCCTTACGTGAATGACTAAATGGAGTCTTCAAAGGATTATATAGCTTATCATTGGCTACCTAATTAGGAACAAGAAGAGGCAGGAATCAGACTCAGGACTGTCTGACCAGTGCCCTGTTCTCTCTGATCTGTGGAGGATGAAGTCAGACTCCCTCCCAGACCTCTCCTTTTTTGAGCTTCTCTTCCCAAAACCCAGCTTGGATCCACTCTCCTCTGCTTCCTTGTCTTCTCTGATAGTAACCTCCAGAGCTGCCTTCTTCCATCAGAAATCTTAGAAGAAGGCAATTTCCAAATTTCTCTTCCACTTGTATGTATCAGGATGGTTGTTTATGCTATTAACTTATTAAATGTAAAGAGAGGAGGCTTTTAAGTGCTAGAATGAAGTGAAAACACCTTGTTGTTCTTAGGATGATACATTAAGAAAATTACATTGTGACAGGGACCAAAAATGAATGTGTGAGTTGCTACCACTCCCCTTCCCTCCCCTGCTTTCCAGGAAAAAGGCTTCTGGTGGTTTGGGGAGCTCAGGCATGGAACTGTTTTGAGTTCATAGCCTGCAGAACTGAAAAGGGCCCAGGAATGTTGGACAATTTAACATAGAAAGGGCTAGTATTTCTCACAGGAGACAAGGAAAAGATATGGAAAGAAGACGAGAGGGAGGGGAAGAAATAGAGGGAAAGACTCTACCAAATGGATTAGGATGCTTTAGGTATGCCATTAATGATTTCTCCTTTGGCCATGAGTCGGATCCGACTCGACGGCACTTGGTTTGGCTGGCTTTGGCATTTTAGTTGTTGGATCTGTAGTAAAAATTTAAGTTGCCTTCCACCCCTATTCCAGTGAAGTTTCTTTAGGATGAGATGAGGTGGGTCAACAAATGGCCCAGTTTTACCGGGGTTAGAAAGCTTTAAGAACCTTATTGGATAATCTAGGCAATATTCACTCCAGTGTGTTCCATGGAATGTAAGTGCCAGAAAGTTCTCTACAAACCAGATTTTCTTAGATACTTTAAGAACATACAACCTTCTGTATGTGTGCTTTGGAAGCTCTGGACATTCTGCAACAAAGACTGGGATTAAACTTTTTAATCTACATTCTCAAAATGAACCAACCTGTTGCTGCCAAGTCAGTTTGTAAGTAACAGGTGTTGACAACTACTCAAAGAACTTGGACTCCATGGCATACTCCATGGAACATACCACTCTAGAACATTCCATTTGGATTTCCTTCAGTCCAAGTTGAGCACCTGCCTGAGGGCACTTCCAAAGGCATGAAAATGTATACTTTCCATTAAATGAGCAAAAGAGTGCAAAAATACCCCCTAGCATAGGAAACTTCTCTTCCCTTCTGTGTCAGAACAAAAGTCATGTCCACCCACCTCCAAATGGTTAGATGTATATCATCACTATCATTTTTACCACTGTATGATCCTGGGAAACTTAACCCCTCTGTGTCCCAGTTCCCTCATTAGCAAAATGGAGATAATAATAGCTACCTCATAGAGTAATGCATGTAAAGTGCTTAACAAGACATGTTAACAGATGGTGGCTACTGCTATTATGAAAGAATATTCTCCAGTTTCCAGGCGGGAACAATATATTTGAGAAGGTGAGTTTTGTATAGGTAGAATGAATTGTAATGGTGCTTCCATTACAGTAAAAATCACATTCTATTACAATTGTATGACTACATTGGATATGAGCTCCTTGAGGGCAGGTTCTGTTATCTAAATTCTCTGGGTCAGCTTCCCAGGTACAGAATAAGTGCTGAATCAATTAATGAGGTATATAATAAAGCCAAATGAGATAACTGATTAGTAAGTTTTACCCAGTCTCAGAGGAGGACGACCAAGGGCAGGTTTCTTGGGGACAGAGGCAAGTCAGGATCAGAGATGTCAAAGGACCTCTGGGAAGTACAACAGGCAGAAATGATCTTTTGAGGGATTGATGATGAGGAAACCAGTTATCTGGAGTTGAAGGTTTCTGTAGATGAGGAGTGGTAAGTCTGAGGGACATTGCAGGGCATGGTTCTTCATAAGCTGACCCCATAGGGAACCAGGATGAGGTACCCCACATCAGAGGGTAACTCCAGTAGGCACTGAGCTGGGACTGTATCAGGAATTCCCAAACTTCTCCACAGCCATGTACATAATAGATGGCACCAACTACGTGACACATTCCCTGGTTCATTCCCTGCAATGTCTTCCATTACTTGCCCCCTCACCAAGCATTTCAAAATACAGTTAAGGAAGAAGGATGTTGTTAAGGCAGCAACCGTGAAACCACTTTATTTTTAAAGAATCATTCATGAATTTCAGTCCTTTATCATAATTCATAACAAGTACTTGCTAACACATCTCACAGTGTCCATCATGCGTATTGCAACATGGCATTTTAGAGTTATAGAACTCTCCATTGTGACCAAGACCTCTGTCCATCTTAGAACATAGGTGAGTTGAGTTTGCTTCAGTGAGCAGCTCAGAGGAAGGCCGTGGCTGTTAACTAGGTGGAAGGAGGAGGGAATAACCATTTATAGAGCACTTATGTGGCGGGCACTGAGCTACATGTTAGACTCATTTTCTCAGTTAAATCTCTCAACATACCTGAAAGAGAAGAATCACTGTTCAAATGAAAAGGACCGCTGGTACCAGGAAGGTATAGTTCACTAAGGATTTTTGAAGAATTGGAACTGTCACAAGATAGTGGTTTCCTCAATTTGAGATACCTGCTTGGGACAAGGAAGCATCTCAGTGTCCTTTTTAGGATCCAGAACCTTTCATTTTCTAGTTTCAGGGAAGGTCCTCTGCCATTCTTCCACTAACGATCAGATTTTTTTTGTGTGTTTCAGCTTGTCCTGCAGGAACTTTCAAGGCCAGCCAGGAAGCTGAAGGCTGCTCCCACTGCCCCTCCAACAGCCGTTCTCCATCAGAGGCATCGCCCATCTGCATCTGCCGAACTGGCTATTACCGTGCGGACTTTGATCCTCCAGAAGTGGCATGCACTAGTAAGTGTTGGGGCTCTGGGCCAGGGAATTTGGTTCCAGGGCAGTACAAGTGGTGAGCTGGAAAGATAAGACACACCAGATGGATAGAATCACAAATTAGAAGCTCTGGCTGTGGTGCTGAAATGGACAGCTCCTGTGGTGGGGCTGTAGAGCCCTTCTCTCTGCTTTATAACTGGCAAAGGGTCGGAATTCTGCTCTTTCTGTCCACTTCGCCCAGATGGAAGGGCCTGCCTCTCACTCGTAAAAGTAACTTATGCCCACTGTGACGGTTAAGGTTTGTGTCAACTTGACTGGGCCATAATGCTCAGTGGTTTGGCAGTTATGTAATGATATAATTTGACAGTTATGTAATGATGCAGTCATCTTCCGTTTTTTGATACCTCCATGATGGGTGCTAATGTGATCAGCCAGTCAGTTGTAAGGGGAGTTTCCTCAGGATATGTGACATGCATCCAATACATATGGATATTCTGGTAAGGATTACTGGCTTTTGCTTGCTCTGGACCCTACATCTCATCTGATTCATCACCATCCAACCTCCGAATCTTGGAACTTGAGCCAGAAGCCTGCTGTCAGCCACTGGAGCCCGTGAGCCAGCAGTCTGCCACCTGACATGCTGCTGATCTTGGGTTCACTAGCTCCTGCAGCTATAATGTGAGTCAGGAGAAGCCTTCGGCCTGACACCTGACCCATGGCCTTGGGACTTGCCAGCCTCTGCAACTGTATGAGCCTCATCTTTGAGATAAATCTCTCTCTCTGTCAGTCTCTCTCTGTCTGTGCATGTGTGTGTGTGTGTGTGTGTGTGTGTGTGTGTGTGTGTATTCCACTGGTTTTGTTTCCCTGGAGAACCCAGCCTAAGACACCACCAGAGGTAAAATGGCAGCCTGAGCATTCTTAAAATGCAAATCGAGGATATTGCAGCAACTCATGGTAACATTTTCAGTTTCACTTCCAAGAATCTCCTCCTGGTGCTACAGCTGAGAGCATCCTTTCTTCTCTGGGTTTCCTACATGTCTGTAGTAAAACCTGAGAGCTGTCATCATTCCTCATTGTCTGGTTAGTCTGTACCTGCCTTGTCTCAGTTACCAAATTTGGGGTGGGGTGGAATCTTTGGGTTCCCTGTCACCATCCCTTGTGTCCTGCTTGGTGAAACATCTATGCTGATGCCAAACGATGAGACTGGAGTTCTGGCCACAGTGTGCATCTCTGAGGCAGAAATTCTGGAACCTGAGGATAATCTATCACCCCTATACCGTTTACCATTCTCTGCTATAGAAGGAAGGGCAGTCATTCTGACAAAAGTGTGGGAGCTCTGACTCTACTTTGTTGGTCTGGAAGGGAAAAGAGGGAATTTCCTCCCAGTTTTTCCCCCTATAATCACAGAGTGGCAGGGGACCCTACTTTCCATGCACAACATACTTTTTACCCTAAGTGTTACAGCTCTGAAATAAAGACTCTTGATTTTAGTGTTCCGTTGTACTGGGAGTCCTTGCCCCTGGGAAGCTTCTAATTACACTCGAGGGCTTCTGGGTTGGATTCTGCTTCCTGACTTCCTGTGAGCAGAAACTGTCCCTTATACTTTCTGGAATCAAATCTCTTCTACCCTTTCCTATCACCAGCATGGAAGGACACAGAATGCTCCATATACACTTACAGTTGAATGAACAGGACAAATGGCTGTACTCCAAGTGGAAAAATGTCTTAATTCTGGCTTTGCAGTGTATGTATCCTTTGGTGGTAAAGAGGAGGAATGAAAGTGTCTTCTAGACAAAAGGCACAAACTTGATCAATGTTTATAGACTTAAACTGATGATAAGCCCATCCGCTTATAAACTGATTTTTCCCAGGTCTTTTTCGCAAGCTGGTATTAACAGAAATGATTCTATTTCTGCTGATCAGAGACCCTGTTTTTCTGTTGTCATGTCCCCTCCACTGATTTATGAGGTTTCCCTTAGGGTCTCCTGTGACCTTGAAAATCATAGTTTAATGTACTTCTTTGGAAGCTACTTAAGGCTGCGGAATCACTGCTGCCTGAATGTGCAGACCTAGGACTGTCTCCACATTTGCCAAGGCCTGTGCCCATAGTCCCACAGCTTCTGTACTAGAAATATTCCTTCCACTTTCACTTTTGGTCCCTTTCTTGCAGGCCAGGCTCCCTCTGCAGACTAACTTGTGCAAATAGAAGGTAGGCCTCCCAGCTCCCCTCTCAGCATATATATCCCTTAAATTCATCCAGTCTGTAGATATGGTCCGCTGAAGATAAGGTAGGTGTATTAGTTTCCTAGAGCTTCTGGAACAAAGTACCATAAGCTGAATGGCTTATAAGAACAGAAATTTATTGCCTCAAAGTTTTAAAGCTGAGAATCCAGAATCAAGGTTGTCTTAGTCATCTAATGCTGCTATAATGAAAATACCACAAGTGGTATTTATTTTATCACTGTCCAGTAGGTTACAAGTCCAAATTCAGGGCATCAGCTCCAGGGGAAGGCTTTCTCCTTTGGCTCTGGAAGAAGGTCCTTGTCATCAGTCTTCTCCTGGACTGGGAACTCCTGAGGTGCAGGGACCCTGGGTCCTTCCTCTCCAAAAGATACACTCTGCTCCTGGCATTGTATGAGGTTCCCAAATCTCTGATTGCTTCCTTTACCTTTATATCCCAAAAGATTCCCTCAAGGCTCAATAGAATCTTACACCTTAAGTCCTGCCCCACCAACACAATTGCTGCCCATCCTCCTCATTAGCATCATAGAGGCAGGATTTACAATGTGGAGAAACATCACACAGTATCAGGAATCATGGCTACCCAAATGGCTATACACATTTGGGGGGCAGATACAGTTTAGTCCATGACAGAGGAATTGGCCGTGTTGATTCCTTCTGAGAGCTCTGAAGGAGAATCTGTTCATTGCTTCTCTTCTGGCTTCTGGTGATACCTGGTGGTCCTTGGTGTTTCTTGGCTTGTAGAAGCCTCTCTCCTTCTTGTCTTCACATGGCTGTCTTCCCTTTGTGTCTGTATCTGCTTCTCTTCGTTTTTCAGATCACCACTCAGATTGCATTGAGACCTACAGTAATCCAGTATGACCTCAGTGTTACTTTAACTAATAGCATCTTCCAAGGCCCTATTTCCAAATAAGGTCATAATCACAGGTACCAGCACTAGAACTTATGCGTGTCTGTTTAAGGGACACACTTCAGAGCAGTAGGCCAATGACCAGTTTCTCAACTGTGCTATGGATCTGTCCTCCTTGCCACAGAACCTCTTTTATCTGCATTTCTCGAGCCTTATCTTCCAGACATCTCACCAGAAGTGTGTGAACCAATAGGACTGATACCTGGAGATACAGGAATATCCTAAACCTCCAGTCTGCAGTGGCAGACCTGCATTCTGCTTTGCCTACCCATAATTCTGACTCCACCTCATCAAAATCAGACCTTACAAGGCTTTTTCCTCTTGTCTTTGGAGAGGCTAGCTCTGGAGTTAGGCACCTTGCCCAGTACCCTATGGTCCTATCACAATCTCCCCACCTTACCCAGAGTGTCATCACACCAGCCACACCTTTTATGTTGCTCTGTGCACTTATACTGCCAGATGTGGTGTGCCAGAATTAGATCAGGAATCACCAACCCAAAGCCACAGTTGGTGGGGGGGGGGGTGACGAATGATTTGTCCAGCCCCCGTCATGGCCTGCAGGGAAAAATGCATGGTGGTGAGGGAACCCAGAGGGCAGGGCTGGGCTGTGACACGATGCTAGGCAAAACAAGTGTAAATAAGCCTATTATTTTATGGAGGCTCGTTATATATTTGATTTATTGTGTGCCAGGAAAGTACTGTATGAAAAAGTCAATTTGTTGGCTTTTATACTCTCATTAGGGTTTCCTTTTAAAGCATTCTAATTGGAGGTGCCATCTGTTCTCTTGAAAAGGCATCGCACATCACCACAGTAAATAATTTTTCAGATAAAAGAAGCATATCTGGAATGGTTGAGGCAAGGCACAGCCCTACACAAGGCCCTGGGGGCCCAGGCAGTTCAGCAAGCTCATCAGGGCAGTTGTACACCAATCTAGCCCAGCCCCAGAGAGGCTGATGGGGCTGGGGAGTGGGGTAGGGTGGGGAGGGCACTTTGCAAATACACTCCAACAGCATCCATCCTATCAGGATGCACTTCCAACCTCGCAGGGCTCTGGGGATACTCTGGGAAAGAAGGAAATCACTTGTATTTCTGAAATATGCAGGACAGTGGGCAATACTGCCATAATCCCATGGCCATAGTAAGGATGGGCTGTACCAGGAATGCCCAAGTGTGAAGATTGTAGCAGATACAGAAGCTTCCTGTAAGAAAGGATATTGGAGATCTGAAAAATAGAAGTAACATCCTCTAAGGGAGTCCAGGTTTGACCGCATCCCTAAGTGTCACAGTAGAATCCATTGTGACTCTAGTCACACCTTGGCCTGAGGGTCCTGATGAAAACAAATGAGAAGGTGCTGTTCCCAGAACTGGCTGCACTGTGGGAGGGTAGAAGGAAACACAGACTGAGATCCTGTATCTTGAGAGCCCCAGGTGGTGTTGCTTCTGGAACTTAGAGACACTGAGAAGCTGGGTAGGATTGTGTGCCTGACAAGACTGGTTTTCAGTTTTCAGGGCATGGAGGTTTTCAGTTTTCAGGGCACGGAGGTAGGTGAATGGAATCTTCCAAGAGAAACAGGCTGCTTTTCATAGGAGGCAAGGAGAGCGTGGTCCATAGAGAGAAGGTCAAAATTGGGTATGACGGATCTCACATTATGAAGTGTGAGCATTAAATGAGAGAGTGTAAGTGAAGCCCCGGGATGCAAACTCTGGGCTGTCAGACTTCAGTGCAGGTGAGAAGGCTTAGAGAAAGTGTAGTGCAGTGTGAAACCAAGCACCACATGCATGCCTTTGGTTTTAAGTAATTTCTAGTTTATTGGGGAACAAAATACAAAGGAAGAATTTATGAAGCAGGTGAAAATAGATAATTATACCTTATAAAATTGCTGTCTGTGAAAAACTGTGTAAAAAGACTGGTGTGAAAATAATAACCTTGTTACATTTCTGACCACAAAACCCCTTTTCTGTCACCCACATGGGAGAAAATGTGATGGATCACAGGCACAGGGACAAGCTAGTGCTTGTCTTCTTTCTATTATTTCTTCTTCAAATGCCATGGGGTACCCTCAACAGTTTCACTGTGGAACTGCAGTAAAGAAGGGGCTTTCAGAGGTCACTACCTTGTCCTCTGAGCCTACCAGCTGTCCCCTCAGATAAAGGGGCCCATGCTGGGTAGACCTGTGAGTGATCTCCTCCTAACTCACACAAAGTAGGAGGGTAGCTGGGTGGCAAGAGCAGAGGCTAGGGGCTTAGGTCTTGATGATGTGATTAGCATGTCTGTTAGCTTCTTTGAACATGTTTGCATCTCACGCAAACTGGGTATGATGGAACTCACGTTATGAGATGTGAGTGTTAAATGACAGAATGCAAGCGAAGCCCCAGGGTGAAAATTCAGATCTGTCTGACTTCAGTGCCACAATCTCATGCATAGTGAGACTAAAATATGGTAGCTCTTAGGATGATGTGGTAGGGGGTGGTGGTGATGTTAGTGATTTGCTGTTATTCTCCCTCTTGAATCTACATCCCACAGAGAAGGATAAGAATCAGTTCTTCCCCTTCCCATCTCTGCATACTCCAGTCTCCTTCCTTTAAGCTCGTGTTTTGTCCTTTAAGTGGCTGGCAGCTGTTCCCTTCCTTCATCCAAACAACCTTAGGGCGGCAGTGTGACCGCTGTGGCACAGGGATCCTGCTAGTTAGGGTAGGCCGTCTAGGAGGGTGATATCCTGCTGCTTTGGCTCTGGTCTTCTGAGATACGCTGGAGGAATGGAGAAGAGGGTACCAAAGCCCAAAGGATGAAAAGGGTCTTAGGGATAACTGAAAAAAAAAAAAGTCTTCTGATACCAGGCCTCAGTGGATATCATGGATTGAATTATGTCTTTCCAAAAAAATGCATGCATCAGCTTGATTGGGCCATGATTCTCGTGATTGTGTGGTTGTCTACCATTTTGTCATTGGATGAGATTTCCTGTGTATTGTAAGTTCTATGACTTTGATATAACAAGATGAATTAGCAGCAGTTATACTGATGAGGCTTACAAGATTGGATAGTGTCTTAAACTACTCCCTTTTGGGATACAAAAGAGAGAAGCATGTAGAGAGACAGGAGAAACTCATACCACCAAGAGGCAGTGCCAGGAGCAGAATGTGTCCTTTGGACCTGAGATTCCTGCACTGAGATGCTCCCAGACCAAGGGAAGACTGATGACAAAGACCTTCTTCAAGAGTTGACACAGAGAAAAAGCCTTCCCCTGGAGCTGACACCCTGAATTTGAACTCTTAGCCTACTAGATTGTGAAGAAATAGACTTCTCTTTGTTGAAACCATCCGCTTGTGGTATTTCTGTCATAATAGCACTAGATGACCAAGACAGTGGACTAGTGAAGAGTCTGAAAGAAGCATCAGCTCATAAATTGTCTCCCATTCGTTTCGGCCACAGATCTGCTGAGTTGTGCTTGATAAGCTCGCCAGTGATAGTTTCCAGTCCTAACCAGCCATTGCTGTCAAGTCAGTGACAGCTCAGCAACTCTATAGGACAGAGTAGGACTGCCCCATGGGGTTTCCAAGGCTGTAATCTTTACTGAAGCAGACATCTTTTTTCCATATAGTGACTGGTGAGTTTGAACCACTGACCTTTTAATTAGTAACCAAGTATTTCCTTATCTACTGCAGAGCTCCTATTCCTTTAGAACCCTCCCGCCCCCCAAAAATACTAACGTCATGGCCCTCGAGTCAATTCCAACTAATGATTCTGCTCATAGGCACCCAGAGGTGTTTTGGAAGAAAGGCCTGGCTGTGCTATTTGTAAGAAATCAACCATTGAAAACCCCATGGAACACAGTTCTACTTTGACACACATAGGCCCGTCATGAGTCAGAACTGACTTAATGGCAATTATTTCTACCAGGTCCGATGTAATGAATTCCTTAACATGGTGTTTCTAGTCATAAACTTGCAACTTCCACCAGGGTAGTTGGGCAAGATTGCGTGGTAGGGTAGTGTGGTCAATTTTGCCTTAAAAGAGAGCCAGTTCCAGGGCAAAGAGAAACAGCTCACCACCACCAAGGAACGAGAGTGACCAACAGGAGAGAGAGCCACAGAGTGAGAAATGTGAGTAATTTTGAACGGAGGCCTAGGACCAGGGAGAGATGTGCCTGCAAGCACGGTTAGGAAGAAGATGTCTTGATGGAAGAACTATATCCTGATTATTCCTGAGCTGGAACTGGTATTTCCCTGTAAACCCCATGAGAGTGTGGTGTTCTGTGTGACTAAAGAGTTATCAAACCCAGCAGAGAAATAGAGAGTGCAGTGCAAGGGACCATTTGTGTCACGAATGCGGCGGAAAGAGGAGGCTTGTCTGACCTCCGTCTCATTGTCCTGTTGATCGTGCTTCTCTTTCCCCCTTGTGAGGTTAGAGGAGGACAGACACCATCCCCACATCATTTTTATACGAGGGCCTTTAGTAAAACATATCATCGTGTTTCCCCTTATGTCTGTAAAAGGGCTGCTTGATTTTACCCTGACACATCACTCTGTAGTGCAGATATGTGTATTGTTTGGGTATATGAGGGAGATGAAGTTGAGGTGAAGTTCACACAAAGGTCATAGATCAACAAGCCTTGTAGGTCAAGCTGTTTCAGGGAGTCCTTGGACTTGGGCTTGTGTTCTGTATTGACAGGCTGGATGGTTTATACACGTGGATGCAGAATGGAGGAAGTGTGACTGCAAGCTGAAAGCTATTTATAACTGTCACTGCTGCTTCAAGGAGGGTCAGTGTTGCCTGTGTAAACAAACTTTCACACTTCTATAATCTACAATTTCTTTTTACAGTTGTTTGACCCAAGTGGGCATAACCCTTGTGAGGAATTGTATAGCTCTAAGTTTTAAAGTAATAGCTGGGCACACATGCTGACATTTCTGTTTCAACATTATGTCACCAGAGCATTTGGAGTCACAGATTGTTGACATTCAGTGCAGCGTTCTAGATCTTGTCACCCAACCTGCTCTCCAATGTCAGCCTCTCTCTCCAAAAACCCTGAGAGGCAACCAATCCACTTTTATTTTTCTGAATGTTTATGATGACATACAACTCAAATATGTCACAGGGCCACTCCATTCCATTGCTAGGTGGCCCTCATCCCTCATCTAAGAACACTGTCGTCCCCTACTCCTCCTCATCGGTCCACGTTGAAGAGAAGTGTTCTGCAAACCAGTGTTCCCAGTCCTGAAGGACAGCTTTCTCATCCTTCATTAATCACTTCCTGTAGGCTGATCATCTGCTATTTCATTTCTTCCTCAAAGGACATGATATCCTGACCCCTCACTGTCCTGTCTGGCCTTTTCGAAATCCCCCGTATTTGTCAATACAGCTGTCAAAATACAGCAGCCAGAATGAAATGTGTGACCATCTCCCAAGGGCAGGGTTCAGTTTGGAAAGTGATGGATTTTCTCTTGTGACTGGGATGCCATTGCTTGTCCCCTTTGGTTACAGCTCTGGCCTCAGTGGGCTCCTACAAGATTTTCCAACTACTAGATGTCCAGTGTTTTTGTTTATCCCCTCAGGAAATGCTGACAGTTTGGGTCTCCCTGTTCTGTAGTCAGAAACGCTGGTGGCATAGTGGTTAAGTGCTACATCTGCTAACCAAAAGGTCAGCAGTTTGAATCCACCAGGTACTCCCTGGAAACTATAAAGCAGCTCTACTGTGTCATACAGGATCACTATAAGTCAGAATTGACTTGACAGCACTGGGTTATTCTGTGCTTATAAATAGGAATTTCTAAATTTTGCCTTATGGATGTAGATACTGTATAAATCATTTTGAATACAGATTTTATTGCCTTTCAAATGAACCATATTAGTGCAGTGGTCAAGAGTGTGGGCTCTGGAGTTTGTGCACTTGATTTTGTTCCCTCTGTGCTACTTAGGAAACCGTGGTGGCATAGTGGGTAAGTGCCGTGTCTGCTAACCAAAAGATTGACAGTTCGAATCTGATAGGCACTCCTTAGAAACACTATGGAACAGTTCTATTCTGTTGTATAGGGTTGCTGTGTGTCAGAATCAACTCAACAGAAGTGGGTTCGGTTTTGGTTTTTGGTGCTACTTGCCAGCTTCATCACATGGCACGTCACATGGATTTTCTGCATCTTCATTTCCTCATCCGTGAAATGGGGATAATATTGATGTCTCCCTTACTCCATTGTTACAGGTATTAAATGAAATAATACTATGCATTCATAAGTGTTTGGGACACAGGAGGCATTCAATAAAAGTAAGCTATTTTATTTTATTACAATTAGAATTACCTGCCCTGCCTTGTCATTATTTTCAAAGCAGCTAATATCTAAGAATTTGCCTTGTTATTTTGCTATCACGTCTTCCTTCTGTACACAAGTATTTGAAGGGAGGCTTTTTTGCAGTTGTCCCTGTTGCAATCTAGTATGCATTCTTTACTTCACTCTCTCTCTGCAGGTTAATAAATTTTTAGTAAAAGCAACCATGTCAGGCAGCCTGACTTGCACCAAGAGAATGCCTGCTGGGTGCTTGTCAGAAAGCACTCATTTCATAGTGAGGTTCCAGAAGTTGGAGGGATTGAGGTAAAGCTCATTCACTTAATCTACAATCTTCTTACTTTAAAAATCAGAACAAAGTCCACCGCATGACTCCGAAAACCCATCTTGCCATGACTGTTTCTTAGGGCGCCCTGACAATAGGCTCTAATGTCAGATTTGCAGGTTCTGGTCCCATGTGACTGATTGGTGTGGGGCGCACACTGGAATTTGATGGCAGCTGCAGATCAGAGCTCTTTTACCTGCCCAGCTCTAATTCTCCTCCTGAAAGGAGAAGGCATAGAGGAAATGAGGGGTCTGCGTCTTCTGTCTCTGGAAGCCCTTTATTCCACTCACGGAAGGAGAATGCTTTACTTTGCTCACTCTGGATAGTCTGTTCTAGTTAGGGTTTGTCTTAGTTTCCTGGTGCTGCTATAGCAGAAATACTACACATGAGTGCTCTTAAAGAACAGAAATGTATTTCCTCACAGTTTGGGGGATTAGAAGTCTGAGTTCAGAGCACTGGTTCTAGGGTAAGTCTCTCTCTGCAGAAGGATCATTGTCTCTGCTTCTGTAGCCCTGGTATTACTGGGTCCCTTGGCAATTATCACATGACACCACCCCAACCCCCGCCGCTCCCCCCTCCCATTTTTACTCATTTGCCTCTGTGTCTAGATTGTTCTTTATCTCAATTCAGAAGTGATTAAGACTGATACAGTCTCATTAACATAACAAAGGGATACAATTCAGTCCATAAAAAGTTTTTATGTGCAGGGCTGTGTCTGAGCCTTAGACTAGATGCTCTTTGATATGCTTACATTTTTACACTCCTGTGGCCTTACACATTCAAGTGGAAATAGCACTGCATTTTGGATTATATAGACCAGCCTCGACACTCAGTGTCAGGCATGTAGTAAGTGCTCAATAAATTGCTGTCTTTGTTTTAGTTGTTGTGAGTAAAATTTAAGAGGTGAGTAAACTTATTAAGCAGTCCAGGGTGGGGGTAGGGAGAAAGAAAGAAAAGAAAAGAAAAAATCATTTAGAGAGAAATGGGTCATTTCAGAGCAAGTGTTCTTGGAGAGCCACCCTAGGTTAGCTGAATTCTGATATCACCACTTGTTTGTCTCCACCCTGTCACAATGTGATTACAAATCCGTGTGTGATCTATGAGTACCAGCTTGGTCCCAAATTCTCTCAGGTGGACTCCAGATGCCCTCCCAGTTGCCCTAGTCTCTCTTCTCTCATTCATGATAACTCAGTACGACATCCTGATGCAGTTATGACAGCAACAATCCAAGACTAAGTCCCATAGTGGGGTCTGGGATGTAGCTCACTCCTAGACCTCTGGCAGGAGTCTCCTTTGTGCTCATCCTTAAAGGCAGCCACTACCAGTCAAGCCTGGACTGCACGTCAACCCACTAAACAGCCTTGTAACTGACCATTGACCATGGTCAACAGCCAGGTTCAAAATCTCCCAACTCCATTGCAAAGTCTGTCCCCACATAGGATCTTGCAGCTTTCTAGTTCCTCCTAGGACTAGAACTACTTGTCTTTCCCTGGACAGTTCTACACCTTCTTTCATTTCCTGCTGTTGATGCCCAGAAATCATATTAAAAACCTGGTACAGTCAGTCCTTTACCAAGCTAGGACCGGGATCTTATAAATTCTTTGGTTTGGTCACATATGAAGATGCTGCAGGGAATTCAGAGCTGCTGTTGTTGTTGTTAGGTGCTGACAAGTCAGTTCTCACTCACGGTAACCCTATGCATAACAGAACAAAACGCTGCCCGGTCTTGTGCCAAGTCCACAATTGTTTTTATAGTTAAGCCTATTGTTGCAGCCACTGTGTCACTCCATCTCATCGAGGTTCTTCTCTTTTTCACTGACTCTCCACTCTACCAAGCATGATGTCCTCCTCCAAGGACTGATCCCTCCTGACGTGTCCAAAGTATGTAAGATTCAGTATTGCATTTTTGCTTCCAAGGAGCATTTTGGTTGTACTTCTTCCAGAACTTACCTATTGGTTCTTTTGGCAGTCCTTGGTACGTTGAATATTCTTCTCCATCACCACAATTTAAAGGTGCCAATTCTTCTGTCTTCCCTAGTCATTGTCCAGATTTCTCAGGCATATCATGCAATCGAAAATACCAAGGCTTGAGTCAGGTACACCTTACTCTTCAAGGTGACATCTTTACTTTTTAACATTTTAAAGAGGTCCTTTGCAGCAGATTTTTCCAGTGCAATGTGTCTTTTGATTTCTTGACTGCTGCTTCCATGGGCGTTGATTGCAGAGTCAAGTAAAATGAAATCCTTGACAACCTCAGTCTTCTCTCCATTTATCACAATGTTGCTTACTGGTCCAGTTGTGAGGAATTTTGTTTTCTTGATGTTGAGGGACAATTCACACTGAAGACTATGGTCTTTGAGCTTCATCAGCAAGTGTTTCAAATCCTCTTTGCTTCCAGCAAGCAAAGTTGTGTCATCCATGTACTGCAGATTGTTAATGAGTCTTCCCCCAATCCTAATGCCTCATTCTTCTTTGTATAGTCCAGCTTCTTAGATTAATTGCTTGGCATACACATTGAAAACATGTGGCGAAAGGATATAATCATAATGCATACCTTTCCTGACTTTAAACCATGCAGTGTCCTCTTGTTCTGTTCCCATGACTGCTTCTTGATCCATGTACAGATTCCTTAAGAGGACAATTAAATGTTCTGGAATTCCCACTTTACACAATGTTAGCCATAATTTGTTATGAACTACACCATCAACTGCCTTTGCAGGCCAGAGCTAAAGACCCACAAGCATCACCAATGGCTTCATGTGTCTGTAACAATTACTGGGAATCCCAGGTGTCTTTGGGTTACACCTTAATTTGGAGACAAGCCACTTTTTCAGCTTAGAGTCAAGGTGTATTCTGAATACCATCCAAAGAGAGCAGAGGCAGTCTGAGTAATTAGTGATCTATCCAAAACTAGCAGTATACAGAGAGATGCTGGTGATGCCTGCCAAGAAGGTTTATGAATTGGGTAGGAAGCTGGATGAAGTGGACCGAAACAGGTCTCGTAGTTAGTTTGGGCATGTCCATGCCATCTGAATTATGTGTGATAAGAGACCAGGAAGCAGTGTTTGATAGTCATTGATTTCAAAACTATGTGTCTGGTCATCTGAGAAGCTTTCTGCACAGTTGGCTGGAAAATGCCAAGTCTGAGCCAGACACCCAACTGTGATGATATGCTGCTGTCTATGGACTTGAAAGCTGGACTTCTGGACGTATACGTAATTGTGATGACTTTGAAGAGAGACAGAGCAGGCTGCAATCTGAAGTCAAGCTTCAGAAGGGCCACCCAGTCCAGACAAAGAGGACACTGTCTGCCAGCCCAAAAGGGGAACTCCACACGGTGAAGCTCAGTCTTCCTGGGAATGAAGGGCAGGCTTTGTGCCCTTGCCTGGTGAAAGCGCCTGTCCTGCAACTCTGATGAGGTAGCCATGCCTGGGCCTGTGCCGCTTGGCACAGGACAGGCTATGCATCACCTAGTCCTCAGGGGCATAAAAGGGCCTTTCTGAGTAAACCACCTTGTGCTGTGGACCACAGAGTTCTACCACGCTGACAACAATGAATGTATTAGAAACAAATGCAGTCTGCTAATTATAATAAGATGCTGTAGTACTCAGCTGGTAATCAAAAGATTGGCAGTTAGAATCCACTGGCTGCTCTTTGGAAACTCTGTGGAGGCAGTTCTACCCTGTCCTGTTGTTATGAATTGCAATCAATTTGAAGATGCTAGTATTTGTTGTTGTTTGCTTGCTTGCTTTTTAGTTTAATCATAATGAAAACTAGTTGCCATTGAGATGATTCTGACTCATGGCAACCTCATGTGCATCAGAGTAGAACTTTTCTTATGTTTAAAGATATTCTCATCTTTATTGATTCTTATTTTTAAATTTTTTTAAATTGTGATTAAGTGAAAGTATACAACTCAAATTAAATTTGCATGCCCGCCTATCTGCAGCTTCTTCTGCAATCCTTGCCTAGTGACAGCACACTCCTCCTTTTCGTTCTGTAGATGTCATATCCTCCTAACAAGCTCCTGTTGCCTCCCTTCCATCCTCTCCTCTCTCTTCTAGTAAGAGGCCAGTAGGACAGCATCCTGTAGATGCACAGAACCATGAAGTACGTACACCATATAGTCACATTGTGTCTCTAAGTCCAGTCCATTCTTGTCTGAAGAGTTGACCTCGGTAGTGTTTTCTGGTCAGGTGCGGCAGCAGATCTAGGGGCGACGCTCCCAGGGGAACCCCCAGGCCATTGGACCATCAATTGCAGTCTTATAGTGGAGTTTGTGAGGTGCACCCCTCTTTTTCTTTTGCTGCCACTGGGACTCGACATTGTGTGTCCCATCATGGCTGTGTTCGGTAGTGGCTAGACACCATTTGATTCTTCTGGTCACATGTTGATACAGTCACCCATTTACATGGGTCTTTCTGTCTCCTGGGCTCTTTTTCTCTTGTGCCTTTGTTGTTCTTGGTGATTGTCTGTTCTGGATGAGTTAGGACTGTCTAGTGTACCTCAGATGGTAACTTGCTATCTTTTAAGACACCAGACACCACTCACCGATATGGGGTGCATAAAACTTTCTTAGCAACAGGCTAGTTGTGCCAATTGGCTTTGATGTCCCTTGACAGCATGGTCCCCAGACACATGCTCCTCCTACTCTGTCTTTGTAATATTGGGTTAAGATTAGAAGAGTTTTTAGTTTATGGTGAAGTCCAGTTAAGTTGTTCCACTCTCTACTTATGCTGTCACTGCTTTTACCCAACCAAATTTCTATCAACTACCTAGTCTATAACCAGCCTTCTCCCTCCCTCCCCTCACAGCCATCAAGGAGTCTTTTCTTCTGTACATGAGTCTATCTTTAAGTCCTTACAGTAGGGGTCTCATACAATATTTGCCCTTGTGCTGCTGACTGAGTTCACTCAGCATGTCTTCCGATTGAAACCAGGTTATGAGATGCTTCCTAAAATCACCCTTGTTCTTTATCATTGCATAGTGTTGCATTGAGTCTAAATACCATAGTTTGTTTATCCATTTGTTGATTGATGGGCACATAGGTTGATTCCATCTTTTTGCTATTGTGGACTGTGCTGCAATAAACATTTGTGTGCATGTATCTGTTCATGTGACAGCCTTTGTTTCTGTACAATATATTCCGAGTAGTGGGATTACTGATTCAAGTGGTATTTCTATTTCCAGCTTTCTAAGAAAGTGCTAGACTGCTTTCCAAAGAGGTTGTACCATCTCACCAGCAGTGTAGTACTTTTCTGATCTCTCCGCAGCCTCTCCAACACTTGTTGCTTTGTGCTTTTTGGATTATGGCCAATTTTGTTGGGGTGATACGGTATCTCATTGTAGTTTTGATTTAGATTTCTCTGATAGCTAATGATCATGAGCATTTCCTCATGTCTCTTTTTGGCTATCTGGATGCCCTCTCTGGTGTAGTGTCTGTCCATCTCCTTTGCCCATCACTTAATTAGGTTATTTACCTTTTTCTTTTGGATATTTTGCAGTACCTTGTAGATTATGGAGATCAGACATCGGTCCAACATGTAATTGCCAAATATTTTTTCCCATTCTGTAGGTGGTCTTTTAACTCTTTTGATGAAGTTTTTGGATGAGCAAAAGTGTTTGATTCCTAGTGGTTCCCATTAATCTACTTTGTCTTCTGTTGATCGTGCTTTGTTTGTCAGATTTTAAAGTCTGTCTAAACTGTGTATTAGAACTTCCATTGTTGACCCTGTTTTTTTCTGCATGATCTTTATCACATTAGATTTGATATTTAGGTCTTTGATCCATTTTGAGTTAGTCTTGCTTCAGATTTTTGCAGATGGATATCCAATTTTGCCAACACCTTTTGTTAAAGAGACTGTTTTTACCCCAGTTTACAGTCTGAGGGCCTTTGTTGAATATCGACTTCATAAGAGGGTGGTGGCATCTCTGGGGTCTCAACTCTGTTTTTGTATCAGAACCAGGCCGTTTTGACTACTATGGTAATGTAATAGATTCTAAGGTCAGGTAATATGAGGCCTCCCACTGTATCCCTCTTCTTCATTGCTTTCATATCCCAGGTTTCTTCCCTTTCCAAAGAAAGTTGGTAATATGTTTCTCTATCTCATTAAAAAATGGCACTGGAATGTGTATTGGGATTGTGTTGTATATGTAGGTCACTTTGGGTAAAATAGACATTTTCACGGTGTTAAATCTTCCTATCCATGAGCAGGGTAGGTTTATCCACTTAATGTAAGTCTCTTTTGGTTCCTTCAGGGTAAGCTCTTATAATTCTTTCTGTGTAGGTCTCTTATTTTTTTGGTTAGATTTATTCCTAGGTATGTTATGTTCTTGGAGGCTATAGTAAATGGTATTGATTTGATGATTTCCTCTTTGATGATCTCTTTGTTCGTGTAGTAGAATCCTACTGATTTAGTCATATTTATTGTATATCCTGATACTTTGCTAAACTCTTCTGTTAGTTCTAGTAGTTTACTTATGGATTCTTTAGGATTCTCTGCGTGTACACTCATATCATCTGCAGATAGGGAGATTTTTACTTCTTCCTTGTCAATGCGGATACCCTTTATTTCTTTGTCTTGCCTAATTGCTCTGGCTAGAACCTCTAGTACAATGTTAAATAGAAGTAGTGTGAGTGGGTATCCTTGTCTAGTTACCATTCTCAGGAGGAAGTCTTTCAGTCTCTCTCCTTTCAGGATGATGTAGGTAGTTGGGTTGCATAGATGCCCCGTATTGCATTGAGGAATTTGATTTCTAGTCCAATTTTGCCGAGAGTTTTTAGTGTGAATGGATGTTGGACTTTGTCAATTGACAAAATGAGGTGATTCTTATCTTTTGTGCTATTTGTGTGGATGATCACATTAATTGCTTTTCTGATGTTGAACCAGGCTTGCATCCCTGGTGTGAATCCAGCTGAGTCATGATGAATTATTTTTTTGATGTTTTGTTGAATTCTGCTAGCATGGATTTTGTTGAAGATTTTTGCATCTAGGTTCATGAGCGATATTGATCTGTAATTTTCTTTTTTATTGGGATTGTTTCCCGGCTTTGGTATCAGGGTTATGTTGGCTTCACAGAATGAATTTGCAAATATTCCATCCCTTTCTATACTGTGAAATAGCGTTGGTAGTACTGGAATTAATTCCTCTCTAAAGGCTTGGTAGAATTCTCTGGTGAAGCCACCTGGACAAAGACTTTTTTGGTTCTTAGTTTTGTGATGACTTTTTCAATCTCTTCATTTGTGTTAAGATCAGTGGTTCCCTTCGTTTAATATCATAGCTTTGCTTGAGCTTCATGACTTCTCTAACTGAGTAAGATTCTGGATGCTGTTTCCTGCATTGCCTCCTTAAATACACACTTGATGTTTTTGTTTCCCTAAGCAAAGAGCTTCTTTTGGTATTTCTTGTAGCTGTGGTTTGATTTTTTACATGTTTATCTGTGAATGTCTTCATTTTGTCTTCACATATGAGAGATAATTTTGCAGAGTATATAATTTTGGTTGGAAGTTTTTCTCTATCAGGGCTTTGAATGTGTCATCTCATTACCTTCTTGCCTACATCATTTCTGCCAAGAAGTCAGACAAAAGCCTACAGGGCTTCCCTCTGCATGTTACTTTTGCTTTAAGCCTTGCTGCCTTTAAGAGTCTCTCTTTATGTTTCATTTTATTAAGCTTGATTATATCTTGGTGTCTTCCTTTTGGGGTGTAGTTTTTTTGGCTTTCAACACACCTCTTGGATATCTATGTTCTGTGCTTTCGTAATTTCAGGGAAGTTTTCTATCAGCAACTCTACAACAAAACTGTATTTTCAGCTGTCCTTCCCTGTTCAGGAATACCAATTATATGTAGAGTAGTCCTCTTAATAGAATCCCACATGTTTCTTAATGCTTCTTCATTTTTCTTGTTTCTTTTCCCTGATTTCTCCTCATAAATGCCTGTGTCAGTTGCTCTGTTCTCAAGCTTACTAACTCTGGCTTTCATCCCCTCAGTCCTGTTCTTTCGGCTTTGGATCAAATTGGATAATTCTGTAATTTTATTATTGATTTGCTGGATTTCAGATAATTTATGTTCCATCAGTTCAAATAGCTTACTTAATTTTTCATTTTGTTCTGCTACATTTTGTTTAATCTCTAGGAGGGCTGTACACGTGATTTTTTTGTACTGGACCTCTGATAGTTTCAGAAAGACTTCTTCATCTGGAAAGGTTTTTGATTCTTTATTTTGGGACCTTTCCAGAGCCATAGTGGAGTCTTTCTTTAAATTGTTAGCTATTGATTGATATCTTTGTGCCATAAAATGTCATTTGATTTCTCTGGTGTTACCTCAACCTGAGCTAAGGCATAATTCTAAGAAGGGAGTTGGTTACCAGCCTCCTCTGTGTACTCTAGTGACTGGCCCCAGGTGGACTCTCCGGGGTGGCAGGCTCTGCCTCCTGGCTAGCAATGATGGCACTCTACTTATGGAGTCACAGGGGTGGGGGTCCATGAGCCAACTCTATGATGTGGATCAGTGAAGAGTGGGGGAGATTCTGCCAGGCTGCTCAGTAGTCAGTTCTTCAGGTGGTCTTATTTTAAAAAGGTACTTTACTGCTAAGCAGGGAGCTTTCTAACAGCTGCCAGAATCAGTCAAGCCCTCAGGTGTGGCAGGCCCTGCCTTCAAGCTGACAGCAAAATCACCTCATAGGTCTTCCCCAGATGCTATGATATGGTTCAAAGAAAGGAGGGCCTCTGCTAGGCCCCACCTGTAACTGTAGACACGACCATCCTAAACACAGCTTTGCTGCTGGAGAAGCACTTTCCAGATGGGGGATGCTGCTCAGCATGAGAATGAGCCCCAGCTAAGACCTCCAGGGGGCTGACTCCACCTCTCACCTGACAAGGATGACATCCTACCTGAACTGCACTTCCTGCTGTGAAACAGCAGAATCTATTGTGCAGCTTAGAAAAGGGGGTGGAGGGGCAGTGGTGCCCTCAGTCTGCAGCCAGGCTCTCAGTATGTGGCCATCTCAGGCAGTCTTTCTGCTGTGCTATGTCCTGTTTACTTAAGCACTACAGTTCAGCATATTAGCCAGTTCATGCTCAGTACCCCCCTTCCTGAAGAGCAAAGAAGGTGTCAGTACCTGAAGTCTTCCCAAACGTTGAGTCAGAAGAAGTAGAGATCAATGTGCCACTGCATTGTCTTTAAGATAGAGAGGTAGTTTCCTCTTTACTGGTGCCAATCTGACTACCCGATGCCAGATCCTTGGGCACCCCGACTGTCCATGCTGATCTATACAATTATCATTCCAGGCCTTAGTTCTCAGAGGGTATCTGGGAGATGTGTGTCTAGTCTGCCATATTGGCTCCATGCCCCTTTTTTTATTCTTTTACTGAAATCTTCTGAATGTATGATTTTTAGAAGATCCCAGTTATCTAGCTTACCTTCTGAAATTGGTATATTGTTGGTTAAGGTTAATGCTGTCAATGCTGTGTATTAGGGCCTCTATTGTTGACACTATGTATTCTTGTATGAACTTTATATTTATGGGCTTTATATTTAAGTCTTTGATCTGTTTTGAATCCTTCTTTTGTGTGTATAATGTGGGTTGTGGGTCTTGTTTCAATTTTTTTGCAGATGGACATCCTGTTTTGCTAGAACCATTTACTTAAAAGACTGTTTTTCCCCCATTTGATGGACTGATCTTTATTGAAGGTCAGGTGACTATAGGCGGACAGGTTTATATCTGGGTTTTCAATTCTGTTCCATTGATCAATGTATCAGTCATTGTACCAGTACCAGGCTGTTTGGAGTACCATAGCTGTTCTGAGGTCAAACACTGCGAGTCCTCTTATTTTTCCTTCTTCTGTAGTGCTTTACTTATCCAGGGCCTTTTCTCTTTGCATATAATGATTAGTTTTTTCATCTCTTTAAAGTATGTTAGTGGTATTTGAATCAGTCATATGATAGTTTTATGTTCAAATTTTGAGGACCTGCCAAACTGTTTCGCACAGTGCCTTTAACATTTTACATTCACACCAGTAGCAGATGAGGACTCCAGTTACTCCACAAACTTGCCAGCACATGCTGTTGGCTGTGTTTTTTTTTTTTTTTTTTCCTCTCTCTCTCAATCATTGCCATTCTAATAGGGGCCTACTGGTACTCATTGTAGTTTTGATTTTCAGAGAAACCCTGGTGGCATGATGGCTAAGAGCTACGGCTTCTAACCAATAGGTTAATAGTTCCCATCTACCAGGTACTCTTTGGAAACCCTACAAGGCAATTCTACTGTGTCCTATAGAGTCCCTGTGAGTTGGAATTGACTCAACAGCAGTAGATTTTTCTTCTCCTTTTTGGAATGACTAATGGGAACCCTGGTGGCACAGTGGTTAAAATTTAGTTGCTAACCAAAAAAAAAGGTTAGTGGTTTGAGTCCACCAGCTGCTCTTTGGAAACTCTATGAGGCAGTTCTGTTCTGTCCTATGGAGTCCTTACAAGTCAGAATAGATTCTATGACAGCAGGTTTTAGATGTAATGAAGGTGAGCATCTTTTCAAGTGTTTGTTGGCCATTTGATGATCTCCTTTTCCTTTTTTAATGTTTACATCCTCTGCCCATTTTTTAATTGGGTGGTTTGTTAAATTTTAGAAGAGTTTTTAAAAATATATTTTCAATATTAGACCCTTAGTGGGTTTATAGCTCACGAAAAGTTTTCTCCCATTTGTAGATTGTCTCTAATTTGTTGATACCTCCAACTTATTTTGTTCAGTATTTTCCTGATTATAAGTGAGTGTGTATTTTTTATGTTTACTGATCAATTTATTTTGTCTACAGGGAATTGTCAGTTCATAACTCTTGCCATTTTCTATTTTTAAAAATTGATTTCTAGATGCCCATTGATTATGCATGACATCTTACCACCAGTCCTCTAGTTACAGTTAACTCTGTTTAAGGTTTTTTTGCATATGATGTTTTTAATTTTGTGAACTCAAATCTGATAATCTTTTTTATTTTTGATTTTTAGGATTTTTGTCTTGATGCTTTGTGTGGGGTTTGCATATGCCCTTGCCATTCTAATGTATAAAAACACTCTCTTATGTTTTCTTCTAATTCTTTATGTAGCATTTGTTTTTAGCTCTTTCCTCCATCTGGAATTTACTTTTGTATAAATATGATATTTAAAAAAAAAAAAACCTGTTTCCGTGAAGTCAATTTGGACTCATAGCAACCTATAATGATAGGGTGGAACTTGCCTATAGAGTTTCCAAGGGGCAGGTGGTAGATTCCAACTGCTGACCTCTTGGTTAGCAGCTATTTTCTTTCATTTTGTATCTTCATGTATTTATTTATTGTGCTTTAAGTGAAAGCTTACAGTTCATTAGTTTCTCATACAAAAAATTATAAACACATTGTTCTATGACCCTAGTTGCTCACTCCTTTCCTTCTGTATTTCTCTTGTCCATTCAACCAGCTCCTGTCCATTTCTGTCTTCTCATCTCACCTCTGGATGAAAGCTACCCATTTAATCTCATGTATCTACTTGAGCTAAGAAACACACTTTTTCACTAGTATCATTTTATGTATTATAGTCTGTCCATTCTCATCTTTGTCTGAAGAGCTGTCTTTGGGAATGGTTTTAGTTTGGGTCTAATAGAGAATCTAGGTGCCATGTCATCTAGGCTCCCTTCAGTCTCAGTCAGATCATCAAATCTGGTCTTTTTTAATAGAATTTAAGTTCTGCATCCCACTTTTCTGCTCTGTCAGGCACTCACTGTTGTGTTCCTTGTCAGGGTTGTCGTTGGTGGTAGCCAGGTGCCATCTAGTTCTCCTGGTCTCAGGCTGATGGAATTTCTGGTTTGTGTGGCTCTTTCTTGCCTTGGGTTCCTGTTTTCCTTGTATCTTTGGTATTCTTCATTCTCTCTTGCTCCAGGTGGGTTATGGCCAACTGATGCATCTTAGATGGCTGCTTGCTAACTTTTAAGATCCCAAAAGCCACTCACCAAAGTGGGTTGCAGGACATTTCCTTAGTAAACTTTGTTTTGCCAGTTGACCCAGATGTTTCCTGCAACAATAGTCCTCACACCTCTGTTGTGCTGACTGCCCCCACCGAGTTAGTGAATACACCTTTTCCCTCCTTCCCCACCTTCCTAACCATCAAAAATGTTTTCTTCTGTGTTTAAATCTTTTCTTGTAATAGTAGTTTCATACAATATTTGTCCTTTTGCAACTGACAAATTTCATTCAGCATATGCCTTCCAGATTCATCCATTTTGTGTTTCCAGTTGTTCCTTATCATTGCATAGTATTCCATTGTGAGAATATGCCATAATTTGCTTGTCTGTTGATTTGTTAATGAGCACCAAGGTTATTTGTGTCTTCCTTCTGTTGTGAATAGCGCTGAAGCGCTGCAGTGAACATGAGTGTGCATATGTCTGTTTGTGTGATGGCTCTTCGCTCTCTAATATTCCAAGGTGAGTGATCGTATGGTACTTCTGTTTCTAGCTTTTAAAAGAAATGCCAAATTGATTTCCAAAATGGTTGTAGCATTTTATTTTCCCATCAGCGCATATAAGTGTTTCAGTCTGTCCACAACCTCTCCAACATTTACTTGGTGTTTTTTGGATTCGTATGAGCCTTGTTGGTGTGAGTGATTAAGAGCTATAGCTGCTAAACAAAAGGTGGGCAGTTCGGATCCACCAGACACTCCTTGGAAACTCTATGGGGCAGTTCTGTTCTGTTTTGTAGGATCACTATGAGTCAGAATCGACTCAACAGCAGTGGTTTTGATTTTTGGTTTGTTGGGGTGAGATGGTATCCCACTGCAGTTTTGATTTGCATTTCTCTTAGGGCTAGTGATTGTGAGCATTTCTTCATGTATCTGTTAGCCACCTGAATGTCTTGTTTGGTGAAGTGTCCGTTCATATCCTTTATCTATTTTTTAATGTAGTTATTTTTGTTGTTGAGGTTTTGCAGTGTCTTGTAGAATTTAGAGACTAAACCCTGATAAGATTTGTCATAACCAAATTTGTTTTTCCCAGCCAGTAAATTGTCTTTTTATTCTTCTGGTGATGTCTATTGATGAACTTAAGTGTTTGATTTTTAGGGGCTTGCAGTAATTTAAATTCTTTTCTGCTGTTCCTATATTGTTAGCAATGTTTTATATTCTGTTTATTCCATGTATTAGGGCTCCTAGCATTGTCCCTGTTTTTTCTTTCATGATCTCTATTACTTTAGATTTTATGTTTAGGTCTTTGATCCATTTTAAACTAGTTTTTGGGCAGGGTGTGCAGTGTAGGTCTCATTTCATTTTTTTGCAGGTGGATATCCAGTTATACCAGCACCACTTGTTAAAGAGATTGTCTTTTTCCCATTTAATGGACTTTGGGCCTTTGTCAAATATATAAGCTGCTCGTAGGTGGATAAATTTACATCTGGATTCTCAATTCTGTTGTGTTGGTCTGTGTATCTTTGTTGCACCAGTACCAGAGTGTTTTTACTACCATGGCAGTATAATAATAAAAAATAATAATTATAATAAAAACACAAAACTCATTGCCATGGAGCTGATTCCAACTCAGTGATCCTATAGGACAGGGTAGAACTGCCCCATAGAGTTTCCAAGGAGCACCTCATTGATTGATAGTGCTGACATTTTGGTTAGCAGCCATAGCAGTTTACTGCTGTGCTACCAAGATTGCTATCATGGTATAATAGGTTCTAAACTCAAGGGATGTGGTACTGCCCACTTTTTCTACTTCAGTAATACTTTACTTATCCAGGTCCTCTTTACTTTCCATATGAAATTGGTGATATGTTTCTCTATCTCATTAAAAGATGCCATTGGAAGGATTATATCATGTATATAAATTGCTTTGGGTAGAAGAGACATTTTCACAGTTTTGAGTTTTCCTATCCATGAGTAAGGTATGTTTCTCTATGTATGTAGGTCTTTTTGGTTTCTTGCAGTAATGTCTTACAGTTTTCTCTATATAGGTCTTTTATGTCTCTAGTTAGATTTATTCCTAAGTATTTTATCATTGTAGGAGTTATTATAAGTGACATTTATTTGGTGATTTCCTCCTAGAGGTTCTGTTTGTTGGTACAGACAAATTCAACTGACTGTGAATGTTTATCTTGTATCCTGTTAATTTGCTGAACTCTTCTGTTAGTTCCAATAGTTTTCTTGTTGTTTCTTTGAGGTTTTCTGTGTGCAAGATCTTATTATCTCCAAATAGAGATACTTTTACTTCTTCCTTACCATTTTGGACATACATTATTTCTTTTTCTAGCTTAATTGCTCTAGCTAGAATCTCTAATACAATATTGAACAAGAGTGGTGATAAAGGTCATACTTGTCTGGTTACCATTCTCCAAGAGAATATTTTCAGGCTCTCTCCTTTTAGGATGATGTTGGCCTCTGACTTTGTGTAAATAACTTCCATTATGCTGAGAAATTTCCCTTCTAGTCCAATTTTGCTGAGAGTTTTTGTCATGAATGGGTATTGGACTTTGTTAAATGCCATTTCTGCATCAGTTGATAACAACATGTGCTTCTTGTTTTATTTGTATTATGGATTATGTTGATTGTTTTTCTAATGTTGAACCATCCCAGAACTCCTATTATGAATTCCACCTGGTCACGGTGTATTCTTTTTTTTTAATACACTGTTGAATTCTATTGGCTAGAATTTTGCTGAGGACTTTTACATCTATATTCATGAGGCACATTGGTCTGTAATTTTATTTTCTGTGGTGTATCAAGTTATACTGGCTTCATAGAATGAGTTCGGTAGTATTCCATCCTTTTGTGTTCTCTTAAATAACTTCAGCAGTAGTAGTGTTAACACTTATTTGACAGTTTGATAGAATTCTTCAGTGTAACCAGAAAGGCCAAGGCATTTTTGTTGTTGAGAGTTTTAATATTATCTCTTCAATCTTTTTTTTTTTCAAAAATCCTATTGTGCTTTAAGTGAAACTTTAAAATTCAAGTAAATTTGTCATACAAAAACTTATACACACACTGCTATGCAAATTTAGCTGCTCTTCCTACCCTGTGACAGCACACTCCCTCTTTACACCCTGTATTTCCTGTGTCCATCCAACCAGCTCCTGTCTCCCTCCAAACTCGCATCTTGCCTCTGGACAGGAGCTGCCCAGTTAGTCTCAGGTATTTACTTAAGCTAAGAAGCACACTTTTCACCAGTATCATCTTGTGTCTTATAGCTTAGTCTTTGTCTGAATAGTTAGCTTCAGGAATGATTTCAGTTCTGGGTTAACAAAGAGTCTGGGGCCATGTCTTCTGAGAGCCCTCCAGTTGGTTGGACCATCAGGTCTGTTCTATTAGAAGAGTTCAAGTTCTGCACACCTGTTTTTATACTGCTACATCAGGGTTTCTATGTTGTATTCCCTGTCAGGGTGGTCATTGGTGGGACCAGCTACCATCTAGTTCTTGTGGTCTGATGCTGATGTGGTCTCTGGATTATGTGAAGCATTTTGTCTGTTAGACTCATATTTGATGCCTTTCATTGTTCTTTGCTTCTGGTAGGTTGGGACCAAGTGATGCTACTTAGATGGTTATTGATAGCTTTTAAGACCCCAGATGCCACTCACCAAAGTAAAATGGAGAACGTTCTTTTAAAAAACTTTGTTATGCTAGTTGACGTAGATATCCCCTGAAATGATGGTCCTTAGACCCCAGCCACTGCTACTCTGTTCTTCGAAGTGTTGGGTTGTATTTAGAAGACTCTTACCTTTTGGGTTAGTCCAGATGTACTGACCTTCCCTCTACTGCCCGCTGTCCCTCCTTTTACCTAACCGAATTCCTATCCATTATCTCATCAGTGAATACCGTTCTCCCTCCCTCCCCACTCTTATAACTTTCTAAGACTATTTTCTTCCGTGTTTAAAGATTTTCCTGAGTCCTCATAATAATAGTAGTCTTATATAATATTTGTTCTTTTGCAACTAATTTCACTCAGCATAATGCCTTCCTGATTCCTCCATGTTATGAGATGTTTCCCAAGGTCATCATTGTTCTTTATCATTACACAGTATTCCATCGTGTGAATATACCACGGTTTATTTATCTATTTATCCATTGATAGCACCTAGGTTGATTCCATCTTTTTGCTATTGTGGACATTGCTGCAATAAACATTTGTATACATGTGTCTATCCATGTGATTTAGGTGCTACATCTGCTAACCAAAAGGTCAGTTGTTCAAATCTGCCAGCCACTCCTTGGAAACTCTATGGCACAGTTCTACTCTGACCTATAGGGTTGCTGTGAGTCAGACCTGACTTGATGGCAGTGGGTTGGTATTCAGGTGACACCCCTTATTTCTCTAGGATATATTCCAAGAAGTGAGATTGCTGGATTTTATGGTATTTCTATTTCTAGCTTTTTAAGAAAATGCCAAAAATTTTCCAAAGTGATTCTACCATTTTATATTCCAACCATCAGTTTTTAAGTGTTCCCATCTCTACATAGCTTCTCCAACATTTATTATTTTGTTATTTGGATTGATGTCAGCTTTGCTGGGGTGAGATTGTATCTCGTTGTAGATTTGATTTGCATTTCTCTAATGGATAATGATTGTGAGCATTTCCTCATGTATTTCCTAGCTGTTTGGATGTTTTCTTTGGTGAAGTGCTGTCATAACCTTTGCCCATTTTTTAACTGTGTTATTTGTCTTTTTTTTGTTGAGATTTTGCAGTACCTTGCAGATTATGAAGATTAGGTACTAATCAGATTTGTTGTATCCAGTTTTTTTCCTCAGTCTGTAGGTTGTGTTTTCATTCTTTTGGTGAAGTCTTTTGATGAACATAAGTGTTTGATTTTATCAGTTATCTATTTTCTCATCTGGTTTGCACATTGATAACAATGTTTTGTATTGCATTTATGCTGTGTATTAGTACTCCCATAGTTGTCTCTGTTTTTTGCTTCCTACTATTTATCATTTCAGATTTGATATTTATGTCTTTGATCCATTTTGAGTCACTTTTTGTGCATGGTATAAGATATGGGTCTTGTTTCATTTTTTTTGTAGATAGATGTCCAGTTGTTTCAATACCATTTGTTAAAGAGTGTCTTTTCTTGTTTTAGAGACTTGGGCCTTTTTCAAATATCAGCTGCTCATAGGTAGATGATTTTATGTTTGGATTGTCAGTTCTGTTCCAGTGGCCTATGTATCTGTTTTTGTACCAGAACCAGTCTGTTTTGACTACAGTGACAGTGTAATAGGTTCTGAAGTCAGGTAGGGTGAGGCCCCCTACTTTGTTCTTCTTCAGTAATACTTTACTTATCCAGAGCTTCTTCCTTTTCCATATGAAGTTGGTGATTTGTTTCTCTGTCTCATTAAAAAAAAATGCCATTGGAATTTGTATTGAGATTGTGTTGTATCTATAGATTGCTTTGGATAGATGACTTTTATTCCATTTTTATGATGTTGAGTCTTCCTATCCATGACCAATATAGGTTTCTCCACCTATGTCGGTCTCTTTTGGTTTCTTTTAGTGTCTTGTAATTTTCTTTGTATAGGTCTTTTGTGTCTCTGGTTAGGTTTATTCCTAAGTATTTTTTTTTAGACGCTATTGTAACTGATACTAATTCAGTGATTTCTTCTTTGATGTTCTCTTTGTTAGTGTAAGGGAATCCAACTGATTTGGTATATTTATCTTATATTCTGATATTTTGCCGAACTTTTCTATTAATTCCAGTAATTATCTTTTTGTGTGGATTCTTTAGTGTTTTCTTTGTATAAGATTATATCATGTTCAGAGATAATTTTACTTCTTCCTTAATCAGTTTGGATGCTCTTTATTTCTTTCTCTTACTTGATTGCTCTGGCTAGAACTCCCAGCACAAAGTTGAATAAAAGATGAAATAAAAAGTATCCTCTGTAGTTCCTGTTCTCAAGGGGAATGCCTTTACACTCTCTCCATTTAGGATGATGTTGGCTGTTTGTTTTGTATAAACTCGTTTTATTCTGTTGAGCAATTTCCTTTCTAGTCTTATTTTACTGTGAGTTTTTAACACAGGCGGGTGTTGGACTTTGTCAAATGCCTTTTCTTCATCAATTGATAAAATTAAGAAGTCCTTGTATTTTGTCTTATTTATGTGGTAGATTGTTTTGATATTTTTTCTAATGTTGAAGCATCCCTGCATCCCTACTATGAATCTCACCTGATCATGGTGAAATTTTTTTTTTAGTATGTTGTTATATTCCATTGCCTAGAGTTTTGTTGAGGGTTTTTGCATCTAAGTTGTGAGACATATTGTTCTGTAATTTTCCTTTTTTGTGCTGTCTGTACCTGGTTTTGGTATCAGTGTTATGCTGGCTTCATAGAATGAGTTTGGCACTATACCACCCTTTTCTATGTTTTGAAATACCTTTATTAATAGCAGTGTTAAGTATTCTCTAAAAGTTTGGTAGAATTCTCCAGTGTAGCTGTCAAGTCTAGGGCTTTTTTTGGCTGTGGGTTTTTGAATTCTTTTTTCCATTTCTTATTTTAGTTGTTTTACCTCTATTTGTGTTAGTTTAGGCAGGTAGTGTGTTTCTAATGATTTATCCATTTCCTTTAGGTTTTCAAATATGTTACAATATAGTTTTTCATAGTATTATGTTACTTTGTTTTAATTTTAGTTGTGTCTTTTGTACTATCACCCATCTCATTTATTATTCAGATTATTTGCTTCTTCTCCTGTTTTTCTTTTGTAAATTTGGCCAGGGGTTTATTGATTTTGTTGACGTTTTCAAAGAACTAGCTATGATCTTAATGCTTCCAATTGTTTTCCTGTTCTCTGTTTCATTTAATTCTGCTCTAATTTTTATTATCTGCTTGCTTTTGGTGCCCAAGGTCTTCTTTTGCTCCTCTCTTTATGTTTGTTTGAGTTGTAGGGTTAAAGTTTTGATTTGGGCTGTTTCTTCTTTTGGGATATGTGCATTTATCACTACAAATCAACTTGTAAGGACTGGTTTTGCTGTGTTCCAAAGGGTCTGGTAGGATGTGTACTCATTCTCATTGGATTCTGTGAATTTCTTTATTTTATCCTTAATTTCTGGCATAACCCAATGATTTTTGAGCAAGGTGTTGTTCAGTTTCCATGCTTTCGTGGGTTTTCCTTCCTTTGGTTGATTTCTACTTTTATTGCTTTATGATCAGAAAAGATGCTTTGTAACATTTTGATGCTTTGGACCATGTTCAGTCTTTATGGCCTAATATGTGGCTTTTTCTGGAGAACGGTCCATTTGTGTTAGAAAAGAAATTATGCTTTGCTGCTGCTGGATGGAGTGCTCTGTATAAGTCTATGGGGTCAAGTTGATTGAGTGTGACATTTAGATTTTCCATGTCTTTGCTGAGCTCTTTTGTGGATGTTCTATCCTTTACTGAAACTGATGTGTTCAAGTCTCCTACAGTTACTGTGGAGCTATCTATCTATCTTTTCTATACTGTTAGAGTTTGTTTCATATGTTTTAGAGCCCTGTCATTGCCTGCATAAGTATTTATTACAGTTACATCGTCCTGGGGTATTGAGACTTTAATCATTATATAGTGTCCTTCCTTGTCCTTTTTTGGTGGATTTTACTTTAAAATCCATTTTGTCGGAGAATGTTATTGCCACTCCTGCTCTTTTCTGATTGTTATTTATTTGAGTTTTTTTTTTTACATTGTTTGAGTTTCGGTTTCTTTGTGGCTTTAAGTCTAAGGTTGTCTCTTTTAGGCAGCATATAGACAATTTTCTAATCTGCTTCTCTCTGTCCCTTTATTGATGCATTTAATCTATTTACATCTTGTGTGATTATTGATAGGTATGAGTTTAATGCTATCATTTTGACATCTTTTTTGTGTGTTGTTGAAAATTTTGTTTCACTTAATTTTTTGTGTTGAGTTTTTTATATATTATATTTTTTATTGTTATTGATTTTGTATTTGTCAAGTCTTTCCATTTTTCTTCTTTTTTATTTTGATGTGTAAGGTTGCTAGTTTTCTTTGTTGTTACCTTAATATTTACTCCTATTTTTCCAAATGTAAACTAATATTTTATTTCTTCATATTGCCTTGATTTCCTCTCCATGTAAAAGATCTATAACTACACTTTTTGGTACTTTTTTTCAGTTTTGATGTTGTCGTCTTTTATATCTTGTGATCTTTTGTATTTTGAGATCTGTGGTTCCCTATTTCCACTGTTTTTGCTTTGATTTATTTTTGTGGCTTCCCTCTCTAGGTAGATATCTGGTTGTTCCATCCTGTGTTCTTATCTTAGGTTGTTATCTGATGTTATTGATTTTCTAACCCTAGGATTTCCTAACCCTTTAGTATGTCTTGCAATTTTGGTTTGATTTTTGCTAATTTCCTAAACTCTGTTTATCTGGGTATACCCTAATTTTGCCTCCATATTTGAGAGACTATTTTATTTGAGATACAATTCTTGACTGTAGTTTTGTTTCCTTAAGGTTTTGTGTATGTCATTCTATTGCCTGATTGCCTGCAGGGTTTCTGCTGAGTAGTAAGAGCTTAGACTTACCAACTCTTCTTTGTAGAAAACTTTTCATTTATCCCATGCTGCTCTTAAAATTGTCTTTATCTATGACTTTTGCATGTTTTATTATAATGTGTCTTGGTGACTCTCTACCTTGCGTAGGTTTTGGTGAGCATCTTAGATAATTTCTCATGTTTCACAATATTAGGGAAGATTTCTGCCATCAATTCTTCAGCAGTTCTCTCTGTGTTTTCTGTTATCCTCCCTCCCCTCCAATTCTGGTACTTCAGTCAGTTGTGGCTTATTCATCTTGATAGAGTCGCACATAATTCTTAGACATTCTTAATTAAAAAAAAAAATTTAATCTGATTTTTCTTCAAACACGTTGGTTTCAAGTTCTAACTTCGGTTGCATTGCTTCTGACTTTCATTGCCTAAATTCTGTCCTTATGATTTACTGTTGAGTTGTCTAATTCTAGAATTTTATAGTTAATCTTCTGGATTTCTGTGTACTGTCTCTGTATAAATTCTTCAAGCAGTTAAAATTGTCATTATGCTCTTGTATAGACTTTTTAAGTTCCTCTGTTGTTTTGTAAGTGTCTTCTTTGATTTATTCTGTTTTGCCTGTTCTCTTGAAGAATTCTGCATGTTTCTTTTTTGTCTTCTATCTCCAATAATTCCAGGGAGTTCTCTTCCTCTGGAAGACTTCTTGAATCTTTATTTTGTGGGCTTGCTGAAGCCATCGTGATCTGCCTTACTACGTGACTTGCTATTGACTGCTGTCTCTGAGCCATCAATAAGTTGTTATATTTATTTATTTAATGTTTTCTTACAGTGTCCTAGCTTCTTGTTTTGATGTGCTCAGATAGGCTGCTTATGTGAACTAGTTTGATTAATGGTGCCTTTGAAGCTCTAACATCCTGTCACTATGTGGTTAGATCTTTTACTAAGCATGTGAACTGTGCAGTCTGTTTATTTTTCTTGTGTGGATTTACCTAAGTTGTCCAGGCGTGTGGTTCAGTCTCTCACCTACAGTCCTAGATGGGCAGAGGTGATTGGTGTAGGTACCAGTATCTGGCTGCAGTGGGTGGTCGCATAGTAAGCAAGGTAGCAACTGACAGTGCTGCTGAGCGTCTGGGAGGAAAGCATGCTCCTGTTCCCTAGAGCATGTAGGTGATGGGATTTTGCAGCTGGACTTGGGGTACCCAGTGCTGTTGGCTGTAGCGACTACAGCCAAGCCAAGTGCCATCAAGTTAAGGCACTACATATAGTTGGACCCCTGTCACACATGCTAGTATAGGTAGAGCCACCAATCCTCAGAACTGTGATATGGGTGAGGACCTTGCTTAATGACCAGAGATGTCAAATGTCATGAACCTGCCTTTGTCCCATAAAGCTGATACCATTTAAGTTAGTCTTCAGATGTACTGTTTTGTTCTGTACTAATGAGGACCTACACTGTTGAAATGGGCCCACACAGTTCTATGCAGGGGTAAAGGCATTCAAAGACTTTGGACCCCATACCTGCCCTGAATCTCCTGCCTAGGGGACCTGGCAGATCATTTTTTGCTGTTTTTTAATTTGTTCCCTCTCTAATGCTGGGAGAATGGCTTAGGGTACACGATAGGTGCTATTTCTGGCTCAGGCAATCTCTGAAGCTGGCACAGGACCTGGTACACAGTGGGTAGGGAGCAGGTACACAGTAGAGTGGTTTCTCCCAGTGAGATATTTTTTGATCCACATGGTACGTTAGACACATGTACTTATCTTTTGCCACCTGATCATCACTTTTTACTGGTTCTAGAGAGTTGAAGAGAACTTCTGCTGCTCAGTTTTTCTTGATGAAGAAAATTCTCTCCTCAAGCCACTGCTTGCCTCACTGAACTCACACCAGCAGACTTGACCTGCTGAGTCCTGGTTCCTACTGGGTCAGGTCTGGCAACTCCTCACTGCTTCTGAACCATTTATCCTTCTTGTTGTCACTCAGCAGGATTCCTCAACTTTGCCTTTCATGTTCAGGGCCATATATAGTTGATTTCTTGTTTTAGGGGGGTTTTGCTGTATAACAGACCACAAGAAGTGTCTTAGAACTCTACCATCTTACTCCTGCCTCTGATGTAGGTAGTCTTATTTATTTCGTGAAAAGTAATGCGCCATCAGCTCCACCTGTGTTTCTGCATTTTAGTGAAATTCTTTTGTTATGTACTAAATGTCTGTATATACTTCTTATTCTTTCCTGTTCATTGATTTGTCTGTTCTGGCATCTAATAGTAAGCTGTTCTGAAGATAGTAGCTTTGTAGTATTTCTCAATGACTGGTAAACTAAGTTTCCACATTTTATTCATTTTCAAAATTTTTTACTTATTTTTAAACATTTCCCCTTCAAAATGGATTTTGGCATTGCTTGGCTCATTTCATCAAACAGCTCTATAGACTGGGATTGAAATTGCATTGAATTCATGGATTACTTTGGGGATGATCATCTTTATGATATTGAGCCTTTCCATCCAACATGGTAATAAAGTCTCATTATGTGTCCTTCAATGGAGTTGTGTAGTTACCCCCATCCAGACCTCATGCGATTCAGCTTTAGATGTTATATGCAATTTGTGGCTATTGTCCCCTTGGGTCAGAAACAACTTCAGTAACAGAAAGTTTGGGCTTTTATATGTGTGTATGGCAGTTTTGAACATAGTCTTTCTTTTCATTACATTTTCAGGCAGGTTATGATCATTACTGACAGATGACACCCTAAAGGTGGGTAGATTGAGCTTTTCTTTGCTGGAGGATTCAAACAGAGACTGAAAAAGCACATTGATAATAGAGGACATTCTCCACTAGGATCTTACTATGACCTCCAAGGTTGCTTTCTGCTTCAAGAGCTGATGTGTCTAGAGTGTGAGAATAAGGGTTTACTATGGGATGACCTATACCTCCCTGGGAAGTATTCAGTTCATCCCTTTTTACTGCTTTCAGTTTCGATTAATTGTCTTTAGAAGCTGGGCCTTTTTGTGTACCTTCAAACTGCGTGAGTCAGTGCCTGAAAGATACTTTTGTGTATTCCCAAGGAAAAAAATAAGTAAATAATCTGTGAAAATTTAACTCATCATCTCTTGCCAGCTACCGTCTTGAAGCCATTCTGATTTATAGCTTCCAGAAAAGATGAATATTTATGACAACTAGGAAAAATGTTGTCATTTAGGAAGACTATCTTTGGTTTTAAAGAACTGTAGAGATACAGGACCTTCAGTGTGCACCACCTTCTGTTAACTGGGGGGTGGGAATAAGAATCCTGAATTTACTGCAGCCTTAGGGACTCATACCATCTAACCACCTTCCTGCATGCAGGAAGACATGTCCACTCTGGTCCAGACCAGAGTCTTCTTATAAAAGATTCCTTGAAATGTTTGTACTCTGCCTCATCAGTGCCTGAGATCTGAATATCCAGAGAAGACCGTGTACTGTTGGGACCAGCCAGACTCCTCACTCCTGAGAGGGATTGTTGAGGAGCTGAGATGCTTTGCCATCTGTGTGATCCTCATCACTCATGGGCCTTGTCCCATTGGCTGCCAATCAGATATCAAGATAGAAAGATTGAATTTCCTTCCTCTAGATTGCTGTCCAGTTCTCAGTCTGTGCAATTGTACCTGCGTGGAGGGAATTACTGAATCTTGGCCTAAATCTGAATACACTAAATGAAACAGGTAGTGTGAGTTAGCATCAATTAGAAACTTCATAACAAAGAGCTCTGCGGAGGGCTCTGCCTAGGCAGAGTCTACTGCTCTGTTGTGTCGGACACCAAAGAGTACCCTAAAATTCTTTGAATTCAGAAAGACTCTAACTTCCTTGAAATGTTGCCTCCATTGTTAGTAAATACTTAGGAGTCTTCCTTCTCAGGGTGTAGCCTAGTGTTTTTTGTTTGTTTTTGTTTTAAGTATTTTGCTGTGAAAGTTTACTATCCAAGTCAGTTTGCAGTATAAAACCCTGTGTACACACCTTTATGCAATGGTAGCTGCTCTCCCAGCCCTGTGACAGCATACTTCTACTTTCCACTGTGTACTTTCCATATTCATGCAACCAACCTGCTGTTCCCTCCTCTCTACCCTCCCATCTCATTGCCATAGAGGAACTGCTCTGACAGCATTATGTCTTACAGTGCAGTCCAATTTTTGTCTGAAAAGTTGTCTTCAGCACTGATTTTGGCTCTAGGCTAGCAGTGAGTCTAGGGGCCATGTTCCCAGGGATGCCTAGGATGCCAGACCATCAAATCTGGAATTAAAGTAGAATTCTACATCTGCACCCCCGTTTGTCTCCCAGTATGTCCCAGTATGTCAGGATGTAGCCTGGTGTTTTGATCTTCCAGCAAGTAGAGCTGTGGGATCCTTCCTCATAGAGACTGCTTGAGCAGAGATGCTGTAAACAGGACCTGAGAATGTTCAGTCTGTTCCAGTCTAGGTTGAGATCTGACATATAGACTGGGAGAGCCTATCAAGGAGGTTTAGTTGGGAACTTTTGCAGCTGTGGGCAAGAGGTGCCCTCCTGATTCAGAAGTCTTTCAGGTCATGTCTTTTAGTCATTCTGTCTGTACGCACCTGGTTCCCATTTTCCTTCTAGAGGACAAAGGGTTGCACAAAGATCCCTGTGTAAGAGACAGTCCCTTTTACATGTGGAACAGACTAGGGTATACTAAATACTTAAATATATAGTCTGCCATTTTATTTCCTCTTGTCTTTGAAGAAGGCAGGGCCACCCCTAATTCCCCATAGCACAGGATCTGGCCTTCTCCGGGCCCAGGGGCTGCATCACTGCCAGCTTTGTAGCACAGCAGTGTATGGTATGTTATGCACATGACCACTACTCGTGTAACTTTTGACCTCCTAAGGGAAGAGATCAGTGTCCTTTTCATAAATTCTCATACAGGTCATTGAATACAGCTGGGTCTCAGTCACATTCAAGAAGCAAAAATTGATGCAGGAAGGAACTCAGATGAAGTAAGAGTCAGGTGCACTGTCCTGTCCTTCTACAGCAGATACCCAAGGAACCAAATGAAACAGATGTGGATAACAGTCCTGGAACCCTGAGCATCAGAAAGGGAAGGATAAAAGAAAAATAATGAAGCACAAACTGGAAGAGAAAAATGGAATAACATAGCAAAGGAAGATTGGAAAGGAGCAGAGAAGCTTTGCCAGCTGCCCTAGCTCAACATGGCTATCTTGAGACAAAACTAGTTGCAATCCCAGGTGCAGAGGACAGGAAGAGAACTTCATGGCAGGTCCATGTGAGAACAAAACCCCCAAAATTAAACCTGTTATCACTGAGTCAATTCTTACCCTTAGCAACCCTGTAGGACAGAGTAGAATGGCCCCTTGGAGTTTCTGAGGAGTGCTGGCTGGATTCACACTGGTGCCTTTTGGTTAGCAGCCATAGCTCTTAGCTTGGCTTAGCTCTTAGCCAGTATGCTACCAGGGTTTTCATAAAAGACAGAGAAACTATTTAAGCACACCTGGAGAGAAGCAAGCTGAAGAAGATCGTGATCTAAATCTAAGGAAAGAAAACATGGAAAAGGAGGGTGAGAATTCCAGAGATCTTGTCATCCGTAGAGCAGGGAGGGAGCCAGGATCCACATTTGGGGTTTAGCACAAGTGGTGGTCCCTGACCACCAGGCTGTATGCCATGCATAAGGTGGTGGGTCAGCAAAGTACTTGAGGAAGTCTTGCACCCTGTTGGAACCCGGGAACACACCTCTACTTGGCTTGGTCAGGAGCAGGCCCCAAGTGTTGGCTGCAGCAGATGTGGGGTGGCCGGACACCTACACAGGCTAGCTGCAGAGATGTACTCCCTTTGACACCACCCTCCTGATCACGAATAGAGGAAAGTCCCGTACACAGCCAGTCTGCCTGACCGGAGACCACAATATGACCCCCAACCCTCCCACTTAACTGTACCCACCACTATCCCTACACGCCCAAAGAGTGGTAGTAATGTGCTCCCACACCCTCACCGCCCTCCTCCTACACTCTCCCGTCTGACCTGGAAAGCCGTAGCAACTGCGTGTGTGGCCACCTGCCACCCAATCCTACCTTCCCCAAACTGGCAGGTAGTGGTGACAGTGTGACATGTGACTGAGAGCTCTTGCCCACAACCCCAACACACCACCGATCCCTCCTGACAACATGTCCATGATATGTAAGACACAGTCTCCCCATCTTTGCTTCTGAGGAGCACTCTGGTTGTACTTCCTCTAGAACAGATCTTTTTGTTCTTTTAGCAGTCCACAGTACATACAGTGAGCAGAGGCAACTGTATAACCCAGAACAGACCCACCCATCATGCACATGCTCCAGACCTGGCAGATGGCAGTGATTGAATGCACACACCTACCAGTCTTACTTGCACCCACCTAGGAGCAGTGACAACCACACCACTTTGTTGCCCACCACACCTGTTCTCCCAGTCCTCTCAGTGAATAACATTGTCCACTCCTGTGCCAGTGGTTCAAAGACAGGCATTATACATGGAAACTGAACAACAATTTGCTGAAAAAAAACACCGGATAATGTTGTTAGGTGCCATCAAGTTGGTTCTCATAGTGACCCTATAAACCACAGAACGAAACACTGCCCAGTCTTGCACCATGACCACAATCATTTTTGTGCTTAAGGCCATTGTTGCAGCCACTGTGTCATTCCATCTCCGTGAGGGTCTTCCTCTGTTTCACTGACTGTGTACTTTACCAAGCATGATGTCCCTCTCCAGGGACCAATCCCTCCTAACAACATATCCGCAATATATAAGACACAGTCTTCCCATCTTTGCTTCCAAGGAGCTCTCTGGTTGTACTTCCTCTGGAACAGATCTTTTTGTTCTTTTAGCAGTCCATGGTACATTCAGTATTCTTCTTCAACACCACAATTAAAAGGTATCGATTCTTCTTCTATCTTTCGTATTCATTGTCCAGCTTTTGCGTGTATATGATGCAACTGAAAATACGCTGGCTTGGGTCAGATACACTTTAGTCTTCAAGGTGACATCTTTACTTTTCAACAGTTCTAAGAAATCCCTTGCAGCAGATTTTCCCAGTGCTGTGCATCTTTTGATTTCTTGACTGCTGCTTCTGTGGACACTGATTGTGGAACCAAGTAAAATGAAATCCTTGACAACTGCAGTCCAGTAAGCAACATCATGATAAATGCAGAAAGGATCAAGGTTGCCAAGAGTTTCACTGGGTAATACTAGAAATAAAACATGAAGTTAAAAATTACTAGAATCAAATGAGAATGATAACACAACATAGCAAAAGCTTTGAGACATAGCTAAAACAGTGCTCAGAAGTCAATTTATGACAATAAGTACACATCAGAAAAGGCAAAACCAATGCCTTAATTGAATAACTAGAAGAAATAGAAAAAAAGGGCAGAAAGGTAGCCCACAACTGTCAGAAAAAAGAAATATTACAGCAGAAATAAATGAATCAGAAAACCAAAAAATATTGGAAAGTACCGACAAGTTACTGAGAAGTTGACTTTTTGATTAATAAAATCGAGATAAAATAACAAACATAACTAAAGATATACAAACAGCAGAAGGCAAACTAGATAATTGGGATCTCCTACAAAAATTAAACATGCTCACCAAAAAACTTCACCAAAAGAGTAAAAAGAGAACCTATGGACTGGGGAAAAAAATCTTTAGCTGTAACATATCTGACCAGAGTCTAATCTCTAAAATCCACAAGATAATTCAACACTTCAGTGACAAAAAGACAAACAACCCAGCTAACAAATGGGCAAAAGAAGTGAATAGACATTTAGCTAAAGAAGACTTCTAGGTATCTAACAAGCAAGTGAAGAGATGCACTGATCATTAGCCATCAGTGTAATACAATTCTAAACTACATCATGACACCAACTCACTCCAGCAATAATGGTAGTGAATTAACTGGCCCATAGCATTTCCAAGGAGCAGCTGGTGGGTTTGAACTGCCACACTTTTGGTTAGCTGCCATAGCTCTCTTAACCTCTGTGCCAACAGGCTTCCCTTAAGTATATACCCTAGGGAAATAAGGGCTGGGATAAATATAGACATATCCACACTCATGTTCATTGGAGTGTTATTCACAATAGCAAAAAGATGGAAATAACCTAAGTGCCCATCATTGGATAAATGGATGTATAAACTGGGACACATACACAAAATGGAACTCTAAACTACAGTAGTGAATAATGATGAACCCACTAAACATTTCATAACATGGCTGAATATGAAGATATTATTCTGAGTGAAATAAGTCAATCACAAAAGGACAAATATTGTAGGAGACAATCAACAAAATCAACAAAAGATTTACATATGGAAAGATACATTTTTTGATGGTTGCCTAGGATAGAAGGAAAAGTTATTAACTAGACAGAAGACATGTATGAACTTTGGTGAAGGCAAAGGCCATACCCTGTATAGGGGAAGTCAGCACAACATACACAAGGCGAGAGAAGACACTGAGCTATAAACCCAAATAAAAGGCAATGAAGGCAAATACACAATCCCACATCAACATTAATAACAAACAATAATTTATGAGTGGATACGTAGGTGGGTGTCTATGTTGAATATGCACATATGTTGAATATGCACATGCCTGTGGACACTTCTCCACTACATATTTGTATGTACTCCATATAAACTCATGTGTATAATAGATCACACAAGAACAAAGTCATGAAAACGGTCTAGCCATATCCAGACACCTCGTGGGACTGAAATACTGGGCTTGAAGGCTAAGGGCCATAGTCCTATGGGACAACTTGGTCAATTGGTGTAATGTAGTTCATCAAGACAATGTTCTACCCCTTCCTTTCTTGAGTAGCATCTGAGGGTCTGAGAAACATGCCAGCAGCCATCTAAGATACAACTATTGGTCTCTTTCTATCAGAAACAAAGCAGAGTGAAGAAAACCAAATACTCAAGGAAGCAGTTAATCAAAGGATTAATGGACCACAGGAGTCACAGCCTCCACTTAATTTGAGATCACAATTTAGATGATGGTTGCTACCACTACCAAGTGGTGTAAATGGAATTACGGTAGAAAGTCCTGGCTAGAGTGGGAAAAAATACATATAACAAAATTCAAATTCATTAACAAGGCCAGATTTACTTGTCTGAGAGACCTGGAGGAACCCCCAAGACTATGGCCCTTAGACACCCTTCTCGCTTGGAACTGAAACCATTCCTGGAGATTGCCTTTCAGCCAAACAATAGACATGACTGTAAACAAGCACTAACACACATGCACCAAAAAACTTCACCAAAATAGTAAAAAGAGAACCTATAGACTGGGGGAAAAAATCTTTAGCTGTAACATATGTGACAAGTGCTTAGAAAAATCACCTACATAAGAACAGAAGGATGACATATACCTAAAAACAAAGATAGTAAGACAGGAAGGAGTGGGAAAATGAGACAGATGGAAATGGGGAATTCAGGGTGGTAATGGGGAGAGTGTTGACACATTGTGGGGTTGCAGCCACTGTCATGGAACAGTTTGTAAACAGACTGTTGAATGGGAAGCTAACTTGCTCTGTAAAGATTTGCTAAAAGCCCAAAATAAATAAATAAGCAATAATTGATATGTCAGAGAATGTAAGTCATGCTGCAGAAGAGCTGGGACTCAGCCCCTGGTACATCTTTGGCCTCTCCAGGAGGCCTCTGAGCCCTCACTCCAGAGCAAGGGATGTCAAGGGCTACATCTTTAAGATGGCGTGACCTCTCTTTGATTTGAAACATCCCCAGGAGGTCCCCAGGGTTCCTGTTAAAGCCACCAGGTTGGCCTCACCTTGGGTTACAAATGGAAGATTCCACCTTCAGCACCTTCAGGTCCTCTCCACACAGTAACAGGAGCCAGCAGCGTGAGCATGTTGTTCCTGAGAAACACTGCCTCCCTAGGCTACAGGGGCCTCAGTCTCCCTCCAAGTGCTTCCACAGCCTGAAGGAAACCTAGACGTTCAGGCTGCTGCTCAGGCCTGGCTGAAGGGGCCGTCTCTTTTCCCAGAAAGTGGAATCCACTCCCTTCCTCCCAGACAATTAGCGCTATCCAAGCAGGAGAAACAAGAAGTCCTTTCTACAATGTTAATGTTTAGAGAAATGTATATAACACTAGGTTCTTTGATGCTCCTGAAATCTCTCTCAGCAGGGTCCCTCCTTGTTTTGACTAATCATTTCTTCTTGTTACTAACCTCTGTGATTAGGAGAATTGCCTGAGCACCAGGCTCAGTGTTTCCAAGACCCTAATGAGCAACACGTGCAGACTTGTTTAGCTGGTCCTGAGACTGCAGTTGTTCTGTTGCTGCAGGGAAGTTGTTGGGAAGCTTCTGGAAAGAGAGCTTTCTCCCAGAGCTGTGGTAGACCTCCTCCCACCTGGAGCACACTGCTGAGTTTGCATCATGCTATATCTTACACCCTTGGGTGCCTCCCCACTGGGTGGGAGAGTGGTGAAATCTCAGTTCAGCTGTCTACTGACCAGCAGCATGACTTGGACAAGTTACTTGACTTGTTGGGGCTGCAGTTTCCATATGTGGCATGTTGGGAAGAAGAGATTTCATAATCATGCATAAAATGCCAAAGACAGTGCTGTGTGATAAAACCAATCAACCAGTTCCTATGCAGTCAACTCTAACTCTTGGTGGCTGCATACGTTTCAGAGTAGAACTGCACTCCATAGGGTTTTCAGTATCTAGGTGGATTCAAACCACCAACCTTTTGGTTAGTAGCCAGGCACTTAACCATTTGCAGTACCCAGGGACACCATACTTTGCATATAAAGTTTGTTATTAAAACAAAGTTTAAAATTTCCTAGGTAGTTCCATTGGAATAGAAGCAAAGACATTGTTGGGGAGAGAGTGGCCTGAAACGGAGGCAGAGACGCACCAGTCCGAGGGTCCAATGAAGTTTATTCCAAGAGAAAGAGAGTGGGGTCTGAGTCAAGAATGGCCTAGCCTGCCTCTTCCCAGTAGGGCAAGTTTTTTATAGTTTTAAAGTTCCGATGAGGTGTTGTGGGGTCAGGGGTTTATGGTTTGATAATGAAAAAGTCAAGGGGGGTAGCAAGAAATTCTGGTTAGGGAATTTATAGACTGATAAGGAAGAAGTATTGATTAGAAGGGGAGGGGTAAAGTTTGTTTATGGTCAAGATTTTGATAAGGAAAGGGTTTTGATTAGGAGGGCAGGGGTGGCAGGCATAAAGTTACTTGTGGTTTTATGGTTATACCAGGTTGGGTGTACCAGACTGTTTTCAGCTAATGGTGAGGTCTGATCATTAGATAAGATGATCTCTCTGAATTTCAGGGACAGAGTTCCCTCGATGACCTCTGAATTTCAGGGACAGAGTCCCCTCAGACATCTCTTTTTTTCAGATGCTCCCTGTTGAAATCTATTCCAGATAAAAGACCTGGTATTAGTCATTTAGTAGTGTGAACGAGTTCCACTGAATAAGAGAGCCATGTTCTCCTAACATCCATGCAGAGGGTTTAGATATCTGTCTACAAGAAGTCATTGCTTAGACTCCCACTGGCATAGTGCTTCCTTTTGGTCATCTCACAAATGTCCCAACTAGAAGGCGAGGTCTCTGTGCTGAGCCTGCCCACCTGTGCAGCAGACCGGCCTTGGCTAATAGCTGTGTGACCAGAAGCAATCTATTTTGACTCTCTGGTCCTCAGTTTTCACATCATCCAAGTGGGTGTACTGATGCTTCACGGAGAAAGAAATTAGTGATTTAATGTCTGTAAAAAGACTGTTACTTCCATTTAGAGGTATTAAAACAAATTCAGAATCTTCACTCCACTGCTGCTGTTATGATGGAAGCTACCATTATCTCTCACCTGGATGACCACTGTGGCCTCCTAATTTGCTTTCCTTCTTCGGATCCGACCCGACGGCACTTGGCCTGGCTGGCTTCCACTTTTATGCCCTTACAGCCATACCCCACAAGACCACCGGATCATTACTTTTCAAGAGTTAGTATGTTTTTCCTTGGAGATCTCCAATGGCTTCTGGCTCACTTGATGTAAAATCCCCATCAGACTGTGGCCAGAACCCATAAAATCTGCCTCTCTACCTACCTGTGCAATCTCTTATTATTACCTCCCTCTCACTTGATCAGTGCTCTGCGGCCATACTGCCTTAGTGATTTTCCTGGGGGAAAAAAAATCATGTTCCCACCTCAGGGCCTTTGCATATGCCCTCCCTTCTTCTGGGGAACTATCCCTTCAGATACCTACATGTTTCCCTCTCTCAACATATTTAGTTCCAGGCCCAGATGACCTCTCAACCAAGAGAGTTCTCTTTACCATCCCATCACTCTGCCTCCATCTTCTTGTTTGGTTTACCATTAGAGCCTTGTCATTGCCTAGAGTATATATTTACTTATGGATATATGAAAATCTTGACAGCTTAGGGGTTAAGTGCTATGATGGCTGTTAACCAAAAGATCAGCAGTGCGAATCTACTAGATGCTCGTTTGAAACTGTATGGGGCAGTTCTACTTTGTCTGTAGGGTTGCTGTGGATTCGAATCCTCTTGACAGCAGAAGGTTTGGTTTGGGTTTTATTGATGTATTGTCTGACTCTCTCACTAGACTATAAGCTTTATGAGGCCAGGAGTTTTGCTTATTTCAATGCATTTGAATGTATTGTTTTAACATAATGATGAATAAAAATGCCATCACAAAAGTCCTACCATGTGACAGGGTTATTCTAACCTGTTACATGGATTAGACAATCAGTTGTTCTTTGCAATCCTTCTAGGGTTGCAATGATCATTGTTCTGATTTTACCAGTGAACAAACTGAGACTTAGGGAGGTTATGCCAAAATTCAAGATTGACTTCAGCTCTGTCTGAAACTGAAGAGTGGTACTTTCTTGTCCCTAGTGAGTTGTCCCTGGGATTCATTTTAAACTAATTCCCAAGTTGGCGTAAAATTGTCTCTGGGTAAGTTGTGCTCATGTGACTGCAAGAAAAAAAAAAAAAAAAAACACCACCATGATTTACCCCACCTTGCCCCAGGTGAAACCTAATTTCTGCATACAGAAACAGAGTTGAACTCATTCCAAGGAGTACTGCAGCTGCAAATGGCTTCTAGAAAGAAGAAAAGGAGACCTTACGTTTTGAGGAATGGATCCAGGGTGACTGAGCTGGTGAGGGGACAGACACTAATTGGCCTTCTCCTAACCTTGGCTGCCTCAGACTCCTAGGACAACTCCGTTTGGGGAAGGAACATTTCAAAGTCTGAGTAAAGAATTTTCCAAACGTCTGGTGTTCATAACTCGCAAAGTTTCCCCCAAAGATCTTAAGCAACCCTCAACTTTTTGCTGTTAAGAGGAGGCTGCCTTGCCCGTTTGTCCATTTTGATGTCACAACTTCCCACCAGGTACCCAATAACTTATTCTTAGTATCCTGATATGACTTCAGTTGGCACCACCCCACCGTGATAAGACAGGACAGCTCCTGCCCACTGAGCCCTGAGATTGAGGTAAAATTGTGCCTGACATAGAATCTTGAGGATCTCCTCCACCATCTTAAAGAGATTCTTTAAGAAGTGGCTGGGGAGTCCACAAGCTCATGTCCCTCTCTAAGGTCCATGTGCTCTGCCATATCACAACCTGTTCCTCTAGAACGATTGCCATACTTTTTCAACCTGTCCCAGGAATTCTTCACCTGAGGGAATGACAGCAGAGGAAGTGCTGTAATACTTAGGAGTGGGGTAAAAAGCGACAGAGTGAAGCTTAGTCTGGGGAATGTCACAGCTACAATTGGCTGCTAGAAAGAATAAAGAGATGCTTTTGTTTATATTAATTTTTTGGCATTGTTTTCAAGTAGCCAGCTACCACAGAGGCTTAGTGAGGGTAACAAGTGCTCAGAGGCAATCTCGAAGTTGCGTACACACACCCCATTTTCAGACTGAATAGATGTTCATGGTGGCAGTGTGTCAGCAGAGATGCTCTGCCCTCTCTTGCCTGGCTGTCTTAGTCAAGTGCCTTTAATATTTGTGGCGCCTCAGAATGTCATTCTGCACCTCATCTGGTACCTCTTTGGACTTCTACTCAAGGGCAAGGGCCTCTCTCTGGCCCTCTGCAATATGTCTGTGAATTACCAAAGAAGAGACCACAACTGAAGAAAAAGCTGACTTCACAATTAGTTGATAAATCTATGTTTCTGAAAGTTAGAGACCTCCCTTTTTGCTATATTACTTTCCACCCCATTTAGCTTTCCAGCCTCTTGTTGTTGTTAGGTGCCGTCAGATCAGCTCTGACTCATAGCAGCCCTGTGCACAACAGAACAAAACACTGCTTGGCCTTGTGCCTTGTCCACAATCGTTTCTATGCTTAAGCCCATCATTGCAGCCACTATGTCAATCCATCTCATCTTCCTCTTTGTTCACTAATCCTCCCCTCTACCAAGCATGATGTCCTTCTCCAGGAACTGATCCCTCCTGATGATGTGTCCAAAGTGTATAAGATGCAGTCTTGCCATTTTTGCTTCCAAGGAGCACCCTGGTTGTGCTTCTTCCAGAACAGATCTGTTTGTTCTTTAGGCAGTCCATGATACATTCGATATTCTTCTCCAGTGCCCAAATTCAAAGGCATTAGTTCTTCTGTCTTCTTTGTTCATTGTTTAGCTTTCATGTGCACATGATGTAATTGAAAATACTTGGGCCAAGCATGCCTTAGTCTTTAAGGTGACATCTTTACTTTTCATCAAGCCCCATAAGCTGTATTTAGTAGGACACGGGTCTACATGGTTTCCTGCATATTTTGCCCCCACAAAAGAGCTCTTCAGACCCCCATTTCCATGTCTGTCTCTGCTGCTTGACTTCTGTTTCCCTATAACATCTCAAAGACCTACCCACCTTCTCTGGGAAGCCTTGAGATCACCCACACATGGTTCTTTTAAGTAACTACAAGGACTGCCAGTTAAGTTTGTGAACCCATCCTAGAAAAAGTGCTATGTACCTCATTGTTGAATGTCAAAGTACTCCCCTTGGGCAGCCGTGCTCTGATGCCAGCACCTAGTCCACCCTTCAGAGCAATTTTGGAACTCTTTTCCTGGAATGGCCATCAGAGCCGTCATCGCATTATCTCTGATGTCCTGAATGTCATCCAAATGTCTTCCTTTCAATATTTCCTTTATCTTCAGGTAAAGAAAAAGGTTGCTGGGGGCCAGATCAGTTGAGTAGGGAGGGTCTTCCAATAGGGTTATTTGTTTACTGGCTAAAAACTGTCACGTGCAACTATACAGTCAAGTTTGTGAACTTGTCACAGTGCCACCATGTGTAATGGCCATTCCAGAAAGAGTTTCAAAATTACTTTGAAGGGTGGACTAGACACAGGCATGAGTGTATAGCTTCCCAGGGGAGTACTTCAAAGGTGACCATAGTGATATTCAGCAATGAGGTTGGTAGCTCTTAGAACAACTAAGTTAAGTTTGTGGACTTAATTGTTGGACCATGTGTGTCACAATGAGAAATAGGTAAAGAGATGCCCTGGTAAAATCCTCACTTTTATGAAGTAATCCTGGGCCACCCACCTGTGTCTTCTTGGCCCCTCATAACACTTTTTCTCTCAATGTCATTTTCTGGCTCTTATTCTCTATCCTGTCTAGACCCTCGGTCCACATTGAAGCATGTAGTCATTTTTCCACATTACAACCTTGACTCTTCTCATCCATGAGAACATTAATGTTGCACTGTTGACTTTTCTTGACTTAAGGATACTATCTTGAGAAGGAAATATCCTTCCTTGTCCATTCCCAGACCGTAACTCACCCATTTCTCCTAACGCAAGGCTGACTAGACAACATAGTTTACTTTGAGTGTAGAGGAGGGGTCTCCTTGCCCACAGGCACAGAACATAGCACAGGAAGGAGAACATCAGGGTGATGTCAATGGTGGAAGGACAACTGAGACCAGATACCATGTCAAAAGTAGACCATCACTCGGGAAGCCAGGAAGCAGGTGCACACTCAGATTGTGAGTCCAGGAAGTAATAGGGGGGATGTGGATGGGGTTTCACAGAGCTGGATCCTTCTGGAGACCCAAGCCCATGCCCAAGGCCATGGTTTTACCCCTTCCTGGGTGTGATTTCAGGAGTCAGGTTGTCTGGAGAATACAGATCAGGGCAGAAAGCCTCCAAGCTGCTTCCTAAGTGTAGCACCAACCTGTGAGCAGGAACTCAAGACATCATCTCTGAATATGTTAGTCTGCACTGATCTTATTTTTTGCCAAACATTTGTAAACTTTTGTGTCTGCATCATTCACTGAGATCCTTAACTATATGGGTTCACATTTCTCAGAACTCAATGAACATGGAATCTTGGACCATCTGGGCCCTCCACAATCCTGGGCTATAACTTCCATATTTTCGTGACATTCACAGTAACTTGTACAGCTCTGAGTATGGAGTCTTTGCTTAAAGAAGGAGTTACTGAATTAGACTGGTCTTAATTAGATGAACAGTTCATGACTCCTGATAATCCAATACTACTGCTGCTATTAATAATAGAAGCTGATATTTACTGAGTTCCTCTGTCTACCAGAAACCTGGTGGTGTAGTGGTTAAGTACTATGGCTACTATCCAAAAGGTCGGCAGTTCGAATCCACCAGGTGCTCCTTGGAAACTCTACAGACAGTTCTGCTCTGCCCTATAGGATCGCTATGAGTCGGAATCAACTCGAAGGTAGTGGATTTGATCTGGTTCTGTCTACCGGCTGTATAGCTGAACTCCTTGAGCATATTATCTCATTAAATCCTCTGACTATTTTTCAGATGAGGAAACTGAGCCTTAGAAGTTCAATTTCTTGAGATTCACCAGTTACAAAGTAAATTTTAACTTGCTGACTTTGAACATTTAGGAATCTTATTGGTTCTTTTCAGGGGCTATGGGGTTAACCCCTTAGAGTCTGCAAAATCATGTGTGTGTTTTCAGGCATGCCTTCATTTTTATGAGGAAAAAGTCTGTCACTTCCATCGATTCTGTGAGGGTCATTTACACAGTAGGTGGGTGAAGCCTCTGTCGTAAAGCAGAAGAGCACAGCCCCAGTCTCCGTGGGTCCTCCTAGGACAGCATCGTGTCACCGTGGCTGCCTCAGGGCAAGCTCTGAGCCTACGGCAGTGTTAGCTAGGCACTGCTTCTTGGCATCTTGTACCAGCCTGAAATTCACTTCTAAATTGTGAGACCACGAAGTTGACCTGATTAAGATTTCTGATAAAGGAATTGGCTTTCTGGGCTTGCCTGTCTTCACCAGATTTTCCCTTTGATAACTCAGGAGTGCTCCAATTTCGAGCTTAATGTCTACAAATAAACTCATCCTCTCTCTCTGCTACCTGCGTGTCTCTCCATTCTCTAAAATGTCATCTGGCTTGAATCACCTTGAGAAGTGGGAGATTCTGTCTTAGTACAGCAACACTTGGGCTGGCCCTGTGGTCCTTAAGGGCTCCTTTCTGTTTAACCCTTGGGATTTTTGTGGTGACCATGCTACAGGCAGGCTGAACCTACTTCTCAGGCACATCCTAGAGGACATTGGAGACCCAGCCTCACAACCTGGGACCCACGCTGCCCCTCCACCCCAACACAGAATCGCAGCTTGACACTTCCTATCCTTTAAAAGGTGTGAATTTCCCTGGCCCTCTTAACTGAATGCTTTCCTCTGTAGTAACCGTGGCAACAGATCAGAGAGACTTCAAGAAGCCTGTCTATTTGTAATTAAGAAAGATGAGGAAGTGGACACTAGAACAGGGAGCTTAGACTCCACGACGTGGTGCTTAGCCCTGCTGCTGTGCTTACAGGAGGCTCTTGCTGATGGAGGTAGCAGATTTTCATCCTCCTTCTGGGCTCTCTCTTCATGCCCCCTTTTCATATTTTCATGTAGTTTCCTCTGTTGACCTCTTTCCTGTGAATGTTACTGAGACCCCTGATGCTGGACAAGAACTACCTGCAGATGCAGGGCCCCAAGCCTAAGACTGAGGCCTGAATGGGCAGGGAAGCAGCCCTAGCGCCTTCTTCTAGGGAGAATTATTCGGAGACCAAACAAGCACTCACTCCACTGAGGCCCCAAAGAGGCCAAGCAGCCTGCCTGCAGGAACATGCCTTATCATCAGGATCATGGAACACAGACATGCAGGATCATTGTTCCAGCCATCCAGATCCTGGGCCCTCACTTGCCTGGCCCAGAGAAGACCTCATGGGAAAAGAGACTGGAGCTCTGCCTTCTGAGGAAACAGTCTGAGTCTTGGGGAAGTTTATTTTGTGGTGTAGTGACATTGGTAGTTCAGTGGTTGAATTTTCACCTTCCATGCAGGAGACCCAAGTTCTGGTCCCAGCTAGTGCACCTTATGGGTAGCCACGACCTGTTGGTCAGTGGAGGCATGACTGTCACTGTGATGGTGAATAGGTTTCAGCAGAGCTTCTAGACTAGGAGGGGCTAGGAGGAAAAGCCTGGCAAACTTAACCAGTGAAAACCCCATGGATCACAAATGTCTGATCTGCAACTGGTCGTGGGGATGGTGCAGGGCCAGGCAGCTTCTCATTCCGCTGTTCATGGGCCTGCCAAGAGTTGGGGGCCAACTAGGCAGCAGCTAACAGCAACAATATCCCTGTGTGAAATCATCTCACTTATATATGTCTATGTTTAATTCATCCTTGCCACTTTTCTCTCACCTAGCATGACAGTGCATAAGCTTGTCTTTTTTATTTTCTCTGTCCTTAGTGCCTAGGATAGTATACACAGTACTTGGTAAAGGAATGAATGAGTGAATCAATAAACTGAAATAATAAATAGAATGCCAGTCATTGTAACCCAAACTCAGATCACTTCTGTGCCTGTGTGCCAGCAACAACTCCATCCCTGTGCCCAAGCCCATGCTGGTTTTGAGATGAATATGCCATGTCCCTGCTCTTGAGGTGGCCTTCAGGGTAGGGTACACAGTTGGCATATTTGTGGTGTTCTAGCTCTCCAGTTCACTCTCCAGGGAAAGACCCTGAGCATGTACTCCCATCCTTGGAAGAAAAGAACTCAGATTTATTGGCTTCTAGACTCAACAACTATGGAACTAGGCACCTATCTCATGCTTTGCAGACACAGTGGCTTGGAAATGTCTACATGGTTTTGGAGGACAGGTGACTGTATTATGTAAAGGCTATTTCTAAGTAAACATTTAAATGTCTTCCTAACAATGCTGTTTTCACTCTTACATTGTTGTTAGTTGCTGATGAATTAGATCGAACTCGTGGCAGTCTTATGTGGAGCAGAATGAAATGTTGCCCTAGTCCTGTGCTGTCTCCATGACCCTTGTTATGTTTAAGTTCATTGTTACACCTCTTCTGCCAACCCATCTCAGTGAGGGTTACCCTCAGTTTTGCTAGTCCCCCTACCCAGCAGGATAGCCTTTTCTAGCAATCTGTCTTTTCTGATGTTGCATCTCTCTCAGACAGTATTCACTGTGATCCAGAGTATTTTCACCATAAACGATGGAGTCTGTGGGTTGTTATTGTTGTTGCATGCCATCTAGTTGATTTAGACTCAGGGTGACCCCCATGTGGTCGTAGAACTGCTCTATGGCATTTTCCAGGCTGTAATCTTTATGGGAGGAGATCACCAGGTTTTTCTCCCTCAGTGCTTTAGGGGGGATTCAAACCACCAACCTTTGAGTTAGCAGCCAAGCATTCAGAACTTTTGCTACCAGTGCTCCTTCAAATCTGAGTTAGGCAGAGAGAAATGGGCTGATGGAGTCTCAGGAGGGGAGGGCTTGTCACTACAGCATCAGGGAAGGCTGCTTCTTAGTAGAAGTATGAGGATGCTGGATCCTGATGGATGAACAGTAATTCATCAAATAGATACGCAGGGAAAAGAGTTCTAGATAGAGGAATGTACACAAAGATGTACACAAAGAACCACTCCACCAAGTGCTATCTAGTCGATTCTGACTCATAGTGACCCTACAGGGCAGGGTAGAATTCCTCCATAGAGCTTCCAAGGAGTACCTGGCAGATTCGAACTGCCAATCTTTTGGTTAACAGATGTAGCACTTAACGACTATGCCACCAGGGTTTACAGGAGTATGCAAATTGGCTACAGTGTCAGTGACAAGAATCAAGTGGCCAGAAATGATTAAGAGCAGCAAGCATATTTGGGGAGTGAATGACATTTTGGGTGATCGGCCTTCAGAGGTGTGTGAGGCATGGAATGCAGTGATTCCAACGTGCATTTTAGGACTCACTCTGGCAGAAGAGAATGGGTTGGAGAGATGCAAAAGTGATGTCAGACAACTAATTAGGAGGTTTTTGTAACAGGGAAACTGGTGAGCCTTGAAGTTCTGAGGTAGTGGCAGAGGGATATAGAAGGGAAAGATCCGAGGAAAAAGAGACAGAGCTGACAGAGTGTGGTGACAGATTGCACGTTAGGGGATGCAGGAGATGTGACTGATGGTCTGGCCAGTGACTGCATAGAGTATAAAGGGAGAGAAAGATTGAATTGTGTTCCCTGGGTTTGTCAAATAGGAAGCCAAAGGAGAAGCAATTGGATGGAGTAGGTAAGAAAGTAGCTAGCCACACTTGGAGGAGCCAGGGGACAGCAGGGACAGCAAGTGTAGACTCTTCCTTGGGAAAGCTTTGCTATAGAGTTGAGAAGAAAAGGTGCCCAACACAGAAATGCCAGGTGAGGGTATTTGGGTTTCAAAATGAAAATTTATATATGTTTAAGTGAAGAAGATGGCTCAAGACACAGTGGGAGATTGGAGCTCCAGAGGGAGAGGAGATAGTGAAAGGAGGATGGGTGGGCACACTAGTGATCAGTACTTGTGTGTGCCCATCCGTCCAGGCTGCCTCCTCAGGATGTCGTGGGGCTACAATAAGATATTATTTTTAAAGGATGGACTGCATACCCGTGCAGCCTCATAGCAACACTCAAGCCCTCACTAACATGATTTGCAATGGCCAGGAATCAAACCTGGGTCTCTGTCGCAGAAGGTGGGACTTCTACAATGAAATTCCACTGCTTCCAGCCTAAGATGAACTAGGAAGAAGGGAGTCGGATGTTTCTAAACATCAGCTAATGAAACCCTATAGATTACAACAGTTCCATCCATGGCTGATCCATGGGGGTGGTGCAGGAGGACTGATCCATGGGGGTGGTACAGGAGTGGGCTGCATTGCATTCCATTGTGTGTGAGTTAGGGGCCAACTTGACAACAGCTAACGACAGTCCCATGCCTGGCGTGTAGCTAGCGCTTAACATCTTTGTTATGAGTCTGAAAAGCAGTGGCCTGTGGGTGATGTTAGGTTGTCTCCTGCAAATGTGAGACAAGCCTCTGGGGTGTTGGCTGATGTCAGCTTGTGGTCTGAGTCTTATCAGTCCTAAGCAAACAGACACACACAAGACAGACATTGAACAATACGAGCGTTAATGAATCGTGTGATGTGCAGTGTCTGGCCCAGTAAGAGCTCACCTGGGATGGTACCAACTGCTCTCCCAATACTTTCTGTTTGCAGATTCGAAGAAATTGATGTATATCCCTGGGCAGGTGGGTGGGGAATTCTTGAATGCTGTTTGCAAGACTTTAGTAAAAATGTTTTATGAATTCTACTCTGTCGCAAATGTGTGTGAAAGCTGTGCTTTAGTAGACTTTATATAGTGCAGTACTGATTTTCTTTCATGTTTTAACAGAATCTGATTTAAAATTTGCTTTCTGCTCTAGCTACTTCCTGTTGACTGATTCCAACACAGAATCCTTCCCTGGTGCCCCCGACCTTGTTGCTATACCCTCGTTTTGTGTGTTGGTATTTGATTCTTGTCTCCGGCGTGAACCACTTTACACATGTCCTCGCTCAGCTGGCGACAATCATGTGTATGAATTCTGAATCCATTATCATCTGGAGCAGCTGCTCCTGCCAACCTGCCATTTGAAGGGGGCCTTCTGGGAAGGATTCGTTTCCATCAAACATCGAGAATATGCAAGATTCAGGTTTGGGAACCTGAAGCGATGACCTGCTTTGTGCTTTGGCAGGAGGGTCTCAGACTTAATCTCAAAATGCCTAGCACCATGACCACTAATTCAGCACCATCTTGGCACTGCAAGAAAGATCAAGCTTTATACAGTTTTACAGCAAGCATTTCAACCTTTGTATGTTGAGAACAGCAACCGTAGGCGGTGATGTCAGAGAAGAGAACCTGACCTCCTTGAGATTCATGATGCTGGCTGGCTTGTAGGAGAGGAAAGCTCTGTTCAGAGCAGTCAGCCTGCTCGCATCTCGTGTGGTCCTAGGGCATGTAAAATTCCTGTGTAGGTGTGACCACTAACATTTGCAGTAACATAAATGTGAATTTGGGGTTGACAACAGCTTCTCCCTTAGTGTAAAAGCACCCCCCCCCCCAAAGCCACATTGCCTCCAACCAACACTGGTGCCATAAGCAGAAACATCATATCATCCCTCCACAGCAAAGGCTTGAAAAATGAAGTGAAACAGAAGAGAGTGTCAGTCCTGGAACCTGAAGTGTCAAATGAAGAGATAAAGAACTCTGAATGGAATAAGAAACTGAAAGAGAACAGAGAATGAGAAGAGATGCTAGTTGAAGTCTACCATCGGCTATTGCAGCACAGATGTGCCATCCTGGATTCCTGTCAGAGACTGGCAGACAGGGAGCACGGGAAAGCAGCTACAGAGAAATCTCAGCAGGAGACAAAGCACCCAGTAACCGACACACACTTTCCCAACGCCGGTCCTTGCCCCATTGCTCTGCCTTGATGCTTCCTGGCTAGCTGTGGGGGTTGAGCTAGCCAGGAAGAATTTGCAGCATCCTTGCCACTGGGATTCTCCCTGTTCACATCTGAGATCAGTGTACGAGGAGTACCAGAAAACAGCATCACGGAGTACCCAGCAGGACACGGATCACCATAAATGAAGGATATATGCTTTCCTAACCCTCACCCTTTCCTCCACCTGTCAGCCTCCTCTGCTTCCTGGCCACAGTCTCTTGGCTGAGAGTCAGCTGCTTGCACCTTGGCTGCTTGGATTCATCCCACGCACACTGGCCGGCTCCATTAGTGCCATTTGTTTGTAGCTGGTGTTGTTTTTTTCTGTTTCCTTTGGTTTCTTCTGTGCCTGCTAGCACTTCCCTCTCCTTTCTCGTGGACACCTGTCTCTGTGTGCCGTATCTGCTTCTTCCTCAAAAGGGTGAAGCACAACTCACCTGGGGAACCACCTCTCTAGCCTGTGACACATAATAGTGAGATACCTGGGGACTTTTTTTCACTTTGCTTTGCTTTGCTTTGTTCCGTTGTGTTTTGTCTGTTTGCCTGTTTTCTCTTTCTTTTTATGGCTTGGGAGCTCCTTCTGGCCACAGATACTGCATGACTTAGGACTTCCTTCCGCAGTCTGCTCAGCTCTATCAGTGGAAGCCCTGGGGGCATTTCTTTTCTTTCTTTTTTCTTTTTCTCTTCCTTCATTTCTCAGTTCTCATCTCTCTGTACTTAGCTTCTTTTCCTGTCTCCAGAATTCCTGATACTGTGTGACATCTATACTTCTTCTATCTAGGTTATCCGGTGCAGCCTGGGAGATACTTCCCTGGTCTTTGCAGCTGCACTGGTGGAACCCCTGGTGGCCTTTCTTTTGTTTTTTCTCTTTTCCAAATTTTTATCTAGATTTTTTTCCTTTTCCTTTTTTTTTCATTTAATTTTTCTCCATTTCTCAGTTATTCGTCTTTGTACGGCAATGACAAGCACTCTTAGCATTCATCTTCTTTTTTAATTTGTTTAATTTTGGCTCCAGTGTCTGTCTCCTCTTTCCCATAATCATCTTAACCTCCACGTATCACAACCTCCAACTTACTGCCCACCTGTACTCTGCACTGAATATCACACCATGAAATAGGAAAGATGCAGCCAACCAGAAGCTGCCTGGCATTGACCTACCCTGTTGGCCCAAGTACATGCCCCACAACCCATCCCCTCCCCTCCCCTTCAGCTTGGCCTGTCCTGTTGCACCATAACTGAGCAACTGGCCCTGCCCATTGGACAAGGAGTTGAAAAGTATCCATAGAAAAGTGAAAAACAAAGAACACACAATCCACTTGCCCTGATATAACCAAATTTTAAAAAAAAGAAAATATCTGTAGTCAATAAACAAAGGAAATAACTACTGATTGTTCTGAAGACAGCAGGCAATATCAAAATATGTTTTGAGACAAGAAAGAAAGAACAGGATGGTTTCAGTAGGTTCCAGAATAAAACACCAGATGACTTTCCAGTAGATGAAAAGATAGTAGACTTGACAATAAATTCAGATCTCTAATATTCAGTGCTATCCAAGAGTGGAAGCCAAAAGCAGACAAAAATGAGGAAACAATAAATAAATTCATGGAAAGTACAGACAAAAAAGGAAGAATTCACGAAAATAATACAGGAACAAAATACCAAAATAAATTCACAACTAGAAGTCATACAAAAATGACAATTAGAAATGCAAAAGATAAGAAGTTTCCAGAAACAGACAGTGTCATAAAAGGGCTAAGGAGCATATTTGAAGTTATAGAAGACAGCAGTGAAATTGAAGACAGAGATTTGGATATGACTCCTAGGAGAAAAAAAAAAAGAATGAAGAGAAATGAAGTAAGCTCAAGAATAATATGGGTTACAATTAAAAGCAAAAATTTGTGAGTGCTCAGGATTCCAGAATATGGGGAGAAAAAAGCACAACACAGGATCGCTGACAGAAGACTTCTCTGATATTATAAAAGATGAAAATGTGACCATTCAAGAAGCTCAACAAACCACATATAGGATAGAACCCAAAAGAAAATCATGCTGGCTAAAATCTAAGACAGAAAAAATTCTGAGAGCAGCTCGTGAAAAACAAAAAATCACACACTGAGGACAAACAGTAAGCCTAAATTTTGCTTATGTGACAAAACTAAGGTTGCTAGGAGTCAGAATCCAGTCAATAGCACTGGAATTTTTGGTTTTATGCAGGCAAGAAGCCAATGAGATGACATATATAAAAGCTTGAAAGGAAAAAAAAAATGCCAATGAAGAATAATACATCCTGCAAAACTCTCATTCAAATACGATGCTGAAGTGAAGACATTTCCCCAAAAGCCAAGTGCCGTTGAGTCGTCCAGATAAGCAGAAATTAAGAGAGTATGTAAAAACCAAACCACACTTTCAAGAAAAACATCAGACCACAGCCTAAATCTAGGATGCAAAACTGTACCAGTCAGATATCAGCCTAAGAAGTGAAATCTAAAGGACCAGAAGAGTTATAATAGGGAACCAGAGAGCTTAATCGGCCAATGACAACAATACCAGCACAATAAGGGAGAAAATAAACAGTGTAAGTACATAGAACTTTCTAATGGAGTGGAAGGCAAGGAAGAAAAAAGTAATAATAGACTCATTAAAACATAGGAAGACAAGAGTAAATTTCAAGATAACCACAAAGTTAACAAATCTACTTATCAAAATAAAGAAGAAAAACATAAAGTCCCAATAAAAACAAAATCTATAAAAACAAAAGAAATGAAAAAAGAAATCTACAAACTAAAGGAATAAGGCACAGGAGAATAAGAGGAACAAAGAAAATGTCAGCAGTATAAAAAAAAAAAAAGGAGCTACAAAATAGCAGCAATAAACTAAGAACTATCATAAATTTTGCTGAATATAAACAGCCTAAGTACAACCATAAACAGACAGAGTGATGGAAATGATACAGAAAAAAATGATCCTCCAATATGATGTCTGCAAGAGACATACCTTGGAAAAAAAGGTGTAAATTTATTAAAAATCAATGGATGTAAAAAAATGTGCCAAGCAAATAGCAACCAAAAAAGAGCAGGAGTGGCAATACTAAATTTCAGTTAAAATAGACTTTAAAACAGGATCTACTGTAAAAGACAAAGGTCACTAAGTAATGATCAAATGGACAATCCATTGGGAAAACATAAATACAATAAACACCTACATGTCAAATGACAGAGATCCAAAATATATTTTTTAAAAAAGCACTGAAAAGAGAAATTGATAGTTCCCCAATAATAGTAGGAAATTGCAATATATCACTCTCAGTAAAGGACAAAACATCTAGAAAGAAAGTCAACAAAGACATAGAAGAGCTAAACGGCACAATCAGCCAACTTGACCCCATAGACGTATATAGAACACTCCACCCAACAGCTGCAAAGTACACATTCTTTTACAATGTATATGAAACTTACTCCAGAATAGACCACATCTTAGGCCACAGGAAAACTCTCAACAAAATCTAAAACACTGAAGAAATACAAAGTACCTTTTCTAACCAAAATGCCAGCAGTGTAGAAATTAACAACAGGAAAGACAAGGAAAAGAAAAATCAATTACGCCTTAGAAACCACTGGGTAATAGAAGATGGAAAAAAAAAAAAAAAAAAAACACTCCCAGAATCCTACCCATGCCTTTTGGAAACAACAGAGGCAGTCTTCAGATGTCAATTTATGGCAATAGATGCACACATCAAAAAAGAATAAAAGGACAAAATCAAAATATAACTACACAACTCAAAGAAAGAAAGAAAGAAATAGTGCAGCAGAAGAAACCCACAACCATCAGAAGACAGAAGATAATGAAGATCAGATAAGAAATAAATGAAACAGAGAACAGAAAAGTAATAGAACCATCAAAAACTGAAATATGGTTCTTTGATGGAGTCACCAAAATTGACAAACCACTGGCTAAAAATGACAAAAGAAAAACAGAAGAGGCTGCAAATACCCCAAATAAGAAATGAAACAGAGGACACTAATAGAGACCCAGCTGCTATAAAAAGGATCATAATAGATTATTATGAAAAACTATACTCTAACAAATTTTAAAACCTAGAGGAAATGGGCAAATTTCTAGAAATATACTACCCAGCAAAACTAACACAAGGTGATGTCAAAAATGTGAACAGATCCATAGCAAAAGAAGAGATTGAAAGGTAATTTAAAGCAACAGCAACAAACCCCTAACCAAAAAAAATCCAGGGTCCAGGTGGCTTCACTGGAGAATTCTACCAAGCATTCAGAGGAGAGCTTATACCAGTAGCACTCCAACACTCCAACTATTTCAGAACATAGAAAGGAAGGGATACTTTCAAATTCATCATATAAAACCACCATAACCTTGATACCAAAACCAGGGGAACTGACCACACACACACACGTATACATGTGTGTGTGTGTGTGTGTGTGTGTGTGTATGTATGTATGTATATACATATGTGTGTATGTATATGTATGTATATATGTATACACGTAGACCAGTTTGTCTCATGAATATAGGTACAAAAATTCTGTTTTAGTCAGCTAGGGCTGCTCTAACAGAAACACCACAGAGTGGATGACTTAACAAAGGAAGGTTTATTCTTACACAGTCTGGTAGGTTGCAAGTCCATATTCAGGGTGTCTGTTCCAGGGGAAGGCTTTCCACTTGTCAGTTCTGGAGGGAAGTCTGGTACTGCGTCAGTCTTTGTCCAGGGAGCATCTTGGCACAGGGACCTCAGGTCTGAAGGACATCCTCTTCTCCCAGTGCTGCTTTCTTGTTGGTAACGAGGTTCCCAATTCTCTGCTTGTTTTTCTTTCCTTTTATCTCTTGCAGGCTGAAAGGATTAAGGGTGGGGCAAGCCATACCCCAGGGAAACTCCCTTTACCACAGGGCAGGGAAGTAATCCTATGAAGGAATTTACAGCCCCACCCTAATCTTTAACATACAGTTTAGGAAAACCACAAAATGGAGGACAGTCACATGTCCCCGCCACATGACTACACTTATTTTTCGCAGGGGCACAATTCAACCCATGACAAATTCTCAAAAGATTTTTAGCCAATAGAATTCAGCATCATATCAAAAAATTAATACAGCACTACCGAGATTCATATCAGATATGCAAAGATGTTTCAACGTTAGAAAAATCAACCAATGTAATTTAACACATAAATAGAAGAAAAGAATCACATGATCATCCCAGTCAACACAGAAAAGGCCAACACCCATTCCTGATAAAAACTCTCAACACAGTAGGTATAGAAGGGAAACTTCTCAACATAGTAAAGGACTTCTATACAAAACCAGTGGTCAGCAGCATTCTTAATAGAGAGCAGCTGAAAATGTGACCCTTGAGAACAGGAACAAGACAAGAGTGTCCTTTAGCATCACTGCTGTTTAACACTGTGCTAGAAGTCCTAACTAGAACAGTAAGGCAAGAAAAAGAAATAAAAGACATCTAAATTGATAATGAAAAAGTTAAACTGTTCCTATTTGCAGATTGTATGATACTGTACATAGACAAACCAAAAGACTCCATGATAAAACTGTTGGAACTCAAAGATTCAGCAGTGGAGGAGGATACAAGGTAAACATACAAAGTTCAGTGGGATTTGTATACATTAATAAAGAGGATGATAAAAAGTCTGGAAAGTAGTATCATTCATAATAGCTCTAAAAAAATAAAATACTTAGGAATAAATCTAACCAGGGATTTGAAAGACTTAACACAAACTACAAAACAGCACTGCAGGAAACCAAAGAGAGCTCCATAATAGAAAAACATACCATACTCATAGATACGTAAACTCACTATTGTGAAAATGACAATTCTACCCAAAGCAACTTGGAAATACAATGCAATCCTGATCCAGCTATCGACAACATTTAAAGAGATGGAACTTTTTTTATTAATTTATGTGGAGAGGGAAGAAGCCCCAGATGAGTAAAGCTCTGCTAAAGAAGAAGAAGAATAAAGTAGGAGGACTTGTACTACCTGACCCCAGAACCTAGTATACAGCTATGGTAGTCAAAACAGCCTGGCAATGGTACAGTGACAGATACGTTGACCAGTCGGACACAATTGAAAACCAAGATGTAGATCCATCTGTTTATGATGACCTGATCTTCGACAAGGGCCTCAAGTCCATCACATGGGGAAAAGACAATCTTTTTAACAAGTGGCACTGGCACACACCATATACAAAAAGTAATTTAAAATGGATCAAGGACTTAATATAAAGACAAAAAGTATAAAGTTCACAGAAGACAAATTAGGATCAACCCTAGAAGCCCTAATATATGGCATTAGCCAGTATATAAACCATAACCAAAGGTACACAAACTCCAGAAGACAAGCTAGATAACTGCATTCTTCTAAAAATTAAACACTTAAGATCATTAAAAGACTTCACCAGAAGAATAAACAGAGAACGTACAGATGTGGAAAAAATTGGCTATTGCAAATTAGAAAAAGATCTAATCTCTAAAATGTGTAAGAATATCCAGTATCTTACAAAAAAGAGACAAATAATCCAATTGAAAAATGGGCAAATGGAATGAACAGACTGCTCACCAAGGAAGATACCAAGTGGCCAATAGACACCGAAGGAAATGCCCATGATTACTAACCACTAGAGAAATGAAAATCAGAACCACAAAGAGCTATCACCTCACTCCAGAATTACTAACATGAATTAAAATAAAAAAAATATTGAGTAGGCTGCAGGAATATCAAAACTCTCATGCATTGCTGTTGGGAATGGAAAATGATACGATCTTTTTGGAAAACAATATTTCATTTCGTTAGGAAGCTAGAAATAGAAATACCATATGATCTAGCAACCCCATTCCTAGGAAAATATCCTAGAGAAGTAAGAGTCGTCACATAAATAGACATATGCACACACATGTTCACTGCAGCATTTTTCACAATAGAAAAAAGGTGTAGCTAATCTTAAGTGCCCACCAACAGGTGAATGAATAAACAAATGGTGGTACATACACACAGTGGAACATTATGCAACAGTAAAGAACAACGATGAATCCGTGAAGCATTTCATAATGTGGAGGAGACTGGATGGCATTATGCTGATGAAATGTGTGAATCACAAAAGGACAAATCTTGTATGACACCACTCATAGAAAACCCATGAAAAGGTTTACACACTAAAAGAAACAATCTTTGATGGTTATGAGGGTTGGAAGGGATGTAGATAGAAAAACACTAAGTAGGCAATACACAAGTGGTAACTTTTGTGAAGGATAAGACAGTGAACATTACTGGGGAAGCTAGCACAACTTATACAAGGCACAGTCATGAAAGCTCTGTAAACATGTCTGAACTCCCTTGAGGAACCGAATTGATTGACTGAGGGCTGTGGGGACCATGGTCTCGGGGAACAACTAGCTCAATTGGCATAACATAGTTTATAAAGAAAATGGTCTGCATTCTACTTTGGATAGTACTGTCTGGGGTATTGAAACCTTGTGAGCAGCCATCTAGGAAACTCCGCTGGTCTCCTTCAAGAGCAAGCAAGAATGAAGAAAACTAAAGATACAAGGGAAAGATTAGTCCAAACGACTACTGGACCACATCTATAAGATCCTCCACCAGACTGAGTCTGGCACAACTAGATGGCACCTGGCTACTACCACTGACTGCTTTGACAGGGATTGTAGCAAAGGATCCTGGACAGCGCTGGAGAAAAATGCAAAACAAAATTCTAGCTGAAAAAGAAAGACCAAACCTACTGGCCTGACAGAGGCTGGAGAAACCCTAAGACTATGGTCTCTGATGCCTTTTCAGCTCACCAATGAAGTCAGTCCCAGGGTTTATCTTTCAGCCAATTATTGGACAAGCCCATTACACAAAATGCAACTAAAGGGGCATGCCAGCCCAGGGGCAAGGACTAAAAGCCAAGACAAGAAAACTGGTACTAAGAAACCAATGAATGTTCACTTTAAGTCAATGAATTGTATGGTATGTGAATTAAATCTCAACAAAGGCATTTAAAGGAATGTTGCCATCTGGTAGATTTGACTCATGGCAATTTCATATGTTACAAGTGGGGCCAGATTACCCAATGAGCAAGGTTATGCACGGGGGCTTACTTGTGTTATTTACTAATCTGTGAACCCATGTGAAACTGTTCCCTATAGATTAGTAAGTAAATGTAAGTAAGCTCGTGTGTACACTGCTTAATGTAAGCCAGTTCATACCTTGCTTACCAGTTGATCCATCTGTTGTTACAGGAGAGAACTGCTACATAGAGCTTTCTTGGCTGTGATCTTTATGAAAGCAAATCACTGTGCTTATCTTTCCCAGTGCCACTAGGTTGGTTCAAACTGCCAAGCTCAGGGTTAGTAGTCAAGAGTTACATTATTGTATGCTATCAAGCTGATTCCAAATCACAGCAATTCTGTAGGACAGAGTACAACTGCCCCGTAGGGATTGATAGGCTGTAATTTTTATAGGAGCAGATTGCCAGGCCCTTCTTTTTCAGCGCCAGGGAGCATGTTTAAACTACCAATCTTTAGGATAGTAACCAAATAAAAAACCAACTGCTGTCAAGTTGATTCCAACTCATAGCAACTCTATAGGACAGAGTAGAGCTGCCCCATAGACTTTCCAAGGAGTGCCTGGTGGATTCAAACTGCCAGATTTTAGTTAGCAGACATAGCACTTAACCACTATACCACCAGGGTTTCCTTTAGGACAGTAGCTGAGTCAAGCCATTTGTACCACCCCAGGGCCTCTTCCTCTTAGTATAACTGCTTTAAAAATAACTGGTTTCACTAGCTAGCAGCATAGGATGCTACTTAATAAAGACTTTGCAATCAGGTTGGTGTGGGTTTCTACACTGGCTGTGGTGCTTAGGGATCCAGAACTGGTCTTCTACATTTCAGTTACTTTTTCTGTGAAACTGAATGAATAATGGCATCTTCTGGACAGTATTCTTGGAAGACTAAGTGAAGTAATGCATGGAAAGCAGCTAGCAGATGTCTGAAACACACCCCAGTGCACATGTCGTGTTGTGGGCTCCAATACAGTGAATGTTGTGCATCCCATTCTGCTTCTAGTCTCCTTGTACCAAAGCTTGTGCAACGTGAATATTCATCTGTGTGCACTGGTAGCCTCACCTACAGAGAAACACTCCTGCCCCCAGGCACACAGCTCCAAGACACAAAATTGTGTGAAATTTTGTGTAGGTGGCAGGATATACCATTTCTACTGTTGGGTCTTTTGAGGAGCGTGGAAATCCAATAGGGGCCCAGTACATGGTTTATCTTCTTCTATCTTCTCTCCTAAGACATGGGAAAGAGAACACCAAGGAGGGGGATGTCAGTGGATTCTTAAACACTTATGAATTCTTAATTCCCGGTGGCATGCAATCATAGCTAGAAGTTTCCAGTTGATGAGCTGAGGTCAGAGTGTAGTTAGAAAGACAGCCCAAATATCAGCTCCATTGTGATGCTGAAGGTGACAGCACTTCAATAGCCAGAGAGCAATTGTTCTAGCCAGTCTCTGGAAAGTTAGGACAAGAGTGTCCCAGAATGCCAGAGGAGCGAGGGACCTTCGAGAGCACTGAGACAAGTCCTCTCCTGGAGTCTCTGGGTGCCACAAATTGTTAATGCATTCAGCCTGCTAACAACAACAACAAAAAAAAAACAGTTGGCATTTTGAGCCCACTCAGAAGTGCCTAGGAAGGATGTCGCGGTGATTTACTTCCCAAAAGCTATCCATTAAAAACCTGTGGAGCACATTTCCACTCTGACACACACGGGGTCACCATGAGTCTAGATCAACTCAACAATAACTGAGTTTTAGTCTACTTTTGGACACTTTCAGATATTCAAGCACACACTTGTTTTTATTCATTTAACAGATGATTATGTATACACCAGGCGCTCCTTGAATACTCTGGGGGTCAGTTCTACCCTGGCCCCTAGGGTCGCCATGAGTCGGATCCGACTCGACGGCACTTGGCTACTTGGCCATGTATATAGCAATATTTGTAATTGCTTTATATATATTTCATCTTGGTAAAGACCCTGTGATGTAGTTAGTGATATTATCCCCATTTCTTGAATAAAATAACTGAGGCACCGAGAGGTTATGCAGCTTTCCCTAGGTAAGGTTGCTAGTGAGTGGGAGAGCCCAAACTTACTTCCAGCAGCCTGTCTCTGGAGCCCATCCCATAACTGCTGTGCTGGGCTGTAATGTGCCCAATGCCAAATAGTTAAGAGATTGCAAAGTTAAGATTTGAATCCAAGTCTTTGGCACATGACTGAAAGTGAGTCAGTTGAAAGTGGAAGCTTCTTCTCACCATTTTTGGGGTGTATAGATGGGAAGTTGGAGATCTGGGATTGAGGGAGGAAAAGTGATGGGTATATATGATGAGGGCAGGCACGTACCAAAGTAGAGAGGTCCTGGATGAGGGAGCTTCTCCCCAGGCTCACTGGACTCTTCTTTATCTCCTCACAGGTGTCCCATCAGGCCCCCGCAATGTCATCTCCATTGTCAATGAGACGTCCATCATTCTGGAGTGGCATCCTCCACGGGAGACAGGTGGGCGAGATGACGTGACCTACAACATCATCTGCAAAAAGTGCCGGGCAGACCGCCGGAGCTGCTCCCGCTGCGACGACAATGTGGAGTTTGTGCCCAGGCAGCTGGGCCTGACCCAGTGCCGGGTCTCCATCAGCAGCCTGTGGGCTCACACCCCCTACACCTTTGACATCCAGGCCGTGAATGGAGTCTCCAGCAAGAGTCCCTTCCCCCCCCAGCACGTCTCTGTCAATATCACCACAAATCAAGCTGGTGAGTCTGGAGGCTTCTGTGCACCTTTTGCCTGTCTGTATGGCTGGCTCTTTGTCCATCCCTGTGCCAAAACAAAGCTGCAGCCAGACCCATCCTGCTTGTCTTCCCCCATGACCCCTTCCAGGAATAAAGGTGATGGGCATTTGTTGTCATAGAAGAGACAGGTATAGTGTTTCACCTCTTAGAGGAAGCTGGTGAGAGGGAGGTGTGTGTACTCAGCACAAAAGAAAAGATATCTATCCAAACAAGAGTAGAACCCAGTACTTTGCATGCCACCAGGAATTAACAAGTAGTGCTAGAAGGATGGATGGAGTAGATGAATGAAAAGACAAGGAAATAAATGGATGGATGGGTGGGTGGGTGGGTGGATGGATGCATGGATGGATGTGTGGATGTGTGGATGGGTTGGTGGGTGGGTGGGTGAGTGGATGGATGAGTGGACAGTTGAGTGGATAGTTGAGTGGATGAATGAGTGAATGGAGAGATGGAGGGAAGAATAGGTACAGGAGAGGAAACACAGGAAGATGATGAGAACAGAAGCACAAATGCTGCTTTAATAGAAAACCCAATGACAGAAACATCCCAGAGTCATGTGATAAAGTCAGTAATACCTTCATAGATTATGTTTCAATCAAACCCGTGTGATTCAGGAACACATTCTCTTTTATAGCTTACTCAGACAAATGCTACACTGTTACACAGATCTTGGATAGGCAGCAATAGATCACTTTTGATAGCTAATGCATCCCTATGGCATGCGCGTCTCAGACACATTTTCCTCTCTTTCCTTTATTTCTGTATCCCTTAGTCTTCTGATAGTTACTCCTTATTACTTTTCATACTTCTTTATGTTGGAAACCCAGGTAGTATGGTGGCTAAGTGCTATGGCTATGCCCCAAACGATTGGCAATTCACATCCTCCAGGTCCTCCTTGGAAACTCTGTGGGGCAGTTCTGCTTTGTCCTATGGGGTAGCTATTAGTTGGAATCAACTTGATGGCAGTGGGTTTGGGTTTGGGTTTGTATCTGTTTAACCAGTCCGTCATATATTCATTCCCTCATTTATTATTATTCAGTCACTCATTATTAAGAAATACTTAGCATCTATTGTGCGCCAAGCAGTGGAACAGACACTGTGAATGATGCAGGGTGCTAGGGTGCCATTGTTCCTCCTATGAAACCTGTTAACTGAAGAATTTACAAGACAAGAGACATCAAGTACAAACCTTAAAATGGCATGTTCTAAGCCCTATATGGAGTACACATGCAGTAAATATCAAGGGAATTAGAGAAATGAGCAGTCTGTCCCCTGGGGTGGCTGTGCAAGGTTGCAGAGGAGACGTGACATCTCGTCTATTGGCAATGGGGGTTAGAGGCAATGGGCCGTGATCCTATTTGGAATTATGGATTTTTCTCAATCAACAGATTCTAAACAAGCAGGTTGTTAGTAAAGCAGCAGAAGCTTAGCTTCTTTCTGTGTGTGTCTCTCCTCCTTCTTGATCTCTGCTTTTCTATTCTTCAGCCCCCCTGTTGTCAAGCTCTCTGGCTCTCTTAATACCAGGCATCTTCGATGGCCAATGATTCTTAGGTTTAAGCTGCCAAAACTGAGAAGAAAAAAAGGTGTTGTCAGAGAGCATGGCTGTCCAGATGGCTGTGTTGTTGCTGTGAGCGTGTGTGTGTTCCTGTGTGCATGTTTGTATGTATGTGTGTGGTCACGTGTTTACATGCATACGTGTGTAGTGAGAAAATAAGAATGGAAGTGTAGAAGCCTCCAGCTGGTGACCGCAGCCTGGTACTATGGAGACAAAGGTTGTGACAGTCTGTCTTACCCAAAGAAAAGAGAATGGCAATTTCTGCATTATGTCAAGCGTGTAGCATGCGCAGGCTTTGTTAGCAGTGTTTCCCTTGGAGAGTTTAAGGCAGAAAACTGGCTGAAATATTTTAGTGCCCTAGCTTCTGGGGATAACAATTCTGCCAGGCTGTTATGTTATGTTGGGCTTGGCTGTCTTTTCTGTCTCTCTAAGCATGTGCTAACAAACCTGCCACTTGTATCGGTTTGCTGTTATTTCTGCTCCTCCTTTCCTTTACCCTGCTATTCCCGAACCTGCCCATCTGTTTGTCTTGCCATCTGCACCTTCCCAGGTGGCAGCAGGGCTGAGGGACTAGACATCAGGCAAGGGGACCTGCATTGCGTACATCCAAAATACTTATTTTTAAACCTCACCTATTCCTTCCTTCTTTAACGTATTTCTTCTACTCTTTTGTTTGCCCCAGCTGAAAGGCTCTGTATTCATTCTCTTCCCTGATGCTGTATTCCCATCTTTCAACGTATGATTTCTCTTTGGGAATTCTGAAATGTTAGCATCTGAAAGTTTACAGTCAGTGAGCAAAGGCTTCAGCTGCTTTTTGGTGGCATGTGGCTGTTAGGCAGTGAATATGCAGTTGACCAGGGGGCCCTAATCTGTGGGCTGTGGGGTCCTAAGGAACATGGTCCTGTCACAAGTTTTGTGAATCCACATCTAAAGGAAAATTATGTCAACCCAGTTTAGAAACGTGAACATATGCTTGACTTTTTATGAATGATGACAGAGAGAATAAAATGAGGGCATTGTAACAGCCCTAATGAGTCAGATTCATTAGGGATGAGGTGGATAGACCCAGGTATCTGCATGATGTCTGTCCACTTCTCAAAATGTGACTGTAAGTCACTGTAAGTGAGACTTGGGTCAAACTCTCTCCTCCAAATGGACTCTCCAAAGTTGTCCTCAGGGCAGGGTGGAACACATATCAGTGCCTCTCATGAACTGAATTGTGTCCCCCTCAAAATGTGTATCAGTTTGGCTGGGCCATGATTCCCAGTACAGTGTGACTTTTCTCTTATTTTGTAAATCTCGCCTCTATGAGATTAATGAGGGAGAAAGGGGCAGGACTCGATCTAAAGCTTGTATTGTGTCTATGAGGCAATCTCTTGAGAGATAAAAGGAAAGGGAATCAAACAGAATTGGGGACCTTATACCATCAGTAAAGAAGCATTGGGAGCAGAGCATGTCTTTTGGACTCAGGGTCCGCATGCAACAGAAGCTTCCAGTCCAGGGGAAGACTGACGACGAGGACTGTCCTTCAGAGTCAACAGAGAAAGCCTCCCCCTGGAACAGATGCTCAGAATTTGGACTTTTACCCTACTTTTCTGTGGGAAAATTTATCTTTGTAAAAGCCATTCATTTGAGGTGTTTATTTTATAGCAGTGCTAGATGACTAAGACAGAACCTGTGGCCACTACTGTCCTGCTGTTTGGGTCATGAGTTGGGTAGGTGACTGGGAAAGAATTTGACCAAGAACTATCCTGGAATCAATTGTTGAGTCAATCAGTAAGTGTTCAATGTGTTCCTATTATGTGTTCCTACTTTGTGCCTAAATGCATTGCCATTGAGTCAATTCTGACTTGTAGCGATGTATTATGATAGAGTAGAACTGCCACATCAGGTTTCTAAGGAGAGCCTGGAAAATTTGAACTGCTGACCTTTTGGTTAGAAGCCATAGCTCTTAACCACTATGATGCCAGGGTTTCCTTTGTTCCTAAACTGTTCTGTGAAATGGCTGGGTACCATAGGGTGGATTGTGACTGAGGAATAGGTGGGTGTTATTATAGTAACACCTTGCATTTGTGACTCTTTTGAGTTTACAAACAATTTTGGAATATACTGACTCAGTCTTCATAATCACGGTATGACTTGAACACTATTGTTCTCAATTATTAGATAAGGAAGTAGAGACTTAAAGAAATTTGTAGAATCTTAGATTTAAGGAGAGTCAGTAGGACATCCTCTCTCTGTGTCTGTCTTCCTATTTCCTGCCCTAGCAGGTAGAAAGTCCCTCTGGACTCTCCATTTTACAGCCTTTGAGCATGAAGGAACATTTGAACAGAACCAGACAGTACCTCCTGCTGAGAGGAAGGGATGACAGTGTGCAGCCTATTACTCTCCCATGGTTTTCTCTGTGACACTGAACCATAAAAGGCTTGTCCCTGTCTCTGCATTGAGATTGGGAGATAAGTATATATATGCAAGAGTCACAAAAGAGACAGAACTGGAAAACTTGGCTGCCTAGTGGTTTGGAACTTGATCTGTAGCCTGATGTGTACTGGGCATGAAGTTCCATACTGGGAGACTGCTCAGTGCTTTGGGATCTTCCTTCTTTATTTAAGAGCTATGAACCACAGCTGTGGCTAGGTGTGCAGCTCTTACTGTGTAGCAGCACAGGCTTTTCTTTCTCAGGGCTTCCCAGATACGCCACATTTAGGCCCCCTGATGTGGTTCTCGTGAACACTGCCTATCGGAGGCAGGCAGCTCTTCTTTGCTTATTTGGGTACACAACAGAAAAAACTGTGGTTGACATCAGTCCTTCAGAGAAAGAGAAAGTCATTAATTAGACTTTTCTTGATCCTAAAGGTTATGATCTAAGAGGAGGGTGCAGAAAATTGTGTTATCATCATTTTGGTCACTGGGAACATAGTAGATGCAGTTGTGCGCTCAGCATGACTGGGCAAAGCACAAAGAGTCTGTGGAGTCCTGAGGTTCAGAGAGCCTCCGTGTTGTTCTGTCACAACCCTAGTCCTGTCTGTAGCCACAGATATTCAAGGATGTTATACCACAGGAAGAATATCAGGATTGGTCCTCATCTGTCTCTAGGCAGGGACAGAGAAATGCCATATTTGAGCACTTTCCACGTATCAAACCTCTGCCAAGTTCTTTATAGAGAAGAGGTGGGCCAGGTAAAGAAACTGAGGTCAGCATGTTTTCAGAATTTGCTCAGCACCTCACAGCTAGAAAACGACTAATCTGGGTTACAGACTCAGGTTTGTAGCCGTTTGATGCTCACCCTCATCAAAAATCATATTACGGTGGATAGCGCAAGTTGTAAAGTTCTCTCTAAGCTACTGCTACGTAGCAGGGCCACTTTAGCTGTCAGAAAAAAACTGTCCATCATCTTTGATCAGGTTTGATCATGAATTATGCAAGTTCAGATTTGTGTGAAGTCTCTAGGGAGGCAACCTTGCACTGAAAACAGCTGCCCTGAGTTTAAAATAGACCAGATCTGGTAGAACTTTCAGTTCCAGTGGCCAACCTATCTGCACAGAAGTTGTTATCACCACTAGCTCCTGCAGTCACTCTCTGGCAGCTGGCCCCAGATTCATACTGATGGCTGGATCATCTGGCTGTCAGAGAGAATTAAATGAAGACAAACTTGACTTTCTGCCTCTGCCAAGTGGACTCGGAGTGTCAGAGTTGGGGTAGGAGGCCTCAGAGGAAATCTTGGGGAAAAAAATAAGGTACAGATCAGACTAGCCCTTCTGTAAAATCAACTCACAGCAAGATAAAATAAAGCCAGTGAATTTGGAACCGCCTGAGCCAGGGAGAACAAACTCAAAGGAACATGGGGCCAGGCAAGTAATAGTCAAGAGCAAAGCAGGGCCAGGTGGAAAGCAGTGGAGAGTGACGTGGACAGCAGGGATCTGAAGAGCATGGGAGTAGCCACCATTCGGCTCCAGCAAGTGCTGTCGTGCCCGCTGCTGCCAGGTCTTATAAGCTGTAAATCCAGATTTAACATGTTGACAACTAATTAGAACATTTTAAAGCACTCAAGAGCCAAGCAAATCCAATTCTAGATTCGGCCTATTGGCCATGATGTGCAGCCTCTGATCCAGCAGACTCATCTGATTTACCCAAGACTTAACCGTGAGTGTGCTGTGTTGGTCTAGTCTGACTCCACCAGGGGACAGTCACCTTTCTCACCTTGATGATGCTTCGTGGACTCATGATGGCTGAAGTGCAGTGGTTCACAGATGTGGAGTTAAGTCCTTGCTGATGCCAATGGTTAAGTATTTGACTTCTAAGAGAAAGATATTGGCAGTTTGAACCTACTCAGAAGTGCCTCGGAAGAATGACCTGGCAATCTGCTTCCAGCAGATCACAGCCATGAAAATCCTGTGGACCTAAGTTCTGTCTGTACACACAGGGTCGCCGTGAGTTGTCATCGGCTCTGCAGCAACTGGTTTGCCTTTTGTTTGCCACTCCTCTCTAGCTAGGTGACTAATGCAAGTTCACTGGGCCACTGTGACCTCCTGTGTGTCACCTGTAAAGTTGGAGTAATGATACTTGCTTCCTGGTACTGTTGTGACAAGCAAATGAGACAATGCTTGGAAAATCATTCTCTGAACTGCTCTGTGGAATGGGGAATTAGCATCACTCTGAGAATATGTCCTGAGCCAAAGAGCAATTTTGCTAGGCCTTTTCTTCCTAGGCTGTTTGAGACTGATGTCATCCATATCAGATCAGTGACAGATAGCAGTTTCTCCACCTGTGCCAGGAGGGGTAGGATCCTGCAAGGAGGACAGCAGAGTCCGCGTCCCGGTGAGTCAGTGATGAGGCTGGGACTGCTGCCCAGAACCTGCCTACCTGGTACGAAGTGACCCTGCCACTCAGAGGAGCCTGTCTGTCTTTCTGTGTCATGTGTTTGCAAAAGCAACACTTTCCCTTTACTTTCATGATCCCATCAGCACTAGTTATACCTGACATGTTTGTCACTGAGTTGGCCTCCTATATATCCACCATGCCCACAACACAGACACAACCTGTTACTTAATTTGGTTTAACAAACACTGTATTATGCCTACTCATAATCGCAAGCCCTTATAGTCTGTCCATTTTTAAGGCATTTTTGAAGTTCTTAAAACGATTAAAGTCACTCGGATATGCTACTTTTCCTTCAAAAGAATCATTTAGCCTACCAGTTTCTCTGAATGCATCACCTAATTTGCATCATTTCTTGGTTAAATATAGTATTTGCATGCATAAAGAATAATCTTTGAATATGAAGAAGGAATTTTATGATATTGCAATATATTGAGCTCTTTGGAGGAAAGATATTATGTAAATTGCAAAATTAAATATTAAAACAATATTACACTGCAGCCTGTAAAAGGGTAGGATGTTAAAATCCACATGCTGAGACCAGTTCGTTTTTAAGGGCTGCTCCCACTGGAAATTAGTGGATGAAATTTGCTCCGGAGCAGAGGAAAAAATATGTCAGAACTTTACAAAGATTGCAATGACTTTAAACAAAATTTACTGAAGTTAAAAAAAAAAACAAAAAACCATAAGTAAAGGAAATTTTCACTGATCTTAATTCAGTTTCTTAGGTCATCTCATTGCTTTCTTTTCACTGTCAATTCTGGACAGATGGCATTTACTGTTTCTTGAGTCCTGAGATTGACAGGGAATTTCCGAGTAGCTGCAGAGAAGCTGTGTGTTAACTGATGAACCGTGCACGTCAGTATGTAACGCTGCTGTGACTGAAGGTGGGTTCTACCCGCAGCAGCCCCGAGGTTCTCTGCTAGATAATGAGCTCTATGGAGAATCAGACTTTCTCACCAACCACCAGCGTCATGAGAGAAGAACCACAGAAGGCTAAGCACACAGAGCCTTGATAAATACTTGCCAGATGTTTCCAGTTTCCATGCATGAATTTTAGTATATAAGTTATGGGAGAAGTACTCGTTCAGTGGTAAAATTTTCCCCCTCCATGTGGGAGAGCCATGTCTCATTCCCAGCCAGTGCACTTTGTTTTAGTTATCTAGTGCTGCTATAACAGAAATGTCACGTGGATGGCTTTAACAAAGAGAAATTTATTTTGTTACAGTCCAGTGGGCTACAAGTCCAGATTCAGGATGCCAGCTCCAGAAGAAGACTTTCTTTCTCAGTTGGCTGTGGAGGAAGGTCCTTGTATTGCATCAGTCTTCCTTTGGTCTGGGAGCATCTCAGTGCAGGAACCTCAGATCCAATGGATGTGCTGTCGCCAGCACTGCTTTCTTGGTGATGTGAGGTCTCTGTGTCTTTCTGCCTGGCTTTGTCTTTCATATCTCAAAAGAGATTGACTTAAGACACAATCCAATCATGTAGATCTGATCAATATAATTGCTGCTCATCTATCTTATTAAATCGTAGTAACGGGATTTGCAACACATAAAAAAACCTCATAAAATGTCAAAATGATGGACAGTCACACAATATGGGGAATCATGGTCAGCCAAATTGCCATAGACATTTTAGGGGGGACATAATTCAATCCTTGACACACTTCATGCGCTGCCACTACCCATCTGTTCATGGAGGCTTCCTTATTGCTATCATGCTGATGAGGTTTCAGTAGAACTTCCAGTTTAAGACTAGGAAGAAAGGCCTGGCAGTCTACTTTCAAAAATCAGCCAGTGAAAACCTATGGATCACCATTTATGGGATGATGCATGACCAGTTACCTTTTCGTTCCACTGGGCATGGGGTCATCGTGACTCAGGAGCCAGATCAGTGACAGCTAACAACAACTTGTATTAGGTTGGTTCTTAGGGTCCAGAATGTATCCTGATGGCCCACAGATGACATCCTCAGTCATGTCTTAGGTCAGCCAGGTAACTAGATGTCTTGCTACTCTCTGGCTCCAAGGAGGAAAACTTAAGGTAATGAAACCTTAGATGATGCTCAGAGAAACATGGTGAGTCTTAGCTACCTTCAGAGGTGTTTTTATTTTATTTTATTTTATTTAAACACCTAATCACTGGAAATGTATTCATTCAGTCAACATAGTCTTTGTAACCGCTTGCCACACACTGAATCATTAGTTCCTGCTTCATGAGCACTGGCATTCATTCACTTATTCAACAAATACTTATTGAGGCCACCCTTGTTCTAGAGTCTGGGAACACAACAACAAACAAAACAGATAAAAATATGAGCCCTCAGTAGCTTTTGCAGCATCATTCCAAGACTGGGATCCAGAGGCCCAGGGAAGTCACTGAGTGAGCTGGTGGCTGAACTGAAAAGGGACAGCAGGGTGTCTGGTCCCTCTGCCATGCTCTTAGTACCACTCTCTGCAGCAGTGACAACTCTCACTGTCTAAAAGTTAGGCTGTGACTACGTGTAATTGCTAGAGGACATTTTCCTTTGTAATAGTCACAGCCATATGGTGACAGTGTAGTGGGCGTGTTGTTTCTGTTATTCACTAACTGACCAATTTATCCTTCCTGTGGATGGACATCTTGTGTCAGGCCACATGGTGGCTGGGCATGAGAAAGCACCTGTACCAGGTCCTTAGCAGTGGCCAGTGATGCCACTTAACAACACTAGAAGCAGCTAGGAACGCGCCTCTCTGCATCGCTACTGGGGTAACTGGAGGGCCCCTGAGACTAGAGCTGCTGTTTGCTCACTTGCCTCCATCTAGGGCCAAGCACTCAAAGTATATGCTTTGTTAAATGGAAACAGGACTGCCGACAGTAGGATTATAGAAATTCCTTACTGTATTCCAAATCCAAATGAAATTGTTATAATATCTCATTACACAGAGAACACCTAATTGGATTATAAGGTATTAATATTTTCTGTTCACTCTGTGGCCTTGGCCAAAGAGGATGGAAGGAAGGAGAGATCCTGGTGATCTGTCCACATTATGAGTGTCTCTTTGGCCAGCTTGATGAGGAGACTGTCATCAGGACTGCGTCTTACTGGCTGTTGTAACCTAGTACCCGACTGTTGCTTGAATCACAGAGAGCCCTCAAAGAATGTGTAGCAAATGAATTCACCCATTATTGAATAAATGCATGAATGAATGTCTTTTATCTCAGACATCAATAAATGGTGCAGGTGAGCTCTCTCAGCGGTCTGTCCTTCATGGGGCATCTTTTAGGAGTGAAGTTGTAAATAGAGTTGAACCCTTACATTCTCCCAGATGCTGGTGAGACCTGGGCCTTCCTGGGTGCACTCTCCCCCCAAACCTGGCCCTGAAGGAGCTGCTGTGCTATCACCTGGCTTCTCCCCTCCACCCTGAACAGAGAGCCAACTGCTTGCACAAGCGCATCTGGGGGTAGCTGGGTGGCGTTCCAGTGCTGTCGTGTGTCCACCTGCACGCCCGCATCCTGCCGATCATTCTCACAGCATCATCCATGTTAAACAGGCAGGAGCACCGGGGGTTTTTGAATGCAGCAATTAACAAAACAGTAATCAAGCTAAGTGTTTAATTTCAGAAAATTAACATCTTTTCTGAACGGATGTGAAAGATGGGGGGAAAAGCCGCAGTAAGTGTGCTGGGTAAATAAAGGCAACACTGGACCACAAATATTTCCCAGTGTAAAGGAGAAGCTGCCAATCTCCCATGCCCTGGAATCTGCCTCCTTCTGAGAGTCAATCTGCAGGGTGACATTAGCTCTGAAAGTGAGGCCTAGGATTTTAAAATGTTGTCTTTTGAAAGGGAGCGTGAGTTGGAGGTTTGGTTTTTGTCTATTTTGGAGGGACAGAGAAAATGCCTTATCCTTCTAGAAGATCTCAGGGGCAACTGTGGCTTGCCATGCCCCCTGTAGGCGTATCTGCCCCATAGGAAATCCTGAAGTGATGTGTGTTGTCCTTCTCTAAATTGTACTCATTATATAATAAGGACAACACAATGATGTCTTGTGTATGTATGAGTTTTTGTGAGTGCAAGCTGTGTTTCTCCTGATAACTGAGTGCTCTCTGAGGAAAAGGAGCACACTTGCTCATCTAGGTCACCCATGTCTCTAGGGACTGTGCCCTCTGTTATGTGGTATCCTGGCTGTCCTTACATGATGTTCAAAGTTTGGGACTTCTCTTTATTATGGTGATGATGCTGATGATTGAATGAAAATATACATTCTCATATAAATTGCATGCCCACCTATATCCAGCTCTCACTGCTCTCCCTGCCTGGTGGCAACACACTCTTCCTCTCTACTCTATACATGTCTTATCCTCCCAACAATTTCCTGTCCCCTCTTCCCCACCCAATTCCCCAGCACCAGTAAGAGGTCAGCAGAACAACATCCTATAGATGCATAGAACCATAAAGTATACACATGATATGGTCACTGTATGTCACCAAGTCCAATCCATTCCTGTCCAAGAGTTGACCTCCGTTATGATTTATGGACAGGGGCCATGCTCCCAGTTTGGTACTTCTTAAGCAAATGGACTAGTATTTCTTTGTGGGGATGGGTTTGCTCATGGGGAGGGGAGCTCTGAGGAGAGGAGTGTATCAGGGCTGGGTGGAGGTCACAAGCTGGAGAGGACCTCCTTGCGTCTACATCCTCCTCTGATGCCCTGGGTGGGAATCAAACCCCAGAGAGAGGACCAAGAGGACAAGGAAGGCAGCTTAGCACAAGATACACTGTGAGGTTAAGATACATTACACACAGCAACCTTGTGGGTGTCCCACTCAAAGAGGGAGGCAGAGCTTCTTGGAAGTTTACACTGAGCCATGTGCTGCCTGATAAGCACAAGGAAACCTTATCGTCCCTGCCACAAGCTTCCGTGGGAGGGCGGTAAAACTTGGCTTAAAGGGTAGCTTCACTTAAGGGGTTTCATGCAGTTGACATGGAGAACAAAGAAACTAAAGCTGGAGAAGGATGGCTGGTTTGTGAATATGGAGGAGGTATCTCGGGGACTCTCAGAGGTGCTCACAACCATGTTAGTGAGAGCTGGCAGGTTCAGTTCTGCCCATGTGGAATTTTTTGAAGATTGGAGAACCCAGTCAAGGTATTATTTAAGTAGTTGGATAACCAGGATTCTGTTTTCTCTGTGAGGTGGTAGGTAAGGTTGGTTGGTAACAGTGAAGGGAGGAACACGGGGTCGGGGGAAGTTAAAGTTTGAGGAGAATGGAAAGATTCAGTACTGTCCTTGCAGAGAAATCCTGGAGTTCCTGAAAGTGTGAGAGCTCATTTGAGGTTGATGATAATGAATTTAAAAAGTTGCCTGTTTTCCGAAAGCGAGGCCAATTGGCACAACTAGCGTTTTGCTAAGAGGGCTCTCTGTGCCCCACTTTGGTGAGTGGCATCTGGGGTCTTAAAAGCTGCCAAGCTGCCATCCGAGGACACAGCAAATGGTCCCAACTCAGCAGGAACGGATGCTCACGGAGGACCAAAATGACATGGGGGAGAGACAACCCAGAAGACAAAGAGGCCCACATCTGTGGGTGCCTACATTGACTTGGGACAGGAAGAACTGGATGGTGCCTGGCCACCACCAGTGATAGCCGTGATGGAGCTCACTAAGTTGAGTCTCACTGGCAACACAAGAATAAAAAGGGGTGCACCCTGAGATCCCCACTAAAAGACCTCAATTGATGGTCCAGTGGTTTCAGGGTTCCCCTGAGAGCATGGCCCCTCACCCTGATGCTGCCCTTTACCATAAATGATAACGAAGGTCCACACTTCAGACAGGAATGGATTGAACTTGGCGATGCAGTGACCATATATTGAATGCACTTTATGGTTCTATACATCTATAGAATGTCATTCTACTGACCTCTGGCTGGAGGAAGGAGAGTGGGTGGAGAGGAGGGAAAAAAGAGACTGTTGGGAGAATGAGACATGTATGGAGCAGAGAGGAATAGTGTGCTGTCACCGGACAGGGAGAGCAGTGGAAGCTGCATATAGGTGGATATGTAAATTTATATGGGAATGTACATTTTCACTCATATTAAATAAAAAATTTTTTTAAAAAAAGCTGCCTGTTTTCTCTGTTGTTAAGACTGTCCTAGGAAGGTATGATTGCCGGCAAGTAGAAGCTACTAGAAGTAGATCTTGAGTCTGTCCTCGGTTGAATTTTGGCAATTGTATGCCATGATAAAGGAGTCCTAGTGGCTCAATGGTTAAGCACTCAGCTGCTAACCTAAAAAGTTGATAGTTCAGATGGACTCAGTGTCTACATGGGCTAAATATCTGACAATCTTCTCCTGTGGAGACTACAGCCAAGAATCTCTGCGGGGCGCTTCTACTGTGTCACATGAGGTCACTATGAATAAGAATCAATTCAGTATCTCCTAACCAATAACAACGTGCTATAAAAGCAAAAAGGCAACCCTTGCCTGAGGGTATAAAGAGAATTACATAGAGAAACCTAAGTTAGCTACGAAGGATATGAATAAAGAGGACTGAGGTGTTGGGTAAAAGAGGACCGGATGAGACCAAAAAGGTCTGTAGTGAGATCACTGAGATTGCGGTGAGGAAGGGGAGTATTTAAATTAGTGCTTTTGAAAATGAAGTGACTTCAGATGAGGCCAAGTCCAAGTGCACCATGTGAGTAGGCAGATGTGAAAGAGCCAATGTGTCTAATATTGAAGGGACCAGACTGTTGGGTGCGTGATTCCTGTGGACATTGAGGTCAGCAATACGATAGCGTGACTTGGAGAAGAAGGAAAGCCAGAGTGATGGTGGGTGCGAGGATATGACGGTCCCAAGCTTTGGAGGGCAGTGGTCTAGCCACATGGCATTTTATAGAGAGTATGAGGGTGCTGAGGGATGGTGTGGTATAGGCAATGGAAAACATTCCCCGCAACTTGCCCCCGAGGTGTGGGCGTGTAAGATCATGAGCCACTGTCACTTAAGAAGACCGCAGGGATAGTGGAGTCCCCAGGAAGGAGTATGTTTTGTTTACCTTGCGGCAGGTGCAGAGGGAATGCTCTCAGAATAGTTGGAGGAAGGATATTGCAGAATTCAGTGAGAAGGCGTTTGGAAGGTACCAGGAAGGGATGTACATGGTCGAAGAGGAGAAGTCAGGGACAAAGGAAAGAGGCCCCAGCCTGTGTGGGGATGGTGTTCAGGGCATGCCTACAGCTAGACATGGCCAGATAGAATTCTGCCTGAGATACCAGTGAGATTTGCCTTCCCAGATTCTAAGGAGGGGGCTCTGGGCCTTAAAGCCGGAACACTCCACTTCCAGCTTGGGGTACGAGGACTGCGTTAGGGCTGCAGGCACAGCTGTTTTGCCCAGTTGTTGGTGGCAGTGACCTGTCTTAGGGTGGTGGCAGGTCCCCCGCTGTAGCAGGCACACAGCTGAATGGGCACAGGTGAGGACCAGGGAATAATCAGGGACAGAGCCCGCCGCAGAGAATTGTTAGTTTTCTTCTGTCGCTTCTCGTGTGCCTCCTGTTATCAAGTAGCGCACAAACCAAAGCTGCAGTGGCTCTTGTCCCCCACCATGGAAGGGCTGACAGACCTGTGGAGAGGTAGGGTGCATGGGCCCAGCTGATGTGTGCATCCCGATTCTTCTGGCCTCAGCAGCCTTCACAGCTGCCTCGGGGGGCTGCCCTAGACAGGCAGCGACTGACAGGTAACCACATGTCCCTTCACTGCTCCCACAGTCACGGACACAGGTTTCAAGTGTGCTGTCACTGTCGAGGTAAATGACCTCTTCCTGATGCTCCTTCTGGTTGTCTATCAGGGAGGAGGAACTGGGGGGAAGTGCCAGGCTAGGGGTGACCCCGGAGGCAGAGGTGCCCTTCAGGATAAATGCCTGCCTCCTGATGTACCTTCTGGTTACCCAGCTTGCCGGGATGCCTCCTCCTCCTATCACAACAAACTGTATACTTCCATCTCCACTGGAAGTGATCTCTGGGTTCCTTTTAGGGGTCCCAGTGGGCATCACCCCCAGCCTGAGCCCAGCACCATCAATACGAACTGCTAGAGTGGAGGCGAAGGGAGAGAGCAGTTGCACCGACGGCAGGGAATGGAGACTGGGCTATTTCTGCTTCTGCACCAGCCACAGGGGACTTGGGAAAGTCACTTTCCCTTTCTGGTCCTTGGCTTTCTAGTCTATAAATTATAAAAGTGAAAAAGAAGCTGAATGACCTCTGATACCATTTCTAATTTTCACAATTCTGATTTCTGGATTTCTACATCAGTGCTTCTCAAGCTTGAGCTGCACCAGAATCCCCTGGAGGACTTTAAGAGATTTCTGGGTTCCATCCCTAGACTTCCAGGCTCGGTGGGCCTCTGGTGGGCTCAGAATACTGCATTTCTGACCATTTCCTAGGTTATGCTTCTGGGTCCACACTTTGGACCAGATGAATGATCTCAGTGAAGAAGCTCTCTCCTCATCACATCAGAGGTAACTAGTGTTAGAAGTGAGGGCATCTGCTATAAACCCTCAATCCCCAGGCAGCCCTCATTTCCTGACCTTTGCTGTCAGCTGTCAGCCCCACCCTCACACTGTACATGGGTCGTGGAGGAAGGGAATAAGGCCTGGCTGGTGGCTCCCTGCCTGGGGGATGAGGCTGACATGGCCAGCCAAGTCTGCAACCCTCACTTTCTCTCCAGCCCCCACTTCACTGAGCTCTAAGGCAAGGTTCAGCCAGTATTGTACAACAACATCAAGCTGGTACCAAACACTCAAGGAAGTCCCTTGGACCCAGGTGACTCCCTAGTGGAGTGAAACAGGAAGAGAGGGACAGGGGCAGCTTAGGGCAAAGCACATAGAGAATGCTAGCAAAAAGTCAATGTCCACAATGGGGGAAAACAATTAGAAAAATAATTAATTCTGATTTTGTATTCTTGTCTGGTCTCCATACTCACTGCTTATTTGTTTAATCTACTCTGACCAGAAGTGTTACTGCACTAAAAATATTTAATGAGCCAGATTTCTTAATGTAAAATTTAGGCATATTTGTGTAATGAAATGAGTTTTCATCAATATAGGGAGAACCTCTTATCTAAGCAGTACCTTCTCAGCAAAGAAAAGTTACCTCCTAGAATAGAAATGTCAGCAGAAACACAATTCATCAGTGTGCAAGTTGTTCCCTGTCATCAGTACTAGTGGGACTGAAGTCTTTAGTGACATTTAAATACAGTCTTGAGGTTGTTTCTAAGGATGTTTAATATGAAAAGAAAGACAGCCCACCCACCACCAACCCCTCACAGCTCTTGTCATTACCCAGACATTTCAGGATCTCTCATAGTTTAATCTAAGGCCTCAAGGGGATGTCTTAAGACTTCCCAGCACTTACAGATCTCTCTGTGAACCCCTTGAGGGGCGAATATAGAGAAGAAAAGAATGGGCTGGCTTCCTGGCTTGGGGACCTTCACTTCTGATTCACCCAGAGCAGCTCTGAATCTTTCTGTTTTACACTGTATGCTTCGGAGAAGCTGTTGTTTGGAGAAAGCACTGCATGATTTAAATAAAGTTTGAAACCCACTAAACTTAGGGTATCATTTGAGCTGAAACATCCCCTGGGATAAGGTGGTCCCCATCTTCCTGGTTTATGCGTCCACCCCATGCAGAAACATTCTGTGCTCACTCCCCTGGGACCACTATACCCAGACCCCATCCAGCTTCTTCCCTGAGATGCAAGGCAGAGGACAACCCTACTTCTCCACTGTCCCCTCCATTCTTCTTTGAAGGCCAGTTTCCGTGTTTGTCAGAAAAAAGTAGTTTTTCTGATCTTTTTTTACAGTTGGTGCCTTTAAGAAAGAACCTGTGATTAATCCAGTTAGAGCAAACTTTTCTTGAGCATCTGTTATGTTCTAACACAATGAGAAGAGGCTAGACTACACCTCTGGCTTTGAACAGTTTATTCCATGATGGAGAGTAGCGATGAACACCTGGAAAGTTAGATCCCAGCACATGATGACTCAAGATGTGGTAAAATATAAGAGCTTTGGCCTCAGAAAGGCTACTCTGGTGGGTATGTTAACCAGGGAATTACACAGCTTGATCTATGCCTTGAATACAGATAGGATTATGAAGAGCTGCATCCAGAGAAGGTAGAACTGTAAGTAGACTTTCCAGAAGCTGAGTTCTCCTGAGACATGATGAGTACAGCGGCCAACTAGGACAGTGGGGGAGTTGGCAGGCACCCTCAAGTGGCACACTGTCAATGGGTGAAGAGGGAGATAGCACTTTTCCCACCAAGGAAGCATTGAAGGGTTTGGGGTCATCGGAAAATCTTGAGTGAAACCAAATTTTAGAAAGATCTAATCTGGTTACTTGAAGTTGAAATGAAGAGGCTCAGAGGTAGACAAGAGAGTGAAGACCATAGAAAAAAGCATACAGAAGTTCAAGTGGAGACCAGGAGACCAAGAGAAAGCAATGACAGAGGCAAAAAGCACCTATGACACCTGGGCCATTGGTCATCTCTTCTCAAAGTCATGAGGTCTTCCTAGCCTCAAGGTCAAAATGCCCTGTCATTTACTTTCAAGGTTTCTTTCCAGAAAATCTCCAGGATGTATCATGGTATTACAAGGAAATCATCTGTCTTCTTCACATTGACCTTTGGAGAACCCAGCTCCCAGCCTTCCCTGTCTCCAAGCTTGTTCTTATCCATTGCCTGCCCTCTGGCTTATCACTGTATTTATTTATCTCCTTGAAGATATTTATCAGGCAAATTCCAAGACCATCTCTGGATTTCAGTGTTTGTATTTACTTCGGGAAAATGCCCAGAAATTGATCTCCTTATGTGGACAGGAGTAGACCTGGAAGAATTCTAGTGGTGCCCAAGTCCTTTGTCCCACCAGGCTGAATTTAATTGAGGCTGGGAAGTAGCGGTAGATCGTGAAGGGTACATCCTCAGAACATTTTAAAAATGCATAACATAGCGATTAATTTTGCACTTCACAGTTGAAGAATTTGAGGCTCACAGAGGTTAAGTAGCATTCTCAAGATGGCAGAGCAAGCAGATGGCAGAATCTATGAACCCGCTCCTCTCTGCAGCATAGGTAGTGTTCCAACCGTAGCCCTTCTTTCTTTCTGCTAACTCTTACTGCCAGGGCTTGGAGCCCTAGGCTCCAAATTATTCCTTGCTTCACTTGTTTTCCTCATAGTTGGGGTCTACAGTATAGCCTGGAGATGGTTAGACCAATGATGGTTTGCCTGCTCAGTGCTGCCCTAGGAAGAGTAGAAGTTAGCATTACTTTGCAATCCAGCATTTCTAATCCTAGAGATATACTTCAAAGGAATTAAAACATATAGCCACATAAAAATGTGCATGTGGATGGATACCCATAGCAGCATTATCCATAATAGACCCCTAGTGGAAACAATCCACATGTTCATCAACCATGGACAGCTGTCCTTAAAAAAGCAGTGCCCAGTATTGTACAAGTGGCTGCTGAGCCTTGAATGTACACTATTCAGACTGGAGCAGTGAGAGCACTTTGAGGGCTCACTGTGACAGTCTTATGGAAAGACCGGGCAAGGTTATCCCAACCTCACCCGGCATGAATTGCTATGACTGGCAGATGGATTAGATATGAAAGTCTTACTGACTGGAGAGACCATTTATCTCCCAGGACACTGAGCCAAGGAGGAAGAGACTCATTTGTGACCTGCACCCTGGCTTGTAGGGCAGGTAAGATGTGGGCTCAGAATACGACTGTCAGTGGCATGGTTTCCACCCTCAGCAAAGGTGATATTCCTTATAACGAGATGAAATTTACTGAACTCTGAAACCAAACTCTCATGTATTCATAAACTCTTATACTTAGTTATCTAGTGCTGCTGTACCAAATAACACAAGTGTGTGACGTTAACAAACAGGTACTTCCTTTCTCATAGTTTAGGAAACTGGAAGTCCAAGTTCAAGGTGATAGCTCTACAGGGAGGCTTTATTCGTCTGCAGGCTCTGGGAGGTTCTCGTCTCTTCAACTTCTAATCCTTGGTGATCATGGTGGCTTTTATGTAGCCTGGCATCTGCCTTCCCTTGTCTCTGCTGACTTGCTTCCATCTTTTATGAGCTCTTTTAAAATAAATTGACTTATGATATACCCTACTAATAGTGCCTCATTAAAATAACAAAAGCCATTCCCAAATAGGATTATAACCAGAGGTATACCCAAGCCAAGCCCACTGCTGTCCCGTCGATTCTGACTCATAGCAACCCTATAGGACATAGTGGAATTGCTACATAGAGTTTCCAAGGAGCACCTGGTGGATGCGAACTGCCAGCTTATGGTTAGCAGATGTAGCACTTAACCACTACACCACCAGGATTTCCAAAACCACAGGTGTAAAGGTTACAGTTTACAGCATATATTTTTTGAGGATACAATTCAATTCACAATGCCCTTCAAATGTTTTACTCTGGTGTTGTTGTTAGAAGATACCATTAAGACAGATTCCAACTCACAGCAATCCCATGCACGGTGGGATGAAACATTGCCGAGTCCTGTGCTGTCTCCATGGTCAGTTGTGAATTTGAATTTGACCTTTGTGATCCACATAAACGGGTGGGGGTAGGGGGAGAGACAGTTGTCACTGAGTTCGCTTTGACTCATGGCAACCCTGTGTGTGTCAAAGTGGAACTGTATTCCATAGTGTTTTCAATGACTGCTGTTTTAGGAGTAATTTCTGGGCCTTCCTACCAAGGTGCTTCTGGATAGACTTAAAATCTAGCCTTTCTGCACGTGGCAAATTGCATTAACTGCGTAACCCAGGCTTGTAATCCATATACATCAAATTAATTTTAGAAGATATGTGTTTAGCAACTCCAAAAAAAAAAAAAAAAAAACTAACCTACTACCATCAGGTAGATTCTGACTCATAATGACCCCATAGGACAGAGTATAACTGCTCCATAGATTTTCCAAGGAGCATCTGGTGGATTCAAACTGCTGACCTTTTGGTTAGCAGCCGTAGCACTTAACTGCTAAAACACCAGAGTTTCCTGTTTAGCAATTACTTTCTTTAAAATTATTTGTATATATTTCTTGTCTTAGAGAAGATATTTTATCATATAAACTTTTTATCATTTACTGGTAAATCCCAAAGTGGATTATGGTTAAAACTGTTGAAAGACTTGTTTTAACACAAAATATCAATTAATAGGTTTTGAGATAACTTTTAATAAGCAAAGATAATGCATGAGGACATAGTAACAATTTGAGAAAAAGCATCGGCTCATTTTCACATTTGGGAACCTGATATGCTTAATTATTGGGGAAAACAATCATATCAGTTAAGGAGAATAAAAGGACTAAGAGGAAAGCTTTGAAAATGATTGAATCAGTAACCAAACTAAGAAGACAAGGAATGCTAGCATAAGCAATGTATTGCCCAGGTGAATCCGTGCTGTGACAGCATGTTTACTGCATACCAGGATGCTACGGTCTGGATTTAGAGTTGTTAACTTACCATATAGATCTGCATTGCCCATCCAGTCCAGGCCTGAGTCTCACAGATTGCAGGTCCCATGGTCTCCTTTGGATTGCTTTTACCAAATGAAGTACTGGGTTGGCTAGTGGGCTGTCGGGCCCATCCCATCCCCGATACCCATGACATTGATGAGTTTGGACCAACACTGGTCCCATGCCACCACTGTGTTGCGCTGAGGCCATCCTGTCCCAGCCATTTGTCTACAGTTCAAATCAAAAACTACAGTGAGATACCATCTCACCCTAACAAGGCTGGCATTTGTCAGTTAAGGCAAAATCATTTCCTGCTCTGTATATGATGTGGTGTCCTGGATCTATCTTCTTCAACAGCAGTTTGGGAGTGAGATGTCACCAAAGTCTTTTTTGGCAAAACCCCCCAAAAAGTATTGACTCATTCAGTCTCCCTTTGGCTTTCTTCATCCCAGAGCCCTCTGACCAATGAAGTTTAAGTTTCTATCTGCTTTTGACACATTGAAAAGGCTTCTTATTATGGATGCAGACTCTTATTAGATACTATTTCTCCTTCTGTTTAAAGCCTAGTTGATCTTCCCTCAGTGCCCACGATGGCCCTCTTTCGATCCTGAGTTCCTGTTGCATCAGCCTCTTAATTTTGCTAAGAAAGGATGGAGGAAAATTTGGGGTCTGTTTGGATTTTTTTTTTTTTTTTTTTTTTTGAGCGTCTTCTTTTTTAGGCCAAACACGTCTTCCTTAAAGCTTTAGTACCCTTTTTTCCAGTTAAACCAAAACCAAACCCAGGGCCATCAAGCAACTCATAGCGACCCTTTAAATTTTTCTACATAGCCCCTAAATTAATTCTTCCTTCTTATGTTTTCTAACTAAATCCAACACAGTGCCGTTGTGTTGACTATATGTCAGAGTAGAACTTCATCGGGTTTTCAATGGCTGATTTACTCAGGAGTATATCTCCAGGCCTACCTTCTGAGGGACCTCGGAGTGAACTCAAACCTCCAGGCTTTCTGTTAACAGCTAAGTGAATTAGTTGTTTGCACTGCCCTGAAAAATCTATATTTGTTTCTTTGCTAAATTTGGATAACGTTGTGAACTCGTAATTTTCATTTCTTTCTCCCCGTAGAGTGTTTAATTTGGTCAAAAGCCTTATGTACACTTCTGAGGGAGGGAAGCTATTACTTCATCTCAACATGTAGATTTATACAGAAAAGTTGGGACCTGCCAGAAATTATTGAAACCGTTGTATTCAGTGATTGCAGGGGCTGCCTCTTTGAGTTGATCTTTCCATCCCTCTTTGATCTCCTTTAGTTCTTTAGTTATTAGAGCTTACTTTTATTTTCTGTTTTGTTTAAAGGTTTAATAGCAGCTAGCATACCAGCTCTGGAGGTAGCATTCACATGTAAAAGGAAGGAAACAAAATGAAACCTTGCAGGTAATCACCAATGGCAGATTACCAAATGTAAGCTACCCTTATTTTCAGGAAGAAGTGCTTTCAAACTTTCTCTGTATGCTAAAATTCATTTCAATTACAATGTAAAATATTTAGAGTGACCTACATCAGAATAGAGCCTGCTACAAAACAAGAAAAAAAGGGGGGTGCACCCTGAGAACACCACTAAAAGGCTGCGATTGATGGTCCGAAGACCTGGGAGTTCCCCTGGAAGCATGGCCCCTAGAACTGCTGTTGCCCCTGGTCATGAATCATTACTGAAGTCAACTCTTCGGACAGGGATGGATTGGACTTTGGGACACAGAGTGACCGTATTGTGTGTGCACTTTATGGTTCTGTGCATCTATAGGATGTCATTGTACTGGCCTCTTACTGGAGGAGAGCGTAGTGGAGGGGACAGGAGATTGTTAAGAGGATATGACATGTATAGAACAGAAAGGAAGAATGTGCTGTCAGCAGGCAAGGAGAGCAGAAGGATATGCAGATAGGCAGGTATGCAAATTTAAACTGGATTTTACACTTTTACTCAATCACATCAATCAATCGACCAATAGATAGATAGGTAGATAAATAAATAAATACAGAAATGAATGAATGAATAAATAAAGAATAGGGCCTGCTATTCATGAGTCGGATCCGACTCAACGGCACTTGGCGACTTGGCCAGGGCCTGCTATGGGGTCTTCAACTGTTGTGCCATTGCTTCAAATCTGAGAGATGGCAGAAAGGCAGTGGTAACTGGTATCCTCTTCCAGTTGCTCCTGGATCTGTGAGCTGCTGATGGGCTGTTGGAGAGGTCATTGCCATCTCTCACAACAGCAAGGGTTTCTCTTCATGAATTTTTGCTATTCATTGCCCTGTGATTGCCAACTTACCATCTGACCCCCAGCTGGACTCTAAAGACCATAAGGGCAGGGCTGTGACTTCCTAGTCCCTCTGTTTCCAGTGTTTAGAACAGACCTGGCACAATGTTTGGAGAAAAGTGTTGTTGTTAGGTGCCATCAGGTCGATCCCAACTCACAGTGACCCTGTGGACCATAGAACAAAACCCTGCCTGGTCCTGCACCATCCTTACGGTCGTTGTTACGCTGCAGCCCATTGTTTCAGCCACTGTGTCAGTCTATCTTACTGAGGGTCTTCTTGTTTTCTTTTGAAGAGCGAAGACCATCAAATTCTTTACATTGTTAGAAATGAATCTCTAATTTTTAATGCATGATGCACCCGCTCTCAAGGCAGATTGGTTCTAACCAACATATGATACTCATCTTAGTAACAACGTGCAAGCTATCTTTCCCAAGTCTGAGCTCTACTGTGTGCGTGGTAGGAGGAGGATAGGGTTATCAGGAGCCATTTGTCTACTGCTTGTCTTACTGAATCCACCAGAATCCCCAAATGATCTCCAGTGACTCCCAAATGCTCCCTCACCTTTCCTGATCCTCCTTTCTCTTCTCCCGTGGCACTTACAATGTAGGACAACGTCTTGTGAGAGATAGCCATGTGCTTTCCACACTGTTAACCATTTTTGCTTGACTGACAGCAGCAGTGAGCACGTTGTCTCCTTCTAGGAATGCTCGTTTCCATGTGGTTCCTAATCACACTCTCCTGTTTTTTTCTTCTGCTTCTCTGGCCTTTCTTTCTGAGACCACTTTACTCTTCCCTCATTTTTTGAATCTTAGTGGTTTGTTCTATTTGTGCCCGTTCTCTTGGTGAGCTCTTTCAGTTGCTCAGCTTTAAATAACTTCAAGACATTAATGTATTTATCTTCAAATATTTTATCTACAGTCTGGGCCTCATACCTCCATTGGCTCACTCAACTTCTACTCTTGGGTGTCTGAAGCATGTCTGACACTCAACAGACCCAAGGTGAGCACCTAGGGTTTCCTCCAACATCACTTTGGCTGGAGTCTTCCCTGACATTAGTTGATGGCAGTCCCACTCTTCCAGGTGCCTAGGACAAACACTTTGGAGTCATTTTGATTCTTTTGCTTCATCTACACTCCACATCCATCAAGGCATTCTAAAGATGTCCCGAATTTGACCACCTCCACTCCTCACCACCTCCATTGCAATAAGCCTGATCCAAGTAACCATTATCTAGAAGCTAGATTATTGCAATGGCTTTCTGATAGGTCTTTCTGCTTTTACCTAGCTGTCTGCAGCCTGTTTGCAACCCCACAGATGTGCTACTGTCAGCATGGAAGTCAGATCATGTCATTTCCCTGTTCACAACCCTTCTATGACTTCCCAGTTCGTTAGAGTAGAAGTCATAATCTTTTTAGTATCCGTCAGGGCCCTACTCTCCCCTGACCTCACCTCAGCTCCAGTCCTACCAGCCTCCCTACAGTTCCTTTGAAATGGCAGGTGACTCCTAGATCCAAACTTTGATTCTGGCTGTTCTGTCTCCTATGTTCTTCCCCCGGGTGTCCGTATGGCAGCCTTCTCTACCAGCTTCGAGTCTGTGCTCAAATGTCTCCCTTCTCAGGAAGGCCCTCCCTGACCTCACAGTTTAAAACTGCAGCCCTCTCTAGGCCTCCAGTGTTTTAGCATTCCTTAGCTCTTCTGCCTTGCTCTCTCTATATATACTTTTTAATATATTTAACATACCTTGTGGTTTATGTATTTCTATGTAGTATCCCAGCTCCTTCTCTGAAAATAAGTCCTGTGACAGAATAAATTTTATTTTATTGACTATTGTATCTTTAGAACCTAGAACACTCACTGGCACATGGCAGATGCTCAATTATATTTGTTTAGTCAATTACATAACTAATTAATTATAAACCTGGGCCATGATAGTAAGTAAGGAGGAAAAGAGAATGCAGTTGATGGCTGAATAAGGTTCCTAATTATTTCAGTTTACTAGTTAATAGGCCCAATTTAACACCATAAATGTAAAGAGATAATTGTAAATCCCTGTCACTAAAGCCAAAAGTCAAAGTCAATGCGGTGACAAAAGATGAGAAGCATGCCATGGGAAACCTTCGGTGTTGGATTTGACTGTGATTTTAGACTCAAACGTCAGGGATGTGCTGCTGATCCAAAGATCATGTTAGTGAACAGAGGAGTAGTACACGGATCATGGTAGACATTAGCTTGACTCTAATCTTGGCTGGTGAAAGGTCAGAGAGAGAATTGGGTTCACCTCTGATTCTCACACCTAAAGATGGATGTAGGGCCCCATTTGGAAATAGTCACCTTGGGTAGCCATGTATCATGGGAGAAATGTTTGTATTAACTGATCGTTCTTTTCACTAGGGCAACTCAGGTTTAGACCTACCTTGTGTCTTTAAAGATTCAGCAGTACCCTTTATGTGAGAGGAAACTTTCTATATTACTTCATTTGGCAGAACTGAGATTAGTAGGAGACAAATTTCAGGTAAGGATAAGGATAATGCGCAGAAGTGGTGATGAGTATCCAAGTATGGGGCAACTGTGCCTAGAGATAGGTGCCTCTCTGTGCCTAGAGATAGGTGCCTCTCATCACTGGAGGAGCTGGCCAGTGAATGCTTTAGAAGGAAATTTTAGGGGAGGATTCAAAACCAAACCCAGTCCAGTACTGTTCAGTCAATTCCAACTCATAGTGACCCTATAGGACAGAGTAGAATTGTGCCATAGAGTTTCTAAGGAGTGCCTGGCAGATTCGAACAGCCACTCTTCTGCGCCACCAGTGTTTACATGCCAGGCTTGCAAGACACCAAGATGGGGTTATTTATGTGAGAGATTTATGTGAAACAAAGTGCGGTAGTAGCCAAAAGAGGCTGAGATAGCTTTCAGCCATGTGAAGAAGAGGAAGGTGGATTGGGTAGGAAGACACTTAAACTCTGTGCTGTCCAAGAAAGCCTTCATAAGGATAATGGGAAGTGCTTGAGCCAAAGTTGCTCCTCAAAGGAACCCCATATCTTGTAGGAATAGGCTTGCCATGGTATCCCTCCGTGCTTTGTCATTGGCTTAGAAGAGCTTGTGGGAAACATGACTTCCATGTGAACAAAATAGTGGATTTCAGAGCCAAGCAGCTGGGGCCATTGATCAATTACACTCCAAGGAGCAGATCTGAGAGGCTCATTTTCATAGTTGACACAAGCTCTCAAATGGGAAACATGCAAACTGGTCCACCAAGTCCCAGGTGGACACTGGTTCTCAGTCCTCATCTCAGCACTTGTCACACTGGGTTCTCTCTGTTGGTGCCCCTGTGCTCTGAGCAACCTGAGAACAAGTGCTGTGTACCGTCACCTCCTGGCTCAGTGACCAGCACACAGTAGGTATCCAAGGACAGCAAAGGGAGTGGTGGAGAATGCAGTGACCACCAGGTCTTGGTGGATAATCTGTTAACTTAAATTGAGGATGGTATATATCACTCCAGGGCAGTTTAAACCCTTGTAAAGTGAAATTGGAGACAGGAAGTAACCTTTATCACTGCAGAAGTGTCAGGACTGAACAGAGTAGCCCGAGGAGAGTACATGCCGAATGAAGCCTCATTCATTATCTACCTCTTCTAGAAAGACATCTCTCATTTATTATTTCCAGGCTGTTTTCACTTTACTTCCGCCAGGCAATAAATGTTGAATTGGGAAATTAAACAGTATTATTTCCAAACAGATTTCAGAATCATTTTGCAGATTTTGGAATTATTTTCCCGTTTTCAAATGTTTGGCTTCTGTATCAATTCTTTGGTGTATTTGTGAGCTCCGTTTTGCAAGTATCATGTGGAAAACTTTGGCAGCACCTCTGTTGTTGGTCTGCTTTCATGTCTTCATGAGAGATGTTTCCTCTCTTCGTTTTAGAGTACAATAAAAATCTTGTGTGTAGTTTCAGAAAGTGGTTTTTTGCTAGAACATTCCTTTGTACTGCATAATAAGTCTGCACTGATCATTTCCACTCTCTGGCTATCAGCCCTTACGTCTTGATCCTCTTCTGCAGTATCTCAGCACATTATTGCGAGACTGAGATTCTTTTGAAACCCTTTATCTTGCTCCACTCCTGCTCAAAAACAGCCCACTGTTCCTCTTTTCCTGCTTTCCAGTGCCTAAACCCTTTGTCTTGGTTGTCCCTTCCTCTCTAATTATCTCTGGCTTTTTCAGACCACATTGTTTTCCTTTGATTTTTCCAATCAACCCTTGTTTTGGCCAAGCATTTTTCCTCCCTGCCTGTGAAAACACCATGCCCACCTCCACCCTTGTCCTCTCATGGTGTCTCTTCTTCCACATTATCCCTTGACTTCTCCTGTGTTATCTGTACTCCACGTCCTTTACAAGACTCCAAAGACACTCCACAGATCAGGTTGTGTTAAAAAAGAAAGGGGTAAGGAAACACAATGGTGTTTCACTGAAAAGTAGCACTTCTTATGTCAATAGGAGTCTGTTTATCTTCCCTGTCTCTTCCTGTCTCCACAGCCCCTTCCACTGTTCCCATCATGCACCAAGTCAGTGCCACCATGCGGAGCATCACTCTGTCCTGGCCCCAGCCGGAGCAGCCCAATGGCATCATCCTTGACTATGAGATCCGCTACTATGAGAAGGTAAGCCAGCTGCTCTTACAGGTTTGCAAGATCCAGGGCTAGGAACTGTTGCCTGGGCAGTGGGAAGCAGAGGCTGTAAGGAGACAAGCTGGAGGAAGTCTTAAGGGGGTGGGGTGTGGTGGTGGAGGCCAGGGGCTCCCTGTGAAAGCCTCAGCCCAGACACATTCTGAAGTAACTCAGGAAAGAAACTTCCAGCCTTCTGCTCTGCTATTTAGACAGCTCACTGGGATGACACGGGCAGAAACAATTTATTTTCTCCATCGCTTGTCTGCTATGCTATCACTGACACTACAGAGCTGCCAGGTGGCCCCTAAATCTTCAGTAGATTTTGTGACTTTGTAGACAGATGGTTTTCAAAGTTTTTGATCAGGTATCTCCAGTATAAGTTGTATAAATTTCATGCATGCAAATGCTACTGCACTAATATATTTATGGAGGTTAGAAAACATGTAAATGGGAATTTTAAAAGATGAGCTAAAAATTAATAGCAATAGAAATTTATATATTTCTCATCCTTGACTGCTTCCTAGCAGCTGCTGCTGGGGGCTCCAGCAGGGCGTGTGCTGCTGAGAAAAGGGAAAGGAGACCCTGTCAAACTGGTCCCCATTCTCTCCACAAAGGAAGGAGAGCCTCCATGCCACCACGGTGGACTACAGCCTTTGCAAAATCTCAAGAAAAGACAGTGTTTGCTCTACTGATCCAACAAATTATTTGTAAAAACACATGATTCATTCATTTTTCTCAGCAAATATTTATTAAGTGCGTACTATTTGTCAGATGCTATTATGCGTATCATCCTACTCATACTTGTCGTGGGTCACTATGAGTCAGCATTCAACGACAGTGAGTTTGATTTTATTTGGAGAATGTTTGCAATCAAATCAGATGAATATCCCTGCCCTTAAGGAGTTTACATTCCAACAAAGGGAGAAAGACAATGAGCAGTGAACATAATAAGAAATCGTATGCTATGCTAAACGATGATTAATGAAAAGGACAAAAAAAAAAAAAAGCAGATCAAGGTAAATGGGAAAAGGAATGTCAAGTTTAGGGGAGAAGAAAATTGCAGAATTAATTTGAGAAGGTAAGATCTGAGTAAAGGTCTAATGGAGGTAAGGCTGTTCTGAAGCAGGTATCTGGAGGAAGGAGTGGTAACAGCCTGTGCAAAGGTCCTGAGGCACTTTCCAAAGGAGTGATTCAAACAGCAGGAAGGAAGTGAGCATAACTGAAGTGAGACAAGCAATGGGAAAGCAGCAGAGAAGTGAGAGAGGTGACGGGGAAGTGATCTAGGCTTTGAGCATTTGAGCTTTTCCACTGAAATGCAAAACTGTTGAGGGGTTAGGAGTAGAGAAGGGTCTTGATCATTTTAAAACACTCATTCAAGATGTTATTTGTAAAATAGACCTGCTCTATCTAAAAATAATCTAAACCAAGGATGATGGCAGTTTGAATCAGAAGAAAGCACAGAATCAATGAAAATGAGTGAATTTCTACATATGTAATAGTAGAACCCATAGGATTTCCAACAGGTTGAATTTTGGGTATCAGAGAGTTATGACTTGAGCCACTAGAAGGGGGACTGTAGCCACAATTGAGAGTTTTCAGTATGTAGATGGGGTGGGAAGCCAAGAGCCTGGATGAGATCATCAGTGGGTCAAGGGAAATAAGAAGAGGAATAAATACAAAGGCAGTTTTGAATATTGGCACATGACTGCACTGGGAAGCAGGAATTCTACGTTCTAGTGCCTTTGTTAGCTAACCAGCCACACAGCCATGGTCAAATTACTTAACCACTCTGGGTTGCTGTTTCATACGTGAAAAATGACAGCAATTTGCTTCCCTAAAAGCAAAGTGTCAAGTGGATCCCCAATTTGGGCCGTGAGGAGCACTGCCCTTAGCCATTGTGGCCAAACTGGAAAGCAAAGAGGAGAACCAGGCCTTAATCTCTTATATTTAGAGAACGCAATGTTTTTTTACACTGTTAATTCAGATAATTAAGTGAATTTCAGAGTAATGTAAATGACCTTGATTCCTAAAAACCAAACCTGTTTCTGTTGAGTTGATTGCATATCCATTTGTCTTTGAATTTGAGTCCTTGGTTGTTCAGTGGATATGTACTCAGCTGCTAATGGAAAGGCTGGCAGTTCAAATCCACCCAGTAGCTCTGTGGGATAGAGACCTGGCGATCCATGCCTGTGAAGATGACAGCCAAGAAAACTCTATGGGCTGTTCCGCTTTGTATGAGTTAGAATCGACTTAACGGTACTTAACAACATATACTAGATATTTTTTGTCAGTTAATAAGTATTGACTTTCTAAAATATTTAGATTGAGGCACCGTATCTGTTTGGACCAACTGACCAGAAGATCTCATTTTGTCACCAAAGGTGACTAAAGGTTCAAGAGAGCATCACACGTGGCCAGTATATGATGTGCTGTCAGAGTCTCCAGCAAGGTTCTACTCAGCCTTCTTTTCCAGACACACATGAACTGTTAACCCTGTTGAAATAATAATTCATCTCAGAAAAGTGATAGTGATTGCTCCCTAGTGTCCAACTATTGACTGACTCGGATTTTATAAAATTATCTATCTGTCCCCTCCCAACTCAGTGTGACAAAAGTTAGTATCATATGACTAAGGAAATTTATGCACCAAGTGTAAGAAGACACTTGACCAAGGTCACAGAGCTAGGCAGTGAGCCTGAGTTCTTTGCCTTCTAGCAAGCGGCACTGTCACGAAGGGACTGGATACTTCGGAGACACCTGCTGCTCCTCACATTTGTTGTGCCAAGGGCAGTCACTTCAGTGGACAGCTGGGACAGGAGCACAGCCTTTAATGACAGGCTCAGGACCAAAGTCAAGACATTCCTACCTGTGTCTCAGCCCTTTGCTCCCCTTCCCACCCCCAAAGCTGCTTCACTGCCTTTCTCTTTATGTTCCCACTTCCTCCCTGAAAAACTGTGATTACCTTCAACTTCCGATGCTCTGAAAGGAGCTAATTCTCCCATTTCAAGTCACCTCCCTACTTCTCAGTCATTGATGCTAATTATTAACAGACACACATGCAGGGCAGCTGAGTGCCTGAGGCAGCTTGCACACCTCAGTGAAGCACGTTATTGTCCTCACTCCAGAGGACAGAATGCCTGTTTTGGGAACACACAAGAGCCTATGCTGAAGCACTGGTGACCATTCGCTGTATTAGACTCTCCCTCGTTTGTAAAGTGCTTAACTCTAAACTCATTACATTGCTTGACTATTTCTAATATGTCTAAAAAAGGAGAGTCTGTGAAGGTGTTTTGATATAATAACTACAATGATAATTCATCAAATATTAAACACTTATTATAAGAAACAGTCTAATCTTTAAAATAAAAAAAGAATACTTGAAAGCCTGATGTAGCCAATTTATAGATAATGGAATGAAGTCAGAGAAATTTTAAATCACCCGTGATGACACTTGTCAGAGGCAGGCACCACAGAACCATGACCATAGGCTTTCATTATGTTTCAAGAGTGGAACCTTCTGAGCTCTGTACAGACCCGGATGCAATCATTCTTGATCCTGAGCACCTTGAAACTTAATGTGCCTGCAGAAACAAGAGCTTGCATCTGAATTTTAATTGTGATGACAATGTTCTGCCAGCTTACTGGTCCACCTGCTTCACATGCATAGAATCCTGGTCTTTAGAAGACACTAGTACCAATAGGACTCAGCCCAGTAGCTGCCCTGGAATTAGGCCAAAAAAATCTAAAACCCACTATCCCTCTGTCTTGTGTTACTGTCTCCCGCCCCAGAGATAGCCTAGCTCCTTCATCTTACCCAGGAGGTGACAAACTTTCAGAAAATGACCAAAAAGCACAAACCAAACCCACTGCCTCTGAGTTGATTCTGACTCATAATGACCCTATAGGACAGAGTGGAACTGCTCCACAGAGTTTCCAAGGAACACTTGGAGGGTTCAGACTGCCCACCTTTTGGTTGGCAAACATAGCACTTATCCACTATGCCACCAGGATTTCCAGATATTCAATATTTTAGATTTGTGGGTCATACAGTTTCTGTAGCTACTAGTGAACTCTGCTATTCCATTATGAAAGGAGCTGTAGGCAGTGTCTAAAGGGATGGACATCGGTATTTTGCAATAAAACTTTATTTAAAAAATAGGAGTCTGGCCCAGGGGCATTAGGTCGCTAACCACTGAAAAAAACTCTCCCTGGGGTTTTTCTTGTTCCACATCATCTTCTCCGTTTGTGCTTGGGACACCTTTCAGTTTGAGCTCTGCAAATAGAATTAATGACACTTTCACCTCCTCCAACAGCTCATTAATAGAGAGCTCAGATGCCATCAAGCTGATGACACTCCCAGAGCCTCTGCCATGTTCAGCTCCTTCCCCATTTTAATGTGTTTCCATTCATCATTCTCTCTTGTTTACTGTCTTGTAGCACTTTTCACTCCTGGTGTCGGAACTTGTAGGCAAACCATGGGAGGAGCATCCACACTGCTCTCAGCTGTCTCGGTGATTAAGTGCTTAGATGCATACTCGCTCTTCATAATAACTGTCTAGGCCAGGGACAGGCTAGGTTAGGCCCTGGAATTTTTACCCGTCACATTTTAGGATCATTTTATCATAGAAATTTAGCGCTTGGCCATATCTTCTGCTCAATCTATTGATTCAGATAACTAGATTGAAGCATGCTCTTGATTCATTCATTTAGCACCGACTTGCTGAGCACTCAGGCGGTTCCAGCCTGGTGCTGCGTGTTCGAGATGGAGAAATAAGAGATACGTGCCCTTTGCCCTTAGGACAGCTGAATCCTCTACCTTCCAAACACTTACTAAATTAGCCATAAGTGACCAAAAAAAAAAAAGAGGCACAACCTTGTTCATTGCTTTCTTTTTCTTTTCCCCAGAGTTGATTAATGAATGCATGGGTCATAAGGACTCATGTTCATTTTAATAACTGAACTTCTTGAAGAAAGTATGGACTCTAAAGTAATTATGAGTTAATGTCTCGTCCTCAGAGTCTAAATGCCAACATATCAAAACACTTTTTTCAGTGAAAAAGACACCCAACCAATGCTTCACTTAAATAGTATCCCATTCCATCAGATCCCAGTCAAGCTGGCTGGATTGATGGAATACGGTTTCCTCTTGATTTGCAAGGTGATGAGGAGATTTTCCCTGTTTGATCTCATATCTCCAGTGTGTTGAGATGGTAATGGCTGGTGTTCTACAAACCACTCCCTCTGTAGTAGACAGCCTTCTTTCTGCAGAATCCCTGATTGAGGAGAGCGATGTTACCTTCTGTTAAATAGACCAAAATATCTGATAATGGGTGGAGCAGTCTCTTTCTGAGGTGGGTGCATATCCCCCTCCATTAGGATGAGTTTTGGCCACTTTGTAGCTTGCACCTGTCCCTGGAGCTGGCCTCAGACTTGTAGTCCCCTATAGCTGCTTGAGAGTGATGGGCCATCAGTGCTTGTACCATCCACACTCAAAACCAAAAACCAATCCCATCGTCCTCGAGTTAATTCTGAGTTATAACAACCCTACAGTACAGAGTAGAACTACCCCATAGAGTTTCCAAGGAGCACCTAGCAGATTTGAACTGCCGACCTTGTGGTTAGCAGCCATAGCACTTAACCACTATACCACCAGGGTTTTCCTCAACACTCAGCTTGTTGTACAGTTACTTATAGGTGCCTGAGTCCTTTTATTTATTTTTTTATTTATTCATTGTGCTTTAGATGAAGGTGTATAAAGTGAATTAGTTTCTCATTAAACAATTAACATGCATTCTGCTTTGTGACATTGGCTGCCAGTCGCCCAATGTGTCATCACTCTCCCCTTCTCAACCTTGGGTTCCCCTACTACTAAGCAACACTCCTATTCCCTCCTGCTTCTCATCCTTACCCCTGGGCTGGTATGCCTGCTTAGTCTCATTTTGTTTTATGGGCCTGTCTAATCTTTGTTGAGAGATAAAACACAGGAGTGATTTCAGTCCTGAGTTAGAAGGGTATTTGGGGGCAGTACTCTCGGGGTTTCTCCAGCCTCTCAGGCTAGTAAGTCTGCTTTTGTCAGCCAGAATTGTCTTCTGCATTTACCTCCAGCTCTGTCTGGAACCCTCTGTTGTGAGTCCAGTCAGAATATTTGTTGGGGGTAGCTAGGCACCAGCTAGTACTGCTGGACTCAATCTGGCGGAGGCTGGGTTTGTAGGTGGTCCGTTAGTCCTTTAAGTCTAAGACTTAATCTTGCACTTGTGTCTTCAGTTTTATTCATTCTCCCTTGCTCCAGTTGTCCCTCCAACATTTGTTATTTTCTTTGCTTTTGATTCATAGCAGTAATATCAAGGAGAGATGGTATCTCATTGTAGTTTTGATTTGCATGTCTCTAGTGGCCAGCAGGGAAACTCTGGTGACATAGTGTTTAAGAGCTATGGTTGGTTGCTAACTGTAGAGTCAACAGTTCAAATCCACCAAGGTCTTCTTCGAAACTATGGGGCAGTTCTAATCCGTTCTATAGGATCACTACGAATCAGAATCAGCTCAACAGCTGTGGGTTTTTTGGTTAATAGCTGGCTATCCATGAGCATTTCCTCAAGTGTCTGTTAGCTGCCTGAATGCCTTCTTTGGTGAAGTGTATGCACATATCCATGTTCATTTTTAATTGGATTATTTGTCCTTTTGTAGAGATACTGGATTTTTCCCGTAGATTTCAGTGTTTACACCTTTTTTGGATTTGTCATAGCCACAACAAAATTTCCAATCTATGAGTTCTCTTTTTACTCTTTGTGGTGAAGTCATTTGATAAGTATGCATTTAAGTTTTAGAAGATGGCAGTTACCTAGCTTATCTTCTGATGTTTGTGTATTGTTATTTATGGTTTGTTTTCCATTTATGCTGTGTATTAAAGGCTTTTAGCAGTGACCTTATTTTTAGTTCTGAACTCTTTATGGTTTGGAAGTTTATATTTAGGCCTTTCATCCATTTTAATTAGTTTTTGGCATGGTGTGACATGTGGATCTTGTCTTGTTTTTAACAAATGGACATGCAGTTTTGCTAGCAACATTTGTTAAAGAGACTTGTCTTTTCCCTTTCTGGATTTTGGGCCTTGGTTAAAGTTCAGGTGACTGTAGGTGTGTGGATTTACATCTGGGTTCTGAGTTCTGTTCTGTTGGTCAATGTGTCTGTGGTTGTACCAGGACCGGGCTGTATTACCACTGTAGCTGTAGCTGTGTAGTAGGTTCTGAGGTCAGGTACTGTGGATCTTCCTATTTTGTTCTGCTTCAGTAATGCCTTCCTTCCCATATCAATTTAATGATAAGTTTTCCATCTCATTTAAGAATGCTTTGGTATTTGAATCATATTTGCATTGAATTCGTAGATTGCTTTGGGTAGAATTGACTTTCACAATGTTGAATCTACCTATCCGTGAACATGGCATGTTTTTCATTTATGTAGATGTCTTTTGGTTTCTTGCTGTAGTGTTTTGTAGTTTTCTTTGTATGAGCTTTTTACATCCCTGGTAAGACTTATTCTCAAGTATTTATGTTTTTAGGGACTATTATAAGTGGTAAGCTTTTCCTGATTTCTTTTTTATTGTTTTATTTATTGGTGGACAGGAATCCAATGGATTTTTGTTTATTTTTCCTGTATTCTCTGCTGAATCTTTTTGTTAGCTCCAGTAGTTTTCTTCTGGAGTCTTTTGGGTTTCCTCTGTAGATTATATCATCCACGGATAGGGACAGTTTAATGTTTTCATTCTTTTTCTTGTCTGATTGCGCTAGCTAGGACTTAAAGCGTGGTGTTAAATAGGAGCGGTGATCAAGGATACCCTTGTCTTGTTCCTGTTCTCAAAGCAAATGTTTTCAGCCTCGTTTTCTTTTGGCTGTTGGTTTTGCATAGATGCCTTTTAGTATGTTGAGAAATATCCTTCTATACTTGTTTTATTGAGAGTTTTAGTTTTTTCTTAATCAGGAATAGATATTTGACTTGTCTGAGTGCCTTTTCTGTGTTGATTGAGACAGTCATGTGATTATTTTCTTTCCCTTTATTTATGTGGTAGATTATATTGATTAATTTTTCTAATGTTGAACCATTCTTGCACTCATGGTATGAATCCTATTTGGTAATTTTGTTGTTGGCTAGAATTTTGTTGAAAAGTTTTACATCTGTATTCATGAGTGATAAAAAGCCAAACCAAACCTACTGCCGTCCAGTTGGGTCTGACCCACAGCAACCCTAGAGATTAGAGTAGAACTGCCCTGTAGAGTTTCCAAGGAGCAGCTGGTGCATTTGAACTGCCAGCCTTTTGGTTAACAGATATAGCACTTAACCCACTGTACCACCAGGGTTTCCAGGTATAGAATAGGGAGACCCAAATGGGCAGCGTTTCCTGAGGGCACAAACAAAAACACTAGACATCATTTTGTAATTGTTATTATTTATTTATTGGTCGTGGTGACATTTTCTTTTTCCTCTTATTTTCCTTTGCCAAATTCCTTTGGTTTGTGGATTTCTTTTGTTTTTATAGATTTTTTTTTTTTTATCAAGAATATGTTTTATTCTTCTTTGTTTTGATAAGTAGGTATGTTAAATTTCTTTGTGGTTACCTTGAAATTTACCCTTAACTCCTAAGCTTGAATCAGTCTATTATTAACTGGTATCACCTTGCCTACTACTACATTAGAAAGATCAATGCCTACACCATTTATTCCCTTTTATTGTTCTGATAATGTCGTCATTAACCTTTCTGGTTTACTTTTGCAACTGTTTTGGTGTGGTGTAGTCCTTGAGAGTTTATTTCCTAGGTGATATCTGGCTGGTATAAACATGTATCTTAGATTCAGGTCGTGGTCTGATGTTGGTTGTTCTCAGACTGAATGACTCCTTTTAATAATGTGTGTACATTTAGTTTAGTTTTTACATATTCTCTTAATTTCACTTTACCTGGAAGTGTCCTACTTTCATAATCATATTTGAATGAGAGCTTTACAGGATATGTTACTCTTGATTGGAATTTTTTTTTTCTTTCAAGGTTTTATATATATCACATCCCATTGCCTTCTTGCCTTAATGGTTTTTCCTGAGTAATCAGTTTAGTCTTATTGTTTCCCCTTTGTATGTGACTTTTCATTTTTCTTGAGCTACTCTCGGGATTATTTCTTTATCTTTGATTTTAGGGAAGGTGATTCTGATTTGCCTTAGTGAGTTTCTTACAGGGTTTATCGTGTGCTGGGTTCATTGAATTTACTGAATGGTTGGTTCACTTTGCATGTTTCATGACATTAGGAAAGCTTTTTGTCAGCAAATCTTTAGTGATCTTCTCTGTGTTTTCTTTCCCCCTCTTCCGGAACTCCGATCACATGCAGACATTTGCTTTTCATTGTATCCAACTTTTTTTCTCAGAGTTGCTTGATTGTCTTCATTTTTTTCTTTAATTTTTCTACAAATGAAGTGGTAGCCAGGATTTTGCTTCAATTTTACTGATCTTGTCTTCCTTGTCTTTCTAATTTGCTCCTAGCACTTTCTAATGTGCTTTCCATTTCTGAAATCCTGTTGTATATCTTTTGGATTTCTAACTGCTATTTTTGTATGATCTCTAGTTGTTTATTAACTTTGACATTTTGATCCTGTACTATTTTCTATATTATTTCTATATGTATAGTACTATTACTATAAAATCCTTCATTGTTTTATCTATTTTTCCCGTGATTTTGTCTTTTCCATGACTTGACTTTTTTTTTTTAAATCCATTTTCCTTCATCTTTTGGAGAGCACTGAATATTAGAGTTTTAAATTCCCTGTCAGGTTGTTCCACCATTTCTTCTACCAGAAGGGCATCTGGTATTTATCTGGTGTTTTCTTTTGAAGCTTCTTTCTGAAGCTATCCTGTCCCCCACCACCCCCTTTTCTTTTTTTGATGTTTTCACATTGTCTGTTGTCTTCAGGACAGTCAGGGATGATTTTCTTCATTTACTAATTGTAGATTTGTTTTGTCCTGCATTTTGTTTTATTTGGCTTGTCTAGGTAGTCAGACTTTACATGCCTTGCTGCCTGCTCATCTGTGGGCATACTTCTTATCAACTTGTCCAGGTAGCCAAGGCCAGTTGCTCAGGTATGATACAGCAGGTCAGCTCTGGGAAGGAGGGGTTAGGGGCAGGGATAGACTGGAGTCAACAGTGTGTGAGTTGAAGGACAGTGTAGGGCAGGTTCTTGTGGTCTTCACCTGTACCACTCAGGGCTGCAATGCTTGGCACACAGTAGAGATAGGAGAGAAGGGAGAGGATATTTTGTGTAAAGTAAAATGGGTGAGAGAAAGAAAGAGTAGAGACAATTAGAAACAAAAACAAATTTTAAAGAACAATAAAAGAAAAAGTGAATAAAACGATGATATAGTAGCATTTGGCAGGTGGGAACAGGGCAGATCTGGCAAAGCTGTGTACCATTGGCTGTCTAGCCAGGTGGCACAGCTTAGCCTGCCAAGAGGGGGCATTGGCAGCACATGGGGTAGGTGGGCTAGAGACAGAAAAGAAAAGAAGGAAAAGAAATAAAAGATGGAAAAAACAAAACAAACCAAAAAATAAAAATAAAAAAAATATATGGTGCTGAAGGTTCCTACTCTTGGGGGTGGGATGGAATTCAAGTGGTAGTGAGCTGATGTATGTTCTTGCCGAGGAACACAGTATAGCCATTCAGGAATAGGTAGAGACAGTGCAGGATCTAGATAGGAGGGAGAACAAAAAAGGAGAAGGGGAAAGGCAAAGAAAAATAAAATATCTGATGCTAAGGGTACCAGCCTGTGAGTCCAACACAGAGCCAGGGAGGCTGTGTGCTAGTGGCCCTGTCATTGAGTGGTGTGGCACAGTCTGTCAGAAGAGGTCAGAGATGACATCTGGGAAAAAGGAAAGGAAGGAAGGAAAAGAGAAATAAGAAACTGAGGAAAGAAAAAAAATAATACTGAGGGAGTTTGCCAATAGGGTGGTACAGACTGAGAAACCTGTGTGCTGGTGGCTCCCTAGTTGAGTGACATGACATAGCCTATCAAGAAGGAGTGAAGATAGAACGCAGTGCTGGCAGAACAGGAGAAAGGAAGTGAAGGAGAGGGAAGAAACAAATAAAAGCCAAAACAAAACAATTGCTACTACAAAAAATGGCACTGAAAGAGCTGGCCAGTGGGTTAGGGCAAATCCAGGTGACAAGGACCTCATGTCTGTCTGGCCAAGTGACCATGTTCCATTGGAAAGAACTGGAGGCTGTGTAGAGGAAAGAGGGGTGGGATGGTGGGAAAGCATGTGTCTCTGATTGCAGAGTGCTCTGTCTCCTGTTGGGAGTGCCATAAAGTTACCATCTCCTACTCCCTGTCCACTCTTCTTGGTGGCTGAGGACCAAGATGGTAAATCCATGTTTTGTTAGCTGGCAAAGACTTCCACTCCATAATTATCCTCACTCTTTGTTCTCTGTGTGTTTCTTACTCCATTTGGTGCCTGGCTGCATCTTTTATCCCTTTCCTTGAAGCTTAGGATTGTTGTTTGTATTTGTTATACGTAGATTCTGGGGTTTTTGCTATAGAGGGATGTGTGTGCTTCCGTTTATAGTGCCGTGATAGCTCCAGTCCTCCTCCTCCTGAGTCTCTGTAGACCCTGCTTTTCCATGTTCTTTTTGTGGAAAAAAAATGTGTGGCTGATACCTTTCATTTTTCATAACTCAAGTCACGTCACTCCCTTTGCTTCCCTGACCCAGTCTGGGCCGGACAGCTCTCTGTAGTACTTCCCTGAGCTGTCCTCTTCCAAGTCACTCATTCAACAATCTGTCATTATCTGTTTATTTTCCAGTCTACCCTACAAGGTGTTGCATCCCCAGAGGACAGGGATTACACTTCTGTGACCTCACACTGTGTGTTCAGCACATGGTTGTGTTGTTGTTAGGTGGCGTCACATTGCTCCAGTGCACCGTAGTGTGGTGCTTATCTATAATGGCGCTGTGTATGACATAAGGAAATGCTGCCTGGTCCTACACCATCCTCATAATCATTATTATCCTTGAGCTCACTCTTTCAGCCACCACATCAGTCCACCTCATTGAGAGTCTTCTCTTTTTCACTGACCCTCTACTTTATCCTTCTCCAAGGACTAGTCCCTCCTGATAACATGTCCAAGTATGTGAGATGAATACTCTCCACCCTCACTTCCAAGCTGAATTCTGGCTGTAGTTCTTCCAAGAGAGACTTGTTCATTCTTCTGGTCCTCTGTGGTATATTCAGTATTCTTTACCAACACCATAATTCAAAGGGTTAATTCTTCTTCAGTCTTTCTTGTTCATTGCCCAGCTTTTACATACATATGATGGAATTGAAAATACTGTGGCTTGAGTCAGGTATATCTTAGCCCTCAAAGTGATATTGTTGCCTTTTAACACTTTGAAGAGGTCTTTTGCAGTAGATTTACCCAAATATAGTGCGTTGTTTAATTTCTTGACTGCTGCTCCCGTGGGTATTAACCTTGGTTCCAAGTAAAATGAATTCCTTGACAACTTCAGTCCTTTCTTCATTTATAATGATGTTGCTTATTGGTCCAGTTGTGAAGATTTTTGTTTGCATTATGTTGAGATACAATCCATATTGAAGGCTGTGATCTTTAGTCTTCATCAGTAAGGGCTTCAAATAAATCCTTTTCACTCTCACCAAGCAAAGTTGTAGTCATTGCATGTTGGAGATTGTCAAAGAGTCTTCCTCCAACCCTGTTGCTATTGTTCTTCTTCGTATAGTCCAGCTTTTTAAGTTATTTGTTCAGTATACAGATTAAGTATATTAAAGGCATATAACTCGAATGCACATCTTACTTGATTTTAAACCATGCAGCATCCCATTGTTCTGTTAGAATGATTACCTCTGGATCTAATGACAGTTTCCTCATGACCACAATTAAGTGTTCTGAAATTTCCATTCTTCACAATATTATCCATAATTTTTATGATCCGCAGCCATTGACTAGGAATCTTTTCCAGTTGTTTGGCCAGACAGCTGTCCTCCAAATTTCTTGACGTAGACAAGCGAGCACATTTAGCAATGCATCCATTCATTAAAACACCTTAATTGGTATTCCGTTAATTCCTGGAGCCTTGTCTTTCACCAAGACCTTCATTACAGCTTAAACTACTTCTTTCATTTATCACTGGTTCTTCATTATATACTGTCTCCCCAAATGACTGAACATGTATCAGTTCTTTTTAATAGGGTGACTCTTCTTTTGAAACTGCATGCTTCATTCAATATTTTCCCTATAACCCACTGCCATCGGGTTAATTCTGACTCGTAGTGATCCTATAGGATGGGGTACAACTGCCCCACAGAGTTTCCAAGGAACACCTACTGGGTTTGAACTGCCTACCTTTTGGTTAGCAGCCCTAGCACTCAACCACTTCTCCACTAAAGTTTTCATTTTCCGTACAGAATCCTTCAATTTGCACAGATTATTGTACTTTGTCCTCTTCAGCTGCTCTTTGAAATATTCTCTTCAACTCTTTTACTTCATCATTTCTTTCTTTGCTTTAGCTGCTCTGTTCTCACAAACAAGTCTCAGAGTCTCTTCTGACATCCATCTTGGTTGTAGGTTTATCATAAATGTGTCTACCTGACAGAATGAGTGAATACATACACCACAATTCATCTTCACCTTTGCAAGGTAGCCTTTTACACATTTTAAGACAATGGTAATTTATCATCAAGAGGAGTTGGAGGTGCAATGACTTAAGTGCTCAGCTACTAACAGAAAGGTTAGTGGTTCAAACCTGCCCAGCAGCTCAAAGGGAAAAAGACCTAGTGTTCTGCTTCTATAAAGATTACAGCCTGATAACAAAGCTTTATAAGAAAATGTTCTTCATCTTTCTTTGGCAAGTGATGTCTGGGGTCTTCAGAGCTAGTAAGAGGTCATCTAAGTAGCATCAATTGGTCTCAGCCTACCTGGAACAGAGGAAAATGAAATACATAGGGAAAATGTGAGCCCAAGAGACAGAAAGGGCCGTATAATCCAGAGACTACAGTCAGCACGAGACCAGAAGAACTAGATGGTGCCTGGTCCTCACCAGTGACTGCCGTTTCAGAGAATACAATGTGGAGTCCCTGACATAGTGGGAGAAAAATGGGCATGTAAAAGTCAAACTCCATTTAAAAGACCAGACTTCACAGTCTGACAGACTGGAGGGTTCCTGGAAGATGTGGCCCCTGGACTCTCTGTTAACCCAAACAGAAACCGTCAGCTCTTCAGACAGAGATTGGACTGGACTATAAGACATAGTCATTTGAGTTGAAAGTGGCATGATGGTGGTGGCTTCAGCTTTTTTTCCCCCTGACTATAAGACAAAATGATACGGGCAAAGAGAGTGCTTCTTGGCTTAAGTAGATACATGAGACTAACTCGGCATCTCCTGTCAAGAGGCAAGATGAGAAGGTGGAGGGAGACAGGAGCTGGTTGAGTGGACATGGGAAATACAGTGTGCTGTCACAGGGTTGGGAGACCAGCTAGAGTTATATAGCAGTGTATGTGTATGAATTTTTGTATGACAGATTGACTTTAGATGGTAAAGTTTTACTTAAAGCACAATATAATATTAAAAAAATAATATATTGCACCCTAGCATACCCTATGGGGTAGCTCTATGCAGTCACAGGAATTGCTATGAGTCAGAATCTATTCAACAGCACCTAACAGCAATTTCTTATCATGTATTGAATTATTCCTCCTGGCTCAGCACCCCAAGTTTCTTCCATGGTTTGACTGGAATCGTGGCTTGCAAACCTTTCGTCATCCAGGTTTTCTCTCATGTGTCACCATGCATCTTGAACTGTTGTGCCTAGAAGTCATCACAGTACCCTGGATATGCACGTCGTACCTGGGATCCTCCCTCCCAGTGACCCAACAAGTGCTTCATATCTGCTGGTTCCCCTAATTTTCTGTGTTATTCGTGGTGCAGACAGGAATAGGCTGAGACTAGACTTTGGTTTCTGCACACTTGGCACAAACCCAGAGTCTATGTAGGGAAAAGGTGAATGAGAATGATTAGAGATTAGACTGGTGTGTAAGAAGAGGCTCATGGTGAGATGTATGGACAAAAAGGAAGAAACTGTCATGGGCTGAATTGGTGAAGGAGGCCATCATGTAGGAGGAGGTCTTGTGAGGTATAGGCTTAAGAAACCTACTGGGAAAGAGGCATCTGAGATTCAGAAAACATCTTAAACAATGGTCTGGTAGGCCGGGGGTATGATCTCCAGAAAGGCAGCAAGACAGTGGATGGGCGCAAGTGGAACTGACTTCATTAAATCTGTAAACTTGTATTTAGGAGTTTTGTCTTTATTGGGTAATAGTTTTAGGTAAGGTCAGAAACTTTCTTAGAAAAGAAGTTTGGTGTAGAGAGAGCAGAAAAAATAGGAGGCTCCAAAATTCCAAATACAAACCACATGCTAAATAAGATTGGAAGCAAGAGAGGAAGAGACCCACTAGGGGTACTCATGATGGACTGAAAGAGGATGAGAAACGTGAGGGAAGGGTTTGCACACCAGAGTCGCATCTATACAGATGACAGGGCAGAAGATACTAGAGAAAGAGTGGGGCAGAGAGAATAGGGCTGACCTCCTGAGAAGGTGGACAGATGAGGAAGTGGGCTTGCCTTCCAGGGAGAAGGGATGTGTCCCCCTGGATGTTGGCAGAAAGGGAGCCTGGGATCAACCCCTGACCCTCGCAGGTCAGGGTGCAGACATGATAGTCCCAAAAGAGCTCAACCTCTTCAGAAGAGTGGCAACAAAACCATTTGCCTGAGAGGACTTGAAGGGACTTGACAAGTGATATAAAGCAGCCTTAGGGAGAAGGGACCAGGGCCTTCATCAAAGAGGTGAAGAAAGCAGACTCAGCAGAGCAGAGACAAGAAAAGGCAGGAAGAGGGCAGATGTCATCCAGTTTGCTTCTCCCAGGTCAGAGACTTGGTTTTGCAAGGATTTCACAAAGCTGTACAGCTTTTGTTATTTGACCTCTAAACAATGAGGACAGAGAACATGATTCTCAGTCCCTAGCAAGCCCTGAGGACTTAACCATTTCTCTAGACCCCTATCTTCAGAGCACAGCCACCCCCTGGACCAGAGCTCATTATGCATTTGCTTGACCCAGACCAGACTCTGTCCTGGTTATTGAGGAATGACATGTCACTGGGGCAACTTCTAGTAGGTCTGCAGGGACCAGGGACCAACCAGGCCTGGGTGCTCCAGGGCAAAGTAGGCTGGTGGGCAGCATTCAGGGACAGACTGTTGACACCCTCTGCTTCTGCTCTTTTGAAGGAACACAACGAATTCAACTCCTCCATGGCCAGAAGCCAGACCAACACTGCGCGGATTGATGGCCTGCGGCCGGGCATGGTGTACGTGGTGCAAGTGCGGGCCCGCACCGTGGCCGGCTATGGCAAGTTCAGTGGCAAGATGTGTTTCCAGACTCTGACAGACGGTAAGAGCAGTCAATGGGAGGGGTAAAGGGCATGGCGTCAAGGGACGTCGGAGAAGTTCTGACAAAGCTGAACAGCCCAAGTGTCCACCTTTAGCTGGATTCCACTGGAATTCCATCTTTGGACTTTGCCTCCCAGTAGGGCCATGTAAAGCATCTGTCTGAGGCCTGGCTCATATTGTTCCTAGTGTCTACATGGGTTTGTCTTTGATGGCTGTGGACTATCGCAGGGCCACCACATGTGGGTCCGTGTACTTGTACAGCAATGAGACTTGAATATAATCTCAGGGCATGCCCTCTCCTGGATGTCAGGGACCGGATACTCAGGCCATTTCTCTTATTCCCACCTTACCCTGCATTTTTGAGCCTTAGGATCCGACCTCACAGCCTAATTCCATGAACCTAAGTTCTCCAGGGAAGAAACCGAGGGACAAAATTTGGTGTATGGCAGTTTAATGTACCCGGGATCTCAGAATCTTTGAAGCAGAGTCTCAGGCGACTCTCAGTGGTCCTGCCCAAGTATCTCCAGAGAGAACAGCCACTGTTTCCAGATTCTTCCTAAGGCCAGAAAGCCTGGCACCAAAAATGCTTTTACTTTTAAGCTTATTATTTCTTCATTGTAGCTATCTCCCTGAGGCTCTGAGTCTACCCCTTTAATGGTTATGAAAATGTGATTTCCATTTTGCCTTAGCATTGTGCATGAGTGTGTCAGTCTTTGTTCACTGACTCTTTTCCTTAGCTAACCATTTATTATAGTTTATGTATTCATCTTTCTACCTGTCTATCTGTCTGTCTTCCTGTCTGTCAATAGTGTCCTGATAGTTTTCCAAGTGCAAGTCTACTCCTAACCCCTTAGGTGCAGAGAGTTTAATTTTTTTTTACTAGCTAAATTACACAGAAAAAATAGCCTTTTATTTAGTCAGCACTCTCAGACTGGGTGCTGCATAGGGCTTGAGTTTGTATGTTACCTGACATTCTATTTTTAACAATTCTTTAATGAATTATAAATATGTAAAAATCAGATAATTTCATATGAAAATCAAAGTACTCATCTTGTTGTGAAAAGCAGGAGAAGGACCGGCAGCCCTTGCCCTGGGCTGAGAACCAGCTACCCCGCCTGGTGTCCACCCTTTCCCCCAGTTCATCCCTAGTTCATGCCTTGTCATCTGTCTGACTCTTGGAGGACTGGAGTTTGCAGCCTGTTCTGAGTTGATTTTAAGTGAATTTTGCTCAGACTTTTAGGATGGTGAGATGGGATAGAAAGGTGAGCCAATCCATACAGTTTAATTAATAACTCTACTAGTGAAAAGAATGCAGGATGTCTGTCCTAGAGAACTCTGCCTCATGTCTGAGCCTCACTTACCATCTAGATTTATGGGCACTTTGGTGTCAGGAGGTACATAGGATTAAAAGCCCAAAACTCAGAGTGCTTTGAGCACTGGTCCCATGACAATTCTACTAGACAAATCAAGAAGTAACAAATTCCTCCCAAGAAACCAATTGCTTTTATATTTGGCAGTTAAGTTTTGTAAACCCAAGGGGGGATAGATGTGAAAGTTCTGGTAAGTGGCCAGATTAAGGAGTATTTATCTTAATGACTGAGGTTTACACATCAGTAGTAATTATACTCACTGAAGCTGCAGGCTGTGTCTGCAGCACAAAGGTGAGTCTGAAAGGTGATCAGTGGTCAGTTTGGGGCTGTTTTGGATGATTGGATGGGTGACCTCCATGGGGGGCAGAGCCGCTGTGGTCCCAGGTAGCTCTTAGCAACAGCGTGCTAACCCTTGACTTAACTGTCTAGGTTTTTTGTTGTTGTTGGTGGTGGTGGTGGTTTCTTTTTAACCATTTAGGCTTCACATTGCTTTGTGAAGTTTATAAATCGTAAAGACATGGCCACACACTCCTAACTATGGGCCCTTGCATTTTTTTTTTTGCCCAAGTAACTTATTTTTTAAATATATGCTGTAAAAATTTTCGGTTGAGGGCAACTGAGATTCTACCTTCAGTCTTCAAACTTGATTTCTCTCAAGTCTTTAGACATCTTTTTTCCCCCTACTTTCACGTTGTATTCAGGGCCTGGCGTGTGAAGGCCATGCTCCTTATGCTATATTACAATTAAGATTACCAGATTTAACAAATAAAAATACAGGACACTCAGTTAAATCTGAATCTCAGATAAACAACAAATAATGTTTTAGTATAACCTAAGAACAGACAACCTATTGCCACTGGGTCGATTCTGACTCATAGCGATGCCATAGGGCAGAGTGGCACTGCTCCATAGAGTTTCGAAGGAATGGCTTCCATGTGCCCAGGCCTTTGACAGCAAGTGACAGACAGTTCTCAAATATTTGAGTGCTCATTAAGCTCAAAGACTCCCCTGCTCATATCAGAAGTTCTATTTCTGTAGATCTCGGGAGGGGCCCAGGAATAGGCATGTTTTATAGCTAGCTGCAGGTGATTCTCATGCAGCGTATGAAGAGCTGCATTTTAAGAAGTATTACCATTAGGGCTACCAGGTAAAACACAGGACACCAATTGAATTTGAATTTCAGATAAACAACAAATAATGTTTTAATACAGTAAAACCTACAGAAGCCAGAACGCGTGTAATGCAGAAACCTGTCAGAGAAGGAAAGCTAAAAGATTTTCCACTAAAATGAGTGATTGAAAAATGGTAAGACTGCATCCTGTCAAAAGTGGAAACCTTTCAAGACCCAGAAAAATATGATACTCTGGCTCTCACAAGTTTCACTGTTTCAGTATGCCCCATGCAGTGTTTGTGACGTATTTATACTACAGTGGAGACCTTGGCGGCATAGTGGGTTAAGTGCTACGTCTGCTAACCAAAAGGTTGGCAGTTCTAATCCACCAGGCACTCCTTGGAAATTCTATGGAGCAGTTCTACCCTGTCCTATAGAGTCACTGTGAGTCAGAACTGACTCGACGGCAGTGGGTTGTTTGTTGTCGGGTTCTACGAAAACATTATTTGCTGCTTGTCTGAAATTTAGATTTAACTGAGTGTCCTGTATTTTCATTTGTTAAATCTGTCACTTAATTGTAATAGTGCATAAATAGTGTGGCCTCCATATGCAAGGGCCCTGAACACCAACCAACTGAAAGAATAACAATAGCCATAATGGTACTGGTCAGTTGGGTCCAGCAGTTTATGTAGATTAGAGAAAAGATCATTAGTATTTGGGCATCCATGATAGGCCACACACTACGAAAAATGCTTTAAGCAATTTAATTTTTTTAAAGGGCAATGAATCTGAGGTTCAACAAGATGGAATCATCTCAATCTCAAAATCACAAAGATTACCCATGGCAATGCTGGGGTTTGGATGATCTCTGATCACCTCTGTGATTCATGGGCGTCTCACTCCACCACATATAACAGCATGATTTCAACACGGGCATCCTTTTCCTTCTTGAAGATTTACCAGTAGAGTGCTGGGCCAGTTCTGAGGTGTTTCCTCAGCCTCCGTACAGTGCTGGCGGGCTGTGGGTACTCATCAGATATCTGCTCAGTGCGTCTGTTAAATATACTACATTTCAACAGCTTTGTGTCTTAGAAGATATTTCAACAGTGGGTTTTGTTTCCCTCCTTTGGAGGTATTCTTGGCATGACTCGCAGCTGTTTGAGAGAGCTTCCGAACAAGGAGGTGTAGATTGGTGTCCTCAACCCTTAGTTCTGAGATTCTCTCTGTCACTGCTGGTTTGTTTGTATTGTCATCATTGTCCTTTGTTTTGTGGTTATATTTGTTTGTCTGTGATTTAAGGATTATTTTTCCTGTGTTCTCTGTTTGTGCATGTTGTGTGTCTGTTTGTATCTCTCTCTCTATATATAATAAGCTTCTCATCATCATGCATTGAGTACCAACTGTATGCAAAGGCCACACAGGGAGAGCACTAATGCCTCTTTCTCCTCTAGAGGATTACAAGTCCGAGCTGAGGGAGCAGCTGCCCCTGATTGCCGGCTCTGCGGCAGCCGGGGTAGTGTTCGTCGTGTCCCTGGTGGCCATCTCAATCGTCTGTAGCAGGTAGGCCCCCATCCTGCTGGCTCTCCTTGGACCCAGGAGGCCCCTCCCTGCCGGGGCCTGACCATCCTCTACTACACTGCTGGATTCCCTCCCGTTACCCCATCTCAATCCACAGGCAGGCTGGAATTTTCCAGATTCCTTATTTCCCATCTGTTTGGGATAAAATCCTTTGTGGGAGCTGGGCAAGTCTGTGTGAGTAAATAGTATCCATCCTTAAATTTCATTTTAGCCAAGAATTGTAGCCTCTCACACACAAAAGCTTTTTCAGAGTGGCTGTAAGAAAATTGTATTTGACCAGTGGGGCATCACACCCGTCACCTCAGCTCACCCTCTGGTTAGAGAGCTCAGACTCTCAATAGGCCTGAGCCAGGTGGATAGGAGGAAACTGAGGAGGAAAAGAAGATTCCAAATTCTGCAGAGGGGTTGGGCCTGAAGGCCTTGTGAATTTTTAATACTGTTGCTGCTGCCTTCGGTGCTTTGCAGATTCTGCTGTACAAGGCCCTGAGCAGCTCCACAGTGTGGCTGAGAACCCGTGGGCCTCCTCCTCATCTTAGCCCTGTGCTCTGGCAGGACCACAGCCCTGCCACGCTGTAAGAACTTGACTCGAGGCAGGTACCTGCAAGAGTGAGTGATGGTTAGCCAGGATGCTGACCACAGCTGGAGTGTAACCTTAAAGCGACAGTTGCCTGGTCCCCAGTCCTGGAAGGAACTTTGGAGAGGGCCCCCATCTGGGCATGAGGCCTAGGTGGAGGTCCCTGAGGCAGAGCAGTAGGTGTGCCATAGCTAAGAGAGCTCCTCTTCTCTATTTGTACAGGAAACGGGCTTACAGCAAAGAGGCTGTGTACAGTGATAAGCTGCAGCATTACAGCGCTGGCCGAGGTGAGTAGAAAGCAGCCAGCCACTGCCTGAGCCCAGCAGAGCACCGAGTCACTGCTCCTCATAGCCAGACTGCCTCATCCTTGACAAGCTGCCTTCCCGCCTCCGGGGCTGGAGCAGCACCTCTCTGCAGGTCCCCAGGGACCACAGGCTGCCTACCCCTTCGCTGTCTGCCCATTGTGGGCACTCATTGGATGCCTGGTAGGCAGATTATCTTCCGCATTGATAAGCCCATATAGGACACCAAATGCAGATTTAGTAAATCAGTGAATCCTGAAATCAGACTCAGTTGGAAAAGATGGAAACTTCTCTGTTAACATCTCCTGCCTTATCTTTTCCAATTGAGTGGCTGCAGAATGTGTTAACCAAATTCAGAGATAAGGCAGAGAACATGAACATGGGGAATTATAAAGATAGCAGAGCCCAAGGGACCAAAGTGTTGGAGCATCTCCCAAGGCTTTCTTTGAAGCAGTACCTTGAAAAGTTTTGCCCACTCATTCTCTTGCTCTTGTCTTTTTCTAAACCTATATATAATTTAAATGAAAATTTCTCCCAGCCAATGTGTGAGACTGTCTGATGTCCAAATCATTGCTTCATGTATGTAATTATGACATTTCAGGATTTGAAAAAGGTCCCATTGGGTCATTTGGGCCACTATTCTGTCTCTAGAAAGTGAAACACTTAGATTCTTCCAGCAGAGGTCCTAAGGAGCTGCAGTCAGAATCCACAGGTGCCCTCGGAAACGTGTCCCAGCATTTTGGGTCACGCTCTGTCATAGAACTCTTCAATAAGCCACACCTAATCTAAATCCCTCTCACTGTGATGCAAGCTCTTTTCTTCCCACTCTGTCACTGGTGAATGTGGGAAACAGACCTCATGTGCACACACACACTAAGTATGCCTTTGTGTGAGTTCTTCTGGTAGTGAAAATGAACTTGAAAGTGGAAATTCTCATAGACCGAACTCTGCCTTTCTCTGTGGGTGCCTGAGGCAGGAACATAACACTTGGGTGTTCACTGCAGCGGGTGTCCTGCAAAAGAACTGTGTTAAACCAGCATAGCCAAGCAGTGCTGACTTGGGTTATACATAGGACACCCAGCAAAAAAAAAAAAGAAGCAAAAAGCCACTGTTCTTGGGTGGATTCTGACTCATAGCAACCCTACAGGGTAGAACTGCCTATAGAGTTTCCAAGGAGTGCCTGATGGATTTGAACTTCCAGCTGTCTGGTTAGCAGCTATAACGCTTAACCACTATACCACCAGGGTTTCTGTGGCCTTATCCTCCAGAGGCTTTCGATCCAAGATCGAGAACCTTCCAAGGACTTATAGGTGATCAAGCCTCTGCAGCTGGCCTGCGGCTCAGGGGAGCCACTGCTGGGAGGGAGGCATGTACTCAGAGACACAGAGGCACTCGTACTGACCCCCAGTGGTCCAGAATAGCCTCCATGAGCAGCAGCACAAACCTAGTTGACAGTCCCATGGCTTCTGCCATGCCCAGACCCCATGAATATCTCTTTCTTCCCTGCACTGCCCGCAGCCATCCTGACCTTCCATTTTCACCAGATGTTACTGGTTTTAAAGGAAGGCCTACTATGCACAATCCTTTCCCACATCTTGACTCCAAGCCTGACTTCATAATCTGCACATGCTTTTGCTTATATTGACCTGTACATTAACCCCTCCAGGCAGGGCCTTAGCTTCCCGGTGGGTGGGTGAAAAAGGCTTGGCTGTGTCTGTGATTCTCAAGTGATAATGTACCCACTAGCCAAATCAGAACACCCTGAAGAGTTTGCCCCATCTCCCTGCTTCCTGCCTCTGCCTTAAAATTCTGACATTGCAGCCCATACCCTGCTCTGGGATGACTCCATGCCATGCTGAGCCACTGTAAGGCTATTTCAGATCTGGCATCCTGTGGCTCATTTGGATGAGACATTTAAAGTTGTCAGCTGGAAGGCAGAGTCGGGACCACAGGGCTGCAGAATTGGACATCAAAGAGGGTTTGCTCTTTGAAACCCAGAGATGCCTAAGGTGGGGATGTGGTACCTTGCAAGGGCACTTTCCTTATTAAAGACATGCAGGCTAAGTCTGGTGAGACCCAGGGGGTCCCCAATCATTGAGTGAGGGTAGAGCTTGATGCCTTTGGGCCTCTGCCACCCCAGCTCTGGCTGTCCTCCTGCAGCGGAGAGGCAGGCTGAACTGGGCTACCCATGACTCCACAGGCACAGAGATATGCTTCCAGACACTCAGGGCCACCTTCTGAGGGCCTTTGTTGCCTCTAAAGGCCAGCAGAAGAAGGTTTCCTTGGTTCTTGGGGTTCATGGAAAAACTAGTACCCAGAAATTGTTGTAAGTGGAACAGTATTAGCCTTGTTGCACCCAGAGAGGACATGAAGGGCTCAGTGTTGACAAACGGTGCAGACATCATCCCCAGGACTCTGGGTCGACACAAAGTTCTTCCTGGATGGCAGTTCAACTCCTTGGCTATCTGAGATGCCTATTCCCTTTTGACTTTCATTCTTCTTTTAAAATAAGTTTCCTTTCCCTCTATTTGTGACTAGGGTGCTTTTGTGTAGTCTCTGGCACCTGGGTCTTCTTTGCACCCAGTCTTTCTGAACTCCTGGGTTTACACACCAAATGCATTAGTTCATTGTCTCCTGTGAACATCCATCACTCTGACTAAAGCTATTACTGTTGGAGAATCACAGCCAATGGACTGCAGAGCTAGGGGAGGCCTCACTTGCACACGTTTAGCAAAAGAGGAACACAAAGGCTCTGAGGAGGGAAGGGACTAGCTCAGGGAGAGTAGAAATAATCAGTTATAACGAGTCATCCCTGGGGTATGCACTGGAGACTTTATTCCAGTAGCTCTCTTTGCCCTCTGAACCACTCTAGGTGTTAATCCAGGCATTAATTAGCCAAGTGACTTACCAAGGCCAGCCAGGTCATCGGGGCTGGGTGTGGACTGCACTTCCTTTGCAGGCCACACTGTTGTGACAGAGGCTGGCTGTCCCTGGTCATCAGCAGCAGCTCCAGGACTAATCTCAGGTGTCTTGGGTGATGGTTTGTTGGTCACCCTCCAGACCCTGCTATGGGAAGCTGAGACATCGATAATGCCTGATCTGGACATGTTCATCTAACTGTCACCATCCACATCTAGGCACCTCCTTGTGAAATCAGACAGCAGCCTGGAGCTCTGAGGGCTTCCTGCCTTGACAGTGACAGAAAACCTGAAGCAGCTCACCAGCCTCACTAATCAGTGACTGTGCCCCATGGGTAGGGCACAGGCACTCCAGAGAGATCGGTGGCCTCCTTACTCCCAGACCTTCCTTCTTAGCTGCTGTGAAAGTGGAAGAAGACGTAACAGAGATGTCTGCAGACAGGATAGCCTTGTCTAGCAAGTCTTGGATGTAACAAGACAAGCACATTTGAGGCCTCTGAGACCTTAAATTTCAACCTCTGAGTCCAGAGCAAAGTGAGAGGGAAGTTTGGATCTGGATGGAAGGAGACAAAATCGAAGACAGATTGGGAACAGAAAATGTGGTGGATGCTTTAGTGAACAGCATCAGGAGCCTAGAGTTCATGTTCAAGGGTGGTGGGTTGGGAAGGTGAGCTAGCGTGTCTGGGCTAAGGCCGACAGGCTGCCTTCCCTGATGGCTGCTAGAGCCAGTTCTCAGAAAGTGCTGGCTGACTAGAAATTGCCTGAAGACGATGTTCTAAGTGGGCTCAGGTGACCTTGAAAATCTAATTTCATAAGGGTTTCAGGTGATTCTGATGGGTAGCTGCATTTGGGGAACATGACGGGACAGTGTTCTGTGGGACTTAGGCAACTACACACTTCGCAGTGACTGGAGCCTTGCTCATTTCTGACTACTGGGAGCTGGAAGAAATGTACTGGGGTGAGGAGGGAGAAGGACTTGTTAAGGGGTCACAGGCTCTCAGAAAGCATCACTAGCAGAAGCCCTCACATGACACAGACAATACAGGTATAATATCTGAGCTGAAGATTATTAAGTTTTGAGAAAAGCATGGTCAGGGTAAGTACTCAAAGACTGCAGTCTGGCACAGGCCCTAATTTTCACATGAGAGGGCAGAGCATAGAGATTATAGAGACATGAGCGCGATCACCACCAGATGCCTGGAGAAATCATGAAGCAGACAATTTTGGGGCATTTAATACTGAATTCAGCGATCCTTGGGAACCAATACAATTTCCTTATGAACAAATTATGGGTACCTCACAGCATTTCGAAAATTAAGGAGGGATTGCAGATGCAGTGATTTTTTTTCTTTCAGCAAAAATCCATGGTGGTCTCCTATGGGAAAGCATTATAAAGTGAATACACAGCTTGTCTTCACACCTAAATAAAGTAGATTAGTGACCCTGGCAGCCAGGAAGGAAGGGACTAGCTTTATTCCAGTCCTTGTCTTGTTCACTTTTGTGAGTGTTTGACTGATTTTTAAATTCATGAGTCAGGTGCAAGCGCAGGGATGCTTATCAAGTTTGTAGGTAACAGTTGGTGAGCGTAACTAACACCGTACAAGACGAAAATCAAGACTCAGAACTCTTTAAGAGCTCTGAATGCTAATTTGAAATCTGTACAATAGAACATCATGGAATCCAGTGTTTAGGTTAAAACAAAAATAATGCAGTACAAAAATGAGAACATCTCTATTAGTTCGTGTGAAGATGTAGGTATTCAGTTGACCACATGCTTCATGTGAGTGATATATAGCAAAGAAAAAACCCAAGCACTATTTACTGATAAGAATAATAATAGTAAAAACCACCAATTTTGAATACTTGCTATGCTAAGCACTTTACATATATTAACTACTTAACTCCTCACAACATTCTTGTGAGTTAGATTCTTGCATGTGAAGAAACAGAGTCTTAGAGAGAGCAAGTAACCTGTGCAGAGTCATGAGATTTATAAAATCAAGTTTTACACTCAGATCTGACTATGTGATCCTAATTACAGTTCAGATCAGAGGAGGTGATACACAGACATGCTGTCGCATGCTGCTAGAAACATATCTCAAGTGATGCTCTTGTTCCAGATACGACACCGCAAGGGGGACATTGTTCACAAAGTGCTGCCCAAGGAGCACAGCTGGACTGTAGAGGGGTGTCAGGTCCTGGTCTGTTACTGAAGTGACTTAAAAATACCAGTGTTGGGGGCTAGAGAAGAGAAAACCCAGATGGGGACACGAGGTGGTCCTTGTCAGGCGTGTGAAATGCATTTATGTCAAAGGAAAGCAGATGCTGTCATGCTTCGTGAGTTTAAATGGAACCATTGGGTGAAGATCAAAGTGTAAGAACACCCCTACACACAGGTCACCTTTTAGAGTGGTGAACAGTGTCTCTGGAATCCTTCAAGTGGAGCCTGGATAGCTATTGGTACATAAAGGTACAGAGAGGACCCCTGCTTTAGGTGAAATATTGTATTAGATTATCTGAGGACCAGGACTTTACTTGCTGCAAAATTCCACCTCCAGCTTTCTTGATTCTGGGTGGTGAGTGGGTTTTAGGACTGCAAAGGACACAGTATCCAGCTCATGAGAAATCACCTTGAGTGTTAGGGTGGAGGTCAGTTTGCTCCCAGGAGGAACATTCTGGCTGCCTCTTTTAGAGGTGGTGGGAGCATTAGTGACTAAAAAGGACCTATGGGGAGAGAGGGAAAGGACCCTGGGTGCAAAAGGTGGATCAGTTTACAGTGGGTGCTTAATAAATGTCAAATAAATTTAATGAGCTGATTCGCCTGCTGTGTCTGCTGCTGGCTCTCAGCCAGAGCTTCTAGAAGCTGCCTTAACTCTTCTAGTCCTGAGCTGATTGGCTGCTGCCCTCTGTTTCCCAGCGGGACGTCAATGGCCCAGTAATCAGTGGGCCTTGCCTGGAAGGACCTTCCAACTCTGGTAATTGGTACCCAAGAAGCAGGGAGCTACTAAACTCCTTTACCTGAAACATTCGCCTGAATAGGAAGCAGCCTCATATCCACTTTTGTTTTTTTTAAGAGACAGACATTCAGTGGTTATAGGAACAAATCTTGATAATGTGTTGAGAGTCCCCAAACAGAAGATGGCAAGAAGGTCCTCCTCAGATCTACTGCTTTTCTATTCAACCTTATTACCTGCTCTTTGATTCTTTGTAAAGCTATGCTGGTTAATTCACATGACCTCTGCTCTCTCGCCCCCTGGTTTTGACCCCCAGAGACAGGTAGAACAAGCTATTTCTAGTGCTCACCCACCTTGAGTGGTAGCTGTCTGTTCTAGTTAACTGGTTCTTCTCTGACAGAAACACCACAAAGTAGATGGCTTTAGGAACAAAAGTTTGTTCTTACACAGTCTAGTAGGCTACAAGTCTTCATTCAAGGTGTCTGCTCCAGGGGAAGGCTTTCCGTCTCTTGGCTCTGGAAGAAGTTCCTTATGTTGCATCAGCATTTGGTCAGGGAGCATCTTAGCACAAGAACCTCAGATCTGATGGATGCGCTCTACTCCTGGTGCTACTTTCTTGATGATGTGAGGTTCCCAATTCTCTGCTTGCTTCCCTTTCCTTTTGTCTCTTGTAGGATAAAAGGATAAAGAATGGTGCAAGCTGCTCTCCAGGGGAACTCCTCTCCCAGCAAAGCAGGGAGGTGACCTTAGAAAGGGATTTACAGTCCCACCCTAATCCTCTTTAACATACAGCATAAGAAAATTGCAGAGTGGAGGGCAGTCACGCAATGCTAGCAATCACAACCCAGCCAAATTTCTATAAGTATTTTGGGGGGGGGGACACAATTCAGTCTGTGACAGTGTCCTCCAAGAAGCTGCCCCATCTTGACTCCTTCACACAGATGGCTTCAGCCTCCACCTACATATCTCCCAAACCCACAACTCTAAGTCCAGCCTTCCAACTCAGGTTCCACTCTGAGTTTTCTAACTGACTCTTGCCCCAGACAAAACAAGTTGCCCTTGAATCAGCTATAATTCATGACGACCACACATATGTCAGAGTAAACTGTGCTCCTCAGGCCTTTCAGTGACTGCTATTTTTCAGAAGTGGATCGCCAGACCTTTCTTCCAAGGTGCCTCTCTGTGATCTGTATCCTTCAGCCTTTAGTTAGCAACTAAATTCTTTACCACGTGTGTATTTCATTTGTCAATTCAGAGTCTAGACCAATGTGTGCCACCTTCCCTGACAGTAGGCTTCCAGGTCCAAAGGTGAGATTAATGCCACCACCCTTTTCTAGAAGAGTCAGCATTGGTTTGGATTCTTTGTACGCTGTTCTAATTATCATCTCTGATTGTTCACAAAGAGCTACCAATTTTTCCTCTGGAATTTCTCTTGCCCCTTCTGCTGTTCTCATTGCAATATTTTGGTTGGAATTGCCATTATCTTACAACTTAACTACTACAACAGTCTCATGTCTGCTTCTCAACCTCCATCCCCTTCCCCTCAACAGTGGATGGAGAACTCTGTAGGCTGCCACAAAATGAACTCACCAATACCTGGCTCTCAGCACATTCCTTCCTTGTGGATGGAGTATTTGTCAGCTCTGTGTGTCCACTGGAATCACTCCTGGTCTCTTTGTTTGGCATTCGAGTCCCTCACCCAACTTGTGTATCACCTGACATCCCCTTGTCTCCATTTTCAAGCTGGTCTCACTCTTTCTTACTCAAGGATGGCCACGTCTCTCTCAGAACTATGCCTCATGACACAGGCTCCTATCTCTTCAGTGCTGGACCATTTGTACTTAAAGCTCAATTCGAGTCTTGCAGCTTCTGTTATTTCCTTCAGAGTATGAGTATCCGTAGCCCTATGCTGTCTCTGGTTCTGGCAGCCCTTTCAGCCATTTGATGCTCAACTAGCCAGCATCGTTCTCTCATTTCTTCACGTCTTAGTCATTTGAGGGACCTCATGAGCTTCACATTTTCTTTCAGTTCCCTGGTCCCAGTACAGTGCTGGTTAGGTACCTAGAAAAATAAGGGATGATCTGCATACTGAGGCACAAGATTGGATGAACTGGCCCGAAGTCCCTTGCAGGAACAGCATTTTATATGTGAATCTATAAACTGCTTCCTTGTTGGGCTTGGATATCTGGGCCAAGACGAATCACAAAGATAGCAAAGTTTGCACTGGATCAAGAATGAGGAACAAGGAGGCATGCTTTCCTCCTTTTCCCATGGTTCTGTCAAAACCTGCTAGGATGCAAAGATGTAAATAACTAAAAACAACCTACTATCCTCTCCAAAACCACACCATGAATTCTAGGAATCACTCACCAGCCAGAAGGCATCAGCTTCTTACTGGCATATCTGAAACCTCCTAGACAGTTATGGGCTCCATCCGCCCACAGCAATGGCAGGCCTGTTAACTGTGTACCCTTTAGATGCCCAAGGGAGCTGAAAAGGAGCATTCAGTCTTTTCCCTGCAACTTTTCGTCCCCAAGTATCACTTACTATTGGCTCTTTCCCGGGCCTTTTCTCTATCTGAGGGCCTGGTGCTTTTACATATGTCTAGCTAACTCTGCAGGTAAGCCCCACCCATGTACTAGCATCCCAGAGCTTTTCCTAGCTTCTTCGCCTTTGAGAGCGCCCTAATGCAATGATGAGAGTCCCTGACAACAGCAGAAGTTTCTTCTTCCTCAAGAACTGCCATGGAAGGAAACTGCAAGGGGCCTAAGTCATTTCTCTTCAAACCTAATATGTTTAAAAGCTGCGGCCATGTTTAATATGTGGCAGATCTGCTGAGACACTTGTCCTTTAAGACTTCAGAAAATCCAATGTGGGAACCCAGGTACATCGTAAAAGGAATTTGGGGTCAAAGAACACCTCTACAAATTAGATTGTTAATAGAAACTACTAAACTAGAAGATCGTAAATCTTTGTTTCTTTCAAGGTGCCAGCTGTCAGAAATTTAGATCTATTCATAGAATTTTTTGTGCCAAGAGTATGTAACCTGTGCTGGAAATAATTGAAAACTGTAAAACATTATTACATCGTATTTAAACAGTTACAGTAACATGAAGCATTGTACAGACCATTATAAAATGTTTTGCTTTATAGAGATATTGTACATCTGATATTACTGTTACTATTGCTGATAATGTTTCCCCAACACTCACAGTTTGAGAACGTTTTCTGAGCCCTGCCTCCAAATGTTTGGCTATGCCTGTCTCTGTAGCTGACTTGAATTCCTTGTTCAATGTCTGATGATTCATTGCACTAAATACCATTTTCCTGATAATTAAAAACTGCTCACTGGCAAGTGGGAGCAGGAACAGCCTGATGCAGGATTTATGCAGAAACGCAAAATGAACCAAAAGACTAATGACCTGTTCTGCCTAGCTAGAGGCACCTCTCTCTCTCTCTCTCCCTCTCTGTATCTCTCTGTCATCTTCTGGGACTTGAGAAAGCCTAGCTGTAATGCAAGAGTGAGGTCTGAAGAGATGTGTCATTCTGTGAGGAGGTGGACGCAGCAGCAGCTGTCACACACACGTGCTCAGGCCAAATCACTCTCCTGATTCGGAAGAGCTGCTTTCCTGCCCCTGCAAAGGGGTTACCCCAGGACCATCTCTCCTCTTATCCATCCTGCTGGACCGAAGTCAAAGAAAAGCACTGAGTTTTGGCGATGTGTTAGCCTTTGATTTTACATTTCCATTGTTCTTTCTTCAATTTGACAATGGTTTCTTTAGTTTTAGGGAAGCTAAGAATTGTTTTCTACTGTGCACAGATGTAACAATGGGCCAGTACTGGTTATTGTGAAGTCACATCCAATTCATGGTGACCTCATGTGTATTGGAATAGAACTGAGCTTCTCATACAATTTTCAATGGCTGGTTTTGTTTTGTTTTTAAAATGGTAAATGTTTTTAAAATGTTTTGTTTTAAAATGTGACGTAGAAGAATTTAACAGTCTTATCAGTTTGCCATGTAACACCCAGAACTTTCACTGCTATTCTATTCTAACTGCTCTATCCTCCCTTACCCCCCAACTTGTGACAACACATTCCCCCTTTCATCCAGAGCTTCCTGTGACTCTTTGACCAAGATCTGACCCCACTCACCCTGTCATCTTGGTACCCGCAATGAGTGTCTAGGACATCCCCGTGTACATATTTAAGTCCAGATGTTTGTTCATCGCCAGCCTGACTCCATGTCTTTTATATGGTCCAGTTTGGTCTTTGGAGAGCTGGCCCTGCTGTTGGATGCGGTTTGGGGTTTTGCTTTCTTTTCAGCAGTAGAATGCCGTTTCTTTCTTCTGGGGTGTCTCTAAGTGAACTTGAGCCTTCAGCCTTTCAGTTAGAATTACCTTTAGTATAACCCAAGGGCTCCAGGCATAGCAGTAGATCACTTGCAGGTTCCTTGGCTTTTTATAAAAGGCCTTAGTGATGTCCACTGTCCTCAGTACAGCGGTTGTCACATGCAAACACATGCAGCTGTACACAACACACACATATATGCTGTGCATGAAGTAGGAAGGTAGCTCACCTCTTTATGTGAGTAAATTCACCCCGTCATCAAAGTGTGAACTTGGGTGCACTGGCTTGTACATTATTGGCCTGCAAGAAACCTGGATTCATCGAGGGATAGGCCTTCTGGGAATAGCTCCTTCCCTGAAGTGACTGGGGCCAATATCTATAAAGCTCATTAACTCAGAAACTCTCCCATTCATCCTTATATATGTCTTAACTTGGAAACCATTCATTGCAGCGTACTGTAAGATTGTTTAATTAGTTTCTATGGAAGAGGTCCTGTAGGACAGCTTGGTATACATCATTTGAAAGCCCTTGAGCTAAAATAACAAGGTGGTTATTTTTGAAGTAACTTAAGTGCTACACCTGCTAACCAAAAGGTTGGCAGTTCAAATCTGTCAGGTGCTCCTTGGAAATTCTATGGGGCAGTCCCACCCTGTCCTGTAGGGTTGCTATGAGTCAAAATCGACTCGCAGCACTGGGTTTGGTTTGGGTTTTGTGTTTAACCCTAAGAGGCTTACATCTCCCACTGCCCCCCACCTTACTTTGTCTCTCTACTTCTTCAAACACTTCCTAGAGCAATTTACTGATAATAATAATGAGTATGATAGTGAGTCCTCACTGTACATCAGGCACAGTACAATGTTGATTATTTGCAATATGTTCTTCAATCTCACAACTACCGTGGAAGAAAGACATGATCAGCTCCTCCACTGATAGGAAACAAAAAACACCATTATTAGAGTACATGGCTTTACCCCATTCTGCAGAGCTAGTAAAAGGCTCTATAGGGAACCCTGGTGGTGTAATTGTTAAATGCTTGGCTGCTAACTGAAAGGCTGATGAGTGGAACTCTCTCCTCCCCACTTCCTAAATCCCTCCCCCTGCCCTCCACCCCCCCCCCCCCCCCCCCAGTTTCTATGTAGGAGGAAAGACTTGGCATTCTGCTCTCATAAAGATTACAGCCTAGAGACCCTTATGGGGTAGTTCTGCCCTGTCACATAGGGTTACTATGGATCAGAATCAACTCATCGGCACCTAACAACAACAGTAAAAGGCTCTGAATTCTGAGCTCACCTCTGGGCCCCAATATCTGGTCTCTGAACCTCCCCTCTTTTCTGGCTCTTCTCAAGCATAGGGTTGGGGAAAGGTCATGGGTTGTTAATGTGGGTTGCTCTCCCTTTTGCGTTTAGAGTGGATCCATCGTTGTCACCTCTCCCACCCTCACTACCCCTTTGCACAGTGGTCCACTTCCACTGACGTCATCTTTATTTCTCTACCTGAGAGTTTTCTCTGGCCCTAGAAGCCTCTTCACCCAGCCACATTGCAGGCTAAGTCCCTTCAACCAGTGACTGGTGGGAATTGTAGTCGTCCAACCCTAGAGTGGGCCAACTCTGAGTCATATGGTCTTCTACATGGGTTCCCCAAGTTTCCTTGGGGGCATTACCCTGCTTTGATGACTCACAGTAGTAAGTGGCATGAGAACATACCTTCTGTCAGCTGCCTTCCATTTCCTGTCTTCTTCACTCACCCATTTCTGGGATCATCTTCCAGGTAAATCACTTGCTTTCAAAATCGTGTCGAAATGTTTGCAGAGATGCTGATCTGTAATCCTTAGACACTTTCAGTGTGGCTTCACTGATTCTTGTTCTTTACGTGTTCTCCATAGCAAATGAGAAAGAGATGACTGTCTATCTTTATTTCCCACTTTTTCCACTGTTATTAAAACAAAAGCCACCTTTTACACACACACACACACACACACACACACACACTCTTTACATTCTATAGGGATTAGATTGTTCTAATGTAAAGATGGTGATCTGGTTTGCCCAAATTTTAGTTAGCACATTGAAAAGTTAGTATCATCTGAAAATTTCCAAGGAAGCTTCTCCCCAGTTCCCATTGACTTGACTCCTACTCAGAGGCTTTATATGTGTTGAGTAGACCTGCTGTACATGGTTTCTAGGGCTGATTTTTCAGAAGTAGGTCACAAGGCCTATCATTGAAGATTCCGCTGGGTAGACTAGAACCTCTAGGCTTTCAGTTAGCTTAGCATGTTAACCATTTGCACCACCTTAGGACTCTAGGAACATTCTAGAATGGTGCCAATCATCCTAAAACAAGCCATCCAACATGCTAGAAGTGATTTTATTTACCATATTTTTATTCAAATGGTGCATGCCTTATACATTTGTTTGCCAAATGCCCCCCATCCCCACCTCCCACCCCACCCCCCTGCTCTGGGAAGTATTTTCATAAGCACTTCTGTGCCAATTTTTATATATATATTACTGTAAAAAAAATAGAATAGTATGCTTACAAAAATATCTCACTGGGAGGGAGTCATTGGCAAACAAAAATAGAAGGTACACATTATTTGCATAAAAGTATGGTAATGAATTGGGAACACTCATCTTTAAAAAGAGGCAGGTCTTCTGGGAAGGGTACCTGGTTCTCTCTCTGGCTTAAGAGACACCTCCTTTCAATTCCTTGTTGTATCTCCTTCCTGTCTTTGGGTTGTACTCTGACACTTCTGACCCTTTTCTGAATTGGTGACCAAGTCAACATTAATTGATGAGAGCTGGAAGGCCATGGGAAGTATCTTGGGTAGAATAGGTCAAAATCTGAACTTGTGTGAAAGGCTGGGAATCATCAGAGAATGACCCACATTGGGAGTGGAGAGGTGCTGAGACAGAGCTCATAGGACCAGATGTCTAACTCTTCACCTTGGTTCCAACCACTGGGCATAGAGCAGTTGAACTTTTTCTTACTGCCTACTCTGCTGACCTGAATCTTTCATAAACTGAAACCACATTGTTTGGCTTTTAAAGCCAACCCCCGACAACCTGCTACCATCAGATTAATTTCTATACTTGGCCTAGTAATACATCATGCGTGTTGAAAAAGTACCTGTGAGTGATTCCATTTGTTTCTTGGATTCCATTTACTTTTGTGTCCCCTCTCCTCTACTCTTTGAATGTATTTTTCCTGCAATGACAGCACTCCATTTTGTCCCCATACACACCTATTTATCTTGTCACTGTTTATGTGTTAGTGACAAAATACATATTCCTTTATGTGTTTCCTTTTTATTATTTTGTTTTTCATTCTTCAGTTGTGTATGAAGGAATAGGTGTTCAGTTATCATTTTTCTTTCATTCCACTTCATTTTTTTCAGTGTAGGCTTTGCTCTTTTCTCTATTAGTATTTTCTAAGCTTTTCTGTTTGCATTTTCTCTTCTCGTATACTTCCCTAGTCCTTTCATCTTGCGTGTTTTCTAGTAGCAATTTTTTTCTTTAAATCCAGCCTCATCTCTATTGCAGCCTGGACCACAGCCGTCCGTTATAACCTTAAGAATGCCTCCACTCAGGAAAGTTGTCAAGTTGATAAATATTGATATCTGCCCTACCGTTTTACCACCACTTTCCCGCTAATGCATTTGGTTGGCATCAATCAGCTTCCTTGCCTTCTGTGAGCGCTGGTGTGGGAACTGGTCCCAATCTGTCACTTATAAGTAATCTGCTCAACATTTCATCAAGAGCTCAGAAAGAGAAGCAATCTATGGAGGAGAAGTAGAGGACAGAGGACCAAGTTAGAGTGGCTCTGAGGGAAAGGAAGTGGGGAGACCCTTCAAGTGGGTCAAGTGGGGAAGACAGTGTGGCAGAGGAAAGTTGCAGTCTGGTGGACAGGAGAGAGCCTCCCAGGAATACCCGTAGTGTTCGGGACATCAGCCAGTACTTAATGACGATCGTGAGCTCTTTGGGATGTTAACCCTGCTTATCTCCTCCAACAAGGCTCCCCAGGGATGAAGATCTACATTGACCCCTTCACTTATGAGGACCCCAACGAAGCTGTCCGGGAGTTTGCCAAGGAGATTGATGTATCTTTTGTGAAAATTGAAGAGGTCATCGGAGCAGGTATGGCTCTCCCCTCCCCACATTTCTGTCTTCTTGGTGTCCAGAGATCTTCTTCCCACCACTAGGTGTTCTCTTTCAGCTTGAAAAGTCATCTCATTGGGAAACAAACTTCTGTCATCTTTCTCCCTAGAAGACGAGTATGATCCATCCACACTGAGTGTCTAGGACAGAGAGACAGCACCATTCAGAATCTTTTGGGGACCATGATCATGATGGCCAAGCTTGTCAGGTGTGTCAAAGAAGCCAGCTGTAGTTATAAAAGATTCAGAAATAGCTCTGGAATTGGGCCACCACATCCAGATAAGGGAAGAGACACGAGGTACTCAGCTGAGCAGGCTTTGGAAGAAGTATACATTTATAGAAGCTGGACCTAGTAGCTTACCCATTGACAATGATATCCCAATGGCTTTGAGCAAGAATTTCTTGCCATACTTTGCAATCACCTTTTCCTACTTGCATGAGTGAAAGAATAGACCATGATGGACAGAATAAAGACTGCCATTTTTACCAAAAGTCCGTTCATGGTTGTTTTTATACAAAAGATCTTTACTGTAGATAACAACAGAAGACAAGTTTGTCTCCCAGGAAATATGTGTTTCCTCATCCGTTTTACTGCACTGGGATAGAAACTCAGCTCAGCAAAGAACTAACTGCTGAGATACTCTCAGGAAATCACATCTACAGACTGGTCTAGAATTTCCATCCTTCTTTATGGTTCAGTAGTTGAGTCCAATTTGGTAATGGACCCAGGCTTATTAATGTAAATGAGATAAAACATTCAAAAATATCATTACATTGTAAGTAATCCCTTTATTGCTTCCTTCAGTGCCTCTTTTAAATCTTCTTAAAAGATGTATTTGCTTATGTCTTCTTCCCTGTTTGTATTTCCTTCTATAATGTAATCTTTTCTTCTTCAATCCTCCTTTTCTATTCAGTCTTTCTTCCCTCAGAGTCTCTAGTCTTCTTTTTAGCTCCCAGGTCTGGAGATTCTTTATTTGTATAAATATCTTGAGACTCATGGAGCTTCCTCTCCCAATATTTTAACTTTAAATAAAGTGTGCTTAGTCACACTCTTACAGCTCGTTCATATATTATCTTTAAGAGGAATGCAACCCTCCTTCCTTTCACTGCTTCTCTTAATGCACTGAGGGGTCAAAAAGCCATCTATGAAATTGGAAGTCACATTTGAAAGTTTGTTCCATTAGGTAACCATTTTCATGTTCTGGGTTCCCTCTTACAGAGCACTAGCTCGCACATCACCATCGCTTGCTGGTTGCTGGGACTGTCCCTGCCAGGTCACACTGCCCTCTCCATATCAACTCCTCAGGAGTTTCAGCTGACTGACCATAATATGATCTACACAAGTCTATACATATTTCCCACTGACTTTAATCGAATATGTTATTGAATCACTACTACCCCTTCTGTGCAGGTAATTTTCTCTTTCTCATTAGGCACTAACATATATAAGGATCATGTCTCAGAAAGCTGGGTGCCAGGTAAATTGGATTACTCTTAGTGGCTTTGCTTTTTCCAGTAAACTCAAAAGAGTGTTTGGGAGGTAGGCTTTTAGTCCTGTACACTGTTTTCCCTCAGTATTAATTATTGTTATGGCATGTGGTAATGGTGTTAGTGATTTTAATGTTGTTATTTATGTCATGTGTTTAGATGTTTCTGGACTGCATTTCATTGCAGAGAGCACACGTCAACCATCTTCCTGTCTTTGTCAGGGAAAGAGTAAAGAGCCTTCTCACTTTATGACCCTGACAGGGTATTGCCATTTGGGGTGAGGTCACCAACCGCTAGATGCCTATAAAGAAGGAAGTGATGGCTGTACCCCATCCTCCACCTTCCAATTTTTCACAGCGTTACCTATGCATTCTGTTCACAGAAGGTTCAGTCCTCCGTGGCTCACATGGCACCGGGGAAGGATTGATTCATTTAGCAGCTTAGGTGATGCAGAGCAGCGTGCTGTGGTGTCCTCTGCCTAATTACTGCTGACCACCCTCTACCAGACACCCACCTCTCATGATTCAGAACGTCCCAGAGCTGATCTTTGTGGATGTTAATTCATGATGGCACTTGGCGTGGCTAGTGATGCAATTTTGATAGAAGATACTCCTGTCTGGATTTGAGCTTTCTCTATTTCCCGGTACCTTCTCTCCTCTGTCACCGCTTTGGCTTTGTTCATACACTGTTCTCACTGAGACAGACTTCACTTTTTGCTAAAAGAGCTGATGTGGAGGTGAACACTTTGTTTTTTTTTTTAAAAGGAGTTTTATAAGGTAAGATTTATATAGTGCAATTGACAATGTTTCTTTTAATCACCTGGGAGATTTGGTGCAGGGCTGCAGAAGTGGGTTAGAAAAATGGTAAGAAAACATGAGAAGAAGAATCAGAAATTATTTATCCTTCCTCACTTCATTCCTTTTTTGTTTCTTGTCTTTCGTGCTCTGCGAGCCAACATAGAGAAGGTTCACCTGTTTCTTCCTGGGGTGGTGGGAGATGAGTAGGTTTCACAAAGGACATACCTTTAGTCAGAGCCTTAAAGGATGAAAACTAGTAGAAAAGGTATGTTTTTGTAGCATTCACTAGGAAATGAAATAGTGATAGAGAAGGAAATTGAGGAGGAAAACGAGCATGACCTTCCAGCAGTGGTGTGCTGAAGTTGACTCACGCTGGAGAACTATAAGCCAGTTGTGCACATCTCCGCCTCCCTATTCAGTGACATCATTCTGATACCTTGAGTTGAGCCATGGTAGGCATATTTATTTTTACCATGAAAATCAGCAAGTGCTGCAGATCAGAGCTGCTTTTGTTTTCTGGAGTTAAACACCAGCATATCACTCTCTTCCAGAATGTACAAAGTGATGTCAAAGAAGTTGCAAAGGAACCAGTCTGTGACTGCTGAGTATAGAGCCAGAGCAGAGGGCTATGTTTGTTGGAGGAGGGATTTACCTCTAGAGTCAGGAAGCTCCTCATTCATTACACATTGATTCTCTGCCTGTGACTGTGGGGGCTGCTGAGAGAATACAGTGCTCATGCCTAACAGTTCCTGCCCACCAAAGGTTATTACTTTAGTACACAGATATGTGATGTTACTCGTGAAAGGGGGATAGACAACTGAGAGGTAAAATGAGGAGCCCAGAGAACATGTGGCCCTGGAGATGGGAAGAGAGGTGTGATGGAAGGGACAGACCCAGGGATGACAGATTTACATGGTCCCTGAAGGACATAGTCTTCGTATGGGCTGATATTCTGCATGGCACATCTTGAGAACAGGGCAGAGAGAAACCCCTGGGGAAGGGCTTCTTGTGGGTAAGTATTACACACTGAGTCTGGAGAATCAGGCTGGGATCTAGAGATTCAGGGACCTCAGCATGGAGTTTATCCAGTGGAAAATGGAAGGAGGTTCTGGGGAGACTGATTTGGAAAATGTTGTGGATTGGATTGGAAGAATGTCATGGGAAGAGTAGGTAAGAACTTGCAACATGGCTTTGAGTTATAGGGCCTTTATTTGAAGGTGAAAAGAGAATATGAGATAGCTGATGCTTGGATCAAGGGTAGTAAGGAAGACTGAATTTGGTTAGCTAAACTTATCCAAGCCAGGGCTATACCCAACTGTGATAAGTAGAATGCCTAGTTGGCTTGGTGATTGGAGTTGATATGGAGAGATGGCATGGAGATTGTGGCCATAAATAGGGAGCACCGTATTAAACACCTGGAATGCAGAGTAGTCTGCTTGGCTCCCAGTTCTGGGGAGTGGTGGTTGGGCATGTGAATGAAGACCAATGGAGTCAGATCTACAAACATGAGGTTGAAAAATTGCATCAGTTCTCAAAGTTTCTTCTAAAGTTGTTGAGCAAAGGAATAAAGTAAATAAATAAATAAACCCCAAACTTTGATCCAGATGTGACCATATCCAGGGTGATTGAATTATAATTAAATAATTCTGTAAGTATTTGTTTCACATCCATCTTTCACAAGTGTCAAAGTTTCATGGGAGTGAAGGAATGTGTGTTTTGGCCTAATGTGTGGTACATGGGTGCTCTACTGAATATTTATCAGATATTGTTGGGTGAAAATGGGTCCTTGGTTTAGATAACTAGGTAGAGTTCAAGAGAATAAAGAAAGTCTAGAAAGAGTTGAATTGAGGTTGTTAAGTCATTTGGTGATCTGAAAGTGGCACAGGGGAACAAGGAAAGGCAAGCCCCTTCTCTCCTTCCAGCAGATACTGGAAGTAATTGAAGTCTCTTAGAGAGGGCAGCAGGCTACCCTTATGTCTCTGGAGAACCTCATCTCTCTGTTATCATGAGTATGACTAACAGGTTTTATCTCGCAGGTCAGCTCAATGTGTTGGTTAAGATGGATCAGTCTGATCAGTAGTCTTGCCCAGAACATAAAACAGGACTACCATGTATGACTGGGTCCTCCGTCATGAATGACACCCCTGGGTTGTGCAGTGTGCAACCTGCATAACTGGCATAACTATGTGCAGCAGCCCTGAACATGACTGTCCAGTACATAACAATGTAGGTAGAGATGTTGGCAGAAGGCACAATGTAGGAAGAGACACACCATTGTATTTTAATTAGTAAACACACCTACTCCTCACTTATCGACTATGTTGTTATCTGACAGTTTGCATTTACAATAGCAGAAAAGCTACGACTGGACTACTTTGCACATTAACAGTGGATATCTGGCAGTAAGTAACGCTGATTTGCGAAGCAAGTCATGCTGGCCTGGTCATGATTCTAAGAAGTTTGGCAGTTGTGTAATGATATAATTGGGCAGTTATAGAATGATGTAGTCATCTTCCATTTTGTGATCTGATATGATCATCCTTCATTTTCACAGAACATCAATTTTCACATAATGACTTGCTCTTTGGACGCTAACCATGTAGGTAAGTGAGGACTGGGTGTACATTCACCTCTGACACTGGCAGTTACTGTATCAGTATTTCCACGGATGACTCCTTATGACGGAGTAGGAAGCTTGCAGTGAGAGGGCTGGATAAAGAGAGTTGGGGGAACAAGGAATCTGTGATGCATGTAGGTGGGAATGGGGTCATCTTTGGGAGGCCAATAAAGGCCCAGTATGCACTTTTATCTTTGAAGAAGGAGACAGATTTCTGTGGGCATGATTTGGTTGAGAGTTCGCCTACCAGTCTGACTCCCTCAGTGTCATTCAGAGTGAAGATGAGCAGCTTCAGCATAGCCTCATAGTGGGTAAGAGTCATTTCAGGAAGAGCTTCTAGAAAAGTTGAAACCAATGAATGTCACCATGAATTATAACAGCTGGCATGTACTGAGTGCTTGATACTGTCCTACATACATTACAGCTTTATTTCATGTAACCCTCAAAATAGCTCTATAAGATAGAGTTTTACACGAGGAAATCAAGATTCAGAGGAGAACATGCCCAAGAACTCACTGCCAGTTGAGTTGATAGAGAAGGAGTTACCTGCTTTAAACTGGACAACAAAGAGGACCAAGTCATTTCACATTTGTAATTATATGTGCTTACCTGTAAAAATAAGTTCATCCTGACCTCATGTTAGTTAAGTACACAACTGTTGTCTAAACAACAAAAAAAGTTTGCTCTCACCATCTACCCAAATACACTGCCATCAAGTCAGTTGTGACTCACAGCAACCCTATAGGACTGAATAGAACTGCCCCATAGAGTTTCCAAGGAGTACTTGGTAGATTTGAACTGCCAGCCTTTTGGTTAGCTGTAGCACCTAACCACTATGCCACCAGGGTTTCCTCTCACCATCTGGGTGTTAAGTATCATGAACACTGTGGCTGTCAAGCAGATACCATCTCATGTGCCAACTCTAGTAGTGTGGTAATGGGTACCTGGGGCATTTTGCTGAAAAGGATGAAGAGGGCAGTGATTAATTAGTAATGTCTGTCCTTGGTGCAGGCTTAGGATACAGTGGAATGTGTGTCATTGTCCTCCTATCCCTGGCTTATCCATAACCTATGTGTCTTTCACAGACTGGTGTGGTAAAATTGGCTTGAAATCGTACATTAAAACCTAGTTTAACTTTATTCTTTAAAGGTTCTGATTCTGGTGTAAACTTGAATTAGCAAGTAGAGCTTCATTTTTCCTTTCCCTCCCTCAAGGCAATTTTTAACTTTGAAATGCTGCTGGAAAAAAAAAGAAAGAAAAAGGCACAATTGTGTGTAGATTGGAGCTGCACAGAGCCAGCAGCTACTGCTTGAAATACCTGCTGGCAGGTTGGATGTTTCATTTTCAAAAATTGAAAATTCTTTCCTTCTGATTTTATATATAATAGTAGAAGCATGTAATGCTGCTGAACCACTTTTTCTCCCTCGTTCTGTTAAGGGGAGGTAGGGAAGGGGAGTTGGCAAGGAGCTGAAACTTGTGGGGAATAATTTCCTCAGTTATCAGGGAGGATAAGCACAGGAACTGGCCAAATTACCCTCAGCTGACAAGCAAAGGGGAGGCCTCGGTTCTTTAACTAGAGATCTGCATCAGGATCACCTGGAGGCACGTGACTACCCAGGCCTCAGGGCCCCATCTCCACAGCCTCTGCTCTAGCAGGTCCAGGTGGTTGCTGGAAACACTGGTGGATTAGTGGATTAAGTGCTATGTCTGATAACTCAAAGGTCAGCAGTTCACATCCGCCAGGCACTCCTTGGAAACTCTACGGGGCAGTTCTACACTGTCCTACAGGGATGCTATGAGTCGGACCCAACTTGAAGGCGGTAGGTAGAGGTCGTTGCTATGAGTCGAAATCAACTCAATGGCAAGTGGTTTAGGTTTCTTTGGTTTAGGTGGGTTATGGAAACCCTGGTAGCATAGTGGTTAAGTGTTACAACTGCTAACTAACAGGTTGACAGTTTGAATCCCCCCAGGCTCTCCTTGGAAACTCTATGAAGCAGTTCTACTCTGTCCTATACAGTTGCTATGAGTTGGCATCAACTTGACAGCAGTGGAGGCGGGGTATAAGGAGCCTTGGTAGGGGATAAGTGGTTAAATAATTTGCTTACTCATTAAAGGTCTATAGTTCAAACCCACCAGCCACTCTGCAAGAGACAGATGTTGCAGAATGCTTCTGTAGAGATTATAGACTTGGAAACGCTATGGGTAATTGCCTCTGTCCTGTAGACTTGCTGTAAGCCAGAATCTACTAAAAAATAAACCTGTTGCTGTGGAGCCAGTTCAGGTCTGGAAAAATTAAATATCCTGCCCAGGTCACCTGGCTCACAGGTGGTGGGGCTGCACTAGGAATGGAGCTTCTTAGTCCACTGCCAGAAGTTTCCTCCCAACTGCACTCAGTGTCCACTTAATTACAGCATCCAACACAGGCTCTTTGTGGGGAATAGGCATGAAGCAATGTCCTTTGCAGTTGGTGCTTTGAAAACCTCTGGGCTTAGGGAATAGGAAACCATTTCTTTGCCAGGTAGGAAAGAGGCTATTTTTACAGAATCGCCGCTCTTGAAGCTGCTGCTTTCCACTGACTGCAGAGCAGATTCCTGAGAGACTGGTGACAGCTTCTGCACTGTAGTAAGTGACTACAAAGCCCACTTTGTACTACTCTCTGTCTATATGTATATACACACACACACACTCTCTCTCTATTTATATGTATATTTATATGCACACATTTATTTTATTGTGACAAATAAGAGATCTGACTGTTTAGTTCACAAACTCATCCTAGAAAAAGTACTATATACCTCGTTGCTGAATATCACTATGATCACCTTTGAAGTACTCTTTTGGGAAACTAGGCACCAATCAATGTCATTACATAGTCCACCCTTCAAAGCAATTTTGGAACTCTTTTTCTCGAATGGCCATCAGAGCTGTTGTTGCATTACCCTTGATGTCCCGAATGTCATCAAAATGTCTTCCTTTCCCTATTTCCTTTATTTTTGGGTAAAGGAAAAATTCACTGAGGGCCAGATCAGATGAGTAGGGAGGGTGTTCCAGTACAGTTATTTGTTTACTGACTAAAAACTCCCTTACAGACAACTATACAGTTAAGTTCAGGAGCTTGTCACCTTGCCATTGTGCACAATGGCCATTCTAGAAAGAGTTCCGAAATCAATTTGAAGGGTGGACTAGGTGTTGGCATCAGTACATAGCTTCCCAAGGGGAGTACTTTGAAGGTGCCCATAGTGATATTCAGCACTGAAGTATATAGCACTTGGAACAGTGAAGTCTGCAGACTTGTTGGACCTCATATGTATGTAAGAAAACAGGTCAATCTAAGTAGCATCTATTGGCCCCAATCTATCTAGAACAGAGGAGAATGAAGGACATCAGAGACATGAGGAAATATGAACCCAGGAGTCAAGTATGGCTTTATGATCCAGAGACTATCATCAGTAGACCAGAAAAACTACACAGTGGCTGACTCCTACCAATGACTGCCCTAACAGGTATCACAACATAGAGTCCCTGACACAGTGGAACAAAAGTGGGGGTACAGAACTAGAACTCTATTAAAAGGCCAGACTTGATCTGACAGACTGGAGGGTCCCCTGGGGACATGGTCCCTGGACTCTCTGTTAGCCCAGAACTGGTACCAGTACTAAAGGCAACTCTTCGGACAAAGATTGGACTGGACTAAGAGACACAGAGTGACACTGGCAAAGAATGTGCTTCTTGGCTTAAACATATACATATGACTCAGAAGCTCCTGTCCAGAGGCAAGAGGGTGGAGTTGGGAGGTGAGCTGGGAACACGAGTTGGCTGAATGGACCACAATGTGAAAAGGAGGAGTGTGCTGTCACAGAGTTGCATGGCAGTGAGTGTGTAAGGGTTTGTATGCCAAATTGACTTGGATTGTAAGCCTTCACTGAAAGCACAATGAAATACTTCAAAAAATAAATGGAACGTTGGTCATTTCAACGTTCTTCACATGTACAATTCAGTGACATTCATTACACTCATCATACCATCATCCATCATCCACATTTTTCTGTACCTTTAATAGGAGCTCATTGCCCCCTAAGCATTTTCTTCCTTTTTAAATTTTTCCTCATATTTTTAAAACTATATGATGAGGACCCTACAGAGCTTGGAATTTGAAGTTAAAATATTAGAAGGACTGATCCAACTCGACAGCACTTGGCTTGGCACTTGAAGACCAATCAGAAGCAAAGATTAAGCAATGAACTAACAATTGTCAATTAGGCAAGTAATTTGGGCCACAGCATTCTATGTGGATACAACTTTTCAGAGGCGCACCTTCATTTTTTTGTTTCTTCCTCCTTTTTTCCCTCTACTTACATCTATAAAGCCTACACTGTGTGTTGGGCACTGTGAGGCAGCCTGGATCCAAGCACTGCTTTTAAAAGTATTCAGTGATGTCGATACTGTGAACATCAAAGACACAAGGAAAAATGAGCCCAGTAGACAGAAAAATCAAAAACCCAACCAAGTGCCATCAAGTCAATTCCAACTCATAGCGACCCTATAGAGCAGAGTAGAACTGCCCCCATACAGTTTCCAAACATTTGAATTGCCGACCTTTTGGTCAGCAGATTTAACACTTAACTGCTATACCACCAGGGTAGAAGGACCCATATGAGTGGGAGACTACATCAGCAGAACAGAAGAGCTAAGTGGTACCCAGGCACCACCAAAGGCAGCCATGACAGGAAACAAAATGTAGAGTTCCTGGCGTAGGATGAGAAAAAGGGCTGTGCAGATCTAGAACTCTATTAAAAGATCAGACTTGATGGTATGATAATCTGGACGGTCCCCTGGGAACATGGCCCCTAGAGTTGCTCCTAGCCCAAAGCTGAAACCAATACTGAAGCCAACACTTCAGACAAAGAATGGACTGGAGTTGGGAACACAGAGTGATGCATGTGGTATGTGTACTTTATGGTTTAATGTATTTGTGAGGTTGTCCTTCTGGTTTCTTCTTAGAGGGGACAGGAGCTGGTGGAGAGGAGGGCACAAGCGTTGGTTGAGTGGATGCTGGAAGTAAAGAGTGGAAAAGAGAACAGCATGCTGTCAAAGGGTGAGGAGAGCAGATAGAGTTGCAGAGAGGCAGGTCCTCAGGGCTTTGTGTGGAAAATTGGCTTGATTGTAAACTTTCACTTAATCACAATAAAAATTTAAAAAATCATGAGGAACAAAGGAGGCAGAGTCAAGATGGCAGACTAAACACACATCTCCCTAAGTCCCTCTGAAAACCAAGACCTAAATGGATAATTAAAAGGAGCCTTCTGGACATCTAGTTAGCCCTAGGACATGGCATAGGGCTGCTAATTTGGACTTCATACCACTGGAAGGAAAACCTCCTCTCTTTTGCCATCCCCCACTATTGGAGAGTGCTGGCTTTCACAGACCAAAGGTAATTCACCATTTTAACTGTTTTTTCTCTGTTTTAGCTAGCAGGCAGAGCTGGGACTTGATTAGCAGCTAATCTCAGATTCACAGCTGGTGGGATTAGTGGGTGAAATTGCCACATTTTGAGAACCCGGCTGTGAATTCTGTGCATTTTGGCACCTTTGGGCTGTCTTTCCACCTCCGCCATTGAGTAGCCTGTACTGAGGAAGGTGGAAAGGTTGTGTGGGACACCATCTTGTTCCACCAGGAGGTGAAGATAACCATACAGAGGCCTCAGCTGGACTTAATTCCTAGGCTGGGAGGCAGCACCTCCCCAGAGGAGAGCACTTTTCTGGCAGAAAAGCAGGGGTTTACACAATATCACCTATGGCTGGGGCCCAACAGCAGAGGCCAGCAGGGCAGTAGCCTTTCTGTATTTTGAACTAGTTTACAACATTTGGGGCTGGATATAGCGTTGCTTACTTTGCCAGCTGGGAAGAGGGACCTGTAAACCTGAAAACCTGACTGATCCCACCACCTGTGAATCTGAGATTAGCTGCTAGTCAGATACCTTTTACCTCTCATTTTAAGACAGCCTAGAGAAACAACTGCAGTCCAGCCTCACAGCATCTCTCCCAGCCTTTATTGACTCACATGATGCCTCAAAAGCAACAAAAACAGTAACTGAGAAATCACCCGTGGCTTCAGAAGAACCCCAAAAGAAACAACCAAAAAATTTCCCAGATAAAGAAACCTTTCTGAAACTATCAGAAGGTGAATACAAAAGGATTATACAGAGAGTCCTCCTAGACCTTATACAAAATCCAGAAGAGCACAATGGAAAATTAAGCAAGCTGTTCGATCTGATGGAACACCAGTACTTTGAAATCCAACAGATCAAGAGCAAAATCAAAGACATAGAAATTTCAATTCAAAGCCAAGAAAACAGAATGGAACAAACAGAAAATAGACTTTCTGACTTGGAAGACAGAGCTACTGACTCCAGTATCTGTGAGGAAAAATCAGAAAAAAGAAACAAGAAAAATTAAGAAGCATTAAAAAGCATGTGAGACTATTAAGAGGAACAATCTATGATTAATTGGAGTTCCTGAGCAGGATGAGACAACTCAGAACACAGAGAGTATTGTTGCTGAGCTGCTGACAGAAAACTTTCCAGAAATTATGAAAGAAGAGAATGTAGATATCTAAGATGTATATTGAACACCACTCAATATAGATCTCAAAAGAAAGACTCCAATACATATTGTAATCAAACTTAACAAAACGAAACCTAAGAAGAAACTCTTAAAGGCAGCAAGACTCAAAACAAAACTAACATTCAGAGGGAAACCCTGTAGTCTTTCGTCAGATTTCTCAGCAGAAACGATGCTGGCACGGAGACAGTGACATGACACATTCAGTACCTTGAAGGAAAAGAACTTCCAACCAAGAATTATATATCCTGCAAAACTATCTTTCAAATATGAAAATGAAATTAAGATATTCACAGATAAACAGAAACTCAGAGACTTTGTAAAAACCACACCAAAGCTACAAGAAATACCAAAGCCAACTGCCATCGAGTCAGATCCGACTCATGGCAACCCTAGGGGCATGCTGAAAGAATTTCTTGGCTTAGAAGAACAAAAATATTGTGGGAGGCAAAAAAAGTGTTCAGTGGTATTGAGATAAACTCCAGGGCTGTGGTGGTTGTTATCTGCCACCTGGAGCACTTTCCAAACTTGGCATACTGGTGTATTGTTGTTGTTAAGCATCATAGAATCACCTTTGATTCATAGTGACCTCAGATGACATGGTAAAATTGCCCCCATGGGGTTTTCTTGGATATAATCTTTAGAGGAAACAGATCTCCAGATTTTTCTTCCAAGGAGCTACTGGGTGGGGTCGAACCACCAACCTTTCTGTGAGCAGGCATTTATAGAAATTGATAAATACTCCAGTTTCTAAGTAATCTGATCCCATTCCAGTGGGAGACTTCAGACAAATATGGTCTCTATAAACAGCCCCACTTATCTTATTCTTCTCTGGATACTGAGATGCTGGGACAGCAACATCCTAAGAGTGTCTGAGCCTGTATAGTCAGTACATAGTGGTCCTGGGTTGTAACTTCTCACCCATGCAGTTTTGTTCTCTGACATACTCACTGTGGCACACCTAATTAGAGGCAATGTGCTAGGACAAAAGAACAGGCAAGTACAAGAACCTTGCTCTGATTCACAGATGTTTGGTTTGGGGCATCTTTTCTTTCTACAAAAATGGGGATAATAATACCCATCTCACTGCGTTGCTGTGAGGGTTAAATGAGATAAAGAATTCAGAATGTGTATCATGGTGACTGGCACCAAGTAAGGTGGTCAATAAATTTTTATGTACTGTCTTCTCCATGAAGAAAATGGTCATCTTTCCCCCTTCAGTTGTGTCTTTTTATTAAAAGAAAACAGAAGTCATTATAGCAACAAAGAGGAAATACTAAATAATATTCTTCAATCATTATGCTTATGAAGTATGCAGTTGGTTTTCATTCGCTCTTAATTATTGAACCTTCCTGGGTGAAGGTGTTGTAGGAATAGATTCTTATGTGTGTGTGGGTTGTATGTATACATATGTATATATGTGTTGTATATATACATACATAATGTATATATTATATATGATACATAATATCTTGTAACAATTATATATAGATAAATTGTTATATATAACAATTATACGTGTGTGTGTACGTATACATGGAAACCCTGGTGGCGTGGTGGGTTAAGTGCTACATTTGCTAACTGAAAGGTCAACAGTTCAAATCTGCTAGGCACTACTTGTGGAACTGCCCCACTCTATGGGGCAGTTCTACACTTACCTATAAGGTGGCTATGAGTCAAACACGAGTGGATGGCAGTGGATTAATTACCATTGAGTCATTTCCAACTCATGGTGACTCTGTGTATGTCAGAGTAGAACTGAACTTACAGAGTTTTCAGGGCTGATTTTTCAAAAGTAGATCACCAGGCCTTTCTTCCAAGGTATCTCTGAGGAAACTCAAACCTCCAACCTTTTAGTTAGCATCCAACAACATTAAACATTTGTACCACCACCCCTTCCCCTGATAAGATAAAATAAACCGTAAACCTGTTGCTACTGAAACAAGACCAATGGGTCTGTGCCCAGCCTGCAAGAAGCCGTTCTCTCAGAGGCAGTTTTTGAGAGGAGGAATGAGTTTATTTTGCAGGCTAGCAAGAGGGAACTCAGAGATGTCAACTTCAGCTTAAATTATCCAATCTGCATGAGCAATTATAATTGTATACTCATTTATTTAGAGGTGAAGGAAGACAGTAGGCAGGATCAGAAAGTTTTAACTATTCCTAGTTTCTACTGATTGTTTATTATTATGAGGTGGGGCCAAGACTTGGCAAAAAGTGGTCACCAGGCTCAGCAACAGCCAATAATGCACATTTAGTGATTTTGGATTTCCTGGCTTGAGTTTTTCTCTTCTTTGACATGCATTTTCTTTCATTATTGAGAGTGCTCAATAGTTCAGGGTCATTTGTCGGTCATTGTTTTCTGAGCTGGTTAGATCTGAATTTGTCCAAGCTGCCCAGGAAAGCCTGCATAAGTCACTTAGAGGAAGTGAGTGACATGGTAGGGAGGTGACTACAAGTGGCCTGATGATTGATGGTGTATTAATTAGACTTCCCAACCTCAAGGTTCCTGCCACTGTCAGGTTGATTGTAACACATGGCAACCCAATATGTGCAGGGTAGAACTGTGCTCCATAGGGTTTTCAAGATTGCCAGGCCTTTCTTCCATGTTGCCTATGGGTGGGGTCAACCCTCCCTCCTTTTATTTGATAGCTGAGCTCTTCACCATTTGAGCCACCTAACAACTCCTGTGTATCTATGACAGGTCACGGTTGTCTGGCTTCTTTCAATCTTATATGCACTGTAGAAGTAATGTTTACCTATTGTAACAATTTCAATATCAAACAGCATAAAAGTAACTAATTACTAGTCCCCACTTCCCTCTTCTCATTCTTACCCTTTTGGTGTTACCAGTCTAAAAAAGAAGTTGAATTTGAAAATGATTTAATGTAAATCTTCCCATAATTTTTTCATAGACATATGCACAGTATGGGCTTATAACCCAAAAAACCCTGTTCCTGTCAAGTCGATTGCAACTCATAGCAACTCTGTAGGACAGAGTAAAACTTAAAACTGTCCTATAGGGGTCCTAAAGAGTGTTCACTACATTCAAACTGCCAACCTTTTGGTTAGCAAGCAAGCTCCTAACCACCATGTGCCAGGGTTCTGCATGAGCTCATACTATAAATATCATATTTGATAACTCGCTCTTTGCTTCTTCGGCAACATGATACAGTTGTCTTTTGAAGCTGATACATATCGCTCATCTATTTGTTTTCAGTAGCTCCATGGCATTCCACGGGATGGAAATTCTGCTTTCCAACCCTTCTCCTCGCTGTGGTCAGAATTTGCCTTTATAGAAAAATTTAAATACTATTATTTCTACTTCTCCTGGGTTCAGTCCCAGGCCCATGTACCTCATACGTGGCCACCACCTTTCTGTCAGTGGAGGCTTGCTGTTTACCGTGATGCTAAACAGTTTTCAGACCGCAACAGACTAGGAAGAAAGACCTGGTGATCCACTTCTGAAAATTAGTCAATGAAAGCTGTATGGATCACAGCGGTTCCATCCGCAATCATTTTATTCCATTGTGCATGACGTCACCACACACCTAAACAGCGGCTAATAGCACCTTCTGCTTCTTTTGAATGAAGTGGGGGGTAGGGCTTCCAGCAGTTTATAACCAAAGTGTAGGCCAGGCAAAAGTCAAATAAATAATAACAAATTTGATACACCAACTTTATTGGCATTCTTATCACGTACCAGGCACCATAGTGTGGATGTGCAAAGCTAGCTGAGGACCCAGAGACTTGGTCTCTAATCCCAAGTAGCTCACCCAAGCACATGTGATTAAATGTCAAAGCCAGTGTTACAAAGGATTTATCTTAGTGCTGTAGGTCCATGTTGAAATCTGCCTAAAGGTGCCAAGCTGTACTCCAGCCCCAGATTCTATCAAGTTCGTATTAACTCTGCAACAGTTTTGCATAAAAATCCCTTACACGAAGCTTCTTTGTAAACCTTATTTTGAGCAGAAAACAAAAGATACCATTCTCAACTAAATCGGAGAAGTGTTAAATTGCCTTTCTAATGTGGCTGCTAATTTCTCTGATTTATTCACTGTGTGCTCCATACTTTCCTTCCAGAAGCTGAAAGTGAAAAAGTTTTCCCAGAGGAAAAGGATGTTTCTCCTGTCAGTCCTTTGACACAACATTTCAGGGCTGCACTTACAACTAGATACTTAACTGCTTCACAGGGAAGAGCTGGAAGTTACACAAGTTAAATCATAAAATAATGTTTGAAAGCACATAAAACAGAATTCAACAGTTTTTCTTCTCCTTTTTTTTTTGGAGTAGCTATGAAATAGTGTCACCAGAATTGTTTTTTACTCATGGTGATTTTACTGAAAAACTGTGTGAATGTTGTGGCACGCATGAAGCGTGCAGCTTGCTCTGGCTTAAGAAACAAGTTGGCTGTTCAGCTGCAAGGGGCCCAGTTGGCTGACAGCCTCCAGCTGCAGCACTTCAGGACGGGCTTTGCTTGAGTTTTCAGACAAAGCCCAGCTCATTCCTCTGCACCAGCCAATGGCTAAGCACGGCACGGGATGCTAGGGCCTGGCCATTGTGGACCAGACCATCTTTGCTTGGGAGCTCCAGGTAGACCAAGATGTAGTTAGTCTGCCTTGTAATCCTGGTCTCTATCTGACTGATCCTGCTTTCCCCTTTCTTCACTTAATGTCAGATCTGTATCTCAGTCTGTTGTTCTCTCTGTCCAGTCCTGTTCCTCTTTATTGTTCACAGATTAACTACTGGCTTCCTAACTTCCCTTATTGTCTCTTTTCTGGTGAACTTGTTAGACATAAATGCTTTCAAGACAGTAGGAATTCAGACAGAATACTTCTCATTTTGAGTCCCTGGCTTGTTAAAATAATTCTATACCTGACTGTTAATTGCAAGGTGGCTGGTGATTTGAATCTAGGGACAGATTATCCAATAAGCAGGGTAAACATAGGCTTACTTATGCTTACCTACTAATCTGTAGTGAAAAATTTCACATTTTTTTTAACCTCTTCAAAGATTCTGCTTCTAGGTATGGCTGTCATCTGTGTCTCCCTAAATCCCAGAGCAACTTCCTATAGAATTAAAGGGTCTTTTCAAATTTACAACCTCAAGCAGGTTGCTGTTGAGTCAGTTCCAACTTATAGGACATGGTGACCTTGTAGAAATGAGTAGAACTGGCTCGTAGAGTTTCCAAGAAGTGACTGGTGGATTCAAACTGCTAATCTTTTGGTTAACTTGAGATGGTTAACCACAGCACCAATAGGACCCCCAGAATGTTTCCACAAAACCTGGATGGGTTTCCTCGAGGTCAGGAGAGATGGCCTTTGCATGCAATCACTGCCTTTGAGTCAATTCCAACTCACAATGACCTTATATGGCAGAGTAGAACTGCCCTCTGGGGTTTCCAAGGAGCAGCTGGTAGGTTCAAACTGTTGACCTTTTGGTTAGCAACTGTAGCTCTTAACCACTGTACCATCTGATAGGGGCAGGTGACCTAGTAAGTAAGGTAAGCCACGAGCTTACTTGTGCTTGCTTACAAACCTGCAGTGAACAATTTCACATGGTTAACTTCACATGGTTAACTTCACATGGTTAACTTGAGATGGTTAACCACAGCACTTTGATATATTATGGTGAAACCTTTGTTAAAGTATTTGCTGAAGATTAGTTAAGTAAGCACAAGTCAGCCTATTTTTACCTTGCTTGTTGGATAGTCTTCTCTTGTTTTAATCATCTGGAGGTACTTTAGAAGAAAGACCAGATTCCTAAGAGGTCACAGCCGCTGAAAACCCTTGGGAGCACAGTTCTACTGTGATACACGTTGGTCGCCATGAGTCAAAATCAACTCAGTGGCAGTGGGTTAGTTGGCCACACCTGATTTTGAGGACTGAAATACTTCAGCATACACCCCGCTTCCTGGATGTTCTTGCACCAGTCTCTGCTGAAAATAAGTTATGAGGCTTCCAAAGTGAAACCGACTGTTTCATTTCAATTATTCAGCTGAGGCACAAATAAAAAACTAACCTGAAAAACACAAACTCATACTCTGAAATTTCATTCCAGTTACCTAAGCTATTTCTAAGGAGTAAGGGAAGGAACTTATTTTAGTATTCCTTTTATACTTGATATCAACTGATTAGAGCCAAGACACCGTAGGTACAATGAGAGAACACTATTTCAATTTCTGCCACTTTAATCACAGTTTCACTTAGAGCATTATTCTTCTTGCTAAGACGCTTTCCCTTGTGATTCCACAGACTGAAAGGGAAGAAGGTAGTAAATAATTGCATTCTTGCTGTTGCAGGAGAGTTTGGAGAGGTATACAAGGGACGTTTGAAACTACCAGGCAAGAGGGAAATCTACGTGGCCATCAAGACCCTGAAGGCTGGCTACTCAGAAAAACAGCGTCGGGACTTTCTGAGTGAGGCCAGCATCATGGGCCAGTTTGACCATCCCAACATCATCCGCCTGGAGGGAGTAGTCACCAAGAGCCGGCCCGTCATGATCATCACAGAGTTCATGGAGAATGGTGCTTTGGATTCTTTCCTCAGGGTAAGAGTGCCTCAGGGGCATTGCTGATGTCAGCACCCTGGACAGTGGTGAGGAATGGCTATTATAAGAATACATGTGGGAATAACCAGCCCTTTAGAAGAATCACTTGATGAAATGTGAGTAGGGCACTGGAGATGTTAATAATATTAACAAAGATTTGTTGCTAAAAGGAGAGAACAGAGCACACCCTGTGGGAGGATGACATGCAGTAGGGCCTCGATAAATGTCTGTCAGATGAATATGGATGGATAGTTGTTGTTAGCTACAGTCAGGTCAGCTGTGACTCATGGCAATACCATGTACAACAAAATGACATGTTGCCTTGTGTTGCACCATCTTCGCAGCTGTTAGTGTGCTCACGTCCATTGTGCGGCCTCATCCTCCAGCCTTATGTCTGACAATATTCTGTTGTGATCCATGTGTTTTCCTCAGCTCACTTTTTGAGAGTGGATTGCTAGCCCCGTCTTCCTAGTCTATTTTAGTCTGCAAGCTCCACTGCAGTGTGTCCGCATGGGTGACACTGCTGGTATTTGAAATACCTGTGGCATAGCTTCATCATCACGGCAATACAGAAACCATCATAGTACAACACGCTGACAAATGGATGGGGTTGAATGAATGGAGTAAGCAAAGAGTGGTCACTGGTGTCTGCATGAATCACACAGATTGAGGAGTCTTTCAGCTGCTACATAGCCACGTGTAATTCAGGCAGACGCCAGTGGATATTCTCTGCCCCTGCTTCAGCCAAGTTACCCTCCTAGCCAACCCTTTGTTGGCAGTTCAGAGAGAGCTGGGGTTGCCCTTTTCTGATACCTGGGAAACCTACTTTCTGAGGACACACTTCTGACTGAGAAAGAAAATACTGTCACAAGCATCCATAAATCTTTTCCAGTGCTGATGAAATTGTTACATCCAGACAACCCGCGGTAGAGAAGGGATGTACCCAAATACATCTGAGATTGCTGCCAGAATGTGCCCCGCATGGAACCTGGTCCTTAGTGGAACCTACTATGTAATGGGTCACTTGTATTTGAACTTTCTTAGTATGGTCTTATAACTCCCACCAAATTATTAGGTTGGACTATGAAAATAAGCTCCTTGTGGCCCACCAAGGGGATTGGACAACTTGCTAATAATGCAAATAAAGTGTATGACATACTTGTAGGGGTGGGACCATGAAGGTAAGGTAGATAGAACCTTAACAAGGGGGTTGGTCAGTTTTGCTATCCCATTAGGTTTAAAATGAGCCATCCCAGAGGTGGAAAGGGGGATCTTCACAATGACTAAGAAGAAGAGATGGAAGCAGAGCTTGTCTTTTGGATCCAGGGTCCCTGTGCTGAAAACCTCTCCAAACCAGGAAACAGAAAGAACCGTAACACGAGATGGCAAAAGATGGCAAGAAGCAGTGGCAGAGAAATGGCAGTAGCAGAATCAGGAGACCAGTGTGAGGTGGTGAAGTGGGCTTCCTGGCCTGTGCAATGAGGCAGTTACAGTGGCTATACTGTTTCACAGAGCAAGAGAGCTAAAAGCGTCCAGACATGAGGCTGTTGAGTATGACCTCACAACTATGAGTATGGTCTATGAGTTCTGTGTGGCCATTGTTGTGAATTATTCAACCCAGCAGACAGAGTGCTGTGCGAGAACCAGGTGGTGTCAGAACTGGTAAAAAGGTTGGAGGATGGAGACAGGCCTGAGCTCCATCTCATAGGAATCGGCCTCAGTGTGTTAGTTTTGAGTCTCCTTCCCCAGTGTGAAGTTAGAGGAGGTTGGACATAAATATTACACCTTTTTTTTTTTTTACAGTTGGAACCTTTTTTATTTCTACAGAGCATCACAAAGCACTTAGCAAAAGGGTGTGTAACAGTGGTCAGGATGCTGCTGTCCAGACAGTAGGAGACTCAGAGGAGAAGGTCAAGGGAACAGCATCAAGGACTAGGGTATAGCATCCTGAGCAAGGACTTGCTACCGTGTAGCATGCTACCCACATTGCCAAACCTATCAAGTCATGAGTATGGCTGCGCATTACATTACAATTCAACTTCTGTGAGGTGACTGCTCTGGGCAGGCTCTGTGCTAGCTGCCAAGCTGGTAGAGATGAAAGGACCATTCCTCTAATGCTATGTAACAAGTCATCCCAAGACTTTGGCATCACTTAACACAGCAACGGAAGCCCTGGTAGCATAGTGTTTAAGTCTGTTAACCAAAGAATTGGCAGTTAGAATCTACTAGGTGCTCCTTGGAAACTCTATGGTGCAATTCTACTCTGACCTATAGGGTCACATGAGTTGGAATCAACTCGAAGACAGTAGACTAACACAGTAACAGCCATTTATTTTGCTGACAGATCTGCAGTTTGGACAACACTAGAGGAGGTACCTTCTCACTTTTCAAAGAGTCATCAGTTGGGGCAGTGAAAGGCTAAAATAATCAGAAGGCTCACTCACACATATGTAACTGGTGGTTGATACTCTTTGTCAGCTAGAATATCTCCATGTGGCCCACTTGGGCTTCCTCTAAGAAAGATGGGTTCCAAGAACAAGCCTCCCAAGGGGAGAAAGCAGAAGCTGTGTTCCCATATGTGACCCAGTCTTAGATGTCTCATAGTGAGCTTCCGCTACAGTTACAGGCTCACTCAGATTCAAAGGGAGTATCTCAGTCATCTGGTGCTGCTATAACAACAGTACCACAAATAGTGGTTTTAAGAGAGATTTATTTCCTCACAGTAAAGTAGGCTAAGAGTCCAAATTCAGTGTGTAAACTCCAGGAGAAGACTTCTGTCTTGGCTCTGGAGGAAGGTCCTTGTCATCAGTGTTCCCCTGGACTAGAAGGTTCTTAGGCAAATAGACCCTGAGTCCAAAGGACACGTTCTTCTCCCAGCACTGTATTCTTAGTAGTCTGAGTTCCCCAACTCGCTGGTTGATTCCCTTTCTTCTATATTTCCCAAGAGGTTGCCTCAAAGCACAATACAGTTGTAAATTAAGTCCTGCCTGGCTAAAACTACTACTGCCATCCTTTTTCATTAACATCACAGAGGCAGGACTTACAACATACAGGAGCACCACACAATACTGGGAATCATGGCTTAGCCAAATTGCTGCACATGCTTTTGGGGGGACACAATTCAATCCATGATGGTTAGGAAACAGGTCCCATGTTTTAACAGGAGGCCAAGCCCCAAAGTCTTCTTACTTATATAGAATGAGAGATATTTTTACAGCCCTCATAGAGAATTCAGTCTGCCATGGATCTAATCCTTCTGCCCAAGGATCTTGGTGCACAAAGGCTCTAGCAATCTTCTGGCTATGTAATACATTTTTTGTTTTCATGAGTGGAGGAAAAAGGTATCATAAGAGATATCATAAATTAAGGCAAACATAAGTCTTCCTTGGCATCAGGAAAGGCTTCAAAGATGAGCGAGCAAGTCATCTGATACTGAATAATGAGGAATTTGCCAATCAGGTACAGAGCCAGGCAGCTGGACAGAGAGGACAGAGTGTACAAAGATAGAAAAGGGTTTTTTGGTAATCTCTCAGCAGCTGCATGGTGGCTCCTGAGTTCAGAAGCAGAGCTTTAGGGACCACAATGTGGAAGGGACTCTGGGAGATGCATTTAGGACCTGCATTTGCACAGTGTTGAAAGTTTGCCAGGCAAGGTCACTGTCATGCATATCATCAGCAGCTGTGGCTTTACTGATGTACTACTGAAACTACCCCTACACAGCCCCCTTGAGCACATGAGTTTTCATCTTGTGTTTTGAAACCCCGGTGTCTAGCACAAGGTTGTTATTGTTGATAGTCATTAAGTTAGCTCTGACTCACATGCATCTTATTATATATATATATATATATATAATAAATGAATGAATTCTTGCACCATCTTCAGGATCGTTAGTATATTGGAGTCCATAGTTGCAGCTGTTGTGTCAGTCCATCTCCTTGAGGGTTTCCCTTGTTTCCATGGGACCTCACTTTACCAAACATGAAAAATCTTATTGTTTATAACACGAGGAGTCCCTGGCAAATGCTGCTTGAATGAATAACATGAACAAGCATTTCTGAAACAAAAGTAATGGGGGTGGCCAGAGAGATCTAGTTATCATGCCTACGTATGATCTCTTTCTCACTGTCTTTGGGGCCACAGCTGTAATGTGCAAGGTATAGCGCACGCTTTCCTGGGAACATTCATTCATGATCGGAGATCTCAGGAAGACAGTCAAATAAAAAAGAATAGAAGACAATGCTAGACAAACAAGTACTTTTTAGAACCAGCCTCAAGCTTCTTTCAGGAGCCATTTATTTCCTACAGCTCACCTGACTGTACTTCCCAGGAAGCCACAACCTGATATGGGACTGATTAGACTCCCTCCTGGAACATGCAAGGGGCAGAGTGATTCATTCTCAAGAACCTACAGAAAACCCAAGCCTCTCATCATTGCTCCTCACAGAAACTATTTCCATTTGGGGCTCCAGGCATGGAGACATGTTGGACATCAGTGTTTTCCACAATGGTGAGGCCCAGCTTTCCAACCAAGACTGAAGCATAAGTGCAGAAATGAGAGAAGGGTTAGCAGGAAAGGAGAGCGGGAAGAACTGAGATGAGAGAGGGAGCAGTGAAGCATTTCTGACTCCTTGCACAGCATGGAGACAGGTAATCTATAAATCTAATTTTAGCCTTACTACCAAACCCTGGAGCATAGCAACATTAATTGATGTATCTGCTGCTTGGTAAAATTGAAAAGTAGGTCATCAGTTCAGTTCTGCAGGGTCCATCTTCTGGGAAGAAGGATAATTTTAGGATCTCTATTCAGAGAAGAAAGACAATTTGTGGGACTGTTTCTTCCCTCAACTCAGCCCTTTATGCTTGATGTGGTATCTTTGGAGAGTGGCCAAAGATCCAGCCCTGGGTCAGCATCCGAGAGGGTCTGAGCATCAGGAAACTAGCCAGCAGGTTCAGCATGGATTCTCACGGTCCATTCAGTGTTCCTCATCTATTTCAGATCTCAGAATCCCTCACATTCCACAGAAGTTAGAAACACCAGGATTCTTTAACCATATGTTCAGTAGATTCATGTCATGGATTGAATTGTGTCCCTCAAAAAACTATGTGAAGCAATTTAGCTGGACCATGATTCCCATCCAGTATGGTGGTGTTGTCCTCCATTTGGTAATGTTCCTATGTTGTAAATCGTAATCTCTACCTGTGGCTAATAGGGCAAGACTGGATTATGTTAGAGAAGATTAGAGTGGGACTATGACAGCCTTACCAAGGTCGCCTCCTGATCCAATATAAAGTGAATTTCCCTGGATTGTGGTTTGCACTACCTTTTATCCTATAAAAGAGTAAATGAAAGCCAATCAAGCAGAGAATTGGGAACCTCACACCACCAAGATAGTAGTGCCATGAGCAGAGTTTGTCCTTTGGACTTCAGGTTCCTGTGCAGAGATGCTCCCAGACCAAGTAAGGGAAGACTGAACTAACAGAGAAAGAAAGCCTTCACCTGGAACTCACACCCTGAGTTTGGACTTGCAGCCTACTACATTATGAGAAAATATTTTTTCTTTGTTGAAGCTATCTCCGTGATAATTCTGTTACAGCATCACTGGATGACTAAGACAGTTCATTATTATCTTGTTGTGTTGTTGTTGATTTTTTAATGACTAAGCCATAGGCTACATAGCATACAAATCCATAATTAAATGTTTACTTCTTGGCACTAGAACCTGAGGGATAGAATATGGTCACTCTTCCATAATCTGAGGAATAACTCCTGAGTGCACACTGAACCTTGGTCAATGTCCCATGGCTTAGCTAAAGAAGTCAACACATTCCATAAGGCTTTCTGGCCTAAATTTAGTCTTATGGTCAACTGATGGTTCATTTGCAGATGGTCATAAGTGGAAGACTCTTAGAAGTCACTGACTAATGACAAATGGGGATATTTCTCATCCCCCCGTGTCCAGTGGGAAAGTTCATTCATAGACTGAGGCCAGAGGACAGCAGCCCATTTGTCAGAAAGACAGTATCATATTGGAAGCCCTAAGACCAAGAGTCCACTTTGGGCTCTGCTCTGAGTCACCCTGTGGCCTTTAGCAAATCTGTTAACTCAATTTCCCAATCCATAAACTACAGGCATTGAGCTGGATGATCTTGAAAGGGCTCTTTCAGTTAAAAAAAAAAAAAAAAATCCATGACTTGTTCTCTTCAAACAAATCAAATAAAGATTCATTTCCTCAAGTGGATTTGTCAATGAAAGCTGAAATGCCTAAATCCTTTCTGTCTAATGTAAGGGCCAGCAAGTAGTTCCAGAGCATTTGCAGCAAAGCAATTTCAGCAGAAAGCACTTCATGAAGGGAAGAAAGTTTCAATCACTTAACTTCACCTAGGCCTGTATTTCTTCTGATGTCTGCAGTGTTTTTACCTTGAGCTCAGCAAGAACCAACGGAGGCTTACAGAGGCCAAGGGAGGCCCTGAAGTTATCAAGAAATTTGGGATTTCTTCTGCCTTATTCATCTTTGTATACTCGCGTTCGTATTTCTGGAGGTGCTAATGGTTGAGCAGGTAATTTGATAGAATAATGTGGAAAAGGATAGCAAGAATGGTAGCGCAACTTGAAGAATACAACCAGTGTCATTAATTGGACATGTAAAAATTGTTGAAATAGAATGAGAACTAGACAAGAATGCCCACTCTCGCCAGTTCTATTTAACATTGTACTAGAAGTTGTAGCCAGAGCAATTAGACAAGACAAAGAAGTAAAGGGCATCTGCAGAAGTAAAAATCTCCTATTTGCAGATGATATGATTATATATGCAGAGAATCCTAAAAAATCCATAAGTAAAGTACTCGAACTAATAGAAGAATTCAGCAAAGTATCAGGATATAAGATAAACGTAAGTAAATCAGCAGGATTCCTTTATACCAACAAAGAGCTCATCAAAGAAGAAGTCACCAAATCAATACCATTTACTACAACCCTCAAGAAGATAAAATACTTAGGAATAAATCTAACTAGAGAAATAAGAAACCTATACAGAGAGAACTACAAGACCTTACTGAAAGAAATCAAAAGAGGCTTACATAAATATAGAAACTTACCCAGCTCACGGATAGGAAGACTTTCATTGTGAAAATGTCTGTTTTACCCAAAGCAGTCTACATATGCAATGCAACTCCGGTACAAATTGTAGTGACTTTTTTAATGAGATGGTGAAGCAAATCACCAACTTTGTTTGGAAAGGGAAGAAACCCCGGATAAGAAAAGCACTACTGAGGAAGGAACAAACACAGTGGGGAGCCTCAAACTACCCGACCTTAGAACCAATTACACTGCCACAGTATCCAGCCTGGTACAGGTACAAAAAGAGACATACAGACCAATGGAACAGAGTTGAGATCCCAGACATGCCACCATCCTCTAATGAACAGCTGATATTCGACAAAGGGCCTAAGATTGTAAATTGGGGTAAGAAAAATCTTTTTAACAAATGGTGCTGGTGAAATTGGGTATCCATCTACAAAAAAATGAAACAAGACTGTATCTTACACCTTACACAAAAACTGACTCAAATTGGATAAAAACCCACTGCCATCAATAAAAGACCTAAATATCAAACCTAAAGCAATAAAGTCATGAAAGAAAAGATAGGGTCAACAATGGAAGTTTGAATACACAGCTTAGACAGACTTCAAAATCTGACAAACAAAACTCGATCAACAGAAAATAGATAAATCTGAACTACTAAGAATCAAACACTTTGGCTCATCCAAAGACTTAATCAAAAGAATTAAAAGATCACCTACAGAATGGGGAAAAGTATGTGGCAACTACATGTCAGACTAATATCTGATCTCCATAATCTACAAGGCACTGTTAAACATCGACAAGAAAAAGGTAAATAACCCAAATAAGCAATGGGCAAAGAGGGTGGACAGCTACTTCATCAAAGAGGACATCCAGGCAGCCAAAAGACACATGAGGAAATTCTCACATTCCTTAGCTATCAGGGAATTCCAAATCAAGACTACAGTGAGATACCATCTCACCCTACAAGATTGGCCATGATCCAAAAAACACAAAACAATAAATGCTGCAGAGGCTGTGGAGATATTCAAACTCTCCTACACTTGTGCTGGGATTGAAAAATGGTACCTCTTTGGAAAGCAATCTGGTGCTTTCTCAAAAAGCTGGGAATATATATACCATTTGATCCAGTAATCCCACTGCTTGGAATATAGCCTACAGAATCAAGGGCAGTCAGATGAACCAATACATGACACAAATATTTATTGCAGTACATTCCATAATAGCAAAAAGATGGAATCAACCCAGATTCCCACCAACAGATGAATGGATAAACAAATTATGGTACATATACTCAGTGGAACACTATGCAATGATACAGAACAATAATGATGTTCAGAAGCATCTGATAAGCTGGCTTCAACTGGAAGACATTATGCTGAGTGAAATCAGTCAGCAGCACAAGGGCAAATATTATACGAGACCCCTACTATAAGGGCTTAAACATTGATTCATGTACAGAAGAAAAGACTCTTTGGCCACTGCAAGGGAGAGAGGGAGGGAGAAGGCTGGTCATAGAATAAATAGTTTATAGAAATTTAGCTAGGTGAAAGCAGTGATAGCACACACCAGAAAGAAGCTCAGCTTGGCTGGACTTCACCATAAACTGAACACTCTTCTAATCTTAACCCCAAATGGCAAGGATAGAATAGCAGGGCTGAGGGTCTGAGGCCTATGCGCTCATGGGATTTTGAGGCCAACTGGCATAACTAGCCTATTGCTAAAGGAGTCTTCTGCACCCCATATTGGTGAGTGGCGTCTGGGGTCTTAAAAGCTAGCAAGCTACCATCTGAGGTACACTGAGTGATCCCAGCACATGCGAAATGGACGATTACCAAGAACAACAAAGACATGAGGGAAAAAGACCCCAGGAGACAGAAAGACCCATGTAATCAGGTAACTTTGTCAACATGTGACCAGAAGAACTACCACAAAGACAGCCATGATGGGGCACACAGTGTTGAGTCCCATTGGCAACACTAGCAAAAGAGGGATGCACCTCAAGAACTCCACTAAAAGATCACAGTTGATGGTCTGGGAGCCTGCAGGTTCCCATGGGAGCATGGCCCCTAGACCTGCTGCTGCCACTGACCAGAAAACATTACTGAGCTCAACTCTTCAGACAAGAATGGACTGGACTCAGGGTGACAATGTGACCACATGGTGTGTGTACTTTATAGTTCTGTGCATCTATAGGATGCTGTCCTACTGACCTCTTACTAGAAGGGAGAAGAGAGGGTGGAGAGGAGGGGACAGGAGCTTGTTAAGAGGATATGACATATATAGAACAAAGAGGAGGAATGTGCAGTCACCAGCCAAGGAGAGCAGAAGGAGCTGTAGCTAGGTGGGTGTGCAAATTTAATTTGGATTGTATACTTTTACTTAATTGCAATAAAAAAAATTGTTGAACTAAGGTATCTTTGATAATCTTTATGAAACTGATGAAAGAGAAACAGTTGCACATATCAGAGAATCTTAGTATATTTATATCCTTCAGTTTCACCAAGATTATGAGTTCAATGGGCAAGACCCTATCTTGTCACAAAATATATCCCCCCCCCCCCCAGATCCTAAGCAAAATTTGTGTCCCATTTCAGGGTTATCATTTTCCAATGAAAAAGCCACTGGAGATGAGTTACAAGACTCAGATAACTGAGTATCATATTTGTGGCACACATACAACTACTTTCTATTGTTTTGGTCATAGCAGACATTGTTAATCAATCACAGCTCTCTTTCCTGCAAAGCTTGCACATAGCTTTCTTCGCCACACAGCATTTGAGGCAGCCATTACCAATTGATCAGAGATGAACTGTCAGCAGAGAAGCAATTTGCTGTTCCAGAGTTACATTCTTGTTATAATTCAAAACCACGTAGAGTGATTTAAGGTTTACCGCTTAAACTTTCTGGACCTGCTTCGTCTTCTCAATGAATAGAATACACTATTGCCTGCCTTGACTACTGTCAGAACTATCTTTAAAGATCAAAACATATCCTGTGAATTATAACTTGCCATTCAAAAGTCAAGTAATGGAAGAAATCAATGTTTGTTGATAAATTGATCCAAACTTTTAAGCCTACATCATTAGGACCAATCTTCCACTACCACAGCTCAGGGGACTAGTATAGATGATGAATTGTGGAGTTTGGAAAACACTGTGAACTGAGTCCTCTAACGACAGTGGTTCCCAGGTAAGTATGAGAAGCCTCCAGTGTGGGCCTCAAGGGTTCTCACTCGGTTTCCCTCACTGAGCTTAGAGGAAATGTAGGAGAACTGACTTGTGAGACAAAGTGGCCCTACTGCTAATACAGCCATTATTGCTGCTGGCCTAGTATACCTGGAACGTTGAGCTAAATCCCTTCACATGTATTGTCTCATCTGAACTCCACTGAAACCTTATGAAGAATGGATGCTATGTCTTTATTTTACAGATGTGGAAATCAGTCCTCTGGGGGTTGAATAACTTATCCACAGTCTCACAGCAGAGTCTGAATCCATCCCAGGTTTGCTGCCTCCAAAGTCTAGACTTTGAACCACTTCTTACCCTTTGTTGACCCCAGAAAGTATAAGCATGACTGATCTAAAATTGAAAACAATTCAAATAATAAAGCATGTCTTTGCTAGTGGCACAGTGATTAAATGTTAGGACTTCTAACCAAAGTGGTTAGCTGTTTGAATCTACCAGGTTCTCCTTGGAGGTCTCTGTGAGTCAGAATCCACTTGATGGCCCTGGGTTTGGATGTTTTGGGTGGGGTGGGTGGTACAAATGGGTAGCATGCTTGGCTGCTAACCAAAAACCAAGAGTTTCAAGTCCATGCAGAAATGTCTCAAGAGAGGTCTGGTGATCTACTTCTGAAAAATCAGCCATTGGAAAACCTCTGGAACATATATGGGATTAACTTGATGACAACTGGTTTGATTAAGGAGACTTAAATGACTTAAATCAAAAGCATAGACACATTGCTACATAGGCTTTCAGGATCCTTCCTTCCTGAAGTTTTCTGGGACCCACCGTCAGAGCCCTCTCGAAAATGTATTTACAAGCCCACTCCTTTAAAAACATTTTCATTTTTTTTTAAACCGTACTGTTGCCTAAACTCAGAGAGCAAGTAACAGACTGAAATACAAGATACAACTCGTGTGACTGCAGGTTGAGGTACATTTTTATAATATACAGGTTGCAGGACAGCAACTTCCAGGGGAAGTGGATTCCTGGAGACAGATACTTGGAGGAAGTTAAGGGTGCTACCAAAGCCTAGCTAACTTCTTGAGAAGGTGTTGGTTGAAATTCATTAGTGAAAAGGAAGATTTTCATCACTCACTGCATATCCAGCTCCTGCAGATAGACAACATGTGCTGAGTGTCAGGGAGAGTTTTCAGAAAGCTGTTCTGCACTTTCTTTTGGAGTTGATTGGCAAAAAAAAAAAAAAAGTGTTGCAGATAAAGCATTTAGGGAAAATTGGAGGGTGGTTAAAATTTGCTTTAGAAACAGACTGGAACCTGTGGTGTGTCAGACCCTGGGTGTTTGGGAAGCCTTCCTCCGTTAGGGATCTCGGTGCCACTTCTCCCTCTCATTCAGCTGAACAGAGTACAGAACCCCCAGAACACAGACCCAGGCTTGCAGTTCGTCAACTAATGTTAACATTTTGGGGCTTTTTAAACATCAGGTTTTCGCTAGTAAAACAGGGTATTTTATCCAGGGTATTTTCTTTTTCTTTATTTACATTTAGGTAGAAAATGCTTTTTTCTACTTTTGCATTTGAAAGGTCACCGTTGGCTTTAGCCTAGGCTATGGTGGCGTAAGGTGATGATGTCCCCAGTCCCTTGGGGATCTCAACTGCCATACTAAGGTCTTTTAAGATTTGCCTTAACACAAGCATAAATTATGTGTTTTGTACATGTCTAAATGTGAGACTGTATGAAATGCATTGTGTAACACCTAGCATACAGTAGGTGTTAATAAACAACAGATCCTCACACTGTTCATGGCTTCTGCATTTCACATGAGGACCATGTAGAAAAGGATGTGGCTATCTTGCCCACTGCCTGTGTCCAGGAGAGGGTTGACTAGACCCTGAAGTTCTGCACACTCCCACCTCCCCTCCGATCAGCATGAGCTCTGCAGAGCAGCGCTTATAGCCCTTTAGGGAGCAGCTGGTTCTGGACTAGGTCAGGAAATCTGTCCTTGGCAATGGGTACAGAGCCAGGTTCCAAGAATTTGGGGCATGCAAGAAGAAGGTGGAGACTCATTCACCAAAGAGTCTTTCATCCAGGAACAAGTTGTACACCTGACTGCTGACTGGGAAGAGGGACTCAAGGAGGAGCAGGAATGACTCCACTAGGAGAGTCTGCACGTCAGATGCTGTGCCACAGACTTCTCTTGCTCTGCTAATGCTAATGATCTTCAGAGGTAGATATTGTGTAGCCCTATATAAAGGCTGACAGTACTAGTATCATTCAAGGGAGGTACCCTACGTTAAACTTGGGAAACAGGAAACATAACTTGATTGAACTTGTGCTGTCTATGTTAACAGTCTTAGGACTGAGAATACTGTGGTGACCATAAGATAGAAAGTTCTTGTCCTCAAAGTGCTTGGAGTCAAGCAGGAGAAACAGATAGACAGAAAGGCACACACACACATACACACATGTGCAGTTAAAACTTACATGTGCTGAAAAGAAACATAAGAGCGTGCACTGGAAAATAGTACTAAGAAAGTGCTAATTACATTTGAATGAGACAGTGGTGGTTCCTTGGTAGAACTTTTGCCTTCCATGTGGGATGAGGTCCAAAACGCACTGCCGTCAAGTCAAATTCAACTCATAGTGACCCCATAGGTGAGAGTTGACCTGCCCCATAGAGTTTCCAAGGAGTGTCTGGTGGATTTGAACTGCCGACCTTTCGGTTAGCAGACGTAGCACTTAAACATTCTGCCACCAGGGTTTCCATGTGGGATACCCAGGCTCAATTCCTAGCCAGTGCATCTCAGGCATAGGCACCACCCTTCTGCCAGTGGTGGCTTATGTATTGCTGTAATGTTCAACAAGTTTCATTGGAGCCTCCAAACTAAGGTAGACTATGAACAAAGGCCTGGTGATCTACTTCCAAAAAAATCAACCGCTGAAAACCCTATGGATCACAATGGTTCCATCCCCTCGTGTGTAGTGTGGCGTCATGAGTCAGAAGCCATCTCAACAGGAGCTAACAAAACAGCAACAAGTATATTTAAGGAAGGCAATGGTTTAGAGAAGGCCTTACTAAGTACCGTTTAAGCTGAGACCTAAAGGGGGATAGATGTTGATCATGAAGGAAAAGAACATTCTAGGCAGAGGAAATGGCGTAGAGGAAATGGCTTGTGAAAAAAATTGAATGATCATCAGAGGCCTTGACCTAGGAGTAAGGAGTACAGTGGTATAAGGTGAGATAGTTCCTGATCTCGGGGACTCCCATGAGCCATGCTAAGGAGTTTAGAGGCTTTCCTTAATATAATGGGAGGCTATTAAAGAGTTTTTAGCCAAGGAGTGACATGATCTGTTTTATGTCTTAAAAACAGTGCTCTGGCTGTCATGTAGCAAATGGATCATAGGGGCCAAGTTCGGGAAGGCTGTTAAAGATGATTGATGACAATGACTTGGTTAGAATGTGGCAGTGGAGATAGAGAAGAGTAGATGAGTATGAGGCATAATTTGAAGATGAAATCTACAGAGTTTGGCAAAGAGAAGAGTGTAGACCCTTCAAGACGAGTAATGGTGATAGGAGGGTGGAGGGTTGGAGTGAGGAAAGGAGGGAGCAAGGGAGGACAAGCGGTGAGCAACTTGGCCTGAGTCTTATAGAGGCTCATAAGCAGCTGGGCCATGGTACCTTCCTTTCTGCTTAACCACTGAAGCCCATCTTGATGTTGATGCCTTTTGTGTCTTACCACAGCAAAATGATGGGCAGTTCACAGTGATCCAGCTGGTGGGTATGCTCAGGGGCATTGCTGCTGGCATGAAGTACCTGGCTGAGATGAATTATGTGCACCGGGACCTGGCTGCTAGGAACATTCTGGTCAACAGTAACCTGGTGTGCAAGGTGTCCGATTTCGGACTTTCCCGCTACCTCCAGGATGATACTTCAGACCCTACCTATACCAGCTCCTTGGTAAGTCCTCTTGGTATTCTCAGGTAAAAAAATGTGACTTGAGTAAAAGGTGGCTGCACATAGCTGGGGACCTATGGTAGGGCAGATAGGACCTGGACCCATCTCTCCACTGGGGGAAACAGATGTTGAGAAAAGCGATAGAAGCTAATTGTCCAGGCAAGCAGCTAGGATGAGAGAAGACGTGAGTTTCTACTGAGAAGCCTTGGTGTTCCTTGGCTGGAGGGAAGAAGATATCCTGGAAAAGATGATTTTGGGAAATCTAGAATTAGAGAGTGGCAGCCGAGACAAGTGTCCTCAGGGAGCAGGCTACAGGTATGCTTCAGGCCGTCAGCCTCCAGTTAGGTTGGACACTGTGCCACCAGAAGACTCTTAGAAGTCCTCTTTAACCCCTACATTGTTCTAGATTGCCGTAAGTTCGTCTACTTGATGATTACGTTTCAGTTTCTATTTTCTGCTCCACTTTCCCTCGCCACCCAAACGTGCTCTCATATTCTATGTCCACTACCTGCTTCACACAGTTCAGCTTAGTGGTTTCACCAGCTCCTCAAGCTTAGAAGATTCAAATAGAACTCTTGATTTACCCTCCGGTATCTCCTCCCCAACCTCTGCATTTCAGTAGTTGCCACCACTCAACTAATGATGAAAACCAAAGAATCATCTTGTTATCTCTCTGTGCCTTGATATCCATGCTCAATCTTTACCGATTCTGCCTGCTATATAATTGGTGGCTTTGTTACTGTCTCTGCTGACCCCGTCTTATCTCACAGCACCTTCTGTCTCACTTGGACATTTGCAGAAGTGTCCTACCAGGTCTCCTTGGTTTCTTCTTGTTGCTTTACCTCTGTTTCCACCAGCACCCTAAGTGATTAATCTACCTACCTACCTACCTACCTTTAAATCTCTAAAAGTAGTATGTGGTTATTGTTATTATTGGAATCAAAACAATACCCAGAAGTAAAAGGAAACGAGCAAATAGTAAATTGCAGTTCCTCTGAGGCAGGAGTTGGCAAACTTTTTCTTCAAGGGCTGGAGAGTAAATATTTTAGGCTTTGCTGGCCACGAGGCAAAAATCAAGGATATTTTGTAGATACTTATATAAACATTTAAAGAAGTAAAGACCGTTCTTTAAATAGGTTCACACTGTGCCCGTAATTCTGGATCATGTGTGTCGTAGGTGTTCTAATTGCCAGATTGCTTTTCTGAATGTTTGTAAATAGTCCCATTGCACCAGGAATGCATGGATGCCTGTTTGTTTTTCAGCATCCTCACCAGCAGTGGATGTGATCAGCCATTAAAAATTTGCCAAACAAAGGATGAGAAATGATACCTCATTATGTTTTTGTTTATATTTCCAACTAACTGCTATGGATGTTAGTGTCTTCACACAGTTACTGGGATTTCCATCAATTGTTTCTTCCATTAATTGTACATGTCTTTACTTTGTTTCTATTGGATTGTTTGTTGATTTCTTGGAAATTTATAGGAATTCTTTATATTAGGGATTTAACTCTTTGCCTGCCATAGTTAGCTGCCTCCATCTGTTGTTTTTTTAATACTATTTTGATACACTTTGGTTTGCAAAAATGGATAATATTTATACAATCAAAAAGATCTATCATTTCCTTATCTATCTTTCCTTATCCAACTTTTTTCCTTCAGTTCTCCTTACTCCACATTTGTAGTTTGTAAGTTTACCTATACTATTTTTATTGTTTTTGTCGTGTATCTAGAAATTTAATGCCTGTGAATTTGCTTATTTTCCCCATCATTTTAATGAACAATTTAAAACAGCATAAATTACAGGAAGGTCGAAAAAAATGTACAGAGAACAAGCATGTGTCTATACTCACCACCTAGAGTCTAAAATTAATATTTTGTTATATATGTTTTATTACATAACCATCTATTTATCCATTCATTAATCCATCTTATTTGAGGTTTTTTAAATTTTTTTATTGTTATCAAAAATACTAGAAAGATGTTTATCTATGTTTTATTAACTATGCAGTAATAATAAATTCTAGATAATGTTGTGAAGAATGGGAACTCTAAAGCATTTAATTGTGCTCATGTAGAACCTGTGCATAGATAGAGGGAGCCATTGAAAAGGACAAGAAATACTGTGTGGTTTAAAACCAGGAAAAATGTGTGTCATGGTTATATCTGTTCACCATACTTATTCAAACTGTATGCTAAGCAGACAATCCTAGAAGCTAGACTATAGAAAGAATAACATGGTGTCAGGATTGGTGGAAGACTCATTAACAACCTGTGATATGCAGATGACAACCTTGCTTTTCGAAAGTGAAGAGAATTTAAAGCACTTACTGATGAAGATCAAAGACTACAGCCTTCAGTATGGGTTACACCTCAACAAACAAAAATTCTCACAACTGAAACGATAAGCAGTATCATGAGAAATGGATAGAAGATTGAAGCTATCATGGGTTTTATTTTGCTTAGATCCATAATAATAATATCCATGGAAGAGCAGTGAGGAAATCAAATGCTGTATTGTATTGCATAAATCTGCTGCAAAAGATTCCTTTCAAGTGTTGAAAAGCAAGAATGTCACCCTGAGGACTAAGGTGCACCTGATCCAAGCTGTGATATTTTTCAGTCACCTTGTATGCTTTGAAAACTTAATAATGAATAAAGAAGACAAAGAAGAATTGATGCCTTTGAATTATAGTATTGGCAAAGAATATTGATTATACTGTGGATTGCCAGGATGAAAACCTTGGTAGTATAGTGGTTAGGTGCTATGGCTACTAACCACAGGGTCAGCAGTTGGAATCCACCAGGTGCTCCTTGCAAACTCTATGGGGCAGTTCTATTCTGTCCTGTAGGGTCACTATCAGTGGAAATAGACTCAACAGCTATGGGTTTAGCCAGAAGAACAAATAATTCTATCCTGGAGGGAGTAAAGCCAGAATGTTCCTTGGAAGCAAGGATGGAGAGACTTTGTCTCGCTACTTTGGGCATGTTATCAGGAGGGACCAGACTCTGGAGGACATTGTTATTGACTGAATTGTGTCCTCCCTAAATGTGTGTCAACTAGGCCATGATTCCCAACAGTGTGTGATCATTGACTATTTTGTGACCTGATGTGATTGCCTTATGTGTTATAAATCCTACCTCTATGATGTTAATGAGAAGAGATTAATTGCTTTTATGTTAATGATACAGAACTCAGTCTAACAAGATTAGGTTGTGTCTTAAGTCAATCTCTTTTGAAATATAAAAGAGAGAAGCTAGCAGAGCGACATAGGGACCTTATACTACCAAAAAAGAAATGCCAAGAGCACAATGCGTTCTTTGGACTCAGGGTCTCTGTACTTTGAAGCTCCTTAACTAGAGGAAGACTGGTGATAAGGGCCTTCCCCGTAGAGCCAAGAGACAGAAAGCTTTCCTCTGCAGCTAGTGCCCTGAATTCAGACTGCTAGCCTCTTAGGCTGTGAGAGAATAAATTTCTTTTTGTTAAAGCCATCCACTTATGATATTTCTGTTAGACCAGCACTAAACAAGTAAGACAGATACCATGCTTGGTAAGATAGAGAATCGGAAAACAATGCAGAACATCCTCAAAGGGATAGACAAACATGGTGGCAGCAACAGTGTGAGGATGGCCCAGGACCGAGCAGGGGTTTGGTTCTATTCAACACAGGGTCACTGTAAGTTGGAATCAACTTGATGCCACCTAACAACAACAGCAATATCCATTCATCAATCCATCTTATTTGGGGTTTTTTACTTTTTATTTTTTTATCCTTTTAAAATATATATACAGCAAAGCATACAGCAAGTTGCGAACATCAGTATACATCATTTCAACTGAAACAACATTTCAACACGTTTGCCTATAGAGAGTCAGAATTGACTCAGCTGCAAAGGATTTGGGTTTCTTTCTTTCTTTTTTTTTTTGGTTTTGGTCCTTAACTAAAGATAAATATTTATTGACAGCTCTTTTCTTAAGATAAAATTTGCAAGTGATAAAATGTACACATCTTAAGTATACATTTATACATTTTCAACAGTTGTGTCCAGCTGTGTAATCCAAACACCCATCAAGATATAGAACATTGCCATCATACTAGAATATTCCTTCATGTTCCTTCCCAGCAGATTCTGACCCCTCTACCTCACACAAGGACTACCACTATTTTGATTGCTTTTTCAACAGTAGATTCATTTGCCTTTTCTGAAACTTCATAAGTGGAATCATGAATAATGTGCTCTTTCATACTGGACTGTTTTTACTCAGCATTGTGTTGGTGAGATCCATGTTTCAAACATCAGTAATTTGTTCCTATTTATTGCTAAATAGTTTTCCATTGTTTATCCATTCTCTGTTAATAGACACTGGGAGCTATTCTGGAATTCAGTTTTGCGTAATATTGGGAAATATAGTCTTACCCTGTTTTCTTCCAGATGCTAGTTAATTATGCCAGCACCAGTTATTAAATACATAACTCATTTTTCATGGAATTACATGTCACGTAACTGTCAGGTTCCTGCATGTACTTGAATTTGGCTCTGTGGATGTATTTATTTTTGTGCCCAACCATACTGTTCTTATTATAATAACTTAAGCAAAAGATTTATTATCTGAGTGAGGTAAATTACTCTTCATTACTCTTTCTTAAAAACAAAGCAAAAACAACAAAAAACACTTTTCTTGGCTATTATCAAGTAGCCTTTTTTTAAGTATAAAGTGACTTTTTCCACTTCCAACATACACACACACACACACACACATTTGGATTTTGGATGGAGCTGTATCTTACCGTAGGAAGAACTACCATAACCCCAATTACTTAAGTAATAGTGAGACACATTTTTATATACCTTACATTAAAAGTTTCTTAGGTAGAAGAATACCCACATTATTTTTTTGTGTGTGTGTAAATTATTTGGGTTATTTGTTATGACTTCATTTTTTAAGAAATTATAGAACTTCTATACTGTTAGACCTAAGAGCTTTCAGAATCCATCACAGCCTTGTTTACCCCCTTGACCATATTTATCGTAGTATTTCTCCATGATTTTCCTTTTTTCAAAATAGTAAAAGAAATTATATTTGATGATTAAACGCTTTAAATTTCTAAAAATACAAACAATTTGCAGAAATTTTTTTGACAAATATTTACTGAGCATCTACTATGTGCTAATACTGGGCTGCAAGCTGGAGACACATGATGATCAAAAAGGGATGTCTCTACTGCTCTCAGACAGCTCCCAGTTTGATAAGGAAAAGCCAAAAACTAAAGCCAAGTGCCATTGAGTTGGATCCGACTCACAAGGAAAGAGGTTATCAATCAAATAGATACATAAATGAGTGCGTTAATTACTAGCTGAGGTAAGGACCACAGTGTTTTGTGACTGCTTTAATATAGTTGGAGTAGGACTGACCCATAGGTTTTCCAAGGAGCAGCTGGTATATTCAGACTGCTGACCTTTTGGTTAGCAGGCAAGCCCTTTATCACTGTGCCACCAAGCCCCCATGAATACAATTAGAAATAACAAAATAGCCTGACTGTGCCTTGGGGAATTAAGGAGGGTTTCCCAAAGAGGAGATGGTGCTCCAGGAGACATTTAAAGAATAAGTCAGCCAAGTTAACCGGCAGGTTAGAACACTGGAGAAGAATCACACACCAAAGTCTTGTAACAAGAGGAAAGGTGGATGGATGATTGCTAAATCGAAGAGGGGTTCTTGTGGTGGTGTTTGGGGAGGAAGGAGAAAGAGACATGAGGTAAAGCCAGCAGCTACATCATACAGGGCTTCATAGAACTCGTGGCAAACTTTACAGTCTTAGGACACTGTGTGTGTATGTGTGCGCATGTGTGCGCATGCATGAACATATCTGAAAGGTCATTGTTGTTCACTGTAGAGTCACTTCTGCCTCAAAGTGACCTTTATAAAAAAGCGGAGGACTGCCCCATAGGGTTTCCTAGGCTGTAATTTTTACAATATCTGATCATCAGGTCATTTTTTACACAAAGCATCTGATGGGTGTCAACTGCTGACCTTTCAGTTAGTAGGAGAGCACTTAACCATTGCACCACTTGGCCTCCTTGTCTAGAATGCAATGGATTAGAATTTTAGAATGATAACCTTGGCTTTTTTCTTTCCCTTCTCTCATCTCACTCTTTCTGTTTTATTTTGGTTTAGGTGAAAGCTTACAGAACAAATCAGTATGCTATTCAATAGTTTACACAAAAATTGTTCTGCAACACACTTCACAATGTGTCAGTACTCTCCCCATTATCACACTGAATTCCCCATTTCTATTTGTCCGTTTTAACTGCCTCTTCTTGCCTCCTCATCTTTGCTTTTGGGCATATGTTGCCCTTTTTGGTCTCGTGTAGATGATTATTCTAAGGAGCACTTGCCTGCCGAGTCTTATTGTTTATTTCATAAGACTGTTTACTGTTTGGAAGCCCTGGCATTATAGTGGTTAAGTGCTATGGCTGCTAACCAAAAAGCTGGTGGTTCAAATCCATGAGGCACTCCTTAGAAACTTAATGGGGGCTGTTCTACTGTGTCCTATAGGATTGTTATGAGTTGGAATCAGCTTGATGGCAATAGATTTGATTTTGGTTTGATCTGGTTTATTATTTGGCTAAAAGGTGATGTCTGAGAAAGGCTACAGTTCCAAGTTAGAAGGGTCTCTGTGGGCCATAGTGTTAGGAGTTTGTCCATTCTCTCTCAGACCAGTAAATCTGGTCTTTTCTGAAGCTGAATTTTGCTTTACATTGTTTTTGCACTCTAACCAGGACCTTCTATTCTGATCCTGGTCAGAATACTAGTAGTGGTAGCCAGGCACCATGTAGTTCTTTTAGACTCAGGACAGTGAAGGCTGTGGTATCTGTGGTTCATCAATTCTGTTTTGTTCTTTTTTTTTTTTTAATTCTTGTTGTTTTTAATTAATTAATTTCTAACTGTGATTAACTGAAAGTATACAATCCAGATTATTTTACATGCTCTCCTATCTGCAGCTCCTTCTGCTCTCCTTGCCTGGTGACAACACACTCCTCCTTTTCATTCTGTGTTTGTCATAACCTCTTAACAAGCTCCTGTCCCCTCCTTTCTACCCTCTTCTCTCCTATCTAAAAAGAGACCAGTAGGACAGCATTCTGTAAATGTGTAGAACCATAAAGTACACATACCATGTGGTCACATTGTGTCCCCAAGTCTAGTCCTTTTTTGTCCAAAGAGTTGGCCACAGTAGGGTTTTCTGGACAGGAGCAGCAGCAGGTCTAGGGGCCATACTCCCAGGAGACCCTCCAGGCTGTCGGACCATCAACTGTGGTCTTTTAGTAGAGTTCTTGAGCTGCACCCCTCTTTTTCTGGTGTTCCCACAGGGACTGGACATTGGGTGCCACATCACAGCTGTCTTTGGTGGTGGCCAGGCACTGTCTGGTTCTTCTGGTCACATGCTGATACAGTCACCCACTCACATGGGTCCTCCTGTCTCCTGAGCTCTTTTATCTTCATGTCTTAGTTGTTCTCAGTCATCATCTGGTCTGGCTGAGTTGGGGCCATTTGGTGTACCTCAGATGGCAGCTTGCTAACTTTTAAGACCCCAGATGCCACTCAGCAATATGGGGTACAGAAGACACTCTTGGCAATAGGCTAGTTATGCCAATTGTGTGGTCCATTAATTCTTTGGAATAATTGTTTCTTGAGTCTTTGGTTTTGGTTGCTTTCTTTTGTTCCAGATGGAAAGAGAGCAATAGCAGTACTACAAGTTTTTAAGGCCCCCAGATGCTTCTCACCAAAGTGGAATATAGAATGCTTTCTTTATAAACTATGTTATGCCAACTCACCTAGATATCCTGTGAGACTGTGGTACTTAGTCCTCAAACCCAGTAACTCAGTCCCATGAGGTGTTTGATTATGTCCAGGATGCTTCTATGACTGTAGACCTTGTGTACACAATTTTATATATGAATATACTTGCAGTATGTACAGCTATGTATGTAGAAGTATCCACAGACAGGCAGGGAGAGCAGTGGAAGCTGCATATAGGTGAGCATGCAAATTCATATGGGAATGTACATTTTCATTCAATTGTAATAAAAAAAGAAAGAAAGAAAGAAATATCCACAGACAAACCTATAAGTGCATGTGAATGTACTCCTATATGACCTCCCAAACTATTCAGCATACGTATCTATCTCTGCATCTACTGATAAATTATTGTTTGTTGTTCCTGTAGTTGCAGGATTATATATGTTATAGTATTTTTTTTTATTTAATATGACTGACTGTGAAAATGTACATTCCCATATAAATTCACATGCCCACCTATATGCAGCTTCCACTGCTCTCCCTGTCCGGTGATAGCCGCGATGGAGCTCACGAAGTTGAGTCTCACTGGCAACACAAGAATAAAAAGGGGTACATTCAGAGATCTCCACTAAAAGACCTCAATTGGTGCTCCAGTGGTTTCAGGGTTCCCCTGGGAGCGTGGCCCCTGGCCCTGATGCTGCCCTTACCCATAAATCATAACGAAGGTCCACTCTTCAGACACGAATGGGTTGGACTTGGCGATGCCGAGTGACCATATATTGGATGCACTTTACGGTTCTATGCATCTATAGAGTATCATCCTGCTGACCTCTGGCTGGAAGAAGGAGAGTGGGTAGAGAGGAGGGGAAAGGAGACTGTTGGGAGAATGAGACATGTATGGAGCAGAGAGGAATAGTGTGCTGCCATTGCCTTTTATTACTGCATAGCTCTTGGTGTCTTTCCTTGCCTCATTCAAGTTGTGCTAACTTCTTCCATATTTGTACTGCCTTTCCTTCACCCAAACTGACACACATCTACTCTCTAGTTGGTGATTTCTCCCCTCTCCACCCATCCCCGGTAACCATCAAACAATGTTTCTATTTATAAACTTTTTCTTAACTGTTTATAATAATGGTCTCAAGGTATAGTTGCCCTTTTGTGATTAACATATGTCACTCAGTGTCTTAGTCATCTAGTGCTGCTGTGACAACAATATCACAAGTGGATGGCTTTAACAGTGAGAAGTTTTATTCTGCCACAGACCATTAGGCTACAAGTCTAAAATACAAGGTATCAGCTCCAGGGGAAGTCTTTCTCTGTAGGCTCTGGGGGAAAGTCCTTGTCATCATTCTTCCCCTGGATGGGGAGCTTTTGAGACACAGGGACCCTGGGTCCTTTCCAAAAAAACACACTCTGCTCCTGGCAGCACTTTTTTTCTGATAGTATGAGGTACCCAACTCTCTGCTTGATTCCCTTTCCTTAATATCCCAAGAGATTGCATCAAGGTACAATAAAACCTTATACGTTTAGTCCTGATATTAAGCCCTACCTTGCCCTGCCCTGCCAACATAACTGCCACCCATCCTCCCTCCTTAACATCATAGAGGTAGGGTTTACAGCATATAGGAACATCACACAATACTAGGAATCAAGTGCTAGCCAAATTGCTACATACATTTTTGGGGGGGACATGGAGCATAATGTCCCCCACATTCATCTGTGTTGTGAGATGTTTTTCGGATTCATCGTTATTCATCATTGTTTAGTATTCCATTGTGTATATGTACAACAGTTTATCCGTTGATCCATTGATGACCACTTAGGTTTTTTCCATCTGTTTGCCACTATGAATACTGCTCCAGTGAACATGAGTGTGCATATGTCTGTTTTTTAGTACATTTAAGTAAAACTTTGTAATCACCATTTCTCATACAAGAACTTTCCCACACCTTGCCATGCAACCCCAGCTACACAACAGCAACAGCACACAACTCCTGTCCAGACTGTGTCTCTCATGTACCATTCAACCAGCTCCTGTACCCTTCTATTGTTCACTCTCTCCTCCAAACAGGAGCTGCCCAGTCCATCTCGAGTAAGTGCCAAAGAGTCACAGGTATCACCAATGTCATTTTCTGTCTTACATCCCAATTCAGTCTTTGTCTGAAGAAGTGGCTTCCAGAAAGATTTCAGTTCTGGGTTAACAGAGTTCAGTGGCCGTGTCGTCCAGGGACCCCGCAGTACTTAGATCATCAAATCTGGTCTTTTTACTACAGTTTGGATTCTGCAACCCGTATTTCTTTTGATCCATGGGGGGTTCGTTGTTGAGTTCCTTATAAGGGAATTTTTTGGTGGTGGCCAGGCACCACGTAATTCTTCCGGTCTCATGTTGTTTTGGTCCCTGGTATATGCAGTCCTTTCTGTCTCTTTGATACTCCTCTTTGCTCTAGGTGGGTTGAGACCAATTAATATTTCTTAGATACCCATTTGGTAGATTTTAATACCCCAACTATCAGTCACTAAAGTTGGATGCAGAATACTCACTTAAAGAGCTTTATGCTAGTTGACCCTCAAGCTGTGATCCCCAGACCCCTGTTCCTGGGAGTGTTTGGTTTTATTTAGAATAATTCTAAACTTTGTGCTGACTTCTCCTCTGCTGTGTGCTGTCTCTCCTTTCGCCTCAGGTAATTCTTGTCTATTATCTCTTTCCCCAACCTCCTTCATAACTATCAAAACAATGTTTTCTTCTGTGTTTAAACCGATTCTTGAGTCTTTATACTAATGGTCTCATATAGTATTTGTCCTTTTTGCAATTGACTGATTTTGGTCAACATAACTCCTTCGAGATTCTGCCATTTCATGAGATGCTTCCCAAATTCATTGTTGTTCTTCAGTAATTGTGTAATATTCCATTGTGTGAGTAGTCCAGGGTTTGTTTATCCATTCTTCCTTTGCTAGTCACCTATCTCGATTCCATCTTTTTAAATATTGTGAACAGTGTTACAATGGATGTTGATGTGCATATATTCATTTGTGTAGCAGCTCTTATTTCTAGAGGATAAATTCTAGGAAGTGGGGTTGCTGCATTGTATGGTACTTCTATTTTAACTTTTTTAAGAAAGTGTCAAATTGATTTCCAAAGTGGTTGTGCCATTTCATATTCCCATCATAAGTGTAAAAGTGGTTCCAGTCTTTCCACAGCCTCTCTAGCATCTATTATTTTGTGGTGTGTGTGTGTGTGTGTGTTGGACTGATGCCAGCCTTGTTGGGGTGAGGTTGTATCTCATTGTAGTTGTAATGTACATTTCTCTAATGACTAATGAATGTGTACTTTGATGAGGAGTGCACTCATATTCTTTGCCCATTTTATAATTGGCTTGTTACTCTTTGTGTTGTTGAGTTTTTGCTGTATCTTATAGATTATAGAGATTAGATACTGACTGAATTTGTGGTACCCAAATTATTTTTCCCAGTCTGTAGGTTGGTTTTTAATCTTTTGGTGAAGTTTTTGGATGAGCATAAATGTTTGATTTTTAGGAGTTTCTACTTATTTATTTTCTCTTCTAGTATTTATGCATAGTTGTTAATATTTTGTAACCTGTTTATGTCTTCTGTTAGGACTCTCAGCATTGTACCTATTTTCTCTTCTGTGATATTTATAGTTTTAGATATTATGTCTAGGTGTTTGATCCATTTTGAGTTAGTTTTTGTGTGTAGTGTGAGATATGGGTCTTGTTTCATTTTTTTTTGGCAGATCAATAGCTGGTTATGCCAACACCATTTGTTAAAGAGACTACCTTTTCCTGAGTTTACAAAGTGGGGGCCTTTGTCAAACAAATATCAGCTGTTCATATCTGGAGTCTCCATTCTATTATGTAGGGTCACCATGAGTCAGGTCCAACTCGATGGCACTTGGCTTGGCTGTTTTTTTTTTTTTTTCACCAGTACCAGGTTATTTTGACTACCATGGCAGTATAATAGGTTTCACAGTAAGGTAGTTTGAGCCTCCCACTTTGTTCTTCTTCTTCAGTAATGCTTTACTTACAAATCACTATAGGCAATTTGTTTCTGTCTCATTAAAAAATTCCATTGGAATTTATATTATGATTGCACTGTATCTATAGATTGCTTTGGGTGGAATAGACATTTTCACAGTGTTGAGGCTTCCTATCCATGAGTAGGGTTTCTCCACTTAATGTAACTCTCTTTTGATTTCTTGCAGTAGAGTCTAGTGATTATCTTTGTATAATTCTTTTAGGCCTCTGGAGAATTTTGTCTTCTTGAGGGCCATTGTATACAGTATTGATTCCGTGATTTCCTCTTTGACATTCTCTTTGTTGGTGGAGAGGAATACAACTGATTTTTGTATGATTATGTTATATCCTTATACTTTGTTGAACTCTTCTAAGAGTTTCTTCTTTCTTTTTTCATGGATTCTTTAGGGTTTTCTATGTATAAGATCATATTATCTGTGAACAGGATACTTCTACTTCCTTACCAGTTTGGATTCCCATTTCTTTATCTTGCTGCATTGCTCTGGGTAGAAGCTTCAGAACAATGTTGATTAAGAGTGGTGACAGTAGACATCTTTGTCTGTTTCCTGCTCCAGATTCTTTCCATTTAGGATTTTATTGGCTGTTGTCTTCTCATGCATGCCCCTTATTATGTTGAGAAATTTCCCTTCTATTCCTGTTTTGCTGAGAACTTTTAAAATGAATGGGTGTTGGACTTTGTCAAATGCCTTTGGAATCAATTTATAAAATCAAGTGGTTTTTGTTGTTGTTGTTGTTTTTCTTTTGTTTTATTTATCTGTCTGATTACATTGACTGTTTTTCTAATGTGGAACCATCCCTGCAACCCTGCTATGAATGTCACTTCATCACAGTGAATTACTTTTTTGACATATTGTTGAATTCTACTGGCTAGAATTCTGTTAAAAAATTTTGCATTTAACTTAATCAGAGATACTGGTCTATAATTTTTCTTTTGTGGTGTTTTTACCTGGTTTTGGTATCAGGGTTATGCTGGCTTTGTAGATGAGTTTGAGAATATTCTGTCGTTTTCAGTGCTTTTTAAAGCTGTTTTAGTAATAGTGGTGCTAACTCTTTACTGAAAGTTTGATAGAATTCTCCAGTGAAGCCATCAGGACCAGGGCATTTCATTGTTGAAGAGTTCTTCATTTTTTAGTTTTTTTTTTTAATTGTCTTTTCAACTTCTTCTTTTGTTATGGGCTTATTTAGCTGTTGAGCTAGCTCTGTGTTAGTTTAGGTAGGTAGTGTATCTCTAGAAATTTGCCCATTTCCTCTAGGTTTGCAAATTTCTTGGAGTACAGTTTTTCATAATATTCTGATATATATATATGTATTTTTAATTTCAGTTGGGTCTATTATGATATTGTCCAGCTTGTTTCTAATTCGGGTTATTTGTTTCCTCTCTTGATTTTCTTTTGTCAGTTTGACCTGTGGTTTTTCAATTTCATTAATCTTCTCAAAGAACCAGCTTTTGGTCTTGTTAACTTTTTCAATTTTCTCTCTAATCTGTAATTCATTTGGTTTTCTCTCACTTTTATTATCTATTTGCTTCTGGTGCTGGAGAGATTCTTTTGCTTCTGTGTTTCTGCATGTTCAAGTTGTAGGGTCAGAGCTATGATTTGGGCCCTCCTTTTTGGATGTGTGCACTTACTAGGATAAATTGACTTCTGAGCACTGCTTTTGCTGTATGCTATAGTTTCTGATAGGATGCATTTTCAAACTCATTTGTTTCAATGAATTTTTTCATTCTGTCCTTAATTTCCTCTGTTAACTCAGAAGTTTTTGAGCAAAGTGTTGTTCAGTTTCACTGTGTTTGATTTTTTTCCCCTTGCTTTTTGTGTTGTTGCTTTTGACTATTATGGCTTTATTGTTTAAACAGATGCTTTGCAGTATTTCAGTGCTTTGGTTTTTGCTTTATGGCATCATATGTGGTCTAATTTAGAGAATGTTTCATGTGCATTGGAAAAGAATGTATACTTTGTTGTTCAGTATATGTCTCTGAGGTTGAGGTGGTTGATGGTGTCATTTAGATCTTCTGTGTCTTTATTGAGCTTTGCTCTGCGTGTTCTGTCCATCACCAAAAGTGGTCTGTTGAAGTCTCCTGCTGTTATTTTGGAGTAGTCTATCTCAGTTTTCAATGGTGTTACAGTTCATTTGATATATTTACAGGCTCTGTCACTGAGTGTGTAAATATTTAATGTGATTATGTCCTCCTGATGTACTGACCCTTTAAGCAACATATAGTGATCTTCCTTGTCTTCTGTGGTTGATTTTACTTTAAAACCTATTTTATCTGATATAAATCTTGCCACTCTTTTTTTTTTTTTTAATGCTCTCTGCTTGGTATGTATTTTTCCATCCTTTGAGTTTCATTTTGTTTGTGTCTCTAAATCTTATTTGTGTCTCTTGTAAGCAGCATATGAATGGACTGTGTTTTTTTAAAATCTATTCTGCTACTCTTTGCGTCTTTAGCAGTGCATTTAACCCATGTGCATTCAATGTATTTATCAATAGGTATGAATTTAGTGCTGTCATTTTGGTACCTTTTGTATGTGTTGTTGACAATTTCTGTGTTCCACTTAATTTTCCGTGCTGAGTTATTTTTCTTTATGGGTTTTCTTTTCATCCTTTTCACTTTTGTTGTTTTTATATCTGCTGAGACTTCTTGATTTTGTTTCTTGTTTTGATGTTGAGGATTGTAAATTTACTTTGGAGTTTCTTAATATTTACTCCTAATATTCTAAGTTTAAACCAGTCTTTAATTTCTCTGTATCACCTTGACTTCTTCTCTATCTGAAAGATCTATGAATACATTAATTTATCCCTTTTGGTATAATGTTGTTACCATTTACATACTGAGATCTCTGATTCCCTATTTTTAGTGTTTTATCTTTGATTTATTTTTGTGGATTCCCTATCTGTGTTGTTATCTGGGTGCTCTATCCTGTATCCTTGAGTACAGATCTGATCTTATTGATTTCTTAATTGAAGAACTTCCTTCAGTGTTTCTTGTAATTTTGGTTTCGTTTTTGCAAATTGTCTGAACTTCTGTTTATCTGGGGATATCATAATTTTGCCCTCATATTGGAGAGACTATTTTGTAGGATATATAATTCTTGGTTGGCAGTTATTTTTCCTTCAAGGCTTTCTGTATGTCATCTCATTGCCTTATTGCCAGCATGGCTTGTGCTGAGTAATCTGAGTTCAGTCTTAATGACTCTCCCTTTTACCTTATTTTTTTGCTTAAGCCTAGCTCCCTTTAAAAGAGTCTCCTTGTCTTTAGTTTTGGTAAGTTGATGGTTGTATGTCATTGTGTCTTTCTTTTGAGATCTAACGTGTGTGGAGTCTGATGAGCATCTTGGATACATATCCTCTCATCTTTCATGGCATCAGGGAAATTTTCTGTCAGCATATCTTCAACAATTCTCTCTGCATTTTTTGTTATCCACCCCCATTTCCAGTACTGTGATCATACACAAATTATTCCTCTTGATAGAGTCCAACATAACTCTTAGGGATTCTTCATTAAAAAATAAGAAAAAAAATCTTATTTTTCCTCGTATATGCTGTTGTTGGAAACCCTGGTGACATAGTGGTTAAGTACTATGGCTGCTAACCAAAAGGTCAGAAGTTCAAATCCACTAGGCACTTCTTGGACTCTATGGGGCAGTTCTGTTCTGTCTTATAGAGCCACTATGGGTTGCATTGACTTGATAGCAGTAGATTTGTTTTTTTTTGGTTTGAGCTGGTGTCAATGGCTTTATCTTTAATCCCCCTAATTCTGCATTCCATTGCCTCAATCCTACTCCTTTGACTTTGTACTAAATTATCTAATTTTGAAATTTTATTGTTAATCCTCTGAATTTCAGATCATTGTTGCTCAAGTATTTTTGCAGCCTGTTTAATTTTTTATTATACTCTGCTGCACTATGCCTAATCTCCTGTCTAATGTCTTGAAGAGTTCTAAACATTACTCTTTTGTATTCTATCTCTGATAATTGCAGGAAATCTTGTTTCTGTGGAAAAGTTTTTGATTATTTTGGGGGAGTTTTCTGAAGCCATTGTGGTCTTCTTTACGTAATTAGAAATTGATTTTTATCTCCAAGCCACCAGAATCTTGCTGTAACTTATTTGTTTGGTTGTGTTCTAACGTATATGTGCATAATTTTCAATTTGGTTTTTGAGTGTCCAAATAGTCTAATCATTTGAGCTTGTTTGATTATTGGCTCTTTTAAAATTCCAGTGCCCTGTCACCAATGAGAAATGCAGGAGGAATCACTGGCTCAGAGGAGCCAATAGAACTTTATTCTTCCCCTCTCTTTGCTTCCCTCTCCAAGTCCAGAATAGCTCAGGGTATGTGCATAACATGTCACATTTCCAGCCCAGGTGGTGTGACAGAGTTTAGTGCCTGGTGCAGAGCAGAGAAGTGAAGAAGAAATACTGGGAAATGCAAGAGAAATCAGCATTTAGGAAAGATTTAAACCTGTAAGAGTTCTAAAACACTTAGCTTATGACACTGAGGTGGAACTCCTCTGTGGTTCAGCCCTATAGGTGCTCCATCTAAAGCTCAGCTTCCCAACTGAGAAAGCTACACTCTGCTCATAGCACTGTTCCTCTGTTTGGCCACTGGCTACTGAAGTGCCACAGCTCCATTTGACTGGTTGAAGTAGGTCCCTCTGCAGGTTGTGGATGTAATTCTGTCCAAAATAATTGCTCTAGACCTGCTGTCTCCTCCCTATCCACCAGTCTGTTCTCTCAGCTTTCTCCCTGGCATTCAGATCTCCTAGAAAGTCCTATGTAATCCGTTCAGTTGTTTTTCTGGTTCCTTGTTGTTAGAAGGATTAATGAATAGGTGTGTGTACTCCTCCATTTTAGTTCTGCCTCAGAATATATAATTCTTGGTTGGTATTTTTTTTTCCTTCAAGGTTTGTGTTTGTAAACCCACTGCCCTCTTGCTTGCATGGTTACTGCTGAGTAATCCAAGATTAGTGTTATTGACTGTCCTTTGTAGATTGTTTTTCATTTAACCCTAACTGCTTTTAAAACATCTCCTTATCCAACTTGACGGCGTTTTGCTACTTGGCTGCTTATCTTTAGTTTTGATGAGTTTGATTATAATATGTCTCAGTGTTTATTTTCTTGTGTGGACTTCAATGAACATTTCGGATAGATAGCTTCTCATCTTTCATGATATCAGGGAAGTTTTCTGTCAATAAATCTTCCTCAGTTCTCTCTGTTGTCTCTCCCTCTGTTTGGATACTCCAGTCAGTTGTAAATCACTCTTCTTGATTGAGTCCCACATTACTCTTAGTGTTTCTTCTATTTTTTTCAATTCTGATTTTTTTCCTTAGATATTCTGGTGTCAGTTGTTTTAACCTCAGTCTCACTAGTTCTATATTCCATTCCCTCAGTTCTGCTTTTTGACTTTTTATTGAGTTGTCTAGTTTTGTTGTTTCATTGTTAATCTGCTGAATTTCAGATATTTGTTGCTTAAAAAGTTTTTGCAGCCTGTTTAATGTTTCATTATGCTCTACTGCATTTTGCTGATTTCCTTTTCGATCTCTTGAAGAGCTCTAAATATTAATCTTGTGTGTTCTACTTCTAATAATTCCAGTAGATTCTCTTCATCTGGAAAATATATTGATTCCTTGTTTGGGGAGCTTTCTGAAGTTATTGTGGACTGCCTCTGTAAGTAGTTAGAGATCAACTATTTTTTCTGAGCCATGAGAAAGTTGTTGTAATTTATTAAGTTTGCTTACTGCATTCTAACTTATTTGTTGTTGTTTTGAAATGTCCAGCTATGCTGGTCATGTGATCTAGCTTGATTATTGGTGTCTTAGATATTCTAACATCCTTTCACCAGATTGTTAGAGTTGTTAATAGGCACGTGGGCCCAAGTTTTCCTTTACTTTTCTCATACGTATTTGGCTCATGAGCACAGGTAGTCAGTTGCCAATTGTTTGTTGCTGGCTCTTCCCTAAAATCCTAGATGGGCTATAGTGAGTGGTGTAGGCACAGGTTGCTGGTGATACATTGTGAGAAAGGTAGGGAGCTGAAAGCCTTTTGCACATAGACAAAGGAACTAGTTCTACCCTGAGTTCCAAGTAGGGGAGCTGGTAGATCCACCTTCCACCCGACCCATCACCCCCCTTTTGTTAAATAGTTGCCTCACCAAGGCAGGGTGTCAGAATTTGGCACCCAGTGCAGTGCAGAGAAAAAAAACAGGAGCACTAGGAAAAGACAGAGAGCTTTAGCCTAAAGAAACATTTTGGTGCACATGTCCTCAAAAACTTAGCTTTTGTTGATCAAATGGGACTCGTCTATGATTCTGAAGGTGTGAGTGTCCAGAGTTCAGCTTCTTGGCTGAGAAAGACTTTCTCCCAACATATCCACTTTGTTCACCATGCTCCTTCTGTGAGTACAGTTGCCACTGGGTGACGTCAGCTGGTCTAGGTACTCTTGGACCTGCTGTCCTTTCCGTGTTGCTCAGTGTGATTTCTCAGCTTTCCTTTTGATGTTCAGGGCTCATGGAATGTTGTATATAATCATTTCAGTTGTTTTTCTGGATCTTTGTTGTTTGAAGGATCACAGGAAGCATCTGTCTACTGCACAACCTTAGCTTAGCCCTCCTGCATATGTCTTCATTGTCACAGCTCTTATGTCTCTAGGATGTATACCTAGGAGTAGAATTGCTGGATCTTATGTTATTTCTATTTCTACCCTGTTAGGGAAGCTAGAATATTTAAAATTATTTCTGTTAGAGCAACTCCAAGTTACTAACACAACTACTGGGGCTGTATAGTAAGTTCTGAAAGTGGGTAGTGTGGCTCCTCCTGCTTTGATCTTCTTCAGTAAAGCTTTGTTCATTCAGATCTTTTTTTCCAATGTAAAATTAGTGATTAATTTTTCTATTTCATTAAAGAATGTTCTTGAAATTTGGATCAGGATTCCATTACATTTGTAAATCACTTTAGGTAGCATTCACAATTCCACAATGTTAAACCTTCCTATCCATCTTAGTTACCTAGTGCTGCTATACCAGATATACCACAAGTGGATGAATTTAACAAAAAGAAATGTATTTTCTCACACTCTAGTCAGCTAGAAGTCCAAATTTAGGTGTCAGCTCCAGGAGAAGGCTTTCTCTGTCTGTTGGGTCTGGAGGAAGGTCCTTCTTCTCAATCTTTCCCCAGGACTAGGACCTCATAGGGAACTCAGTCCAAAGGACATGCTCTGTTCTCAGTGCTGCTTTCTTCATAGTATGAGGTTTCCTATCTCTCTGTTCACTTCTTCTATATGTCAAAAGAGATTGACTTAACACACTATCTCATTTTGTAGATCTCATAAATATACAATTGACACTAATCCATCTCAATAACATCATAGTGATAGGATTCAAAACACATATGGAAATCATCAGGTGACAAAATGTAGGCAAATGTATGTTAATGGGAGTTATGACCTAGCCAAGTTGACAGATTATATTAGGGGGACACAATTCGGTCCATGAGAAAATATATTTTTCCATTTATATAGTTCTAGTTTCATGCAGTAATGTTTTGTAGTTTTCTTTGTATAAGTCTTTTACATCTTTAGTTAGATTTATTTGTAAGTATTTTATATTTCTCATGGCTATTGTAAATGATAGTTTTCCTGATTTCCTTTTCAAAAGTCTCTCTGTTGGTGGAGAGGAATCCGACTCATTTTTGTTATGTTGGTCTTGTTACCACTTTGCTGAATGCTTTGATTAGTTCCATTAGTTTTCTTGTGCAGTGTCTAGGATTTTCTGTGCGTATGATTATAGCACATGTGAACTGGGATAGTTTTACTTCTTACCAATTTGTATATCTTTTGTTTCTCTTTCTTGCTTCATTGCTGTAGCTAAGATTTCCAATATACTGTTGAATAAAAGTGGTGATAAAGGGCATTGTTGTCTGGTTCCTGTTCTCAAGAGGGGTGCTTTCAGTCTGTCTGCATTGAGAACAATACTGCCTATTTGTTTTGTTTATATGCCCTTATTTATGTTTTGGAATTTTGCTTTTACTCTTATTTTGCAGAGAGTTTCATCAAAAAATAGATGTTGGACTTTATCAGATACCTTTACTCCATTCATTGAAATGTCCCTGTGATTCTTTATTTTTTTTACATGGTCGATTACATTTTTTCATTCTGTTGTTCGTAGGGTTGCTGTGAGTCAGAACTGACTCAAGGGCACCTAACAAAAACAACAGATTACATTGATTGATTTTCTGGTATTGAACCATCCTAACATACCTGGTATGAATCCCACTTGGTCATAATGTTTTATTTTCTTGATATGTTGTTGAATTATATTGGCTAGATTTTTGTTAATAGTTTTCACAACTATACTGATGAGGGATATTGAGCTTTCTTTTTTAGTGATGTCACTGCCTGGCTTTGGTATCAGGGCTATGCTAGCTTCATAGAATTATTCCTTTTCTGTATTCTGGATGGCAGAGTGTTTTTTTTTATATATTCTGAAATAGGTTGAAGAATATTGGTGTCAATTCCTCTCTGAATGATTGGCAGAATTCTCCAATGAAGCCCTGTGGTTGGTGGCTTTTTTTAGCTGGGAGTTTTTTTCTTTTTATGACTTCTTCAATTTCTTCTTTTTTATGAGTCTGTTCAGATTTTATCACTCAGTTTGTATTACTTTGGGTAGACAGTATATTTCCAGAAATTTGTTTCTTTCAGTTTTTCAAATTTGTTGGTGTGTAAGTTTTCATTATATTGTGCTATAATTGTATTTATTTCAGTTAGTTCTCATATAATGTCACCAATTTCATATCTTTTTTGGGGGTTATTTGAATCTTCCCTTCTTTCTTTTGTCAAGTTGGCCAGTGATTTCTCACTTTGATTGTTATCGTTAGGTACCATTAAGTCCACTCCTACTCACAGTGACACTGTGTACTACAGAATGAAACATTGCCCAGTCCTGTGCCATGCCCACAGTCATTGTTATGCTTGCACTGATTACTGCAGCCACTGTGCCAGTCCATCTTATTGAGGGTTTTCTTCTTTTCTGCTGACCCTGTACTTTACCAAGCATGCTGTCCTTTGCCAGGGGCTGATCTCTCCTGAAAATATGTCCAGGCATGTGAGATGTAATCATGTAGTCTCACCATCCTTGCTTCTAAGGAGTATTCTGGTTTTACTTCCTCCAAGACAGATTTATTTCTTCTTTTGGCAGTCCTTGGTATATTCAGTAATCTTCACCAACATCATATTACAAAGATGTCAATTCCTCTTCTGTCTTCTTTATTTATTGTCCAGCTTTCACATGCATATGTTGCCTTTGCAAACACCATGGCTTGGGTCAGGTGCACTTCAGTCTTCAAAGTGACACCTTTGCTTTTCAACACATTAAAGAGATCTCTTGCAGCAGATCTGTGCAATGCAATGTGTCCTTTGATTTCTCAACTGCTGCTTCCTTCGGTGTTGATTGTGAGTCCATGTAAAATGAAATCCTTGACAACCTCAGTCTTTATTCCACTGATCATGATGTTACCGATTTATCCAGTTGTGAGGATTTTTGTTTTCTTTATGTTGAGGTATAATCCATACTGAAGGCTATGGTCTTTGATCTTCATTATTAGGTATTTCAAGTCCTCTTCACTTTTAGCCAGCAAGGTTGTGTCATTTGTTTAACGCAGGTTGTTCATGAGATTTTCACCGATCCGGATGCCCCATTCTTCACACAGTCCAGTTTCTCAGACTATTCACTTAGCATAACGGTTGAATAGGTATGGTGAAAGGATACAACCCTGATGTGCACCGTTCCTGACTTTAAATCATACAGTATCTCCTTATTCTGTCTCAACAGTGGCCTTTTGATATATGTACAGATTCCTCATGAGTACAATTACGTGTTCTGGAATTCCCATCCTTCACAATGTTATCGATAATTTGTTGTGATCTACACAATTGAATGCTTTTGCATAGTCAATAAAACACAGGTAAACATCCTTTTGATGTTTCATTCTCTGCTTTCAGCCAGGATCTACCTGACATCAGAAATATGTCCCTGGTTTCATGTCCTCTTCTGAATCTCTGGCATTTCCACATCAATTTACTACCACAACCACTTTTCAATGATCTCCAGCAAAATTTTTACTTGTGTGTAATATTAATGATATTGTTCAATAATTTTCTGATTCTATTGAATTACTGTTCTTAGGCATAGGTATAAATAGATATCTTTTCCAGTCAGTTGGCTGGGTAACTTCTTCCTAATTTCCTAGCACAGGCAAGTGAGCACTTCTGGTGCTCCATCTGTTTGTTGAAACATCTTAATTGATATGCTATCAATTCCTGGAGCCTTTTTTTTTTGGCCAGTGCCTTCAGTGCAGCTTGGTCTTACTCCTGTAGTGCATCAGTTCCTGCTCAAATGTTACCAACTGAAATGGTTGAGTGTTGACCAATTCTTTTTGATGTAGTGACTGCATTTTTCCTCCATGTTCTTTTCATGCTTCCTGTGCCATTTGTATTTTGCCCATAGTGGCCTTTACAATTTCAACTGAAGGCTTGAATTTTTTCTTACATTCTTTCAGCTTGAGTAATGCTGAACACGTTCTTCCTTTTTCATTTTCTGTCTCGAGCTCTTTGCACATATTATTGCAATATTTTACTGTGTCTTGAGCCACCTTTTGTAATCTTCCATTCAGTTCTTTTACTTCATCAATTCTTCCTTTTGTTTTAGCTGCTTGGTGTTCAAGAGCGAGTTTCAGAGTCTTCTGACATCCATGTTCTCTTTCTGTCTTTTTGATGATCTCTTGCTTTCTTCATCTGTGATGTCATCCACAACTCATCTAGTCTTTGATCATGTGTTCAATATGTCACATCTCTTCTTAAGATAGTCTCTAAACTCAAGTAGGATGTACTCAAGGTCCTACTTTCGTACTCAAGGATTTTATCTAATTTTCTTCAGTTTCAGCTTGAACTTGCATATGAGCAATTGATGATCTATCCCACAGTTCACACCTAGCGTTGTACTAATTGATGATATTGAGCTTTGCCATTGTCTTTTTCCGCAGTTTGATTCCTGTGCATTCCATCTGGCAAGGTCCATGTGTATAGTTGTTTATGTTAGTGAAAAAAGGTATTTGCAGTGAAGAAGCCATTGGTCTTGCATGATTCTATCATGTGATCTCTGGCATCATTTCTATCACCAAAATTATATTTTCCAAGTACGGGTCTTCCCTCTTTGCACTCACCTTTCACATTCCAATCACCAGTAATTATCAGTGAGTCCCAAGTGCATGTTCAATCAATTTCAGATAGCAGGAGCTGGTAAAAGTCTTCAATTTCTTCATCTTTGGCCTAGTGGCTGGTGAATAGTCATATTATCTGCTCTTCCTTTCAGGTGTGTGAATATCATCCTATCACTGACAGCATTGTACTTCTGGGTAGATCTTGAAATGTTCTTTTTGATAAGGAGTACAACCCATTCCTCTTCAAGTTTCATTCCTGACATAGTATATCATATGATTGATTCAGCATGGCCAATATCAGTCCATTTCAGCTTACTAATGTCTAGGATATCGATTTTTATGCATTCCATTTCACTTTTGATGATTTCCATTTTTCTCTAGATTCATGCTTTGTACATTGTGCTTTCCGGTATTAATGGATGTTTGCAGCTGTTTCATCGCATTTTAGATTACACCACATCACCAAATGAAGATCCTGAAAGCTTGACTGTGTCCATGTCCTTGACGACAACTCTACTTTGGGGAGACAGTTCTTCTCCAGTCATCTTTTGAGTGCCTCCTAACCTGGAGGGTTCATCTTCTAGCAGTATATGAGACAGTGTTCCCTTGCTAGTTGTAAGATTTTCACTTACTAATTCTTTTCAAAAGTGGACCGACAGATCCTTCTTCCTAGTCTGTCTTTGTCTGGAAAATCAGCTGAAATATGTCTGTCTTGGATGACCTGTATGGTTTCTCAATACTGGTAGCATAGCTTTCAGTATCACAGCAACACACCAGCCCCCACAGTATGATGAACTGAGAAACACAAATTTAACTGATCTTTTGGAAGAACCAGTGTGCAGTCTTGTTAATTCTGATTGTTTTTCTGATTCATTTATTTCTTCTCTGATGGACCCAGTGCAATGGCAGTGGGTTAATCTTTATTATTTCCTTTTTTTTTTTTTTTTTGGCCTGGTTGATGTGAGCTTCTTCTGTTGCTTTTTTATTTGTTTAGTAATAGCCTAAAGGTATTGATTTTGACCATTTCTTCCTTTGGAATGTGTGTATTTATTACTATAAATTCACCTCTGAGCACTGCTTTTCCTGTATCTCAAAGATTGTCTTACGCTGTTTCATTCTCTTTTGAATTTAGGCATTTTTAAATTTCTTCTATTACTCTCTGGTTTTTTAGGCAAGATGTTACTTGGTATCCATATATTTGATTGTTTTCCTTGTTCTTCCTTTTATTAATTTCCAGTTTCATAGGGGAAGATCTGAGAGGATTCATTGTATTATTTCAATATTGTTTTTAATTTACTGATGCTTTCTTAGTCATCGGAAATATAATCTACTCTGGAGAATGATCTATGTGTGTAAAGGAAGAATATACACTGTGCTACTATTCATTGGAGTGCTCTGTATATGCCTATGAGGTCAAGTTCCTTTATTGTGGTGTTTAGACCTTCTGTATCTTTGTGGAGTTTCATTCTAGTTGTTCTGTCCTTCCTAGAAACTGGCGTGTAAAAGTCACCTACTATTATGATGAAATTGTCTATTTCTTTTTTCACTACTGTTTGATTTTTTTTTAACCTATTTTGAACTTTTGCTGTTGGGTACATAAATACATAGTATAGTTATGCCCTCTTGGTGGATTGACTCTGTAATTGCCATATAATCCCTTTTCCTATCTCTTATGTCCAGTTTGGCCTTAAATTCGATTTTATCAAAGATAAAACATCCTTTGATGTTTAGCTATGTTTATCTTTGTGTCTAAGTTGTGTCTCTTCTGTGCAACATATTGATGTGTCATGGGTTTGTTTGCTTGCTTGTTTGTTATTTTTTAAATCCATTCTGTTACTCTCTGTCTCTTGAATGGTGGATTTAATCAATATTCTTATAGCGTGACTGCTGTCCTTTTGTTGTGCTTTGTTTGTGGTGTTGACAGCTTTTTGTTCTACTTTCTTTTCCTTTCTGAGTTCTTTCTGTTTATGGACTTTCTTTTTGTTTCCTTTATTATTGTTAATTTTGTATTTAATGATTCTTTATCATTTCCTTGTTTTTTATTTTGGTAAGTAATTTAAAACAGTCTGTTGTCTCTTGATATTCCCTTAACTTCCTCTCTATATGGAAGTTCTGTAGCTACACCATTTAGTTTTCCTTTTTATTTTAAACTTGTCTTCATTTAGAGATTGATGCCTCTGGTTCCCTGTTTTCAGTCTCATTGCTTTATTTTTGAGCATTCATTCTTTGCCTTGTTTGGTATCCAATATTGTAATGTATATTAATCTCAGATTGTTATGATGTTGTTATTTCTCTGTTCAAAGGACTCCCATTAATATTTCTCATAATGTTAGTCTGGTTTTTGCAAACTTCCTTAATTTCTCTATTATATTTGAGAAAGGTTTTTGCTGTATATACAATTCTTGGTTAGCAGTTTTTTTTCTTTCAGTGTTTAATGTATGCCCTCTTATTGCCTTCTGGTTTCTGCCAAGAAATCAGAGCATAGTATTACTAGTTCCCCTTTGTAAGTGACAGATTGCTATTCTCAAGTTGCCCTCAGGATGCTCTCTTTGTGTTTAGTTTTGGAAAGTTTGATTATGATATGTCTTGGTGCCATTCATCAAGTGCTGCTGTAATAAAAATAGCGCATGTGAATGACTTTACCAAAAAGATATGTATATATACATACATATACATTTATGTATATTTACATATACGTATACCTCTATATGTGTATATATACATATACTTACATATGTATATATACACATGCATGTATGTAAGTATATGTATATATACACATACATGTATGTATATACATATATATACATGTGTGTATATACACATACACATACATATACATATATATAATACACATTTTTTCTCACAGTCTAGTAAGCTGTAAATCCAAATTCAGGGCATCAGCTTCAGGGGAAGCCTTTCTGTCCCTGAAGAGAGGTCCTTCTTGTCAATGTTCTGCTGGACAAGGAGCTTTTCCACACAGGAACCCTGTGTCCAAAAGACACACTCTGGTACTGGTGCTTCTTTCTTGGTGATAGGAGGCCCCCAGGTCATCACTTGCTTCCTTTTCCTTTTAGCTCATGAAAGATAAAAGATAATACAGGCCACACCCTAGAGAAACTTGCTTTACTTTGGATAGGGGATGTGGCCTGAGCAAAGATATTACATCCCAACCTAATCCTCTTTAACCACAGGCAAAGATTATGATTTCTAACACATAGGAAAATCACAAAATGGAAGACAATCACCCAGTACTGGGAATCATGGCCTAACGAAGTAGACACATATTTTAGGGGCACACAATTCAGTTGATGACACTTGGTAACTTTATTTTGGGATATATGCTGTACAGAGTTCATTGATCTTCTTGAAAGAATATCTTCTTGTCTTTCATGATATTAGGACATTTTCTGCTTGCAAATCTTTAAAATTTTTCTCTATGCCTTTTTTTTGTTCTCCCCTTTGGTCTCTTCTTTTTCTGGATTTCCTATCATGTGTAAATCACTCTTCTTGATAGTGTCCCGCATGACTCTTAGGCTTTCTTCATTCTTTTCTCTGAATGTTCCTCAAACAGATTAGTATCAATGGATTTGCCCTCTTATTTTGTTGATCCTGTCTTCCATGGATTCAACTTCTATATCCACTCAGCTATCTATTTTTGAAATATTATTGCTAACATTCTAGACTTCTAGTTCCTATTTTTGTATGGTTTCTAATTATCTATTTATTTTTTCATTTTTTCTTGTATTGTTTTCTTGAAAACATCTAGAGTTTTGTCTGTTTTTCTCATTTTGTCTGTGTTTTCTTTGATTTCCTTTTTGGTCTCTTGTAAGATGCTATATATAATTCTTTTGAATACCTTTTGAGGTAGTTCCATTACCATTTCCTCTTCAGGAAAGTTTTCCAGTCATTTATTTTGGTCCCTTGCTTGAGCCATCTTTTCCTACTTCTTTATGTGACTTTACTTTGTCTCTTGTCTTTGAGAGTAAAGGTGTTATTATATTTACTTATTGATTGTATGTTTCTTTGCTTCATCTTTACTTTTGTTTTGTTTTGCTATTGCTGGGTGGGTAGGATGACTATGCTACTCTAGTTGCTAGTCTGCCAGCCCTGGAGTGTTTGCTGCCTGTTTCTTGGGGTGGGGGGCAGTGACTGGGATTCTAAGTTCTGGTCTCTATTCACTGCTCATGCAGGGTAGTTCAGGGAGGGTTATGTGGGCATTGGCTGTTGTCTGTTGTTTATCTAGTGGCACAGGAGCAAGTCATGGTACTCACAAAATGGATGGGGCAGCAGGTGTGGTGGGTTTGGCAGTTGAGTGGGAGATGTGGTTGTCACTGCTCTGCAGTTCAAAAGTATGGGGATATCAGGCAGTTGCTTGTGTGTTCATGCATTCTCTGTCACTTTTTGGTTTGAGTAGGGTATAGATGTTATGCAGGCATATGAGTAATCCTATGGTTATCACCACTCACCAGCTAGGGGGAAATGGGTTGTGGTGAAGTTGCTGCCATTCATCAGGTCAGGGATAGAGATGTGGTCTCTGGTTGGGTGGATTGACCAGGGTATGGGACTCTCCACTATTTCCAGTCGAGAGAATGGGAGTGTACCCCTTCAGCTAGCAGACGTGATTGTCTGGGACTGTCCATACACTACAGCCAGCAGTCAAGACTTGAGCCCAACCAAGTGCAAGGAGAAAACCACCTGCAATCCACTAGGGTGGGGGACCTCCCACCAATACTCTGCTGACCTACCACATCGTATGCACCACCCACCCTACAGGTCAGTGACTGCCATTCACGCATATACCTGACTCTGTATACTAGCTCCCTTCCTGCTTTGTAGATAGCAGGATCCCTGGAATTCTTACTCTCTTTTCTGTGTTTTCCTTTCTCAGGTCTGGATCATAATCTGGTCACCATGCTTCTCCCCTGAGTGTGTTTTTATAGGCTTTCTATCTCTTATGGAAATGCCATGCTCTTCACCTGGGGTCACTACTGGCTTTGTCTCAAAATGGCCATGTTCTGCCAGCCAATCTTTGTCACACTTTGTCACTTCTTCTGGTCATTGTTCAAGTCAATTCTTTGTACTTTCTTTTTAATATTCAGGGTTCCAATATTATTATTTGCATCTGTTTCACTTGGTTTCTTAGGTCTTTGCTGTAGAGGGATGGTATGGTATATGTGATTAGGCTGCTATTTTGGCTCCTAACCCCTTCTCTTTTTTTCTTTTCTTTTTTTATCCACTGAAATGCCATTTGGCAGGCCCAGTCAAGGTAAATGTCCTGATAAAATGAAGTGAACCCTGGAAGGGAGTGGTCTTGCTATGGGAGAGAGCAAGTAGCCCAGCAGGCTAGACAAATTAACTAGATATAGGAGTATATCATGATCATCAGTATGTTTGAATCCGTTTGACTGGACCATGACCTTGGAAAAGGTAAAGTTCATGAAAGTCATGGATACTGAGAAACTTTAAGATTGAAGGAGATTGATATTAAAGAGGCAAGATATATGGGAATCACATGAAATCCTTCAGAGGATACTTCTAAGCCAGTTGGTAAAATTTGAAATGGATTATCTTGCTGATGAATGTACAGGTGTTCTTTGTAGTATTTTTACAATTTTTCTATACATTTGAAACCGTCAGTGTGGAGGATGGGTTGGAGGGGCAGTAGTAGAAGCAGGAAGATGATTCAGGAGGCTGGACCGTCAGGAGTGAAATATGCTGAATAAAGCCCAAAGGAATCAGTGGATTATTGAAGAAGGGATATTATAGCAGATGGCTCTTAAGGGCAAGGATAACAGAATTCCAAGGATAATACCCAAGTATCTGACTTTTGCTTCTGTGATACCATTCTCTAAGGGTAAGGATAGTTGAAAGGAACTTGTTAGAAGACTGAAAGGGTTGGGAAAAGCTAGTGGGTTTATTTTAGAACTACATTTCTAAAACTTTTGGGGGGTACATTCATTAAGATGTGTCAGTTTGTCAGAGCCATGATTATCAGTGGTTTGGCAGTTATAATGTAGTTAGGCAGGCATATGATGAAGTGCTCACTTCCAAATTGAGATTTGATATAATGTGATCACTTTTATGATGAGACCTGCTATGAAAAGCCAGCCAATCAGTTGAAAAGAAGTTTCCTTGTGGGTGTATCCTGCAATGAATATAAGTGAACTCTTTAGCAAGACTTGGAGGCATTTGTTCACTGTGGATACTAAGGCTGACTCCTGCTCATCCCAACTTTAGCACCTGGCATTTGAACTAGTCGCTAGCCTGCCATCTTGCCTGACAATTTGGGGATTCATTGATCTTCACAGCGTATAAACAAGAACTCTGTTGTCTGATCTGCCATTCTTGGATTTGCCAGTCCATGTGGCTATGTGAATCCAGAGAGGCCTCTCTCCTGACCCACAGACTTTGCAAAGTCCAGCCTTTATAATCACATGAGCCACTTCCTTGATATAAATCTCTCTCACCATGTATTTACACACTTTGTGATTTCACTTCTGCAGAAAACTCAGCCTAAGATATTTGGTACCAAGAGTAGTTCTAGAGAAACAAAATTGTAATAATGAGTTTTCTGAATTGGTTCTCAAGTCTACTTAGTCATAAATGTATATCTGCTTCCAGTATGAAAAAGAGAATGCTGCCAATCCATAGTGTGAGATGACAATAGAAATACGCAAAATATCACCACCAATAGATCAAGCACTGGTGAGAGGTGAGGCTGTGAATGATTGTACCTTTCAATACCTTTCTAGATTTTTTTTTGTAATGCGAAGTATAAGGAATCTGGTTGGGTTAGAGCTACTTTAGCTAAACAAAGTAGTGAAAGAAAATGATGCACTCAGGGCTTCAGAGTCAAAGCTCAAATGCTACATAAAATTATCCACTAGTACCTTGAAAGAAAGCCTATTGCTTTTAGTAACACAGGTGATATTGCCTAAAATCAAACCTGGGTCTTATCATCAAAGTGACTGAATAATAGCACCATCTCAATTCCCAAATTTAAGTGGTGTCTGGAGTTAAAATGCAGCCATTGATTGGGAAGAAATGGGATCCTAAAATTTGAGATGGGTACATATGGGCAGAAAATCAGGAAGCTGGAGAAATTGAGCCCCTGTATTCTGTTGAATCACTTCTGCCAGTGGAACCAGCCCTCTTGTTCTCATCTGTAGAGATTATTCCATATTTGTCAGCTAAACCACCCTCCCTAGTAAAACCCTTAGCCCCACTGCTTTGAGCTAATGAAATTAATCCAGCTGTGTTTAAAGAGGCTTTGTCAGTCATTGCCTGGGGCATCACCTGAGACATCAGCCTTACAAAACAGTGCTGAGTGTTCGCAAAACACATCCTGACCACCCATTTTAGTTTCTCAACCTATAACTAAACTTAAGTCCCAACAAACCCAAAAAGGTGAACTACTAAGTGTGACCCAGGAATAGGTATGCTGTACTCCAGAAAGATGGCTTAACTTTTCTAATATGTACATACAGACGTTCACAAACCTGTGCAAATGACTATTGAGGGCATATGATAATGGTGAGAAGAACATAAATGTGGATTGGTTTGAGTTTATTAATATGGATCCACTAAGCACAGAGTCTTCAGAGTTTCAGCTCAAGTGGCTAGGAAAGGATCTAATCATCTATTTGGTTAGATCACTGTTGCTGTAGTCAGCTAGCACTGCTCTAACAGACATACCATGAGTGGATGGCTTTAAAAAAGAAAAATCTCTTCTTACACAGTCCAGTAGGCTACGTGTCTGAATTCAAGGTTTCCATTCCAGGGGAAGGCTTTCCTTCTTTGTCGGCCCTGGGGGACGCTCCTTGTGTTGCGTCAGTCTTTGATCAGGGAGCATCTAGGTGCAGGAACCTCAGGTCTGAAGGATGCACACTACTCATGGTGATACTTTCTTGATGGTGTGAAGTTCCCAACTTTCGACTTGCTTCTCTTTCCTTCTATCTCTTGTAAGATAAAAAGATAAAAGGTAGTGCAAGCCACGCTCCAGGGAAACTCCTTTAATAAGGATGTTGCAATCTCACCTTAATCTTCCTTTAACATAATTCTGTCTATTAACTATAGGCAGAGATTAGAATTTACAGCATAGGAAAATCACAAAATGAGGACAATCATGCAGTACTGGAAATCATGACCCAGACAAACTGCTACTCATAATTTTGTGGGGACACAATTGAATGCATGACAGTTGTCATGGATTGATTTATGTCCCACCAAAACTGTTACCAGTTTGGCCGGGCCGTGATTCACAGTACTGTGTCATTATTCTGTGTTTTGTGGTTGTGATTTTTGTATAGATTGTAAACCCTAATCTCTGCCTGTGGTTAATTAGGAAAAATTAGATTATGTTAAAGAGGTTTAGAGTGGGACTCTAATGTCCTTAACAGGGTCACATCCCTTATCTAACATAAAGGGAGTTTTGCTGGGGTGTGGCATGTACCACATTTTATTTTACAAGAGATAATAGGAAAGGGAAGTAAGCAGCACATGGGGACCTTATATCACCACAAAAATAGCGCTAGAAGAAGAACATGTTCTTTGGGCCCTAGGTTCCACACTAAAGTGCTGCCAGACCAAAGAAAGGCTGATGAATCACAAGAACTTTCCTCCAGAGCCGACAAGGAAGGAAAACCTTCCCCTAGAGCTAACGTACTGAATTTGGACTTACATCCTACTGGACTGTGGGAAAATAAACTTCTGTTTGTTAAAGACATCCACTTGTGGTATTTCTGTTACAGCAGCACTAAATGACCAAGACAGTCACTGAAGCATGGATTATGTGGTGGCCTGCACTAAATCAAGTTGAGTACCAGATCTGCCTTGGAATACTGTAGAAGAAGGCATACAAAGGCTTAGGGAAATTGGCATGCTGGAGTGGATTGATCAGGTTAGACCTACAGGCCCAGACATGGAGTGACCAGAAGAGATACTTGTCACCACAACTGTGAAAGCCAAATTTCTGAAGGGAGTCCCAGCATCACTGAACACTGCTGTGATTGCTAGTTTTCTGTAAGTCAGATTCAACAGTGGAAACTGCCCTAACGAGCTAAGATACTTGTCTTAGTTGTCTAGTGCTTCTATTACAGAAATACCACAAGTAGATGGATTCAACAAGGAGAATTTTAATTCTTCACAGTCCAGTATGCTACAAGTCCAAGTTCAGAGCATCAGATCCAAGGGAAGCTTTTCTCTAAGGTCCTTGTGATGCATCAGTCTTCCCTTGGTCTAGGAGCATCTCAGTGCAGAAACCTCAGGTCCAAAGAATATGCTCTGCTCTCAGCACAGCTTTCTTGGTAGTATGAGGTTCCCAGGTCCCTTTGCTCACCTTGTCTTTTATGTCTCCAAAGAGAATGGTATAAGATGCTATCCAGTCTTGTAGACCTCATCATTGTAACTGCCACTAATCTGTCTTATGAAATCATAGTGATAGAATATACAAAACATGAAATGAGAAAATGGTGGATAATCACACAATACTTGTAATCATGGCCCAGCCAAATTGATACACACAGGTTTGGGGGGATGTCATAGATTCAGCTGTGTTCCCCGAAAAATGTGTGTAGTAATTTTGATAGGCCATGATTCCTAGTTTGTGTGATGTTCCTATGTGCTGTAAACCCTGCCTCTATAATGTTAATGAAGGAAGATATGAGACAGTTGTGTTGTTGGGGCAAGGCTCAGTGTCTAAGATTGTATTGTATTGTGCCTTAGGAAATCTCTTGGGGTCTTAAAGAAAGGGTAGCAAGCAGAGAGTGGAGGACCTCATATTACCAAAGAGCCATGCTAAGAGCAAAGCAGATTCTTTGGAAAGGACCTAGGATCCCTGCAGCTGAGAAGTTCTCAGTCCAGGGGAAGGTTGACAAGGACCTTCCTCTAGATCCAACAGAGAAAGCCTTCCCCTGGAATTGCTGCCCTGAATTTGGCTTATAGCCTACTGGACTGTGACACAATAAAATTTCTCTTTTGAAAGTCATCCTTTTGTGATATTTCTGTTATGGAAGCACTACACGACTGTGAGAACTGCCAATTAAGTTTGTGAACTAATTCTAAAAAAAAATGCTACATACCTCATTGCTGAATATCACTACAGTCACCTTCAGAGTACTCTCCTTAGAGCTAGCTATACACTGACACCAGCACCTAGGCTACCCCTCAAAGCAATATTGGAACTCTTTTTCTGGAACGGCCATTAGAGCTGTCATCATATTACCCTTGATGTCCTGAGTGTCATCAGAATGTTTTCCTTACAATATTTCCTTTATCTTTGGGTAAAGAAAAAAGCCATTTGGGAGCCACATCAGGTGAGTAGGGAGAGTGTTCCAGTACAGTTATTTGTTTACTGGCTAAAAACTCTATCACAGGCAACTATACAATTAAGTTCATGAACTTGCCACTGTGCTACCATGTCCAATGGCCATTCCAGAAAGAATTCCAAAATTGCTTTGAAAGGTATACTGGCCTGGGTGTATAGCTTCCCAAAGTGGGTACTTGGAAGGTGACCATAGTAATATTCAGCAATGAGGTATGTAGCACATGGAACAATTAAGTTCATGGACTTAATTGTTTGACCTCATAAAACAGAATTTGGTACTGAGAGAGTGGGGCACTACTCTAATAGATACCTAAAATGTAGCAGTGGTTTTGAAACTGTGAATGGATAGAAGACTCAGAAGCAACTGAAGAGAACTGCTAACACCTGGGAAGGTACAGATGGTGAGAAGCAAGCAGCAACAGTCTGGCAGTGCAGACCTGGACCTGACTCTGGCTCTGGACCTGACTCATGGAGCAAGAGAGCTGAGTGACTGTGTACAGGAGGCTTTCTGGTGGAGTGGGATAACTCTGGGCACTTAGAGAACTATATAGCTTCAGAGCACTTGTTCTAGCAGGGAAAATTCAAGCCTGAGGCCCAGGATGAGAGGTCACAGGAAGGAGAAGTTGAAGAGACAGCGAGCACATGGAGCTGAGCTGCCCCAGTCTCCAAAGGTATGGCCAGTGATCTCAAGGGTTTCAAATGGTGGCCATGGCCTCTGGTATTTCTAAACGGGGAGTTGCCATGCCGATGGACTGGAGAACTAGACTGAAGGAGCCCAACATTTACCAGTATAGATATATGTTAAATAGAATGAGTGGATGTCCAACTTTCTGTTCCCTCCAGAGAGGCCACTACTAAGAATTTGCTATAAATGTAAGCCCTCACTTTGCAGATCAGTGATCAGAAGTCCAGAGTGGTCCACTGAGTCACTTGTGGTTACACAGCTATAGACCTACAGTGTAGTTCTCCAGTCTAAGCGTCTAGTGTTCATGACACCATGGTTCCCTCTCCTCACTCACTGTGTGCTGGACCCTTACCTAACTTTGGCTGTTTGTAATGTCCTAAAGCATGTGTTGATGTCCTCATTCTTTCTACTTTTCCTCCCAGAAGACTTTGCAAAGGCTCCTTTTAGACTCCAAGCCAGCCACTGCATTTGGTAGGTGGCTCTGCTGGTCACTGGGTGATCCTAGCAGAGGCTGGGCCATGTGCAGACAGAGGTGGGCAGGCTGTTCACTTTATCTCCTGACTTTCTAGCTTCTTTGCAGTAATTCTTGTTCCACAGTTACTCTAGAATTATAACATATATCCTTAAATTTTCACTATTTTTGACTTCACATAAAATGTAGAAGGTATAGAATCACATAATCCACCCTGCTGTCTTAAAGTTACAGTTGTCATATAAGTGTCATGTAGACATGCATTAAAAGACCCACAAGACATTCTTACAACTGTGGCTTCAGTCAGTCATAAATATTTTAAATAAATTAAAAAGGAAAATATATTAATTCAAACTAGTTATCATTTTTCTTGCACTTCCTTCATCCTCAAAACTCAAGTTTCTCTCTATTATTCTTTCAGCTTGATGAACTTCCTTTAGTATTTCTTACAGTCCAGGTTTTTAGACAATAAATTCTTTTTTTTTCCTTTGTCAGAAAAATGTCTGTATTCAATCTTAAGAATACTTTTTACTGAGTGTATACTCCATTTCATTTTCCTTCATTTGTTCATAGGACTTTACAGATTTTATTCCATTGTCTTCTGGCCACCATGGTTTCTTAAAAGAAATCCTACAGTTTATTTGAATCCTTGTTCCCCATTACATACTGTTGTATCTCTCTGGCTGCTTTCAAGATTTTGTCCTTAGCTTTTGTTTTTATCTTGGGATGTAGTGCATTAAGTGCTATGCCTGCTAACCAAAACGTCAATGTTCATATCCACCAGGTGCTCTTTGGAAACCCTGTGGGGCAGTTCAAACTCTGACCTCTAGGGTCACTATGAGTCTGACTCAACTCAAAGACAGAGGGTTTTATGATTTACGGGGTCACTATAAGTCGGCGTTGACTCCATGGCACTGGATTTTATTATTTATTTATTTTGGATAATGCATTTGGAAACCCTAGTGACGTAGTTGTTAATGGCAATGGCTGCTAACCAAAAGGTTTGCAATTCAAATCCACTAGGTGCTCTCTGGAAATTCTATAGGGCACTTCTACTCTGTTGTTGGATCACTCTGAGTCAGAGTCAGAATTAACCCAGTGGCAATGGACTTGGTTCTTTTTTTTTTATGACACGATTGGTTATGTTCTCCCTGCACCCTTTTTTTCCCTTGAAATTATCCTGTTTAAAGTTCTTTAATCATAAATCTGGACATTTATGTCTTTCACTATATTGAGGAACTTTTCAACCATAATTCTTCAGATATTATTTTCTATGCCATTTTCTTTCTTTCTTTCTTTTTATTGTGGTTAAGTAAAAGTATACAATCCAAATCAATTTTTCATGCCCACCTATCTGCAGTTCCTTCTGCCCTCCTTGCCTGGTGACAGCACACTCCTCCTTTTCATGCTGTACTTGTCGTTACCTCCCAAGAATCTCCTGTCCCCTCTTCTCCACCCTCTTCTCTCCCATCTAGACATCCCCCATTTTGATGTCTCCCAGTATGACAACATCCTATAAGTGCATAGAACCATAAAGCACACAAACTGTATGGTCACACTGTGTCTGTAAGTCCAGTCACTTTTTGTCCAGAGTTGACCTCAGTAGTGTTTTCTGAGCAGGAGCAGCAGCAGGTCTAGGGGCCACACTCCCAGGAGACCCCCACAGCCATCAGACCATCAACTGTGGGTTTTTTGTAGATTTCTTGAGTTGTACCCCCTCTTTCTCCTGTGTTACTACAGGGACTCAACATTGTATGCCCCATCACAGCTGTCTTTGGTGGTGGCCAGTCACCATCTGGTTCTTCTGGTCACGTGTTGATATAGTCTCCCATTCATGTGGCTCGTTCTGTCTCCTGGGCTCTTTTTCCCCATGTCTTTGTTGTTTTCAGTGATCACTTGTTCCAGCTGAGTTGGGACCATTTGGTGTACCTCAGACAGCAGCTTGCTAGCTTTTAAGACTCCCAATGCCACTTACCAATATGGAGTGCAGAAGACTCTCTTAGCAATAGGCTAGTTATGCCAGTTGGCCTTGATATCACCCAAGAGGATGGTCCCCAGACCTGGCCCCTGCTACCCTATCCTTACAGAATTGGATCGAGATTAGAAGAGTTTGTGCTGAAGTCCAATTCTGTCACTGCTTTCGCCTAACCAAATTTCTATCAATTATCTAATCTGTGGCCAATCCTCTCCCTCCTCACCCTGTAGCCGTCAAAGTGTCTTTTTCTTCTGTACGTAAATATATCTTTAAGTCCTTATAGCAGGGGTCTCATACAATATTTGTCCTTTTGCAGCTGACTGATTTCACTCAGCATAATGTCTTACAGTTGAAACCAGGTTGTGAGATGCTTCCTAAAAGTCATAATTATTTGTTGTCATTGTATAGTGTTTCATTGATTATATGCACTATAGTTTGTTTATCCATTTGTGTGTTGATGGACATCTGGATTGCTTCCATCTTTTTGCTATTGTGGACTGTGCTGCAATAAACAGTCTTGTGCATATATCTGTTTGTTTCTGTGCATATATCTATTTGTTTCTGTGGGGTATATTCCAAGCAGTGGGATTACTGGACCAAATCGTATGTTTATTTCCAGCTTTTTGAGGAAATGCCAAATTGCTTTCCAAAGAGGCTGTACAACTTTGCAATCCCGCCAGCAGTGTAGGATAGTTCTCATCTCTCCACAGCCTCTCCACCATTTGTTGTTTTGTGTTTTTTGTATGATGGCCAACCTTGTTGGGGTGAGATGGTAACTCATTGTAGTTTTGATTTGTATTACTCTACTAATGATTGTGAGTGTTTCGTCATGTGTCTTTTGGCTGCGTGGATGTAGTCTTTGGTGAAGTGCCTGTCCATCTCCTTTGTCCATTGTTTATTTTGGTTATTTATCTTTTTTGCGGGGGGGTGATATTTTGTAGTACCTTATAGATTATGGAGATCAGACATCGATCTGACATATAGTTGCCAAATATTATTTCCCATTCTGTAGGTGGCCTTTTAATTCTATTAATAAAGTCTTCAGATGAGCAAAAATGTTTGATTCTTAGTAGTTCCCATTTATCTATTTTCTCTTCTGTTGATTGTGGTTTGTTTGACAGATTTTGAAGTCTGTCTACGTTGTGTATTAAAACTTTTATTGTTGTTCCTACTTTTTCTTGGATGAGCTTTATCGTTTTAGATTTGATATTTAGGTCTTTTATACAGCTTGAGTGGTTTTTTTGTATAAGGTGTAAGATACGGGTCTTGTTTCAATTTATTGCAGATGGATATCCAGTTTTGCCAGCACCATTTGTTGAAGAGATTGTTTTTATCCCAGTTTATTGTCTTAGGGCCTTTGTCGAATAACAACTGTTCATAGGAAGATGCTGTCATCTCGGGGGTCTCGATGCTGTTCCGTTGATCTCTCTGCTTCTTTTTGTGCCGGTACCAGGCTGTTTTGACTACTGTGGCAGTGTAATAGGTTCTGAAGTCAGATAGTGAGAGGCCTCCCACTGTGTTCTTCTCCTTTAGTGGTGCTTTACTTATCCAGGGCTTTTTCCCTTTCCAGACAAAGTTGGTGATTTGTTTCTCCATCTCATTAAAAAATATCACTGGCATTTGTATTGGGATTGCATTATGTAAGTAGATTGCTTTGGGTAAAATAGACATTTTCACAATGTTAAGTCTTCCTATCCATGAGCAGGGTAGGTTTCTCCATTTATCTAAGTCTCTCTTAGTTTCTTGTACTAAGATCTTGTAGCTCTCCTTGTAAAGGTCTGCTATTTCTCTGGTTACATTTATTTCTAGGTACTTTATCTTCTTACGGGCTATCGCAAATGGTATTGATTTTGTGATTTCTTCATTAACATTCTCGTTGTTGGTATAAAGGAATCCTACTGATTTACTTATGTTTATCTTGTATCCTGAGACTTGCTGAACTCTTCTATCAGTTTGAGTAGTTTACTTATGGATTCTTTAGGATTCTCTGCATATACAATTGTATCATCTGCAAATAGGGAGATTTTTACTTCCTTTTTGTCGATGCAGATGCCATTTACTTCTTGGTTTTGTCTAATTGCTCTGGCTAGAAGTTCTAGTACAGTGTTGAATAGGAGAGGTGAGAGTGGACATCTGTTTTAGTCGGCTAGCGCTACTCTACCAGAAATACCACAGAGTGGACGGCTTTAACAAAGGAAGGTTTATTCTTACACAGTCCGGTAGGCTACAAGTCCATATTCAGGGTATCTGCTCCAGGGGATGGCTTTCCCCTTGTCAGCTCTTGAGGAAAGTCTGGTATTGCATCAGTCTTTGTCCAGGGAGCATCTTGGCGCAGGAACCTCAGGTCTGAATGACACACTCTTCTCCTGGTGCTACTTTCTTGATGGTACAAAGTTCCTAATTCTATGCCTGCTTTTCTGTCCTTTTATCTCTTGCAGGATGAAAGGATTAAGGGTGGAGCAAGCCATACTGCAGGGAAACTCCCTTTACAGTGGAGCAGGGAGGTGATCTTATGAACGGATTTACAGTCCTACGCTAATCCTTTAACAAACAGCATAGGAAAACCACAGAATGGAGGACAGTCACAAGATACTGGGAATCATGGCCCAGCCACATGGCTGCACATGTTTTTGTGGGGACACAATTTGATCCGTGACAGCATCCTTCTCTAGTACTCATTCTCAAGGGAAATTGCTTCAGTCTGTCTCCATTTGGGATGATGTAGGCAGTTGGCTCCATATAAATGGTCCTTGTTGCATTGAGGAGTTGGCCGTCTGTTCCTGTTTTCTGAGAGTTTTACATGTGAATGAATGTTGGACGTTATCAAATGCCTTTTCTGCATCAATAGACAAAATCAGGTGATTCTTGTCTTTTGTGTTCTTTATGTGGTTTTCGACGGCACTTGGCGTGGCTTGGCCATGTTAATTGTTTTCCTGATGTTGAACCAGCCTTGCATCCTTGGTATGAATCCAAGTTGGTCATGATGGATTACTTTTTTGATATGTTGTTGCAATCTGTTGGCAAGAATTTTGTTGAGGATTTTTGCATCTAGATTCATGAGTGTTATCGGTCTGTAGTTCTTTTCTGTTGGGTCTTTCCCTGGCTTTGGTACCAGGATTATGCTGGCTTCACAGAATGAATTTGGGAGTAGTCCATCCTTTTCTATACTGTGAAATAGTCTTAGTAGTATTGGAGATAACTGTTCTCTAAAAGCTTGGTAGAATTCTGCGGTGAAGCCATCTGGGCCTGGGCTTGTTTTGGTTGGTAGTTTTAAGAGATTTTTTCAATCTCTTCCTTTGTTATAGGTTTATTAAGTTGTTCTGCTTCACCATGTGGTAATTTTGGTGGTGATATGAATCAAGGAATTTGTTCATTTCCTCTAGGTTTTCAAATTTGTTAGAGTACAGACTTTCACAGTATTCTGTTATGATAGTTTTTAATTCCGTTGGATCTGTCATGACAACTACCCTCTCATTTCTTATTTGGATTATTTGTTTCCTTTCCTGTTTTTCTTTAGTCAGTTTAGCCAGTGGTTTGTCAGTTTCGCTGATCTTTTCAAAAAGCTAGCTTCTGGTCTTTTCAGTTGTTTCAGTTATTCTTCTGTCATTTAAATCATTTAGTTCTGCTCTGATCTTTATGATCTGTTTTCTTCTGGTGGCTGAGGAGTTCCTCTGTTTTTCTCTCTCTACTTCTTCAAGCTGTTGTGTTAGTTCTTTGGTTTGGTTTCTTTCTTCCTTCCGGATGTATGCATTTACGGAGATAAACTGACCTCTGAGCATTGCTTTGGCTGTATCCCATAGATTCTGGTAGGAAATGTTTTCATTCTTGTTGAAATCCATAAATTTCTTTATTTCATCCTTGATTTCTTCTGTCATCCATGGTTTTTTTGAGCGAGATGTTGTTCAATTTCCATGAGTTCCACTTTCTGTCTATGTTTTTTTCTGCTGTCGATTTCAACTTTTATGATCTGAGAAGATGCTTTGCATTAATTCAGTGGTATAGATTTTGTTGAGAACCACTTTATGTCCTAACACATGGTCTATGCTGGAGAATGTTCCGTGTGCACTGGAGAAGTAGGTGTAGTTGTCCCCTGATGGATATAAAGTTCTGTGTATGTCAGTGAGGTCTAGTTGGTTAATTGTGGCAATAAGGTCTTCTGTGTCTTTACTGAGTTTTTTTTCTAGATGATCTGTCCAGAATTGAGAGGGTAGTGTTGAAGTCTCCCACTATTATTGTGGAGCAATCTCATTTTTTAGTGTAGTCAGTGTTTTGTTGATGTATTTACATGCTGTAATATTAGATGAATGAATAATGTTGTTAAGTTCAACTTCTGTATTTAACCTTTCAGCAGTACATAATGTCCATCCTTGTCCATGATGGTGGATTTTACATTGAGATCTATTTTATCTGAGATTAGTGTTGCCACACCTACTCTTCTTTGTGTATTGTTAGCTTGAGATATATTCTGCCATCTTTTAATTTTCAGTTTCTTCATATCTTTAAGTGTAAGTTGAGTTTGTTTTAGGTAACCTATGGATGGGTGATGTCTTTTGAAGCATTCAGTCCGTTCACATTCAATGTAATTGTTGACAGGTATGTATTTAGTACTGTCATTGTGATATGTTTATTTCTGTGTTGATATTTTCTCTGTTATTCTTATGAATCTGTTGTGGGACATGCTTCTTTGTGAGTTGATTTTTCACCTTTTCAGGGTTGGTTTTGTGGTTGGTGAGACTCCTGTATTACATTTCTTGATTTGATATGTTGCATCTTTATTGTGCTTTATGGCTGCCCCTATGATCCCCCTTAATAAACTATGTATACCCAATTTTGATCACTAGCACTCTTATTAAGTTCCTCTCCATCTGGAATAACTATAGTGACTATAGTACATCTCTCTTTTTAATATGATGGCACCATAGTTTTCATGATATGATCACTGGATCATTTCTTTCACTTTTATAGGTTTAATTGAGTTTGGAGCCTTCCCTAACTGAGTAAGTTTCTGGGTGATGTGTCCTGAATTTGCTTCTAAAATATAAAGTTAGTGGTTTTATTCTTCTAAGCCAAGAGAGTCTTTCAGTATTTCTTGTAACTTTGGTTTGGTTTTTATGAAGTCTCTGAGATTCTGTTTATCTGTGAATGTCTTAATCTGATTTTTGTATTTGAAAGATAGTTTTGCAGGATATATAATTCTAGGTTGGAAGTTCTTCTTCAAGGTTTTGAATGTGTTATGCCACTGTCTCCATGCCAGCATTGTTTCTGCTGAGAAATGGAATGAAAGCCTGCAGGGTTTCCCTCTGAATGTTAGCTTTGCTTTTAGTCTTACTGCCTTTAAGAGTTTCTTCTTAGGTTTCATTTTGTTAAGCTTGTTTATAATAGTCTTGGAGTCTTTCTTTTTAGATCTGTATTTAGCAGTGTTTGATAAGCATCTTGGATATCTTTATTCTCTTCTTTCACAATTTCTGGGAAATTTTCTGTCAGCAGCTCAGCAACAATACTCTCTGTGTTCTCACGTATCTTGCCCCATTCACGAATTCCAATTAATCATAGACTGTTCCTGTTAATAGAGTCCCACATACTTCTTAATGCTTCTTCATTTTTCTTGTTTCTTTTTTCCTGATTTCTCCTCATAGATGCTACAGTCAGTAGCTCTGTCTTCCAAGTCAGGAAGTCTCTTTTCCATTTGTTCCAGTCTGTTTTCTTGGCTTTGAATTGAAGTTTCTACCACTTTGATTTTGTTCTTCATCTGTTGGATTTCAGAGTATTGGTGTTCCATCAGAACAAACAGCTTGCTTCATTCTGATCTGTTGCATTTTGTATAAGGTCTAGGAGGGCTCTATATATAATCCTTTTGTATTCATCTTCCAATAGTTTCAGAAGGGTTTCTTTGTCTCAGAAATTCTTTGGTTGTTTCTTTTAGGGGCCTTCTGAATCCAGGGGTGATTTGTTCATTACAATTTTCTCCAGAGTTTGTTGCTTTTGGGGGCATCATGTGAGTCAAGAAAGGCTGGGAGAGATGCTGTGAGGATGGACCACAGTTGTTTCTCTAGGCCGTCTTAAAATGAAAGTTAAGCGTATCTGACAATGTCCAAAGTCAGTCAGGTTTTCAGGTGTGCAGGTCCCTCTTCCCAGCTGGCAAAGTAAGCTCGTCTATATCCAACCCCAGATGTTATAAAGTAGTTCAAAATACAGAAAGGCTACTGCCCTGCTGGCCTCTGCTGCTGTGCCCCAGCTGCATGTGACACTGTGTGAAATACTGCTTTTCTGCCGGAAAAGCACTCTCCTCCTGGGAGGCAGTGCCTCCCAGCCTAAGGAATTAGGTCTAGCTGAGGCCTCTATATGGATATCCACCCCCCTGTGGAACAAGATGGCATCCTGCACAAACTCCCCATCGGCCTCAGTACAGACTACTCAATGGCAGAGGTGGAAAGAGAGGCCAAAAGTGCTGAGATGCACAGAATCCAAAGCCAAGCTCTCAAAATGTTGCAATTTCACCCACCAATCCCAACAACTGTGTGTCTGAGATTAGCTGCTATTCAAGACCCAGCTCCGCACACCAGCTAAGACAGTGAAAAAAAAGTTAAAATGATTAGTTACCTTTGGTCTGTGAAAGCCAGCACTCACCAAGAGTGAAGATGGCAATAGATAGGAGATTTTCCATTCAGTGGTATGAAGTTCAAATTAACAGCCATATGCTGTATCCTAGGGCTCACTAGGTGTCCAGAAAGCTCTGTTTAATTATTAATTCAGGTCTTGGTTTCCCAGGGGACTTATGGAGGTGTGTATTTAGTCCGCCATCTTGCTCTGGGTCCTCAGAAGTTTTTTGATTCTTTATTTTGGGATTTTTCTAGAGCCATGGTGAACTGTTTCTTTAAATGGTTAGCTATGGACTGTTGCATTCATGCCACCTAGAAGCTGTTCAGTTTGTCTTGCATTACCTTAGCAGGAGCTGAGATGTAATTGTAAGAGGGGTGTTAGTCACCAGCCACCTCTCTGTACTCTAGTGACTGGCCCCAGGTGGACTTTCTGGGATGACAGGCTCTGTCTCCTAGCTGGCAAATATGGAGCCATACCTTTGTAGTCACTGGGGGGCCATCATCTGATGCCATGATGTGGATTAGTGAAGGGTGGCAGAAATGCTGTGGGCCACCCAGCTGTCCGTTCTCCAGGTGATCTTATTTTTAAAAAGTACTTTACTCCTAAGTGGGGAGCTGTCCAACAGGTGCCGAAATCAGTCAGGCCCTCTCATGTGGCAAGCCTGGCCTGCAGGCTAACAATGAAAGCACCTCATTGGCCGTCCCCGGAAGCTATGACATAGTTCAAAGTAAGGAGGTTTACAAGCTTTCTGCCATCTTCTGTAAGGCCCTACCCATAACTCTAGGGGCTCCACTGTCATAAACACAGTTTTTCTGCTGGAGGAGCACTTTCCAGACAGGCCCTTCTTCTCAGTGTGAATTTTAGCCCCAGCTAAGGCCTCAAGGTGGGTGACTCTGCCTCCCAGCTCATCAGGATGGCATTTCACCAGAGCTGCTCTTCCTGCTATGAAACAGCAGAATCAATGGCACAGCTTAGAAATGAGAAGATGGAGGGGCAGTGGTGCCCTCAGTCAGCATCTGAGCTCTCAAAAAGTGGCTATCCCACTCACAGTCTCTCTGCCGTGCTATACGCTCTTAATTAAGCACTGGCATTCAGTGTATTAGCTGGCTTATGCGCAGCTCTGCATCCCAGATAACAAAGAATGTGTCAATACCTACAGTCCTCCCAAACAGTGAGTTAGCTGAAGCAGGACTTAGCGTGGGCTTTCTCGTGTTAGAGAGAGATAGTTTCCCATATAATGGCACATAGTCCAATTGGACAACACTATGCCAGATCCTAGGGCTCCCCACACATCCATGCTGCTCCATTGAATTATCAGTACAGGCCTTAGTTCTCAGACGGAATTTTGGAGACATGTGTCTAGTCTGCCATCTTAGCCCCACCTCTACCCCATTTTCTTTCATTCTAAGACTACAATCACACATGTGGAAAACTTTTAAAATCTCTCATAGGTTCCTGAGGCTTTTTCCATTTTCCACTAACATTTTCTCTTTTCTTCAAATTCTGTGATTTCTATTGATCTGTCTGCACTGATTCCTTACCTTGTCACCTCCCTTCTACTAATCTCCTCCAGTAAACTTTTTTCTGACACTGGATTTTTTAGTTCTACAATTTCCAATTCTTTATGTTTTCTAAGTTGGCAGATCCTCTATTTATATTCATCGCAAGCATATTTCTCTTTATCTCATTGAGCATAGCTGTATTAGTTGCTTTAAAGTACATGTCTAACAATCTTAACTTCTGAATCATCTTGGAGATGGCATCTCTGAATTATATTTTCACTTGAAAATGCATCCTGTAATTTGAAAATCTAGTAATTTGGGATTATATGTGGCACTTGGCTGGCTTTGGTGACACACTGTGGATACTATGGAAACTGTTGACACAGTAGTTAAGAGCTACAGCTGCTAACCAAAAGATCAGCAGTTTCAATCTACCAGGTACTCCTTGGAAACCATATGGAAGCAGTTCTTTTCTGTCCCACAGGGTTGCTATAACTAGAAATCATCTAGAGCAGTGAGTCTGGTGAATATGATGATGTAGAGACTCTGGATTCTGCTAGACTTCTCTGAAGAGTATTGATATTTTTGTTTTAACAGGCAATTAACTTGGTAGACTTGAACTTAAAACTGTTGCATGTGCAGTGGGCAGCAAATCAGTTGCCAGCTCCTGCTGTTTTAAGTGTGTCTCATACATGCATGGTTCAAGGATCAGCCAGAGAACCAGGTAGAGTCTGTACACAGAATTTGAGATTCCTTTCACTGACAATCTTGTTTTCAGGGATTCACTCCCAACTCCCTAGAAGTGGGGACTATTACTCTGGACTCTTTCCTTGGTTACACCATCCAGAAACATGGTAGTTTTTCTTGTTGAAGTTTTATCCACAGGGTCAACTGTAGTGACTGTTGCTGGCCGTAGGCAAATTCACAAAAGGTAAAAATCTCATTTCATGTTGTTTAGCTTCCAGAAGGAGTTTCTGTGTGTGTGTGTGTTTCCTTTATAATTCTGTTGTTATTTTCTGGAGGACCAGTTTTGTAGAAGCGTGATCCTCTATACCAAAAGTAGAAGCTCTAGCCTCTGTTACCTTTTAAAACAGTTCTCAGAAGTCCTTACAACCCTCTCTACTCCATTTTAATTCTAATTCTTGTAGTTTTTCTCAAGATCTTTTTTATAGCATTATCTTCTGATATACCTCATTCTACTTTATAAGTGAAGACCACATTAATAGCTATTAAACTTTTCTAAGTTTTCCTACTAGATTCTCTTGCTCTCTTACTCTGTCTTAATTCTCCACCACACTTTTCCCCAAGTCTTTGTTCCCTATTTTAAATTGCTGTTTCTAGCCCAGGAGCATTTCCTTTCCACTAGGCTTCTAGAATAAAGAACAGATAGAATTTGTTCCTTGGTGTTTGTGATTGGAATAAGTCTGCTGAACTATGGAAAAGGATTGCTGTGTACACTCCCTTCTTCTAAAAGGGGCAGATAAATGGGCCGTGCTGGGTTCTGCACACCTGTACAATTTTTGTTTTAGCTAGTGTGTTTCCAAATAGTACTTTGAGCCCCAGAGTGGCACAAACAGTTAATGTGCTTGGCTGTTAACAGAAAAGTTGGAGGTTCAAGTTCACCAGGTGCCCCCTTGAAGAAAGGCCTGTGATCTACTTCCAAAAAATCGGCCATTGAAAACTCTATGGAGTGATCTACTCTGATACCATGAGGTCACCCCGATTTAGAATTGACTGGATGACAGCTATTATTTTTTCTAATAAACATCGTGTATTTGTTATTGCCCTTTTTCCTATGTTTGATCTCACAGGCTACATTCTGATTATTATTGGACCCATCCGATAATAAGATTGGAAAAAAAGACACACACATAGCAGGAAAAGTGCCACATCTTTGATTAACTCTTAGTGATTGTGTCTCACACATTAAAAAACAAGATTTCTGCTCTTTATGAGCTCATGTTTGTGGACATACCCCTTATGCCTCAAACCAAACCAGACCCAGCCCATTCCCATCAAGCTGATTCCAAGTCATAGTGACCCTATACAACAGAGTAGAACTGTCCCTTAGTTTTCAAAGAGTGCCTAGAGGATTTGAACTGTTGGCTGCTAGGTTAGCAGCTGTAGCACTGAACCACTGTGCCACTAGGGTTTCCATAAATCTTCTCTGGTGAGTCACTGTCTGCTGGTTAAATCTAAGGATCTAATCTAGTATGACTTGCTCTCTCTTCTGACAAGCAGGAAGAGGCTCCTTCCAGTTTCTTTATGCACCAAAGCTCCCCTGTTTAGTATTCTGTCCAGTCTCTTCTTCTAAAGCAGTGTTAACTTCCCCATCCTCCACCGCCCTGGGGCTGTCTCTCCAAGACTTCTCTGGCCCAGCTAGCACTGCTCCCTGCAGGCCTCCCTGTTTCATCATGAATTGCATTAAGTCTTCAAGGTGCCTCTGATCTTCCTCATCCCTTTCCCCTTTGACTGCTCTTGTTGCTCCTTCTTCTTGTCTCAAGCTCAGGGCTCCTCCCTCACCCTGTGTTTCTGCCACTTCTAAGACTCACTTTCTTCCAAGCTAACCAATTCCTCCTCCTTGTTGCTTTCTCTCGTATAATGTTGGCTGATATTCTCAGTTCTGTTTCTGTCCCCCTTTGTGAACCTCAAAGAGAGCTGTTTCTTAGGCATCTGCCCTACTTGGCAGGAGGCAGACTGTCTTCTCAGGCTATTTGCCAGCTGTGGCTCTGTCCTTCCTTGATTGTCAGTCCTTTGCCAGCTCTCCCTTACAGACTGGTCTGCCTGTTGGGGCTGGGGGATACCCAACAAGATAGCTCCCCGACCCTTCTTCCCCTATAATCTGGCTCCATCTGCCTCCACCTCATTTCCTGCACTGCTATGGGGCCCTGTGCATGGAGAGTCTATCTTTCTCATGGGATAAGGCCAGTGTCCCCATGAGAGAAGTCTCCGTGAGTGTGTGACATCACAGCACATCTTGGCTTTGCTGGGGGAATCAGATCTGCTGTTCATATGCTCTGCAGGAACCCTTATTCCCCTGTGATGAATCCAGGTCACCCCCAAGTAATGATATAGACAGCACCCTTGTCTTGTTTTTTCAATTAATTTCCTATGTTTTTTCCATTAATTACTGTCCCACTTGTGACTCTATCTTTATTCACAGTGCTTCTGGGATGGAACATCATTCTAGTCTTAATAGATCCATGCTAACATCTGTAGGGCCTTTCTTCTCATGTAAAAATTGGCTTTCATTTCATGGCATTGTATGTCATATCCACTTGAGCCCTGTGTACAGGAAAACACCCTGGGAAGGAGATTGAAAAGTTCCTCTCTAAACTTTCTCACTCTGGCATAGCAAAATAGTTCTTTGGCATAGTAGGAAGATTGTGGGATTTGCATTCAAATAAATACTGCTTCTGCTACTTACCACTCTGTAAACTTGGACTTCGGCCACACTGGGGGATTTGTAAGAATCCATGTGATACATTAGGAATATCACCATTAATTGTTATCCAATCAACTGCGACTCATAGCAACACCGTATGTGTCAGAGTAACATGGCTCCACAGGGTTTTTAATGACTGCCAGGCATTTCTTCTGAGTTCTTCTGGGCAAACTCAAACTTTCAATCTTTTTATCAGCAGCCCTATGTGTTAACTGTTTACACTACCCCCCAAAAAAACCCCACTGCCTTTGAGTAGATTCTGACTCACAAGAACTCTATAGTGACCCTATAGGAGAGAATAGAACTGCCCCGTAGAGTTTCTAAGGAGTGCCTGGTGGATTTGAACTGCTGACTTTTTCATTAGCAGCCATAGCACATAATCACTGGGCCACCAGGGTTTCCCAACCTTCTTGTCATTGAGTTGATTCTGACTCATAACAATCCTATAGTGATCCTATAAGACAGAGTAGAACTGATCCATAGAGTTTCCAAGGAGTACCTGGCAGATTCAAACTTCCAGACTTTTTATTAGCAATTGTAGCACTTAACCATTATGCTACCAGGGTGTCCTTATACTACCCAACCAACAAAAAACAAACCCATTGTCGTCCAGTCAATTCTGACTCATTGCAGTGCTGTAGAACAGACTAGAACTGCCCCATAGAGTTTTCACAGAGCACCTGGTAGATTTGAACTGCTGAACTTTTGGTTAGCAGCTGTGGCACTTAATCACCGTTCCACCAGGGTTTCCTATACTACCCAAGGACTTCCAAATTGGTAGCAATCCCTTCTCAAAGCCGTACCCTAATCAGAACTTATATTATTGTTGTAGATGGTCCGATAAGTGTTTGCCAGTCTCTCAGAATCCCCACCCCAGGGTAAGAGACCCTCAGATGTACATTGCAAGGCTAATTGAGAAAAAAGTCCTGTGAGTTTTTCTATTTCTACCAGTTGCTGTGGAGTTGATTCCAATACATGGTGACCCTAAAGGACAGATTAGAACTGTCCTGTAGGGTTTCCAAGGCTGTAATCTTTATGGAAGCAGACTGCCACATCTTTCTCCCATGAAGTGACTGGTGGGTTCAAACCACATACCTTTCAGTTAGCAACCAGACACTTAACCACAGAGCGAGCTCGGTTCCTTTCCTTATTCCTAGTTGCTCCGATACAGAAAGACATGAAGCAGCAAGTTTCCAGGAGTCCTGGAAAAACAGGCCTTCAGAAAGAAAATTGAAGCCCTCAAGGCAGAATCCCCCTGAAAGAATTTTGAAGAATACTTCTCAAGAGAAAGCTTGAGAAAAGACAGCAAAGATTATTGTATTGTGTGGAAGCCAGTGGTTTTCATGGTTGACCTGTGCCTCAGAATCCTGTGGAAAGTTGTTAAAAGTTAAAATACAAATTGCTGGATTCCACCCAACAGCAGAGTTGGTGATTCTGTGAGTCTGGGGTAGAGCCCAAGAATTTGCATTTCAAACAAGTTCCCAGGTAACAGTGATACTACTGGTCCTGGACCACGTGTACCTGCGTTGAAACTTTTACCTGCATTGAAACTGTTAGTGTACATAAATTTACTTTGCAAATATGTTGCAACAAATGCCAATTACTTTATTTTTCAAAAAAAAAAAATCAAAGTATATCTGTTGGTCTAGGAAAAAATAATAATAAAAGTATTCACAGGCATCTTGGGAAATTTCCTCTTCGTTCCTCAGGCCACACTTGGTCACCAGCATTGTCACCTGGTCTACAGCCCCTGTGCACGTGGCCCAGCTTCCTGAAGCCCAAACAGCCATCATCTCTGTCTGTGTAGGAAGGGAGGGCACAATATAGTATGTGTCCCCAGTAATAAACCCCCAAACCAGCATCAGCTTCTAGGTCTTGGGACCATTGTTCTAGCCGTTCCACTTTTGCTCTCCTAATAACCAGTTTCCCAGAATCTGAAGCCATCACTTCAATCAGTTCTTTGAAAAACAGAAGGGGGAAAAAAACCCAAACTGGTTAAATCAGCCCTGGGGACCCTGGAGACTGGGATTAAGGAATTGACAGTGGAAACATAAAGATCACATTCTTTAGATTCTTCTATGCCATAGCATCAGAACACACAAATTGACAACTCAAGTGACTTTCCTTGTCATCAGGTTATCAGTAAACTGTTTGCCTGGTTGCCTAGTAAACTAGGCTGAACCCAAAGAAGGTTTCCTTAGACTGTGTCCAAGTCAGTTCCAACACAGGCTGACCCCATGTGTCAGGGCCAAACTGTGCTGCATGGGGTTTTTAGTGGCTGAGTTTTCAGCAATAGAGTGCCAAATCTTTGTCCAGAGACTCCTGTTGGCAGGCTCAAACCTCCACCCTGTTGGTTAGCAGCCAGAAGTGTTAACCGTTTTCACCATCTACTTTTTATAAGTAAATGCATGTTTAAGGAGAGAAGGTAGGTCAGGACACCTGATAGGGTCACCCATGTTTGGAATGGAGACTTTTCTTTTGTCTCTACGGATTGGACTCGAGGGCATTTGACTTGGCTAAGGAATTTGTTCAAGAATCCTTCAGAGAGGGGCTACTTAAGAGAAAAGGTAAAGGGGACACCAAAGCCTCAACTTTTGGGACACTCCCTTTCCTCAGGCCAGACCTCAGGCCCTGACCTATCAGAAGTGGACACTGAATACAGTCATGAGTGCCCTGTCTCTTTCACACATGGGCTTCCAGCTTCAGCCAGCTTAGCCCCAGATGAGTCTTGGACCAGTAATGATTGTTCTTCAAAGACAGCAGGGGACCCAGGCAGTACTGGGAGCGTAAGCATCTCCTTGTCCCGGCTTCCCAGACTTTGCAGTTCCATCCAGGACCAGCCAAGCTATTCACAACCATCTTGAGGGGGGTGGGGAATGGTTAGGGAGACTGTGTGATGACGGGAAGGTTCTGTGAACTTCCCCTGAAACCTGTGGTATGGCCCCCATCACAAACACACAAATCAATGGAGATACATACATAGTCAGAGATACACAGTGAAATTCAGAGGGACACACACAGAAATAGTGAAGTCCCCAGAAGCTCCCCAGAAACAGTACCTGAGCTGACACAAATACTCCGAGCCAGTGCTTGACAATAGCTGAGCTTTTTCCTTTACTATGGAGAGTGAGTTTGACTGCTATAGTAATATGTTTGTTTGTTTTGTAGTGTATTTAATACTTAAAAGATGCAAAGGAAGCAAAAAAATTATGTCAAAGATTGTTGTTCCTGTTAGCTTCACAGAAGAAAAAAATTCTCTGCTTTGCTGCACCACTTTCAGAAGGCTTTGCTAAGTAGGGTTGGTCATTCTGCCTGACAGGTTTTCTGCTCATGCTGTAACCAACATCCTTCAAAAGGAAAAAGGTTTACTGGCTTTACTGATGTTTAGGGACCCCAGTCTAGCCTTCCTTCTCCCCATAGTTCCCTGCAACTTTCACATTTAAATCTTGCTTCTCTCTTTCCAGTGCTTGCTTTCCTCAGGAGGCTGTTTCCAGATTATCGTTTCTTACTCTTCTTTCAATCATCGAGCTTGGGTAACAAGCTATCTCTTGGGTAAATGGGAAAGTGGAGCAGAATGAAGACAAGCAAGGAATTGCAGCCAGAATAGAATGGAATTCTGGTCCCCTGGAAATTCTCTATCATTAATTAAGCTGAGACAAGAATAATTCAAATACCAGTCTCCCCCATGTTCTGCCAATCAAATCATTCTTCTGCAGGCCGTTCTGTCTCTTCCTTCCTCTGCTCTCTCTCTCTCTCTAAGTTACTTTGTCACCTGATGTTCAGTTAGGGATAATGTGTCTTGACGGAAATGCCCTTTTGAAAAAGACTCAGCATGATTATTATCAGTGAGGCCTGTGTATCATTAGTGTGGTTGGAGTTAGTGTGGAATTTCAGAGCCTGAAGTCTGTCTTCACGCTGGGGATCAGAACAAGAAGTGGATCAGTTTTTTCAATGAGTGTATCTCTCTGCTCCGGGCTCTGGGGTGTGGCATCAAGTGGACAGAGCCCTCCTCCTCATATGCAAGGTGTCAGGTATGGGGCCATGACCATCTAGGTTCAGGACTATACCCTGCTTCTACTGGAAGTTCTCCAAGGCAACAAGTATTTATTAAGCACCTTTAACATCTATAACAACAACCAAAAAAAAAAAAAGAAACCCAACCTCATTGCCATTGAGTCGATTCTGGCTCATAGCAGGGAGTTCCTGAGTGGTGCAGATGTTTAATGCACTCATTGCTAAGTGAAAAGTTGGAGATGCAGATCCACCCAGAGGTACCTCAGAAGAAACTTCTGACAATCTGCTGTCAAAAAAATCAACCACTGAAAATACTATGGAGCACAATTTTACTCTGACACACATGAGGACACCATGAATCAGAATCTACTAGACAGCACCTGGTTTGAGTTTTGATTTTGTTTTTGCAGATCATAGCACTTAATAAAGCAGGTGACTCCTCAACTCCACAAGTTTCCTTCCTGGCAGGCAAGATAGATGTTAAGTAACTAATTATACAATTAATTATGTAACTGTTAGGTGCTATGGTGAAGATCATATCAAACATGTATCATAGGACCTTGAAGATGGAATGTCTGATCTGAAGCCCAAGCATGAAAAGGAGTTAATTAGGGGAAGAGTGCCCTGTGGAAACCATCCCAAAGCTGGACCCAGCCATAATCCCTCCGACTCTGCCCCTTGGCATGCCTGGAGTGTCGGGGAGGGGGTGTTGACGTGTTTGTGCTCTAGCACAGATAGGAAAGAAGAGACTGTGCTGTAGAAAAGGCCTGAACAGTGTGTTTCCTAGGGTCAGTGTGACCCAGTGTTGTAACTCATGGCGTCATGTCTCTATGCTAATTACCCCAATATTGTAGCTAAAATACCAGAAAATTTGACAATATCACTGTCTATAAAAACAGCAGCAGCAAAAAAAGCAATGTATATACAGTTAAAATCAGGTGATTTGAAGCAACATTATAGTTAAATAATAATGACAGTTTTGACTGGAGCGCATTAAACCAAAAAAGCAAACCCACTGCTGTCTAGCTGATTGCTACTCGTAGCAACCATGCAGGACAGAGTAGAACTGCCCCGTAAAGTTTCTGGGGAGTACCTAGTTGATTTGAACTGCCAACCTTTTGGTTAGTAGTCAAAGCATTTAATCACTATGCAGCAAGGTTTCACTTAGAAGGCTTAACACGCAAATTAGCAGAGTTTTAGCTTTGTAGGCATATATGAGGTCTGACAGTTAAGTTCTAGAACTCAGCCTAGAAAGAGTGCTACATGCCTCATTGCTGTACATCACTATAGTTGCCTTCCAAGTAATTCCCTCGGGAAGCTGTGCACTGACGCCACCACTTGGTCCACCCTTCAGAGCAATTTTGGAACTCTTGTTCTGGAATGACCATCAGAACTGTCATCGTATTATCCTTGCCGTCCTGAATGTCATCCAAATGCCTTCCTTTCATTATTCCTTTAACTTCAGGTAAAGCAAAAGTCACCGGGGTCCAGATCAGGTGAGTACAGAAGATGTTCCAATACACTTATTTGTTTACTGCCTAAAATCTTCCTTATAGTCAGTGCCGTGTGAGCTGGTGCATTGCCATTATGCAAGAGCCGTGAGTTGTTGGCAAAAAGTTCAGGTCATTTTTGTCTAACCTTTTTGCATCCTTTTCAGCACTTCCAAATAGTAAACTTGGTTAACTGTTTGTCCAGTTGATACAGTTTTGTAATGAACAATCCCTCTGATAATTCAAAAAGGTTAGCAACATCGTTTTGACTCTTGGTTTGGACTGAGGGAAATTTCTGGTTGTGGAGAATTGTTTCATTTCCATTGTGTACTCTGACACTTTGTTTCAGGGTCATATTGGTATACCCCATGTTTAATCACTAGTGATTACATGGCCCAAAACATAGTCTTGCCTCTCCCAAAGCTCTTGGCAAACATCTACTCTGCTTTGCTTTTGTTCATTGGATCAGGGTAGCTTTGCTCTGACCTCTAGACTCCAGAGGCATAAGAAAAGAGAAAGACAGAGAAATACAGTCCCAGACATAAGTCTTCAGGGATAGGGCTGATTGGTGAGCCTTGTAAAGAAGTGGTGACTGCTGTGTGTGAGGGCCCCATGGGTTTGAAGCACTCTGGGCAGAGGGGAGTGAGCCAGATTTCAGTTTCTCATCTGAAGTGCCAAGAGTTAGTGAAGACGTCAATGAACCAGTTAATCAAGATCATTGATTTCTTGCAAGAGGCAAGGACCTCTGCTAGAAAGATTAAACTTTATATTTAATAGGTTGATTGGAAGTAGTACCTGTATATCATTCATTAAAATTGTGCATACATTTTGTGATTGGGTGCTTAATTAAAAAAAAAGTTTGGAGTCCAAAGTTTAGAGTAAAGAGAGCTTATTAAGCTGAGATGATAAGCAGAGGATAGAATAGATTCCCAGATGAGTTAGATATGAAATGATCTGTAAAACTGGGCACATAAAGGGAGTCAGTCACTGTTTATAGGATGAATGCATGGGTGGGTGGGTAGACAGATAAAGTTATGAGGGCTCAGAGGTTTTCCAGAAAGGTATAATGGACTGATCAGTAGGATAGAAGCCTAAAAATGTCTGATAGCTTCACTGGGTAGTGAACAAGTTAGTTTGGCTGGCTTTGAAAGAGGAATATACCAGCAAATAAAATCGTGGTGTGTGAGCCCTGGAAAGACCCTCAGAGATCACCTCCTATCCCGTCATGGCACAGGTGTGCAGTGATGGGCAGTCAGACTGTTAGGATAAAGCGGTGCAACACAACATGGAGAGTCTTGGATGCACATCTGGAATCTGTCCTTGTCACGTGAGAGTTAAGAAAATGGGGGGAAATGCTTCACAATCCGTTTGTTCCGTTAACAAGTGGCCGTGCATCTTTGCAGGGGCATTGCGTTCAAAGAGCTGTGACCACAAATGCCAAATAACAACAGAAGCTTAGTTTTTCAAAGCCCTGGACCAACCTTGAGACTCTGGGAGCCTTTGTAAATCTCTCCTCTAGTTCTGCTGAAGTCTTCCCCATTGCTACAGAGGTGGTTACGCTAAGTGAACTTGCACGTCCTGTGTACCTTTGCTAACAGGGCTTCTGGGACCTTGTTAGGTTTGGCCAGTGGGACTTTCATGGGGCACAGCCTCCAAGAAAGACCTCTGGTTCTAGTGAATCTTTATAAGGCAAGATATTTATCCATAAAAGGGAAACTAGGCCCTTAAACCCAACCCTTCAAGAATACACAGAGGCAAGAATGATTTTCTAAGGACCTGAGTAGCTCAAAGCCAGCACTGTCAAGGTTAGACATATTAAACTTGCTCAGAGGAAACTTTATTAAAAAACCTGAAGGTAAACAAGAAAGTCTCATGTAGTATGGTTTACAGATCCAGAGGCAAAAGAGTGAGTTGAACCCTAAGAGAAAGGGAGAATGAGCCAGACGGGGCTGAGTGAGGCAGGGAAAGAACAGGGGGAGAGCTGATCAAAGGCCACTCTGCCCGCGCTCAGTCTGCAGATTCTGTAGCTGCAGGGAGAATATGTGGGAAGTATTTTAGAGGCGAAGATTGTATTTTAATCCTCACACAAAAGCATTCAAATAAGCCTTTTCCCTGCAAAAAAGCGAGAGAGGCAGAGACAGGAAAAGAAAATTCTCAGTAAGAAGGTCCATGTAGACTTCCACTGATATTGCTCACTTAGGAATACATGCCATCTGGGTGGCAGATAAAAAGAAAAAAAGGACATTAAAAAGTTCAAAGCCGTGCATTCTGCTGGTGGGTGTCACCTCTCTGTGGGCCAGCCCTTTAATTTACTGGAAGCAGATATTTTTTCTTGGTCAGCAATGATTATCTTTTCAAAACGACTTGGTAAGTCTTCACTGTTTTATTTCTGGGTGACAAGGGCAAGGCTAACTTCCTCTTCATTCATTCTCTGGGAATTTATTTTAAAATGCAAAGCCACAGCTTAGGTGTGCCTGGGGTTGAACCTAGCTTCTTCACATCTTAGTGCTCCATGCTGGATGGGACCCCAGGCACCTGGCTTAAGCCAGGTACATTTTCTTACAAGCTTACTGGCTTGTAAGAGGGGCATGCTGTGGGCACACACTCCAGGGCTCTGACCTGTGATTTAACCAAGAGTAGCCATAGGATTTTGACTTTAAGCCCCATCGCTTTTTTAGAATTTCAGTTTTGGAGAGGAATCTGTCCTTCTCCAAAGGATCATAGAGGATGGCAGGAAATCCAGGGAGATTCCACACCACATTGCTAAGCAGTGTGAGTTCCTGTGCTGTTAGCCGATGCAGCCAATAAACTGATTTGAAATGCCTTTGTATTTGGACATGCTACTCCAAGAAATTAGAAGGAAAAGGTTTGACTGGGGAATGATGGAGAGAAATCACATAATATAGCTTTTAGAGATCTTAGATTCCCCTTATTTTTTCCTGTTGCAGGTGTGATGGTTCTATTACCAGAAAACAATGATTAGTATTCTACAATTGTTGTCTGTATCAGAAAATTATTTTAGTAAGTAAATAAAACATCGTCATTTAAAACCCATTATTCAATTTTTGGCTGTTGTTTATTTGTGTTGGCTTTTGATATCCATTATCCTACCAGTAATCATTATCTGCAATAATAAACACACTAAATGCATTCTCTCCCTTTTTTAGTTTTCAATGTTTTCATCACATTTCAAATCATGTAGCATAACAAAGCCCAACAGCTGTCATGACAGGCAACTCAATACGTAGGATTTAACAGTAGGTAATTCTTAAGGTTGGTTCCCTCTGCAGGCATGAGGGCAAGGCTAACTTGAGCCAGCAGACATGGTTTGAGACCTGGCTTTGTGAATTATTAACAAGTAAATTATTTTGTCTCTCTGACACTTTGTTCTGTGGTTTTGTTTTGTTCTGTTCTCATATTTTCTGTCAAAGAAGAATAATATATTATGCGTAAGCCACCTCACTCAACTGTTGTGAAGGTCAATATTATATCGAAAGTGCTTTGATAAATCCCCATACCCTACAAAATGTAACAAAATAAAAGTTATTATAAAAGCTGATGAAACAGGATCAGTCTGGGTCTTAGTACAGCACATTAGCTGATTTAGGGGGGATATTCTGTTCCCATGATATATGAAGTGCTAAATATAATTAGAAGTGAATGAAACTATTAGAAATGAAATGAAACTATTTCCTATCAGTCAATAACATGAGTGCTGTGGGTCCTAATATAAAATATAACAAATCCAGTGTAAAGAGCACCACCTGGAATGGCAATGTGACCAAAATTTTAACCTTGGCTCTGCTGCTGTAACACATTATGTGCCCTGGGGAGGGTAGTGACCTCATGAGCCTATAAAATGAGTACTTCATATAAATGGAAATGGAAATACAGCCAGTTCTGCTACAATGTGGGATTCTTCACTGCAGATGCACTCAGTAAGTGATTGGTAAGTGGGGGAATGATGTCTGTAGAATACAAGAGTCCTTTGCTTCTCATATGATCACTTCCTGGTATACTTATGTTTTGAAGCAATCAGGAGAACACTTGCTTACAATTAAGAAGTTTGGCAGGATGAGAAGATGTTCAGAGAAAAGTGAACAGACAGAAAGGCCTTTCTTTAGTGTAAGTAAGTATTAGTTGGTTTCCTGGGCCCTAAACCAAAAAACAAACCCACTGCCATCAAGTCAATTGCAACTCATAGCGACCCTACAGACAGAGTAGAACCACTCCACATTTTCCAAGGAGCCGTTGGTGGGTTTGAACTGCTGACCTTCTGGTTAGCAACTATAGCACTTAGCCACTATGCCACCATAGTTTCTATAGAAGCATTATATTTCCCACTCTGTTATCTTGGGGAATCTGAAAGTCAAGATGAGGAAACTGTGAAGACATTTTCCTTTAAGTTTTTATTTTTTAACCAAGAAGTCTGTACCCTGGATTAGATTTTCTTTTTAATTTTAAGGAAATTGATCTCTATGAGATGAATGTTCTTCAGACCCTACATCTCCAAGCTAGAAGCACAAAATCCAGGGTTTAAGGTTGCAAAGACAGACTGACAGCTGGGCATGTACGCGGATTGCATTCGTAAGGTGCCGCTGGTTTTATTAGAATTATTGTTTGTGTTAGGTTTGGGACTTCTCCAAATGCATTTTCCTTGTAAGCTCTGTTACCTTATTGTGCAATTTTGCAGAATATTAGGTTGTTAGAAATACATGAATGACATAGCAGATATGGCTGTATTTGAGACAGGGAAAAGTTTCAGAGTTTCCAATATGATGAAAATGAAAATAGTTACATTAGAACACATACATGAATCAAAGGGAAGGGAAAAGTGTGGTCATACCCTTATAAATGTGTTGCCAAAATGCATTTTCATCTTGTGTGAAATGAGGCTGGTGTTCTTCTTCACTGTGTTCTAGAGTTTTACAGGAATGGGTCAGAGCCGGTGCTGGGGAGATGGGGAGACCTAGCTGAGCTCCAGACCACCCGTTCTACTTCAGCCATGGTAGCTCACTGCTATTGGTTTTATATGTCAAGCATTCACCAAGGTTTCCTCTTAAAACAAAAGGTTTACCTCTGTAAGTGCAGTATTTGAAAGCAGAGGCCATTCAAGTGATGCTAATGCAACATGTTACATGGTCAACATATCTGTCTCAGATTATAATTTTTTATAGCCTACGAAAGACTCTATAAACTGTGCCCAACATTTGTCATTAAAGAAGACTCCAGGAACATTTTATTGCAACTTCAGAGCTTCAAAGCTAAGAGATTGTCTATATTACATTTTGCTTTGTCTATTTTTCAAGCCTTGATAGAAATGTCTTGAAGTTGTCCTTCTTGGTTTCTTTTCAAGAACAACTTCAAAAAGGAAGTGCATGCTTTGATCAAAGAACTCCTTTAGATACCTGATCAAGAGGGTATTTTTTAACTGTTTATTTTGATAAAATTTCAATTTCATTGATTGATTGATTGATTGATACTGTGGATCCAACTTTCAGTATTTTTTCTTTTTTCTGCATTTTTGAAAATTTCTTTTTGTTGTGCCTTCAATGAAGTTTTAAAAAGCAAATTAGTTTCTTATTAAACAGTTAATACACATACTGTCTTGGGACATTGGTTGCCGACCCCATGATGCGTCAACATTCACCGTTTCTCAACCTTAGAATTCTCATCATCGGTTTTCCTGTCCCATCCTACCTTCTCATCCTTGCTGTTGGATTGATGTGCCCAGTTAGTCTTGTTCTGATTTATAGGCCCACATAATCTTTGGTAAAAGCTCTGGTGGCTTGGTAGTTAAGTGGTCCATCAGCTAACCAAAAGGTGGGCAGTTCAGATCTGCCAGGCACTCCTTGGAACAGCATGGAACAATTCTATTCTTCCCTATAGGGTTACTGTGAGTTGAAATCGACTTGAAGTCAGTGTTGCTTTTTGTTTTTGTTTTTAAATAATCTTTAGCTAGAAAGTGAACCTCTGGAGTGATTTCAGTTCTGGCTTAAAAGGGTGTTTGGAGGCCATACGCTCAGGTTTCTCCAGTCTCAGTCAGACCAGTAAGTCTGGCCTTTTGTGTGTGTGTGCGAGTTAGAATTGTGTTCTACAATTTTACCCAGCTCTGTCTGGTACCCTTTATTGTGGTCCCTGTTAGGGCAGCAGGACATCATCTGGTTGTGCTGGATATAGCCTGGCGAGGCTGTAGTGGTTGTGGTACACTTTGTAGTAATCTTTCCTTTGTGTCTTTGTCTTTTGTCATTCTCCCTCACTCCATATGAAGTGGGGCTAGTGGAGCATCTTAGTTGCTCACACTCTTTCAATACACCAGTTGCTACTCACTAAACTAAACCAAAACAAAACAAAAGCCAGTGCCCTTGAGTCGATTCCAAATCATAGCAACCCCACAGGACAGAGCAGAACTGTCCCACAGGGTTTCCGAGGAGCACCTGGTGGATGCGAACGGCCAACCTTCTGGTTAGCAGATGGAGCACTTAACCACCATGCCACCCAAGATTACCAACTCACAAAGATATAGAAATTTTCTTTGTAAACTGTGTTATGCCAATTGAGCTAGATGTCCTCTGAGACCATGGTCCCCACAATCCTCAGCCCAGTAATTTGGGAGTTTGGATACACCTGTGAAGCTTCCATGACCTTGCCTTCGTCAAATTGTGCTGGCTTTCCCAGTTGTGTGTACTATCTTACTCTTCACAAGTTACCATTTGTCTGTTATCTAATTAGTGTTTTCCCTTCCCCACTGCTCCCCTTTCTCATAACCATCGAAGATTGTTGCCTTTTATGTGTAAACCTTTTCATGAGTTTTTACAATAGCGGTGTCATACAATATTTGTCCTTTTGTGAATGACTTATTTCACTCAGTATAATGCCTTCAAGATTCATTTATGTTGTGAGATGTTTTATGGATTCATCATTGTTCTTTGTCAATGAGTGGTATTTCATTGTGTTTATGTATCATAGTTTATCCATTCATCTGTTGATGAGCACTTAGGTTGTCTCAGTTTTTTTGCTATTGTGAATAATAGTACAATAAACACACGTATGTGTATGTGTCTATTTGTGTGATGGCCCTTTTTTCTCCAGGGTATATCCCTAGGAGTGTGATTGCTGGGCTGTATGTTGTTTCTGTTTCTAGTTTTTTTTAAGGAAGTACCATATTGTTTTCCAACATTTTTCTTTTTATTTGTGCCAGTAATGTTGAAGTGAGATGTTATCTCACCGTAGTTTTAGTTTGCAGTTGTGTAATGGCTAGTGATTGTGGGCAAGATTTTTAATTTTAATGAAACCAGTCTTTACTGGACATGAATGCCCTTTAGGACCTGCAGCCTAGGATCAACTATTGAATTTAATAGTCATATCCCTTTAAGTGTATTCCAGTCTGAAACATCCCCACTACCTTTCGTTGTCCTTGATGATACTGACCTTTTTAAAGAATGCAGATATCTTTCTTTGTTAAGAAGACATTCCTCATTTTGAGTTTTTCTGATGTTTCCTCATGAGTAGATTCAGGTGATACATTTTGGGCCCTAATCCTGCTGAAGTGATGTGGTTTTCTTCAGGTATTGTGCCTAGGGCACGTGATGTCCTTCCGTTCATCTATAGGGTTTCAGTTTTGATCATGCGATCAAGATTTTGTCCACTTTCTTCAATGTATAGTTACATGTTGCATGTTTTTTTCTCTCACAAGTAATAAACATCTGTGAGAAGTCATAGTTAACAACAACAACAACAGAAACCCCACAGAAACACAAAAACCATTGCTGTCCAGTCAATTGCAGACTCACAGCAACCCTATAGAGCAGAGAAGGAGTGCCTGGTGGATTCAAACTACTGATGGTTGTTGTTGTTGTTGTTAGGTGTCATCGAGTTTGATCCGACTCATAGCGAGCGACCCTAGAGATCAGAGTAGAACTTGCTCCACAGAGTTTCCAAGGAGCACCTAGCGGATTTGATCTGCTGATCTTTTGGTTATAGCAGACATAGCACTTAACCCACTACGCCACCAGGGTTTCTGCTGATGGTTAGGGCCATGCAAATAACCAGCTTCTCATCCAAATCCTCTCTGGTCCCCTCACCGCCACCCCCAGTTTTAGCATCCTTTGATGACTCTTGTCTGAACCAGTCTTTACTCTCAGAGTTGAAAAGTGATGCTTTCCAGCTTCAACCACCAAATGCCAGTTGGCAATTGCCTTTCTACCATAAGTAAGTGCTCTCTCTTTTGATAAGGCACTATTTTGGTTGGTAGTTCCATTATGCAGTCAAATATTCCTTTGTCCTATTAAGACAATCATAATTCTGTATGAATGTTATAGCATTCTGAAGATCACATTCTCTTTGATTTTTGCCTAGTAAGTTTTAGAATGACCTTTGGCCAAAAAGATTAAGCTTCTCGTTTGTTCCCAGGTTGCCAATGTCTGTTCTAGGCTATGACCTTTCAGACCTGTACACCTCACTCTGCCTGTGCCTTCAACTTAAGCATTCAATGCTTTACTTAGGTAGGGAGATCAGGCTGAAGAGGGTTTCAGACAAGCTCTTCTCGACCCCACAAACTTGTTGTTATTGGTTGCCATCGAATCATTTCTGACTCAGCAACACCGTGTACAACAGAAGGCAACACTGCCTAGTCCTGCAACATCTTCACAATCGTTGCTGTGTTTGAACCCGTTGCTGAAGCCACATGTCATTCCATCTCATTGAGTGCTTTCCTCTTTTTTGCTGACTGTCCGCTTTATCACACGTGATGCTCTTATCCGTAAGCTGGTCCCTCCTGATAACATGTCCAAAGTACATGAGATGAAGTCTCGCCCTTCTTGTTTCTAAGGATCATTCTGGCTGTACTTCTTCTCAGATAGATTTATTCATTCTCTTGCAAGTCCATGGTATATATTCAGTGTTCTTCACTGTAATTCAAATGTATTGATTTGTCTTTGGTCTTCCTTACTCACAAACATGCAGACCCTTTAATTCCTGCTTCTCTGCCTTCATGCCTGCTGTAATCACAGCTAGGATGCCCTGCCCTCTGCTTTTCTTAATCTCATCCACCCTTAGCTCCATGCAGTAATATACAGCCCTGCAGGGCTCAGAAATGTGAAAATGTTGTAGACCTTGGAAACACTCAGGAGCCCCATAAGTTGCAGAATATAGGTTGGTCACATAGGAAGCTTCTCTTATATAACATGTGTGAAGACCAAGAAGCCTGAAACTTCCCCTGCCTTTGAGCTACAGCAGTACAGCTCATATGGGTTCCCAGGCCAAGGGAGACCATGGCTCTGAGGGGCAGCTGAGCACAGCCCTGTGAAGGAAGGGAAAAGGCAGAGTAAACAGAGGAAAGTGATTAAGAGCACTGTCTCTGGAGCCAGCCTAGCAGGCTATGGACCTCAGTTTCCCCACCTATAAGTGATAATAATAATAATAATACTCTTCTTATTTATAAGGCCCTCAAAAGAATTAAAATGAGCTAACATGTATAAAAGGTTTAGATATACCCTTAGAATATGATGCCTGTTCTGTGTTAATTATGGTTATTCATAGTTATTCTTGGCATATTAGACAAAATGTACATTACTCTGGGGTGTATTCTGGCAACACAAAATGTAGCCACAGGGATGAGAATTTAAGAGCCTGGGGAACCGACAGGGCAGCAGCTAAAGGTCTCAGGTACTTGGAGAAAATAGCACATGGAAATAAATGCATGTGCAGGCGCTGCAAGAACTATAGGTTACCTCACATGATGATACAGTGATTAAGTGCTGTGGATGCTAACTCAAAGGTCAGGAGTTGGAATCTATGAGGCACCCCTTCAGAATTCTGTGGGCTAGTTCTACTCTGCCCTATAACATCACTGTAAGTCAGAAGTGAATCGATGACCACACGCTACAAATTGTCATCTCATTTAAACCTCACTCAGGTATTGCAATTTCTAATGTACACATGAGAAAATCAAGGTAGCTTTCTCAAAGCCACTCAGTAAGTATGCAGTGTGTTTGGATTTGTTGGGATTTATTCCCAACAATGTGAATGCTTCTGAATACGTGGTTGCCAGGATACTGAAAAACTGACCAGGAAACCATCCAAGAGACATGGGTTTGTTCATCAAAGGGAAACTTACAGACTGGGACAGCAGTACGGCATCCAGTGGTGGCTGGCTGGACAGCCTGTTCACTGCGTGCTGGCGGGCTGGTCGGGGCAGCTAGGTTATTTTATGAATGCCTCTTCCGCTGGGTCATGCAGGCTCTGGTCCAGAGGGGTGCGTCATATGTTAATCAGGGTTAGGTTGATAGTCTGGTGGGGGTGGTGATGACATGTTGCCACTTTGGTCTGCTGTTACAGATGTCAGCAACTGCAAGGTGGGTCCTTGCCCAGTGGGTATTGTAATAACTTGTTCTACGTCAAAGAGTCAGCATGGGAACATGCACTAATAAATGTGCGCATGAGCTGCTTGGGGTTTTTCGGCTCGTGTTTTCAATATCCTTGTCTTAATTACTTCGACCAGAAAGCAGGAAGGGTTGTGGTCAAGGTTTCTTTGATAGGTACATTCCAGGGGGTTATTATAGGGTGTTATTGTTCTGGTTCCGTACACAGTGGAATTGGTTTTTGGCACTCTTCTGTTGGGCTGACAGTACTCTGTCCCCATCCTCACTCTCTGCGTTCATGGCTCAGGTAACACAGGTGGACTGGTTGTCACTTTTTCAGAGGAAATTAGACCTGGCTCGGGCCTCACAGTTCACCAGTCTAAAATAATATGGGCTCTAAACCCTCTGGAAAGAGGAGCCACTGGGCTCTCGCAGTTTCTGAAAGCTCTGTAACTGGAACCTGGCAGTTCTAGGCAGAGCTTCTAAGTCTATTCAGTGGAGGTGGTTATAAACAGCCACACAGACCACAGAGAAATGGTCAGGCTGAAGGTTGGAAGGGTAGAGACGGAAATATCTCTTCCTCCTCATGTGAAGAATCTGCCTGCCTTTGGGATAGACTGATTACTCCCTGGGTACTCTGGGTTCCTACCCCATTCTGCATTGATCGTTCTCCCATTTGGTGTTTCAGATCTCCAGAGACATGCTTGTCACTAATCCATTAATTTCTTAATTCACTCCGTAAACACTTCCTGAGAAGCACATGAAAGCCTAGGGACAGTGAGATTGCAAAAGCAGCCAGGCCAGCTGTTCTGCTGGGAGAAAAGAAGGCAGTGGCTGGGGGAGAGTATGCAGAGTATGATGATGGCTTTGAAGAGTTTCTGAGTGGGCTGGAGGAGGGAATTGATGTGAGACCAGCTACAGGTTGGGACGCAGTGTTGACTCTGAGCGGTTGTTATGACCAGCTCCATGCCTGCTCATCAAATTTTTGCCCTTTATAACTGCCACTCTCACAAACATTGGCATATATCCATGCTATATACATTTTTTAAACAAAAATATGCTTTTAGTATACATATTGATCTGTCTATCAACTTGCTTCATTACTTTAATGATGCCTCGTGAATATGAACCCTTTACTCCTCAGTACCCTAGCTCACACCTTTGGTGGCTTTGGAGTATTTTATAGTAGAAATTACTCTAGGCTAAGTAAGTTCTTCCTGGTACTGCTCCAACAGGAAATACCACAAGAAGAAAAACTTCTATTGTCACAGTCTGGTAGGCCACAAATCCATTTACAAGTTACAAGTCTCTTCAACAAGAGAAGTTACCACAGTCCGGGTGGCTGAGTCCAAATTCAAGGAGAGCACCTTGGCACAGGAACCTCGGGTCCAAAGGACATGCTCTGCTCTTGGTGCTGCTTTCTTGGTGGTGTGAGATTCCCAGCTTCCTCTGCTCACTTCTCTCTCTTATATCCCACAAGCTTGTAGTTTGAGTCTTGCCTCAGTAACACAACTGCTGCCCATTCTCCATCATCTATATCACAGAGGCAGGATTCACAACACATGGGATGTGTTGTGAATGGCACCATACTGGGACTCCTAGTGAGTCAAATCAATGCATACATTTTTAGGGGGGGACGCAGTTCAATCCATGATACCTCCCTAATCCCCCTACCCCCACCATAAATAATTATCCCAGAGTCAGCAGGGAGAAAGAAGCTTATTGGTGCAACGTGGAAGGTCAGCTAACTAAAGGGACCCAAGGAAATCTGTGCAGTATGGTGTTTAAGAATGTCCTATTATGGTTTTATTTATGTAAGCAATTATTTAAAATATATAAAAAAAAATTAAATCTATTTAAAGTTAAAAATGAAACTTGAACTCTTTCCCCTGTTCCCAGAAGTCAATCTTGTTAATAGCTTAGAGTATACTTTGTCAACTTCAGTGTGTGTGTGTATTTACATAGGCATATATCCATGCTGTATATGTTTTTTAAACAAAAATATGCTTTTAGTATACAGGTTGATCTGTCTATCAACTGGCTTCATTACTTTAATGATGCCTCATGAATATGAACCCGTTACTCCTCAGTACCCTAGCTCATACCTTTGGTGGCTTTGGAGTATTTTATAGTAGAAATTACTCTAGGCTAAACAAGTTCTTTTTGAATAGCCATCTAGGAGACTTTTGGTGTTATTTCACCTCAGACAGTACTTATGTGAGTATTTTTACACAAACATTTCTGAACAACTGGATAAATATTCCTGTAAAACCAAATCCAAAAAGAGAAATTGCTGGGACAAAGAATTTGCCCATTAAAATGTTTTTAATATTAAACTTATAGAAAAGTTCCAAACTTAAGAGTAGCACAGGTACACCCATATGCCTTTTGCCTCAATCTCTTATTATCATTTCACCTAGTTTCTTTAATTTTTGGTCCTTCTTCTCTCTGTTTCTATTTTCTTTTTCCTAGGCCTTTGTAAGGCATTACGTATACATCCCCAGAACTTCACTGTGTTTTTCCGAAGAGTGGGGATTTTCTAAGGATCTTGAGTGGCACAGTGGTTAAGGACTTAGTTGCTACCCAGGTTAGTGGTTTGAATCCCCCAGCCACCTGGCAGTCTGTTTCTGTAAAGGTTACAACCTTGGAAACCCTCTGGGAGAGTTCTGCTCTGCCCTCTGAGCCCAAATTGACTCAATAGCAACTGGCTGAGAATATTGTCTTACATAGCAATAGTACAGTCATCAACTTTAGTAGTTTAACATAGATAAAATGCTTTTTATCTAATTTGTTTTCTAATTTTACAAAAATGACCCCCAAATATCCATTTTAGCACTTGTTTGCCTCCCAATAATACGGGATCCAATTGAGGGTCTGATATTACACTAGGTTGTCATGTCTCCCTTAGTATTTCATGACATAGACATTTTTTAAAGAATAGTCTTTGTTTTTTAATAAATAAAATCTTCCTACTTTTAGGTTTGTTGGATGTTTCCCCATGATTAGATTCAGGTTATTGGTCCCCAGCCAGGCACTGCGTAAGTGATGAATTTCATTCTTAGGGTATGAAATCTGGAGGCTTATGATGTTCATTTGCCCTTTGATGGTGATGCTGACAATTTTTGTGTGTGTGTGATTGAGTGAAATTACACAATCCAAGTTAAAGTTACATGCCCGCCTATCTGCAGCTCCTTCTGCCCTCCTTGCCCAGTGACAGCACACACCTCCTTTCTATTCTATACATATCATATCCTCTTAACAATCTCCTGTCCCCTTCTCTCCACCCACTCCTCTTCCTTCTAGTAAGAGGCAAGTAGGACAGCATCCTACAGATGCATAGAACCGTAAAGTTCACACACCATCTGATCACATTGTGTTCCCGAGTCCAATCCATTCCTGTCCAAAGAGTTGACCTCAGTAATGATTTCTGGTCAGGGGCAGCAGCAGGTCTAGGGGCCATGCTCCTTAGGGGAACCCCTAGGCTGCTGGATCATAAGTTGTGGTCTTTTAGTGGAGTTCTTGAGGTGTACTCCTCTTTTTCTCACGTTGCCACTGGGACTCGACATTGTGTGCCCCATCACAGCTGTCCTTGGTGGTGGCCAGGCACCATTTGGTTCTTCTGGTCACATGTTGACACAGCCACCCATTCACGTGGATCCTTCTGTCTTCTGGGCTCTTTTTCCCTAATGTCTTTGTTGTCCTTGGTGATCATCTTCTTCTGGCTGAGTTGGGACCACTTGGTGTACCTCAGATGACAGCTTACTAGCATTTAAGACCCCAGAAACCACTCACCAATATGGGGTACAGAAGACTCTCTTAGCAATATGTTAGTTATGCCAATTGGCTTTGATGTCCCCTGAGAGCATGGTCATCAGACCCCCCACCGCTGCTACTCTATTCTTGCAATATTGGATTAAGATTAGAAGAGTTTTCAGTTTATGTTTAACTCCAGTTAAGTTGATCTGCTTTCTACTGTGTGCTGTTACTGCTTTTACCCAACCAAGTTTGTATCAACTATCTAATCTATAACCAGCCCTCTCCCTCCCTAATGACTTTTATATTTTAGATTTGGTTAGACAAAGTTTATCTCACAAAACCTTCTGCTAATGTACATTCCTGCCACAGTTTATGAGATGCACTCATTTTCTCATCCTCTCCTTGGCACAAGGTGTCATCAGTCTTCTGAACTTGTTCCCAGTAAATATACTCTACTTGTTAATGCCTTAAAAAATAAAGAAGAGATACTTTCTTGTCACATTTCACTTTGAGGTATACCTTAATATTCTTACCTTCATTTTCTTGACACCCTCACTGTGATCATTGTTATACTCTCAATAAATCTTCCCCAAATACCAAAGAAGCAGGGCACTCACCTGGCCTTTTATATCCTGAAGCGTATTGAGAGTTGGGCAATCTAGGTGTGAGAACAGCACCCATCAACTGGAACCCCTGACTGAGAGTGAGGGGCTCCCTGCTCTGTACAAGTAAAACAGAAGCCAATCATTTTTTTTCCTTTTCCTTTGAGACAGAAATGATGATATTCATGTTCCCATCCCCACCAAAATAAACTTTTCTATTTATGCTTCTTTCTCCTTTCTAACAATTCAGGTCTAGCAGCTGCTGCTTCAGAACTCTTTGTGGCACTTCAACTCTGTCCTATAGGTTCACTGTGAGTTGAAATAGGCTCAACAGCCATGAGATTTTTTTCCTTTGCTATTATCTGATACAGGAATGGAGTAGTGGTTAGGTGCTGTAGCTGCTAACCAGAAGGTCAGCAGTTCAAGTCTTCCAGGCACTCCTTGGAAACTCTATGGGGCAGTTCTTCTCTGTTTATAGGGTCACTGTGAGTCAGAATCAACTCAACAGTAGTGGGTTTAGTTTGGGTTTTGGATCATCTGAGACAAGAAAAAGGCATCATGTGCTTTGGAACGGGAGAACTAAGTTTCTGGTTATAAATTCGCCCACCACCTTTTATTCATTGTCACCCAATAGGCGCTTCCTCTTCCTTCCCTGTCATAGAACGCAACTCCTGGTCTGCGATTGGCTCTCAGGAAGAGGCTGGACACCCTAATGGTCTTTGGGACTGGCTCTGCCCCTCCTTGGCCATCTGTCACCACCAGTAGAGGGACAGGCAGTGAGAGAACAGGGCTCATGCCGGGAGGCAGGAGGAGCAGCCTGCCTCACACACTGAAGCACTCTGCCAGCACTAGCTAACAGCTCCTCATACGCCCCTCTGAGATAATTAAGCATTATTATCCCTATTGGCAGGTGGAGATGGTAAGACAGACTGGTTAAGTGACTTATATCTGCTGGGATTGTTTGAGGGAGAAGCCTGCCAAGAAAGGAGTACAGTTCAGGAGGCTGGGTGAGCTTAAGCTATGTAATGTGACTGATTGTTTTAAAATAATTGTTGGAGGATGGGAGTGGAAAGAAAGATGAGAGAACTGGCTAGTGGGCATGGGTTAGATATCAGACATTAAAATAGGAATAAGGAGGTAACCTAGTGTAGTTATTAAAATGGCTTGCTGTGCACAGTCTCTCGGAGGCTGATATCTCATTCAGAGGAATTAAAAAGAAAGGCTGTGGTGAACTGGCAGGCAGTAGAATAAACCCACAGGCTTCCTACAAAGCTAGGCAGGCCTGCAAGCTCACTAAGCCCAGGTCAGCCTCCACAGACAGGAATTCACCAGCTGGCAGCCCTCACCTCTGCTGCTCGTTGCTGAAAGCCCTGCTGGAAGCCTGGTGGGTATAGCCTACCACTGAGCTCCAGGATACCCAGTGTCCTCCATGGACATGGAATTGAGAGAAGAGTGAGTATTATACGTGAAACAGAGGGGACGAGGATAGGAGGCTCATCATGGCCTATTGACAGAGACAATAGCCATCAAGGCATGGGACCATGGGCAAGCCCAGGGGTCACTAATCTAGCAGATTGACTGGCTGGAACTGTGATCTCTCAAAGAGGGCCTGGGGCTGGCATGGGCAGCAGTGAACAGCAGGGTTAGGGGAACCCAGGTGAAAGCAGAGCTCCTGCCATGTCTAGAGAAACAGTGGAGGTACTGACCTGGCCCAGGAAGAGAAAAGTGAACAGCAGGGTGACCTTCCAGCCTCCTCCTCAACCCCATGCATCTGCTGATAGTAAGGGGCAAATTAACCAGGAAGCATGATATTCACTGTCTTACAGTAAGCAAAGTACACGTGGGCTTTATTGGTTTACCTGCTAATCTGTAGTGCACAATTTTACCTGGGTTTCACCACATCCAAGATGCGTGTCTTGCTTACTGGATAAGCCACCCTTGCCTGTTACCTACTCTTGCTCGTCGGTCTTCCCGCCGGAGGACCTGAAGACTCACCCTCTACCACTTCTGTCTTTCCAGGGGTGGTGGGCAGAGCTGGTATTTTGTTACAGTATTAGGGCAGACCAGCCTTCCTCACCCGATTTTTGATATGAGGCTGACTCCCTCCCTATCAGCAGTGCACTGAGGACAGGTACATCTAGGAAAGCAAAATTCACAGAGAACCTGAAGCCCTTTGAACAGTTAAGCCAGCCTCCGTTTCTAGGGTAGACTTCACAAGAGCACTCATGGCAAACACAGGCTTTGGGGACACGTAGGAGAGAGCAAGCCAGCGTGATGACTGCACTCAGCACTGCAGGAGTCTCTGGATAGGACCCCCCTCCCCCTGGCCTGGCTCAGAGGTGGTGTTTTTCCCTCACTTAAGTGCCGCTGGCTTGGCATGGCCCGGAGAAGGTGCCCAATCCCTGCTTGCAGAATGTGTGAAGGCAGTTAATGAATGATTTGGAAACCTAGGTGGCAAAGTGGTTAAGTGCTACCACTGCTAACCAAAAGATCGGCAGTTCAAATCCACCTGGTGCTTCTTGGAAATGCTATGGGGCAGTTTTACTCTGTCCTGTAGGGTCGCTATGAGTTGGAATCAACTTGATAGCAGTGGCTTTGGTTTTTTGGTGTTGGAATGAATGATTTAGCCCTTGTTCTGCCTTTGTAATTATAAACTGAAGAAGTGCCTTGTGATAAAAAATAATACCCTCATCCTATCTGTCAAGGTGCTGTTTGGGGTTTGAGGGTAGGAAAAGGCAGCTGTTGGCCTTGCCACTGTAGCACAGGGAAACAACGTCTGGTTGGCAGAATAACGGATTTTTTTTTTTTCCGAACTGGCAAACGTCACCAAGTGGCCTCTCTTTTCCTCATACGTGAAACACACACTATCATCCACATATTTGTAGTTAATTTATGTCCAAATAAGCCCTTCTATAGCTGATGGAAAATGATGTTTGGGCTGCAATTACCTTGCACAGCCTCTCACAGAGGGGTTTCGCTGTTGACAAAGCTCTGGGGAGAGGCAGTAAGGATCCTGCTGCCTCTAAAGCTCTCCATTTGTAGTTATTCAAATCACATAGTTTATTACTAGTATGAGATACATTGTCATTCTTTCTGGAGGAACAGCTAATGCTTCAAGAAAAGCTTTGAAAAACATTCTATTTAGGAACAATTTTGTCTACAGCCAGCGCTGTGTATCTTTTGGGGTTGTCTTTTCTCCCAGCCTTTTTCTCTGATGCATGTGCCATTTACATGACAAATGAGACCATCCTCTCCAGAAGCTCACCTGTTCCTGCAGCCCATTTCCCACCTAAAGTTCTAATTCTCTGTATGTTGCATCATAATCCTTAGCAAGGTAATAAATTACAGTGTCAACATCAAGATTGTGGCTTCTGGAAAGAAATAAGCAGCGGGGCCAGATGAACTCTCTCATAAGATGGAGAGACTGTTTTCATGCAAATTCCTGGTATCCTGGGGAACAGGGAACAGCCTCTTTATTATATAGACTCAGTTGTAATTCAGCAGCAAGATGCCATTTACACTAGCTGCTAGAAGCTGGTAACACTCAGGGAAAGATAACCTTTTAGGCAGAAATTTCTTCTCCTTATTTGATAATGCTGTTCTTATCAAGAAAATGATTTACTGATTAGGTCAGGGAAAATGGGTCATTGTACTTTTAGAATGTTTCTAATTAGAGACATTCATTCTAAAATACTCTTAATTTAACACAGCTCACTTTAGAACTGTCTGTCTCCCAGGCAGTGGATAGTGACTAGGGACTGGGAGGGTTGTCACATGGATGCACCGGAAGCAAGGGCCATCTGTGTCTGGACCCCTCTACAGAGGGCCACACGGGAGCTCCTGTCATGGATAGATGCCTCACCCAGGCTGGGTCATCCATGTCCCCAAAGGGGGACTATCCAACATGCTCCCAACACAGAGACTCTTGATATGCAATGTAAACTTCACTTTAACACACCCACCCTTTCTCTTGCGCCATAGAGATACTTGATGGAAAATTGGTAAAGTCAACTAGCTGCTGTTTTTGACTCCTCCATTGTTTTAAGATCTTTTGAGACGCAGTACAGTGTTGGCACGTACTTGCCACACGCCTGTGGCCCTCCATCCCTCACCCACAGTGGCTATCACTCTGTCAGCTCACCATTCATGACATTCTTCCTTGCTGAGCTCATAGGAACCCTCAGAATTTTCCTTAACCTGGCTACTAACAGTGATCAGAATTGGTATTCATGATGAAACCTAAGGCAACGCATGACTTACGTCATGTTCATCTATGCCAGTGGTTCTCAGAGTGTGAGAACTATACTGGGAAGTTGTTAAGGAAACACATTCTCAAATCCAATGCTAAAACAAAGGGGTAAAACAATCTCATTGCCGTCAAGTAGATTCTGACTCATAGCAACCCTCTGAGACAGGGTAGAATTGCCCCCTTGAGTTTCCAAGGAGCACCTGGTAGAATACCTCTTGGTTAGCAGGCGTGGCACTTGAGCATTATGCCACCAGGGTTTCCAATCCTTCCCTAGAGCCAGTGAATTTAAAACTCTGGGGTGCGGTCCAATAATCTGTTTCAATAAGGAGATTCTGATGCATATGCAGGTTTGCACAGACCTGGGCCAGTGCCTGTGACTAATGACTGAATATTAGAATCACCTGAAGAATATGAAAGCATACCAGTACTTCGGCACCATTCCCAGAGACTCTGAATGAATTGGAATAGTCCATTGGCATTTAAAAAAAAAAAAAACCTCCTTCATGTGATTCCAGTGGGCCACCAAGCTTGAGAAAACCACCAGGCTAGGCTTTCTGGGTGTGCTGAAAAGAGGGGTACTGACCATGCTTTTAGCTGATGTTGTACAACTAAAATTCAGGTACCTGAGACTCCAGCAGCCACTTGGGCTTGGGGAGACTGCTGGAAGAATAAGGATAGAATTTTCTTTTAGGTGTGTCATCCCTCCCTAGCCAGTAGGAGTAGTGGCAGTAGTTCCAGCAGCATCATCAGAACCGCCTGCTTGCTGTCTTCCTCCCTAGCACCTCACTGGAAATGACAGCTGCTCCTTAAAGGCCACCCCCTGGCACCCACACAGTTGAGCTAGGGGCAGTACTTCTAGGTGTTAAACTGTTGTCTTAATCTGATTAACAGCACCAAGAAAATCTCATAGGGGATGCTGTGGTTTTTTTCTCCTGGTTTTCAGTCTAAAAAGCTCATGATGCCTCTGTCTACCGGCAATTTTCAACAATATTTTATAGTCTTGCAGAAAAACCCATATGAATGGGAGACTGTATCAACATGAGACCCGAAGAACCAGATGGTGCCCAGCCACCACCAAAGACAGCTGTGATGGGGGGTACAATGTAGAGTCCCTGAGGCAACATGAGAAAAAGAGGGGTTCAAGAATTCCACTAAAAGACCACAGCTGATCGTCCAACAGCCTGGAGAGTTCCCTGGGAACATGGCCTCTAGATCTGCTGCTGGCCTTGACTGGAAACCAGTACTGAGGTCAATTCTCCAGACAACAATGGACTATATTCAGGGACACAGTGTGACCATATGGTATATATACTCTGTGGTTCTGTACATTTATAGAAGGCTGTCCTACTGGTTTTTTTCTAGATGGGAGAGGGGACATTAAGAGGATACTAGAAATATAGAATGAAAAGGAGGATTATGCTGTCACTGAGTGAGGAGACCATATGGAGATGCAGCTAAGTGGACATGCAAAATTTATTTGGATTGTATACTTTCACTTAATCACAATTAAAAAAAAACTAGTCTTGCATGTATGGAGCAGAGAGGAATAGTGTGCTGTCACCGGACAGGGAGAGCAGTGGAAGCTGCATATAGGTGGGCATGTAAATTTATACGGGAATGTACATTTTCACTTAGTCATATTAAATAAAAAATAAAAATAAAAAAACTAGTCTTGGATAAAACTGTAAATGATAAATTCATCATAACAACTATGTATTGGTTGCTTCACAGATGTTAGCGCATTGAGCCTTCCATCAAAACAACCCTAGATATAAATATATATAATGTTATAATATTACCCCAATTTTACAAATCAGCAAACCAAGGCTCAGAGAGATTGTATATTAATGTTCAAAGTTGTTCAAAGCAGAAGAGAATGGATTTCAGTCCATAGTCTTGACTTTTTCTAATGTCCATGCTTTTCATATATAAAACCTTTTGTAGTGGTGGTGTTGTTGTTAGGTACCACTGAGTCGGTGCCGACTCACAGTGACTCTATGCACCACAGAATGAAATACTGCCCAGTCCTGCACCATCCTCATGGATGTTGTCGCACTCGAGCTCAGTGTTGCAGCCGCTGTGTCAGTCCATCTTGTGGAAGGTCTTCCTCTTTTCCCTTGAGCCTGTACTTTACCAAGCATAATATTCTTCTCCAAGGACTGATCCTTCCTGACAACACATCCAAAGTTTATATAAGATGTAGTCTTACCATCCTTGTTTCTAAGGACCAGACTGGTTGTACTTCTTCTAAGACCAGTTTGTTCTCTTGGAATTTTGGTGTATTTTCGATATTCTTTGTTAACACCCACCATTCAAAGGTGTCAGTTCTTTAGTTTCCTTATTCCTTGTGTGGTTTGCACATGCATATGACCTGATTGAAAATACCATGATTTGAGTCAGGTCCACTTCAGTCTTCAATGGGATGTCTTTGTTTTTCAACACTTTAAAGAAGTCTTTTGCAGCAAATTTTCTCAATGCAATGAGTCTTTCAATTTCTTGACTGCTGCTCCCATAGGTGTTGATTGTGGATCCAAGTAAAATGAAATCCTTGACAACCTCAATCTTGTCTCCATTTATCGTGATGTTGCCTATTGATCTGGTTATGAGAATTTTTGTTTTCTTTACGTTGAGGTGCAGTCCATACTGAAGGCTATCTTTTTTTTGTTTGTTTTAATTGTGATTAACTGAAAGTATGCAATCCAAATTAAATTTGCATGCCTGCCCATCTGCAGCTCCTCTGCTCTCCTTGCCGGTGACAGCACACTCTTCCTTTTCATTCTATATATGTCATATCCTTTTAACAATTTTCTGCCCGCTCCTCTCCACCCTCTCCTCTCCCTTCTAGTAAAAGGCCGGTAGGACAGCATCCTGTAGATGCACAGAACCATGAAGTACACATACCATATCATCGCATTGTGTCCCCAAGTCCAGTCCATTCCTGTCCAAAGAGTTGACCTCAGTAATGTTTTCTGGTCAAGGGCAGTAGCTGGGCCCGGGGCCATGCTCTCAGGGGAACCCCTAGGCCCCTGGCCCATCAACTGTGGTCTTTTAGTAGAGTTCTTGAGCTGCACTCCTCTTTTTCTCATGTTGCCACTGGGACTTGACATTGTGTGCCCCATCATGGCTGTCTTTGGTGGTGGCCAGGCACGACCTGGTTTTTCGGGTCACGTGTTGGTACGGTCACCAATTCATATGTGTCTAAAGGCCATCTTTGATTTTCATTAGTAAGTGCTTCATGCCCTCTTCTGAATCTGGACTGAATTTCAGTCAAGTACTTGTTGAGATACTGCTGCAGTGGCTTTTAAATGGTCTACAGTCAAATTTTACTTGAGTGTGATATTAATCATATTGTTTGATAGTTTCCACATTTGATTGAATCACCTCTACTGGGAATAGGCTTAAATATAGATCTGAAATGGTCAGCTGTATAGCTGTCTGAAGTTTTTTGGTATAGGTTAGTGAACACTTTTAGCACTATTTGTTGATCATGAACTTGCTCATTGAATACCAGAATAATGCTGCATGAGAGAATATCACAACTGATATTCCATTAATTCTTGGAGCTGTGTTTTTCACCAATGCCTTCAGTGCAGTGTGGATTTCTTCCTTCAGTGCCATCAGTTCCTGATCGTATGCTACCTCTTTGAAATGACTGAACACAGTCCCATACTTTTCGGTATAGTGCCTTTGTGTATTCCTTCATCTTCTTTTGATGCTTCCTGCATCATTTAATGTTTTCCCAGTAGAATCCTTCACTATTGCAACTTGAGACTTGAATTTTTTCTTCAGTTCTTTCAGCTTGAGAAATGCTGAGTGTGTTCTTCCCTTCTATTTTGCTATCTCCAGTTCTTTTTCATATGTCATTGTAATGCTTTACTTTGATTTTTTGGCCCATCCTTTGAAATAATCTGGTCAGCTGTTTTACTTATCAATTTGTCCTTATGCTTTAGCTGCTCATTGTTCAAGAGCAAGTTTCAGATCTATTTTGACATCCATCTTGATCTTTTCAGTGTCCAGAATGACATCATACACAAAGAAAGCAAGAGGTTATTAAAAAGACATGAAAAAAAGGACCAAAATGTATTGGAGTAGTGAGTGTTATGAAATTCAGAGCCATTGCATGATGCTCTTCATCATAAACCAATCACTTCCAAAATTTAAGGTGACTCTCTCATGCAGCTTTATTCTGGTATTCAATAAGCAAGTCCATGATCACCATACTTAATATTCAGGAATGACCAAATTTTTGCCATATCCCCAGTGAGGCTTAGTCTTGCACAAGAAGACACAAAAAATGATTGTAGCATGTCCACATGCACAGAAGTGTTAGCTGTATGTACACCTCTACCTTAAAAAGCAATGAGTAAGGAGAATCAGCAGCCCTGGTGGTGCAGTAGTAAACAGCTTGGTTGTTAGTCGAAAGATCATCAGTTTGAATCCACCACCTGCTCTTTGGAAACTCAGTGGGGCAGTTCTCTCTCCTATAGGGTCACTTTATTAGTCATAATTGACTTGATGGCACTAGGTTTGGTTTTAGATTGGAAGGAGAATCAGTCCCATATCCAGAGAGACTTTGACTTGAATAGCTTCATAGCTGTGTAGATTCTAGAACCAAAGTTACAAGCTGTGCCCATCTAGTCTCACTCAGAAAGAGACTGAGCTAACTGTGTGGCATCAGAGATGTTTTTTGCTCCTTGACAGTGAGACTGATTCTGATTACCACCATGTCCCCAGTGGGATGTTGGGGACAGAGTGAATACTTCATAGATGCTTAGGACATGCTGACTGAGGCTGATGGATCCAAGTTTCCCTGCACTGAGACCTTCTACTTGTTGGCATAACACTTGCTGGCAGATGTGGGTGTGAGTTAGCAGGTGATCTTGAATATGGCTGGGATAGAATTCATTCACTGCCAAGTATCTTATTTCATTAAATTCTACACACACACAATCTTAATAATTTGTCTGTAACCTGTTTTAAGATATGGTTATCCTAAAGCAATGACTTTTAAACTTCTGAAGAATTTCTGAGAAGAGGACTCATTATGTGCAAAGTCAGTGTATGAAGTCATGCAGGTGGCCCGGAGCCTTGATGGGGTTTCATTGCCTTTCTCTTCGTTTTTCTTCTCCATCCACACCACCTATCTGTGACTTCCTATAGCAGATCTAGGAGAACCTAATCTCTACAGAATGAAGGCCTGTGCCTCTGGTGACTCTGTGGAAATCAAACCCTCTGATGGCTTGCAGAAACAATACTGGTGACAATGCTGTTTTCAAGCCCAGTGTCAACTCCAACTCCTGTTTGCCCACATGGATGCACATTCCTTCCCAGTGAGCCACATCCATTCTTTCTGGTTAAAAAATATTTTACTATTTTTTGGTGAAACTATACACAGCAAAACAGTTTCCCATTAAACAGTGTCTACATACAATGTTCAGTGACATTGGTTACATCCTTCACATTGCATCAGCTTGTTCATTATTTCCAATTCTAGTTGTCCCTTTCCTATTCATTTCATCTCACTGCTCTCAACCGTCTTGTCTGTGTTTTAGAGTAAAGTTGTCCATTTTGTCTCCTATAGCTATTTCTTTAAAAGAGTGTAATGCTCAATATATAATACTGCCATTTAGTTAAAAGGTGATTTCAGGGGAGAGTTTTGGTTCAGGATTTAAAGAGTATCTCAGGACAGTAGTCTTGGGTACTTCACCAGTGTCTGTGGGTCCAGTAAGTCTGAATTCTTTGAGAATGTGAGCTTAGTTCCACATTTTTCTCCTTTATATTAGGAGCCATCTATTTTCACCTTGATCAGAACAATCAGCAGTGGTAAACGGACGTTGTCTACTTCTGTCCTCAAGGTAGAGAAGGCTATGGTTCATGGCAACAGTTGGTCCTGAGTCTTTTCTGATTCTTGGATTTCCCAATATCTCCTTCACTCCATATGAAAACTGTTTAAAAGTTTTTAAGACTTCAGACACTAATTGCCCGCTAGGATGTACAACATAAACTTTATGAGCTAGGTTATACCAATTGATTGAATTGTCCCATGAGACTGTGAGCTTAAGTCTTCAGATGAAGAACACTAATCCACTGACGTGATTGGTTATGTCTAAGAAGTATCAGCATCTATAGCCACTATTTATTTTATTATAGATATGTTGTTGTTGTTAGGTGCCATTGAGTAGACTGCAATTGTAGCAACCCTTTGTACAATAGAATGAAGTACTGCTGAGTCCTGTGCCATCCTCATAATCCTTGCATAATCCATTGTTGCAACCACTTTGTCAATCCATGTCATTGTGGGTCTTCCTCTTTCTCCCTGACCTCTACTTTACCTAGCATGATTTCTTTCTCTTAGGATTGATCCTTCCTGGTAACATGTCCAAAGTACATTCATAAGTCTTGCCATCCTCACTACTAAGGAGCATTCTGGCTGTGCTTCTTCCAAGACAAATTTGATCATTCATCTGGTCCATGGTATATTCAATATTCTTTGCCAATGCTATAATTAAAAGGCATGAATTCATCTTCAGTCTTCCTTATTCATTGCCCAGCTTTTGCATGTGTATGAGGTAACTAAACTATACTGTTGCTTGGGTCAGGCACACTTTAGTCCTCAAAGTGACGTCTTTGCTTTTTAACACTATAAAGGGGTCTTCTCGAGCATATTTGCCCAATGCAGTATATTGTTTGACTTCTTGACTACTGATTCTGTGAGTGTTGATTGTGGATCCAAGCAAAATGAAATTCTTGACAACTTCATTACTTTCTCCATTTGTCATGATGGTGCTTGGTGGCCCAGTTGTGAGGATTTTAGTTTCATGTTAAGGTGTGATCCATACTAAAGGCTGTAGTCTTTGCTATTCATCAGTAAGTAGTTCAGATCCTTTATGCTTTCCACAAGCAAGGTTGTGTCGCCTGTATATCACTGTTTGTTAATGAATATTCCTCCAATCCTGATGCCCCATTCTTCTTCATATAGTACAACTACTTTAGTTGTTCAGTATACAGATTGAATAAGTGCAGTGAAAGGATACAACCCTGACACACACCTATTCTGATTTTTAAACTACTCCTTATCCCTTTGTTCTATTGGAACAACTGCTTCTAGATCTGCATATGTGTTCTGTACAGAGCACAGTTAAGTATTCTGGGATTCCCATTCTTTGCAGTGTTATCCATAATTTGTTATGATCCACTCAGTTGAATGCCTTTGCATAGTCAATAAAACACAGGTAAACATCTGTCAAGTATGATCTGCTTTCAGCTGAGATCCATCTGACATCAGCAATAATGTGTCTGTTTTGCATCTAAATAAACTTCCGTTTCTAAATTTGACTTGAATTTCTGGCAAGTCCCTGTCTGTGTACTGCTGAAACTGTATTTTAATGATCTTTAGCAAAATTTTTCTTGTGTGTGATATTAAGGGACATTGTTTGATATCCATGTTCTGTTTGGTCATCTTTCTATGGAATGGGCACAAATATGGATCTCTCCGAGTTGGTTTACCAAGTATCTGTCTTCCAAATTTCTTGGCATAGATGAGTTTTTCCAGCATAGCATGCTGTTATGAATTGGACTGTATCCCTCAAAATGTATGTCAACATGACTAGTCCTTTATTCCCAGTATTGTGTGATTGTCTACCATTTTGTCATCTGATGTAGTTTTCATATGTGTTGTAAATCCTAAACCTATTACATTAATGAGGCAGGATTAGCTGCCATATGTTAATGAGGCAGGACTCAGTCTACAAAATTAAGTTATTTGAAGCCAAACTCTGGGGGTCAGTTCATGGCCCCTAGGGTCACCATGAGTCCGACCCAACTCGACAGCACTTGGCTTGGCTTGGTGAAGCCAATCTCTGATGAGATATAAAAGAGAGAGGCAGGCAAAGAGACACAAGTACCTCATGTCACCAAGAAATAAGAGCCAGGGAGAATAGCATGTCCTTTGGATATTGGGTCTCTGTGCCGAGAGTCTCAGGAGAAAATTGATGACAAGGACCTCCCTCCAAAGCTGACAGAGAGAGAAAACTTTCCTCTGGAGTTGACACCACCATATTGGACTTCTAGCCTGTCAGGCTGTGAGAGAGTAAGTTTTTCTTTGTGAAATCCATCCACTTTCTGTTATAGCAGCACTAAATAACCAAGACACATCTATCTATTTGTTGAAACATTTCAGTTGGTATTCTGTCAGTTCCTGGATCCTTGTTTTTTGACAGTGACTTCAGTGTGGTTTGGCCTTTTTCCTTCAGTATAGTTGGTTCTTAATCATAAGCTACCTCCTGAAGTGGCTGAACATAGACCCATTCTTTTTGGTATGGTGATTCTATGTATTTCTTCCATCTTCTTTTGATGCTTCCTGTGTTGTTCATTATTCTGCACATAGAACTCCTACAGCATTGCAGCTCAAGACTTAACTTGTTTTTCTCAGTCCTTTCAGCTTGAGAAATGCCAAACATATTCTCTGCTTTTGGTTTTCTAACTCCAGGTCTTTGCACATTTCACTATAACACTTCCAATTTTCCTAGGTTCATACTTCATACATTCTCTAGTCTAGTTACTAATGCATGTTTCCAGATGTTTCTCATTTTGAGTGGGCCACATCAGCAAGTCAAGGTCCTGAAGCTTGACTTCATCCATGTCATTAAGGTTAACTCTGCTTTGAGGAGGCAGCTCTTCCCAATTCATATTTTGAGTGTCTTCTAACTTAATGGGCTCATTTTCTAAGACTATGTCAGACGATGTTGCACTGCTATCCATAATGTTTCCACTGACTAATTTTTTCAAAAGTAGACTGCCAGATTCTTCTTTACAGTCTTAATCTAGAAGCTGTGCTGAAAATTGTCCATCACAGGTGACCCTGGTGATATTTGAAATACTGGTGGCATAGCTTCCAGCATCGCACAAGTGAACACAGTTGTGACAAACTGGCAGATGAGCGGTAGATTAGAGATATAGAAATATAATTTTTGCTTGTTTCGATTGTTGCAAAATTATACATAACATAGCACTTACCAGTATTACTTGTATACAACTTCAGTGGCATCAGTTACATTAGTTAAATTATGTATGCAACGCTTTCAGAGCTTCCTTTCCTATTACCACAAACAGAAATTGACTACTGTCTACAGAATGATTCCACTCTCCCTTGATCCCACCTCTCGTAGCCACTGTTGAACAATAGACTCTAGATAGATAGCTGTTCTTTTCGTTTTTCAAAAGTGAGATCATAAAGTTTTGTGATTGACTTATTTCTTTGAGCATAATGTCCTGTGGGCTCATCCACATTCCAAGATGTTTCAGAAATTCTTCTCTATTTTTTGCTGCATAGTATTCCATTGTATGTATTTTATTTACCTGTTCAACATTGAAGGGTACTTAGGATGTTTCCATCTTTTTGCTGTTGGGAGTAGTGGAGTAGGGCCGCAATGAGCATGAATGTGCATATCTGTGTTCCTGGTTTGTTTTTTTTTTCTATTAGATCCCTAGAGTATATATCCAGGAGTAGAATTGTTGGGTCACAAGGTAGTTCTAGTTTAATTTTTTTGAAGAATCACCATAGTATTTTGTTGTACCATTTTACATTTTCTCTAGCAGTGGATAGACATTCTAGTCTCTCCACATTTTTGCCAATTTCTTTCTTTCTTCTTCTTCTTCCTTTTTTTTTTTTTTATCAATACCATTTTAGCTGGAGTGAGGTGGTATCTCCTCCTATTTTTGATTTGCATCTCTCTACTGGCCAGTTGGAACCCTGCTGACACAGTGGTTAAGAGCGTGGTTGCTAACCAAAAGGTTGGCAGTTCAAATCCACCAGTTGCTCCTTGGAAACCCAATATGGCAATTCTCCTGTGTCCTGTAGGGTCTCTATGAGTTGGAATCAACTTGAAGCAATGGATTTGGTTGACTGGAACCCTGGTGGTGCAATGGTTAAGAGATTGCCTGCTAACATAAAGGTTGGAAGTTGGAATCCACCATATGTCCCTTGGAAACCCTATGGGGAAGTTTTCCTCTGTCCTACAGGGTTACTATGAGTCAGCATCAACTTGACAACAGTGAGTTTCAGTAATGGCTAATGATCGTAAACATCTTTATCTGTGTTTGTTGGCTTCTTGGATATCCTCTTTGATGAAGTGTCTACTCATGCCCTTTGCCCACATTTTTTTTAATTGTGATTGAGAGTCATATCCTCTTAACAATCTCCTGTCCCATCCTCTTTACCCTCTCCACACCCCTCTAGTAAGAGGCCAATAGGACAACATCCTGTAGATGCATAGAACTATAAAGTGTACACATGATATGTGCACTCCGTGTCCCTGAGTCCAATCTATTCCTGTCCAAAGAGTTGACCTCAGTAATGATCTATGATCAGGGACAGCAGCAGGGGAACACACAGCTCCCAGGGGACCATCCAGGCCTTTGGACCATCAATTGCGGTGTTTTAGTGGAGTTCTTAAGAGTAGACCCCTTTTCTTTCATGTTGCTACTGGGACTCAACATTGTGAGCCCCATCATGGCTGTCATTAGTGGTGGCCGGCCTTTGCCCATTTTTGATTGGATTGTTTGTCTTTTTGTTGTTAAGTTATAGAATGTTTATGTTTTGGATTGTAGACTCTTACCAGATATATTGTCTCCAAAGATTTTTTTTCCTCCATAGGCTGTCTTTGTACTCTCTTGAGGAAGTCTCTTGAGCATAAGTATTTAATTTTTATGCAGTTCTGGTTATCTAATTTGTCTTCCACTGTTTGTACATTTGTAGTTGTATTTGATAATCTTCACTGAAAAAAAAAGTCAGGTCATATCTTGGTCATGGAGTGCTGTTAAAAACAGAAATGTCACAAGTGGACAAGTTTAACAAACAGAAGTATATTCTCTCACAGCCCAGTAGGCTACAAGTTCAAATTCAAGGTACCAGCTCCAGAAGAAGGCTTTCTCTACCTTTTCACTCTGGAAAAAAGTCCTTGTGAGGCATCTGCCTTTCTTTGGTCTGGGACCATCTTAGAACACGTAACTGTACCACCAAGAAAGCAGTGCTGGGAACACAGTGCATCCTTTGGACCTGAGGTTCCTGTGCTGAGACCAAAAGAAGACAGATGTACTACAAGGACCTTCCTCCAGAACAGACAGAGAAAGCCTTTCCCTGGAACTGATGGCCTGAATTTAAACCTGTAGCCTCCTGGGCTGTGAAAAAACCAACCTCTCTTTGTTAAACCTGTCCACCTGTGATATTTCTGTTACAGCATCACTAGATGGCCAAGACAGAATTTGATGCTGAGAGTAGGATGCTGCTCTAAGACGTACCTAATGTGTGAAAGTGGTTTTGAAACTGTGAGTGGATTGAGGGCTCAGATTAGAAATAAGGAGAATTGGAGACAATACAGACAGTGAGAAGCAGTGGTAGAGAAGTGGTAGCAGCAGAGGACAGGTCATAGTAGAGAAGTAGTGGTACCAGAGAATCAGCAGCAGCAGAATCAGAAGACCAGTGTGAAGTGGTACTGGAGCCAATCCATAGAATAAGAGAGCTGAGTACCTGTGTATAGGAGACTTCCTGGCAGAGTAGGGTGCCTTCAGGCACTTATTGGTGGAGCTACAGAGCTTTGGAACACTTGCCCCAACAGGGAAGATACAGGCATGAGGCCCAAGGAGCTGAGAGATCACAGGAAACAGAAGCTGAAGAGACAGGAGCACAAGACGTCAAACTGTCTCAGTGTCAAAAGGTATGGCCATGAACTCAGGGGCTTCCAAAGGGGAAGCCTGGCCTCAAGGGCTTCAAGAGTCAGATCTTCACAAACTCAGTTCTGGAGTATGGGGCTGCCATTCACGAGCGCCAGTAGGATGTGGTCAGATTCACTGCCCAAGCTGAGGGGGTAGGGCTGCTGAGGCCAAGGCACAGAACAGGCCTGCTGAGGCCAAGGCAGTAAGATCTCCGCTCAGTTAGACTAGAAGAATGATGTGCCTAAAGCTGAGGGAGCAGAGTTGCTATCCCAGTGGGCCTGGAAGGCATGGCTGAAACCCAGAGCAGAGGGGCCTGCATTCAGACTCTGGAGAGTGTAGCTAATACCTAGAGTCTGGAGGGCAGGGCCGTTGTGTGAAATGGTCTCAGAGAATAGAGAATTGTTTATAAGCCTTGAGGGCCAACATGATGTTTTCTGCTGAGTTGCTTGGTGCTTTTGTGCCTTCTTTCCCTCTGATTTCTCTCTTTGGAATGGAAATACCTGCCTGTTGCACCATTGTACTTTTAAAAGTAGGTACCTTGTATTCTGGATTTCACAAATGAGGAAGGATTTTGGACTTGGAACTGGTTGAAGACTTTTGCTATTATGTGGTGGGATGAATATGTTTTACATGTTTCAAGAATGTGATTGAGGAGGCAAAATGTGTTAATATCATGGCTTGAATTTTGTTCCTCAAAAAATGTGTTTTATCAGATTGGTTGGGCCATGATTCCCATGATTGTGTGATCATCCACCATTTTGTCATTTAATGAGATTTCCTGTGTATTGTGAATTCTGTCACTATGATTTGATGAGCTAGATCGGCAGCAGTTATGCTGGTGAGGTTTATAAGATTAGGTAGTATCTTAAGCCAATCTCTTTTGAGATACAAAAAAGAGAAGTTAACAGATAGACATGAGGATCTCATACCACCAAGAAAGCAGTGTCAAGAGCAGAGCATGTCCTTTGGACCTGAGATTCCTAGGCTGAGATACTGCTAGGCCAAGAAAGACTCTGTAACAGAAGGACTGTCCTCCAGAGTCTTCCCCTGAAGCCAGCATCCTGAATTCAGACTTGTAGCTTGCACTGGATTATGAGAGACTAGACTTTTCTTTGGTAAAGCCATCCACTTGTGGTATTTCTGTTATAGCAGCACTAAATGACTAAAATAGGTCCCATATGCTTTCTTCCAGGAACTTTGTAGTCTGGGCTTTAGTATTCAAGTTCTTTATCCATTTTGAGTTGGTTTTTGTGTATGGTGTGAAGTATGGATCCTGTTGCATTTTTTTTTTTTTTTTTTTTTGCATATGAATATCCAATTTTGTCAGCATCATTTGTTGAAGAGACAATGTTAAAGAGACATTCAGTTCTTCCCTCACTGAATGGATTTTGACCCCTTGTCAAAAACTAGTTTTCCACTTACGGATAAATTTATTTCTGGACTCTCAATTCTATTAGTTGATCTATGTGTCTATCACTGAACCAGTACCAGGTTGTTTTGATTACTGGAGATGTATAATGTTTTGAAATTGGGAAGTGTGAGCCTCCTCCTTTGTTCCCACCCATTTCTACATCCAGCTGATAATCCTTATGCCATAATCCTTTTCACCCAATATAGCAAACCACCCCCTCTCTTTGCCCCATTCTCTATAGTGTAACAGATAGCTAGGGACTGGAACGTCTTGCATTCATAAGAACACATTGTCCTGGAGCCTTCTGGTGCAGACTACCTCCCCCAGCTGGTGTGGTTTAGCAGTTAACCTTCCTTTAGAGAAACTCTACCTGCTACAATGTCATCCCACTTCCTTTATTCTGCCCCCCTTCCTGGAGACAGTCACTATCCTCTAAATTAATAGATTTCCTTTCACATAATTGAAGACAAGTTAAATTATCATCACCATAATTACCTCTGAGTATCAGAAGGCAGTGCTGACAATGTTTTAAAAGGTGGAGGGAAACCGATTAGAATTGTAAACTTTCACTTAAAACACAATTTTTAAAAAAAAGAAGTTAAGTAAATGAAAGATGGAGAACCAAAAAACAAAAACAAAAAAATCCCAGTGCTATCGAGTGGATTCCAACTCATTAGGGACCTTACAGGTCAGAGTAGAACTGCTCCATATAGTGTCCAAGGAGCATCTAGAGGATTCGAACTGTCAACCCTATGGTTAGCAGATATAGCACTTAACCACTGTACCACCAGGGTATCCAAAAAGGTGGAGGGAAAGCTGAAAATCCCTAGGAAGGAGAGCACCACCCGCTGCTGCCCTGGTTATGTGTTTCTTTTTGTTCAACCTCAGAAGTCAGCATTCCCTGCTCTCTTGGCTGAGTGGTGGGAGCACCAGCCAGGATGAGCTATCACCTGCTTGTCCACAGCAGCTCTTCTAGAAGGCTCTGCCACCCTGCTGAGATGAGGGCAGTGGTGACAGGCCAAGCTCTGTGCTCAGTGAGGCTCAACAGCACAAGGTGGCGGGAGGGGTTGAGGCACCTTGCCAGTGGTCCTGGAACGGCCACTTTACATGCAAGAGGGAGCAGTTCAACAGCTGTCACTGACAGCCCGTGGGGTCCACTCTGACTTGACAGAAGAGGACACCTTCAGACTGCCAAGTCACCTCTTTGAAATTCATAAGAACCACACTTTTATCTCTCTCTCTCACACACACACATGGAAGGTAAGCTCTTACTCACAGACATACACTGCCAAGGTTTCTGTCTCTTATACTCTCATACACATTAAGTTTTCACTCCCACAGAATCTCATTCTCTCTCTCTCTGTCTCACACACATACACACACATACATACAGTCAAGTCACATTGATCAAACTCCCTCTCATACCTACCTCAACCCAGGTATTTTGAGAGAGCAAAACTCCATCTCCTTTAAGAGAGTCCCTAGATCCTCCAAGGTGTGGTACCACTCACCTCATGGTAACATACCGATGTAGGGTCCCTAAAGTATCCAACCCTGACTTCCTGCTTTCTGTAATACCTGAGTCACTGAATAAATTTCCCACTCCTCTTCCCAGCAATGAGTACCATGCCTATAAGCCTAGTAAATACATTTGTGTTCTTGGGGAGGCTGAGAACAGAGCATCCTGTTGAAGTCTGCAGCCCAAGCCTGCCCTCCAGGCATTTGTCATGTTGCTGGCATTTGAGCTGAGGACATCTCCCACTGCAAAGTCAGGCATGGTTCTCAGGGGAAATCAGGACTGTCTTCTTTGCAGAAAGCTGGTTGTATGCCTGGGGAGGTCCAGGCCACCTCGCCATTATTCCTCCCAAGCCTAGGTAAGCAACCAGATAAAAATACACTTTGTGATTTGCTCCTTTTTTCCTCTCTCTTGCTCAGATTAACCATTTATACATTTTTAAGATACTTTTGTTAAAGTCCATCAAGTATCTCCGGTGCATTTGAACAGGTCGTGAGGATGGTCATTATAAAAATAGCCTCCTTCAGCCAAGGCAGGAAATAAGGGAAGCGAGTGTGAGGTTGCGTTGTTACTGCCACTGGCCAGCAAAGCGGGTGTCATGTATTATGGAAGCAGAGACCAGGCATTGCAAAAGGGCTTTGGGGATGAATTCTTGGTCTTTGGCACACAGAATGGAAAATGAGGATCGTGTTTGTTCTAGAGAGTGATGAGACTTGGAGGACAGCCTTGGAGAGCGTCTCTACCTCTAAGTGGTATCAAATGCCCAACCGACTGTTCCCTATATTCACCTCCCCTTAAGCCCCCCTCTTTGGAATTCCATGTTCCATCCATCATAGGTTACTTACAGTTACCGTCCTCTCTCCTTCCCCTGCTCTTGGCTCATGCTGCTCTGTCTGAACTTCCCTGCCTAGACTTGACTGGGTAACTTCTTCTTGCCCTATAAACATAGTGAAGATAATAGCTAACATGTGTGACACACTTAGCTGCTGCAGGACCTGTTCCAAGCACTATCTTGATACTAACCCATTTAATTCTCACGACAACCTGGATATATAAGAACTATTATTATCCTTATGTTACTTATAAGAAACGAAGACACAGAGAGGTTAGGTAACTTGTCCCAGGACACACAGGTAGAAAGGGGCAGAATTTGCATCCAAACTTAGTCACAGGCTCCAGGTGTTCTGAACCACCATGGCAAGCTGCCTTCTTGACTGCCTCTGGCTTCCTGCTCTGGCCCCCGGCCTGTGTTGGTGTGGGGTTCTCCTCTGGTTCTCAGAGGACTCTTGTCTCACCCTCAGCCCCACACTCCTGCCTTTTCCATCTTTTAACAATACACTTTTAAGTTTCTGTTTTCTTGTCTGTGTAGTTTGACGGCAGAGACCCTGGCTGGTGCATCCTTGGGACATCAGTGCATCAGAAACTGCCTGTCAGAAAGCAGTGTTCATTACTCGTTTGCAGACTGAGTGAATGAATGGATGGACAAATAGATACCAATCCCCTTAGTGAATGAAAGAGGCCAAGGTCAGGCAGACAAGCTGAGAGGTCAAGCAGAGAACCAATTTAGAAACTTCCAGAAGGAGGTTGGAGGGCAAGGAGAAAAAACAACCAGGCTAAGGGCAGCCCTTGAGAAGAGTCCACCTCCAGCCCTGGGATTTCAACCTCCCCTGGAGAGGGTGGGCAGGACGACCAGCATCCGCACAGCACTGGGCCTGTTAAACCCAATGCAGGCAGCCTGTCTCCAGCCTACAGAGTTAGGAGAATGTTTCCCAGCAGGCATGGAGTCGATGACAGTTGGGTAAGGGGAGCAGCACTATGATATCTTGTAATAGGTGATTCCTCCACAAGGCATCTCATTATTTTTCTTTCTTTTTTGTTTTGTTTTCTTCTGAGCCAAATTTTATGACTCAGACATTGATGCAGAACAAATAGTCATAACTGGCATCTTACGGTTGAGGTTGCTGAGCTCATGCAACATAGAATATCATGTTCCAATGCATTTATGGAGCCCTGGTGGTGTAGTGGTTATGAGCCTGGCTTCTAACCAGGAGGTCAGCAGTCTGAGTCTACCAGCTACTCCTTGGGAACCTTATGGGGCAGTTCTACTCTGTCCAGTAAATTGGAATGCCAGTCCCGGCTAAACTGACTCTATTGCAATACGCAGCGAGTAGTGCATGTTTAACAGTTACACCCTCCAGTCCCACTCAAATCAGTACGTAGGTGTAAAATGGCTTGGGGCAATGTCTGACCTCTAACTTCCTGAGGGGGAAGGAAAATCAAGATCAACAGTCCAAGACTGATGCCTATGAGGCAGAAATGAGACACGTCTCCTGTCTCCACCATCTTTACCAATTCTGACATCAACAGTCCCTCCCACAGCGCTCTCTACTTCTCTGCAGGGTTTGATAACTCACTGCAGTGGCCACACAGAACTCACAGACAGTACTTAATGATCACGGGGTTTATTAGAGAAGTTAGCAGTTAAGATTCAGACTTACATCAGGACATCCTTTTCCCAGCCATGCTCACAGGCATGCCTCTCTCTGGCCTTCACCCTCTGCTATAAGACACTCAGCTTTCTCTCTCCCTGGGCCAGGAAGCCTACTATGCTGTCTTGCAGGCCTCTCCTGCTGATCTCTTCTTGCGTGGTCGTGGGCTCTTCTTTTTCTTGCATCTGAAGTGGTTCATTTCAAATCCACTGGGATGGCAAAACTGATGGGTCTTTTTGGTGGACCCCAGTTACCATGTTTGCACAGTCCCATCCAATCACCTCGATGGGAGTTAACAAGTCCATGGCCAGAAAGGCCACACCAAAGGAATATATCGCATGGCAGTAGGAACCTGGGGGAAGGTCAGTCTCATTACCAGCCACTGCCTCATGTGTTGTCACATGTGGCATATATGACCAGCACAATCATGTTGGTCCTCATTGCATTCTTCCAAGCAGGTGCCGCAATGTGGGCCTGCCCATGGGATGCTGGCAATCCTGGCTGTGCTGTTTCAGGAGACACAAAGAAGTCTGGGAGGAGGTGCATGCTGTTTCTTTTTGCCAGCCTTCAAATAGATGCCTGATGGCTGGGCTGACCACGTTTCTCCTTCTTGCAGGGAGGGAAGATCCCAGTGAGATGGACGGCTCCAGAGGCCATCGCATACCGCAAGTTCACTTCTGCCAGTGACGTCTGGAGCTACGGGATTGTCATGTGGGAAGTCATGTCATTTGGAGAGAGACCCTATTGGGACATGTCCAACCAAGATGTGAGTGTCAGCAGTATCTGGCTTTCATTAACCCCCACCCAAGGGATACCACAGGCAGCTGCATAGCGAACATTCTTGTCTGTTTACAACTCTGGGCCTCATAACTTGAATTTAAGGTGTTCAGAGCAAGGATTACAGATGTTGGCACAAATGTTTGAGCTAACCAAAGAGCCCACCATGGTGATGTGACAACCCCAATCACCTACAAAGGTGCCCAGGCCACAGACTCCAAAGCAAGAGGATGGCCATGCATCACAGCCCAAAATTTAACGGGAAATCCTATCTGTTTCAAGAGCCCCAGCCCTGCCCTCACCGTACATGGCAGAGGGGAAGGGCACTGATCTGAGAGTTAGGCCTGGGCTCCAGTCCTGCTTTCCTTGGGACAGCTGTACTTCACTGAGCCAGGGAGCCTCGTTCTCAGAGTCATGTCCCTGGGAGCCCACTATTCTTTGAGAGCACAGCCTTGAGTGTGCTGTGTCACCAATCAAAGAGGAAGCTGAAAAAGCTTCCCAGTGCTCTTCAGATTCAGATGGGCCAGAGGAGTGCGTCTCCATATACAGGGAGGTCAGTGTCCTTCAGGCTGCCTCTAGATGACAAGAGAGGGAAAGGGAATGGTTTTCTGAGTCTTTGTAGTGATGTCTTGGGGGGCTAGAAATAGGAACATCAGTTCCATAATTAACAAAGAGTGAGCAAGCTTTAGTAGGTTCAGTTCCTTTGATATACCGCTAACCTAAAGTTGCACTTGGATTTCAGCACTGTCTTTGACCCCTAACTTGCCCCTGTGACTACTCCTCTTTTGTGTTACCTCCCTTGGAAATAAGAGGATTATAGTTCACAAAGCCTATATGCTGTTCATTCGTCCCATCTCCTTAGGGAGCTTTATTATTATTATTCCCATTTTACAGAAGAAGAAGGGAATGGTGGCTCAGTTGTTCTCACTTTCCATGCAGGACAACCAAGTTCGATTTCTAACTCATGCACCTTGTATGCAGTTACTACCCGTCTGTCAGTGGAGGCTTGTTTGTTGCTATGATGCTGAGCAAGTTTAAGGGGAGCTTCAAGACCAAGAAGAACAAGGAAGAAAGGTCTGGCAATCTGTTTCCAAAAATCAGCCAGTGAAAACCCTATGAATCACAACAGTCCAATCTGCAACTGATGATGGGAATCACGCAACATCTTGTTACATTGTGCATGGAGTTGCCATGAGTTGGGGGCTCACTTGATAGCATCTGACAACAGTAATTACGGAAAAGAAGTGACAAGGCTGTCCCAAGTGAGAAATCTAGTCCCATTGAGCAACCAACAACACTTAGACCTCCATAATTGGGTGGGCTCCGTAAATGTCTGTAATCTGCCCTCAGGAAGCCATCTAACCAGCCAGAGGTTCAGAGCTGTGGCAGTGCCTTTGGAAATTGAGACAGGTGGCAGGTGACCTGGGAGCCCAGAAAATACTTCTCTCAGTAAAACTGTGGAAGAGGAGCTAGAGTGCTGCCGAGACAATATGTCCTGCTCCATGGACAGAGTGGCTCAGCTCAGAATGGGTGACATGACAGCATTGCGCATCTTTGACCAGATCTCATGGCCAATCATGTGTGGCGTCTGGGTCCTCTATTATCTGTGATTATCCATGCCTTGTCTCTGCTCCTGCAGCATGTCGAACCAGTAAGTGGCAGAACTGATGCCAAGGCTGCTTTGATGAAATCAACTATACCCTGATTCTGTCCATGCAATCGGCTAGATGAGTACTAAGTGTTAGCCAAAAAAAAGTAGACCCATCTTGTCCTGTCCTGAGACCTTAATCCAATTAAGGACAAACTAGCACACACACAATGGATCACAAAACTGTCTGACGTGCCAGATTTGACATTCAAGATATTCTCAGCAAGCGCCTTCACCTATGCTGAAAACAAATAGAATTTCTGATATTAGACTTTCAGAATTCCCAGATCATTCATGCAACAAATAGTCATATGCTGACTTTGACAAAGCATCATGCTTGCTGGTTCTCTTTTTGGGGGGTTTATAGTTTACAGGCATCTACATAGGCTTTAGGGACATTTGGGTAGAGAGGCAATGGGAAGCTTCCCAGATATTTGACATTTCAGCTGTGTCTCAAAGGGAATGAGGACATCTGCAAAGTAGCAGTTTATTCTAAAGCTGTATTTCTCAAAATTAGAGCCCCTAACCGTTGCCCCAGTTGTAGCCCCATTCCCTGTGGAAGGCAGGAGATAACTTCATGCCTGTTTGGAAAGCATCTTAGAGCTTGTCTTAGGACTGAGTTGTGAGGGGCTCCCAACTGCTCTAGCCACAGCCCCACTCATCAGAAACCACTGAGGTGGTGGCAATAAAGGATTTCACAGATGACAATTGAAAAGCTTTAAGGAAGAGAATTGCAGAGGCAAGTCGGAGTGCTGGTAATTGGGCTTCCAGAGCCCAGGAAGGTCTTTGAACATGTATAGAGAGTTTGTCAGCCAGAGAGAGCAGCTTGGAAGTTCTGCTGCTTGGATCTGATTGACAGAGGTAATGAGAGTGGCAGTGTCTGTGGAGAGGAGCTGCAATTTGATTGAAACATCAGAGTTCAGCCTAACCCTTTCTGCCCTGGCTCTTCCGCTGCTCTGAGCTCCTCCACTTTAGTCCTTTGGGCAGAAGGTTGAGTAGCACCGCCTGCCGCCCAACTCATTAATGAGAAATGCATGTCTGGGGGCAGCCAGGAGCCCCCACTGAGGATGAACAGGCAAAAGGAGAGGCCTGCTCATTTCTGACGGGAATCACAGTTACTTCATGCACTTCCTGCAAACATCAGTGCAAGCCTGGATCCCACTGGGGCCCTCATGCTTGCCATCTCTGGGCACATATGAACAGAAGATGTCCCCTAGTCTTGCCTATTGCTGCTCCTTTAGGCTCCAGTGAGGTTTATTTTGGCCTGCAGGGTGACCAGAAGAATTGCTGTGCAGATCGTTCCAAGGGAAACAACCGTGTGCTTGGGCTTAACAGTTGCCTGTATTGGTTCTCTCACTCCTTTGTTCACTGCTCCTTCTTTCTGCTCTGATCCTCTCTGTTTTCAACATCCAAATATCTCCTTCTGTTCTGGGCCAAGAAAAAGGGCCCAGGACTCCCTCCAATTTTCATCTCTTCTCAGTAGGACATCCTGTGACTCCAACCGTGGACCATGTCTTCGCACACAATTCAAATGCAGTCACTGGTATTTAGAGCTACCAGAGGACTAAATTGAGGATGTATCTCTATGCTTCCTACCTGTTCTCTACACCTGCTAGTGAGGTTCACAGGAAGAGAACAATGTCAAACCTCCATTGCTCTTGTTAGTTGCCAGTCAAGTCAGCAACAAACTCATGGCAACCTCACGCACAGCAGGATTTAACCTTTGTGATTCACAGGGAATTAGATTACCAGGCCTTTCTTCTTAGTCTACCTTAATCTGAACTGGAACCTGTTAGCATCACAGCAACGTGCAGACCTACACTGGTAGTCAAGAGAAGTGATGCCTGTGCTTGGCATGCATTGACCAGTAATCAAACCTGGGTCTCTTCCTTGGATGTCAAGATGTCTAGCATTGAAGCACCACCACCCTCATCAAAGTCCTATTACAAGACCAAAATTATTATTTAGTTTCAACGTTATCATACTTGATTGTAAATGGTATGTATCCAGGATATTTGGAAAACACATAGATCCTTGAAAAGAGAATAAAAATCTCTAAAGACATAATACCTGGATCAAAGAGCTAAGCAGATAAATGATATTCACATTAATGATGGGTATTATTTAATTTGGGGTTGTCATGGATTTAGTTGAGTCCTCCTGGAAGTGTGTGGTAGTTTGGCTGGGCCATGATTCTTGGCATTGTGTGATTGTACTCCTTTTTATGATTTTCCTATGCTGTAAATCTTAATCTCTGCCTGTGAAACCCTGGTGGCATAGTAGTTAAATACCACAGCTACTAACCAAAAGATCAACAGTTCAAATCCATCAGACGATCCTTGAAAACTCTATGGGGCTGTTCTAGTCTGTCATATAGGGTTGTTATGAGTTGGAATTAAATTGACTCAATGGCAGCAGGCATTTTGGTTTTGCCTTGTAGTTAATACCTACCATGTTCTCCTTGGAAACTCTATAGGGCATTTCCACCCTATCTGTAGGGTCGCTATGAGTCAGAAATCAACTCAACGGCAGTGGGTTTGGGTTTGTAGTTAATAGGGTGTGATTGGATTATGTTAAAGAGAATTAGAGTGGGACTGTAACACCCTTACTAAGGGAGTTTCTCTGGAGTATGGTTCGCACCACTTTTTATCCTACAAGAGACGAAAGGGAAGCAAGCAGAGTGTGCGGGACCTCTACCCTCAAGAAAACAGTGCCAAGAGCAGGATGCATCCTTCATACCTGAGTTTCCTATACTGAGATGCTCCCCATCCAAGCAAAGACTGATGCAACACAAGGACCTTCTTCTAGAGGTGACAGAGAGAGAGAAACTTTCCCTGGAGCTGGCAGCCTGAATTCGGACTTGCAGGCTGCTGGACTGTGAAGAAATAAATTTCTCATTGTTGAAGCCATCCACTTGTGGTATTTCTATTATAGCAGAAATTCTAAGGCAGGGGTGGGAAGTAGAGACCTTTTCTTTCATATCTGCAAGAAACATCAGTGCTCCCAGTGTATCAGATCAAAGAATCACAACAAAATTGTCTAGAAGAAAAAGCAAATGGAGCAAAATACCTTTTTTCTAAACCTGCTCATGAGAGGGGCTTCCCAGGGCCATCCTCCTTCATGAAAGGTGAGAAATAGGAATGCGGCATCTCCTAAGTCCACGCTGTGTGCATAATGCTTTTGTACACTATCCTCCTGCACCTGCAAAATGACCAGTAGTTGGACAGCTCCCCTCTTTGCCAAGCAGACATCCACTATAATAGACTTGCAATTAGTAACAGCCTGCCAGTGATGAGCTAACTGATTCTACTCCTCTCACATGTCTGGCACTTAACATGCAGCATCTCATTGGGCCATTTGATCTTTTTCAAACTGCCTGCTCAGAGTCAAGCGATTCTCCCAAAGTTCTACAACTAATAAGAATGGAGCCCAGGTCTACAGCCTCGTAATCACCCTGTGATACTTGCACCAATATAGCAGTATGGATCTGTGCTCCTGGCTGAGCTTCCCAGGAAGGAGACATCAAGGGCTCTTTGATGTTCTCTTGAAAAGAAAGTAAGGACACTAAACAGAAGAAATGCAAAAACAAAAAGCAGGTAGTGTTTAGAAAATCCAAGGAGGCGGCATACAGATGAGATAATGGGGAAGCAGCAGCTAGGCTGGGTTCGGTCTAGAACACACGGGGGGAGGATTCAGCACATGCGTGCATCCCCCATTTTCTTGCTGTCTCAGGCAGATAGGAATGCTGTGGACCCATCATGCAGCTGTGCGTCTGCAGGAAGGCCTTGCCCTTGGTGCTTTTTCCTATTACAGGGCAAGTGGGAGAGTAGTCTTATCAGTGGGGCTTGTAGTCATCTTGTCAGTATTTTGGGCTCTAGCGTCAAACAATTTGAGTAGAGGTTTTGTGGAGCACCAAGAAGCACCAGCTACCCTGCACTCAAAGAGATTGGAGACCCTATCCCATGAGGGAGCCTTTGGGTGACGCCAGCATTTAAGCAATCAGCTACTAGCTGAACTCTGGCTGGTTTGAACCCACCCAGAGTCACCTCAGATGAAAAGCCTGGTGATCTGCTTTCGAAAGATCACAGACATGAAAACTGCATGGAGTACAGTTCTGCTCTGCAGCATATGGGCTTGCCATTCATCAGAACCAATTCCACAGCAACAAGTTTGGGGTTTGGGGTAGCACCATGAAAAGCTGAATTTGGACACTAGCCCCTCTTGTGGGCTTTAGCTAACTTGCAGGTAGGCAGTCCTGAAAGAACTCCAGTGACCCATTTAATGGATAATCTACAATAAAAGGAGACTGTGACAGGGACTCCCAATCTGTGGTTATAAGGAGCTAAAAAAAAAAAAAAAAAGGTTTGTATTTTAAGAAACCCTGGTTGTGTAGTGGTTACGTGCTACAGCTGCTTACCGAAAAGGATGGCAGTTCAAATTCACCAGGCACTCCTTGGAAACTCTATGGGGCAGTTCTACACTGTCCTGTAGGGTTGCTAAGAGTCAGAATCAACTGGAAGGCAGTGGGTTTGTTTTGTTGGGTTTTACTTATCAGCCGTGCTTGGGGGACTGATGCTTGGCTTCTGGTCTTCATGGATTAGTTCGTTTAACATTATCCCCATTTGGTGCCATGAAAACACAGTTCCAGGGGCTGTTCTCCTGGCTGAGATTCCAATGACAGACCCACAGAGGCCTGGGAAGAGTGCGTCTGAAGGTATTCAGAACTTAGACTCACACACCTCTGTGCTGTCTTCCCAGCCCTGTTACTTCCTAGCTGTGTGCCCTCATGCAAGTTACTTAGCTACTTGGGCTTCAAGTTTCTCATGGGGAAAATGGGGCTAAATTGTCTTTCTAAGGGAATAGCAGGTAATTCAATTGATAACAGTTTGACACAGATGAAAATTTGTAGGTGGAACACACTGTTCATAAGTGGGTGTCCCCGGTCACTGGTTTTTATATATGGGGATAGTATTGGTGTAGTTGGTATGCTGGTTTGTTTTTCTACCAGTTTGAATGGAAAGAATGATACACTTCAATTCTCTCTAATGAATCCAGGCTCTGTATCATCTCATATCCAATATACTGTGTAGAAAAATCATAAAAATATAAACTGAAAATATTCACTTTGGGACCAATTTACAAATCAAGAGATAAGTGAAGAAAGAAAAATCACTTGAAATGAATCTGACATCTCTTTAGGTAGAGACAAGAACACCTAAAAATCTCCAAATTACTTCCTCTGTTGTTTAAGGTACTTTAACCGCTTATTTGATTACAAAATCAATGCACAGTTATTATAGAAAAATATAAAATTCAAATAAGAAAAAGGCATTAAAAACTTTGTTTCTACTTGGCCAGAGGCATCTGCCATTAACTCCCTGGTATATATTCCTTCCAAGGCCTTTATATCTATATATATATATATATCTGTATATATAATTATCACTTTTATTATTTGTTTTGACATTTATGAAAGCAAGATTTTACTGTACTTATGGCTCTGCAGCTGTTCTTTTGCCTACTATTGCAGTGTGAGCATAGTTCCATTTCAATACATGTATTTTTGAAATGTCACTTTCGGGACTGCATGATATTCCGTTGTATGGGTTTACCATAATAAATCAACTGACCTCATGTATTTAGCACTTGGGTTGTTTATAATTATTTTTGCTATTATGAAATGTACAGAGAAGGCATAACTGAAGTAAATGAATTAGGAATTAAGAAGTACAGAAAACACAAATATCTCAAAAACAAATAAAGGCACTTAAATATCCTAAAATCTGTACAAAAACACCAGAGGTATTCAAAAATTAACAAAACCAAATTGGAGATACTCATGCTTAATCACCTTTTTGTTTTATCCATTGTCATTGTACTGAATCCAGTTTGTTTAACCAAATTATTTTCAACCTGATTTATGTTGCTGCCTCATGAAGATTCAAGCCAATAATACACCAGAAGCATCTAGAAGGTCCCTGGCCTGTAGTAGGCTCTTCGTTGCATGCTAATCCATTTTCTCCCTTCTTTTCCCATAGGAGTGGAAAGGATGAGGGCATTGCAGGTTTGGGTGGATGGCTTTTATAAATAGTAGGTCCACTGGGCTTCCTATGTGTGAAAATAGTTTTAGGGGGCAGGGTGGGGCAGTGCTTTATAACTTTCCCAGAGGGAAGGAGAACCAAGTTCAAGACTGATTCCTATGAGGTCAGATATGCTTCTCTCTGTCATCTTTACCAACTCTGCCTCCAGCTCTTCTCCCATGGCACTCTTACTTCTCTGCAAGGTTCAATAATACATTGCAGTGGCCACACAAAACTCAAACCATACTGACAGTTACAGGGTTTATTAGGGAACTAACATGTTACAGTTCAGGTTTAGGAACAGGATATAGTTCTTCCATCAAGACAGCTTCTTCCCAGCCATGCCACAAGTATGCCTCTCCCTGGCCTGCTGGCCTTTGCACTGCTCATGCAAGTGTTGCAAAGCTCCTTAAGCCCCTGCCAATAAAAGTCTCCAGAAGTACCCCCAGGTGCTCACCTTTCTCAGTGTGTGAGCAGGGAAGTCCACTGCACGGTGTCCTGCTAGTCTCTCCTGCCACTGCTTCTCACTGTCTTCAGGGTTACAGCTAGCTGCTGTCTTGATCACCTGGTCCAGGAGCTTCTCAGCATAAGAACTTTGGATCCAAAGGGTGTGTTGTCTGCTCCTGACCATTCTTTCTTAGAATTGGTGGGATCATCTTTCTGCTCTGCAATTGGCTGTCTCTTAAAGCAAAACTGGCCAGTCCCCTTGGCGAACCACAATCACTTCATTTGCACAAGCCTGTCCAGTCACTTGGGTGGGAATTACAAGACCATGGCTAGAAAGGCCAGACAAAAGCTGTCCGTTGCACTTCACCATGTGTCACGGTTCCATCACTGCTGCTGCCCAGCAGCTACCATTAAGGCAGAATTGGGCTTGTTATTCTCTTAAGAGAAGCTTGAGCTATTCACCAGCTCATTCTTCAACCACAAAGTATGTTTCATGGAATCCCTGGGTGGTACGAAAGTCTAGGAGTTCAGCTCCTAAGTTAACTCACCAGAAGTGCCTCAGGAGAAAGGCTTCACTGTCTGCTTCCAGAAGGTCACAGCCATGAGAACTCTCTGGTATCCAGTTCTGCTCTACAAGGCATAGGGTTACTGTGAATCAGAATTGACTTGATGGTAACTGGTTACTGGTAGTATGTATGTCAGGCCCTGCCCTAAGTCCAAGAGGCAGTAATATGTAGTCCCAGCTTTCTAGGACCTCACAGTCTTGGCAGAGGGGAAGCCAAATACACAGAAACACCCTCTATGGTGAGAGGTGTATAGGTACAGGAGGATGGCACCTGAGTCATCCTGTCAGGAAGCTTCCATCCTTGGGGGCTAATTAGTGAATAACTAGCTGGTGCTTTATCAACTCATCATACTTGTTAACCTGTGCCATTGCAGGTGATCAATGCCATTGAACAGGATTACCGGCTGCCCCCACCCATGGACTGTCCAGCTGCCCTCCACCAGCTCATGCTGGATTGTTGGCAGAAGGACCGGAACAGCCGGCCTCGCTTTGCAGAGATTGTCAACACCCTGGACAAGATGATCCGGAACCCGGCAAGTCTCAAGACTGTGGCAACCATCACCGCCGTGTGAGTCTAGTGGAGCATGGTCATTCCCAGATGGTGGCTGATCTCAGAGTCAGGGATAGAATTGGCAACATGACAGCCAAGCCTTTGGTGGATAGAGTAGTCAAGGATATCCGCTTACAGAAGAAATTCCCAGAATCTTCCCTTTCTCTTCCTTTCCTCTCTCTCTGCAATGTTTCCTGCCTCTAGGGGCTGTGGACAGAAGTTGAGGTCTGGCTGGGTCCTCCACTCCACTGGCTTCAGATGGCCAGGACACTAGGCTCTGTAGGAGGCGAACTGTGTGTGGTCTCAGTACTATGATGCTCTGCTTCTGGGTGATCCTGTTTCCAGAATTCACCCTTTCTGTTAACCACACCAGTCCATGAGGCAGGAGAGCTATAAACTTGGAACCTTGGCAGGTAAATGTCCTGATAGCTGAGGCACAAAGAACTGCAAGCAATTGGATTTATTATGAGTGAATGCTCAGAAACCTATTAATTACTGCCCCGCTGTGTTTGTAGTGTTAACTCAATTATTAATTCATCCTTTCAGCCAAACTCTACTGTGCACTTACGTGTCAAGCAGTGTGCCTGTTGCCCACAGTATAGACTGTGCAAGACAGGCAAGGTCCTTGCCTTCATGGAGCTTAGAATCATTTAGCAGAGGAAACAACCAGATGACCTCACAAAGAAATGCCGAATTCAGACCACTACGGCGAAGTATATGGGGCATTACGTACATATGCCTTAGTTGGCAGTCAGGGAGGCATCCGTGCTGTGAATGGTATTTCTGCTAAGAGCTAAAGGGTAGGATGCACTAACTGAATGAAAACGAAGATGGGAGGAAAGTGACCAGAGCTCTAGCTCAAGACTATAGCATGTGCAGGGACCGAGGCTGGCAGGGACAGGGCTAGTGTGTCCAGAGTGTAGTTGGTGGAGACTAAGGTTGGCAAGGTGGACAACAGTCAGACCCAAGGCACATTGCCGTCAACTCGATTCTAACTCATAGCCGCTCTGTAGGACAGAGTAGAACTGCCCTATAGCATTTCCAAGGAGTGGCTGGTGGATTCAAACTACTGATCTTCTGGCTGGCAGTCTGAGCTCTTAACCACTGCACCAGCAGGGCTCCAAAAATCAGACCGGGCAAGACTTTTTTGGTCATGTTAAGAACATTAGACTTGATTTTCTGAAAAATGAGTACCTGCTAAAGGGTTTAACAGATACCAAGGGGAGGAGCTAGGTATTGTTGAGATGATCACATCTGCATTTTTCAAAAAACGTGCTGGTTATGGTGTGCAAATTAGGTTGAAGGAAACAGGCATGTATGAAGAAAGAATGGGAGGAAATATTGAAATAATTTATGATAGGAAACACAAAATCCAGTGCCGTCAAGTCGATTCTGATCCATAGCGACCCTATAGTATGCAGTAGAATTGCTTCATAGAGTTTCCAAGGAGCACCTGGCGGATTTGAACTTCCAGCTTTATGGTTAGCAGATATAGCACTTAACCACTGCACCATCAGGGTATCCAAAGGGAGTGTCTTAAATGAGAGGAAGAAGTGGACGGCTTTGAGAATTGGGAGGTGAAATCATCATGACTTGGACACAGGTGTTGAAGGTGAGGGAAATGTCATGATGGCATCCTGATTTGTAGTTTGGGGTCGTGAGTATCTGATGGTATTTTGAGAATGATCAGAGAAGGTCATTGGTAGGATACTCCGCTTCATTGTTTTCTAGGATTTGAAGATGGAACCAGGGAAAGAAAATGTAACCAATTATTTGGGGAGATTTTGGCAAATTGTATATATATTTTAATTCTTTTATGAATGAATGATGTTCTGCTTGTAAATTTGTTTTTTATTAATGGAATGCATGCCAAATTATTGAGTATATCTGAATTTTTGATAGATAATGTGACTTTTGAATAACATGGGGAAACACCCATGTCTTTCTGCACTATGGGAGCAAGATTATGTGTGATTATGTGGGACACATGTATCTCTTTGTACTCCTGAGATAGGGCGGTGGGATGAGAAATACAAGGTCCAAAGAGTACACAGGAACCTAAAAATACACTTGCAAGGCTTATCTTGCTGTAAAAAAATCGAAAGAGGCAACAAGTTTGCACAATCACCCCTCTAGGGTGAACCACCTAGTACAATACCCTGTAGAAATAATAATTTGTGGCACACACCCATTTCTTCAGTTTTAAACAATTATACAGCTCCCTATGTGGAAGCAGAGTGTACTGAAAGTGGGAAAGCAAATTGACAAGAAATGTGGAGAAAGGAAATAAAGGTACACAACCCTACATCCCATTACTCATATTTTTGGGATGGTGAAACACTTAGATTGCATTTTACAAAGAAACTGAGGACCCTTCTTTCCTGTCAGACTGATGGCTGTATCAGTTGTCCTGTCTGGGTTGCCTGACATGTTACAGTGCCCGGAAACAGGGGACTGGGCATTGAGCTTTAGGAGTCATTCTAACCCAAGATTCTATAAGGAAGGATCAGCCCAGTGCTCCACCATAATCCTCATCTAGTCAGGGATGCTGTCCACTAATAAATTCTGCCATTAGCTCATAGTGTGACTTGACCCATGTACCTCTGTAGCTTTGGGCTCACCACAGTCCTATTTGTCTCCCCAGGCCTTCCCAGCCCCTGCTAGACCGCTCTATCCCAGACTTCACGGCCTTCACCACCGTGGAAGACTGGCTGAGTGCCATCAAAATGGTCCAGTACAGGGACAACTTCCTCACTGCCGGTTTCACCTCCCTCCAGCTGGTCACCCAGATGACATCAGAGTAAGTGATGTGAATCATTTTGTGCAGCCTGTGGGTGGGTATTGGACTCATTTCCTACTGCTTGGATGATGGGAGTCCTATTTTGATAGGTAGTCCTGTAGGAATCCCAAGGTGGAGCAAGCAGTTAAGCACTCAATGGCTAACCAAAAGATTAGTGGTTCCAGTCTACCCAGAGACTCTTCAGAAGAAAGGCCTGACAATCTGCTTCTGAAAAGTCACAACCATTGAAAAGCCTGGGAGGCAGTTCTACTCTACACACATGGGGTTGCCATGAGTCAGAACTGTCTCCACAGCAACCCCAAACAACGTACTTCATCCCCAGAATTCCTTCTCTGTGTAGAAGCTGCCTGCTAGCCAAGGGAAGATTGGGGGAGACAGTTGGGAGGATGGGGAGGTGGAGGTCTGTTTGGGGCCTCAAATGACAGAGTTCTTCAAAGTCATAGCCATATGTCATTTCCTGATCACTGAGAGATAGGTTTTTAAACTCATCCCATCAAAGATAGCGTCCAGATGGAAAGAACACAGCCAGGCAGCACTTTATAAAAACCTAGCAGGGAGAGGCATCGCTCGGATTCAGCAGCAGTCTCAAATGCGTAGGGAGTGCTTGTAAATAAGCATCTATTTTCCCTCCCCTACAAATTATTTACCAGTCAGCCATCCCCACCGGAGAATGGAGGAATACAAAAAATAAAATTATTCAAATAAAATGAGAGCCTGAAAGGGTCTCACAGATCCACGTAGTCCATCATTTCCCTGAGAATATTGTGTGTCACACCAGTTCTGGGAATTGTTAATAGGTTCTCCTTGGAAAAAGGGTCCCACGGTCACATAAATTTGGGAAATACTTCACACTTTATCACCCTCTTGGAAACTGGCTGCGCATATTAACATTGTTACCAGACACAAATCCACTACTCGTTGAGTTGATTCCAGCTCATAGTGACCCTACAGGACAGAGCGGAACCACCCCATAGAATTTCCAAGGTTGTAAATCTTTGCAGAAGCAGACTGCCGCATCTCTTTCCCATGGAGCAGCTGATGAATTCCAACTGCTGACCTAATACTTTACCCACTGCATCACAACAGCTCCTCTCGGATTGGAAAACCCATGAAAAGTCCTGAACTAAAGAAATCCATTTACAATTATTAAATGCTGCTGAGGGGTATTTTTGAGCAGCAGGACTTTGTTGAGGTATAAACCAAAAACCAAACCCAGTGCCATCAAGTCGATTCTGACTCATAGTGATGCTGTAGACAGAGTAGAGATGTGCTCCGTAAAGTTTCCAAGGAGTGCCTGGCAGATTTGAACTGCCAACCTTCTGGTTAGCAGCTGTAGTAGTACTTCCACTATGCTACCAGGCTTTCCGCTGTAGTTTGGCAAATACTCATTAAGTCCCACCCTTTCCGTTCTACAGATTGAAAAAGCAGGTGCTGGTAAATGCCTCGTCTAATGATATAGGGTCCTGGCAGGTGGCAGAGCTCGGACTAAAACTTCCTTTCCTGGCTTTCAGTTCAGTATCCTTTCTGCAGTGTTTTCTGGGGCGACAGTGGTTCCCATAATTTGCTGCACACTTGGACTCACCTGGGGATCTTTCAGAACTACTGATGCCTGGCTCTCATTCCCAGTCTTTCTGATTTTGTTGATATGTGGTGAGAAACAGGCACCGGGGTTCTTTAAACACTCCCCAGTTAATCGGTTGCTGTTGAGTCAATTCTGACTCATAGTGGCTCCCTGTTTGTCAGAGTAGAGCTGTGCCCCCCCCTGGGTTTTTGATGGTTGCTTTTTTAGAAGTAGATCACCAGGACTTTCTTCCAAGGTACCTCTGGGTGAACTCAAACCCCGAACCTGTCAGTTAGATGCCAAATACATTATCTACTTCACCACCCAGAGACTCCCCATGTGATTCTAATAGACAGCCAAGTTTAGGAACTACTGGACTAAATTTAGCAAGAGTTTTAATTTTACCTTCTGCACTTACAGAAGTTTGAATAATCTTATCTAGGAAATTAACTATTTCCCCCATGCCATAATGTACACGCATCAGAGTGAACATAGTAAGCCGCCTGCGCAGACTGCAAGGTATACTGCCAGGACCAGGGCTCTGTCTAGTGACCTGTAATACACATTTCTGTGAACAGAGGGTGGGCCAGTCAGCAGGCAGTTTATTAACCACCTATTATGTGACAGGCACAGTGCTAGGTGTTGGAATGCCCTTCTAGGACATACTCATTACTAAGTCCCAGGGGGAGAGGAATCACCCACTCCTAGCCATTGAGCCTTCTGTCCTGGACTCCTGCATGACAGTCACTCTTCTGGAGCACCTGGAATCAAGCTCTGCCTCTGAAGTTTATTCTTGTCAGAAACGATGGACAAGAATAAACCTCAGAGGCAGTTTCTCTAGAGAGATGCCTTGCGTGTACACCAAGCCTTGAATCTACTCACTAGATAGCAGAATTCATTTTTTAAAAACTGATTTCATTTCCTGGTGATGCCTAAAAAGACAGTCCCTGACATTGAGAATCATTGTCTAGCAATCAGCCAAAAAAATAAAAATAAAAAAAGGGAGAACCCACCAGTGGAAAAGCAGCCTGTCATGCAGAACAAGAATGATGCTTCTAGATGACGGAGGGGCCTGGGGTTCAGGAACATAACTGGGTCTTCATGAAGACAGGCTACTTTTGCTTCACCACTGTGGTTGTGGTTACATATAGGGACCTCACCGCCCCCCCTCCCCCCACCATGTGAGAAACTCAAGAGAAGTGAAATTCTTCAACTGGGAATAGCTATGTGAAAAAGAATGAGAAAATGTAATGTGAAACTGAAAATTAAGGGATTTAGTTCAAAGTATAAAATGTCTCATGGTATTAGAGCAATTTATTTATTTTTTTGAGAGATCAAAGATGGAAAGAGAAAATGAACAACTAATTGAAGTAGATTGTGGGGTAATTTGAAAATTCAAAGTTGAATTCAAAATTCAAGCATAATTCCTGAAAGTGTTTCCTGAAAAGCCCTGGTCTATTTGACAGTCTCAGCCAGCTGTAGCCAGTTGGGTTCTGGCCACCAGCAAAACAGGAGGGAGGGAGAGAGGTAAGGCACTAGCGACAGGGATCGGGCAGGGAGTCACCTTGTAGGTCTGGAGTGCAGTAGACACAGTGATCTGCTGTTCTGGGGTGGGGGCTTATGAGGAAGTACAGTCAAGACCTTAGAAGAGTGCTGAGAACAGTCCTTCTGGTGGCTTCTAGAATCCAGCAGTCTTGTATTTCAGCCCCAGTGCCACTGCTTACCCACTGTGCTGTCTTGAGTGTGACTTAACTTCCCTGAGGCCTACCTGTTGAGTCTACAAATCTACGGATAGGAATGGTGCCCAGCTCCTCAGTTTGTTTGAGATGAGTGGAACAGTAGATGCGAAACACTGGGCCCAGAGCCCACCTTCAGAATGCACAGAATAAATGGTTGCTGTTAAATTATTATGATGATTATTGACTTTGTGGTAGTTTGTCAATTTTTATGAAATATGTCTGTGTGTGTTTAAATGACAGTTTGTGGGATATGAGATGCATTCAAGCAATGTTATATATTGTGGTTATTATTAACCAAGAAAAAATTTGTGGGCCTCCCCAAGATCAGATACTAGCCAGGAACTAGTAAGACTCACATTCATAAATGAATCCAATCCAAACCACTATCCCAGGCGTATTCCTTGGGTTCCTGCTTAGGCAGATATTTCAGAGTTATTTTGAGACCACCCTTCTTAAAATTCATGAGCTGAAATTCAAACAAAGGAACAAATGGAAACACAAAGGAAACATCAGAAAGCCAGATGTCTTAGTTACCTAGTGCAACTGCAACAGAAATGCCACAAATTGATGGCTTTAACAAACACAAGTTTATTCTCTCACAGTTTAGGAGGCTAGAAGTCCAGAATAAAGAAAGACTTTTTCTCTCCGTTAGTTCTAAGAGAAAGTTCTTCTTATCACTCTTCTCCTGATCTAGGAGTTTCTCAGCACAGGGACCCTAACTCCAAAGGATGTGCTCGACTTCTGGCTCTACTTGCTTGGTTAAATGAGGTCTGACAATTACAATCATAAACTCATCCTAGAATGAGTGCTGCGTATCTCACTGTTGACTATCACTATGATCATGTTCAAAGTACTCCCCTTGAAAATCTATGCACCAATGCCGGTGCCAAGTCCATCCTTCAAGGCAATTTTGGAACTCTTTTTGTGGAATGGCCATCAGAGCTGTCGTCTGATTACCCATGATGTCCTGAATGGCATCCAGATGTCTTCCTTTCAATAGTTCCTTTATCTTTGGGTAAAGAAAAATGTCATTGGGGGCCAGAGGGTGTTTCAATACAGTTGTTTACTCGCTAAAAACTTCCTCGCAGACAACTCTACAATTAAGTTCACAAACTTGCCACCATGCCACCGTGCACAATGGCAATTCCAGAAAGAGTTCCAAAATTGCTTTGAAGGGTGGACTAGGCATTGGCATCAAGTGCATAGCTTCCCAAGGGGAGTACTTTGATGTAACACTTCGAACAATTAGGTTCATGGACTTGTCAGATCTCTTAATGAAGTCCCTCTTCGCTCTGCTCACATCTGTCTTTCATGGCTCAAAAAAGATTGTCCTGTAGACTGAGTCCTGCTCATTAAAATTGTAGAGGTCAAGATTCACATCAGTTAGGATTACAAATTGCTTACAAAATGGAGAACAAACGCAATACTGGGAATAATGGCTAGCCTAGTGGACACACATTCTTAGAGGATACCTTTCAGTCTATAACACAAAGGAAGTCCTACTTCTTTTCGATCTCAGTGAGTCATAACTGATTTAGGGAGAAAGCTCTTCAGAATAATGAAAGTCCCATGAATTTCAGTCTACCTATGATCATAGGTACTGAGTAAAAGGGGCTTCAGATTCCACAGGCAAGGAGTATAGTCAGAGAACAAGGCACAGCACTTCCGGGATCATCTAAGTTTGGTGAGGCATTAGAGAGAAAGCATAGTACATGAAGAAAGTGGGTCTGAGCACAAAAAAATAAATAAATTAGGAACTTATCAAAGATATGAGTTGAATTTTAAATGCTTTTATTTGCCTACTCAGCTATTATGAGGAATATGTGATGATTTTTGATCTATGAAAAGCTGTCCTGATGCTAAAGTGACTTTTTCTGTGCGTTTTCCCTCCTAGAGACCTCCTGAGAATAGGGGTGACTTTGGCAGGTCATCAGAAGAAAATCCTGAACAGCATCCATTCAATGAGGGTCCAGATGAGTCAGTCACCAACAGCAATGGCATGAGAACTCTCACTTTCTGGAGAAAGAAGAAGAAGGACAAGGACCAACAGTCAAAGAGAAACTGGAGATTGACTACTGTGGAATGTTCTAGAAAGGTTGTCTTCTTAGCTGAGAATTGCATCTCTGTCAATGAAGGATAAACTGGACCTGCTGCTAATAGGCAACCCTCATTTCTCAGTGACAGAAGCACGTTTAATATGCCATGGGAAACCAAATACATAATAAAAAGAGAAAAAGGCAATTTTTTCAAAGGAAATGAAGATAAAACAATATGCATTGGGGAAACAAGAGTAAACTCAGCTCCTACCCTCAGTCAACTGGAGTCATCCATCAACAGGAAGAAAGGGAAGGAGGTGGAGTGAAGAAACAAAAGCAGTTGTCCATTTTCTTCCTCACCAATGACATTCTTTTCTTTTCTCCTTTTGTACTCTTCCCCTAGGGTCCCCTCCCTTCACCCACATTCATGTCCCTTTGCTCATGACCCGTGTAGGGAAGTTTCTTCAAATAAACCTCAGCTCCTGAGTCTCCAGATGTTGTTCTGTCAGTTGCCAATGGACTTTGCTGACCACTGCATGGGGGATCCAACCAATTCAATTAATGTCTTCATATTGAAGAAGAGATGTACCTTCAATTGAAAACCTTGTTTTTCTTTTGTTTGCATTTTCTGCAAAAAGAAAAAAAAAGAAACCACAAATTGGAGAAAAAAAAAGAAAAACCTGTTTCCGTGTGCAAGAGCACACATATGTATGTCTGTGTTATGACTGTGCCTGTTCTTAACAGATGCAAACAAGAAAGAACTGGGAAGTCTTTGTCCCTGGGAGACCCAAAGGGGCAGGAATATGTTGTTGGTGTGGCTTTCTGGTTGGCCCAGGTGGCCTATTGGCTCAATGGGGAGAGAGGATAGAGAGCAAAATAAAATGAAAGGGAAAACATCTCTGAAGAGTTTGCAAATTCAGACAGGAAACAGGTGAGTGGTTTGAATTGGATGCAGTGCGGGCCATTCTAGAAGGATGCTGACTTATGAATTATTCTTCGTGACGTCTGAAGAGAAGGAGAAGGAAAGTGTTTCTGGAGAAGGTTCTTCCAAATCCCTGGAATCTGCAGTTCAAGAGGTGGCAAGGAAGAATTCTTCTTGCCTGACCCTTGGGCTGGCTGAAGTCGTGTGGCACCAGAGGAATGTTTCAAATGTGTCTGTTTCTCCTTACATTCCTTATTGTACCTCATTGGTCAATTCATTTTTGTAAATTCCACCTAACATTTAAATATTTTTAATTTCTCCTTTTACCTTAATCTTCTTGCTAATTTTATCTGTCTAATTAAATTGAGCAGAAGCATGTCTGGGTTTACATAGAATGGCATCAGAGTGTGTCTTCCTGGTCCCCAGTGGGTCGTCCCTAAGTTAGGTGAGAATCTGTAAAGACCATCCGTCTTCCCCCTGATGTGAGGAGGAGGGGATACAGCCTAAGACCCCATGACTCTAGAGAAGCAGATTATTTTAGAATTACTGTCAGTGATGTGGCCCAAAGGAAAAACTGAATAAATATGAGATTCTGAAGTCTTAAGTACAGGCCTAGAGAAACCACTGGTGAATAAATATAATCACCGGTAATATCCACCAGCCCTGACTTCATTTACACACGGCCTCAAAGATATTCACATCAAGGCCAATTTTGTAGAGGCCACTGAAGAATATTCTAGACTGCTTGTTTGTGATAAGTCTGTGAACTCACAGAGGGTATAAGCCAGTAAGGGGAGGCACAGCCTCCCTACAGGGCTTATTTAATGCATATTTAAAGTGAGATCACTCTTGTCCCCTTATCCTAGGTAACTTTGTATTTGGGAAGGTCTTTATCATCTGAAATCACCAGCCAAGCTTCTCTCTAGCTTGAAGCTCCTTCATAAAGGCTCTCAGGCCTAGGGTTGCAGCTTCTATCCAAGGAAGCCCCATCTCAAAGCACTGCCTTGGGGAGATGGGAAGAGACAGACATAAGTCTTCTCAACAGATTTGCATATGGCGGCAAAGGGCCTCTTGGGTGTTAGAAGAGAAAATTTCTCCTTATTAATTGCTTGCCAATTCCATGCGTAATTTACTGATTACCCCAAAGACTTCAATCCGTGAAGTGTCTTACAAGCTCAATCAATTCGGCTAATCTACTCTCAATTTTCCACAGGAATGAATTTTAATTTGTTACCAAATTCTTCAGGCAGCATCCTTAACCTGAAATTCTCACTGGGACTCTAGCCATGTCAGCTGACTTTGTGGCTGTGGATAAAGCAAGGATAAGGTGAAGGTCATGTCATGCCCTTTTGGTTTTGTCTCACTAGAAGATCCTAGAAAGGAGAGAGAAAAGCCCCTCATGCACAAGAGGAAATCATGAGGAGCATGCCAGTGTGCCTGGAGGTGCAGTTCTCTCTGGGACAGCTGTGGCCAAGATCGCCACAAGCTCCTCCTTCCTACATATGCCATGCATTACATCCAACATCATGCCTCCCACCCCCATCAGGAGGAGTCACATACATGATTCATGGCAGGAAGGGAGGTATGTAGCAGGTGCATGAGACCTGTGGAACACCGAACCCATGATTTCAGCTCTCTGAGTTTCAGTCTCCTCATCTTTGTAATAGGGTAGCACTGCCTACTTTTGATGAAGAGTATCTTTTAACATTGTCAAGCATGTCCTCTATGGCAGACATGTTTCTAAGTGTTTATATGTGTTTACTGGCCTCTTCACAATAGGAGTAGATACTTTTGTTATCCACATTTTTGACATGAGGAAACTGAGAGAGACCTTTGCCAGGTCACCCAGTGGTGGAGCCAGGATTTTGACGCCGATGCTGTGTGCCCAGAGCCCATGCCCTTAACGACTACACCACTGAGTTCTCACACTTTTGGGGGAGCATTGCTAAAGCATGAGTCTCTGGGCCTCATTGGACTTTCTGATTCAGTAGTTCTGGAGTGGAATCTAAGAACTGACTTTTCTCACAAGTTGCCAGGTGATGCTAACAGTGCTGGCTCTCAGGCCACACTTTGCGAGGCACTGTACTGTGCTAACTTGTCTTCCCAAGGATAAGTAATAATGGATGTGAAGCCTCAGACTCAGTGAAGTGATAATCACTGAGGCTCTTGGGATACTCAGCGGAAAATGAACCCCTGCACCCTTGGATGTGATGAGATGAGAGAGACTGTATGTGGCTCTCTGTGTCCTGCACAGAAGAGTCTGTACCCACTGGCCCTTTCGGTTCCAAGGGCTTCTTCTCACTGGCAGTGAGACCCAGATTGCCTGAATTGCACTTAGACATGCTGTTGCATCCAGCCTTAGAGGATTAAATCTCATTCAGATCCTTTCTTTGAGGAAAACACTACCCCCAGTGGTCAGCGGCATGGAGTTGCTAACGCTAAGAAATGGAATCTACGGCCAGTGCTGAGCTGCCCAGGGTTTGGTTTGCAGAAGGGTGACTCCTGTGCCATGCATACTTGCAAGACTAGTAGCCAGGTAGGTGGCATTGCACAGGAGACAGGTGGAAGCACAGTTGCACAGGCAGCAACAGGTAGGAGATGTTTGATTATGGTTCCTGGCTCAGGAGTTACGAGAATAGAGATGACAGGATTTGTGTGACAGCCCTGGAGATTATGACTCACTGTCCCTCACCCTCCTCCAGTCCCCCTCTAGCACATGAGGCAAGGAATGAGAGGTAGAGAGTGGATAAATCTACATCAGAGATCACTGAAGCTGAAAGTAATGAATGTCACATAGGTTCATGTACTATTAAAAACTATATGCCTCCTATTTCCTTCCTAACCCAATGATTGATTATCCAGCGGTTATGTATAGAGCCAGAGTCACTGGGCTCTGACTGAGGTCACCTATGATGACTGATACCAAATGAGGACTAGAAGTTATTTCTGACCATACAAGTGTGAAGAGAATAGAAACATATTTGAAAACTGAAGAATAGGATTCCAAGAGTACTGGGGTGGGGGAGGCAGGGAGAGTGAGACTCTCTTAGAAAGTACTAGCTGGAAATGCAGAATTCTACAAGCTACGCTTTGTTGTAAGAAAGCATTTGTGGGCTAGCCTGGGAACCTCATTATCGTTTTAGAAATAGTAAACAGACTGATACCAACTGGCTGAGGGCATGATTAGGTCTCTGGTAAGTGGAGAAGTTGGAAAGATGAAGCTATGATGGGCTTTCTGCAGGTGTTCTGGAAGCAAGCAGGCGTCATCCAGCACTCCAAGAAGGTTTAAAGGACACCAGTGACAAAAGAGCCATTACTTGTTAAGATCTGTGTTGAGCTCTGCATTCACTGAGATGTCTTGCAGTTCGTATAAAAGTTATACAGAGATTTTCAAAAGTAGCCGGAGGTTTTATCTTGTCTAAGATATCAATTGCTGGAGCAGGAAGGTAGTTGTAAAGGAGGCTTGCTGAGGACACAGAGAGGTCATCAAACTTGGAAGAGGGTCTGAATCACACTGGAAGTTCAAGTTGATTGAGGTAAAATGGTGGCTGTGTTCAGCACCAGAAAGTTTCTCAAGATTACGAATTTCTAAATTAAAACAGGTACACAGAATTCTGAGAATAAACTCTTAGGATTTACAAGTACAAGCCCTGGCAGGGTCCTACAAAGCCCAAAGCCACTGCTGTTGAGTTGATTTTGATTCATAGCAACATTAGAGATCAGAGTAGAATTTCCCCTTAAAGTTTCCAAAGAGCACCTGGCAGATTTGAACTGCTGACCTTTCAGTTAGCAGATGTAGCACTTAGCCATTATGCCAGCAGGGGTCTACAGACCCCACTTAGGAGGCAGTGGTAGGTGGACCTCCCACACCTACTTGAAGAAGAGGGGAACCTTGGTCTTTTGTCCCTACGTTTGCATCCTTCTTGGGCTGACCTTGTTACCACCGGTCCTTAAAGGAGTTTCTGCATTACTGGGAGCCATGACTTGGCACACAACACTCCTAGCCAGAACTTTCCAGTGATCTTCTGACTTAGAGTGGACACAGGCTTGTCCTATATAGCAGGAATGTCATCTTTGACTCCATCTATAATCAGCACCCAACATTGCCTGACACAAGAAAGGTGCTCAGTAAGTGTTTGATGATTTAAATAAGATTGAATTGAGAATGCTTAACATGTCATTATTTCACCTGCAGAAATCCATGACCTTAAACAGCATGCTTTTAAAGAAATGAATCCCTAGCTATTTAGTCAGAATCTTTTTCACTTGCTGTTAACTCCTATCAATCGTAGCCCATTCTAATTTTAGTTTTGTGAAGTATAAAACACTGCTTTATAACCTCTTCTGCATTTTTAATACATACTCTTTCTCAGAGCACCTGCTTGAGGTAAAGCAGCCTCCTACTGAATGTCAGTCAGTGTGCAAAGCCCACAAGTTGCAGAAAGAAACATGACACTGTCCCTGGCACAGTGGAGACAAAGACAAAGGGCAGGAGCAGAGGGCAGGCCGATCCTTCTGAGGGTAGAACCAGGGCTGCTGTCCCATCAGGGTGACATCTGACCAGGCCAAGGATGGGAAGGATTCCCCAGGCCAGGGAACCTTTATTTTGCTTTATCAGCACTTGCTGCACTGTGACTATCTTCTGAGAGTTGTTCAACCTTTCTCAAGTCACCATTAATTGCTCTGGGAATCTCTATAGCCTCCTCTTCACCAGGAGCAAAAAAAGAAGAGTTGGGGGATGGCAGAAGGCAAATACTCATTTTTAAGCCACTGAGGGAACCCAGAAACCCTGGTGGTATAATGGTCAAGTGCTACGTCTGCTGACCAAATGGTTGGCAGTGTGAATCTGCCAGGTGCACCTTGGAAAGTCTATGGAGCAGTTAGTTCTACCCTGTTCTACAGGGTCACTATGAGTTGGATATGACTGAATGGCAATGGATTTGTTTGTTTCTTTTTGTTTTTGGTTTGAGGGAGCCTTGATGGCACAGTGGTTAAGAGGTTAGCTGCTAACCAAAAAGTTGACAGTTCAAATCCACCAGCCACTCCTTGGAAAAGCTATTGAATAATTCTACTGTGTCCTGTGAGGTTCCTATGAGTGAGAATCAACTAGGTGGCAAAAAGTTAAACTTCTAAGAGAATGAACCCATGGTCTTCTATCGTGGAAGAGATTCTTTGTACCTCAATAAGAGATTAACTTCCTTTTTCTGGTCTTATTTGCACTGATATTTGCATGCCCAGGAATGCTGTGGCTTTGAAGTAACTTTTGGACACAGGATACAGTAACAAATATGTTCCAGCCATCATCTTCTATAGAAGAACTCAACTTTGTAATAACTTCAATGTGGAAATAAGTGGGGCAGTTGGATCCAAGGAGTTCCTGAATGATGTGTTTTACAGACCCCCACTTAAGAGTGAGTGGCATTGATAGACCTCTGAACAGTGATGGGTGGTCCTCTATCACATACCTGGGAGAAATGGGGAAACTTGTTCTTTGTTCCCCAATACCTGATCCTTCCTGGGCCAACCACGTTATTACAGTGTTTCCGTGTTGCTGGGACCCGTGACTTGATATACAGCTTTTCCAACCAGAATATTCTAGTGATCCTCCAAGTTAGTATTTTATGGTTAAGTTCTTTACTGCTACCTAAAAAGTTGATGGTTAGAACCCATCTAGAGGTGCTTTGGAAGAAAGTCCTGGTAATCTACTTCAGAAAGGTCACAGCCTTGAAAACTCATGGAGCACTGTTCTACTTCATAACACATGGGGTCACCACTGTGAATTATCATTGACTCGTTGGCAACTGGCTTATTGAAGCACAGAGTAGGTAGCTGCCATCATTTCAGATGGTTGAAAGCAGTCAACCTCGAGAGGTATGCTAAACTGAAACCTGGGAGTGAACAGAGTTATCAAGCTGTGCGCAGAACTAGCATTACAGGTAGTGAGAACAGCCATAGATCAAAAGCAACAACACGTTAGTGGGATTGCAGGCTGCTGAATAAAGCTAGAGAATAGAGTGCTGAATGTAGAAGGGGAGGTAAGGTTTAAATCATGAGCGGCCTAACCTGACATGATAAAGAATCTGGGTATTATTTTGACTGTGATTGGTGAAAAGTGTATTGAAGCAAATGAATTACACTTCACATAAATCACTTTGTTTGCAAAGTGGAAAACCGAATGATGAGCACTAGACTCACTTCTGGAAGACTAGTTAGGATTTACAAAAAAAAAAAAAACAGAACACAGACCCTTTGCAACAGTCAATTCCAAGTCCGCATGACACCATATAGACCAGAGTAGAGCTGCCCCACAGGGTTCCCAAGGAGTGGCTAGTGAATTTGAAGTGGTGACCTTTTGTTTAGCAGCCAAGCTCTGTACTACTTCTCCACCAGCTCCCTCTAGTTAGGACTCTAGTGTGGTGATGTAGGCAAAGGATGATGAGGGCCCCAGTGAAGGTACAGAATTAGGATGCAGAAAAACAGATTGATTTAAGAACTATAACAGAAATAAGATTAGCAGAAGGTGGCAGTGGATCGGTAGTCAGGAATGAGTGAGGGAGGAGTCAAGGATGATACTCTAAGTATCTGGTTTGGGCAACTCGGTGGATTTTGATACCATTCATTGAGTTAGAAAATGTAAAAGGAGGAAAGAAAGGGAGAGTACCAGATGGATTTGAGTTACCCAAGGGCAATCAGTTACCAAACCAAAACACCAGACCAAACCTGCTGCCATCGAGTTGATTCTAACTCACATGATACAGAGGCCTACAATTCAGCAAAGAGCTTGGGGCTGGTAATCAAGATTTGGGGTCTATATTTTTTCTAGATGGTCATTAGGGACAATAGAAGAGCGTACTGCGTGAGAATGTGAAAGTGGAGAGAAGTGGGCCCATGTGGGCTCTTGAGACCAGTCTCATTTAAAAGATGTTCAGGAAAAGGAAAGCTCACGGGCAAATCTCAATAGAGCCACCATGGGGAAGAGAGAAAATCAGGCGCATTCAGTGCCCGTGAAATCAAAGGAAACACTTCGGGGAAAAGACAGCAGTTCTAGGGCCAAAGCAGCTGAAACAAAAACAAAAACAAAACCCACTGCTGTCGAGTTGACTCCAACTCATAGCAACCCTATAGGTCAGAGTAGAACTGCCCTATAACATTTCCAAGGAGTGCCTGGTGGATTTGAACTGCCGACCTTTGGTTAGCAGACGTAACACTTAACCACCACGCCATCAGGGTTTCCAAAGCAGCCAAGGAATGGCAGTACTGAGGCAAAGATACAAAACTCCTCACAAGTTTAGCCACAGGAAGCATGGACAAACTTGGCAAAGCATTTTCAGAGAGAGATAGTGGCAGAAGATGCTGGTTGAATTGAGGAAAGTAAGGACAATCCAGAAGCTTGACTTTCAAAGGGAGGAGACAAATAATGTACCTGTTTGGTGGCTGTGATCTTGTTGTGTCTCAGTGGGAAAGACTTCCATACGTTTCAAAGCTAGTGAAAAAGAATTCATTGAGAAAGAAAAAGAAGAAGAGGATGATTGAGAGGGTCAAGGCCTTGAGAAGGCAGGGAGGGATGGTTTGGCTTAAAATGCAGTGGTTCTAATTTGGTGTGGAGGATGAATGAAATCAGGAATGGCTTGACTTCCTAGCAGAACTCAAGTTCACATGATTTCCTTGCAGTTAAATCACCTGATTCGTGCAGTCTCTTGTGCGGATGGTCAAGTAGCCACAGCTGAACTCACTGGGCCTGGCTATCTCAGTGCCACAGAGAAAAGGCAAACACACCCAACTCTATGCAATGGGTCTCAGCAGTGAGAGAATCTAGTAAGAATGTAAACGGGAGAGCATCACAAGTCTACCTCCTACTCAGAATCAATGGCGCCACCAATGAAATAATATCCACATTCCCCATCACGGGAGAGAGGCCCATACCTACCCCTCTAAACAAACTTCCACCAGGTCACACCTGTTGCCTCCCTAGGCCATCCTGGGCTACAGGCAAAGGAGAAACCCTTTCTACCTCTGCTTGTACTTATTGGGTATCTTCCCCAGGATTCCATTCTCTTCCCCAGTCTGTGAGCTCTTCGGCTACCAGCTTAAATGTCGTGTATCTTGGGAAGGTGGCCCAATTTGCAAAGTGAATTCACCCTCTTCTGCTTCTCCCAAAGAATTGTCTATACTTCCATCACATTTAACTCAGCCAGCTCATGTTCTAGTCTGTGAGTTCCTCGAGGGCATGGCTGGATCACACTCATCTTTGAATCTCTAGCACCGTAGTACTGAACCCACACAAAGTAAATGTTTATGGCATGGCCAGGCACAGATTGATCTGGGAGAGAGAGGGTCGAGGAAGAGACAAGCTCTGCAAGTGGGATCAAGACAGAGCCCTAACCAAAATGAGAGGGTAAATCTACCAGCTAGGATCATGGTGACAGGCAATGGGTTGTAACCAAGCACGCAGTGATCAGCATTGGGTGGTCCAGAGGAAGATCATGAGCATCCTAAGGAGTGAAGCCAAGCCAAGTGCCTAAGGAGTGAAAGGGGTGACATAACCAGACAGTCAGGGGATTGGGGCATCTATGCTCCAGGGTCAAAGTCTTAGCCATAGTGAAGAACCCTGGTTCAGGACTACAAATTTCCAGGAACTAAGGTAGGAAGATGGGGAGCAGAATAGGGCCACACTCATTTATTCAACAAACATGCATGAGACTTACAAGGGCTCAAGGAACTTGACACAGTGCTGAGTCTATGCCATACAATTGACATAGCCTTGACCTCAAGAAGTCACTGCCCAGCAGGGCAAATCTAAGCCTGCCTGGGGACAAAGGTATTGGCCAAAAGGGAGAGAAGGCAAGTCTCTCTTAACACACCACAAAGACAAGGAAAGACAAGGAGGCAGCACCACCCATTGGGAGGTGTCTTTTGCAGAGTCAGCATGATCCAGGAAGGACCCTGACTTTTCCACTTGAGTGTGGTATATGCTTGGGCAGACCACCAGCCCTCTTTGGCTTCCCCAGTGCCCACACAGAAGGGAGCAGACTCTACGGTATATTAACATTTTAGAAACAGCTAAACTGGGTGAAGTGGGAGAGTGGTACTCTCAAGAGGATCTTTATTATTAAGAGACTCAGTTCTCAGTGTGCACAGCAACCTCTACCTATTTGGATGCTGTAGAATCTATTGAGCAAGTAGATGGACTGTTACTTGTAAACTCAGGACTCTGCCCATCTCAGGGGCCAAGGTAGGAAATGAAGACCTCTGAAGGTGCTGCATGTCCAAACTGCATGGACTGAATAGACTGCTTCAAAATCTGAGTAGTTAGCCCACCTTTTGCTGTACTGTGTGTTTTTGTGTTGACTCTCTGAGGCCCCTGGCTGCTGGGGCAATTCAGTTTGCTATCAGTCGAGGCCTTCTATCACAGCTCACATCAGGAGAGGTCTAGATTCAGGAGGTAAGCATACATGAGCTCAGATCCAAAGGCTAGCAGGGTTTGGCACACCAACTAGGCTTCCTTCTGTTTGATCATAGACATCACCGGGAACTCTGACCACAGTCAAAAGATTTTCAAAGGATTAGGCCTCCCATACCAGGCTTGGCTAAAAAGGGGCTGCTGGGAGTGATCTACATTTAGAATTTGATGTGTCTTCCTATCAGCTAGTAGGAGAAGATGCTCCTGGGGTAGCGTATGAAGTTATGGCCACCTAGGAAGTTCTCAAAAATAGTATCAGTGACCATAGCAGTAACACTTTTGGGGGTGGGGTGGGGAGAGTGGCATAAGCCAGAAAATCAAAATACTCATGCAACTGGTATCATCATACACATTTTGAAAATAAATTACTTAATAAGGTTCAAAATCAAGTACGTAGCCAAGTAGCTTGCTCTAGATTACATGAAGAACCAGGATTTGAACCCAGGTTATTTGCCTGAAGAGTCCCTAGGTGGTGCACACAGTCAACATGCCCTGCCACTAACAGAAAGTTTGATGGCTCAAGTTTACCCAGAGGCTCCTTGGAAAAAAGCCTTGGCAATTTCCTTCTGAAAAGTCAGCCATTGAAAACCCTACGGAGCACAGTTCTAGTCTGACACACGTGGGGTCGTCATCAGTCGAAGTCAATTCAGTGGCAACTGGTTTATTTGCTTGAAGTCTATGCTCTGAATTACCAAGCTATATTGCCCCTTGAGGGAGAAAACATCTGAGAACGTCACCGTCCCCCTAGTCCTGTCACACAGCACAGACGATGATTTATGCTCTCCAAGGCTCTGAGTCCACCGCTGGAAAATGGGGCCAATGTTATTTGGTTTTTGTAAGGATAAAATGAAGGGATACATACAGTTTGGGGTTCTTAGGAAGTGCTCGATAAATGGCAGCTAGTGTTAGTTCATTTTACTTCTAGGTATTTGAGAACATGCCCTAAAAATAGAAAGCAAATCAAGGCCTGAGGTTTGTAGTAAAAAGTTTTCTCACCTTCCGATAAAGGTCAATCCTTAATCTCTGTGGATCTGGGATTTTTGTGAAACTCACACTCACATGTATCTGTCATCTTAATCATTCCTGCCCTTTAGCTTGTATGTTTGCAGAAATTGGAATCGAGCTTTCCCTTGTTCCTGGGTGTATTTCTGGGCTACTCCTCATATTGGACCTTTGGTTGCATTCTGGAAATCTTTCTGCAATATCTGCCAATTGTACATTGCTTGCTAATTCTGTCAAAATGGAGTCCTGCTCTTACTGGTGCTAAGACAATTTTCTGCTTTTGATAAAGCCCAATTTCTGGGCTTATCAGTCAACATGATCAGCTTCTTTCAGTTAATAACTGTTCAGAGGTTCTCACGTGACCAATAAGCCTGTCTCATGAGTCAATCTGCTATGTTTCCACAAGGGTACTGAGGGTACCACCAGGGACGAGAGGGTGGCAGGATACATGTAATGTCCAAATTCATTAAAATTATAATACCTGGACATCTATTTTTAATGCATATTAGAGAAAAACATATCTAGCATACAAAATGCATGTACTGTTTCATAGATACTGTTGTTTCCTTTTAAAATAAGTTTATTCAAGTAAAAGCCTATGTTGCTTAGAAAAAAGTAGCAACTAAATGACAGTAAAATTACTGTATAGATATGACAAAACAGCATGAAGGAGAATGTCTTAGTTTCCTCATGCTGCTATAACAAACAACCCCTAAGTTGTTCTTGTTGTTAGTTAGTTGCTGTGGAATTGAGTCTGACTTGTGGTGACCCCATGAATGCCCGGTGACACTGCTCCATAGGGTTTTCAGGAGAAGATTGCTAGGCTTGTCTTCTGAGGTGTCACTAGTTGGGTTTGAATCACCAACCTTTCAGTTAGTAGTCAAGTAACCAAAACAAAGCCACTGCCGTCAAGTCGATTCTGCCTCCTAGTGAGCCTGTAGAACAGAGTAGAACTGTCCCATAGAGTTTCCAAGGACTGCCTGGTGGATTTGAACTGCCAGCCTTTTGGTTAGCAGCTGTAGCCCTTAACCGCTACACCACCAGGGTTTTCCATTTTGGGCAGTTAGGAACTCCATCAGGAAGCTGCAAGTCCAAATTCCGTAAGTGCCTCTAGGAGAAGTCCATCTTTGTGTATTACAGCTTCCTGTAGCCAACAGTGCTGAGATTCTGGGTCCATGTATCTATATTCTTCCTTCATCATCAGAATCTGTGTCCTTCCATATGTGCTTACTTCTGAGACTGTTCTGCTATTTTTATAACTAAGAAGCTATTAGGTTTAGGACATGTCTACACTGACACGGTCTCATTAACATAACAAAGAAAACCATATTCCCAAACGCAATTACATCCACTGGTATTAAAAAACAAAACCAAACAAAAATCCCAGCTCAGAGTGACCTGGCAGGATGGAGCAGAACTGTCCCATAGGGTTGTCAAGGCTATAATCTATACAGAAACAAACTGCCACATCTCTCTCTTACAGAGTGGGTGGGAGGTTCCAGCTGTAGACCTGTCTGTTAGCAGGCAAGAATTTAACCACTGTGTCACCAGGGTTCCTTATCCACAAGTATTGGGGTTAGGATTCCAACACACATTTTTGGGGGGTGAAGGCACAATTCAATCCACAAACATTTACCGTGTGGTAAAAAAACCCAAAGTTTGGAAACCTATGAATTCTCCCTACTCCTCTATTTCTTAATCTCCCCTCCACCCCCTCAGACACACTCACTGTCCCTGCTGTCCACTGCTTGCCCTGGAGTTTCAGCTAAAACAATGCCCCCTCCCTACCTAGCTACATTCCAGCCAACCTTTGAGTCTCAGCTCCACAAAAAGTCATCCCGAAGCCCTCCCAGAGGATCAGTCTCTTCTCCACTGTGGTTCCTCAGCTCTTTGTGCTTGTGGTCATCACAGCTGTCTGTATTATAATGGTCCATTTGTGGGTCTGTAGGCTTCCCACACCCAAACGGGGAGCTTCCCCAAGATAGGGAGCATATCCTGTTCATGGCTGAATCCACAGACCTGGGTCACAGTGGTCACACAGTAAAACTGTGAAATATGTGAACTGATAGTGAATTCACGCACCTTTGCCTTCAGTTTCCTCCAATGAAAGAAACCAAGTACCAACAGTACTCACTGATTACTCTGCGGCTGCTTCGCTGAGGCTTGTGGTGGCATTTTCTGTTGACTACAACCCTTTAACCCGTGTCCACATGTCTCCACGGCCCTGCGCACGAGGTCTTACCGGTGCTGTCGACGAATGAATGAACACACTGCAGCTGGGCAGAGCACCTGATGACTGGTGTAGGCGGTTGCGGAGCAGATGGCAGCAAGGCTGGCACCCCTTGCTCAGCAGGGGGCTCCCCTGCCTGTTGCCCCCCCCGGCCTCACTCACAGCCGCCGACAGCTTCCAAATGTGAAAAGCCTGCTGCAACTTTGAAAAACACTCACTCTGACAGTCAATTTAACAATTAACTACTTTTTTTATGGTTTTTTTCCACCATGGGGCTCTACTCCTGCTGGGATGTTTTTCAGAGAGGGCAGTTTGCCAAGCATTAACTCGTCTGGCCCAGGGGGCATCACTATACAGCTGATTTCATTTGAGTGAACATCATTCCTTTGGTCTTATTTGCAAACTGTCACATGGTGCTGAGACTTAGTTAACTGTTTGTGTTTCTGAGTCCTCTGGTTAGCCAGAGAGCAAGAAGATCTTAGAATCCCTTCTAGATTTTAACACGGCAGCTCTAACCCAGGGAATGGCAACTTTTTTTCTGTAAAGAGCCAGATAGTAAATAAATATTTCAGACTTTGTAGACCAGATGGTCTCTGCAGCAGCTATTCAAGTCTGCTGTTGTAGCATGAAAGCAGTCAGAGATAGTATTTGAGTTAAAAATGCGGCTTTCTTCCAATAAAGCTTTGTTTACAAAAACAGGTGGCAGGCTGGATCTGGCCGAGGGGCTGCAGGTGCCGATGCCTGGTCTAACTTAGTGGTAAGAGTTCCTGCTCTAGAGTTAGGCTAACTTGAACGTGGCCTGTGAAAGTGGGCTGGAGGTGCTGTGACCTGCATCAAGCCAGCTGTAACAGGGTTCAGGAACTCAAAATACTGGGAGAAGCTGTACCAACTAAACCTTGATTCTAGAACTGTCTGTTCAGCCTCATTGGGCAACACTAATGTTCTCTTACAGTCCCTCTTGAAAGATGACTTCAAGAGAATCCAACCTCACTAAAACACTGCTGATGTCACCCATAGGAGTCCCTGAGAGGAGCAAGTGGTTAAGCACTCAACTACTAACCGAAAGGTTGGAGGTTTGAACCCAACCAGAGGTCTCAGAGGCCTGGTAGACTACCTCCTAAAGAACACATCTGGGAGACCTTATGGAGCACAGTTCTACTCTGCACACATACTGTCTCTTATGAGCCAGAGTCAACTCAAAGGCAACAGTTCCATGTGTGTGTATGTTTGTGTGTGTGTTTGATTCCTACTCCTGCTACAAAAACGTAGAAACAAAGCAAGTTCTCTAGAATCTATCTGTGAGTAGTGAAAGTACTGGTCAGTGTTAAGAAGGCAGTGACCCTGGACAAAAGGGCCAGGAAAGGGAAAAGGTGACCACCACGGAACCTGTGTCTTTGTCTGATTAGGGCAACAGGGATTAGGGACCAACAGAAGTAAATGGGATAATTAAAGATGTGGTAGGCAAGTGACACAGGAGGAGTCCATAAGAGGTAAAAAAATGTATTCACTCCCTTGATCACTAACTCCCATGCTAGCTCATGCACTCTCACAAACCTGTTAGCTGCCAGCGCGGTCTTTGCTCTAATGGAGCTTACAATCTAATAGAAGAGCACATTGGTTTAAAAAAAAAATGGTGTGAGAAGCACTGCAGGAGAGACAGGTAGACTTAACCTGTATATGTCTCAAGGGAGGGCAGGAGGTCCTGTTGATGAAGATTAGGGCCTCCTAGGCAAGCCATTTGGTGGGATACAAGGTAACAATTCCAGACAGCCCCTGTTGTTGTGTTGTCAGTTGCCACCAAGTTGATTCTGACTCATGCAAACTGTTTTGTTACAAAGTAGAACAGCTCTATAGGGTTTTCACCAACCTTTAGGTTAGTAGCCAACTGCGAACTCTTTGTACCACATAGGGAATGTTCTTGGAAACCCTGGTGGCATAGTGGTTGAGTGCTACACCACAGAAGGTTGGCAGTTTCAAATCTTTCAGGTGCTCCTTGGAAACTCTATGGGGCAGTTCTACTCTGCCTATAGGGTCCGTATGAGTTGGAATCAACTCTACAGCAGTGGCGGTGGGTAGGGACTGTTTACAACACTGGGGGAGCATGAATTTTAGGAGGATGTCCCCTCAGGCTACCCAGGAAAGAGCTTGCAAAGCTTGTAAGAGTGCCAGGAGGAAAGTATATATGAGTGGCTTCATTACATGCCTCATTTATTTGATTTGTTGATTTATTGTTTAGGAACAGCTGTACTACAGCTGCCTATGACACCCCATATGCAGGTCCTCTGCTGTTGGCCTTGATAGAAATGGCTGTGGTGACCTAGATGCTGCTGCCCCTACCCTTGTTCTCAGGGCCATCAGTCCACCTTGTGACCTCAAAGCCTCTAGTATTTTCCTGAGGGCGAGGAAAAATTTATTGCCCCCGCAGATCATGAGGGAGTCCTTCCTTTTCCAGCCCACAATGAAAACAAGCAAAATCAGCTTCCCCACACACGTAATTAGAAAAAATAAGAGCAGCGAGAGAAAATCAGTTAAGCCCAAAATGATTTTCTTATAATGAAGAAATAAATCTCTGAGAAAAGAAGTGAAGTGAACTCACAGCTCACAATTTTTGTTCTTCCTGCCACACATTGTGAGGATACTGGTGATGCCACATCGCAGAGATGAGGTGGGGGGACCTGGACTGGTCTTCACGTGCACTGATACATTTCGGTAGACATTGCTCCACCTGCTTCCCAAACAACATCCCAGGCTTAGCAATTGCATGCTTTCCTCAGACTAGCTCCCTCTGGCAGAATCTGCACTCTTGCTATCTTCACATCTTCCTTCCTCTACATACTGAGCTACCTATTGATCAGCTGCTGCTGTCGCTGCATTTATTGCCCCTTGTACACCTCTCACTCTCCTCTTTTGCTCTGTAAACGCTTTTCACTTGTCAGTTCCATTTCTCTGTCTCCATGGCAACATAGCCCCCAGCCTCATTGCCTTTCCCCCCTTCTCTCCCTTTTGAAAGAAGGATTTGCAGGGAAGCTGCTGACAGGCTGGTCTTCTAGTAATGCTCCTCGTAAAACAAACAACAAGAAAACAGGATAAGGAGCAGGCTGTGTAGCAAGGTCACATTCAGAAAGCCACCAGGGGGCAGAGGAATGTGAGAACTCTGCACAAGGGAAGGAAAGGCCCAGGGATGCCACAGCTATAGCCTTGGGAAGTCACATCTACTTTGCCCTGCGGGGCTGAGTGAGGTGTTGAAGGTTCTCTGCCACTGTAGATGAGGGGTGGGCCAAGTATTAGACAGCCTATCTGCCGTCACAAAGGTGCAGCAGGAAACAGTGAGGTGGATCAGGACCCAGGGGCATGCCTGGCTTGTCTGTGACACAGACCAATTGGAGCAAGGACGCAGCTGCAGCCCACTGGGGAAATTATCCCAAGCACTCTCATTAAGGACGCAAGTGTCTCTGGACCCATCAGTGCTTAGCTGCTGGAAGTACCTTCATCCTGCAAGACAGGACCATTTCACCAACTCTAAGCTCTGGTGATGCAGTGATTAAGACCTTGGCTGCTCAGGTCAGCAGTTCAAATCTACCAGTTGTTAACTGGAAACCCTAGGGGGCAGTTCTTCTCTGTCCTGTAAACCCAAACCAAACCCACTACCATCAAGTCAATTCAGACTCACAGTGACCCTATAGGACAGAATAGAACTGTCCCATAGAATTTCCAAGGAGTACCTGGTATATTTGAACTGCCAACTTTCCGTCTTACAAGGTCGCTGTAAGTCAGAAACCACAGACAGCAATGGGTTATGGGTTTGGAATGGCAAAGTAAGAACCCTATTGGCGCAACAAGGAGTTCTAATGACGCAATTGTTGTAAGTGTTCAGCTGCTACTCCAAAGGATTGATGGTTGGAACCCATGAGCTGTTCCATGGGAAAATATGTCTATCTCCATAAGCTATTACAGACCTGAAAACACCTTGCGGCAGTTCTACTTTGTCCTATACGGTCATTATGAGTTGGAATCAACTTAGTGGCAACAGCTTTGGTCTGGTTGTACAGTGGTTAGGCACTAGGCTGCTAATCAAAATAGCAGTGGCTTGAACCCACCAGCAGCTCCATGAGAGAAAAGACCAGCTCTTGTAAAGATCACAGCCTTGGACATTGAGTGGGGGCAGTTCAGCTCTAATCTGTCCTATAGGGTTACTATGAGTCAAAATTAGCTCCACAGCTCCCAACACCAGTGGTGATTTATGTCCATCCCTTTCTGCGGCAAGTCACAGGCTTCTTTGGGTCCTGTAAGTGGCAGAAGCAAGTGTGAGGGAAAGGGCAGGGCAGGGACACAAAGGCCAATGAGAGTTCACACTGCTGGGACCGATGTAAGTCAGGCAACTTATGCGGGACCGTGTAAGCACTAAGAGAGGGGAGGTTAGTAAATATTAATAGGTTTATTCTGCGTGTCTTTTTTACAAATAAAAGAAATATGTTTGGGGCTGCTAATGACCTTCAAATTAGCAGCTTTTTCAGAAAGTGCTTATGTATTTTTAATTCCGAACGTAGCTGAGTGTCAGTTGCAAGAGGCAGTGAAAGCAGCAGGGCAGCTGGGTAGTCTTAAGTAAGAGGAAACCCAGATCATTATTTTTGAAGCTGTCAGCTTTTGCTGCTTTTAATGGATTCACTTTCCATCATCTCTCCTCCTACTTCTTTGGTCTTTGAAGATTCCCAGGCATTATTTGAGGGAAGGGGAGCAGAGAGGCAAGCCCTATCGTGTGGAAGGATCTGGGGCTTTAGCTCCTACCTTGTCTCTAAGGCATCACAGTCACTGGCTGGGAGACTTGAGCACAAAGGCTTCTGAGGAGCAATGGAAGGAAAACAGTTTCAGCCTGGAATGCAGGATGCTGGATAACGGAGCTTGGACTTCCTTCTCCAGCCTGCTCCTGATTCCAAGTTACAGAAAGTTAAATCAGGGACCTCAGAACGGCAGAGACACACAAACAGAGAGAGGATGATGAGGAGAGACAAAGCAAGCTAGAAGGAGGCAGAAGTATGGGCAGATAGAGAAACAGTGAGAGCTTGAAGATTACGGAAGATGTATAAACAACAAAGCAGCGCTTCTAGAAGTGCTGGCCTGAACCAGCAGCATCAGCATCACCTAGGACAGGTTAGAAATGTGAACCCTCAGTCCCTACTTCATATCCATTAGATTAGATACTCAGTAGGTAGGTCCTACGATCCATGTTTTCACAACCCTCCAGGTGTTCTGATGCTCGCTAAGATCTGAGGATGACAGAGGAACTTAGGCACAGGAAGGAAGAGGCGCAAGGGGAGAGAGCAGTGAGGGGAATAACAGGGCAGAGGAATGTCCAGGAAGGAACACAAGAAGGAAGATGAGAGAAAATGTGGAAGTGAGTCTCTGAGATCTCAGACTTCTGTCCTTCCATACGGTCTTATTTAGTACTGCTGTAACAGAAATACCACAAGTTAATGACATATCTAAAATCTAGCCTAGAAGCTGACCCTTCTAGTAGCTGCAAATGAAAATAGATTGTCCATTGGAAAGGCCCCCTCAGAAAAGATGGACACAAACCCTATTTTGCAGACCAGTGCAGTGGCAGGGCACCCTCCCTGTTGTTGGAGGTAGTGAAGACGGGGTCAGCTCACTCAGAAAGTAACTGGTAAAGAGAGGTCCCAAAATGCTAGGCTGGATGCTGGTGCCTGGGGTCGTCAATTGAACAATCATCTGTAGGCATTATTTTGAAAACCGTGTGTAGTGTATGTGTGTGTTATGGATTGAATTGTGTGCCCCCAAACGTGTGACATTTCATTAACAAACAAATTTATTCTTCTACAACCTAGGAAGCTGGAAGTCCAAATTCAGGGTGCCAGCTCCATGACAAGTCTTTCTCTCTGTCAGTTCTGGGGGAAGGTCCTTGTCATCAATCTTCCCCTGGTCTAGAAGCTTCTCAGTGCAGGGATGTGTGCTCCTGGCTCTTCTTGCTTGGTGATAATGATGTCCCCCAGTCTCTCTGCTTACTTCTCTCTCTTGTACCTCAAAAAAGACACAAAATATACTCTAATTCTGTAGATTCAGTCCTACTTCATTAACATAACCGCCTCTAATCCTGCTTCACTAATGTCATATGGGTAAGGTTTATAAAACAGGAAAATCACATCAGATGACAAAATGGTAGACAATCACACAATACAGGGACTTACAGTCTAGCTAAGTTGATACATATTTTGGTGGGGAAACAACTCAATCCCTAACACACATGTACACTCCAAACTGTTTTTAAAATAACCAACCCACAAACAGTTCTTCATCTGACCCCATAGGCACCAGCACCCAGCCTGACATTCTAGGGCCTCTCTTTACTAGCAGGTTTATAAGTGAGTTGACAACCAAGTCATCAGTGACCCCCTCTTCACAAGTCTACTTCTAACACCAGGGGAGGGTGCAATGTCATTTCATGGGTATGCAAACTGTGTCAATGTTTTCTGAGTGGCCCTTTCCGGTGAGAATTCTATTTTCAGTGACTAGAAGGCTCAGGTTCCAGTCTGGATTTTAGACAGAAGTTGAGGATTCCTTGTTTGTTTGCTTGCATGCTTATTTTACAAGCTATCAGGTCAATGGACAAAGAGCAATGGCATTTCCCATTTGGACACAGAACTCTTGGTGCCTAAAGCATAATTGTTTCTGTGTTCAAATCAGAAAATGCATAGTGTCTTCACATGTAGTCAATAGACCTTTTTAAACTGTCCACCCTACAGAGATGACTCCTGCCTGGTTCTTACCTCCAGAGGCGTCCTGTCTCTCAGTTAACCAAACAGAAGAAATTCTACGGAAGCCCTCCACCCACCTGGACTTCAGGCATTCCCCAAAGATTCAAACCTTCTCTAGCCACATTCTGGCACCATACAAATATCTTAGGTGGCTCCCAGAAACATTTCGATTTTCTTGTTGCACTTGGATGCTGCCAAGTCAGTTCTGACTAAAAGTGACCCTTGTGTATAACTGAAGGAAACACTACCCAGTTCTGTGCCAGTCTTATAGTCATTGTTATGCTTTGGGATATTGATGCAGCCTCTAGGGTCGCCATGAGTCGGATCTGACTTGACGGCACTTGGCTTTGGCTTAGCATTGTGCAGCCACACACTGAGGGTCTTCCTCTCCTTAACTGCCCTTCCACTTTACCATGCGTAACAGTCTGTCTGATAATGTGTCCAAAGTACGTTAGAGTAGGTCTACCATCCCTGCTTCCAAGGAGCATTCTGGCTGTACTTGTTCCAAGATGGATTTGTTAATTCTTTCAGCAGTCTATAGCATATTCAGTATTCTTCTCCAACACCCTAACTGAAAGGCATCAATTTTCCTTCTGTCTTTCTTATTCATTGCCTAGCTGTCTCATTCATGTGAGGTGGTTGAAAACATTATGGCTTGGGTCAGGCCCACCTTAGTCTTTAAGGTGACATGTTGGCTTGTTTAAACTTTAAAGAGGTCTTTTGCAATAGAGTTGCCCTTTGTGTCCTTTGATTCCTTGACTGGTGTTTCTGTAGGCATTGGTTGTGGATCCAAGTGAATATCAATCCTTAACAACTTCAATCTTTTCTCCCTGTATCATGGTGCTGCTTATTGGTCCAGTATGAAGATTTTTGGTTTCTTTATATGTGTGATCTTCATCAGTAAATGTTTGTCTTATGCTGATTTCTTTACAGAAGCAATACCAGTAAAGCACACACACACACACACACAGAGAGAGAGAGAGAGAGAGAGAGAGACAGAGAAGGGGAGGGTTCATGTCAAGGAGATGGCTTGTGAAGTTTTTAGAGGCTGTAACTTCCAAGTCCAGAGGGGCGCAGAAGAGGCCTCTTTCTGATTTACATAGCTTCAGGGGCTGGTAAACTCAAGATCTGCGTGCCACAGCTGTTGCAAACTGTGAAGATTGATGTATCTCAAGTCAGCTGTCGAGACCTCAGGTAAGCTGCTATCTCAAGTCCCAAGAACTAGAGGTCAGGAAAAAAGGAGCCAGCCACTGCAGGATCCAGAATGAGAAAAAACCCTGGGAAGGAGAATAGGAAGGCGTAAGTGGCTGAGGGTGGAGGGATGGGGCTGAGGGGGTTATGTGCTGCCACAGGCTCTCCTCCCACTGGTACCACTCACAGCAGATGCCATCGTGGAGGAAATCATCTATCAAATCTCAGCAGAGAAGTGATGACAACATTACGTGACTACCAAAACACTGGAATTCATGGCCCAGTCAACACCCAGTCTTAACTGTTACAGTGCTTCAATTTCTGTTCACTTTCAGCAAGCAAGGTTGTATATCGTAGATTATTAATGAGTCTTCTTCTAATCTTGATGCCCTACTCTCTTCCTTATAGTCCATCTGCTCAGCATATAGATTGAATAAATAAGGTGAAAGCATAAAACTTGGTTAGACACCTTTCCTGACTTTAAACCACACTGTTATTTTTGAATGGTTGCCTCTTACTCTATGTCAAGCTGAAAGTCAAACAGCAGTATTTCCCATTTGGTTATAGACCTCTTCATGTCTAAAACGTAATTGTCCCCATATTCAAAATCAGAAAATGCATGATGTCTTCAAATCCATCCAATACAACTTTTGAAGTGTTCTGAATTCACATTCTCCTCAATGTTGTCCTTAATTTGTTATGATCCACATAGTTGAATGTCTTTGCATAGTCAAGAAAACACAGGTAAACATCTTTCTGGAATTCTCTGTTTTTAGTCAGGAGCCATCTGATATCACCAATCATGTCCTTCTTTACACATCTTTTTCTGAATCCAGCTAGAATTTCTGTTAGCTCCTGCAATACACTGCTGAAACCATTTTTGAATTATCTTCAACAACATTGTGCTTGGGTATGACATTAATGATAATGATTGAGAATTTCCACACTTAGTTGGATCACCTTTCTTTGGAAGATGCATGAATGTAGATCTCTTCCAGTCGGTTAGCCAGGTAGCTGTCTTCCAAAGTTCTTGGCATAGATGAGTGAGCATTTCCAGCATTGCATCCATTTCTTGAAACATCTCAATTGGTATAGTCCATCAATTTGTGGAGCTTTGGTTTTCATCAATGCGTTCAGTGCAGCTTGGACTTCTTCCTTCAGACCACCTGTTCTTGATCTTATGTTACCTCCTGAAATGATTGATTGTCAACCATTTCTTTTTGGTACAGTGACTCTTGTGTTTTCCATCTTCTTTTCAAATTTCCTACATCGTTCAGTATTTTGTCCATGGAATCCTTCATTACTGCATTTGTCAAGCTACTTGAGGCTTGAATTTATTTTTCAGCTCTTTCAGCTTGAGAAATGATAAGTGTGTTCTTCCTTTTTGGTTTTCTAACTCTTGCACATTTTGTTATAATGCCAATTTTGTCTCTGGGCCTCTTTGAAATCTTCTGTTCAGCTCTTTCAATCCATCATTTCTTCCATTGGCTTTAGCTACTTGATGTTGCAGAGCAAGTTTCAGATTCTCTTCTGGTACCCCTTTTGGTCTTTTCTTTCTTTCCTGTGTTTTCATGACCACTTCTTTTCTTCATATATGATGTATTTGATGTCATTCTACAACCTATCTGGTCTTCAACCATTTGCGTTCAATGCATCAAATCTGTTCTGGAGATGGTCTCTAAATTCAGATAGGACATACTCAAGATCATACTTCAGCTCTCATCAACTTATTCTACTTTGCCACAGTTTCAGCTTGAACTTGTATGCAAGCAATTCATGATCTGTTCTGCAGTCAGCCCTTAGCATTGTTGTGACTGATGATATTGAGATTTTCCATTGTCTCTTCCCACAGATGCAGTAGATTTGATTCCTGTGTATTCCATCTGGCAAGGTCATGGGTATAGTCACTCTCATGTTGTTGACAAAAAATATTTGTGATGAATGAGTCATTGGTTTTGAAAAATTTTGTCATGCAGTCTCTGCCCTTGTTCTGCCACCAAGGCTATGTTTTCCAGTTATTGATCTTTCTTTGTTTCCAACTTCTGCATTTCAGTTGCCAGTAATTATCAATGCACCCTGTTTGTATGTTCAGTTAGTTTTAGACTGCAGAAGTTGGTAAAAATTTTCAGTGTTTTCGTCTTTGGCCTTAGTGATTGGTGCATGAATTTGAGTAATAGTAATATTAACTCATCTTCCTCTTGGCATATGGCAGTATTGTACTTCAGGATAGATGTTGAAATGTTCTTTTTCATGATGAATTTAATGCCATTCCTCTTTGATTTGTCATTCCTGGTACAGTAGAACATGTGACTATCCAATTCAAAATGGCCACTATGAATCCACCTCAGCTCACTAATGCCTAGGATATCAATTTTTATGCATTCCATTTTTTGAATCTTCCTGAATTCATACCTCATACATTCCATGTTCTGATTATTAATGGGTACTTGTATCTCTTCTCTTTTTTAGTTGTGCCACATCAGCAAACGAAGGTCTCAAAAGCTTGACTCCATTCATGTCATTAAAATGGATGCTACTTTGAGGGGACATCTCTTTTCCAGTTATCTTTCGAGTGCCTTCCGATCTGAGGGGCTTATCTCGTGGCACTATATTAGACAGTACTCTGCTGCTATTCCCAAAGTTTTCATGGGCTAATTATTTTTAGAAGTAGACCACCAGGCAGTTTTTGCTAGTGTGTCTTAGTCGGGATGTTCGGCTGTAACCTGTCTACCACAGGTGATCCTGCTAATATGTGAATACTAGTGGCAAAGCTTCCAGCGTCACAACAACATGCAAGCCTCCACATATGACAAACTGACAGATGCATAGAGGATTCTGGTTTTAACACTGCTAAATGTAACTATTCATTACCTCAATAAATATTTACTGAGTGGGAACCCCAGGCCACCTGCAAACAGTTGCTTGGTATCCATCAGTAAACAAAACACAGCTCACTGTCTGCAACAGAATTTAGCAAGGGGAGTCAGAGAAATAATAAATATGATAAATAAATTTCCTATACTTATGGAGTTGAAAAGTGCTATAGAGAAAAGTTAGATGGTGAGAGAAGAGTGGATTACAATTTTAATTAAAATGATTAGAGCAGAACTCATAGAGAAAGTGAGATTTGAACAAATATTTAAAGAAGGTGAGGAAGTGAGCCACCGTGAGCAGTTTTTCAGGAAAATAATGCTCTAGCTACAGACTGGTGTATTGAAAAACAGCAAGTAGACTTTCCATACCTTATCTCACTCAAGCATCAACATGTCCCAGTGTACGCGTATTAACATTTCATGGATGAGAAAACTGATGCTTAGAAGCTTACATGGTTTGGCTAAGATTGTCCAGACAACGGATGCCAGAGCTAAGATACCAAACCTAATTAGACTTAACTTTAAATGCATTTTGTTTCCTAAAATGCACTTTGCATCACAGTGCATAGAAGCCAGTATGGGTATGGTAATCACAAATAAGACATGGACTCTAGCCTTAAGCATAAGGGAGTTGCTGCAGACAGCAGGCACAGGCTGCAAGGCAAGACATATGCACCACCTCTGATCTGACCTCTGGGCATCAAGAATGGATCTCTGCTGAGGGAAATGGTCTCACAGTGGAAAAACTAAAACACCTAGTTACAGAAGGTATAAGGTCTCAGCAGTAGCAAAGACATCAAGGAGGAGGCTGTAATTCTAAGTGATTTCAAATCTTTAGGTGCCTATGACTGACATCATAGGATTCTACAAGAAGCTGCTAGACAGTAGGGAGTTGAGGCAATCTGAGTGACAATTGCTGGAAGAGTCAATAAACATAATGTGATGGGTACACACCATAGACTGTTGTATGTTTTGGATAATGAACCACTTTCACACAGCAACTCACATGAGTTTTAAGATGTAGGGCTGAGTGGGCAAGCAAGAAACAGGATAGCTATATAAGAAGACAATGCCATTTTATGAGATGTAATCAAAAGTATTTACCTTGAATAAAATAGAACAGTTGCCTATGGTCAGGAGGAATGGGGATGAAGTAAGCAGGGAGGGAGAAAGAGAGAGAGGAGAGGGGGAGGGGAGGAAAGCAAGAGCTAGGAAGAGGGATCCTGACTAGATCAATGATGAGAGTGTGCTTTGAACTGAAGAATGAGATTATTAACTCAACCATTTGAACGTGAGATTTATTTTTAAAAGAATATTTTTTAAAAAACTTGTAATTGTGATTATAAATCATAGTTAATATTGGAGAAAGTAGAGAAAATGGATGATAAACCCCCCCAATAAACATCTATAGAGGCAGAGCCAAGATGGCAGAGCATTCAGATGCTTCCTGTGATCCCTCAGAATAAAGACCCAAAAGAGAAAACAAGTTGGTTAGACATTACATCCTAGGAGCTCTGGACATTAAAAGGAAAGTTGAGAAATCAGAGTAAGCAACGGGGAAGGGAGAGTAGGTCCAGAGGTACCTAGGACTGGCTAGACCTGACACAGAGGGAACTGGCTGAGGCCAGTATGGTGAATGGAGCTATGATGTTTGGAGGATGTTCTCCACAGCAGGAGACACTGAGCACAGAGTACAATTGTGGCTCCAGAAAAAGTGAAAACTGACACTAGATCATCAATATCTAAGTGGTTTGTATCTAAATTGCCACACGTGCAGATCTAAACTTTTCCTTCCCGCTAAACCTCTCTTCCTTCTCTGCACTGTGCCTGGCTCTGGAGTCTGTCACCATTAACTGAGACAAAAGTAGGACTCCTTAATCCTTCGTTGAGCCATTCTCCAAGACTCAAGTGGGGAAAATTTAACAATCTGAGGGAAGAGGGGAAAAAATTTTCCATCTCACCCGAACCACATATTCAGGCAGAAAGAGTTCCTTCATCTAGAATCAGACATAAGGGGAAATTCCAACCTTAAAGACACACAAGGATGATTGTTAGCCCCCTACCTTTTTGAGCATATGCAGCCAGATGCCTGTGCTTACACCAATCTACCCCAACCATCTAGAACAGTAGGAGAGAGCCTGAACCACACATTTGATGACTGAGTACCTGGACACCTGAGCTGAATTTATTCAAGAAAAGTAAATGGACTCTTGGACTTGCATGTCTAGTAACCACTCTGACCATCTGGTGACAGGACATCAGAGCCTCAAAGTTTCCAATAACCAAACTAGTAAACATATGTACATATGTGAGGAAAAACCAGATAAATGAATTTAAAGACTATCAGGAAACACTAAGAATTATGTGGAACTTTATCAAGAGAAATAATCTATGAGTGACCAGAGTACTAGAAGAAAAGAGATAACAGAAAATGCAGAGAGAATTCTTGAAGATTTATTGACAGAAAACTTCCCTGATACCAGGAAAAATAAGAAGATACCTATCCAAGAAGCTCATTGAACTCCACGTAAGGTAGAGTCCAAAAGAAAGACACCAAGGAATGTTACAATCAAACTGACCATAACAAAAGATAAGGAGACAATTTTGAAAACTGATTAGGGATAAATGGAAAATAACCTACAAAGGAAATAGTCAATAAGACTAAACTCAGACTAGTCAACAGAAACCATGCAGGTAGGAAGGCAATAGGATGACATATACAAAACCTTAAGGAAGATAATTGCCAGCCAAGAACTACATATCCAGCAAAAATGCGTCTAAAATATGCTGGAGAAATTAGAATATTTCCAGAAAATGGAAATTTGCAAAAACTAAACCAAAATTACAAGAAGTACTAAAAGGAGTCCTTTGGTTAGAAAATCAAGAACAAAAAATATACTCAAGACCAAAATGCAGAACAGAGCAATTGAATATCAACCCACACAAAGAAATCACAAAAATAACTTGGTCAAGGCACTGAAAAAAGGGAAACAGAGATGTCATTATGTAAATATTATAATAAAAAAGGGGGACTTGAAAAAATACAGGCATACACTTTTCATATGGAGAGGAAGTCAAAGTGACATGAAGAAGTCAAAGACTGGTTTAAATTTGAAAAATGGGGGTAAATATTAAGGTAACCACAGAGGACATTATCAATCCTATGCATCAAAACAGAAAACAAAGAAAAATGACTCTGAAAATTAAGTGGAACAAAGGAAATATCTACAATGCACAAAAAAGACATCAGAATGATAGCACTAAACTCATACTTAACAAAAAAACCCTGAATCTAAATAGATTAAATGTACAAATAAATAGACAACAAGTGACAGGTTGGCTAAAAAACAGAATTCGTCTATATGTTGCTTACATGAGACACATCTTAGACCTAGAAATGCCAATAACCTAAAAGTCAAAGGATGGGAAAAATATATCAAGTGAACAATATTCAAAAAAGAGCAAGGGTGGTCTGATAAAAGAGACTTTAAAGTAAAATCAATCACACTGGATTCCCAAGGTTCTGTTTCAGGTAGGATATGTTTTCATTTCCATTTGATTCTGTGAATTTATTCTGTCCTTGTTATGTAATTTATGTTAAGTTTGAAAAATTAAATCATTCAGATAGTAATCTGGAAAAAGGAGAAACAGAAGAAGTATTATAGAATCGTGGCTTCTAGAACAAAACTACTTGGGTTTGGACCCCAGCTCCACTGTACACCAGCTATAGGAAAACCAAGTAAAGGCAAATCATTTCTCTGTACATTTCTGTTCTTCTGTAAAAAGAAGCATAAAAACAGTATCAATCTTCTAAGTATTATAGAGGAGTGTGCTTGTTTGAGTGTGTGTGTAAAAAGGCACTTAGAATAGTACCCGGTACATAGCAAGCATCAGGTATGTATTATTATCTTAAAAGCAGTCGTACCTGTATTCTAACCTTCTAGCTAATGTTTTAGTATATGTCTTTCCAGATTTTTCTCTGGGCTGATATATATCTGTATATTCTTGGAAACCATGGTATGTACAGCCCGTGATGTGGTGGACTCTATCATTTAAATGAACAATAGTGGGTGTCTGCCTATAGGGTCACCAAATAGCCTCCAAACCAGTTGACAAATCCTCCAGCAGCATGTGAGAAAACCTACTCCTCTAAACACTTGCCAATAACCTGCACTACTGCTCTTAATTGTTGCCGGTTTCAGAAGGGGTATTTATTGTTGTTTTAATTTGAGTTGTTCATTTCTGCTAGGATTGAAACTTTTTCAAATGTGTGTATTTTATTTCATCTTTATGGTTTCAATATTTATTCTACCTGAATTAATATTTGAGTATGGTATGGTATATTGTATGAGTAATTTGTTTTATCCAAATGGCTATCCATGTGTTTGAACAACCCATTCCCCCATTTATTGCATTTTGCTGACTTTTAAACCAAATTTATCTGTGTATACATATATTTGCTTCTAGACATCTTAGATGCTTCATTAGTCTGCCAACTCTGATGCTAATACAGCACTGTCTTAATTATTGCAGCCTCATTGCACATTTTAATGTTGTGTAACATGAATCATCCATCCTTATTCACTTTCATAATTCTTATAACTATTTTCACCTGTGTATTTTTCCAGTTGAATTATGAGATAATTTTGTAAGGTTCTCCAAAATGGGTATTTTGATGGTTTAGCTGTAAATATTAAATTAATATGGGAGAAAATGAATATCTTTGATAGACACATATCTCCATTTCATCAATATTCTTACAAATGCTGCATATTTATTGTTACAAATTATTTTATTTCTTATTTTGCTGTCGTCAAGGACATCTTGAGTCTGAAATCTACAGGGCAAGCTGGCAAAGTGGAAACTCAGGCAGGATTTTTTGTTGTTGTTGTTACATTTTAAAGCCTTTTGTTAGAGAACTCTTTCTTCTGGAAACCTCAGTGTTTGCTTTTAAAATAAGGCCAACTCACATTATAGAAAGTAATCTCCTTTACTTAAAGTCAACGGAATGTAAATATTAATCACATTTATAAAACACCTCTCAAAGTAATAGCTAGGCTACTGTGTTTGACAAAACAACTGAGCACCATAGCCTAGCCAATTTGAAACATAATATTGACCATCGTAGCAATGTACTAATTGCTGTATATATATATTTTTGTAATTGTTCAACATACTGAGAATTATCAATTTTAAATTGCTCTTCAATTGAATATATTTTATTTCTATTCAGGCACACAATACACAGTCCACAATAAAGGAGAATGTTGATTCCACATCTTCAATATTTTCTATTTTATTTGCTTTCCTACCTTATTGCATTGTCTACAACTTTTTGATAAATATTTAATAATAGTGCTGCCTGACATATTTATCTTTTTCTGATTTCAGTGGAAATACCTTTATTGTTTTGCAATTAAATATGATATTGGTTTGCTTGTGGCTATCATATAACCAAAAAACTAAAAAACTAAAAACATTGCCTTTGAGTCAATTCTAACTCATAATAACCTTAATAGACATTCAAAAAAGGGAATTTGTATCTTTGATTTACTAATAATTATTATTTAAACTGTATGTTGTGCTTTTTCAAACAAATTTTAGTGTCTGCAGAGAAGATAATATATTAAGCAAGAGTTGAATTAATGAAATAAATTATTTCATCATGGCATGCATTGCTTTTAATTCACTGGTGAATGTGATACATTATATCTTTATTTAGCATTCTTGCCATTATGTTAATATGATTAGTGTGTTAATTTTCTTCTTTGTGTATTTTTGGCAGCTTTTTCAGCACTTCATTATCAATGGCCATGATTATTTAATAATCATTGTGATTGAAACCTAATAAAGGGAACATTGTCCAAATTAGACATGAGTATCTTGATGAATTTTCACGAAGCAAACTCACTTACGTAAGCACCACTCAGGAAATATAAATTCACTAGTACCCTAGAAGTCCCCCTCAAGCCCCTTCTTATTTACTGCCATCCTGCACTCCACTCCCACACTCTCCAAAGGTAAGCAGCTTAATACTCTCCTGATCTCTAAAACTATAGATTAGTTTTGCATGTTGGTTAACTTAACACAAGTTGAGAAAATATTTTTTAATTATCCTGTGTTTGATTTGTTTTTCTGTACCCATATTTGTGAGATTTATTCATTTCAGTTCATTATGTTTAATCACTGTATAATATTTCATTGTATGAATGTACCATAAATTGTTTATTGTTATACATTTGAACTATTTCCAGTTCTTTTTTATCAAGAATGATTCCATTGCGGATATTCACAACTTTTTTGTGTGTGCGTGCATGTCTTTTTACACACACATGGATTTATTTCTGTTAGTATATGTTTTAGTCAGCTAGTGCTGCTATAACAGAAATACCATAGAGTGGATGGTTTTAACAAAGGAAGGTTTATTCTTACACAGTCTGGTAGGCTACAAGTCCATATTCAGGGTGTCCACTCCAGGGAAGGCTTTCCCCTTGTCGGCTCTGGAGGAAAGTCCAGTATTACATCAGGCTTTGTCCAGGGAGCATCTTGGTGCAGGAACCTCAAGTCTGAAGGACACCCTCTTCTCCTGGTGCTGCTTTCTTGATGGTACGACGTTGCCAATTCTTTGACTGCTTCTCTTTCCTTTTATCTCTTGCAGGATGAAAGGATTAAGGGTGGGGCAACTATACTCCAGGGAAACTCCCCGTACAGTGGAACAGGGAGGTGATCTTATAAAGGGGTTTATAGTCCCACTTTAATCCTTTAACATACAGCATAGGAAAACCACAAAATAGAGGACAGTCACAAGATACTGGTAATCATGGCCCAGCCACATGACTACATATATTTTTTGGGGGACACAATTCAACCCATGACAGTATATATCTAGAAGTGAAATTTATGGGTCATAGAGTATCTGCCTATAAGTTATTAACAGAAACTTCCAAATATTTCTCCAAAGTTGTTCTTACTACACTCCAAAAGAGTAAGAGTTTAAATTGTACTGTATCTTTCTCAACACTAAGCATTACTAAACTTTCTAGTAAATCTGCAGGTTATATAGTCCAACACAGTATGAACCTAGGTAATAGTGTTAATCTAGATGGTGCCTCTTGATTTAGGACCCACTCGAAGGATGTCTATTCACAGGCTAGCTAATATAACCAAAACCTAAATCAGTGTGATTAGGTCAATTCTGGCCTACAGTGACGCGATAGGGCAGAGTAGAACTGCTCCATAGTTTCCAGTGAGCTCCTGTGGGATTTGAACTGCTGACCTTTTGATTAGCAGGCATAGTAGTTAACTACTATGCAATCAGAGTTTCCAGCTAATATAAAGCATCAAATATAATCCAACACTATTTCCATATACCTAAATAATTCAATAAGGTTCTGGTTAGAAAGGACCCAAAGAGATAACAGAATTTCCTTGTTGTTCAAAAGATTTAGCATTATAAATATATTCATACAGAGTTCCAAGAAATTTTACTTGGAGCAGAGTTCTGAATCTTGTCAATAGTTCATTAGCTATTCTTGTTGGTAGAGGTCTGATTACACTACAGTGTGAGCCACTAAGGCCCAGGCCTCTGACTTGCCAACCAGCAGGACATCATGTATATACTGAAGCGTCTCAGAAAATGCAGACACTCATGCTAACACCTTACTTACCAGTGGCAAATCATAAAGGAATTTATGTACCTCTGGGGAAGAGGTAGATGCCCATCTGGTATTTCTCTTTACAAAGCTCTTCTTGATCACTAGACTTGCCTTTGGACTTTATGACTATTTTCAATATATGCTTATAAAACACCAATACCAACTACATATCTAACAGTTGGAGCCATACAATACTCTGTTCAAACGGCCCATAGATTTCCTACTTATGAATTCCTGTTAACTTCCTTTTTATACTCAGAACCTAGCTCAAACCATAGTTACTGAATCCACGCAGTGGGCATGAAGACTTGGGAACGTCTGTTCTACAGAGCCATTGAACAGTGAGCAACTCCCCTCCCCAAAGGTGTATACTGTCTTCAGTACTCTTTGGAGATGGGAGTTGGGGTGGGTGGGTACATCTTGGCCCCATCCCTAACCGTTTTTCTCCTCAAAGCATTTGAGATTAGGGTAGAAGTAAACGGAAGAATCGAGGAGACTGAAGAGACAGTGGTTATACACCAGTAATCAAGGCCTACTTAATTTTGACTTTGAAAAGTGCTGCAGCTGCTTGCAGTTCAATCAAACAAACTTGCATTGGTTTTGGCCTACTCAATATCATATTGGATAGTTGGATCCTAGTCTGTTCCATACATGGGAGCTCCTTGAGTCAGTAGCTGCAACCGCATTGATATCCAGCCGGGAATATAAGGTTTGCACCCTCTGACTCATTTGGGCTTGACTTGCATAATGATAGTCTTTCTTAAAGAGTCCACCTTGATCTGGGGCATCATTCCTAAAATAAACCATATCAAAACAAATTCATTTCTGTCCAGGTCATTCTGACTAACTGTAACCCTATAGGGAAGAATACAACTGCCCCACAGGGTTCTAAGGATCAGTTGGTGGATTTTAACTGCTGGCCTCTCAGTTAGCAGCCAAATTCTTAGCTATTACACTGCCAAGACCCCTAACACACCAAAACACACACCTACACTGAGCATGAGAGAAGGGAAATTTCAGACCATTATATGCAGAAACCAGGAGACTCAATGGACCTTTAGCTGATAGACTTTTCAGAGAAGCAGGTGGGTAGAGTACATAATGCTTGTTAGGGAAGAATGGGAATATTGGGGTCATTTTATGGCTCATCTTCTCCTGCAGTCTATCATGACCAGCATGAATCCATTTGAGGGTGGTAATCATAAATGGTTCAGAATTTTTTGTAGCCTGCATTGGTTGCTCTAGGTCCCTAAACAAATGAACTCGTTTGGGAAGCCATAAAGGAGGCATTGGCTAGTATTCAGGGTCTTCCTGCCCTGGATTAGGTTACAATAATGATGAAGGTGGCACACTACAGAATAAGAAACTGATTCAAAGAAATCTAGATCAATGTTTTCTGTCAACTCACACCCTGGAGAATCCTCCCAGGCCATTATATGGAAACCAAGTGAGAATTTAGGACATGTTTGTGTGTCTGGGCATCCTTGTTCCCCTGAACTTATCAGGTTCTTAACACAGGGATTGTGGGTTCAAGGATGTGCCCCACTCCTGGCTCTTCTTGCTTTGTGGTATTGAGGTCTCTCTTTTTCCTCTAGTGTCTCCCTTTATCTGTTGAGAGATGAAAGATGATGCAGGCTGCTGTCCTGGGAAACTCCTGTAACATCGGATCAAGACCTGAGTAAGGGTATTGAATCCCTCCCTACTTTGCTTACAACTGATCTGCTGATCACATCAGATTACATCATGGGGAATGATTACATCACTATGTAACTGACAAATTACATCATTACATAAATGCTAAACCGCTGAAAATCATGACCCAGTAAAGCTGACACATGTTTTGGGGGACATAATTTAATCCACAACAGACAGGTATAGATACACCTGCCTGTCATTACCAGTAAAAATCTTAGTATTATTTATTTCAATGGGCCAGACTTAATGCTGGTCGCCAAAGGAGAGTGGACGACATCCAAGGCCCAGTTTAGGCAGCTGTCTTTGAGTGTATTTCCTAGTACCTGACCTGCAACTCCTTTCCCAATTTTTCCTCATTAACAGGCAACAAGGAGAAGGACAATTTATTGCCTGGTTGAACATACAGTTTTGTCAATATGTTTGCTTTCTTTAAATCCAAATAATCTACACACTAGGTACTCATCTGATCTCTTCAGGAAGCCAAATCCCTGTCAACATCCATCCTTGTGTCTAAAATTTCCAGAACTGTGGAGAGTCAGAGATTTTGTCTGAGTTCCAAGCTAAGAAGCTACCCTGCTATTGTCTGATGGCTGATGGCAGAAGACACAAGGCTTCTGAGTCAGAGATAAAGGAAAGGTTATTACTTAGAACAATAACAGTAATCATCTCTTGTGACCCAATTCCCTGAGCCCTAATTTCCCCAAGGTGGCATAACAGGGCCAGATGTCACCAGTAAACAGAGTATGTTGCAGTACAGAGGAGGAACTCTGTACTTAACTGTACATTTGATTTTTGGTCTAGAGTGAGATATTACCTCTATTATACTGGGCAGTAATTATGTCTGCATTCTAGAGGGTGACACTATCCACCATGGTTGTTCACTATGCACACATTCTTGAAAGAATAGTCCAGAACAATGAGGAATCATTGCCTCACCCAGAAAACATGCAGAAACACAAAAAATCCCTGGACAAGTGTCTCTAAAGAAGTACAGTTTAATGTTCATAAGGTAAAGTGAAGAAAAGGAGAGCACTGAGTCATTATTAAGGATGATGTTAGCAGTAAGTGTTTCCACATGCCCTTTAACAGACTGAGGCATTCACTTCTATTCCTTGTTAGATGAGAGTTTTTATCGTGACTGGATGTTGAATTTTGTCAGATACTTTCTTCTGCATCAATTCAGATGATCTTACATTTTTATTATTTTTTAGGTTGTTAATCATATCAATTAATTTTCTAATATCAAGCCAGCCTTACATTCCTGAAATAACACCAGCTTGATCATGAAGTATTGCTTCTTTTCTATAGTGGTAGATTTAGGTAACTAAAATATTGTTAAGAATTTTGCGTCTGTGTTCATGAGAAATGTTAGTTTGCCGTTTGTTTTCTTGTAATAATATCTTTGTCCAGTTTTGGCCACACAGACTTGGTAAAAGTATTCTTCTCCCAGGAGTTTGTGTAAAGTTGATATTTTTCTTAAGTATTTAGTGCAATTCTTCATTAATACGAACAACGCCCAGGACTTCTTTGTAGGATGAGTTTTAACCACAAATTTAATTTAAAAAAGTTATATAAGGCTATTAGAATTATTTATTTGTTCTCAAACAGCTTTGGTATTTTTTGTCTTTCAAAAAATTTTGCTATTTCATCTCAGTTTTATAAGTTACATTGGCATAGTTATTTGTAATATCTACTCATTAATTTTTAATAGACCTCTTGATAGAATCTGTAGTAATGTCATACCTCATTCCTGATATTTGTAACAGTCTCTTCTCTCTTTTTAAATCTTTACTTGATTGTTTTTCTGTTTTGATTCTTATTATTTCCTTTCTTATACTCATTTTGATTTACCTTTCTCTCTCTCTCTCTTTTTCTAGTTTCTGGAGGTGAAAGCTTAGGTAACTGATATGAGATCTTTTGTAGGCCTTTAATGCTATAAATATCCCCAAGTATTGGTTTAGCTGTAATCTCAAAGTTTGATATGTCATGTTTACAGTTATTTTTAGTTCCAAATGTTTTAAATTCTTCCACTGATTTTTTTTCTTTGACCCACAAGCTATTTGGATTTATTATTTACTTTCCAAATATTTGGGGAGTTTTATACATTGTTACTTTATTGAATTTTAAAATAATTTTAGAAATTATTTTATGATATGAATCTTTTTGAATATTTTGGTATTTATGGCTCATTACCATTTATCGTAATAAATGTTCCATTTACATCTGAAAAAGGATCCATTACCATGTATTTGCATGAATGTTCTATAGACAAATTTGGAAAACCTGGTGGTGTAGTGGTTAAATGCTATGTTTGCTAACCGAAAGGTTGGCAGTTCAAATCCACCAGGTTCTCCTTGGAAACTCTATGGAGCAGCCTTATTCTGTCCTATAGAGTCACTGAGTCAGAATCTACTTGAGGGCAGTAGATAATGTTGTGTAAATATTCTGTATCTTTATTAATTGTCTGTTTATTGTTATATCAATTCTTAGGAGCAGGGTATTGAAATCTCCAATGATAATTTGATTTTTTTGTTTGTTTGTTTGTTTGTTTCTGCAGTTCTGTTACTGTTTGCTTGTGTGATGCTTTGAAACTCCGTTAGTTAGGGCATAAGCAGTTAGGACTGTTATGTTCTCTTGATGCATTGGTACCTGTATCATTATGATATTCCGTATCTTCCTTATTTCTGGTAATATTATTTGCTCTTATTAATGTTAGCATGCTGTGTCTCTTTCGATTGTTTTACCGCATTTGAATCTTTATATTTAAAGCTCATTTCTTATAGGCAGCAAATAGTTGAGTCTTTTTTAAAATCAAATCTGACAATCTCTGCTTTGTAACTGAATTGTTTAGACTATCTGCACTTAATGTGATTATTGAATAACATTGTTATGAAGGAAAAATTAAAAATTATTGAGAGATACAAAATAAGTTTTTAATAGTAAAAAGGCTACTGTATTGTTGGATAGGGACAAAAATCAATATTATAAAAATGTCTATCATAAGAGCTAAAATTAATTTGATATGAAAGCAATAAGTTATTTTTTGAAGTAGACAAATTGAGTTCATGTATTGATATGGAAAAATAATCATGTAAGAATATCTAATAAAATTTTGAAAGATGAAAATAAGGATTCTTATAAATATTAGAATATGTTACAAAGTTATAGTACTTAAATAGTGTGCTATTGACACATAACTATAAAATTTGTATAAGGAACAAAAAAGAGGATATAGCAATAGATATAATACTCATTCAAAATTTTGACATATGAAAAGGGTGGCATTTCCTATCACTTTAGAAGAGATGGAGTATTCTATATATGGTGTTCAGACAACTCAGAAGCCCTCAGGAGAAAATAAATTTAAATCTCTTCTTCACACTTTACATTTATGTAAATCACATTTGGATCAGAAATTTAAACATATAAGATGAAACCATTAAAGTACTATGTGAAAACTTTAAGAAATCTTGATAAGGCTTTTATAAACACAATGCAAAATTGGAAGTCTTAAACAAAGAATTGATAACTCTGCAAACATGAAAACAAAAATGCTTAGGGCACACATAATCAATTGGTCTTTAAAAAGAGTACAAAGACTATTCAATGGAGAAAGATTTTTTTCTACAAAAGGGCTGGAAAAATTAGACAACATATGCAGAAATATGAACCTAGACAGAGATCTTACATCTTCCAAAAAATTTAACTCAAAATGCGTCATAACCTAAATGTAAAAGGCAAATCTGAAATTTCTAAAAGAAAACATAAGATAAAATCTACATGAGTTTAAGTGTGGTGATGAGATTTTTAGATACCACACCAAAAGCATGATCCAGGGAATAAAAGTTCATAAGTTGTACTGTATTAAAATTAAAAAATAAGCATTGCTAAAAACACTGTTGAGAGAATGAAAAATTACAGAGAAAAATACTTTATTTTTCTTCAATGTGATTAAGTGAAAGCGTACAATCCAAATCAATTTTGCACGGCCACCCGTCTGTAGTTCCATCTGCTCTCCTCACCCAGTGACAGCACATTCCTCCTTTTCACTTTATACTTCTAGTATCCTTGTAATGAGTACTTGTCCACTCCTCTCCACCCTCTTCTCTTCCATCTAGAAAGAAAGCAGTAGGACAGCCTCCTATAAATGTATAAAACCATGAAGCACACACACCATGTGGTCACACTGTGTCCCCCAGTCCAATCTGTTCTTGTCTGAGGAGTTGACCTCAGTACTGCTTTTCTGTCAGGGCCAGCAGCACGTCTGGGGTCTATGTTCCCAGCAGACCCCCCAGGCTATTGGACCACCAATTCTTGTCTTTTAGTAGCGTTCTTGAGCTGTATCCCTCTTTTTCTCATGTTGCCTCAGGGATTCTACATTGTGTAACCCATCACGGCTGCCATTGGTGGTGACCCGGAACCATCTGGTTCTGCTAGTCTCATGTTGATACAGTTTCCCATTTATATAGGTCCTTCTGCAAGAAAAAATAATTTCAAACACATATTTGATAAAAGGGCTTGTATCTAAAATACATTTTACTTGAAAGTGAAGGCAGGAACTGAAATGATCTACATGCTATTGGGTTATAGTTGATGACGTCAGTATGAATTCATATTTACCTTAATATAGATACAGATGGCTATACAAGTGAGTCCACAAACATGTATTTTCTGGCTCAAGTAGCTAAAAGGAACAAAGAAGTAATGGTACTCCAGTAGCATTGGGAAGACCCAGTACCCAGACTATGATATTAAATATCACTCTCCAGTGAAAGGAGCAGAGCTGATTGAAGACATTGTTGATTGTAGAACTGGGATAGGAAATTGATAGTATGAGGCTGGGCATCTTGTAGTGCAAGAAAGGTAAGGGAGCTCTTTTAAAAAAAACACCTATAATGTTTAGTTTATCTAGGGAACACAGGCATGAATTGAAAGGGTCCTCAGTGGTCAAATGTATAAAAATTTGAGAAACAAAATAAAAAAAGAAAAAGTACTATTGTATGATAAGCCAAAGTATAAAGTAAATATTCATGAGTCCATACTTATATAGGCAAATTATTGAACAAATAAACAAATAAAGGGAGAATGAACAAATAAGTTATGCAGAGGAATTCCAAATAATTTACGAAGATACTCTGCCCTCAAGGAGATGGAGATAACTCTGTTTCTTAAGTGCAGGTTGTGCATAGTTACTTGCTCTAAACTGTACTGTATAGAAAGGGGAAAAAGATTAAATTTGGAGTCCTTGAGTGGTTCAGTTAACTAGTTCCACTTCTAACCCCAAAGTTCCACTTCTAACCCCAAAGTTGGAAGTTCGAGTCTACCCAGATGTACTTTGGAAGAAAGGCCTGACAATCCACTTTATACAAAAAGTTAACTGTTAAAAACCCTATGGAGGACTTCTGGCCAACATGGTGCCATAAACAGACACAACACACAGTCACTTCACAACAAAAATCTGAAAAACTAGGTAAAACAAACACCATCTTGGAACTTGAAATGTCAGATGAAGAGATAAAGAACTCAGCCAAACACTGAATGAAATGAAAAAACTGACAGAGAACAGGGAGTGAGAAGAGCTATGAATAGAAGTTCTCTGTTGGCTAACGCAGCACATATTTCTCATCTTGGACTCCTGTCAAAGACCAGCTGACAGCAAATGTGGGAAAGCAGCTTCATGGGAATACTAGCATAAGACATAGCACCTGGTAACACACTTTCTCATCCACATTCTCTCACCTATGCTTTGCCTCCAAGGCTTCACAGCTAGTTGAGGTGGTTCTGTCAGCCTGGAAACGCAGCTTCTGTGTCATTTGGATTTATCGCACCCACACTGAGATCAGAGGACTGGAGTACAGGAAAACAGCCTTTTGGAGTTCCCAGCAGGGCATGGATCACCTGGTAATCAGTGATATATGCTTTTCTAACCCTCACCCTTACCCCTTCTGCTGTCTCTGTTTCCTGACAACAGTCTTGGCCGGGAGACAACTGCTTTTGCCCTGGCAGTTTGGATTTGCCCCACCTACACTGGCCAGTTAAGTGTCATTTATTTGTAGCTGATATTACTTTTTTCATTTCTTTGTGTTTCTTCCATGCCTCCCACCATTTCTTCCTGCTTTCTCTTGAACACTTGGTTCTGTGTGCCATCTTTACTTCTTCTGGAAAGGCTGTGAAGCATCACTCAACTGACGAATCACACCCCTGGCCTGGGATGCCATGCTGATGGGATCATCATTGCTTGCTTGCTTGCTTTTTTTGCTCTGTTGTGTTTTGTTTTGTCTGTTTATTTGCTTTCTCATTCTTTTTGCAGTTAGGGAGTGCCTACTGGCCATGCTGTACTGTATAGCTTAGGATTCACTTCCCCAGTCTGTACAGTCACATGGACGGGGATGTGTGGAGGCATTTTTTACCCCATCTTCTTTCATTTCTCAGGTCTCATTTCTCTCTACTTACCTTCTTCTTCTGTCTCCTGAATATCTGGAACTGTGTGAAATCTACACACCTTAAAGCCATGCTATGCTTCAAAGCCTGGGAGACACTTTCTAAGTCTTTGCAGCCATACCAGGAGGATCCCTGAAGACACTAGTTTTCTTATCTTTCTCTTTTCCAAGTTTTTATCTAGTTTTTTTTCTTTTCCTTTTTTCTTCATTTCTTTGTATTTTTTTCCATTTCTTGGCTTTTCATCTTTTCATTCCAATGGCAAGCTTCCTCGGAACTCTTTTTTGTTTGTTTTTGACTACTGTTTCTCTGTCCTCTCTACTGCTTTGCATACCCATCTTAACTCCACACATCACAACCTCCTTCTTCCTTTCTGTTCACCTGCATCATACACTGAACATCATACCCTGGAGCAGCACAGGTACAGCCTACTGGAACTAGCCCAGAACTGATTCCTGGCCAACCTCATTGGCCTTGATATGTTTCACAAACAACCCATCCCAGCTCCTTCTTTTTAGCTGTACCTGTTCAGCTGCACCATAGCTGAGCAACTGGCCCTGCCCATTAGACAAGGTAGTAAAATGTATCATGACCACACAAGTAAATAACCAAGAACGTATAGCCCACCTGCTCTGACATAACCAAATAAAACAAACAAACAAAAAAGCAGGATGAAGGAAACAGATCTACAATCAATAAAAAAAAAAAAAAAACAATTATTGAGTGTCTTGAATATAGTAGAAAATATCAAAACATACATTAAAAAAAATTGGAACAGGATGATTCTAGTAGGTGTCCAAAATAAAACACCAGATGACTTTCCAAAAGAAAAGGTACTTAGAACTACCTCACAGAGAATTCAAATGTCTAATATTCAAAAATATCCAAAAGTTGGAGCAAAAACGAGACAAATTTATGGAATGATTCAGGAAAATAATACAGGAACAAAATGTCAATATAAATTCACAACTAAAAGTCATACAAAAACAACAATTAGAAGTCTAAAAGATAAACAAGATTTCAGAAGTGAACTGTGTCATAGAAGGTCTGAGGACCAGGTTTGAGACAATGGAAGGCAGGAACAGCAAAATTGAACACAAAAACTTGGATACAATTTTGGTTGAAGGAAAATCAGAAAAAAAGAATGAAGAAAGCCGGAGAATTCTGTGGGATACAATGAAAAGCAATAATTGGTGAGTTATTACAGTGCTAGAACAGGAGGAGAAAATGGAAAACACAATGAGAATTACTGAAGAATTGTTGATAGGAAACTTCTGTAGTATCATGAATGATGGAAAGCTCACCGTCCAAGAAGCTCAACAAAGCACATATAGGATAAACCCTAGAAGAAAATCACCAAGGCATATCATAATCACACTTGCTAAAATTGAACACAAAGAAAAAACTTGTGAGAGCAGCTTGAGAAAAACTAAGAGTGACGAACAGAGAAGAAACAATAAGACTAAAGTCTGATTTTTCTGCAGAAATCATGCAGATATGGAGGTAATGGGATGACATATACAAAACCTTGAAGGAGAAAAAATTGCCAACCAAGAATAATATATTCTGTAAAACTCTTATTCAAATGTGATGGTGAAATTAGGACATTTCCAGACAAACAGAAATTAAGGAAATATGTAAAAACCAATCATAGAAGAATTACTAAAGTGTGTATCTTGGGTCTGAGAACAAACAACATCAGAACACAGCCTAAATCTAGGATTCATGGCTTTACCAGTCAGATATCAGCCGAGTAAATGAACTCTGAAGAACTATCCAAAGCCAAAACAACTACAACATGAAACCACAGAGGTGAATCTATAAATGACAGCAGCATCATAAAAATAAGAGAGGAAATAAATGGTGTAGGTATAAAACTTTCTATTGGAGGAGATGGCAAGGTGATACCAAGTAATTATAGACTGGTTCAAACTTAGGAAGATAAGGGTAAATTTCAAGGCAATCACAAATACAGTTCAAAAACTTATTCATCAAAATGAAAAAGAAAAACATAAAATCTCAATAAAAACAAAATATACCCTGCAAACCAAGGGAATTCAGCACAGGAAAGTAAAAGTAACAAATAAAATATCAGCCCCCACCTCAAAAGCACTACAAAATGACAGTAATAAACCTACATATATCAACAATTACAGTGAGTGTTAATGGCATAAATGCACCCATAAGGAGGTGGAGAGTCACCAGATGGATCAAAAACCGCTGATGCATTGTATACATCAATATAATGCATACAAGAGACACATCTTAAAAACAAGGATGCCTGGTACTGATACAATGATAGGTACATTGACAAATGGAGTAGAAATGAGAACTCAGATGTAAATCCATCCATCTATGATCATGTGGTCTTCAACAAGGGCCCAAAAGGCCATAAAATGGGCAAAAGATGTACTTTTAAACAAATTATACTGGTAAAAATATCATAGTATGGAGAAAACTGGAGGGCATGATACTGAGTGAAATAAGTTAATCACAAAAGGACAAATACTGTATGACACCACTACTGTAAAAACTCACGAAAAGGTTTATACACTAAAACAAACAGTCTTGGATGATTACCAGGGAGGGGATGAAAAAAACACTAAATAGACAATAGGTAAGTCAAGGGCAAAACAGTACACAGCAGCGGGGAAGCCAGTACAATGTGTGTAAAGTAAGATCATGGAAGCGATATAGAAACATCTGAACTCCCTGAAAGTACAAGTTGCTAGGTAGAGGGTCTGTGGGGACCATGGTCACAAAGAACATCTAGCTCAACTAGCATAACACAATTTATTAAAAAAATGTTCACATTCTACTTTTGTTGAGTAGCATTGGTAGGTCTTAAAAGCCTAGGAGCAGCTATCTAGGATATTCTACTGCTCTCACCACTTCAGGAGCAAGAAAGAGTGAAGAAAACTAGAGAAATAAGGGGAAGATTAGTACAAAGGACTAATGGATCACATCTACAATGGTCTCCACCAGACTGAATCCAGCACAACCAGATGTTGCCTGGCTACCATCACTGACTGCTCTGGCGGGGATCACAACAGAAGGTCCTGGACACAGCTGGAGAAAAACGTAAAACAAAATTCTAACTGGAAAAGGAAGACCAGACTTTCTGGTCTCACAAACACTGGAGAAACCTTGAGAGCATGCCCCTTTCTCCTCTCCCCTCTCCCCTTAAGAAAATTTCTAGAAATGAATATAAAGGTCATTGAAGCCTAACAGTACTGAGGGAAGACTGTCTCACTTGACAGTTTGGGCAATCATTAAGGATAAGAAAAGGATTTTGGAGGCAGTTAAATGAGTAATTGGCATAAAATCAATAATTTTAACAAACACAGAAATATCAGTCCACAAGATAGAGAAAGTGTGGATAATCTGAATAGTGGTCCAAATCCAGAAAAAGATTCCTATGGGTTTACTGATAATTTAAATGACAGCACATAGCCTTTTTGAAAACATGAAGGAACAGCAAAGAGAAGACTACTACAATTACTTTAGTTCTAGTGAAGTCTGGTTTCATCATGTCAAATGCAAATTTGTTTTACATAATATACATACAACCGGAGAAGCAGGAAGTACAGATGTTGAAACTGTTGAAAAACCCAAGGATAAGCTAGACAAGATGGAAGACGAAGCAGAGAAATTGTTTTAATAAAATTTACAGTGAAATAATTAGCTGGAGTTACTTTCTAAACCAAACCAGGGCCTTTAGTTGCTTAAAACAACAGGGACCTAAATGTGGATGGATTTGCTGAAGTCAGTTGGTAGATTTGGTAAGCACTGAGATGTAACTGCAAAATACAAGAAGGAAAAAAAAAAGAAATGTGCCATACAGAAAGCTCTCACTAATTTTCTCTTAGAAATGTTATCCCATTTCTCAGAGATAATCCAGATGATCTAGAACTTCCTACAAGTAATTACCACAACCGACAAAATGTCAATGTCGTCCAACTCTTCTTCATTGTTAGAGTGAATTTTTATGTTTTTTATACATATTTTTAACATAGGCACATAGGTATCAAAATATATCTGTAAATTCAGATGTCATGTTTCCAAACTCTAAAGACAAATAAAGATCTCATTTATATGTACTAGTAAAAAGAGTCTGCAATGACAAAAAAAAAAAAAAAAAAAAAAAAGCCTTAAAGGAAAGGTATTTGACTTACTTCAGAACTAAGTTACAATAGAATCATTGTAGTGGAATCTTGTTGCAAGCCAGAGAATACCTGTATCGTAAGTGCTATTTCTTTATTTTTATTATTAGTCTGCAGATAAGCCTAAAAACCCAAAAAGCAAACCCACTGCCATCTAGTCAGGTCCAACTCATGGAGACCCTAGAGGTCAGAGTAGAACTGCCCTATAGAGTTTCCAAGGAGCAGCTGGTAGATTTGAACTGCTGACCTTTTGGTTAGCAGATGTAGCACTTAACCCACTACACCACCAGGGTTTCCAACAGATAAAGGCTAGGAGAACTAAATTATAGTTACAGAATAAAAGTAAACATTAAAAACTTTGACCATATAAAAGATACAGGGAAAAGATAAATATTAATTTATTCTCTGTATATTTTGGGGAATATATGGAAATGCTCAAGTTGAGAATCAAAGAAATAGATGTTAAATTATATTATTAATATGCAGTAACCACTTAAATTAAAATTAATACTGCCTGTAGTTTAAGCAATTAAAGGAAGTAAAGAAAGGAAGAAGTAAAATTATCTCTACTCACAGATGATATGATTGACTATATGTATAGCAAATACCAAAGAATCCAAAAAGAAGTCACTAGGGCTAATAAACTCATCAAAGTTGCCAACATACATAATCAACATACAAATCAGTTTTGTTTCAATGTACCAGCAATTCACAACCTGAAAAAGAAACTATAAAATTAATTCCATTTCAGTATCTAAAAGAATAAATTATTTACAAATAAATTTAACTAAAGAAGTGAGACTTGAACACTAAAAACTATAAAACACTGCTGAAAGAAATTAAAGAAGAACTAAATGAGTAAAAAGATATCCGTGTTTATGTACTGGAAAAGTGGATACTGTTAAGATGTCAATACTATCCAAATCTATCTACAGATTCAGTGTGATCCCTATCAAATTCCAGCAAGCTTTCTTGCAGAAATGGAAAGAATGATTCTCAAATTCATACAGAACTGCAAAGAATACTGAATAGGTGGAAAAATGCAAAAGAATGAAGTAGGAGGACTTCTACTCACTAATTTTAAAACTTACTACAAAGTTACAGTGAAAGAAACAGCGTGGTACTGGTATAAGTTTAAATACATAGACCACTGGAATAGAACTAAGAGTCCAGAAATAAACTCGCACCTTAGTAGTCAACTGATTTTTGACAAGAGTGCTAAGCTGATCCAATGAGGAAAAGAAGAGTCTATTCAAGAAATGGTTCTGGGTTTAAACTTGCCGAAGAATGAAGCTGGACCCCCACTTCATGTTCATTTATGAAAATTAAGTCAAAATGAACCAACAACTGAAATATAAGAGCTAAAACCACAAAGCTGCTGCTTTAAAAACTTAGCATAATACTCTTGAAAAAATACCCAGGGTGGGAGGGTGCATTTGGCAAACAAATAAAGAACGTGCAAGCTATTCATGTAAAAATAAGGCATATGACTTGTCTAGAATAGGCAAATGCATAGAGATAGAAAGCAGATTAGTGCTTACTAGGGACCGGGGAGGAGCGGGGCATCATGCTCAGTGAGCATAGAGTTTCTGTTTGGGCTACTGAAAGGGCTTTGTAAATAAAGAATGGGGACAGTTGCAGAGAAAAAAAAGTCTCTCACACTTTTAGTTACTTACTATTCCCATTGCTCTTCTCTGCTCTGCCAGTAACTGAGATTTGTATGCAGTTAATAATAAATAAATAAATAAAAAGGCAAAAATCTGAAAAATAGAGTCTACAACAGGCTGACTTATCAGAGAAAACGTATCCTAACACTGCCTTAAAGAAACTTACTAAGCATTGAATTCTTACAGATGATGTGTTACTGAGTAATCTCTTTCTAGTCTTTTATACACAAAAACCCACTGCCATCTAGTTGGGTCTGACACACAGTGACCCTAGAGGTCAGCGTAGAACTACCCCATAGCATCTCCAAGGAGCCACTGGTGGATTCAAACTGCTGACCTTTTAGTTAGCAGATAAGCACTTAACCCACTACACCACCAGAGTTTCCTGTTTTACACATAGGGTTTTCTGTTTTACACATAGGACAATTATATATAAATACACTTGGGAATAGACGGTTAACTTGTACAGAGTTTCTTTTGGGGTAGATGACAATGCTCTGAAATTAGATGGTGGTGATGGTTTTACAATTTGGTGACTATCACAAAAATCTTTGAACTGTATATTGTAAAAGAGTAAATTTTGTGGTATGTGAATTACAGACCAATAAAAATATAAATATAAAATATACAAAAGACAAGAAACATCATTTTGTAGTACAATGATAAGCATCAGAAATGCTAAAAACAAGAGAGGTTATAAGGGTTAACCCAGGGTAGAGAAATGTCTGTGTTTGCAATAAAGTGAACAAATATGGTTATTACTTTCTATAGTGGACTCTACTGTACCATTTGAAATTTTGTAACAATGTGTATGTTTGCTTCTATGCTACTGTTGTTAAGATTGTGTCAGCTTGGCTGGGCCATGGTGCTCCATGGTTTCGCGGTGATGATGTGGCAGTCGTATAACGCTGTGATACTACTTCCATGATGAGATTTGATATATCATAATGACCTCCATGATGGGATCTGCTGTGAGTAGCCAATTAACTGTAAAGGAGTTTCCTTGGGAGTGTGGCCTGCATCAGATATAAGTGGACTTTCTGGCAAGGCTCATGGGCTTTTGCTCACTCTCGATTTTGCTGATGGTTCCTGTTCATCTGCAATCCCGTTCTTGGGACTTGAGCTAGCAGTTTATCTGCTGTCTCGCCTGCTGACCTTGAGATTCATCATGTCTTTGTAACCTGAGAACAAAAGCCCTTCTGTCTGGCCAACCATTCTTGTGTTCACCAGACCCTGTAGCTATATGAATCAAGAGAAGCCTCTAGACTGAGCCACAGACTCAATCATGTGAGCATTTCCTTGACATAAATCTCTATGTATGTATGTTTATATGCTTTACTGGTTTTGTTTCTCTAGAGAATCCAGCCTAAGACATACACTAAAAAAGATCAAGTGAAATACAGAAATCAGTGCTCATTGCAGTACTATTAACAATAGGCAAATGTGGAAACAACCTAAAGGCCTTTCAAAAGATGAAGGCACACACAAAAAAATGTTACATACGTACAATGGGAAACTACTCAGCCAGAAAGAAATACGAAATCTTTATACATGGCACGGCACTTGGCTGGCTTGGCATACATGGCACAACATGAATGGAAATTAAAGACATTATTCTGAGTGAAATAAGTGAATCACAAAAGGACAAATATTGTATGATGTCGTTTATATAAGATGATGAGAACAGGCAAATGTATGGAGATCAAAGTTTCTTAGTGGTTACCAGAGCAAAGGGGGGAGAGGACTTACTAATGGGACACTGAGTTTCAGTTCACAATGGTAGAAATATTGCATTGATAAAGGATAGGGATGCACAGTCAATTAATGTAATTGTTGTCAATAAATTGTACACCTGTAAAAAGTTGAATTGTCAAAAGTTGTGTGATAGGTATAACAGCAAAAGCAAAAACAAGCAGCTGCAGAGCCTGCTTATGCACAACCACACACCTCAGCAAAGTTGGTTTCTTGGGTCGGAGGCTGAAGGCCATGATTTCGTGGGACACTGCATTTAACTAGCCTAATATTGTGCTTAGTACCTCTGTTCTATCTCCTAGTCGTTGTGTAACACCTAGGGTCTTAAAATCTTGCAGGTAGCCATTCAAGATATAATACTTTCTCATTATTTGCCTGGAACAGCAGAGGAAGGAGAGTTAGAAAACAGAAGAGGAAAAAGATTGTATGTCTGGTTGCATTGGTGATCAAACGCCTCCTTTTCCACGAGACCAGAAGAATTGGATGGTGCACAGCTACCATTACGTTAAACATTTTGCTCTAAGAATCAGGATCAAAAGGAGACGGGGGAGGATGTAAAATAAATTTCAAATTCGAATGAAATCCAGACTTTCTGTGACCATTGAGGCTGGATAAACTTCTAAAACTACTGCCCTGATAAAATTTTTAAACCAAAAATATCCCCTGAAGTTTTTTGAAAACCAAACAATAGTAGTTTAACTAGTAAAGAATGTCTGCCTTGAGGATTTTGAACTTTTGATAAATACCTGTATGAGATTAAATTGACAACAGCAACTTGAAAGATAGGAAACTAAGGGAGCAGCAAGTTTATGCTAATTGGGGGAAGAACTCAGAAAACAATAAGGATGCTTCCACAATTTGAAAAATATAATGTCACTGAATTATACATGTCAAAATTGTTGAATTGACATATGTTGAGGTGAATTGATGTATATTCCCAACAACATAAATTATTTTCAAAAAAATAAAATAAATAGACAAACCAATGATCAAGTTGTTGTTGCTTTTAGGTGCCACCACATCAGCCCCAACTCATAGTGACCTCATGTACAAGAAAATGAAACACTGCCCAGTACTCTGCCATCCTAACAATCTTTGCTATGTTTGAGCCCATTGTTGCAGCTACTGTGTCAATTCATCTCACTGAGGGTTTTCCTCCTCTTTTTCTGCTGAATTTCTACTTTGCCAAACATGATATCCTTCTCCAGGGAATGATTCCTCCTGATAACATATCCACAAGCTTGCTTCTGAGGATGATTCTGGCTTTACTTCCTCCCAGACAGATTTGTTCATTCTTCTGACAGCACATGGTATATTCAACATTCTTCACCAATACCATGATTCAAAGATACCAATTCTTCCTGAGTCTTCCTTATTCATTATCCAGCTTTTGCATGCATATAAGGTGACTGAAACACCATGACATGCGTTAGGTGCACCTTAGTCCGCAGAGTGACGTGTTTTGTTTTTAGCACTTTAAAGAGGTCTTTTGCAGCAGATTTGCCCAATGCAGTACACTCTTTGATCTCTTCTTAATTGCTGTTTCCATAGGTGTTAATTGTAGATCCACAGAAATCCTTGACAACTTCCAACTTTTCTCCATTCATCATAATGTTGCTTAAAGTTGTGAGGGTATTTGTTTTCTTTTTGTTGAGGTACAATCCATACTAAAGGATGTAGTCTTTGATCTTCACCAGCAAGTAAGCCAAATCCCCTTTACTTTCAGCAAGCAAGGTTTCATTCCTTGCATGTTGCAGGTTGTTAATGAGTCTTCTTCCAATCCTAAAGCCCCATTCTGCAGATAGTCCAGTTTCTCAGTTCATTTGCTCAGTAAACAAATTAAATGAACATGGTGAAGGATACAATCCTGACATGTCTATCTTAATTTTAAACTACACAGTATCCCCTTGTTCTGTTTGAATGACTGTCTCCTGGCCTATATGTAAGTTCCATATGAGCATAATGAAGTGTTCTGGAATTCCTATTCTTCTCAATGTTATCCATAATTTGTTATGATTCAAACAGTAGTATTCCTTCACATAGTCAATAAAAATAGGCAACCATCTTTCTAGTAGTCTCTGCTTTCAGCAAAGACTTATCTGACATCAGCTATGATATCCTTTGTTCATATCTACTTATGAATCTGGCTTGAATTTCTAGTAGTTCTGTATCAATGTGCTACTACAACCAATTTTTGAATAATCATCCACAAAATTTTACTTTGAAAATAATGATATTGTTTGATAAATTCTGTATTTTGTTGGAATGCAGAAGGACTAAGAAGCTTTAGAAAATAAGTGGTCAATCACAACCATCATAAATTAAAAAAAAAATCTTATCAATGTGGTCCTATGAAAACTGAAGAAGAAACCCTGTATTCTAGTCTTGGCTCTACCAAGAACTCACTTTGGGCTAATCATTTCTCTCTCGGGTCCCAAGTTTCTTATCAGTAAAATGAGCTTGAGGTGGGGCTAAGAGGGCAGACTAGGCACATATCTCTTCAGTTCCCTCTGAGAGCTAATCCCTAGAATAATAAGTAAACAGAACAGTGCAGACATTCTGGGAGCCCCAGGATCTGGAGTAGGGTTGAGAGATTGGACTAAGTGACAGGAAACGGGAAACTACCTCTGTCAGAAGCAAGTCAGTGGCACACTGACTCCTGCTTCTCCTGACACGCCTTTTGAGTGGGCTACAGGTACAGATGTCTTGTTTGTTATTGGGGAGTTGCGGACTAGGTCTGCTGAGCCTGTGAGTCTGGCATGCTCATGCACTAAAGTGCAGTGCTTAAGTGAACAACATATACTGCAGCAAAGAGACTGTGCTTGGGAAGCCACATCTTGAAAGCTCGGCTGCCAATTGAAGGCACAAGAGCCCCTCTATCCCCTCTTCTCTAGGCTGTGCCATAGATTCTGCTGATCAACTGAAGGAAGGGTGGCTCAAGTGGGACATCATTTTAGTCAGCTGAGAGACAGAGTCAGCCACTCTTGAGGTCTCAGGGGGGCTAATGTTCATGCTTAGCAACAATGTCTGTCTGTAAAATGCTTCTACAGTAGGAAAACTGGTTTTGAGATGGTTCTATTTAAGATAGGAATTGTGGTGGCACCTAGCAGCCAAGGGAAGCAGTATCCTAACCCTCCTCTTCTTTGAATCATGTCATAGTGTCTGGGGACGGCCTATAAGTTGCTGTCAGTGTCACCTGGGAGGTGGGGCCTGCCACCCTTGAGGGCCCAGCTGCTCTTGGTGGCTGCTGGATAGTGCCTCTCTCACCAGTAAGGCAGCTTTTAAAACAAGACCAGTGGGAGAAAGCAGCAGTGACTGGTGGCTGAAAAAAAAAACTCTTTGTTTAGAAAAACAGTATTAGTTTTACACTTAAGGAAGTAGTGCAGGACACAGCAGCCAAAGTCCCACTCAGTTAGGAAAGTCACAAAGCTCAATCGAAGCTAAAATATTAGAAGTAGAGAACCAGAGATCTTAATATGAAAACTATGACATCATCACACTATAAAGAGGGATATATTACAGCAGTTAGAACCCTTTCAGGTGGAGAAGAAATTAAGGAGATATACAGTAGGTAAAGATTGGTTTAAATTTAGAATAGTAAGGGGAAATCAAAGAGGTAACCTCAAAGCAAACTAACAATGCTATGTATTAAAACAAGAAATATAATTCAGGAGCCTAAACAAACACAAAACCAACACTGAAGAAATGAAAAGTAAACCCACAAAGAAAAAAGGCCCAGAACAGAATATTAAGAGAAACAAGGAAAACATCAACAACACAAAAATAAAGGCATCAAGATGACAGCACTGAAAACATACCTATCAATAATTACATTGAATGTTAATGGACTAAATACTCTAATAAAGAAGCAGAGAGTGACAGCCTGGATCAAAAGACACAATCTGTCTATATGATACTCACAAAAAACACACCTGAGACTCACATATACGAACAAACTGAAAAATTGAAGGATAGAAGAACATGTACTAAGCTGACAACACATAAAGAAGAGCAGGAGTGGCAACACTAATTTCACATAAAGTAGACTTTAATGTAAGGTCCACCATAGTGGACGAGGATGGTCACTATTTATTACTGAAAGGTTCAATACATAAGCAAGATATAACAATATTAAATATTGATGTACCCAATACCAGAGCATTTAAATATATAGAACAAATGCTGACAACATTGAAAAATAAGATAGATCACTTCACAACAGATATAGGAGACTTCAACACTCCACTTTCAGTAATGGGCAGATCATCTAGACAAAAGCTCAGTAAAGATATAGAAGGTCTTGTCACCACAATCAATCAACTAGACCTAACGGACATATGCAGAACTTTTTACCCAGCAATAGATAAGTACACATTCTTTTCCAATGCGCATGGAACATTCTCCGAAATAGAGAACGTTTTAGGACATAAAGCAAGTCTTAACAAAATCCAACCCTTATTGCAAAACGTCTTCTCAGACCATAAAGCCATAAAAGTCAAAATTAATAGCAGCAAAAACATAGGTAGAAATATGAACTCATGGAAACTGAACAACACCTTGCTCAAAAATTCACAGGTTATAGGAGAAATCAAAGACGCAATAAGGGAACGTATGGAATCAAATGAGAATGAAAACAGAACCTACCAGAAACTATGAGATACAGTAAAAGCAACACTCAGAGGTCAATTTATCTCTACACATGCACACACCTGGAAAGACAAAAGGGCTTCAGACAAAGAATTAACCCTACAACTTGAACAAGTAGAAATGAGCAACAAAGGAACATTTCAGGCACCAGAAGAAAACAGATAATAAAGATTAGAGCAGAACTAAATAAATTAGAGAATAGAAGAACAACTGAAATAATTAGCAACACCAAAAGCTAGTTATTTGAAAAGATCAACAAAATTCATAAACCATTGGTTAAACTTACCAAGAAACAAATAACCTGAATAAGAAATGAGATGGGATATGTCACAACAGAGCCAATCAAAATCAAAAGTATCATAACAGATACTATGATACACTGTACACTAACAGATTTGAAAACTTAGAGGAAATGGACAAATTTCTAGATTCACATAACTCATCAAAATTATCACAAGGAGAAGTAGAACAACTTAATAAATGCATCATGAAAGAAGAGACTGAAAAAGTAGTCAAAGAACTACCAACCAAAAAGGTTCTGGCCCAGAAGACTTCACTGGAGAATTCTACAAAGCTTTTAAAGGAGTTAATTCCAATATTACTGAGGCTATTTCACAGCATAGAAAAAGGACAGAATACTCCTAAACTCATTCTATGAAGCCAGCATAACCCTGATGCCAAACCCAGGGAAAAATCCCCCCCCCAAAAAGAAAATTACAGACCAATATCACCCATGAACCTACATGCAAAATCTTCAACAAAATCCTAGCAGACAGAATTCAACAACAGATCACAAAAATAATTCATCATGACTAAGTTGGATTAATACCAGGGATGCAAATCTGGTTCAACATCAGAAAAAAAAATTAATGTGATCAACTACATAAATAGTGCAAGGGATAAGAATCACCTGATTCTGTCAATTGATGTAGAAAAGGCATTTGGCAAAGTCCAACACCCATTTATGCTAAAAACTCCCAGCAAAATAGGAGTAGAGGCACAATTCCTCAATGCAGTAAGGGGTATCTATGCAAAGCCAACTGTGTACATCATCCTGAATGGAGAGAGACTGAAAGAATTCCCTCTGAGAATGAGAACTAGACAAGGATGCCCACTCTCACCACTTCTACTCAACATCGTAGTAGAGATTCTAGCTAGAGTAATCAGACAAGACAAAGAAATAAGGGGCATCCACATCAACAAAGATGAAGTAAAAATCTCCCTATTTCCTGATGATACGACTATATGCACAAAGAATCCTGGAAAATTCATAAGTAATCCACTGAAACTAATAGAAGAGTTCAGCAAAGTATCAAGATACAAGATAAATACAGGTAAATTGGTAGGATTCCTTTACATCAACAAAGAGAACTTTAAAGAGGAAATCACCAAATCAATACCATTTACTAGAGCCCCCAAGAAGATAAATAACTAGGAATCAATCTAAACAGTGAAATAAGAGACTTATACAGAGAGAATTACTAGACCTTACTGCAAGAAACCAGAAGAGACTTCTGTAAGTGGAGAAATCTACCCTGTTCTCGGGTACGAAGACTTAACATTGTGAAAATGCCTATTTTACCCAAAGTGATCTACATATAAACACAATCCTAATATAAATTCCAGCGTCATTTTTTAATGAGATGGAAGAAATGAATCACCAACTTTGCAAGAGGAAGAAACCGTGGATAAGCAAAGCACTACTGAGGAAGAGGAACACAGTGGGAGGACTCACACTACCGGACCTTAGAATGTATTACTCTGCCACAGTTATCAAAACAGCCTGGTACTAGTACAAAAAGAGACATATAGACCAATGGAACAGAACTGAGACCCAGAAATATCACCATCGTCTTATGAATAGTTGACATTTGACAAAGGTCCAAAGATTGTAAATGGGGGTAAAAACAGTCTCTTTAACAAAGGATGTTGACAAATTAGGATATCCAGCTGATATCCAAAAACTGAAACAAGACCCTTATCTCAAGAACAACTCTTACCTTACACAAAATCTAACTCAAAATGGATCAAAGATCTAAATATCAAACTTGAAACTATAAAGTTCATGCAAGAAAACATAGAGTCAACAATGCAAGTTCTAATACATGGCTTAAAGAGACTTCAAAATCTGACATAGCACGGAAACCAGAATGGAAAATAGATACATGGGGACTACTACGAATCAAGCACTTTTGCTCATCCAAAGACTTTAGCAAGAGAGTTAAAAGACTGCCTACAGAACGGAAAAAATATTTAGCAACTGCATGTTGGACCAACATCTGATTTCCATAAGCTACAAGGTACTGCAAAGTACCTACAAGAAAAAGGTAAATAACCCAATTAAGAAATGGACAAAGGATATGGGCACACACTTCACCAAAGAGGACATCCAGGTAGCCAAAAGACACATGAGGAAATGCTCACGATCATTACCTATTATAGAAATAGAAATCAAAACTACAATGAGGTATCATCTCACCCCAACAAGTCTTGCCACAAACCAAAGAACACAAAACAGCAAATGCTGGAGAGGCTGTGGAGAGATTGGAACTCTATTACACTGCTGATGGGATTACAAAATGGTACAACCTCTTTGGAAAGCAATTTGGTGCTTCCTTAAAAAGCTGTAAATAGAAATACCATTTGATCTAGTAATCCCACTGCTTAGAATATATCCTACAGAAACAAATGCTGTCACATGAACAGACACATGTACATAAATGTTTACTGAAACACTGTCCAAGATAGCAAAAGAAAGACTGAACCTAGATGCCCATTAACAGATGAGTGGATAAACTATGGTACATGTATGCTCAATGGAACACTATTGGATGATAAAGAGCAATGATGATTTTAAGAAGCTTCTCATAACCTGGTTTCAGCTGTAAGACATTATGCTGAGTGAAACTTGTCAGTAGCAAAGGACAAATATTGCATGAGATCCCAATTATAAGGATATAAAAATAGACTTGTGCACAGAAGAAAAGACTCCCTGATGGCTACAAGAGTGGAGAGGGTTGGTTACAGATTAGTCGACAGAAATTTGGTTAGGCGAAAGCAGTTAAGGCACACAGTACAACAAATCAACTTAAATGGACTTCACCATAGACTGAAAGGCTTTCTAAATGCAATCCAGGGTTTCAAAGGATAGAGTAGCAGGGATAGATGTCTAGGGACCATGTATTCAGGGAACATCAAGGCCAATTGGCATAACTAGCCTACTGCTAAGAGAGTCTTCTGAAGCTCATGTTGGTGAGTGGTGTCTAGGGCCTTAAAAGCTAGCAAGCTGCCATCTGAAGTATACCAAATGATCCCAACTTACCTAGAGCAGATGATCACTGAGAATAACAATGACACGTGGTCAAAACAGCCCAGGAGACTGAAGGACCCCCTATGAATGGGCAACTGTATCAACACGAGACCAGAAGAACCAGATGGTGCCCAGCCACTACCAATGACAGCCGTGACAGTTGACACAATGTAGAGTCCCTGAGGCAACATGAGAGAAAGAAGTGTGCAGCTCAAGAACTGTATTAAAAGGCTTGAACTGATGGTCCAACTGCCTGGAGGATCCTCTGGGAACATGGCCTTTAGATGTGCTGCTGTCCCTGATCAGAAACCAGAAATGAGGTCAACTCCTCAGGCAACAATAGACTAGACTTGGGGACACACTGTGACCATATGATGTGCGTATTTTATGACTCTATGCATTTATAGGAGGCTGTCCTACTGGTCTCTTTCTAGATGCCAGAGAAGAGTACGGGCCGGGTGACAGATGCTTGTTAAGAGGTTACTAGATATCCAGAGTGAAAGGGAGTAGTGTGCATTCAGCAGGTGGTGAGAGCAGAGGGAGCTGCAAATCTGTGAGCATGAAAAACTGATTTGAATTATATACTTTCATTTAATCACAATAAAAAGAAAAAGAAAAAAAAGAGAAACACTAAGGCTCATGTAAAAGAAAAAAAGAGCTTAAAAATCTCGTTTCTTTTCAGCTCTAACTTTCTAATATTCTAAATTTGAGCCTCAGTTAGGAAAGACTGATTGAAAACCATCAGGAGTGGCTCGGAAGAAAAATCTGGCAGTCTTCTTTTGAAAAATCAGCCATTGACAACCGTATCTAGTACAGTTTTACTGCGACACATAGGGTCATCATGAATCAGAACTCACTCAGTAGCAACCGGCTGAGGACAGTGAGGGTACCCCATGTATGTATTTTTGGATTGTCAGGGTATTTACATTTGATTTGTCTTTCCTGTTGTCCACATGGTAAAGCTGGGCACAGTGGACAGGGAGGCAGTCCAACTGCTGGTTGAACAGCCACCTTTAATGGCTAGTTTTATGACCACAGCTAAGTCCCACAATTTTATTGTTAAGCATGTTGTGGGCCAGGTTCATATCTGCTCCAAGGGATTTCACTCTGAGACCAATAACTTCTTCAGGCATGATCTTCTCATGGCACATGGTAGATGACAGTCACGCAACCGAGTAAGCTAAACCACACAGAAGCTAACATCATGTTGACCAAGGTAAATGACATGGTCAAACCCAAGTCAATGAATCAGGCAGGTGTGTGGTGCTTTCTCTACTGGGAGACACTATAAAGTTTCTAGGCAGAGTCAATAAAATAACATATTTCAGGGAAGTAGTGAAGAAGAATAAAAAAATAACATATTCCAGGGAGGTAGTGAAAAAGTGAGAGCAATCTAAAGTTGATGAAAATTCAACTTTAATATCTTTTTATAATGAAAAAAAAAATCAGCCCATGTTCATTTTAAGCATTTGGAAAACATAGAAAAGCAAACCTTGAAACTAGAACTCCTAACATCCAAAAATAGTCATTCTTAATGTTTGAAAATATTCTTTAACTTCATTGTTAGAGCAACCCTCATAAACCAGCAATCCTTCCCCGGCCTGCGTGCTGGCTTGAAATTATTTTCTGCAGGCCTCAAAAATCAAGGCACACTTACTAGAAGTAGAAAGGAGAAAGCCTCTATATTCAGTGACTGAAACAATTTAAATCTCTGGAAAGCTGGAACAACCAGCTACACAAAACTGAGAAAATGTTAAACATTCTATTTAGGTGAAGGAGAAAGAACAGTACAAGATGGAAAAAATAAAAACTAAACACTTCATGCGAGAAAGATCTGAACGTTCCAATTTATCATAAACAAAACAGGAGCCCATCCACAAGGGTGCTTCAACACATGTATCTGAGCTAAGAGTGAAACGTGTGTGTGTTATATGCTTACCTCTGTGTATGTGTGTGTTCGTTCTTTTAAACTCAGAACACATTTTTGGAAAGCTAGCCAAGAAAATCCTGATGTGATTATCTCAAAGGGGAGGAAGACTGTGGAAAAGGCTTTTAAGTTTTCCTTTACACCCTTCCATGTACCTGTTTTTGTTTTTTTTTTAACCATGAATGTATATTATTTTTATATTGAAAACATCATTTACAATGAAAGAAAATGTGTCAGAAGTGATAGGAATACTCTTGGGTTTGGATAAGGCCATATACAGTTTGGGGCATACTGTTTTTTAATTATCTTTATCAGAATAACAAAATATGACAGTGTAAGAGAAAGCTCAGAATATATCTTTATAGTTGTAGTCATGGCATGCACACAGTTCTGTAACTATGTTCTGGTTTATATAGCAGTCAAACACATTGGCTCTAGAATTACACTGTCGCAAATCTAGCTGTGTGATCATGGGTGAGTTGTTCACCCTCTCTGGGCCTCTTTCACCACTTTGAAAATGGGAATAAAAATGTTATTTGCTTTGTAGGGTTACTATAAAGATTCAGGAGATAATCACTGTAATAGGCTTTGAGCAATCTGGCATATAGTCAGGGCTCTCTTTAAACGTTGGCATTAGCAGTTCCCCAAATTGCTAAATAGTGTTTATGAATAATGCATATTTCACAACCTGGAAATGTCATAATTTAATTAACCATTCTCTTATTGATGGACATAGAGGATGGAGAAAGAGACACATGATATATATATATATATATATATATATATATTAAGTACATAAATGTGTGTGTATGTATATATAAACATGTAGGAGTCTTGCTAACCAAAATATGGGCAATTTGAACCCACCAGCTACTCCATGGTAGAAAGATGTGGCAGTCTTCTGGAAATCCTGTGGAGAATTCTACTATGTCCTATAGGAAAGCTTAAGAATCAACTAAACAGCAATATACGTGTGTGTATGCATGTGTGTGTGTGTGTGTATGCGCGGCTGTGAAGATGCTGTAAACAATTATGTCTCAAACTTTAATGTATGTATGAAAGTCCAGTTAAGAAGCCCTAGTGGTGCAATGGAAGACCTGGTGAGTAGTGATAAGAGCTACAGCTGCTAACTGAAAGGTCGGCAGTTCAAAGCCACAAGGTGCTCTCTGGGACCTCTATGGGCAGTTTTATCTGTCCTATAGGACTGCTATGGTTCAGAATCAACTTGACAGCAGCAGGTTTGTTTTTATGTTTGCTTTAGTGGTATGATGGTTAAATACTCATCTGCTAAATGAAACATTGGTGATGCGGTGGCTCTGTGGAAGAGTGATTCTGTGGAAGAAACGACCTGGCAATCTGCCCTCATAAAGATTACAGCCTGGAAAGTCCCATGGGGCAGTTCTGTTCTGTTATGTAAGGTTTCTGTGAGTTGGAAGTGACTCAGTGGTTCAGAACCACAACAGGATGAGGCCTGAAAGTCTGCATTTCTAATAAGCTTCCAGATAATGCTCATGCTGTTGGTCCACAGACCGTACTTTGAGTCGCAGCAAGCTATAAACACCTAATGAACAGGAAGAAGAGGATAAAGAGTTGCTGGTGAAATAATGGGTAATTTTCCTGGATGAGATAAAATGCTTGACACTTAAAAACCTTCACATACTTGGAAGACTGTCACAAGAAGAAGTCTGATTCCTTGCAACTTCAGAATTCAGACTAATCGGTTAGAAACTTTGAGGAGGCAAAATTCCTGTCAAAAAATGGAAGAATTTTCTTACAGGTATCATTTATCACCATAGTTCTAGACATCTGTGAACTTTTATCGTTGGCTCAGTCATTTACCACGGTGACAGAGCTGACACACTTAAGCAAAGCTAAGGGAATTGCTAGGATTGAATGTCCCCAATATGTAGCAGCAGCTTGAAGGCAATCTTCCAAGAAAGCACGTCAGGAGGAAACAAGCCTTCTGAATGTTGTCAAGAGGGAGCCCTGGAAACTTCTGTGATAGATACTCTTCCTGCCCCCCTGGGATCTTACTGGGCCCTCTTCTTCTCTAAGGGGGTGTAAAGACTACAGACCTTGTGTTGCGGATGGACTGCTCTGTCTCTCCTGAGTTCCTTACGGTGCCAGATTCTGAAAATTTTCCGGGAGTTGCATACTTTCTAACTTCAGTTTCCTGGCTCTTGGTTCTCCTGTGAACTTGCAGCTTAAAGACTGCCAAGGCAGCAGACTTCAGTGACAGATTTTTGCGCACCACGTGGCCAGAAAGGATCTGGGCATGTCCTTCAATGGGATGTAGTATCCTGTCCTCCCGCTGGCACAAGTCAGTGTCACCTAAGTTCTCTGCTCATCTTAAGTGGCGGGCCTGGCTTTCCACCACTGCGTGAGAACAGCTGTGGATCTGTGGGAGAAGAAGAGCAGCAGATTTCCTGCCCCAGTTCTGCTTGGAAACTGAGCTTTACCAGGGTCCTGAAGAGATTTCTGAAGGGCAAAGGGAAGAAGAGAGCCAAATAGTGGGTATGTAGGGTGGATTCAAATGAAGCCCACTGCACTGAGTTGATTTCAACTCACAGCAAACTTATAGGACAGGTATAACAATCCCATAGGATTTCCAAGCAGCAGCTGGTGGATTTGGACTGCTGAGTTTTTGGTTAGCAGCCACTTTCTTAACCACTGTACCACCAGGACTCCAGTGAGGCTTCAAGGACATCCCAGTCTCTGAGTGGAGCAGTGCTCATGCAGTCAACAGGTGAGACAGTCTATAGTTGAGAGGTTAGGCTGTGCAGGGGACGGGAGATGGTGGTCATAGGAGAGACCCTCTCACCAGTGGTACACCGCAGCAGGATTACTTTTGTCCTGAGGGACAGCTGTCTCTCTGATACTTGAACAGCCTCGATTCTTCTCAGCCTACAGTAGAGCCAACCAGCAGAACACTTTCCATACCTGTTGGCAACTCTTTGCTAGAAGGGAAACTGAAATTTGGAAAGGTAACACTTGGCACAATGGTACGTGGCTAGTGAGATGCAGAATTAGAGCTCAAAATGATTGCTCTTTTGTGGTGTTATAAAAGGTACTGACAAAAAGACAATATGAGAAAAGAAAAAGACTATATTACTAGTGGTTTCCTCATTCCAAAAACTATTGTGAATGAAAGAGAAAATAGCAAACTAGAAGCACTCATATACAACTCTGCTTTGCCCCTGGGATTGGATTCGTATGCCTATCTTCTGACTGGGTGGTGAGCCTTTGAGGGCAGGCTCTGCCCCCCGTCTGTCTTATACATACAGTGCCAAGCCACACACAGAGTTTGTTCTCAATAAACATGAGTTGATCAAGTTTCTGGATGACAGGGAAGAGCAAGGTAGGGCAAGAAGGAGCTGGAGAAGAAGAATTTGATATTTTCCAACACTGTCAGGCATATGGTGAATGCCTACCCCTCATAACTGTAGAGTGACCCACCAGGTGGGTCTTCCTTTTCATTACTATGTGAAAAATGATTGCCATTTTTCTCAATGTCAAAGCATAGTGACATTAAGCTGAAAGTATTTCTTAAGAACCTACTATTCCTCCCGGTGGTCAATAATATCAGAATGTACCTAATCCTCAGCTCAATGCTAGTCACCTTGAGAAAACCTATCTCCTTGGAACAGAGTATGTGTCTGATGAGTATTTGTCTGATGAATGAATGTGAGGGATGAAGAAAAAAGGGGGGGCATAACACGCAAACTTTATATTCAGTTTATTTCCAGAAGGGTATGGAGAAAAGAATAAAGAAAGAAGAGTGATCCCCAACTGATTAACACTGAATTCAGTGTTAATTGAAGAAATTGAGCTGAGCCAGGAATTGAGTGGCTAGGTGACACTCTGGCTTGAATGTTGGTGGAGGACACATGCTTTTGGTGGAAGGACCTTTTCAGCACCCCATCAGATGTTACCCCTTGTTAAATACTGAGTTCTTTCTCCAGCTGTTGTTGGCCACATACTGTCCTTCCTCCTTCTGATTATCTTACAAATACTCTTATTAGAAAATTATGTGCTCAGATGGTCCCAATCCACCTGGACCAGATTTAAATGGTGGACACTGAAGACAGGGGAAAAATATGAGCTCACCAGATGGAAGGGATTTCATGAGCCACAGTTGGCTTCAATATGGGACCAGAATAACTAGATGGTGCCCAACTACCACTACAGCCTGGATGGGATACAAGGAATGAAGCCCAGGACACAGCAGGTGATGGAGCAGAGGACAGAGCTAGAATTCTACCAAAAGACCACACTTGATGGTCCTTCTGAATGCAGGGTCCCCTGTGAGCATGGCCCGTGGACTCTCTAACCCTAAACTGCATCCAGCACTGGGACCAGCTTCCCAGACAAAGACTGAACTGGACTATATAAAACATAGAGTGAGACTGGAGATGAACAAACCCTTGAGCATGTACACGGGGTTGTCTGAGAGATTCTTCACTGGAGCTGAGATGACTGGGTGAGGAAGGCCAGACCTTGGTCAAAAGATCGTGGGAAGTTCTGGACAAAAGAGGAACCATGCTGCCATGGGGCAGGCGTTGGGAGTGGGGGGCCAGAATAGAATAGCAATGAAAGTTCTGGGTGTTTTATGGCAACATGATATGAATCATAAACTTGTTCTTAATTTACAATAAAATATATTTTAAAAAAATTAAAAAAGGAAAAGTAGATGTTTAATTGGAAAAAAGTACAGAGGATATAAGAACACTATTTTCACATGCCCATCTAACTACATTGAGTGGGAATGACATGCTGCATAATTTTCAACTTGGATCAAAAAAGCTATAGAAGCAAAATCAAACTCTGTTGAGAATGGGGAGGAAGATGGAAATCACCCTGATCTTCCCACTGTTCACCCAGGATTTTCTTTGTAAAATGTTTCACTTCTGCTCCCTTCGAGTCTTGAATGTATAGCTGGAAATCTCTTCTTTTTTAATTTGTTTTACTTTTATTATGGTAAATACAAATGACAAAACATTTGTCATTGTAACCAATGTATATACATTTGCCATACATGTACAAATTGGTGACCTTAATTACACTCTCACGTGGTACAGCTATCACCACTATCCATTTTCAACTGTTTTTCATCACCCGTAACAGAAACTCAGTCACCTTAAGGCATAATTCTTCAATTCTTCCTTTTATAAACCCATGGTAACCACTAATGAACTTTGATCTCTATGCATTTTCCTGCTTTAGAAATTTCATATAAGTGGGATCATATGCCATTTTCTTTTTGTGTCTAGCTTATTTCACTCAGAATAATGTTTTCAAGGCTCATCATGCAGTATCATATGTCAGTAGTCTATTTCTTTTTATGACCAAATAATACTTCATTGTATGGACAATAACACACTGTGTTTATCCATTCATGCATTGATGGACATTTGAGTTGCTTCCCTTTTTTGGCTATTGTAAAAAATACTGCAGTAAACATTGGTATACAAGTATCTGTTTGAGTACCTACTTAGAATCCTTCTGGGTATACACCTAACAGGAGAACTGCTTGGTTGTACAGTAACTCTATGTTTAACTCCATGAGTAAAAAGCAGGACTGCCTTTTATTATGTCTGTTCCCCTAAATCACACATACATTATTTTTATAGTATACTTTTGTTTTTTAATAGAAAGTTTACAAAGCCTTTTGATTCATGTGACTGCAATGTCGTTGCTAGGTTCTATTGCGTCAATTCTTTTTTTCTTCCTCTCTTTTTTTAATTTATTTAATATGACTGAGTGAAAATGTACATTCCCATACACACTCACATGCCCACCTATATGCAGCTTCTGCCTCATGGCAACACTATGTACAACAAAACAAAACACTGCCTGGTCCTGTGTCATACCCACAATTGTTGTTGTGCTTCGGCCTATTGTTGTAGCTGCTGCAATGGTAGAGTTTAAAACAGTATCAACACATCTTTGAGAAACTGACATTGATAGGTGCTACTGAGTTGATTTTTGACTCAACACAACCCTATGTGACAAAGCAAAACTTCTCCATAGGGTTTTCTTGGCTGTGATCCTTATGGAAATAGATTGCCAGATCTTTTTCTTGTAGAGCTGCTACGTGGGTTGGAAACATCAAACTTTCAGTTAAGCAGCTGGGCACTTAACAATTTAGCCACCAGGATTCTCTTAAAAGAACAGAGTTCATGAAAGGAGAGATTGGTTCCCTTATGTGCATGCTTGGCTTGGTCTCTGACATCTTCCTGAGCTGGACCCAGGTGGTGAAGGGAAGAACCAAACAGTGGTTTGGCAATGATCTAGAAATTGGCTGGTCTTCAGGCCTGAGGAAAGGGGTGTGTGTCCAAGCATTAGGCAACAGAAAGCTGATGAAGCAGAACAGTAAAAAGAAGTCTACCTGAATAGAAACAAACCCCAGTCACCCAGGGTTGGAAATAGATTAAATTTAATAGATAAGGTTTGTTAAGAATTTATGATGTTCCAGTCACTGTCCTGGCTGTGACTATGGTCTTTAGGTAGCAGCAGAATCACCCATGATGGACAGGTTTCAGCTGTGCTTCCAGACTAAGACAGACTAGGAAGAAAGACCCAGCAGTCTACTTCTGAAAAGAATTATCTGGGAAAAACCTTATGAATAGAGGCAGAACATTGTCAGATACAGTGCCAGAAAATGAGTCTCCCAGTTTGGAAGGCACTCAGAAGATGACTTGGGAAGAAGTGCCTTCTCAAAGCAGAGGTGACCTTAATACTGCGTATGGAGTAAAACCTTCAGGATCTTCATTTGTTGATGTGGCACAACTCAAAATGAGAAGAAACAGCTGCAAGCATCCATTAATAATTGGAATATGGAATGCACAAAGTATAAATCTAGGAAAATTGGAAATTGTCAAAAATGAAATGGAACACATAAACATGGATATCCTAGGCATTAATGAGCTGAAATGGACTGGTATTGGCCACTTTGCATCCAACAACATACAGTCTACTATGCTGTGAATGAAAACTTGAAGAGGAATGGTTCTGTGTTCATCACCAAAAAGAACACTTCAAAAGCTGACCTGAAGTACAGTACTGTCAGTGATAGGATAACATCCATATGCCTACAAGGAAGGCCAGTCAATATGACTATTATTCAAATTTATGCACCAACCACTGAGGCTAAAGACGAAGAAATTGAAGATTTTTACCAGCTTCGGCAGTCTGAAATTGAATGAACATGAAATAAAGATACATTGATAGTTACTGGTGACTGGAATGCAAAAGTTGGAAACAAAGAAGAAGGATTGTTAGTTAGAAAATATGGCCTTGGTGATAGAAATAATGCCGGAGATGGCAGGATAGAATTTTGCAAGACTAACAACTTCTTCATCACAAATACCTTTTACAACCAACATGAACGGTGACTGTACACATGGACCTCACCAGATGGAATACTAGGGGCCAAATGGACTACATCTGTGGAAAAAGATGACGGAAAAGCTCCATATCAGCAGTCAGAACAAGATCAGATGGACTGTGGCACAGATCATCAAATGCCTGTACGCAAGTTCAAATTGAAACCAAAGAAAATTAGAACAAGTCCACAAGAACCAAGGTATAACCTTAAGTATATCCTTCTTGAGTGTAAAGACCATCTGAAGCACCTGTTTTGTGTGCTGACCATTAATGACCGAAGACCAGATGAACTGTGGAATGACATCAAAGACATCACCCAGAGGAGAAGGTCATTACAAAGACAGAACGGAAAGAAAAGATCAAATTGAACGTCAGATGAGACTCTGACACTTGCTCTCAATTGTTGAATAGCTAAAGCTGAAGCAAGGGATGTCAAAGGAAAAGACCTATGCAGAAGAGTTCAAAAATCAACTCAGGAAGACACAGTAAAGTATTATAATGACATGTGCAAAGATCTGGAAATGGAAAACCAGAAAGATTCTGCATTTCTCAAGCTGAAAGAATTGAAGAAAACATTCAAGCTTTGAATTGCAACAGTGAGGGATTCTAAGGGAAAATATGAAATGACCCAGGGAGCACCAAGAGAAGATGGAAGGAAGGACTACACAGAGTCATCATACCAGAAAGAGCTGGTTGGTGGTCAGACATTTGAAGAGGTAGCATCTGATCAGAAACCAACAATAGTGAAAGAAGAAGTCAAAGCTATACTGAAGGCACTGTCAAAAAAACAGCCAAAAGCCAAGTGGCGTCAAGTAGGAAACAAGGTTCCCAGAATTGACGGGATATCAGTTGAGATATTTCAACAAACAGATGCAGTGCTAGAGGTGCTCACTTGTCTGTGCCAATAAATTGGGAGGACAGCTACCTTGCCAACTGACTGGTAGAGATCCATATTTATGTCTATTCCAAAGAAAGGGGATCTAACCAAATGCAGAAATTACTGAACAATGTTATTAATATCTTACACCAGTGAAATATTTTGCTGAAGATCGTTCAAAAATAACTGCAACATTATATTGACAAGGAACTGTCAGAAATTCAAGCTGGATTCAAAAGAGGATGTGGAATCAGGGATATCACTGTTGATGTGAGATGGATATTGGCTGAAAGCATAGAATACTGGAAAAACGTTTACCTGTGTTTCACTGACTAGGCAAAGGCATTCAACTGCATGGATCATACTAAATTATGGCTAACATTGAGGAGAATGGGAATCCCAGAACACTTAACTGTGCTCCTAAGGAATCTGTATATGGATCAAGAAGCAGTTGTGCAAACAGAACAAGTGAACACACATGATTTAAAGTTAGGAAAGGTGAGCATTGTGGTTTTATCCTTTCACCATACCCTCTCAATCTGTATGTTGAGCAAATAATCCAAGAAACTGGATTCTACAAAGAAGAATGAGACATCAGGATTGAAGGACAACAATCTTACTTGCTGGAAATGAAGCCTTGAAACACTGATGAAGATCAAGGACCACAGCCTTCAATGTGGATTGCAACTCAACATCAAGAAAACAAAAATCTTCAGAACTGGACCAGTAAGCAATATTGTCGTAAATGGAGAAAGGATTGAGATTATCAAAGATTTCATTTTACATGAGTCCACAATCAACACCCACGGAAGCAGCAGTCAAGAAAGCAAAAGATACATTGCACTGAGAAAATCTGCTGCAAAGGATCTCTTTAAAGTATTAAAAAGTAGAGATGTCACCTTGAATACCAAAGTGAGCCTGACCAAGCCACAGTATTTTCAAAAAGTTAGACGATGAACAAAGAAGACAGAAAAATTGATGCCTTTTAATTGCGGTATTGGAGAAGAATGTCGAATGTGCCAGGAACCACCAAAAGAACAAACAGATCTATTCTGGAAGAAATAAAACCAGAGTGTTCCTTGGAAGCAAAGACGGCAAGACTGTGTCTTATATAAGTGGGACATGTTGTCAGGAAAGATCAGACCCTAGAGAAGGCCATCATGTTTTGTAGAGTGGAGGGTCAATGAGAAAGAGGAAGATCCTCAACAAGGTAGACTGACACAGTGACCACAACGATGGGCTCAGTCGTAAAAACACTTGTGGATACGGCACGAGACTAGGCAGTGTTTCATTCTGCTGTGTATAGGATCACTATGAGTCAGAACTAACTTGACAGTGCGCAACAACAACAGCCACTGTGCTAAGTGTTTTGTCATAGTTGATCTTATTTATTTTAATAATTCTGTGCTATATTAGAATTACTAGTTTAGGGGCAGAGTCAAGATGGCCGACTAAGCACACGTCTCCTTATATACCTCTGGAAACCAAGACCTGAACTGACAATCAAACAGAGCCTTCTGATCACCTAATCAGCCTCAGGACACAGCACAGAGCTGTTAATTGGGACTTCATACCACTCAGCGAAAAACCTCCTCTCTTTCGCTGACTCCTGCTCCTGGCTAGCCCCGGCTCTCATGGATGGAAGGTAAACGCACCAGTTTGACTTTTTCTTTCCTCTGTCTCGGCTGGCGGGCGGAGCTGGGTCTTGCCTGGTGGCTGGACTCAGACGCACGGCTGGGGGGATAGGCAGGCGAAATTCCCATATTCTGAGAGCCAGGCTCGGGACTCTGTTAATCTAGACACTTTCAGCGTTTTGTTTGGTAGCTGCCTCAGCGGGGTTTGTGCGGAGCTTCGTGGTCAGTGTGAAGGACGCCATGTTGGCACCGAGATTTTAGCGGGACCTCATTCTTAGCCTGGGAGCCAGCGCCTGCAAACGGGACAGCGCTTCTCCGGCAGAAAAGTGGTGATTTTGCACAGTGCTGCCTACGTTGGGGGCCCTGCAACAGAAGCACAGGAATCACTACCTCTACGCACCTTTAGTCCCTCTGTCTGCTGCCTGTGTGGAGGACGCCATCTTGGATACAGTGGCCGCAGCTGGACCTAATTCTTAGCTTGGGAACCAGAGTCTGCCCACAGGAGAGCATTTTGCTATCACAAAACCAGTACTCGACGCAGTGTTGGCTAAGGCTAGGCCCTGTCAGCAGAGGCCAACAGGGCAGTAGCATTGCTGTATTCTGAACTAGTCTGTTATCATCTGGGGTTGGATATAGTGGCGCTTACTTTGTCAGATGAGAAGAGGGACCTCTACACCTGTAAACCTAACTGACTTGTGAACTGGTCAGATACCTTTTGCTTTACATTTGAAGACAACCTAGAGAAACATTTGCAATCCATCCTCACAGTACCTCTTCCAGCCTCTATATACTCACATGGGACCCAAAAAGCAACAGACAATTGTGGCATACAAGCAATCACTCATGGCTTCAGAAGGCTCCCAAACAGAACAACCAAGGAGTTTTCCAGATGAAGAAACTTTTATGAAAGCATCAGGAAGTGAATACAAATTGATTATATACAGAGTCCTTCTAGACCTTATACAAAATGCAGCAGAACAAAATGAAAAATTAAGCAAGTTGTTCAATCTAATGGAACACCGGTACTCTGAAATCCAACAGATCAAGAAGAAAATCAAAGACATAGAAACTTCCATGCAAAGCCAAGAAAACAGAATGGAACAAATGGAAAAAAGAATTTCTGACTTGGAAGACAGAGCTACTGATGCCAGTGTCTATGAGCAGAAATCAGAAAAAAGAAACAGGAAAAATGAAGAAGCATTAAGAAGCATGTGGGACTCTATTAAGAGGAACAACCTTCGATTAATTGGAGTCCCTGAACAGGGTGAGACATCTGAGAACACAGAGAGTATTGTTGCTGAGCTGCTGAAAGAAAACTTCCCAGAAATCATGAAGGAAGAGAATATACACATCTCAGATGCATATTGTACGCCACCCAATATAGATCTCAAAAGAAAGACTCCAAGATATATTATAATCAAGCTTAACAAAATGAAACATAAGCAGCAACTCTTAAAGGCAGTAAGACTCAAGGCAAAGCTAACATTCAGAGGGAAACCCTGTAGGCTCTTGTCAGATTTCTCAGCAGAAACCATACTGGCACGGAGACAGTGGCACGACACATTCAAAGTCTTGAAGGAGAAGAACTTCCAACCAAGAATTATATATCCTGCAAAACTATCTTTCAAATACGAAAATGAAATTAAGACATTCCCAGATAAACAGAAACTCAGAGACTTTGTAAAAACCAAACCCAACTACAAGAAATACTGAAAGAAGTTCTTGGCTTTGGCTTAGAAGAACGAAACCACTAATTATATTTTAGAACGACACACTACTCAATACTCTACTCATTTAGGGAAGGCTCCAAAGTAAATCACAGCTTTGATTTGGAAAGAAGCAATCCAGTGATCATCATGAAAACTATGGTGTCATCATAATAAAAGAGGGATGTACTACAGTCGTTACAGTCCTTCCAGATGGAGAGGAAGATGACCAGACTGGTAGTAATTAAAATTGGGTTTATAAATAGTTTATTAAGGGGGTTCATAGGGGCAGTTTTAAAGCACAACAAAGCTGTATCACACCATTTCAAGAAATCTAACACACGAGTATCAACAACTATAAAACCAGCTCTGAAAAAGGTGAAAAATCAACTCACAAAAAAGAGTAACCCAGAACAGACTAAAAAGAACAATAGAGAAAACATCAACATAAAAATAAACATATCACAATGGCAGCAGTGAACACATACCTGTCAATAATTACACTGAATGTGAATGGACTCAATGCTTCAGTAAAGAGACACCGAGTGTCATTTTGGATCAAAAGACATGACCCATCCATATGTTGTCTACAAGAAACTTACTTGAGACCTAAAGATAGGAACAAACTGAAAATTAAAGGATGGAAGAATATATATCAAGCTAACAATGAACAAAGAAGAGCAGGGGTGGCAATTCTAATCTCATACAAAATCAATTTTAATGTCAAATCCACAATTGTGGACAAAGATGGACACTATTGTTGACAGGTTCAGTACACAAGCAAGACTTAACTATATTAAATATTTATGCATCTAATGTCAGAGCACCTAAATATGTCAGAAAAATGCTGACTATGCTCAAAAGAGAGTTACATGACTCCACAATAATAGTAGGAGACTTTAACACTCCACTTTCATTACTAGACAGATCATCTAGAAAAAAGCTCAGTAAAGATACCGAAGACCTCATTGATACAATTAACCAACTAAACTTCATTGATATATACAGAACTTTCCACCCATCAGCAGACAATTACACCTTCTTCTCCAGTGCACATGGAACATTCTCCAGAATTGACCACGTGATAGGCCATAATGCAATGCTCAACAAAATCCATACCATAGAATTACTGCAAAGCATCTTCTCAGATCATAAAGCCATCAAAGTTGAAATCAATAGAGGAAAAAAAAGATAGAAAGTGGAACTCTTGGAAACTGGAAAACATCCTGCTCAAAAAAACATGAGTTATAGAGGCAATCAAGGATGAATTAAAGAAATTCATGGATTCCAATGAGAACGAAAACACTTCCTACCAGAACCTATGGGATACAGCCAAAGCAGTGCTCAGAGGTCTGTTTATCTCCACAAATGCACACATCTGGAAGGAAGAAAGAAACCAAATCAAGGAACTAACTCTACAGCTTAAACAAGTAGAAAGAGAACAACAGAGGAACCCCTCGGGCACCAGAAGAAATGAGATCATAAAGATTAGAGCAGAGCTAAATGAATTAGAGAATAGAAAAACAATTGAAAAAATTGAAAAGACCAAAAGTTGGTTTTTTGAAAAGATCAACAAAATTGATAAACCACTGGCTAAACTTACTAAAGAAAAGCAGGAAAGGAAACAAATAACCCAAATTAGAAATGAGAGGGGAGTTGTCACCACAGATGCAACAGAAATCAAAAATATTCGAATACTATGAAAGACTATACTCTAACAAATTTGAAAACCTAGGGGAAATGGACCAATTCCTGGACTAATACCACCTACCCAAATTATCACAACGTGAAGCAGAATAACTTAATAAACCCATCACAAAGGAAGAGATTGAAAAGGTCATCAAAACACTGCAAGCCAAAAAAAGTCCGGGCCCAGATGGCTTCAAGGCAGAATTCTACCAAGCACTAAGAGAAGAGTTATCCCCAATACTACTGAGACTATTTCACAGTATAGAAAGGGATGGAGTACTCCCAAACTCATTCTATGAAGCCAGCATAACCGTGATACCTAAGCCAGGGAAAGATCCAACAAAGAAAGAGAACTACAGACCGATATCACTCATGAACCTAGATGCAAAAATCTTCAACAAAATTCTTGCCAACAGAATACAACAACATATCAAGAAATTAATCCATCATGACCAAGTGGGATTCATACTAGGGATGCAAGGCTGGTTCAGCATCAGGAAAACAATTAATGTGATTAACCACATAAATAACACAAAAGACAAGGATCACCTGATTTTGTCCATTGATGCTGAAAAGGCATTTGATAAAGTCCAATACCCATTCATGCTAAAAACTCTTAGCAAAATGGGCATAGACGGCAAATTCCTGAACACAATAAGGACCATGTATACAAAGCCGATTGCCCACATCATCCTGAATGGAGAGAGACTGAAAGACTTTCCCTTGAGATCAGGAACTAGACAAGGATGCCCACTCTCACTTCTCCTATTCAACATTGTGCTAGAAGTTCTAGCTAGAGCGATTAGACAAGACGAAGAAATAAAGGGCATCTGCGTCGGCAAAGAGGAAGTTAAAATCTCCCTGTTCGCTGATGATATGATTGTATATGCAGAGAACCCCAAGGAATCTATAAGTAAGCTGATCAAACTGATAGAAGAGTTCAGCAAAGTCTCAGGATACAAGATAAACATAAGTAAATCAGTAGGATTCCTTTATATCAACAACGAGACTGTTAAGGAAGAAATTATCAAATCAATACCATTTACGATAGCCCCTAAGAAGATAAAGTACCTAGGAATTAATCTAACCAGAGAAACAACAGACCTTTACACAGAGAACTACAAGCCCTTACTACAAGAAGCTAAGAGAGACTTGGATAAATGGAAAAACCTACCCTGCTCGTGGATAGGAAGACTTAACATTGTGAAAATGTCTATTTTACCCAAAGCAATTTATTTATATAATGCAATCCCAATACAAGTTCCAGCATCATTTTTTAATGAGATGGAGAAACAAATCACCAATTTTGTTTGGAAAGGGAAGAAACCCTGGATAAATAAGGTACTACTAAAGAAGAAGAACACACTGGGAGGCCTCTCATTACCCGACCTTAGAACATACTACACTGCCACAGTGGTCAAAACAGCCTGGTACTGGTACAAGAACAGACAGATCGATCAATGGAATGGAATTGAGACCCCAGAGACAACACCATCTGCCTATGAACAGTTGATATTTGACAAAGGCCCTAAGACATTAAACTGGGGTAAAAACAGTATCTTCAACAAATGGTGCTCGCAAAATTGGTTATCCATCTGCAATAAACTGAATCAAGATCCATATCTTACACCTTATACAAAAACCAACTCCAACTGGATAAAAGACCTAAATATCAAACCTAAAACGATAAAGCTCATCCAAGAAAAGGTAGGAACAACAATGGAAGTTTTAATACACAATGAGGACAGACTCCAAAATCTGTCAAAGAAACCTCAATCAACAGAAGAGAAAATAGATAAATGGGAACTATTAAGAATCAAACACTTTTGCTCATCCAAAGACTTTATTAATAGAATTAAAAGAACACCCACAGAATGGGAAAAAATATTCGGCAACTCTATGTCAGACTGACGCCTGATCTCCATAATCTATAAGATACTACAAAATATCAATAAGAAGAAGATAAACCATCCAATTAAGTGATGGGCAAAGGAGATGGATAGACACTTCACCAAAGAGGAGATCCAGGCAGCCAAAAAACACATGTGGACATGTTCACGATCTTTAGTTATTAAAGAAATTCAAATCAAGACAACAATGAGATACCACCTCACCCCAACAAGATTGGCCATGATCCAGAAAACACAAAACAACAAATGCTGGAGAGGCTGTGGAGAAAGTGGAACCCTCCTACACTGTTGGTGGGGTTGCAAAATGGTCCAGCCTCTTTGGAAGGCAATCTGGCGCTTCCTTAAAAAATGTGGATATTGATATACCATTTGACCCAGTAATTCCACTACTTGGAATATATCCTAAAGAATCAAGGCCTTTCACAGCAATGGACACATGCACCAGAATGTTTATCACAGCACAGTCCAGGATAGCAAAAAGATGGAATCAACCCAGATGCCCAACAGTAGAAGAATGGATAGGTAAACTATGGTACATATACTCAATGGAGCACTACGCAATGATAAAGAATAATGATGATTCCAGGAAACATCTCCTAACCTGGTTTCAACTGGAAGACATTATGTTGAGTGAAAGTAGTCAGTGACAAAGGGACCAATACTGTATGAGACCTCTATGATGAGATCCCCAAAACAGATTTGTGTATAGAAGAAAAGACTATTTGACAGCTGCAAGGGAGGGGAGGGAGGGAGTGTGAGCAGGTGAGGGTTTAGTTTAGATAGTTACTAGAAATCTAGTTGGGAGAAAGTGGTGATAACACACATTAGAAACAAGAACAACATTAAGTGGACTTCAGCATAACTTGAGTACTCCTTCCATCTTAACTCAATACTGCAAGGATAGAGTAGCTGGGGTAGGGAGCGGGGGACCATGCTCTTAGGCGAATTCCAGGCCAATTGGCACAACTAGCATTTTGCTAAGAGAGCTCTCTGCACCCCACATTGGTGAGTGGCGTCTGGGGTCTTAAAAGCTGCCAAGCTGCCATCCAACGACACAGCAAATGGTCCCAACTCAGCAGGAACGGATGCTCACCGAGGACCAAAATGACATGCGGTAAAGATAACTGAGAAGACAGAGAGACTCACAAGAGTGGGTGCCTACATCGACTTGGGACAGGCAGAACCGGATGGTGCCCGGCCACCACAAGTGATAGCTACGATGGAGCTCACAGAGAGGAGTCTCACTGGCAACACAAGAATAAAAAGGGGTGCATCCTGAGATCTCCACTAAAAGACCTCAATTGGTGGTCCAGTGGTTTTGGGGTTCCTATGAGAGCATGGCCCTTGGCCCTGATGCTGCCCTTTTCCATAAAGTATAACAAAGCTCCACTCTTTGGACAGGAATGGATTGGACTTGGCAATGCAGAGTGACCATATATTGGAAGCACTTTATGGTTCTAGACATTTATAGGATATCATCTTGCTGACCTCTGGCTGGAGGAAGGGGAGTGGATGGAGAGGAGGGGAAAGGAGGCTGTTGGGAGGATGGAGCAGAGAGAAATAGTGTGCAGTCACCAGACAGGGAGAGCAGTGGAAGCTGCATATAGGTGGGTATGTAAATTTATACGTGAATGTACACTTTCACTCAGTTATATTAAATAAAAATAAAAAAATAAAAAAATAAAGAATTACTAGTTTACAAGTCAGAAAACTAAGGGATAGAGAAATTAAGTAAAAGTACCAAACATCACATACCTAGTATACAACAGAAGTGACTCTGTTAACACAGGTCTTACCTGCTTTCAAAATCTGTGCTTACAATCACTCAAATACCAGTCACCTTGGGAAAGTGAATCTTCAAGTGGGGAGGGATAGTGTAACTAGTTTACTCGGATTCTCAAAGCTTTACTCACCTTTTGGGACCTCAGTAATAGCTGCTAATACCACCACCAAGTTGCAAAAACAATAACAAAACCAAGCACCATTGCCATCAAGTTGATTCTGATCTATTGTGACCCTATAGGGCAGAGTAGAACTGCCCCATATGGTTTCCAAGGAGCAATTGGTGGATTCAAATTGCTGACTTTTGGTTAGAAGTCTTACCTCTTGACAACTGTGCAACCAGGGCTCCTTAGGTTGCTTAGTTGTTGTCATTAGGTGCCATTGAATTGGTTCTGACTCATGGAGGCCCTGTGCACAACAGAACAAAACACTGACCGGTTTTGTGCCATGCCTGCAAGCACTTTTATGCTTCAGTCTCGTGTTGCAGTCACTGTGTCAATCAGTTGCATTGAAGGTCATCCTCTTTTTTGATAACCTTGTATTTTATAGAGCATAATGTCCTTTTACATGGAGTGATCCCTCCTGACAATACGTCCAAAGTATCTAAGGCATAGTCTCACCATCTTTCCTTCTACAGAGCATTGTGGCTGTACTTCTTCCAGGAGAGACTTGTTCATTCTTTTGGCAGTCCTTGGTATGCCCAGTGTTACCTGCCAATACCATCAATGGTTTATTCATTGTCCAGCTTTTGCATGTATATGATGTGATTGAAAATACCATGGCTTATGTCAGGTGCACCCTAGTCTTCAAGGTATTATCTTTGCTTTTCAATACTTTAAAGAAGTCTTCTGCAGATTTGCCCAGTGCAGTGTGTCTTTTGATTTCTTGATGGCTTCTTCCATTAGTGTCAATTGTGAATCCAAGTAAAGTGAAATCCTTGACAACTGCAATTGTTTATCCATTTATCGTGATATTGCTTATTAGTCCAGTTATGAGGACTTTTTTTTAATGTTGAGTAGTAATCCATACTGAAGGCTGTGGTATTTGATGTTTATCAGTAAGTGTTTCAACTCTTCTTCACTTTTGGCAAGGAAGGTTCTGTCATCTGTATAATGCAAGTTGTTAATGACTGTTCCTTGTCTTGATGCCCCATTCTTTTTTGTATAATCCAGCTTCCAGGTTATTTGCTCAGCATATAGATTGGATAGACAAGGTAAAAGGATACAATCCAGATGCACACCTTTCCTGACTTTAAACCACTCAGTACCACCTTGTTCTGTCCAGACAGCTGCCTCTTGATCTATGTGCTGGTTCTTTCTGAGCACAATTAAGTATTCTACAACTCCTACTCTTCTCAACGTTATCTATAATTTGTTATGGAACAAACAGTGGAATGCTTTTGAATAGTCAATAACACACAGGTAAACATCTTTCTGGTATTCTTTGCTTTCAGCCAAGATCCATCTGACATCAGCAATGATATACATGGTTCCAGGATCCTTCTGTATTTCCAACTTTCAGATTCAGATCACCAGTAATTATCAATGCATCCTGACTGAATGTTTTATCAATTTCAGACTGTAAAAGCTGGTAAAAAATTTTCTTCATCTTCAATCTTATTGGTTTGTCATGGATTGAACTGTATCCCCCTAAAAATGTGTGTAACGATTTGACTATGCCATTATTCCTGGTATTATATGATGTTCCTTTATTATATAAATCCTGCTTCTATGATGCTAGTGAGGGAGAATGTCTAGCAGTTGTGTTGGTGGAGCAGGACTCAATGACAGTATTGTGCCTTGAGGCAATCTCTTGGGATATAAAGGAAAGAGAAACAAGCAGAGTTGGGGACCTTATACCATCCGAGAAAGCAGTGCCAGGTGCAGAGCCCATTATTCAGATCCAGGGTCCCTGTGCCTCAGAAGCTCCCAGTCCAGGGGAAGATTGATAACAAGGACTTTCCTCCAGAACCAATAAGGAAAGCCTTCTTCTGGAGCCGACACCCTAAATTTGGATTGTGACCAAATAAAATTTCTCTTTGTTGAAGCTGTCCACTTGTGGAATTTCTGTTACAACAGCGCTAGATGACTAAGACAGAATCTGATACCATTCAAGTGGGGTGGTGCTCTAACAGATACCTAAATGTAGAAGCAGTTTTGAAACTGGGAATGGATGGAAGACTCAGAAGAAATCAAGGAGAACTGTTAACACTGAAGAAGGCACAGAGGGTAAGAAGCAGCAGCAAATCAGCAGTGCAGAACCAGAAGACAGTGTCAGACAGCACTGGAGCAGACCCACAGAGTGATAGAGCTTACTGCCTGTGCACAGGAGGCTTCCAGGCAGAGTGGGTTGCCTCTGGGCAGTTATCAGTGAATCTGCAGAGCTTTGGAACACTTGCCCCAGCAGAGCAAATGTGGGCAAGAGGCTCAGGCCAAGAGAGCACAGGAAGCAGAAATTGAAGAGTCAAGGAGTACATGGAGCTGAGCTGTCTCAGTCTCAAAAGGTGGGGCCATGACCTCAGGTGTTTCAAAGAGTAGAGCTATGGCCTCTAGTGTTTCTAATGGTGGAGCTGCCACACAGATGGACTAGGAAAATGCTGTGCATTAAGTGAAGGAGTAGAGTTGGTGTTCCAGGGGGCCAGAAGGTGGAGCTGTAGCCCAGGACCATGGAATCTCCACTTACGATCTGAAGAATGTGGATAATACTGAGAGTCTGGCGGGCAGGGTCACTATATAAAATTTCTCAGAGAATGGATGATTATTTTCAAAGCCTTGAGGGTTAATGTAATCAGTTCTGCTGACTTGTTTGTTGCCTGTTATGCCTTCTTACCCTGAAACTTCACCTGTTTGTAACGGAAATGTCTAGACTGCGCCTGCCTGTTATACCACTTTTTTTGGAAGCAAATAACTTGTGTTCTAGAATTCACAGTTGAAGATGAATTTCTGGAGTTTAGACTTGGATTTTAAGACTTTTTTTCTCTGATGGGTTAAATGTGTCTTACATGTTGCAAGGATATGATTTTTGTGGGGACAAAGGGTAGAATGCGATGGATTGAATTGTGTCCCTCCAAAAAATGTGTGTAACAATTTGGGAAAGTCATAAATCCCGGTATTGTGTGATGTTTCTTGTGCTGTATATCCTGCCTCTCTGATGTTAATGAGGGAGGATTGGTGGCAATTGTTTTGGTGGGGCAGGGCTCAGTGTGTTAGACTGTATTGGGTCTTGAGACAATCTCTTGGAATATAAAGGAAAAGGAAGAAAGCAGATATTGGGGGACCTCACACCACCCAAAAGCAGTGCTGGCAGCAGAGCTTGTTCTTTAGATGCAGATTGTCTGTTCCTCAGGATCTCCCAATTTACAGGAAGATTGATGACAAGGATCTTCTTCCAGAACCAACAGAGAAAGCCTTCCCCTGGAGCTGATACCCTGAATTTGGACTTGTAGCCTACTGGATTGTGATCAAATAAAGTTGGTCTTTGCTAAAGACCATCTGCTTGTGGAATTCCTGTTATAGCAGCTTTAAATGACTAAGACATCGTTGATGCATAAATCTGAATAATAGTTATATCAACTGGTTTCCTTATAAGCATATGGATGCTATCCTGTTGCCTTAAGATATATTTTTTAATTTCATTACTGTGATTGAGTTTACAGTCCAACTTGCCGTACAAAACCCCGAGCACCTGATTCTATGCAACCCTATCTGCTCTCCTCACTCTGTGACAGTGCTCATCCCCTCCACTCTTAACTTCCAGTATCCACTCAACCAACGCCTCTCCTTTCCTCTCTAAAGAGACCAGTTGGACAGCCTCGTATATATATTAAACCATAAAGACACACACCACTTGCATCACTCTGTGTCCCTTAGTCCAATCTAATCTTTATCTGAACTGTTTGCTTCAATACTGGTTTCAGGTCTGGGCCAGCAGCAAGTCTAGGGACCATGTTCTCAGGGGGCCCTCCAGGATACAAGACCATCAAGTCTGGTCTTTTAATAGTGGTTTTGAATTGCATGCTCCTTTTTCTCATGTCATGTCAGGAACTATACATTGTGTTCCCTGACAAGGCTATGTTTGGTGGTGGCTGAGCACTATCTAGTTCTTCCAGTCTCATGCTGATGTAGTCTCCCAATCACATAAACCCTTCTGTTTCTTGGGCTTACGTTTTCCTTAGGCTAGATTTTAAAAATGATCCTTGCGATAATGAATACAATGCTGTTCTTCTTCAAGGTGTCTTACGGTTGATTGACTAAAAATGCACAATACCAGTCCATTTCAGCTCACTTCTATCACTGCTAACCCAAAGGTCAGAAGTTCAAATCCATCAGGTGCTCCTTGAATACTCTAGGGGTCAGTTCTACTCTGGCCTCTAGGGTCGCCATGAGTCAGATCCAACTCAATGACACTTGGCTTGGCAATGCCTAGGATATCTGTGTTTATGTGTTTCATTTCAATTTTGACATGTTCCAGTTTTCCTAGATTTATGCTTTGTACATTCCACATTCCAATTATTAATAGATTTTTAAAACTGCTTCTTCTACTGTTGAGTTGTGTCACATCAGCAAAGGACAGTACCAAAAGCTTGATTCTATCTGCATCATTAAGACTGACTCGACTTTGAGGAGGCAGTTCCTATCTACTCATCTTTTAAGCGCTTCCTAACTGCAGGGGCTCATTTTTCAGACACTATAGCAGATAATGTTCTGATGCTGGCTAAGTCTTTTCAGAAGTAGACTGCTGGGTTCTTCTTTCTAATCTACACTAGTCTGGAATCTCAGCTAAAATCTACCTATCATGGGTGACTCTGCTGGTATCTGAAAATTAGTGGCATGGCTTTCACTATCATAGCAACATGTAAGCACCCACAGCGTGACAGTTTGACAGACATGCTGGGACAGATTTCTTTAGGTAGCCCTAATTCCTCTCTCACATTCCAGTCCAAACATAATCCCTGAACCCTCTCTTGTATGTCTAAAGCTGGAACAAGTAGAGTAAAATAAGTGACTGCACCTTGAATGCAACTTGTGTCATTTTGTTTCTTAATTCAGTCTCCCAAAATGAGTCCATTGCTCCCCTTAGTTTCTCTCAAGGTAAGGACTAATCTAGGCTCCCCTTAGGACTATGGAAAAACAAATAATAATAATCTAAGAAGCATAAAAGAAAACCAAAGAAAACTGCCAGGAATTTATATGATGTCCAGACCACCTTTAGGACCCAAACACCAGTTAGGATATCAACAAATCTGGCACTGAGACCTTTGTAACCACTTAAGAAGGTCGTTGTTGTTGTTAGGTACCATTAAGTCAGTTCCAACTCATAGCAACACTGTTCACAACACAGCAAAACACTGCCCAGTCTTGTGCCATTTCCACAATTGTTTTTATGCTTAAACCTATTGTAGCAACCACTGTGTCAATTCATCTCATCTAGGGTCTTCCTCTTTTTCACTGACCTGCCACTCTGCCAAGCATGATGTCTTTCTTCAGGGACTGATCCCTCTTGACAACATGTCCAAAGTACTTAAGATACAGTCTCACCATCTTTGCTTCCAAGGAGCACTCTGGTTGTACTTCTTCCAGAACAGATCTGTTCTTTTGGGAGTCCATGGTATAGTCAACATTCTTCTCCAACACCAGAATTCAAAGTTAACATTCTACATGTTCCTAGGACTCATAAAACCATATCTCCTTCTCCTAGAAAACCCCCAGAAGCCCCGGTGGCATAGTGGTTAAGTACAATGTTTGCTAACCGAAGGGTCGACAGTTCAAATCTGCCAGGCATTCCTTGGAAACTCTGTGGAGCACTTCTACTTTGTCCTATAAGGTCACAATGAGTTGGAATTGACTTCACAGCACTGAGTGGGTAATAAAACCTCCATCTAGTTTCCTTCCTGGGGAGGCAGAATTTGGAGGAATGTACCCCCTCTGTCTCCTTGCATACCAGTACATAATTAAATGTCTTGGTTCTCATCTCACCCCTGTGTCAAATATTGGCTGTTTGTGGCAGGCAGTGTGAACTCTGCTTAGGTTTGCAAAAACAAGTTCAGGCTACAAGGTTGAAACAACCCTTTACAAAATATCCAGAATATCACCAAACCCCTCCCTGTGATAAGGTTATCTTGTTTGTGTTTAAGACAATAATCCACTGCCATCCTGTCGGGTCTGACTCATAGCGACCCTAGAGGTCAGGTTAGAACTGCCTCATGGTTTCCAAGGAGCACCTGGAGGATTTGAACTGCCGACCTTTTGGTTAGCAGACGTAACACTTACCCCACTATGACACCAGGATAGGTGATCTATAAATGTTTGTAATGTGGCACGTGGTAACCTCTCAAGACTTCATTAACCCAGCCCCTCCTGGTGACTGGTCTGTACCCTTTGGGTGGGTATTACCTCTTAGCTTTAAAAAAATGGTCCTTCTTAAGACCTCCAGAGATGCAAGCAGTATCTCTTCCTAAACAGGAGGCAGCACCAAACTGGAGGTAGGAGGCTAGAGCAAGATGGCAAGAGAGACACCTAGGATGAATAAGCATACAAAGTGGATGCAACCTTGCAAGTCAGGTCTGTGCAGACATCTGCCATGAGGATTAGGTATGAGAGTTCAAGTCTGAAACAGTAACAGACGGTGGCAGGTGTGCACAGCATTAAGGAGTGTCAGTGACTGTGTTTAAAGATAGAATCCACAGGTGAGGGTCAGATGGGGGAGAGAAAAAAGGCTGAGAATGAGACAAAATCAGAGAGGTCAGGGCCCCAGGCACAGACTCAGGGATATGATGGATCTCTGAATGCCTTAGATTCAAATAGGGCCACAGGCCAGGGTCAGCTGAATCACAGAGAGAGGGCTTGATATTTGGGATGAGGTAGGTGTCCATGGGGTCAAAGGAAGATAAAGGGCTGACACCTTTAACTCTGTGATCCAGGATACTTGAGATGGGGCCATACCAGGCTGATGAAATCCCAAGCCAACAAGTCACAGACCCTGGGCTCTCTACTGAGCCTCTTCGTGGGATTGGACATGGTGCCTGCATCCAGGAGGACTGGATCCGCTATCAGGGTTAAATAGTCCAGCTACAGGGGAGGAAGGCTGCAAGAGCCAGATCAGAACGGGCAGCCTATCTCATCACACATTTTGTCCAGCATGGCATCAGCTAAAGATCAGCCATCTGTGGAAATCCAGTCGACATATAACATGGATATGTCAAATAAATCAATCTCTAGTTGACCTGGACCATCCATTTTTGCTTCTTTCTCAGAGCAAGTACCACTCAAGAACTGGCTGGTAGCACACACCACAATGTCATGACCTTCCAGCAGGCTGCTTCAAGCTCCCTATTCACTGAGTCAGCCTCTTCTACTTGGCATTGGGGCAGCTAGGGACTGTGTATGTCCTGGGTAAAGTCTGAAGCTTACCAAGGGAACCTTTGGGCTAGAAGCCATACCATGTTGTGTCAACATCCTTAGCACACTTAGGTGACACTTACCTCACTGTCAAGAGCAAACAACTCAGAACTTGTCCTCAAGGATCAAGCTACGGATCTAGAAATCCCTGCTGTTTCAAGGGTGTCTAATGACTCCCCATGTCCTGGGAAGAAATCTGAAAGACTGAACCCCCAGAACTGGCTGTGAGGCTACCGTTCCACTCTACCTTCTCTGAGTTCATTTCAACTCTGTTACCCAGTAAACTAGCCACCCACGAGGCAAAGAAGCCTACGTCCCTACCAGGAGTTTGGAATCCTTTTATCAATGTGTTCTCCAGGAGCTGAACGCTGCTGTGCCAACCCAAGGAGATAGTATGGTTCTGGAAGGTCAAGCTTGCCTGTGAGCATTTAAATAAAGTGATAGCCTGGCACTGTGGAGAAGACCAGCAGACTGAGGGATGAACTAATGAATGAATGAAGTAACACATGAATGGGAATCATCTTTACCCAGGAAAGCTTTTGCTAATTTGATGTGTCCAGAGGAATAGTTACATTATTTACTTATTTATACTGCCAGTACTCATGCCTAGGAGTCCCTGGGTGGAGCAAGCTGTTTAATACTGAACTACCAGCCAAAAGTACGAGGGTTTAAACTGATGCAGAGGTGTCTTGGAAGACAGGTCTGGTGATCTGGTTCTGCAAGACCTTGAAAATTATATGGCACACAGTCCATAAGTCAGAGTCAACTTGATGGCAACTGTCTTCAACTCAAGGGCACTGGTTTGTTTTTGGTGTTTTGGTTAGCATCAGCAACAGCAGAATGGGTAAATATGATTGTATTAATTATTTAGCACTGCTATAACAGAATATCACATACGGATAGTTTTAACAAGCTGAAGTTTATTCTCTCACAGTTTAGGAAGCTAGACATCTAATTCAGGAAAGCAGCACCAGGGAAATGCTTTCTCTCCCCATTGACTCTAGCAGACAGTCTTTTACATCAGTCTCTCCCTGGGCCTAGGAGTTTCAAAGTGCAGGGACCCTGGGTCCAAAGGATGGCTCTGCTTCTGGTTCTTCATGTTTGGTTGTAATGAAGTCCTTCTTATCCTATTAGATTCTTCTGTATCTCGAAAGAGATTGACTCAAAATAATAACCTGATCCTGTACAATAAGTCTTACCTCATGACCACTGCAGCCTCTAACCCTGCCTCATTAATATCATATAAACAAGCAAAACAAAACAAACAAACAAACATCAAGCCGTTGCCATCAGGTTATAACTGCTTTGCTTCTAGGAGTGTTCTGGATGATTTCCACCTGAGTTCTGCCATCCTCACTGATACCAGAGGCCCAACATCCACTAACATTCTTGGCCCTGGAAAAAGTATAACTGGAAGGACTTAAAAGGGATCTGACATTTCCTCTACCATCTAGTCCTCAAGATAAGGGAGACAGAAGAGTCTTTGAGGACCTGTCAGGGTATAAAGTGAGAAGATGAGTCTTTCAATTCCCTTCTCCATATTATTGAAGAGCTGTCTGGTCTTTTGAGTTCACCCAGCACGGACCAGTCTTCAATACAGATGTTCATTAATGAAAATATCAAAATACTGGAATATAACTGACCAAACTGGTAGGTAGAAGGTATCTGATGGGTTCACCTGTGACAACACATTATACGTCACTTCAAATTACATTCCATCCTTATTACTTAATTCCTCACATGATTTATGCTCCCCAAATCCCCCCAGACTATGGACCTGGAACTATTTCCAGGTGTTTTCTTTTTCCTGTGCCCTTATTATTGACTTCCCCCTTTAGGTCATATTGAGTCCAAAATTTGCTTATTTAGAGAGCAATAATGAGGTGTGGGCAGAGTCAGCACCACTTCTGTATGCAAGAGAGAGGGAATGAAAAGTATTTTAAAGAGTTTGGAGAGGCAAGACCCTCAAGTACTTAGAAAGGTATCCCTACCCCAGTATCAGAAGCCCACCAACCCACATCCCTGATGGATGAGGTTGTGAATTCACTAATATCGTGAATCAGAAACCAGTAGATGTAATACCTGAATCTTTTTTAAAGAATGATTAGGCCAACAGCTACAATGAGAGATTATTTAAGTTAAGGGGACATTTTTTATGCTGGAGCTTAGGTGAGGTTCTCTTGTCGGCTGTCAGATGCGTTTGGAAGTGCCATTCATCCCCTTGTCTCCTCCCCTTATTTGGTCTATGTAAACAGCTGCTGCCGCCACGAACTACACCACCACTGGACTGTGGTCTCAGGTAAACACAGCAGACAACTGGCTTAACTGCTCCTGTTCTGCAGGCTGGAAACCCTGGTGGTGTAGTGATAAAGTGCTACGTCTGCTAACCCAAAGGTCAGCAGTTTAAATCCGCCGGGTGCTCCTTGGAAACTCTATGGGAGCAGTTCTGCTCAGACATACAGGGTTGCTGTGACTCAGACCCGACTCGACCAGCAGTGGATTGGGTTTTTGGTTTGGTTTCTGTATACTTATATACCCATTCCAGTTAGACTTATAACAAGTTTTACATACCCTGAGGAGCTGTTGCTTAAAACTAATTTCTGGAACCAATTTCTATATCAGTCAAGATTCTGCCGCAGCAGGAGAAACCAATTCTGATTTAAGCCAAGAAAGGAAAAGAAACAGGGAAGGAGGGAGGAAAGAAGGAAGGAAAGAGGCAAAATGCATGTGATTACTTTAAAGGATGCTGTTATAGTTCATAAAATTGGGAAACGAACTGAAAAGCTGACTTTGGAAATTGGAATCTCAGTGATGGGGTGTTTTATGCATCTTAGCCGCTAGAGAGACTGTTTTAGATGACACGTCTTCTCTTCCTTTTCCCACAAGCCTATAACTCTTAGAATAGGACACTACTGTACCAGTTTGGATGAAGTGTCCAGTCGTGGGAAGAGTCAGGGTATATTACCAGCAGAAAGAGGATAAATGGGTGTTCATGTAGGAAAGCCTCCATCACTTCATTTCATCCAGGAGACTTATGAAGTCATATAGTTATGTCCACTAAGTCAATTGTTCTAAGTGCTACACTCTTCATCGCTACACTCATCACTATGGTTACCTTCAAACTACTCACCTTGGGAAGCTATGCACCAATACCAGTGCCTCATCCACCCTTCAAAGCAATTTTGGAACTCTTTCTGGAATGGCCATTGCACACAGTGGCATGGTGGCAAGTTCATGAACTTAATTGTATAGCTGTCTCTGAAGGAGATTTTAGCTAGTAAACAAATTAACTGTATTGGAACACCCTACCTACTTACCTGATCTGACCCTCAGTGACTTTTTTCTTTACTCAAAAATAAAGGAAATATGGAAAGGAAAACATTTTGATGACATCCAGGACATCAAGGGTAATACAATGATAGCTCCAGTGGCCATTCCAGACAAAGAGTTCTAAAATTGCTTTGAAGGGTGGACTAGGCACTGGCATTGGTGCATAGCTTCCCAGGGAGAGTACTTTGAAGGTGACTGTAGTGATATTCAGAACTGAGGTATATAGCAATTTTTCTAGGATGGTTTTGCAAACTTAATTGTCAGGCCTTGTAGCCTCTTTCTCCTGGAAGACTCCTCTTCCCAGCAGGCCACATGATAGAATAGTGTAGTGAGCAAGCTTTTTTGGCAATAAGTAACCCCTTTGTGTACAGGAAGGTTCCTGGGTGGGCCAATTACTTTGTGCTCATCTGTTAACCTAGTTTGGCAGTGAGAGCCCACCCAGGGGCACTGTGGACAAAAGCCTTGGCAGTTTACTTCTGTCAAAATTGTTGCTGTTGTTAGATGCCATCGAGTCAAGTTAGGACTCATTGCAGTTCTACGTACAGTAAAACAAAATATTGCTTGTCCTGTGCCATCCTCATGACTGTTGATACGTTTGAGCCCATTGCTTAACCACTGTGTCAGTCCATTTCATTGAAGGTCTTTCTTTTTCTGCTAACCCTCTACTTTACCAAGCACAGTGTCCTTCTCCAGAGACTGGTCTCTCTTGACAACATGTCCAGAGTGTGTGAGAGGAAGTCTGGCTATCTTTGCTTCTAAGGAGCATTCTGACTGTACTCCTTCTGAGACAGATTTATTCTTTCTTTAGGCAGTCCACGATATATTCAATATTCTTCACAAACACCATAATTCAAAGACATCAATTCTTCTTCAGTCTTCCTTATTCACTGTCCGGTTTCACATGCATACTAAGCATTTGAAAACACTCTGGCTTGGGTCAAGCGCGCCTTAGTCCTCAAGGTGGCATCTTTGCTTCTTAACACTTTCAAGAGGTCCTTTGCAGCAGATTTGTCCAATACAATACATTGTTCAATTTCTTCTTGTCTGCTGCTTCCATGGACACTGCTTGTGAATGCAAGTAAAACAAAATCCTTGACAACTGTAGTATTTTCTCATGATAGTTATCATGATGTTGCTTACTGATCTAGTTGGAGAATGTTTGTTTTCTTTACATTGAAGTGTAATTCATACTTAAAGGCTGTAGTCTTTGATCTTCATCAGTATGTACTTAAAACCATAATGAAGGTCCACACTTTGGACAGGAATGGATTGGACTTGGCGATACAGAGTGACCATATATTGGATGCACTTTATGGTTCTATGCATCTATAGGATATCATCCTGCTGACCTCTGGCTGGAGGAAGGAGGGTGGGTGGAGAGGAGCAGAAAGAAGGCTGTTGGGAGGATGAGACATGTATAGAGCAGAGAGGAATAGTGTGCTGTCACCGGACAGGGAGAGCAGTGGAAGCTGCATATAGGTGGACATGTAAATTTATATGGGAATGTACATTTTCACTCAGTTAAATTAAAAAAAAAGAAAGTTTCAGAATGTCTCCTGACATACATTTTAGTCTTTTTAAAAATTTCTGGTCTTTTTTTAAAATTGTGATTAAGTAAAAGTATACAATCCAAATCAATCTTGCATGCCCACCTATATGCAGGTCCTTCTGTTCTCTTTGCCCAGTGACAGTACATTCTTCCTTTTCAACCTATACTTGTAGTATCCTCTTAACAAGCTCCTATCCCCACCGTTCCACCTGTTCTCTCCAATCTAGAAAGAGACCAATAGGACAGCATCCTATAAATGCATAGAACCATAAAGTACACACACCATATGGTCACATTGTGTCCTCAAGTCCACTCTATTTTTGTCCAGAGTTGACCACAGTAGTGTTTCCTGATCAGGGACAGCAGCAGGTCTAGGAGCCATGCTCCCAGGGGATACCCCAGGACACTAAATGATCAATTGTGGTTTTCAGTAGAGTTCTTGAGCCACACCCTTCTTTGTCTCATGTTGCTACAGGGACTCAAAAATTGTATGTCCCATTACAGCTATCTTTGGTGGTGGCCAGGCACCATCTGGTTCTTCTGGTCATATTGTTGATACAGTCTCCCATTCACATGGGAGACTTCTGTCTTCTGAGCTCTTTTTCCTTCATGCCTTTGGTGTTCTCAGTGATCATCTATTCCCAATGAATTGGGACCACTTGATGTACCTCAGATGGCAGCTTGCTAGTTTAAGACTCCAGACACCGCTCACTAATATGGGGTGCAAAAGACTCTCTGAGCAGTAGGCTAGTTATGTCAGTTGGCCTCAATGTCTCTCGAAAGCATGGTTGCAAGATCCCTGCCCCTTCTACTCTATCCTTGCAATCTTGGGGTGAGATTAGAAGAGCTTTTATAGTAAAGTCCATTTAAGTTGATCTACCTTCTACTGTGTGCTGTCACTGCTTTCACCTAACCAAATTTCTATCAACTGTCTAATCTGTAACCAATCGTCTCTCTGCCTCCCCACCTTTGTAGCAGTCAAAGAGTCTTTTCTACTGTACATAAGTCTATTTTAAGTTGTTATAGCAGGGGTCTCATATAATGTTTGTCCTTTTACTGTTGACTGACTTCACTTAGCATAACATCTTCCAGTTGAAGCCAGGTTATGAGGTGCTACCTAAAATCATCATTGCTTTTTATAGTTGCATAGTGTTCTATTGAGTATGTGTACCATTCTTCTGTCGATGGTCATCTAGATTGATTTCATCTTTTTACTACTGTGGACTGTGCTGCAATAAACATTTGTGCACATGCATCTGTTCATGTGACAGCCTTTGTTTCTGTAGGCTATATTCTGAGTAGAGGGATTCCTGGATCAAATGGTATACTAATTTCCAGATTTTAAAGGAAGCACCAGATTGCTTTGCAAAGAGGTTGTATCATTTTGCAATCCCACCAGCAGTGTAGGAGTATTCCAATCGCTCCACAGCCTCTTTGGCATTTGTTGTTTTGTGTCTTTTTGGGTTGTGGCCAACTGTGCTGGAGTGAGATGGTATCTCATTGTAGTTTTGATTTGGATTTCTCTAATAGCTAATGATCATGAACATTTCCTCATGTTTCTTTTGGCTGCTTGAATGGCCTCTTTGGTGAAGTGTCTGTCTATCTCCTTTGTCCATGACTTAATTGGGTTATTCACTTTTTTTTTTTTTTTTTTTGTATTTTGTAGTACCTTGTAGATTATAGAGATCAAATGTTGGTGCAACATGTAGTTGCCAAATATTTTTTCCCACTTGCATGTGGTCTTTTAAGTCTTTTGATAAAATCTTTGAGTGGGCACAAGTGTTTGATTCTTAGTAGTTCCCATGTATCTATTTTCTCTTCTGTTAATTGTGCTTTATTTCTCAGATATTGAAGTCTGTCCAAGTCATGTTTTAGAACTTCTGTTGCTGACCCTATTTTTTCTTGCATGATATTTATGGTTTTAGGTTTGGTATTTAGGTCTTTGATCCATTCTGAGGAAGTTTTTGTGTAAGGTGTGATATATGAGTCTTGTTTCAGATTTTTGCAGATGGATATCCAATTTTGCCAACACCGTTTGTTAAAGAGACTTTTTTTACCCCAGGTTACAGTTTTAGGGCCTTTGTCAAATACCGACTGTTTATAGGAAGATGGTGGCATCTATGGGGTCTTAACTCTGTTCCATTGGTCTATATGTCTCTTTTTGTACCAGTAACAGGCTGTTTTGACTACTTGGACAGTGTAATAAGTTCTAAGACTGGGTAATGTGAGGCCTCCTAGTGTGCTCCTCTTCTTCAGTAGTGCTTTACATATCTGGGGTTTCCTCCCTTTCCAAACAAAATCATTGACTTGTTTATCCATCTTGGCTTGGCTATTAAAAAATGGCAGTGGAATTTGTATTGGGATTGCATTGTATATGCAGGTCACTTTGGGTAAAACAGACATTTCCTCAATGTTAAGTCTTCCTATCCATGAACAGGGTTGATTTCTCCACTTATGTAAATCTCGTCTCCTTTCTTGCAGTAAGGTCTTATAATTCTCTGTGCAGGTCTCTTGTTTCTCTGGTTTGTTTTATTCCTAAGTCTTTTACATTCTTGTGGGCTATAGTAAATGGTATTGATTTGGTGATTTCCTCTTTAAAGTTCTCTTTGTTGGTATAAAGGAATCCTACCAATTTACTTTGGTTTACACTGTATCCTGATACTTTGCTGAATTCTTCTATTACTTTCAGTAGTTTGCTTAGATGACCCTTCTTCCTTTGAGGAATTTCTACTCTATGCTTATCTTGCTAAGGGTTTTTAGCATGAATAGGTGTTGGACTTTGTCAAATGCCCTTTTTGCATCAATTGACGGTCAGGTGACTCTTATCCTTTGTGCTATTTATGTGGTTTATCACATTAACTGTTTTTCCAATGTTGAACCAGGCTTACTTCTTTGGTATGATTCCAGATTGGTCATGATGAATTTTTTTTTTTTTTTTTTGATATATTGTTGAATTCTATTGACCAGGATTTTGTTGAAGATGTTTGCATCTAAGTTCATGAGCGATATTAGTCTGTAATTTTCCTTTATAGTGGGATCTTTCCCTGGCTTTGGTATCAGGGTTATGCTAGCTTCACAGAATGAATTTGGGAGTATTCCATCCCTTTCTCTGTGGTAAAATAGTTTAAGCATTATGGAAATTAACCCCTTCCTAAAAGTTTGGTAGAATTCTCCAGTGACACCATCTGGGCCAGGACATTTTTTAGTTGGTAGATTTTGACTAGTTTTTCAATCTTTTCCTTTGTGATAGGTTTATTAAGTTGTTCTACATCACCTTGTGATAAGTTTGGTAGGTGATATGAATCTAGAAATTTGTCCATTTTCTCTAGGTTTTCAGATCTGTTAGAGTACAGTCATTCATAGTATTCTGTTATGATATTTTTTATTTCAGTTAGGTCTGTTGTGACATCTCCCATCTCATTTCTTATTCAGGATATTTGTTTCCTCTCTTGTTTTCCTTCTATAAGTTTAGCTATTGCTTTATCAATTCTGTTGATCTTTTCAAAGAATTGGCTTTAGTTTTGTACCTTTTTTCAATTGTTCTTCTGTTCTCTAATTCATTTAGTTCTTCTTTAACCTTTATTATCTGTTTTCTTCTGGTGTCTGAGAGGTTCCTCTGTTGCTCTCTTTCTACTTGTTCAAGTTGTAGGGTTAATTCTTTGGTTTGGGCCCTTTTTTCTTTGCAAATATGTGAATTTATAGAGACAAATTGACCTCTTAGCACTACATTTGCTGTATCTCAGGTTCTGGTAGCATGTGTTTTCATTCTCATTTGATTCCTTAAATTTCTTTATTTTGTCTTTGATTTCTTCTATAATCCATGGATTTTTGAGCAAGGCGTTGTTCAGTTTACATGAGTTCAAATTTCCACGTATTTTTCTTTGCTATTGATTATGACTTTTATGGCTTTCTGGTCTGAGAACAGGCTTTTCAATAATTCAGTGCTTTGGATTTTCTTGATAGTTGATATCCTAACACGTGGTCTAGTCTGGAAAATGTTCCATGTGCATTGAAGAAGAAGGTATACTTATTTGTCGATGGGTAAAAAGTTCTGTATATGTTGATGAGGTCTAGTTGGTTAATTGTTGCAATAAGATCTTTTGTATCTTTTCTGAACTTTTTCTGGATTATCTGTCCATTAGTGAAAGTGGAGTGTTGAAGTCTCCAACTATTACTGTGGAGTGATCTATCTCATTTTTCTATGTTGTTGGTGTTTGTTGGACATATTGTGATGCTCTGGTATTGGTTGCAAAAATATATAATAGTGTTATGTCTTGCTTATGTATTGAAACTTTTAGCAATAAGTAGTGAACCATCCTTCCCATGACGGTGGATTTTACATCAAAGTCTATTTAATCTGAGATTAGTATTGCCACTCCTGCCCTTCTTTATATGTTATTGACTTGGCATATATATTTCCATCCTTTGATTATCAGTTCATTCATATCTTTGAGTCTAAGATGTGTTTTTTATAAGCAAAGTATAGACAGATCATGTCTTCTGATCCAGGATGTCACTCTCTGTCTCTTTATTGTAGCATTCAGTCCACTTACATTCAGTGTAATTATTGATAGATATATGTTTAGTGCTGTCATCTTGATGCCTTTATTTTTGTGTTGTTATTGTTTTCTGTGTTGCTCTTAATCTTCTGTTCCGGGTCATTCTCTGCGGGTTGGCTTTTCATCCTTTACAGTGTTGGTTTTGTGTTTGTTGAGACTCCTGAATTATGTTTCTTGTTTTGGTATGTTGCATTGTTATTTTGCTTTGTGGCTACCCTATGATTCACCCTTACTCTTCAAAGTTTAAACTAGACTTTAACTTTTGCATATCTTTTTAATTTCCTCTGCATCTAAAAGGGTTATAATTACTGTAATAGATCCCTATTTTTAGTGTGACAACATCACAATTTTCATGTTAAGATCACCAGTTCTCTTCTTTTAATATTGTAGCTGTGTTTGAGCTTTGTGACCTCCCTAACTGAGTGGGATTCTGGATGCTGTGCCCTGGATTGCCTCCTTAGGTATACACTTGTTGTTTTTGTTTTTCTAAACAAAGAGCTTCTTTCAGTATTTCTTGTAGTTTTGCTTTGGTTTTTACAAAGTCTCTAAGCTTCTGTTATCTGCAAATGTCTTAATTTCACCTTCATATCTGAGAGACAGTTTTGCAGGATATATGATTCTTGGTTGCAAGTTTTTCTCTTACAAGGCTTTGGACATGTCACCCCACTGCCTCTTCACCAACATTGTTTCTGCCGAGAAGTCAGATGAAAGCTTACAGGGTTTCCCTTTGTATGTTAGCTTTGCTTCAGTCCTCACTGCCTTTAAGAGGCTCTGTTCATGCTTCATTTTATTAAGCTTGATTATAATATGTCGTGGTGTCTTTGTTTTAGGGTCTGGTTTTTGTGGCATTTGATACATATATTGGATATCTATGTTCTCTTCTTTCATGATTGCATGCCAAGTTTTCTGTCAACTCTACCACAATACTCTGTATTTTCAACTACCCGTCCTTATTCAGGAACTACAATTATTGTAGATTATTCCTCTTAATAGAGTCCTATGTTTTTCTTGATGCTTCTTCACTTTTCTTATTTCTTTTCTCTGATTTCTCTTCATCAATGCTGGTGTCAGTCACTCTGTTCCTAAGCTCACTCACTCTGGTTTCTATCCCCTCAATTCTGCTCTTTTGGCTTTGGATTAATTTTCTAATTCTGTAACTTTATTATTGATCTGCTGGACTTGAGATTTTTGATGTTCCATCCATTCGAATAGCTTACTTAATTTTTCATTTTGTTCTGCTGCATTTTGTTTAATCTCTAGGATGGCTCCATACATAATTCTTTTGTACTCAACTTCAGATAATTTCAGAAAGTCTTCTTCATCTAGGAAGTTTTTTTATTCTTTGTTTTGGGAGTTTTCCAGAGCCATCAAGGACTGTTTCTTTAAATGATTAGCTATTGATTGTTGTCTTTGCACTGTCTAGAAGTTCAGTTTCTCTGGTGTTACCTCCACAGGAGCTGAGGTGTAGTTCTAAGAGAGAAGTAAGGGCACTACTGGATTTGGTCACCAGCTGCCTCTGTGTACTCTATTGACTGCCCTGGGTGGACTCTCTGGGCTGGCAGGCTCCGCCTCCTGCTGTCCCACTCAGCAGTTAGTTCTCCAGGTGGTCTTATTTTAAAAAGGTCCTTTACTGCTGAGCAAGGAGCTGTCCAACAGCTGCTGAAATCAGTCATACCCTCAGGTGTGGCTTTACTCTCCTGACTGAGAGTAAAGCACCTCATAGTCCATTGCCACAAGCTATGATATGGTTCAAAGAAGGGAAGAGTTAGGGCCTTACTGCAGTCCTCTGCCAGGCTCTACCCATAATTCTAGGTATCACTGTCTGAATCACAGCTTTTCTGTTGGAGAAGCACTATCCAGACAGAGTCTGCTGCTCATCCTGAGAATTAGCCCCAGCTGAGACATCCAGGTGGCTGACTCCACTTCCCAGTTGACTGAGATAGCATCCTGCCTGAGCTGCACTTCCTGTGGTGAAAGAACAGAATCCAGGGTGGAGCTCAGAAGTGAGAGGGTGGAGGGGAAGTTGTGCTCTCATTTGGCAGCTGGGCTCTCAATATGTGCCCATCTCAAGCACAGTGTCTTTGCTGGGCTGTACGCTGTTAATTTAAGCATGGCAGTTCAGTGTATTAGCTGGTTCATGCCCATTCCCAGCCTCCTAGATAATAAAGAAGGCATTGGTACTTTCTGTCATCCGAAATGATGAGTCAGCAAAAGCAGGACTCAGCATTCTGCTGCCTCATCTTTGAGAGAGGTAGTTTCCCCCTTACTGGTGCCTAGTCCAATCTGACCAACCCTACACCAGGTCCTAGGACTCCCAGGATGCTCTGTTCAGTTATCATTCCAGGCCCAAGTTCTCAGAAGGAATCAAGGAGACAAGTGTGTAGTCTGCCTTTTTGCCCCCCCCTCCCCTTTCTTGTCTTTTTAATGACCTCTTGCTTTCTTCATGTGTGATGTCCTTGATGTCATTTCAGAACTTGTCTGGTCTTTGGCTATTATTGTTCAATGCAGAAAACCTCTTCTTGAAATGGTCTCTAAATTCAGGTAGAATAAGCTCAAGGTGGTATTTTGGCTCTCATGGACTAGTTATAATTTTCCTCAGCTTCAACTTCATTTTATATATGAGCAGTTTTTGGCCTGTTATGCAGTTGGCCCCTGCCCTTGTTCTGACTGATGAAATTGAGCTTTTCCATCATTTCTTACCACAGATGAGATCTGTTTGATTCCTGTTTATTCCATCTGGCAAGGTTCAAGCATATAGTCACTTTTTATGTTGCTGTAGAAGTGCAACGAATAAGTCTTTGGTCTTACAGTGTGATCTCTGGGTCATTTCTATCACCAAGGCCGTATTTTCCACTGCTGATCCTTTGTTCCACTTTTTTCTTTGCAATCATCAGTAATTCTAAATGCATCTCTATTACATGTTTGATCAACTTCAGACTGCAGAAATGTGTAAACATCTCCTATCTCCTCTTTTTTGACATTAGTTGTTGGTGCATGCTTTTGAAGAACAGTCTTATCAACAGGTGTTACTTCTAGGAGTATCAGTATTAAGCTATCATTGACAACATTCTTTGTGCACGTGTGTGTGTGTTAACTGAAATTTTACAGAAATTATCTTCTCATTCAACAATTTATACACGAATTGTCTGTGACACTGGTTGCAGTTACCATGGTGTGTCAACAGTTCTCCTTTCCACAATAGGTTCCCTTTTCCAACTCTCAAATTTTGTTTCTTCATGCCTTCTTGTCATTTCATTTGGGTAGGTTTTACCCTTTTGGTCTTGTACACATGACTGAATTAAGAGTATGCTCATCCTGTGTATCCTTATCTAATTTTTGGCTGAAGGGTGTACTTTAGGAATGGTTTCAGTCCTGAGTTAAAAAGCTGTTTTGAGGCTGTAGTCTCAGAGGTTCCTCTGGTATCTGTCACATCAGTAAGTCTAGTCCTTTGTGAATTTGAATTTTGTTCTACATTTTTCTCCCACTTCATTTGGGACCTGCTGTTGCGATTTCTCTCAGAATACTTATTGGTGTTAGCTGGGCACCGTCTAGTTCTTCTGGACTTAGGCTGGTATTTGTGCTAGTATTTTCCTTTTGTCTTTGATTTTCTTCATTCTCCTTTGCTGTGAATGGGATGGGACTAGTAGATCAATCCTAGGTGGATGCTTGCATGCTTTTAAGACCCCAGACATTACTAACAAAAGTTGGATGTAGAGTACTTTCTTTACAGATTCTATTATGCTGGTTCACCTTGATGACTCGATGGACCCTTGTATCCAGTCCCATCCCCAGTAACTCAGTTTCTTATGGTGTTTGGATGTGTCTGTGAAGCTTCTATGACTTTGCCTTGGTCAAGTTGTGCTGACTTCCCTATATCCCTGTTTTTCACCCCCCAGTTTGTAGATTCCGTTTTTACTTTTTTGGTGAAGTCTTTTGATGAGTAGGAAACCCTGGTGGCATAGTGGTTAAATGCTACTTCTGCTAACCAAATGGTCAGCAGTTAGAATTTGCCAGGTACTCCAGGATCTCTATGGAGAAGTTCTACTCCATCCTATAGGGTCCCTCTGAGTTGGAATCAACTTGACAGCAGTGGATTTTTGTTTGTTTGATGAGTATAAGTATTTACTTTTTAGGAACTTCCAAATGTCTGGTTTATCTTATAGTTCTTATGCCATGGTAGTTATGGTTTATATCCTATTTATGCCATATATCAGGGCCTCTGTTGCTGTCCCTGGAAATCCTGATGGCATAGTGGTTAAGTGCTACAGCTGCTAAATCAAAAGTTCAGAGGTTCAAATCCTCCAGATGCCCCTCGAAACTAACTGTATGTGACAGTTCTACTCTGTCCTTTAGGGTTGCTGTGAGGCAGAATTGCCTTGACAGCAATGAGGTCGGTTTTTTTGTTTGTTTGTTTTGTCCCTATTTTTTTCTTCCACGATCTTCATACTTTTAGGTTTTATATTTAGGTCTTTGATCCAGGTTGAATTAGTTTTTGTGCATGGTGTGAGATAGGTCCTGTTTTACTTTTTTTTACAGATGGATGTCCAGTTTTGCCAGCACCATTTATTGAAAAGACTATCTTTTCCCCATTTAATGGATTTTGAAACTTTGTCAAAGTTTGGTTGACCATAGATGGATGAATTCATGCTTGAGTTCTCAGTTCTGTTCTGTTGGTGAATGTGTCTGTTGTTGTACAAATAACACTCTGATCTGACTATCCTAGCTGTGCAGTTTCCTACTTTGTTCTTTTTCAATAAAACTTCACTTATCTGGGACCTATTTCCTTTCCATATAACTTAGTGATTAGTTTTACCATCTCATTTAAGTGTTGTTGACCAAACAGACAGCTCTACAACGTGTCCTAGGGCTCACTAGGTGTCCAGAAGGCTCCATTTAATTATGAGTACAGGCCTTGGTTTCCACAGGGATTTAGGGATATGTGTATTTAGTCTGCCATCTTGACTCTGCTCCCCCAAATTACACTGGTTTTTTTTATATTGTTTTTTATAAATGACATTGATTCCTTTTTGCTGTTCTCTTCATTGGTGCATAGGACTCCAACTAATTTTTGTATGTTGCATCCTGTCATTCTGCTAGATTTTTTCAGTAGTTTTCTCTTGGAATCTTTTGGTTTGTGTATATATAGTATGATTTCATCCACAAATAGGGACAATTTTACCTCTTCTTAACTAATTGGATGCTCTTTCTTTTTTGCCTTATTGCTCTTGCTAGTACTTCTATCACAGTGTTAAATAAGAGTAGTGATTAAGAGGATTGTTGTCTTGTTCCTGTTCCACTAGAAATGTTTTCATATTCTCTTCATTAAGAATGATGTTGGGGGTTCATTTTGTATAGATGCACTTTATTATGTTGAGGAATTTCACTTTCAATACTTATGGAGAATTTTTTAAAACTGTGTTTTAAAGTTTACAATTCAGTTTGTCATACAAAAATTCACACACAGAAGTTTTTATGTGACCATAGTTTCTCTCCCTACAATGTGACACCACACCTCTCTTCTCTACCATATGTTTACTGTGTCCATTCAACTAGCTCCTATCCTCTTCTGTCTTCTCATCTCACTTCTGGACAGGAGCTGCCCAGTTAGTCTCATATCTCTACTTGACCCAAGAAGCATACCCTTCACCAGTATCACTTTGTGTCTTATAGTTCATTCTGTGTCTCAAGAGTTGGCTTTGGGAATGATTTCAGTTCTGGCCTAACAGAGAGTAAAGGGGCCATGTCTTTCAAGAACCCTACAGTCTGTCAGACCATCAAGTTGGTCTTATTTCTAGAGTTTAAGTCTTGCATTTACTTTTTTTAGCACTCCTTCAGGAACTCGTTGTTGTGTTCCCTGTGAGTATAGTTACTGGTGATAGCAGGGCATCAGCTAGCATTTCTGGTCTCATACTGATGTAGTCTTTAGTTTATTTGCTCTTTCTATCTCTTGGAAACTCTGGTGGCGTAGTGGTTAAGTGCTATGGTTGTTATTTTAGTCAGCTAGTGCTGCTCTAACAGAAATACCACAGAGTGAATGGCTTTAGCAAAGGAAAGTTTATTCTTACACAGTCCGGTAGGCTACAAGTCCAAATTCAGGCTGTTCACTCCAGAGGAAGGCTTTCCCCCTCATTGGCTCTGGAGGAAAGTCCGGTATTGCATCAGTCTTTGTCCAGGGAGCATCTTGGCACAGGAATCTCAGGTCTGAAGGATGCCCTCTTCTTTTGGTGCTGCGTGCTTGATGGTGTGAGGTTCTCAATTCTCTGCCTGCTGCCCTTTCCTTTTATCTCTTGCAGGATGAAAGGATTAAGGGTGGTGCAAGCCATACTCCAGGGAAACTCCCTTTACAGTGGAGCAGGGAGATGAATCTTATAAAGGGATTTACAGTCTCACCCTAATCCTTGAACATAATAGGAAAACCACAAAATTGAGAGCAGTCACAAGATACTGGGAATCACGGCCCAGCCATGTGGCTACATCTGTTTTTGGGGGGACACAATTCAATCCATGACAGCTCTTAACCTTAAGGTCAGCAGTTTGAATCCACCAAGTACTTTTTGGAAACTCTATGGAGTTCTACTCTGTCTTCTCAGGTCACTATGAATTGGAATCGATTCAATAGCAGTGGGTTTCTGTCTCTTCGGCTCATATTTTCTTTGTGTCTTTGTTGTTCTTCATTCTCCTTTGCTTTTTAGATGGCCACTAGCTTTTAAAAGCCTAGACCCCACTCACCAAAGTAGAATTCAAAACACTTTCTTTCTTTTTTAAAAATTAATTTATTTAGATTTTATTGTGTTTTAAGTGAAAGTTTGCAATTCAACGCAGTTTGTCTTATGAAAATTTACAACTTACTGTCTTATTTATCTAGTGCTGCTTTAACAGAAATACCATAAGTGGATGGCTTTAAAAAGAGAAATTTCATTTTGTCACAGTCCAGTAAGCTGAAAGTCCAAATTCAGGGTGTCAACTCTGTGGAAAGACTTTATCTGCTGGCTCTAGAGGAAGGTATTTGTTGTCAGTCTTCCCCTGGCCTGGAAACCTCTGATGCACAGGGATTCTAGGTCCTTTTCAAAGGATGCACTCAATTCTTAGCACTGATTTCTTGGTAGTATGAGGTCCCCAAATATCTCTGCTAGCTGCTGTCCTTTATATCTCAAGAGATTGCCTCAAGGCACAATACCATGTTACATGCTGGTCCTGCCCCACCAGTACAACTACCATCCATCTTCCCTCATTAACATCCTAGATGTCAGGTTTACAACATCAAAGAGTATCATACAATACCAGGAATCATAGCTCAGCTAAACTGCTACACATATGCTGGGGGGACACAATTCAATCATGATACACATGTATTGCCATGTGACCCTAGATGACCTCACTACACTGTGACAGAATGCTCCTCCTCTCTGTCCCGTGTTTTCCATGTCCACTTGACAAGCTGCTGTTGCCTTCTACCTTCTCATCTCACCTCTGGACAGGAACTGCCCAGCAGTTGATACTTCTTTGATGCTTGATTGCTAGTTTTTAAGCTCCCAGAAGCCACTCACCAAAGTGGGATGCAGAACATTCTCTTAATAAACTTTATTATGTCAGTCGACTGAGATGTCCCCTGAAATCATGGTTCCTAGACTTCTGCCCCTACTGCTCTGTCCCTCAAAGTGGACAGGAAATCTCTTAGTCCAATTATTCTGACTTCTCCTGTATTGTATTTCATCCTTCCCTTCACCTAAAATAATTCTTGCCTACTTTCTAGTTAGTGAATACACCTCTCATTCCATCCCCAACTATGTAAACATCACAGAATCTTTTCTTCTGTATTTAAACACTTTCTTGCATTCTTATATTGGCAAATATAGAATATTTTTCTTTATACAACTGATTGATTTCACTCAGCATAATGCCTGTTATGAGATGTTTCTCGGATTCATTACTTTTCTTTATCGTTGCCTATTATTTCATTGTGTTAATAAACCATAGCTTGTTTATCATTTCCTCTGTTTATGGGCACCTACATAGTTTCCATCTTTTGCTATTGTGAGCAGTAGGTGCTGTAAACATGGCTGTACATGTATCTATTCATGTGATAACTCTTATTTCCCTAGGATATGTTCCAGTGAATGGGATTACTGAATTGTATGGTATTCCTATTTCAAGCTCTTTAAGGAAATGTCAAATCAATTTCCAAAGAAGTTGCAGCATTTTCCATTCCCGTCACCAATGTATAACTGTTCCAGCCTCTCTACAACTCTCCAGTCTCTCTCACAGTTGAATTCATGCTGGCTTTGTTGGGATGGGACGGTATTTCATTGTGGTCTTGAATTGCATTTCTTTATAATCATGAGCATTCCTTGATGTATCCGTTAGTAGCCTGAATCTTTTATGGTGAAGCGCCTATTTACATGCTTTATCCACTTTTTATTTGGATTGTTTGTCTTTTTGTTGTTGACATTTTGCAGTGTCATGTAAATTTTTCAGATTAGATGCTGATTAGATTTGTCATATCCAAATTTTTTTCCCCAATCTGTAGGTTATCTTTTTACTCTTTTGATGAAGTCTCTGGATGACCATAGCTGTTTGATTTTTAGGAGTTCCCAGTTGTCTATTTTCTCTTCTGGTGTTTGTGCATTCTTAGCGATGTTTTGTATTCTGTTTTATTCTGTTTATGCTGTGTAATAGGGTTCCCAGAGTTGTTCCTATTTTTTCTTCCATGATCTTTCTCATTTTAGATAAGATATTTTAGTCTTTCATTGATTTTGAGTTACTTTTATTTGTGGTGTGAGGTATGGGTCTTGTTTCATTTTTTGGCAAATGGATATCCAGTTATGCCAACAGCATTTATTAAAGCAACTGTCTTCTCGCCAGTTAATGGACTTTGGGCCTTTGTTAAATATCAGGTGATCATAGGTGGCTGATTTTAAGTATGGATTCTCAATTCTGTTCCATTGCTCTGTGTATCTGCTTTTGTGCCGGTACCAGGCAGTTTCGACTACCAAGGCAGTTGAACAGTTTCTGAAGTCAGGCAGTGTGAGGTCTCCCACTTTGTTCTTCAGTAAGGCCTTACTTATCCAAGACTTCTTCCCTTTCCATATGAAGTTGCTTGGTTGTTTCTCCATCTCATTAAAAAATGACATTGGAAATTGGAGGTGGATTGCATTGTATCTGTAGCTCACTTTGGGTAGCATAGACATTTTCATGATATTGAACCTTCCTATCCACTAGCAAGGTATATTTCTCCACCTATGCAGGTCTCTTTTGGTTTCTTGCAGTAGCCTTTTATAGTTTTCTTTGTATAGATCTTTTACATCTCTGTTTAGATTTATTCCAAAGTATTTTATGGTCTTGGGAGCTACTGTAAATAGTATTGATTTGATGATTTCCTTTTCAATGTTCTCTTTATTGATATAGAAGAATCCAACTCAGTTTTTTGTGTTTATCTTGCATCCTGATACTTCGCTGGACTCTTCTAATCAGTTCCAGTAGCATTTTTGTTGTTGTTGTTGTTGTTTTGTGGATTCTTTAAGGTTTTCTCTGTAGAAGAGCCTGTTGTCTGCAAACAAACATACTTTAACTTCATTCTCACAAATCTAGATGTCTTTTGTTTATTTTTCTAGGCTAATTACTTTGACTAGAAATTCTTGTCTCGGACTTGTTCTCAAGGTGAATGCTTGCAGACTGTCTCCGTTGAGGATGATGTTAGCAGTTGGCTTTGTATAAATGCCTTTTAGTACCCCCAGGAATATGCCCTTCTATTTCCATTTTGCTGAGAGTTTTTGTCATGAATGAGTGTTGGACTTTATCAAATGTCGTTTCTGTATCAACTGATGACATCAAGTGGCACTTTTGTTTTATTTATATGATTGATTATATTGATTGTTTTTCTAATGTTGAACAATCTCTGCATACCTGGTATGAATCCCATTTGGTCATGGTGAATTATGATTATTTAATGTCTGCTGAATTCTGTTTGCAAGAGTTTTATTGAAGATTTTTCTGTCTTAGTCTATGAGGGATATTGGTTTGTAATTTTCTTTTTGTGTGTGAGGCCTTGGTATCAGTTTTGGCATCAGAGTTATGCTGGCTTCACAGAATGAGTTTGGGAGTATTCCATCCTTTTGTATGCTCAGAAATACTTTTATTAAGAGTGGCGGTAATTCTTCTCTGAAAATTAAGTAGAATTCTCCTGTGAAGCCATCATTGTTGAGGCTATTTTTGTTGCTATTTTCAAATTATATTTTCAATCTTTGTCATAGGTTTATTTAGTTGTTTTACCTCTTTGTTGGTTTAGGTAGGTGGTGTGTTTATGTTAGTTTAGGTAGCTTTTGTGTTTCTAGAAATTTGTCCATTTCTCTAGGTTTTCAAATTTGTTAGAGTATACTTTTTACAGCATACTCTTATGCCCCCTTTTATGTCAATTGTATATATTGTAATGTTCCCTGTTTCATTTTTCATTTGAGTTATTTGAACCCTTCTCATGTTTATCTTTTTTCAATTTGGTCAGTATTTTGTCAGTTTTATTGATCCTTTTAAAACATTAGCCTTTGATTTTGTCGAGTCTTTCTATTCTTTTTCTATGTCATTTACTTCTGCTCTGAACTTCCTTTTCTTCTTTCTTCTGGTGACTGTGGCCTTCTTTCCCTTGTTTTGTTAATATTTATTTGAGTCATGTAGCAAATGTTTTGATTCTCTTTTGTTTTTATTTTTGATACATGCATCTATTGCTGCCTTTGGTGCTCCTTACAGGTATTGGCATAACATGTTTTCATTCTCCTTCGATCCTAGGAATTTCTCAATTCCATCTTTGATTTTTTTCTATTATTTAGTGGTGTTTAAGGAGGGTTTGAGTCAGTTTCCATGTAAATGATATTTTTTCCTTTGCTTTTCCTGTTAATTTCTACTTTTACAGAGTTGTGATCAAAGAAAGTACTTGGTGTGATCTTGGCCTTTTGGACTTCATTGAAGGCTGCTTTGTAGCCTAACACCTAGATTATTCTGGAGAACATTCTGTGTGCATGGAAAAGAACATGTACTTTGCAGCTGTTGGATGTAGAGGTCTGTATATGTCTCTGAACTCAAGTTGGCTGATTGTGGCCAAGGATCTTTTGTATCTTTGTTGAGTTTCTTTCAGGATGTTCTGTCCTTTACCGAGAGTGGATCACTGAAGTCTCCTACTGTTATTGTGGATCTGTCAGTTTCTCTTTTCAGTGCCATGAGTGTTTTCAAGCCCTGTCATCGGTTGAGTAGGTATTTATTATGGTTATCTCTTCATGATATATTGTCCCTTTAACCATCATATAATGTCTTTCTTTGTCTTTTGTGGTACAGTTTATTTTAAATTATATTTTTATCTGAGGCTGGTATTGTCACTGCTGCTCTTTTTTGGTAGTTGTTTGCTTGATATATACTTTTTCACCTTTTGATTTTTAAGAAATTTATGTCTCTGTTTCTAAGGTGCGTGTCTTGTAGACAGCATACTGATGGATCCTGTATTTTTCTCCCATTCTGTCACTGTCTGTTTATTTATGCATACATTTAGGCCATTTACATTCAGTATAATTATTCATAGGTGCAAATTTATTGCTGTCATTTTGTGATTTTGTGATTTTGTGTGTGTGTGTGTGTGTGTGTGTGTGTGTGTGATGCTGTCATTTTCTTTGTAGCTATTACTCTCCCATGTTGAATTGCCTTTGTTTATGGACTCTTTTTGCATTTTTCGGTAGAATTTATATTTACTGAGACTTTGATTTTCTCTTTATTTTTATGAGTAAGTTTGCTCACTTTCTATGTGGTTACCATGAAATTCACCCTCATCTTCCATTACTTGATATTGCTTTGCCTTCTTCTGTATTTGTAAATTCTATACCTACACTACTTATTACTTATTTAACTGTTTTGTTATCATTGTCATTTACAGATTAACTTGTCTAGTTTTCTGTTATAAAACTTTTAGTTTTGATGAATCCTTGAAAGTTCATTACCCAGACTGGCATTTTGCTGATGCAGTCTTGTGTCCTAAATTCAAGCTGTTGTCTGATGTTGTTTGTTCTTGTAGCAGAATCCCTCTAGTAATTCTTGTAGGCTTCTTTTTGTTTCTATGTGTTCTCTTCATTTCTGCTTGTCTAGAAATGTCCTGATTTCATCATAGTATTTGAGTGAGAGTTTTGCAGGATATATTGTTATTGGTCAGCAGTTTTTTTTTTTTCCTTCAGTGTTTTATATATGTCATTTCCTTGCCTTCTTTGCATGGTTTCTACTGAGTAATGAGAGTTGCCTTATTGTTTCTCCATTGTGACTTTTCCTTTTTCTTTAGCTGCTTGGAGGATTCTTTCTTTGTCTTTGGTTTAGGCAAGTATAATGATGGTGTATCATGGTGATTGTCTTTTAGAGTATATCCAATACGGGGTTCAATGAGCTTATTGGATGGTCAGTTTTGATCTTTCATGATATTTGTGAAGTTTTCTGCCAGCAAATTTTTGACAATCATCTTTGTGTATCAGTTTTCTGTTCTGAAATTCAAATCACACTAACATTGTTGCTCTTGATTGTACCCTGCATAATCATTGAGATTTTCTTCATTCTTGTCTCTGATTTTTTCTCAAAGAAGGTGACATCCAAGAAGGCAGGGCTAAGATGATGGATTAACCATGTGTATTCTGTGATCCTTTTAACTATAATTAGAAAAATAACTGAACAGATTATATAGGGCATTCTAGAAGCCCGAGATATCAAGGGGAAAGATGAAAGATCTGAGTGAGTGACAGAAACTGGACAGCATGTCCGAAAGCAACTACTTCAGCCAGCATTAAATCCACACTACCCAGAGGGACCCATTTCAGCCAGCCAAACAGAGCCAAAGAACTGAGGCAAGTGGGAAAACAGAGAAATAGCACACAAGTAGAGTGTATCTTTCTTGGTGGGGAAACTAAAGTTCAGAGAGTTGTATCTACAGAACCACAGAAAACTTTCACTTCAGTGACATAAGCTAAGTGCTTCCAAACTCTTACAGATTTAAATCTTTCTTATGCAACAATTTCTCTCTCTTTCCCCATCTCTATTCCTCTGCCCCCTGCTCTGCACTAGACACTATACTCTGATGCACATCCTGGGTTCAGAATTTGGGCACCTTAGGCCTGGCATGTCTGAACTATTCTCCTGGACTTGAAGATGGAAATAACGCAGGGTGAGGTTTGTTGGCTCCTCTGAGCCAGGAACTCCTCTTCCCTTTCTAAGAGTACTCACAGCTCTAACCACCAAGTAACAGAGCATAGAAATTTCTAAGGCTCCAATAATCAAACAAGCTCAGCTGATCAGACTATATGAATACTCAAAAACTAAATTAAAAAATATGTACACATAGCTTAGAACACAATAACCAAACAAAAATAAATCACAACTTTCTGATGGCTCAGAGACAATGTGGATTTCAAGTCATTTAACAACAGAGACTATGATGCCTTCAGAAAATTCCCAAAACAAAAAATCAAGAAAATTTTGAGACAAAGAAGATTCCCTGGAATTATCAGAGATAAAATACAAAAGAATAATGTTTAGAGCTCTTCAAAAGACAACAGGAAGCAGACTAGGTAACACGCAGCACAGCATAATGAAAAATTAAATGGGCTAAAAGAAGTACTTGAGAAACAATGATCTGAAATCCATTAGATTAATAATAGAATTTCAGAATTAGAAAATTGAATAGAAAATCAAAGGCAATGGAATGCACAATTAGTGAGATTGAAGATAAAGCAACTGACACCAGCATACATGAGGAAAAATCAGATAAAATTTTTTTAAGTGAAGAATCACTAAGAGTTGTGTGGTACTCTATAAAAAGGAGTAATTTGCAAATGACTAGATTACCAGAATCAGGGAGAGGGGCAATAGCAGAAAATACAGAGAATTGTTGAAGATCTGTTTAAAAAAAAAATTCCCTGATACCATGAAAGGTGAAAAGATATCTATCCAAGATGCTTGCTGAACTACATACAACGCAGATCCCAAAAGAAAGATACCAAGGCATATTATAGTCAAACTTACCCAAACTAAAGATAAGGAGAAGCTTTTAAAGGTAGCTAAGCTTAAAAACAAACCAAAAAAACTTACAAAGGAGAGTCAACAATTCTGAGCTCAAGTTACTCAGTGGAAACCTTGCAGGCAAGAAGGCAATAGGAAGACATATACAAAATCCTGAAGACAAAAACAAAACAAAGACCTCCAAGAATTATATATCCTCCAAAATTGTCTCTCAAATATGACAGAGAAATTAGGATATTCCCACATAAATGGAAGTTTAGAAAATTTGCAAGCATCGAATCAAAATGACAAGAACCACTGAAGGAATTTCTACAATTAGAAAATCAGTAGCATCAGATATATACTCAAGAATAAAATACAAGATGGTGCATCCAGATATTAAGATAAGTGGGAAACAAAGATCTTAGTGTGTAAGTTATGACATTATACCAAAAAGAGGGACAAATTAATGTATCTATAGACCTTTCAGAGAGTGAGGAAATCAAAACGACCCACAGAATTTAAAGAATGGTTTAAACTTAGCACATTAGGGGTAAATATCAAAGTAACCACCTAGGAAATTAACAATCCTACAAATCAAAATAAGAAACAAAATCAAAAAGTCTCAGCAAATATAAAACTAACAACAATGTAAAGGATGAAAAGAAAACCAATAAAGAAAAAATGACTCATCACAGAAAATTAAGTGGAACAAAGAAACTGTCAACAATACACAAAAAAGTCACCAAAATGACAGTACGAAATTCACACCTATCAATAATTACATTAAATGTAATTGGGTTGTATGCCCCAATAAAGGCAAAGAGTAACAGAATTGACTGAAAAAAAAAGAGAGAGACCTGTTGTCATGGATTGAATTGTGTCCCCCCAAAAATGTATGAGTTGATTTGACTTGGTTTGGAGTTCTAATATGGTGCCCTTCCTCCCATGTGTTGTGAATCCTGCCTCTGTGATATTGATGATGGAGAATGGTTTGCAGTTGTGTTAGTGAGGCAGGACCCAAGCTACAAGCTTGTGGAATATAAGGGAGAGAAGTGAGCTGAGGAAGTTGGGAACCTCATACCACCGAGAGAGAAGCACCAAGAGCAGAGCACGTCCTTTGGACCCGAGGTTCCTGTGCCGAGATGCTCTCACTGGATTTGGACTCAGCCTACCGGACTGTGATGATCTCTCATTCTGCATGGACTTACAATTTATGAATGGATTTGCAGCTTACTGGACTGTCTCAATAAAGCTTCTCTACATGAAACCTAGTCGTGGTATTTTCTGTTAGAGCAGTACCAGGTGACTAGGACAGAGTTTGGTACCGAGAGTGGGGTACTGCTCTAACAAATACCTAAAATATGGAAGTTTTTTTTGAGACTGTGAGTGTATGAAAGAAGCACACAAGAGAACCACTAGCACCTAAGAGCACAGCAAATGGTGAGGAAAGCAACAGCAGCAGTGAACTGACAGCAGCAGAACCAGGAGCCTTCCCACAGAATGAGAATGCTGAATGCCTGTGTGCAGGAGGCTTCCTGGTGGAGTGGGGTGCCTCTGGGCACTTGAATAGGTGGAGCTAGGCTTGCTGACCCATGGAACAAAAGGGCTGAGTGCTTGTCTGCAGGAGGCTACTTGATGAAGTGGGGTGCCTCCAGGCACTTGAATCAGTGGAGCTATGGAGCTACAGAGTGTTGGAACACTTGCCCTGTAGGGCAGACGTGGGGTTGCGGCCCCAGGTTGGCAAGAAGCTGAGTTGTCTGAGTCTCAGAAGGTATGGCCATGAAAGGGTGGAGCCAGGGCTTTCTGTGTTTGTGGGAGTGGAACTACCACTCTATTGGGCTTAGGGTGCACCTAAAGCCAAGGGGGCAGAGTTCTGTCCAGGCAGGCCTGGAAGGCCAAGATGAAGCCCAGCTGTCTCCACTAAGAATCTGGAGAGTGTGGCCAATACCAAGAGTTCGAATGGAATGGTTATGAAATGTCTCAGAGTGTGAAATAATGTTTTTGAAGCCATGATGTTTAATGTGATGTGTTCTGATAATCTGCCTGGTGTATGCTAATGAAAACTGTTACTGGATTATAAGTGAAAACTGTTGCTATGTTATGGAATGAAAACTGTTGCTGTGTTATGAATGAAAACTTGCTGTGCTATGAATGAATATATTTTGTGTGTTCTAATGATATGATTTTTGGGGTGCCAAAGGGTGGGATGTCATGGATTGAATTGTGTCCCCTCAAAAATGTATGTGTTGATTTGAACTGGTTTGGCGTTCCAACATGGTGCCCTTCCTCCCATGTGTTGTGAATCCTGCCTCTGTGATACTGATGATGAAGAATGGCTTGCAGTTGTGTTAGTGAGGCAGGACCCAAGCTACAAGCTTGTGGAATATAAGGGAGAGAAGTGAGCAGAGGAAGTTGGGAACCTGATACCACCAAGAGAGAAGCACCGAGAGCAGAGCACGTCCTTTGGACCCGAGGTTCCTGTGCCGAGATGCTCTCGCTGGATTTGGACTCAGCCTACCGGACTGTGATAAATTCTCTCACTGAATGGACTTTCAGTTTGTAAACGGATTTGCAGCTTACCGGACTGTCTCAATGAAGCTTCTCTACATGAAACCTTCCACTCGTGTCATTTTCTGTTAGAGCAGTACCTGGTGACTAAGACACCTGTCTATATGCTGCTTAAAAGAGACCCACATTAGAATTAAAGATATGAATAAATTGAGACTCAAAGGATGAAAAAGTATATACCAAGCTAACAACATTTAAAAAAGAGCAGGAGTGGCAATATTGTTTTCTGATGAAATATACTTTAAAGTAAAATCCACCACAATGGAGAAAGAAGGTCACTATATATTACTTAAAGGATCAGCACATTAGAAGAACATAGCCATATTAAACACTTACGCACTCAATATCAGAGCTTCTAAGTTCATCAAATGAACTCCAATGGCACTGAAATAGACAGCTCAATAATGGTGGTAGCAGAGCTTAACACATTATTTTTGGTGGTGGACAGAATATCCAGAAAGAAGCTCAAGAAAGACGCACAACATCTAAATGCCACAGTCAACCAATTCAATCTCATAGACATATACAGAACACTCCATCCAACAACAGACAAGTACAGCTTTGTTCCAACAAATGTGGAACATTCTCTGGAACACATCCCATTTTAGGCCATAAAGCAAGTCTTATAAACTCCAAAGCATTGAAATGTTGCAAAACATCTCTGTAGACCATAAAGCCATAGATGTCAAAATCAATGGCAGAAAAAGTAAGGGAAAAAAATCAAACACATGGTAACAGAAAAACAGCTTGCTTAAAAACTTCTGGCTTATACAAGAAATCATGGACAAGAGAAGGGAATTCACAGAATCAAATGAGAATGAAAATGTATCCTACCAAAACCTATGGGACATACCGAAAGCAGTACTCAAAGGTCAATTTCTCTCAATAAATTCACGAATCCAAATTAACCATACAACTCAAACAAGTTGAAAGAGTAACTAAAGAACCCCTCAAGAACCAAAAGAAAACAGATAATAATTAGAACAGAACTAGATGAATCAGAGATTAAAAAAACAATTGAAAGAGATAACAAAGACCAAAAGTTGTTTTTTTGAAAATATTAACAAGATTGCTAAATCATTGGCCAAACTGACAATAGAAAAACAGAAGAGAAAGCAAATAACTCAAAAGAAATGAGATGGGCAATATCACAACAGACCCAAATGAAATTAAAAGAAACGTTATAGAATACTGTGGAAAATTATGCTCTGCTAAATTTCAAAACCTAGAAGAAATGAACGAATTTCTAGAAATACACTACCTAACAAAACTAACACAAACAGAAGTAGAACAACTTAATAAACCTATCACAAAACAGGAGACTGAAAAGGTAATTAAAAAACTCTCAACCAAAAAATTTCCTGGCCAAAAGAGCTTCACTTGAGATTTCTACCAAACTTTTAGGGAAGATTTTATTTTCATTTTATTTTATTTATTTTTTATTATGACTGAGTGAAAATGTACATTCAAGTATAAATTTACATGCCCAACTATATGCAGCTTCCACTGTTCTCCCTGCCCAGTGACAGCACAATATTCCTCTCTGCTCCATACATGTCTCATCCTCCCAACAGTCTCCTGTCCCTTTCTCTCCACCCACTCTCTTTCTTCCAGCCAGAGGTCAGCAGGATGATATCCTATAGATACATAGAACCATAAAGTGCATCCAACATATGGTCACTCTGCATCGCCAAGTCCAATCCATTCGTGTCTGAAGAGTGGACCTTTGTTATGATTTATGGGCAAGGGCAGCATCAGGGTGAGGGGCCATGCTCCCAGGGGAACCCCGAAACCACTGGACCATCTATTGAGGCCTTTCAGTGGAGATCTCAGAGTGTAACCCTTTTTATTCTTGTGTTGCCAGTGAAACTCAACTTAGTGAGCTCCATCAGGGCTATCACTGGTGGTGGCCGGGTATCATCCTGTTCTTTTGGTCCCAAGTTGGTGTAGGCACCCACTCATATGGGTCTCTATATCTTCTGGGTTGCCTTTAGCTCATGTCATTTTGGTCCACGGGGAGCATCCATTCCTGCTGAGTTGGGACCATTTGCTGTGTCCTTGGATGGCAGCTTGGCAGCTCTTAAGACCCCAGATGACACTCACCAATGTAGGGTGCAGAGAGCTCGCTTAGCAAAACGCTAGTGTGCCAATTGGCCTCCATTTCGCATAAGAGCGTGGTCTCCTGCCCCCGCCCTGGCTACTGTGTCCTTGCAATATTGAGTTAAGGTGGAAGGAGCAGACAAGTTATGCTGAAGTCCACTTAATGTTGTCCTTGTTTCTAATGTGTGCTATCACAGATTTCACCCAACCAGATTTCTAGCAACTAACTAATCTAAACACACCCCCCTTCACCCTCCCTCCCCTCCCTTGTAGCTGTCAAGGAGTCTTTTCTTCTATACATAAGTCTGTTTTTGAGATCTTATTGTAGGGGTCTCATACAATATTTGTCCTTTTGTTGCTAACTACTTTCACTCAACATGTCTTCCAATTGAAACCAGGTTAGGAGATGTTTCCTGGAATCATCATTGTTCTTTATCATTGCGTAGTGCTCCATTGAGTATATATACCATAGTTTGCCTATCCATTCCTCTGTTGTTGGGCATCTGGGTTGATTCCATCTTTTTGTTATTGTGGACTGTGCTGCAATAAACATTCTTGTGCATGTGTCTGTTGGTGTGAAAGGCCTTGATTCTGTAGGATATATTCTAAGTAGTGGAATTACTTGGTCAAATGGTATATCTATACTCATTTTTTTAAGGAAGATTGCTTTCCAAAGAGGCTGGACCATTTTGCAACCCCACCAACAGTGTAGGAGAGTTCCACTTTCTCCACAGCCTCTCCAACATTTGTTTTTTTGTGTTTTTTGGATCGTGGCCAACCTTGTTGGGGTGAGATGGTATCTCATTGTAGTCTTCATTTGAATTTCTTTAATAACTAAAGATCATGAACATGATCGCGTGTGTTTTTTCGCTGCCTGGATCTCGTCTTTAGAGAAATGTCTGTCCATCTCCTTTGCCCATTGCTTAATTGGATGATTTATCTTCTTCTTATTGATATTTTGTTGTATCTTATAGATTATGAAGATCAGGAGTTGGTCTGACGTAGAGTTGCCAAATATTTTTTCCCATTCTGTAGGTGTTTTTTAATTCTATTAATAAAGTCTTTGATTCCTAATAGTTCCCATTTATCTATTTTCTCTTCCGTTGATTGTGGTTTGTTTGACAGAATTTGGAGTCTGTCCACATTGTGTATTAAAACTTCCATTGTTGTTCCTACCTTTTCTTGGATAAGCTTTATCATGTTAGGTTTGATATTTAGGTCTTTTATCCAGTTGGAGTTCGTTTTTGTATAAGGTGTAAGATATAGATCTTGTTTCAATTTACTACAGATGGATATCCAATTTTGCCAGCACCATTTGTTGAAAACAGGGAGATTTAATAGTATTATAACTAGAGGTATTTCCAAGCATAGATAAAGAAAGAATACTTGAAAATTCGTTCTATGAAACTAGCATAACCCTGATACCAAAACCAAGTAATGACAGCACAAAAAAGAAAGTTACTGACTAATATCTCTCATGAACTTAGATGCAAAAATCCTCAACACAATTCTAGCCAATAGAATTCAACATCATTTCAAAAAAAAAAAAAAAATTCATCATGACCAAGTAGGATTCAAACTGATTCATCTAGTTTTGTTCTATGTTACTACTACCTGCTTTTTCCTGGTGCTTGAGGAGTTCTTTTTTTGCTCTCAGGGATACAGGGGTGGTTCACTGTTAAAATGAACAAAACAATGTAGTCAACCACATAAATAAAAATAAAGATAAGAATCACTTGATTTCATCAACTGATGTAGAAAAGTTATTTGACAAAGGCCAATGCACATTTATGTTAACAAACCTCAGCAGAATAGGAACAGAAGGGAAATTCCTCATCATAATAAGGGTGATCTATAGGGTCACTATGAGTCGGACCTGACTCCACTACAGAGGGTAGGTTTGATGGTGGCATAGAGGTTAAGTGCTATGGCTGTTAACAAAAAGCACAGCAGTTAGAATCTGCCAGGTGCTCCTTGGAAACTCTAGGGATCAGTTCTACTCTGTTCTGTAGGATCACTACAAGTTGGAATTGACTCAGTGGCAATGAGTTTGGTTATGCAAATCCAACAGCCAATATCATCCTAAATGGAGAAAGCTTGAAAGCATTCCCTTTGAGAATGGGAACCAGATAAAGATGCCCACTGTCACCACTTTTATTCAATGATGCTGGAGGTTCTAGCCAGAGCAATCAGGCAAGATAAAGAAATAAAAGACACCCAAATTGGTAAGGGAGAAGTAAAGCATCTCTGAAAATGATATAATCTTATACACTGAAATCTCTGAGGAGTCTAAAAAAATAACCTACTGGAACTAAGAGAAGAGTTCAGTATAATATCAGGGTATATGTGATAAACATACATAAATCAGTTGGGCTCCTCACTATGCAATGATAAAGAACAATGATGATTTTAGGAAGTATCTCATAACCTAGTATCAACTAGATGACGTTATGCTGAATGAAATCGGTCAGCTGCAAAAGAACAAGTATTGTATGAGAGCACTAATACAAGGATTTATGCACGGAAGAAAAGATTCTGGTGGCTACAAGGGTGGGGAGGGAGAGAGTTGGTTGGTCATAGATGAGGCAGTCAGTAGGAATTCCATTAGATGAAGGGTGTGACAGCTCTCAGTAGAAGGCAGGTCAGCATAAAAAACTACACCATGAGCTAAAAGGTTTTCTAAATTCAATTCAACACTTCAAAGGATAGAGTAGCAGGGACAGGGGTCTAGGGACTGTGTTTTCAGGGGACATCAAGGTCAATTGGCATAACTTGCTTTTTGCTAAGAGGGTCTTCTGCATCCCATATTAGTGAGTGACATCTGGGGTCTTAAAAGCCTACATCTAAGGAACATCAATTGGTCCCAGTCCACCTGGAACAGATGACAACTGAGAATATGGAAGATACAAGCAAAAATGAGCCCAGGAGACAGAAGGACCCATATGAATGGGAGACTACATCAGCATGAGACCTGAAGAACCAGATGATGCCTGACCAAAAGACAGCCTTGATAGGGGACACAATGTAGAGTCCCTGATGAGAAAAAGTGGTGTGCAGATCAAGAACTCTACTAAAAGACTAGAACTGATGGTCTGAAAACTTGGCAGGTCCCCTGGGAACATGGCCCCTAGACTTACTGCTGCCCGAGACCTGAAACCAATACTGAAGCCAACACCTCAGACAAAGAATGGACTGGACTCAGGGGCACAGAGTGAGTATGTCATGTGTGTACTTTACGGTTTTGTATATTTATAGAAGGCTGTCCAACTGGTTTCTTTCAGAGGGGAGATGAGAGGGTGGACAGGAGTTCCTTTATCTTTGGGTAAAGAAAAAAGTCCTAAATAAAACCAGGTGTTTGCTGGGAAGATACTAGCAGTAAAGAGTGAAAAGGGGGAGTGTGCTTTCACCCGGTGGGGAGAACAGACAGAGTTGTAGAGAAGCGGGTATGCAAAATTAACTTGGATTGTATATTGTCACTTAATTGTAATAAAATAAAAATAAAAGTGAATAAATAAAATTAGTTTGGTTCCTTTAGAGCACTTTCTTTAAAAGCTAGAAACATAAATAGTATATGATCCTGCAATCTCATTCCTTGGAATATGAGAATTGCCAGTTAAGTTTGCTAACTCATCTTAGAAAAAGTGCTATACACCTCCTTGAGGAATATCACTATGGTTACTTTTGAAGTACTCCCCTTAAGAAGCTATGCACTGACACCAGCACCTAGTCTACCCTTCAGTGCGATTTTGGAATTCTTCTGGAATGGCCATCAGAACTGCTGTCATACCAACCTTGATATCCTGAGTGTCATCAAAATGTCTTCTTTTCAATAGTTCCTTTATCTTCAGGTAAAAAACAAAAAGTCCCTGGGAGCCAGATCAGGTGAGTAGGTAGGGTGTTCCAGTACAGTTATTTGTTTACTGGCTAAAAACTTTCTCACAGGCAATTATACGATTAAGTTCTCCTACTTGCCACCATGCTGTCGTGTGCAATGGCCTAGAGTTCCAAAATTGCTTTGAAGGGTGGGTTAGGCACTAGTGTTGGTGCATAGCTTCCAAAGGGAAGTTCTTCAAGAGTGACTAGTGATATTTCAACAATGAATTATGTAGCACTTAAAACGATTAAGTTTGTGGACTTAATTGTCAGACTTCTTATATCCTAGAGATAAAAGTGTTGTCACACAAATAGATAAGTGTACACCGGTGTTTACTGTAGCAGTGTCCACAGTAGCAGAGAGAAGGAACCAGTATAACCAACTAACAGATGAATGAATAAAGAAGCTATGCTATATTCACACTATGGAATACCATACAGTGATAAAGAACTTTGATTTGGGGAAACATCTGATAATGTCGAATAATCTGGAAGTCATTATGCTGTGTGAAATTAATCAGTCACAAAAGTACAAATATTGTATGAGACCACTATGAGGACTAAAGAAAAGTTGTAATCACAGAAGAAACTAATCTTTGATGGTTACAAAGCAGGGGATGGAGGGAGATGAGTGTTCAAAGATTAGATAGTAGATAGGAATTGGATTAAGTGAAAGAACTGACAGAGAGCAGTAGAAGGGAAATTAACACTGCTGGCCTACACCAAAAGCTAAATGGTTTCCCAAATAAAACCAAGTATTTTGAAGGTCAGAGTAGTTCAGCAGAGGTCTAGGGACCATGGTTTGAAGGGACATCTAGGTCAACTGGCTTAACTGAGTATTTTTTTAGCAAAAAGATGGAATCAACCAAGATGCCCAACAACAGAAGAATGGATAGATAAACTATGGTACATATACTCAATGGAGCACTACGCAATGTTAAAGAATAACGATGATTCCAGGAAACATCTCATGACCTGGTTTCAACTGGAAGACATTATGTTGAGTGAAAGTAGTCAGTGACAAAAGGACAAATATTGTATGAGACCTCTACTATAAGATCTCAGAAACAGACTTGTGTATAGAAGAAAAGACTCTTTGACAGCTGCAAGGGAGGGGAGGAAGGGGAGGGGAGGTAGGAGGGTGGGTAAAAGGGTATAGATTAGATAGTTGTATTTTTTTTAAGAAAATGTTCTGCAACCTATTTTGGTGAGCAGCATCTGGGGTCTAAAAAGCTAGTGAGCTGCCATCCAAGGAGCACCAATTGCTCTCAATTCATCTAGAACAAAAGAGAATGAAGGACATCAAAGACATGGCAAAATATGAGCCCAGGAAACAGAAGTGTCTGTATGATTGGGAGACTACATCAGCATGAAATCAGAAGAACTAGATGATGCCAAACCATCATCAACGTCTGCCCTAACAAGGAACACAACATAGAGTCTCTGACAAAGTAGGCAACAAATAGAGGTGCAGATCTAGAACGCTATTATTAAAAGACCAGATTCAATGGTCCAACATCCCGGAGGGTCCTCTGAGGACGTGGCCTCTGGACTCTGCTAGCCTGGAGCTGAAACCAACTCTGCGGATAAAGGTTAGACAGAGTGACGCTGGGTGAAGTGTGTGCTGCTTGGCTTAAATATATACATGAGGCCGTCAGAGCAGCTCATCCCAAGAGGTCAGATGGGAGGATGGAGAGGGGTGGAGAGGAGTTGGCTGAGTGAATATGAGAAATACAGGGTGAAAAAGAGAGTGTATGGTCACACAGTGGGGACAGCAGCCAGAGGTACATAGCTGTGTGTATGTTGGGGGCAGGTTATATGGCAGGCTGACTTGGATTGTAAGCTTTCACTTAAAGCACAATAAAATATAAACACAAAATTAAATGCAAAATAAGAAAGTGATAGCCACAGATTTAGCTTTGATCTTGCTAATAATGTCTTCCATTGTTTCAAGTTTGTTCCTAAAACTTTCTCTTGAGTTGTCCATTCCTGAAATACTGTTGTTTGCCTTTTGGATTTTTAGCTTCTGTTTTTATATCCTTTCTAATAATTTATTTTGACATTTCGTTTTTGTATTATTTTTCTGAATTCTTCTATCGCTTTTTCTGTATTTTCCTTGATTTTGGCTGTGTCTTCACTGGTTTTGTCTGTGTTTTCCTTGATCTCTTTCCTCATCTCTTGGAGAGTCTGAAATACTCATCTTTCAATTTCATATTAGGTAGTTCCACTGCCTTTTCTTCAAACAGAAGGTCGCTAATTCTTTATCTTGATCATTTAGTGGAGCCATCTTGTCTGTTAACTTAATGCAGCAAAATAACTTCTAGATGACTCCACGTTTTGATGTTATCTGCTGTCTCTGAGACATTAAGGTATTAGTTGTTGATTTTATATTCATTTGTTTCATCCTACATTTTTGTTTTGTTTTGATATGTTAAGACAGGTGGGCTAGGCTGCTGACTTGTCTCTGGGCACAATAGTTCTCACCATCTTGTCCAGGTGGTCAGGGCAACAACTGGCAGAGTGAGCTTGCTCCACTGTATATTAGTTTGACTAGGTCCCTGAGAGCCAACTGGGCAAGCTCTACCTGTCTCCTGATGTTGGTTTAGTGTGTGAAAGCTTTCCCAGCCACTTGCCAGATAGATGGGGTATCAGATGAGGCATGCTGTCTGCTTGTTTTCCCTCACTCAGCAGCTGGTCAAGTGATAAAATGTGTGGCAGTCAAGGCCTGGTTTGGTGAGTGGCCTGAGTAACAGGGGTATGCTAGCTGCAGCAGCACATTGCAGGCCAGTGTGAAGGAGGGGATTCCTGTGCAAGACAGATTCTGTGTCTCCTCTTGGGAGCTCTGTGAAGTTGCCCCCACTTCTCCCTACTCAGGATTATTGCTGGCTATGCTCCATAATGGTCACATGGTCCCTCATTAGCTGGCAGGGGACTTCCATTCTCTCTCTCTTTATTCTCTGTTCTCTGTCAGTTTCTTCTCCCATTCAGTTTTTTTTTTCTTTATCCCTTCATTTGATTCTTAGAGTTCTAGGATTGACATTTTCCCTGCTTTTTTAGCTATTTGTGTCTTTGCTGCTGAGAGACGGCGTGGTGCTTCTGTCTTTAGTGCCAGCTAGGCTCTACCACCAACAGCACTGTTCTTCAAGATAAATCTTGAAATGTTTTTGACAGTAAATGCAATACCATTCCCCTTAAATTTGTCATTCCTGGTATAGTAGCACATGTGATCATCCAGTTTCAAATGGTCGATTCCTGTCATTTCAGTCTTTAATGACTAGAAGATCAATCTTTATGTGTTCCATTTTATTTTTGACAACTTCCAATTTTCTTTGATTCATACATCATACATTCTACATTCCAATTATTAATGGATGTTTGTAGCTATTTTTTCTCATTTTAAGTCTTGCCACATCAGCAAATGAAGGTCCCAAAAGCTTTATTTCATACACATCTTAGTCAACTCTACTTCAAGGGGGCAGCTCTTCCCCAGTCATAGTTTGAGTGCTTTCTACTCTGAGGAGCTCATCTTCTGGAACTATACTAAATAGTGTTCCACTGCTATTCATAAGGTTTTCACTGACCATTTTATTTTCAAGGAAATAGATTGCCAGGTCTTTCTTCCTATTCTGTCTTAATCTGGAAGCTCAGCTGAGATCTGTCCATCATGGGTGACCTTGGTGTTATCTGAAATACGGGTGCCATAGCTTCCAGTATCACCATAACATGAAGCCACCACACTATGACAAACTGACAGAAGAGTTGTGAATGTAAGGATTACAGATACGAAAACCCCATGGAGCAGGGCTACCCTAACACATAAGCTCGCCATGATTTGGAATCAACTAGACAGCAATGGCTTTCATTTTTGGTTGTGTCCAGAGGGTGAGTGCAAACAATGAAAACACTTAGCTGCTAACTCAGAAGCTGGAGATTCACAGAAGAAAGATCTGGTGATCTATTCTGAAAAATTAGCCACTGAAAACCCTATGAGGCAGTTCTACTCTGACACATGAGGTTGCCATGATTCAAACTTGATTGGACAGCAATTTTTTTTTCCTACAGGAAGAGTTTGTATCTCTGAACCCCTAGACTTGGGGACCTGAAGTCACTAGTCTTGGCTCTGCCTGCAAAGAATCTCTTGAGACTGTGTGCATCAGTCCTCAGGTTTCCCTGCTTTCATTTATACAACAAGTTATTCACAGGTTTCCATACCCAGTTCATTCTGGTTAGAACCCCTAATAAGAACCCTACTAAGAGCCCCTACTAAGAATCTGCGTTTCAACAAGTCCCCAGGAAGTTATACAGAAGAATCACCTGGAGATCTAATTAAAATGTAGATTCTGTGTCAGTTTACCTGGTGGAAATGAAAAATCTTAGTGGGGAACTTGTGAGAAAAGCAAACGGAATAAGTTATGGTCACAAGAAAGGTGACACAGAAAGAACTAGTTTGAAGCACAGGCTCCTCAAGGATTGCAGACTCTGAGGGAGGCATGCAGACTAGCTGGAATCCTTTCCCCAGGTATAGGAGCAGAGATGCAGTTCTGTTTTCCACCTATGCAAGGAATGCATGGTTAGGAAAAATATTCTCTCTTTCTCTTTTATGGAAGCCCTGGTGGTATAATGGCAAAGTGTTATGGCTGCTAATCAGGAGGTCAGCAGTTTGAGTACACCAAGCTCTCCTTGGAGACTCTATGGGGTAGTTCTACTCTGACTATAGCATTGCTAAGAATTGGAATTATCTCAATAGCAGTGGGTTACTGGTTTCTATTTGGTAGAGCTATCACCCGTGCATACAATGTAAGCATATTTGGCAAGAGATGGGTTCCACCGGTTCCACAAACGCAGCCCCTGTGATACTTCACCAGGAAACCCGCTTGAGAGAACTGAACTTCTTCTGAGTTTACTGATATTATCACATTTTCCTCTCCGGAAGTGTGAAAGCTCACTTCACTGACACTGTGCCACCCCTAAGACACAGCACAGAAGACAAATTTCCAGGGAGCATTACTCCTTAAGGGATGAGCACTATACTTTAAAGGATGAGCACTACTCTTTAAGGGATGAGCACTCATAAAGCTGCATATTCCACTATGAGAGAATGTGGGAGAAGTCATGGCCACCTGCCCCTGGCATCTGTCTAGGCCCAGCAGTGCTGCACGTTTCCAGAGACCGGCGTTGTGACCATACCTTGTTCCATCATGATCAAATGCCTACCCTAACTCAGCTCAGGGCCTGTTCACCATACCAACCCAGCCTCTTGCCATAGTCACCATGACTTTGAAGGGAGTATTCTGACTAGGAAACAAATCAGGACCCTTTCCAGAAATCTGCCACTAAACATTGCCTTCATGGCATGAGTGACCTCTAGGACATCTGGCCTGCCATCCACTTGCTAAAGGCCTACAATGGCTCCTCTGGCCTTTATGCCTGGTCCCTGTCCTCCCTCTGGTTTCATTTAACAAACTTCACATCCTTTACCCATACCTTTCAATATTTAAATTTCAAACTCATCCTTTTGGGAGCCCAGTTACCCACTTATTCAGTCTCTCTTCTTAGGACAACTGGCCACTACTTTCTGCCTCAGTCTGTCCCATATTTGTATCGGTGTACCTTGGTATTTTTGTGCAATTATTTGCTTACTTACCTGCCTTGTCCAATATATGCAGAGCTTCTCCATGGTAGACACATGTCTCCATACTCCTAGGGCCTACATTAGTGCCTGACATAGAAGCAATTCAAAAGCGTTTACTGAATGAGTGGGTGAATCTGCAAAGCAACTGGTTCTTTATGTGCTCAGGACAGTGTCACCAGCTAGAATTCAACACAGGCAAGTACACAAGCATGGTCTCACTGCTCCGGTAAACATGATACACACAGGGAGCTTCAAAGAGCCTCCTCTGGCTTACTCTCTTGACATCATTTTGTAGATTTTTGAAATAGTTTCAAATTCTGTCTACCAGCAATGTCACTAGGGCTTTCAGTGTTGTCTCTGGAAATGGACAACAGCAGGTTGACAGAAAATTTATGAAGCACCTCTTTCTGTTTTTTAACTAATTGCAAATATCAGAATAAATTGGTACCATAGGCTTCTAATGCTGTCATACTAAAATACCGCAAAGTGGGTGACCCTAAAGAAGATAAATTTATGGTCCCACAGATACGGAGGCTAGAATAAGTCCAAATCAGGGTACTGATCTTGTTGATTCCTTCTGAGGACTTTCAGAGAGGAACTGTTCTATATATTTCTCCTAGTTTCTGGTGGCTGCTGGCAATTCTTGGTGAACCATTGCTGCTTATAGATGCATCTGCCTCCATGGTCATATATTGTCTCTCTTTCTCTTATGTGATCCTTTTAACCTTTTATGAGATGTCACTCAGCAGGTATTAGGATTAGCACTCACCCTACTCTGTCAAGATCTTGCTGTACTTAACTGACAACAAATGAAATACTCTATTGCCAAATATGGTTGCATTTACAAGTACAAGAGTGTTGTGGATTGAATTATGTTCCCCCCCAAATGTGTGTGGCTGGTTTGACCATGATTGCCGGTATTGCGTGATGTTCCTTTATGTTATAAACCTTGCCCTTATGATGTTAGCGACAGAGGATGGGCGGCAATTGTGTTAGTGAGACAGGACTCAATGTGTAAGACTGTTTTCTGTCTTGAGGCAGTCTCTTGAGATATAAAGGGCAGAAGCTAGCAGAGAGATTTGGAGACCTCATGCCACCAAGAAAGAAAGAAAGCAGTACCTGGACCTGAGCATATCCTTTGGAAAGGACCTGGGTCTCTGTGCCACAGAAACTTGCAGTCCAGGGGAAGACTGATAGCAAGGGCTTCCTTCCAGAGTCAGCAGAGAAAGCCTTGCACTGAAGCTGACACTCTGAATTTGGATTTTTAGTTACTGGACTGTGACAGATAAAATTTCTCTCTGTAAAGCCATCCACTTGTGATATTCTGTTAAAGCAGCACTAGATGACGAAGACAAAGAGTTATTTGACTTCAATATACTCTTTTTGTGGGACACAATTCAATCCTTAACAACCGAGAACCAATGTCAGGTAACAGAAAGAGAAGCAGACTGGCCTGGGTCTTAGTACTTACTGCACACCTCCCCTTTCTGATCATGGGTTTTATCACTGAAAAAAGAAGCAAACTTTTCTAGCAGGCTTGTTATGAAGTTAAATTGCGTAAAAAAAGATAAAGCACCAACCGCAACGCCTGGCACGTGGTAGGCATATGACCATCTTAAATACAAGCAGTAAAGAAGCTGACTTAATGAGGGTTTATAAGACTGTATCTCAAACAGAACAAAAATCTAGAAAAATCATCAACATGAAATCTTAACAGAAACTTGTGGGAAGATACCATGAATTCATTATATGTTTAATCAAAAGCTCTTTTTTACCCCAAAAGCCTGGCATTTTCAAATGAAGATCCAGTCTTTCATCCCCAGGACTGACAGTGACTGATGATTCTGGAAAACACGCTTGTATTTAATAAAACTGAACATACACATACCCTATAACCCAGAAATTTCACCCAAGGAAATGGGTTCACAAGTTCATCAAAGACTGTTCTGAGCAACACGATGCCTAATAGCCTGAAACTTGAAACTGTCTAAAAGTCCATTAACAGGAAAATGGATAAGGTAATAGGGGTGTACTCATGTAACAACATATTATACATCAGTGAGAATGAATGAACTGTAACCACATGCATGACATGGGTGAATCCAACAGTCATAACACTGAAAGAAACCAGACACAAAAGACTTCCATGCTGTATGATTCTATTTATATAAACTTCAAGAGCCAGCTAATCCTACTTATGACATTAAAAAGTCAAGATAGTGGTCATTCTTGGAGAGGTGAGAACTGGCTAGGAAAGAAGAGCACAGGGTAGACAGTGTTTGGGTGCTAGTAATATTTTAGTTTTTAACCTGGGTACAGGTTACATACATATGCTCAGGTAGTAAAAGTTTATCAAACTTTACATTTATGGTGTATGTTACTTTCTATATATTTAGTTATTCTTCAATTTAAAAACTTTACTGCAAGGTGGTCACACACATACTTACAGAAAGGGTGGCTTATGGAAAGGCTTCCAAAATGTAGTCATATAGAATGTCTGAGTCAAATATATTTCCTAGATGTGTGCACATACAATACTTAATTCTAGCCAAATGGAGTACAAAATTCTCCCAAATGTACCAAAACCAAAAACCATACTCACTGCTGTTGAGTCAACTCCAACTCATAGCAACTCTATAGGGCAGAGTAGAACTGCCCCAAAGAATTTCCAAAGAGCACCTGGTAGATTCAAGCTGCCAGCCTTTTGATTAGCAGCTGTAGCATCTAACCATCACACCACCAAGGTTTCCCCAAAATATACAGAACATCCTATTAACTACCTGAATCTGTCAAAGAAAACTTCTGATTGTTGATGTTAGCTGCCTCCAAGTCATCCTAGGACTCTTGGTGACCCCATTCACAGTCAAACAAAATGTTCCCTGGTCCTGTATCATCTCTATCATTGACTGCAAATAGGACTATTGTGATTTAAAAGATTTTCATTTGCTGATTTTCAGAAGTAGTCTCTTCAGTCTTTCTTCCTAGTCCATTGTAATAGTTAACGTCATGTTAGCTTGGCTAAGCTGTGATTCTCAGTGATTTGGCAGACACTCTGTAATCACCCTCTGTTTTGTGATTTTATGTGAGCAGTCAATCAACTGAAAGTGTAGTTTCCTTGAGGGCGTGGCCTGCTTCCAGTATACAATGGAAATCCTGTCAAATCTCATTCTTTCTCTTGACTTTGCACTCTTCTCATCAACTGCCCTTCTTTTCAAGGGACACAAGCCTGCAGAAGTCTCTGGTCTGTCATCTGACCTGCAGTTTTTGGATTTGTCAACCATCCCAACCACATGAATCAGCAATGGTCTTCAACTTGTCACCTGACCCACAGATTTGAAACTTGCCAGCCCCTAAAATTGCATAAGCCATTTATTTCTCACCATTGTGTGAGCTGTTTCCTTGAAGTAAATTTTTCTCTCTGTATGTTCATATACACTTAACTGATTTTGCTTCTGTAGAGAACTCCAGACTAAGATGTAGGTTTAAGCTATGCTTAAAACTATTCAGCATCATAGAACAGGCAAGCCTTCACTGACAGTTGGATAGTGACTGCACATGAAGTGGCTTGGTATTGAACCGAGTTGTCCCACACAGAAAGTGACAGTTCTATCACTGAGCCACCACAAACCCCTAGTTGTAGAATTCCTTTAAATCTACTTTGAGATGTGGACCCTGATTCTTACAAAACATTCTACCTCAGCAAGTCTCTCTCATAAAACTAAAGAAGATAATCCCTGGCGCCCTAAAAGTTTAGATCCACAGATTCATTAAACGTCGCTTCAGAACTGATATCAGATTTGTACTAGATAAACTGTATGCTGAAGTATTCAGTATAAAATACTCTGTGACGTCTGTTTCTCCTAACTGGGAAAGTAAAAGATTTTATGAACTGTTTATACCATGGACAGAAACAAAACCTGGTCCAAATTATACAGCCTCATTATTGACCCCAGTTTATTTAGGTTTCTTTCAAAGATAGCACCTGTATCTGACTGTAATGAATGTTCTCGTTTCTCACAAAATTTCCAAAGACAGAAAAGATTTCTGTGCCTTATACCCCTTCTGATAGTTTCTTTTCTTTTTTAAAAAAATGATTTTGATTTGTGCTCATCTGCTGGAGCATAGAAAGACAGCCAGCATCTGTTGTCTAGAGAAGGCACAGCATTCCCAGGAGGCATCCCACAGAACTGTTTCTGTCAGTAAAATCAGTTCACAACTAGTTACATCTGTGGCCAACTCTGCTGGTTAGTGGACTCTACAGTAATTCCCAAACCAATTCACAGTTGCTGCTTTTCACTACAGAATATGAAGAGTTAAACACTTTCCTAAAATCTGATAGGTGGTAAAGTGACAGAGTTATGGCCAATGAGACTGGAACAGAAGTTTTCTGGAAGGTTGCTTTCTTGGTTAACAAGAAGATAGCTGGACAGCTGGTGCGAGCATGGTCACATAAGCAGTGGTGTTTGGAATGCATTTTTGAACTGGGAGAGATGTATAGAGGAGACTTCACTAATGCCTCCAGAATGAACAAAAAGCAGCATTTGCTCTGCAAAAGTCAAGCAAGTTGTATCTACTCTATTTTGTTTATATCAAAAAAAAACTCTTATTTGAGATAGGCCTCTCTCATATTTTCCTGCCCTTCTCTGACTCTGCACTGGGTATGAGCCAGCTTCAGAGACTGATGCCTCCCCTGGGCCCAAGGAAGACCCATTACCTGCTCTGAGCCATCATCCCAGCTTTGGAGAGGATACAAATTAACAAATGGGGGAAATATAATCTGCCAGCCCCCCTGAGCCAGGAATTTAGGGATGAAACAATTTCTTTGCCTAGGCTGAGTCATAAGGGATCCACAGAATTTGAATGCCTTTCACCCGTGCATAGACCTGTATGGGACAGTTACCACAGCATAGGCCTTCATTAGCACAGTACAACAGGATATATACCTGAACCCTAATTTCACTGAATCAGTTATATGGTGGAAAGACAAGTTTCTGACATTCGGCACTGTGCTAATTGTTAAGCAGGATCCTCACCTACCCATGTTAGGGAACTGAGAACTGGTGGCTCTACCCATACCACACAACCCACAGCATAGCTCCAAGGATAAGTGGTACCTCTAAGTCCTTAGTCAATAGCATTGAACAGCCATAGCCTGGCTGCAAAATCCACTCACCTTTGCATCTAGGGAACAGGGAAACACTTTCCCCACAGACACCTAGAGGCAGCTGTGAGCACCCTACCTTATTCACTATGTGATGCTCTATTATAGCCAGGTACCTGTGCTTACACCAGTCCCACCTACCCATCTGGGACTGTAAGTAAGAGTTTGCACACATCACAAATTTGATGACTGTCATGGATTGAATTTTGTCCGCCCAAAAATGTGCGTAGCAGTTTGGCTGAGCCGTGATACTAAATACCATATGATTGCCCTCCAGTTTGTGATTTCCTTATGCTACAAATGCTAATCTCTGTTTGCTGTATTGTCAGTCTGTTGTACATTCACTATTCTTCTCCAGTACCACTATTCAAAGTCATAAATTCTTCTGTCTTCCTTATTCATTGTCCAGATTTTGCACACATACAATGTGATGGAAAATATCAATGCTTAGGTCAATCACACCTTAGCCTTCAAGATGGTATCTTTACTTTTCAACACTTTAAAAATGTGCTCTGCAGTAGATTTTCCCAGTGTAATGTGTCCTTTGATTTCTTGACTACTGATTCCATGGGCATTGAATGTGGAACCAAGTGAAATGAAGTCCTTGATAACATTATGTTGCTTACTGGTCCAGTCATGAGGATTTTTGTTTTCTTGATGTTGAGGTGCAATGCATACCAGATGTAGAGTACAAAAGATTTATATACAGAATTCTGTAAGAGATCAGGAAGGAGATAAGACAAAACACAGAAACAAGCCAAGAAGCACACAAACACAGCAACAGAGGAATTAAAAAAGATTAGAGAACAGAATAGTGACAGATTTAACAGCCTGCAAGAATCCATAGAGGGACCACAAACACAAATCTGGGAGATCAACTATAAAGCTTCAGAATTAGACAACTCAATACAAAGTCATAGAAGCAGAATTGAAGCAGTGGAAGTCAGAATTAGTGAGATTCAAGGTAAAGCACTTGACACTAACATATTTAAGGAAATATCCAAAGCCAAGTGCTGTCGAGTCGGATCCAACTCATGGCGACTCTAGGGTCACCATGAGTCAAAGGAAATATCAGACAACAGAATTTTTTTAAAAAATGAAGAAACCCTGAGAATTATGTGGGACTGTATCAAGAGGAATAACCTACAAGTGATTGGAGCACCAGAATAGAAGAAGGGGGAATAACGAAAGTATAGAGAGAATTGCTAGAACTTTTTGGAAGAAAATTTCCCTGACATTATGAAGGATGAGAAGACATTTATCCAAGATGCTCATCAAACCCCACACAAAGTAGGTCCCAGAAGAAAGTCACCAAGACACATTATAATCCAACCAGCTAAAATCAAAGATAATTTTAAGAGCAGCTATGGATAAACAAAAAGTCATCTACCAAGCAGAGTTGATCAGACTAAGCTCAGACTATTCAGCAGAAACCATGCAGGCCAGAAGGCAATGGGATGCTTTATATAAAGCCCCAAAGGAAAAAAAATTGCCAGTCAAAAGCTGTATATCCAGCAAAAATTCTCTCTCTCAAATATGGTGGCAAAAACAGGACATTTCCAGATCAACACAAATTTGTAAAAACTGAACCAAAATTAGGCAGAGTCAAGAAGGTGGACTAGACACATGTCTCCTTAATACCCTCTGAAAACCTGCATTGATAATTAAATGGAGTCTTCTGGACACCCAGTGAGCCCTAGGACACAGCATACAGCTGTCAGTTTGGACTACATGATACTGAACAGAAAATTTCTTTTCTTTCACTGACCCCCACCTTGTTGAATGGCTGGCTCTCACAGACTGAAGACAACTGGTGTTTTTAACTTTTTTTTCTTCATGTTAGCTGGCAGGTTGGGGTTGGGCTTAACTAGCAGCAAAGCTTAGCCACACTCCTGATGTGAAGAGCGGGCTGAATAGCCACATTTTGAGAGCCTAGCTCTGGACTCAGAGCACCATGGCCCCTCCACCCTCTCTTTCCTAACCTCTGCCATTGATTTGGCTATTTCACAGTGGGCAGGACAGCTTTGTGTGGGATGCCATCTTGTTTGACTTGGAAATGGAGTTATCCAAATGGAGGCCTCAGCAGTAGCTAATTCCCAGGCTGGGAGGCAGTGCCAGCCCAGGGAATACTTTCCCAGCAGAAAAGCTGTGTTTCACACAGTGTAGCCTTACAGGCAGGGCCTGGCAGTGGATGACAGCAGAGTAGTAGCCTATCCATACTTTGAACTAGATCACAGCATCTCAGCATCTGGGGACAGATATAGAGGTGCCTCCATTGCCAGCTGGAAAAAGGGGCTTGAACACTTGACAGCCTGACTGATTTTGGTAGCTGTCAGATAGCTTTTACCTTTCACAAATAGGACTACCTAGAGAAATAACAATGATATAGCCTGACTGCATCTCTTCCAGCCTTTACTGACCCACATCATACGGTCAGCTGATGGCCCCCCAGTGACTCCATAAGTACGGCAATGTCATTGCCAGCCAGGAAGTGGAGTCTGCTACCCAAGAGATTCTACTGCTCCCAGTCACTAGAGTAAATAGAAGTGACTGGTGATCAACTCCCTTCTCAGACTATGCCTCAGCTCCTGCTAAGGCAACACCAGAGAAACTAGCCAAGCCAAGGACTACGCCTCAGCTCCTGCTAAGGCAACACCAGAGAAACTAAACAACCTCTAAATGCCTCAAAAGCAACAAACCCTGGCCAGACATTTGAAGAAAAATCCATCCAGGACTCCAGTAAGCTCCTAAAAGGAAGAACCAAAGAACTTCCCAGATGTAGAAGCCTTTCTGAAACTATCGGAGATTGAGTACAAAAGGATTATATAGCAAGCCTTCCTAGACATTGTGTAAAATGCAGCAGAGCAAAATGAAAAATTAAGCAAGCTGGTCATATAGACGGAACACTAGCATTTTGAAATCTGACAGATCAATAACAAAATTAAAGAATTAGACAGCTCAGTTCAAAGCCAAGAGAACAGAATTGAACAACTAGAACATAGACTTTCTGACTTTGAAGACAGAGCTACTGACACCAGCCTTCATGAGGAAAAATCAGAGAAAAGAAACAAGAAAAATGAAGAAGCATTAAGAAACATGTAAGACTCTATCAAGAGGAATAATCTATGATTAACTGAAGTTCCTGAACAGGGAGAGACACTTGAAAACACAGAGTATGGTTGCTGAGTTGCTCACAGAAAACTTCCCTGAAATTATGAAAGAAGAGAATATAGATATCCAAGATGTGCATTGAACACTACACAATATAGACCTCAAAAGAAAGACACCAAGACATATTATAATCAAGCATCACAAAATGAAACATAAGCAGAAATTTTTAAAGGCAGTGAGACTGAAAGCAACACTAACATTCAAAGGGAAGCCAGCCCTGTAGGCTTTCGCCTGACTTCTCAACAGAAATGATGATGGCACAGAGGCAGTGGGATGACACATTCAAAACCTTGAAGGAGAAAAACTTTCAACCACGAATTATATATCCTGCAAAACTGTCTTTCAAATATGAAAATGAAATTAAGACATTCACAGATAAACAGAAACTCAGAGACTTAGTAAAAAACAAATCAAAGCTACAAATAATACTGGAAGAAGCTCTTGGCTTAGAAAAACAAAATCATTAACAGTATTTTAGGAGGCAATACAGGACACATCATCCAGAAACCTGTTCAGTCAGGGAAGGCACACAACTCAATCAAAGCTGTAATATTAAAAGAAGTGATCCAGTGATCACATCATGAAAACTACGGTATGATCACATTAAAAAAGGGATATACTGCAATAATTATAATCCTTCCAAATGGAGAGAAAGTTAAGATATGTAGAAGTTAAAAATGGGTTTAAACAGATTATTAAGGGGGATCACTGTGGTAGCTGCAAAGCACAATAAAGATGCAACATATCAAAACAAGAAATGTAATACACAAGTCTCAAAAAACACAAAACCAATACTGAAAAGGGTGAAAAACCAACCCATAATGAAGAATGGCCCAGAGCAGAATATTAAAAGCAATAGAGAAACATAAACACAAAAATAAATACATCAAAATGACAGCACTAAACACATACCTATCAATAATTACACTGAATGTAAATGGACTGAACAGTCCAGTAAAGAGACAATGAGTGCCATCTTGGATCAAAAGTCATGACCCGTCTACACATTGCTTACAAAAAACACAACTTAGACTCAAAGATACGAACAAACTGGAAATTAAAGGATGGAATAATATACACTAAGCCAACAATACACAAAGAAGAACAGTTGTGGCAATACTAATCTCAGAGAAAACAGATTTTAATGTAAAATCCACCATCATGGACATGGATGGACAGTATTTATTGCTGAAAGGTTCAATACACAAGCAGGACTTCACAATATTAAATATTTATGAACCCAATGCTAGAGCATCTAAATACATTGAAGAAACACTGACTGACTACATTCAAAAATGAGATAGATTACTCCACAATTATAGTGGGAGACTTCAACACTCCACTTTCAGTATTGGACAGCTCTTCTAGAAAAAAACTCAATAAAGACACAGAATATTTTATTGCAACAATTAACCAACTAGACCTCAATTACATATACAGAGCTTTCTATCCATCAGCAGATAACTGCACCTTCTTCTCCAGTGCCCTTGGAACATTTTCGAGAATAGACCATGTGTTAGGACATTAAGCAAATCTCAACAAAATCCCTACCACTTAATTAATGCAAAGCATCATCTCAGACCATAAAGCCATAAAAGTTGAAATTAATAGGAGAAAAAACATAGATAGAAACTGGAACTCATGGAAACTGAACAACGTCTTGCTCAAAAAGCCATGGGTTGTAGAAGAAATCAAGGATGAAATAAAGAAGTTTATGGATTCAAATGAGAATGAAAATGCTTCCTATTAGAACCTATGAGATACAGCCAAAGCAGTGCTCAGAGGTCAGTTTATCTCCATAAAAGCACACATCCAGAAGGAAGACAGAAACCAAATCAAAGAACTGACCCTATGCTTGAACAAGTAGAAAAAGAGCAACAGAGGAACCCCTGAGGCACCAGAAGAAAACAGATCATAAATATTAGAGCAGAACTAAACAAATTAGAGAATAGAAGAACAACTGAAAAAGTGGAAAAGACCAAAAGCTGTTTTTTTTTAAAAAGATCAAGAAAATTGGCAGACCATTGGCTAAACTTACTAAAGAAAAACAGGATCAGACTGATGCCTGATCTCCATAATCTATAAGATATTACAAAATATCAACAAGCAGAAGATAGTCATCCAATTAAGCAATGGGCAAAGGAGATGGACAGACATTTCTCTAAAAAGGAGATCCAGGCAGCCAAAAAACACACACAGTCATGTTCACAATCTTTAGTTATTAAAGAAATTCATATCAAGACGACAATGAGATACCGTCTCACCCCAACAAGGTTGGTCATGATCCAAAAAACACAAAATGACAAATGCTGTAGAGGCTGTGGAGAAAGTGGAACTCTCCTACAATGTTGGTGGGGTTGCTAAATGGTCCAGCTTCTTCAGAAAGCAATCTGGCACTTTCTTAAAAAAACGGACACAGAGATATACCATTTGACCCAGTAATTCCACTACTTGAAATACATCCTACAGAATCAAGGCCTTTCACACCAACGGACACATGCACAAGAATGGTTAACGCAGCACAGTCCACGATAGCAAAAAGATGGAATCAACCCAGATGCCCAACAACAGAAGAATGGATAGGTAAACTATGGTATATATACTCAATGGAGCACTATGCAACAATAAAGAATAATGATGATTCCAGAAAACATCTCCTAACCTGGTTTCAACTGGAAGACATTATGTTGAGTGAAAGTAGTCAGCGACAAAAGGACAAATATTGTATGAGACCCCTACTATAAGATCTCAGAAACAGATTTATGTATAGAAGAAAAGACTCTTTGATGGCTGCAAGGGAGGAGAGGGAAGGAGGGAGGCAGGGAGGGAGGGAGGCAGGGAAAGAGGGTGAAGGGGGAGGGTTTAGATTAGATAGTTGGTAGAAATTTGGTTGGTTGAAATCAGTGATAGCATGCATTAGAAACTAGAACAATATCAAGTGGACTTCAGCATAACTTGACTACTCCTTCCATCTTAACCCAATATGGCAAGGACAGAGTAGCTGGGGCAGGGGGCAGGAGAACATGCTCTTAGGTAAAATCAAGGCCAGTTGGCAAGACTAGCGTTTTGCTAAGAGGGCTCTCTATACCTCACATTGGTGAGTGGCATCTGGGGTCTTAAAAGCTGCCAAGCTGCCATCCAAGGACACAGCAAATGGTCTCAACATAGTAGGAACGGATGATCACCGAGAACCAAAATGACATAGGGTAAAGACAACCCAGAAGACAGGGAGATCCACATGAGTAAGTGCCTACATAGACTTGGGACAGGAAGAACCGGATGGTGCCCAGCGACCACTGGTGATAACCACGATGGAGCTCACTAAGTTGAGTCTCACTGGCAACACAAGAATAAAAAGGGATGCACCCTGAGATCTCCACTAAAAGACGTCAATTGAGGGTCTAGCAGCTTTGAAGTTCCCTGGGAACATGGCCCCTGGCCCTGATGCTGCCCTTAACCATAAATCATAATGAAGGTCCACTCTTTGGATGTGAATGGATTGGACTTGGTGATGCAGAGTGACCATATATTGGATGCACTTTATGGTTCTATGTATCTATAGGATATCATCCTGCTGACCTCTGGCTGGAGTAAGTGGAGTGGATAGAGAGGAGGGGACAGGAGACTGTTGGGAGGATGAGACATGTATGGAGCAGAGAGGAATAGTGTGCTGTCACCAGGCAGGGAGAGCAGTGGAAGCTGCATATAGGTGGGCATGTAAATTTATATGAGAATGTACATTTTCACTCAGTCATAAAAAAAAATCCAGGAAAAGAAACAAATAACCCAAATAAGAAATGAGATGGGAGATGTCACAACAGATCTAACAGAAATCAAAAGTATCATAACACAATACTATGAAAGACTGTACTCTAACAGATTTGAAAACATAGAGGAAATGACAAATTCCTAGATTTGTATCACCTACCAAAATTATCACAAGGTGAGACAGAACAATTTAATAAACCCATCACAAAGTAAGACATTGAAAGTCATCAAAAAACAGTCAACCAGAAAAAGCCCTGGCCTACATGGATTCACTGTAGAATTCTATTAAACTTTTAGAGAAGAGCTAACTCCAACGCTACTGAGAGTATTTCACAGCATAGAAAGGCCTGGAGTACTCCGAAATTCATTCTATGAAGCCAGCACAACCCTGATACTAAAGCCAGGGAAAGATCCAACAAAAAAGGAGAACTACAGATCAATGTCACTCAAAAACCTAGATGCAAAAGCTTCAACAAAATCCTTGCTAATAGAATACAACAATATATCAAAAAAGTAATTCATCATGACCAAGTTGGATTCATACCAGGGATGCAAGGCTGGTTCAACATCAGAAAAACAATTAATGTGATCAGTGACATAAATAACACAAAAGACAAGAATCACCTGACTTTGTCAATTGATGCAGAAAAGGCAATAGTCAATGTCCTACACCCGTTCATGCTAGAAACTCTCAGCAAAATAGAAACAGAAGGCAAATTCCTCAATACAATAAGGGCCATCTATGCAAATCCAATTGCCTACATCATCCTGAATGGAGAGAGACTGAAACAATTCCCCTCAAGAGTGGGAACTAGATCAGGACACTCACTCTCATCTCTCCTAATTAACATTGTACTAGAAGTTCTGGCCAGAGCAATTAGAGAAGACCAAGAAATAAAGGGCATCTGCATTAGCAAAGAAGAAGTAAAAATCTCCATATTTGCAGATGACATGATTGCATAAGCAGAAAATCCTAAAGAATCCATCAGTAAACTACTCAAACTGTAGAAAAGTTCAGCGAAGAATCAGGGCACAAGGCAATCATAGGTAAATCAGTAGGATTCCTTTATACCAACAAAAAGATGTTCAGAAAAGAAATTACCAAATTATCAATACCATTTACTATAGCCCCCAAGAAGATAAAATACCCAGGAGTATATCTAATTAGAAAAATAAGAGACTTGTCATGGATTGAATTGTGTCCCCCCCAAAATAGGTGTAGCTGTGTGACCATGATTCCCTGTATTCTATATTTGTCTTCCATTTTGTGATTTTACTGTGCTGTATGTTAAAGGATTAGGGTGGGACTTAAAATCCCTTCACAAGATCACCTCCATGCTCCACTGTAAAGGGAGCTTCCCTGGAATGTGGCTTGCCCCACCCTTAATCCTTGCATCCTACAAGAAATAAAAGGAAAGAGAAGCAAGCAGAGAACTGGGAACCTCACACCATCAAGAAAGCAGCACAGGAGAAGAGTGCATCCTTCAGACCTAAGGTTCCTGCACCAAGATGGTCCCTGGACAAAGACTGAGGTAATACCAGACTTTCCTCCAGAGCTGGCAAGGAGGATAGCCTTCACCTGGAGTGGACATCCTGAATTTGGACTTGTAGCTTACCGGACTGTGTAAGAATAAATCTTCTGCACTGGCTAACTAAAACAAGACCTTTACAAAGACAGCTACAAGACCTTATGACAAGAAACTAAGAGAGACTTACATAAACAGAGAAACCTATCCTGCTTGTGGATAGGAAGGCTTAACATAGTGAAAATGTTTATTTTACCCAAAGCAATCTACATATATAATGCGAACCCAATACAAATTCCAGTGACATTTTTTAATGAGACAGAGAAACAAATCACCAAATTTATTTGAAAGGGAAGGAACTCTGAATAAGGAAAGCACTGCTGAAGAAGAATGTACTGGGAGGCCTCTCACTATGCAACTTTAGAACCTATTACACTGGCACAGTTGTCAAAACAGCCAGGTGCTGGTACAAAAAGAGACATATAGATCAATGCCACAGGGTTGAGACCCTGTAGATGCCACCATCCTCCTATGAACAGCTGATTTTCCACAAAGGCCCTAACATTTCAAACTGGGGTGAAAACACTGTCTTTAACAAATGGTGCTAGCAAAATTGGATATCCAGCTACAAAAAATTGAAACAAGACCCATATCTCACATCTTACAAAAAAAACAACTCAAACTGGATCAAAGACCTAAATTTCAAACCTAAAATGATAAAACTCATGCAAGAAAAAAATAGGATCAACAATGGAAGTTTTAATATACAACACAGACAGACTTCAAAATCTGACAAAAGCACGATCGACAGAAGAGAAAATAGATAAATGGGAACTACTAAGGATCAAAAACTTTTGCTCATCCAAAGACTGTATCTAAAGAAAATATTTGGCAACTATATGTCAGACCAATGTCTGATCTCCATAATCTATAAGATACTGCAAAATACCAACAAGAAAAGGAAAAATAATCCAATTGAGTGATGAGTGAAGGAGATGAACAGACATTTCTCTAAAGAGGATATCCAGGCAGCCAAAAGACACATACGGACATGTTCACGATCATTAGGTTTAAAGAAATTAAAATCAAAACTACAATGAGATATCATCTCACCTTACACAAGGTTGGCCATGATCCCCAAAACACAAAACAACAAATGCTGGAGAGGCTTTGGAGAAATTCAAACTCTCCTACCCTGTTGGTGGGATTGCAAAACAGTACAATCTCTTTGTAAAGCAATCTGGTGCTTCCTCAAAAAGCTGGAAATAGATATTCCATTTGACCCAGTAATCCCACTGCTTGGAATATATCCTACAGAAGCAAGGGCAGTCATGCAAACAGATACATGTACACAAATGTTTATTGCAGCACAGTCCACCATAGCAAAAAGATGGAATCAACACAGATGCCCATCAACAGATGACTATATAAATAAGCTATGGTAGATATACTCAATGGAACACTACGGTATGATAAAAAACAACGTAGATTTTAGAAAACATCTCATAACACAGTTTCAATTGGAAGATATCATGCTCAGTGAAATCTGTCAGTGTCAAAAGGACAAATATTATATGACACTCCTGTTATTAGGACTTAAAAATAGAATTATCTACAGAAGAAAATAACTGTGTTGGCTACAAGTGTGGGTGGTGATGGTTTATTATAGATGAGATAATTGACAAATGTTAGAAATTTTATTCATTAACTGTAATTAGCAAATAACAAAAATAAACTTAGAAAAATATAGGTAAATATTAATATAGCTCTGAAAGAAACTAACAATCTTACACAACAAAATAAAAAGCAAGGAAAATATAAAGATTCAGCAATTACAAAACTAACAGAAATGAAAATAAAAACAACTCAGCACAGAAAATTAAGTGGAAAAAAGAAACTGCCAAATGCACCCCAAAATAACATCAAAACGACAGCACTAAACTCATGCCTATCAATAATTATGCTGAATATAAATGGATTAACTGTATCAATAAAAAGACAGAGAGTGGCAGAATGGATAAAAAAGCACAATCCATCTCCAAGCTGCTTATAAAAGATACACTTCAGACTTAAACATTCAAATGAACAAAAACTGAAAGGACTGGAGAAAATATCAAGAAAACAACAATCAGAAAGAACAGGGGTGGCCATACTAATTTCTGATAAAATAGACTTTAAAGTGAAATCCATAGAATGAGTGAGGAAGGACACTATATGATTAAAGGAACAATACACCAGGAGGACAAGCCAAAAAGCCAAGTGCCGTCAAGTCGGAAACCATATTAAAGATATATACACTCAACAACGTGGCTCAAAAATACATAAAATAAACTCTATCTGCACCGAAAAGGGAAATAACTCCACAATAATAGTAGGAGACCTCAACACACCACTTTTGGTGAATAGCAGAACATCCAGGAAGAAGCTCAGTAAGGACATGCAAGATTCAAATGCCACAGTCAACCACTTTGACCTCATAGACATACACAGAACATTTTACCCAACAGCAGCTAAGTATATTTTCTTTTCCAACAAACATGGAACATTCTCCAGAATACACGTATTAGGCCATAATGCAAGCCTTAACAGAATCTAATGCACAGAAAAATTGTAATCTTTTCTGATATAAAGCCATAAAATTAAAAATCAGTAACGTAAGAAGAGAGAGGAAAAAAGTCAAATACACGGAAACTGAGGACAGAGTAAAGAAACTCAGAGAATCACACAAGAATGAAAAACATCTTGCCCAAACCTTTGGGACACAGCAAAAGTAGCGTTCAGAGGTTAATTTATAGCAATAAATACACACATTTAAAAGGAAGAAAAGGTCAAAATCTAAGCATTAAACCTACAACTCAAAAAAAAAGAGAGAGAGAACAGCAGAAGAAGCCCTTGGACACCAGAAGAAAGAAAAATATAAATATTACAGCCCAATTAAACGCACCAGAGAATAGAAAAAATACTGAAGGAGATAATATGACCAAAAGCTGATTCTTTGAACATATCAACAATATTGATAATCTATTAGCCAAACTGACAAAAGAAAAACAGGAGAGGAAACAATTAACTGGAATAAGAAATGAGATGGGTGATATTACAACAGACTTGAACGAAATTGAAAGAATCATAACAGAATACTATGAAAAATAGTACTCCAGCAAATTTAAAAACTTAGAGAAAATGGACAAGTTTCTAGAAACATACTACCTACCTAAACTAACACAAACAGAGGTATAACAATTAAATAAACCTATAAGAAAGGAAGAAATTGAAAAGGTAATGTAAAAACTCCCAGCAGCAACAAAAAAGCCCCAGGGCTGATGACTTCACTGAAAACTCTACCAAATTTTCAGACAAGGGTGAACTAGAGTTATTTCAGAATACATAAAGGATGGAACACACCCAAACTCATTCTCTAAAGCCAAAGTCATTCTCTAAAGTCCAGCATCCATTCAACACCAATGCTGTCAGCAAAATGGAAACAGAAGGGACTTTCTTAAACATAGTAAAGCATTTATATGAAGCCAATAGGCAACATAATCCTAAATGGAGAGAATCTGAAAGCATTCCTCTTGAAAGTGGAACTCAGGTAAGGATGCCCTTTATCACTACTTTTATTCAGTGTTGTACTGGAAGTTCTAACTTGAGCAATTAGATTAGAAAGAGAAATAAAGGGCATCTAAACTGGAAAGGAGGAGGTAGAAGTATCTCTGTTTGCAGGTGATATGTTCTTATACACAGAAAACCCTAAAGAATCCACAAAATAACTACTGGGAATAATACAAGAGTTCATCAGACTATCAAGGTGCAAGATATCAAATTGTCAGAATACAACAAAAACATACAAAAATCAGTTGATTCCTTTGCACAAACAAAAGAGAATGTAGAAGAGGGAATCATCAAATCAATGCCATTTAATAGCATCGAAGAAGATAAAATACTTAGGAAAAAATCTAGCCAGAGACATAAAAGACCTAAACAAAGACTACTACAAGACACTACTGAAAGAAAGTAAAAGAGACCTATACAAGCAGAGAAAGATATCTCACTTATGTATAGGAAGACTCAACACTTTGAAAATGTCTATTGTACCCGAAGCAACGTATAGATACAATGCAATCCAGATACAAGTTCCAATGGTATTTTTTAATGAGAAGGAGAAACAAATCACAAACTACCTATAGAAAGAGAAGACACACCGGATAATTAAAGCATTCTTGAAGAAGAACAAAGTAAGAGGGCGCACCTATCTGACTTGAGTACCTATTATAGCACCACCATAGTCAAAATTCCCTGGTACTGACACAACAAATACACAGATCAATGGAACATAATTGAGAATCCAGATACAACATCATCCACCTATGACCAGCTGATATTTGACAAATCCCCTAAATCCATTAACCGTGGGAGAGACAGCCACTTTAACAAATGCTGGTGGCATTACTGGTATCCATCTGCAAAAAAAAAAGAAAAGAAACAAGACCTATACTTTACATCATGCATAAAAACTAAATCAAAATGAATCAAAAACCTAAACTTAAAATCTAAAGCTATAAAGGCTACAGAAGAAAAAATAGGGACAATACTAGGAGCCTTGATACATGCTATAAACAGGACACAAAATATTACTAACAGTGTACAAACACCAGAAAAGAAAATAGATAACTAGGAATTCCTAAAAATCAAACACTTATGCTCATCCAAATACTTTACCAAAAGAGAAAAAAGACAAACCACAGACTGGGAAAAAAAACTGGGCGCAACAAAATTCAGTCAGCATCTAATCTCTAAAAGCTACAAGACACCACAATGCCTTAGCAACAAAAAGACAAATAACCCAATTAAAAAGTGAGCAAAGGATATGAACAGGCACTTCACTAAAGAGGACTATCAGGGGGCTAACAGACACTTGAGGAAATGCTGAGAACCATTAGCCACTATAGAAATGCAAATTCAAACTACAATGAGATATTAACTCACAAATTAGCATTACTCTAAAAAACACAAAATAATAAATGTTGGAGAGGCTATGGAGAGACAAACATTTATATACTGGTGGTGGGAATCCAAATTGGCAAGACTACTTTGGGGATCAATTTGTTGCTTCCTTAGAAAGCTAGAAATACAAGTACTGTAGTTTCCAGCAATCCCAGTCCTTGGAATATAACCTTGAGAAATAAGAGCTGTCATGCCAATAGATATATGCACACTCCTGTTCACTACAGCACTGTTCACAATGTCAGAATAAGGGAAACAGCAAATGCCCATCAATAGATGAATACGCACAAATTACAGTGTGCTCATACAGCGGAATACTACACTACCGTGAAGAACAAGGATAAGTCTGTGAAACACTTCGTAGTATGGAGGAATCTGGAAGGCATTATGCTCAGTGAAATTAATCCACTGTAAGGGAAAAAACATTGTATGAAACAACTATTACAAGAAATCAAGGGAAGTTTTAATCATAGAAGAAAACTATCTTTGGTGTTTATCATGGCAGGTAGGGAAAGAAAGGTATTCACTAAGTAAATAGTAGACAAGAATTATTTTATGTGAAGGGAAGGACAACACACAGTACAGGAGAAGTCAACAACTGGACTAAATCAAATGCTAAGAAGTTTCTCGAGTATACAACCAAACATTGCAGAGGACAGAGTAGCATCAGCAGGGATCTGGGGACCACGGTTTACATCTATGTCAACTGAAATAATTAAGCTATTAAGTCAGTGTTCCACATCCCACTTTGGTAAGAGGTGTCACAGGGCTCAAAACCTAGCATGTGACAATCTAAGAAGCATGAACTGGTCTAGACCTACCTGGAGCAAAGGAAAATGGAAAACATCAAAGACTTAAGGAAAATACCAGCCCAAGAAATGGAAAAGGCGGCATAAATCAGAGACTACATCAGCATGAGTCCAGAAGAACTTGATGGTACCCAGCTACCATCAGTGACTGCCCTGACAGGTAACCCAGCAAAACACCCTGATGGATTGGGATAAAAGTGTGGTGAAGAACTCAAATTCTAGTAAAAAGACCAAATGTGAATGTCTACCATACTGGACGGCCCCTGGAAGATATGGACGCTGGACTCCCTGTTAGCCCAGAACTGAAACTATTCTTGAAGCCAACTCTTTAGACAAAGATTATACTAGACTATAAGACACAAAATGATATTGTTGAAGAGTGTACTTCTTTACTCAAGTAGCTACATCGGACTAAATTTGCATTTCCTTTTCTGGAGGTGAGATGAGAAGCCAGAAGACAGGAGTTGTGTGCTGTCACACCATAGGGAGAGCAACTAGGTCACATAACAAAGTCTTTCTGTATGACAAACTGACTGAATTGTAAACTTTATTAAAGCACAATAAAAAAGAGAAGACAGCTAGTATTTCCTTTGTCATTTTTTCCTGCATTAATTATGAATGATGTGAAAAGTGTACTGCAATTTAACAAGTTAACCTGCTAAGGATGCTGAAGAGAAAAATCAGAAGCAGCATGAAGGGCTTGCTTACAAACAAGAAAGGCATGGTAAAGATAAGAACCAGAATATTCAACAGAGCACTAATAGAAACTATCCAAGCAGTAATTATTTTAGCAGTCCACTTCCTGTGAGTATCAGAGTACCATGTAACATTATCTGTAAACCAGGCCTCCACTTTTTTGTGGGGGGAGGTGGGTAGAGCCAGTTGTTCATAGGGAATTTTCCATGAGGCCATAGATGTGGATTAAGAAAGAAGAGGCAGTTCAGCTTATTTTTTGGATAAGGAATGAATGTGGAGGTTTTATTAGATGCTGAGTAGGTCTATTCTAATTATAAACTGAAAAAAGACTGGATATACGGGAGGACTAAGTGCAGTGCCATAGGGACCTGGATCAACTACAGATGAAACTAAATTAGACCTTCAGGATCTTTTGAAGCTTAACATTTGTATCCTTTATCATGGGCAGCTCAGATCACCACTACCTTGATGTACTTGGTTTTTCTATTGTCAGACATTGAGGCACTAAATCCAAACTAAACCGAACTCATTGCTGTTTTTTCCAACTCATAGCAACCCTGTAGGATCCAGAAGAAGTGTTCCATAGGGTTCCCAACATTGTAATATTTTACAAAAGCAGATTATCATATCTTTTTCCTGTGGTTCAGGCACTACTTTGGCTGAATAGTATGCAAGAAACTCTTTGTCAAAAGGAGAATAATTATCTGTAGAAGAGATGAGTTTTCTCCAAATCCTAGGGTTCTCCACTCTGACTCACATTAGAGGGCACAGAACTCATAAAGCTTTGTGAAAGTCTGGATCTCTTTCATCAAGTGACAGAGCAGCTTGTTCTGAAGGCTGTGCTTACATTAGAGCCTTCTCTTTTCTCTGGGACCCACTCAAAACTTTCACGCCACTTGATAAATCGATGTGAAATCACACTCAAATGTGTTGTTTGCTTCCTTCAAAATCCAGAGAATCCCAGTAAAAGTCTTGTCTTAGCGGTAGGTGGTGCAAGGTGTAAGAACTTATCTTTTACATTGAAGGACCTATCTCATATGCTGTATATCACAGGATCCCTAGACACATCACCAAGGTAGTAGGTCCTCAAATTTTTATCAGATTTATATCTAGTCCTCTGGCACTAATAAGTCCTTTTTATTAATTGTTGTAAAAAACACGTAAAACAGCATGTACCAGTTATGTTTGTTTGTTTGTTTTTTTAACATGGAACTAACATATAACTGGGAAATCCTGGTAGACTAGTGGTTAAGTTCTGTGGCTGCTAACCAAAAAGTTGACAGTTTGAATCTACCAGGTGCTCTCTGGAAACTCTATGAGGCAGTGCTATTCTGTCTTACAGGGTTGCTATGAATTGAAACCAACTCAATGACACTTAACAACAACACTAACACAGTACATTTCTGAAACATCTAAGCAACAGGGTACTTTCTGCTTTGGAGATCCGTAAGTGACCTGTGTTATATTTTGTGGAATATCAAAGTAATCGCTCGGATCCGACTCGACGGCACTTGGCTTATCAAAGTAATTAAAAGTTTCTCTATTATAGCAAGGAGCAGGAGAGTTGATATAACCTGAGGAAAAAAGTGACGGTGTGCTGTAGCCCCTGCTAGGTGAAAGACAACTGCTTCTTATGATCCTTTCAAATGGACATAGTGCTAAAAGTATTTGCTATTCAAATAGCTATGCATCAGGCTCCAGGAATTGTGTTGATTTGTTCCAGGATAGATTGCACACCTGCAACAGCAGCTGAAATTGGTGTTACCACTTGGTTAAGTTTACAGTGTTCCACAGTCATTCTTCAACATTCACTCACCTTACACAAACCAAGCAGACCAAATCATATACAGATGTAAAAGGAATCACTATACCTGTAGTTTTCAAGTTTTCAATGCTGATACTAATCTGCAAAGTTTCCCCTGAAATATGGGTTCTTATTTATTGGATCAGGAGCCAATGTAAAGGCTCTAACAGTTACTAAGTCTGTCCTAGTATAGATTTAAAAAAAAAAAAAAGTTGAGGAAAATAAACCCAAGAAGGATCTATAGCTCTATTGAAATTATTATAAACATCATTGGACCAAAGTGGACTAAGACTCTACTCTGCCAGTGGACCACTGTGATATTCTAGATCCTTAAAGATTAGTACTGAATCAGGTTACTTTGGAGAGGTTGTAGAGACAACACGGAAGTAGTTTTACTGGGACCTATCTCGAGAAAACCCAGTCTTCTCGGCCTTCAAAGGGTCTACATCTCTGAATTGCCTTAAACCTTGGACCTGGTTGGGACATCACGATTCTTGATTTTATTATCTCTATCCAGGGTCCTGACCACCAGAGTGTAGTTTTTCCTGTTAAATTAATTAAGTAATGTTTTAATAGGCTGCCTGTCTGTTTCATTCCTAGGGATATTCCTAGGGCCAATTAGCCACTGACAAAGATTTCTGCTTCTTAAAACTTTTTAATTACCCCTTTATCCTTGTTGCTCATTATAGTTAATTATGCCCACCTTATTTCTGGCAGTCAGGTGTTGTTACTTGGCTTCTGCTACTTCAGAATTCTATCAGGGCCCCTGAAATCAGTAAACCATCACCATGACAGCACCTTCCAGCCTGCAGATGGCCACAGCAGAACTGTCCAAGGTTTCTGTTGCTTTCTTCACTAGTGCTATTCTCAATACATTAATTAAGGAAATGTAATCTGGATCCTTTTTATGGATGTAGAAGTGCACAGTTAGTGTGAAATTGCACAAGATAAATCTAATGCAATATTGTTATTTCTTTTTTCTCTATCATATCAGGGAAGTTGGAACCCAGGTTTCAGTTAACTCAGCAAACAATAGAGATAAATTCAGCCTAATTCACTGTTACATCTATTGTTAGCAGCCATAGCACCTGACCACTGTATCACCGAGTTTTCCGTCCTCAGTCTATTGCTTTGGAAATAATTCCTAGACTATTTTCCAGGTTTCTGCTTATGTAAATTGGTGAAATCTTGATATTGTTTCTGTAGCTTTTGGCTAGTCTAAACCATTTCCCTCTGAGACAGAATTTGCGCTTGTCCTATGAAATGTTTGTAATTTAACCCTAGTTGTACGTCTAGACACAATAAAGGCAGAGAACTAAGGGCAATGTTTCAAGCAGGGATGGTGCTGGAACGGCCAAAATAAGCTGGAGGCTGGGTCCAACCATCTGTTATTGTTGGAGAGAACATGAAACAAGCTGGAAAAGCAAAATAAATTCCTCCCTTTCCCTCTTCTTTCTTCCAGTCTTTCTCTAGTGCTTCCCATGGGCAAAACTTAATAGGAAGCAACCAGCAAGGGAGTCTGGGAAGTACAGTTTACAAAGCCCAATCTTCAGTATTGTGGAGCAAAATATGAAAGAATAGTTTTGAATGTGAAATACAGTAAGTCAGCTGCTAACCCCAGACTGCTCCCACAGTAGTTCTATTTGCTTATTTGGCCACACAGCCTCCATTCACCTTTTTGAAAAAATATTATTAATTTTTTGAAAATCATTGCTTTCTCTTCTTCAGCACATGTAAGTTAGGTAAAATGACCCACCCTGAAGAGGTGCACTTTGAATGCTTTAAGCCAATTACAGCTTTACATCACACTGGTCACAAAGAGGAAGAAACAAAAAAGTAATATAACAAATTTCAATATGAGTGAGACACACTGACTTTCCTAACAATTCTGGAAGAAGGGCAGAAAAAAGTTCAAGGTTGATCCTGAAAAACTTTCAAACTGGTGCTACGACCAGTAAACTTCCAGAGCATAAGCCCAAGCATAATGCCAAAACACGAAGAGGAGTAGAGGAGAGGCATAATCCAGGGCTTGGTGATGTTGTATGAGCCACAATCAAAACTTTTCTGAAATTAACTTTGTCCATAAACTTTTCCATTTAATCAACCATAAATTGCATTTTTCCTTGAGCCAGTGTGCATTGCTGGCTTGGGTGCTCACTCAACAAATTGCTCCAGATAGTCACCATTGAGCAGGTTCATTTAAGATGGATGGCTATTTCTATACGAGGCAATCCATAATTTCTCCCAGCCCCATCATTACATTTATGAAATTGCTGGCCATGACTGGGTTTTGCTTAAAGGCCATACTGTGTATCAGTTCTTCACAGAAGGGTCAAATTCAGGAGTCAGACCTCATCAATATAGTATTAATAACCTAATAAATTTACTTGGTAAACTTACAATGGACTTACGTTGTGTAAGCTCAGAAAAAACATTTGAGGTGGTTATAACACACAAATACATAAAAAGTAGCATACACAAAATGAAAAATTATAGAAATGTTAAAAAAAAAAAAAAAGAAAAGAGAAAAGGGAGCTCAAGAGTAGATACTGGCAGATTCCTGAAGTTGAACTCTGAGTTAGCTCTGAGTTTCCTGACAGTTAAAAAGGTAAAAGAAACAAAGCTGATTTACAGTCTTCCTGCTCTGGCTGAAGGACACCTATAACATTTGTTTGCAAAGGAAGAACACACCCATATTCATCCAGTGCCTCCTATATGGCAAGCATTACCTATGCATTATTCCATTTCCTTCTCTCAGTAACTTGATGGGCAACACTTTAGTTTCATAGTTTTAAGGATAAGGAAACAAAAGTTCATAGAAATTAAACACATTTCCATTTTCCCTGTACTAGCAAGTCAGGATTGGAGCTCAGATTTGTCTGGTTCCAAACCTATGTCCACTGATGACCTCCTATAATTCAAGATTATATGGAGATCATGAGAAGTAAGCAGATGTCTATTCAATTCCCAGTAGGATTCAAAGGTCTTCATATACATGGCCGCAGTAGACTTGCCCAACAACCTGGGAAGACTTTCTTGATGCTGAATAATAGAGAGCTCCATTCTGGGGTCTTCTCAATGTCTTTAACATAAATTTGACAAAAGTATAAAGTTTCTTTTTCCCAGATGGATGGTTCTCACATAAATGAAATATCATTAAATCCTAGCTCTGCAGTGGCATGTTTGTGGAACTAAAACAGCCCAGATCAAACATTTTGGTTTCTGATAATCTTGCTGAATAAGAAGACTGAGCTTATGGTGTTTGCTGAAATGTGGAGAGAGCATGTTGCTCCATTTATTTCAAATTGTCCATGTTTTGAGCAGAGCTGTGAAAATGGCTGGTCTCTGTCTATTGGTGCTGGATTCTCTAGACTGCAACAAGAATGACCTTTCTAAAATGTAAATTGGAGCATGACGCTATTGCTTAAAACCCTTTATTAAAGGCTGCACCTTGCCTTTGGGATTAAATCCAAGTTTCTCATACATCTCTTTATAAGAAAGTCCTCACTCTTTTGCCTCATCTGTTACCCATCAGCTCCTCCTACCCAGAGTCTATGCTTTGATCACACTGCTGCTTTTAGCTCCCTTGTACACACTTCCTCTACCTTGTGGTATTTTTCCATGCTGCCCTTTGCACCAAGAACACCTTTTTTCCTCATTATCCCCTCTACAAATCTGGCCTCACGCTATCTTTGCCTGACCTATACCTACTCATGTCTTAAGAACCATATCAGGCCTTTGCTTCCCTAGATGATTTCACCGACTTCCGGTTCTGGACCATGATGACCACAGCACTTGGCCCCACCCCCACCTGGCACTTCCCACCTTGAAAGATCTTGACTTATTACAACAGAGTCACTCATTGATGTCTTAAATGTGAAGTGTCTACATTGAAAGACATTTCTATAAGTTTCAGGTTGAAAGCTTGTTTTGGAAGTTTAAATTCCTAGATATAGAGATCAAGCTGTGGAAAGCAGAAACACAAGGAACAAAAATTAGTAATACACTGAAATAGGTTCAAAATGGGCTGAAATTAAGTTCCTGAAAGACAACATATCACTTTGGTAGGACTGCTACAAAGTACCACAAACAAGGTGGTTAAAACAACAGAAATTTATCCCCCTCATAGTTCTGAAAGGTAGAAGGGCAAAATCAAAGTGTCAGCAAGGTTGTGTCTGCCAGGAAGCTCCAAGGAAGAATCTGTGCCATGTTTTTCTCCTACCTTCTGGTAGGTTCCCACAGCTCTTGGCTTATAGATGCATTTCTCCAATCTCTGACCCTGTCATTACACACTTTTCTTCTCCTTGTCTCTGTCTCTATGTCTTTGCCACTCTTGTTAAAATGCCAGTCTTGTCGGATGAGGGCCTACTCTACTCTGATATGGTCTCATGTTAACTAACTAGTTACATATGCAAAGACATTGTTTTCAGTCAAGGTCATATTCACAGGCAGCAGGGATTAGAACTTGAACATATCTTTTGGAGGAACACAAGGGAATGCATCTCGAACAATACCGTAATGGACTAATTGGCCCAGCAACTTCTGAGACAAGAGTTGGTGTTCTAGCTGCCAGGGCCAACCCTGGGTTGAGCTCTGAGGTGGAGGGAGAACTAATCACAGCTTCAGGAAATTTAGAGTACATGCACTCAGGGAGCAAGACTTTCCAGTTCTCAGCTTTACTCTGATGTTGTTTTGCTCTATTGTAGCAAGGGAAACCTTATCGGGGGTTCATTCCTAGCACAGTTTCTGAAACTCTGTGGAAGGTGCCTCAGAGGGGATGTGCTGCACACCAAAGAGCCAACTTCCCAATCTTTGGTCCACCAAATGTCAGTTGGTCAACGCAATACGGTTTGGTAGAAAGAGCATAGAAGCAGCCATCAAAGGCTCAGTGGCCTCTAATTCAGGGGTCCTGCTACCTTGGGGCAGATCTCCACTTCTCTGGGCCCCTGGTTCCTCATCTGTAAAAAGGGGAGAAAGATACCTGCCCTCCCTGCTTTAGGGGTTGTTGTAAGGATCAAATAAGATAATGGCTGTGAAAGAGCTTTGAAAACTGTAAAGTGTCACGGAAATGCAAGCTAGTATGACTAAGAGACAGTGGCTGCCCCCACACTTACTTCAAAGGGGAGAAACAGGGTGGAGAAGGCTGACGTGCTCTGCTTTTGAAGTGCACAAGAGCAGCTCTCAGCAGAGGAAAAAAAACAGCATTGCTGCTTAAAAGGCAACTTTCAAAACAACCATTTTCTCTCTGAAGGGAGGATATAGTTGGGAGTACTTCAAAGACTGGGGAAAATTTTCAGAAAAAAATGATGTTTTCAATCCAACTTTTAGTCAAGTCAGTTTATTAAAAAAAAAACTTCGGAACTCTTCACTTATTTAAAAAGAATTTTAATGCCCTTAAAAGATTAAAAACTGTTAACAGGGACAGACAAAGGCACAGTTTTCCCTGTTCCTTAGGCTCACACTGCAGAAGGTGGAAATAGTGAGCCTGCCCAGCACTAAGTACATCTTCTGATTAAACATTCTCCTCAAGGCTTTCCTCCTGTCTTAATAAATTTCATAACAAGAATAAGTCACCAGGAATAGGTTCTTATTTTCCCCTATCCATCTCTGACACCTAACTATCAAGTACAGACAGATTATTTATTCAGTTTTTCTTTCTCTGTCCTTTAAATATGGCAGCCTACAAGAGATTAACTTCAAGGAGCCAGAACACAGCTACAGTATCCCACTGAAAGGGAAAAAGCATCCCCACTTCCAAGTAAAGAGAGACCCTCTTTTTAAAACAGCTAAATACATACATAAAGACAGAGCCTTGGTTCCAGCTAGCAGTGAACGGCAGCACAGAAATGCCCAACCATGATGAACAGCAGAGGTCAGCCAACTGGAACTTGGCCAAACATATATGGAAATGTGACTCTGTCCTCTCCTTTTCCTCTGCCCCTTCCAGCTTCCTGCATTGCGCTGAAAGTGAGGTCTCCGAAGTATCTCAGCTGCGCCTGTGAGGGTCTCTCAAGACCTCTATGCCATCCCTGTAATGTGGCTACTGAGAATCAAGGCTGAGTTTCCCCATTAGATGTAACCATACCCGTAGAATAAGAGCAGTATCCTGATGCTGCAGGGGCTAAATGCTTGGCTGTTAAATGAAAGGTCAATAATTCAAACCCATCAGTTGTTCTATGGAAGAAAGATGTAGCAGCTTGTGTCTATAAAGATCTATAGCCTTGGGAACCCTATAGGACAGTTCTATTCTATAGGGTTGATAGGAATCAGAATCAGCATCACGGCAATGAGAATGGAGACCCCAGATAATGCAAATGGTCAAGCTCTGGACTACTAACAGAAGATTGGTAGTTCAAGCCCACAAAGAGGTCCTCAGAAGTAAGGACCAACTACTGTTTCTGAAAGCTCACAGCCTTGAAAACGTCATGGAGCGCAGCTCTACTCTGAGCACAGTTACCATGAGTCAGAACTGCCTCGGTGGCACTGAACAACAGCACGGATGAAGAATGGAGTCCCCTGGGTGGTGGGAATAGTTCAACACTCTGCTATTAACCTAAATATTGCCATTTTGAACCCACTGAGAAGCACCTTAGAATGTCATGATCTTGAAAACCCCTCAGACTTACAGTTGTCTGAAACATATAGGTCTCCATGAGTTGGAATTGGCTTGATTTGATGGCAGGTGGTGTGTTTTATAGAATAAAATCCACTTAGATACTTCTTACACAATGTTATGGATTGAATTGCATCTCCCTCAAAGTGTGTGTAGCAATCTGGCTAGCCTATGATTCCTGGTATTGTGTGACTCAGCTCCTGTAGGTTATAAATCCTGCCTCTGTCATTTAATGAGGGAGAATGGGAAGTGTTTGTGTTAGTGAGACAGGACTCAATGTGCAATAGTGTACTGTGCCCTGAGGCAAACTCTTGGGATACAAAGGAAAGGGAAGCAGTGCTGGGAACAGAGCACATCCTTTGGTAAGGACTGGAGTTCCATGTGCTCAAGAAGCTCCTGGTCCAGGAGAAGATTGATGACCTCCCTCCAGAGCCCACAGAAAAAGCCTCCTTCTGGAGCTGACACCCTGAATTTGGACTTGTAGCCTACCGTGACAGAATAAATTTCTCTTTGTTAAGGCCCAGTGGTACTTCTGTTACAGCAGCACTAGATGACTGCTTGGCATTCACATTTTCCTTCTTATTAACCACACAAATACCGCTAGGGGTGGGGTTGAGCAGGGGAGCACACAGAGATAATTTACTTTTCTCAAAAATGTGACCTACAGAGAAATGGCCCTTTTCTGTTCCTACTTCTCACCACACCTTGCTTCAAAGTTTGTTTTTGCAAAAGATTTTGAAGGCAGAAGTTAAAGAAATCTCAGTAGGCTGAATTAGGGCTTCAAATCCTGCTGAGAGTTTGCATTTTCATCCCCAAAATATACTGAATCTGAGTTGATATTTTGACAAGATTCCCAGGTAATTCTTATGTATAACTTCATGGGAACTTGTTAGGAATGGAAATCATCAGCAGGGCACTTGTTAGACATACAAATTCTCAGTAGAGGTATGAACCAGAATAAACAAGTTCAAAGCCCTGTTCTGAAGTCAGAGAAGGAAGGCTGCCAAGAGAAGATTAATCCTAAGAAAGAAAGGAGAAAGAATGACCACAAGCAGGGTGATGTCATAGGGTGAGAAGAGCTGCTGAGCCCTGGCTATAGGCAACCTATTTAATTAAAGTTGTGCCTTGCCTTGGTATGAGAGCAATGGAAGTGTCAGTTCGCTTGTCAGACACCGCTTTGCCTGAAGCACAGATCAAAGCACCTGTGGCTGGGTGCCAGGTCTCATCTCCAGCAACTGGTTAAGACCAGCTGCCTTCCCTGAGTGAAATTATAGAAAAGTAAGAAACATCACTCTGTCTGATTCTTATGCGGCATCGTTTCCGGGGAAGGAATGAGGAAGACAATCACGCATAACATTCTTTTCAAGGCAAAGAACCAAACAAAAGCCAAATCCATTGCCCGTAAGTTTATTCCTACTCATTCTGACCCTGTAGAACAGAGTAGGACTGCCCTATAGGGTTTCCGAGCTGTAATCTTTATGGAAGTAGACTGCCACATCTTTTTCTTTTGTAGTGGCTGGTGGGTATCAACTACGCATGTTTTTGTTAGCAGCTGAGTGTGTTACTGCTGCACCATGAAAGCTCCCTTTAGTGACAGAAGGCTTCCCCAAAGGATGTCACTCAGTGGATGTCTTTGTAGGAAAGGAAGCCCGACAAGAGGCATGCTGTGAGTTGGCTCAGATGGTGATCCAGCAGTCCTGTTCCACAAAAGTCACCAGGTGATTGAGCTAGCTAAATCTGTAGGGCATGCACAGGAAGAATTTTCCCCAAGCATCTGCCTTCAGTTGTGCTTTGTTAAATCACTTCTTCCTTTCCTTTATTTTGGGTAATTTTGGGCTTTCTGGTCTCTTCCAGTCTAGATACAACTTTAGATTTTCCCTTTCTCATCACAGGAGAGGATCTGACCAGATAGACCTGAAGTAGGGAAGAGAGGATATCATCCTCCCTCTCACCTTTGTGTTTGTCACATGTAGGTGGGTCTGAACTGCCTCTGATCCCCTCCTGAGAGTCTTATCCCTCCTACAGTGTCCACTTGTGCAATTTCAAAGCTAATGCCTATTATCTATTCTCTCTGTACTCCAAAGAGACTGTTGAGGTATGCTTCTGTGTCCTCTGAGGGCTGCTGATGTCTGAAGAGACACCATCATCTTCTTTTTCGGGCAGCCTATGCCATGGTACTTCCACGAAGTTTCCTCTGAAAAACACTTTCCCTCAATTTGTGGTACTGTCCTCTTTCTACCCTAACCACTCATTTTGTAGATTGGAAAATTCGTATTCTGGAAATACATGATTCCTCAAGGTCATAAAGACAATCACCATGAGAGATGGCCCAGACTGTATCGCTGAATGTCATCTGTATGAAGACGGTTCTGGTAGACACTAGAGGTCACCGTGTGCAATGCTGAGGTTATTGGGAAAATTTGGTAATACATGAACAGAACCAGCAGGGGCCTGGCAAAATGTGAATGTGACCTTGAGTTGTATTAATTTTGATGATAATAAAAACCCAGAGCTATTGTGTCAATTCTGACTGATAGCAACCCTACAGGGAAGAGAAGAACTGCTCCATAGAGTTTCCAAGAAGTGCCTGGCAGATTCAAACTGCTGTCCTTCTGGTTAGCAACCGTAGCACCTTAACCACTATGTCACCAGGGTTTCCTTGATGATAATAAAGATAAAAAATAGAAGAAGAAAAATAACAAAAGTCCTTGGTGGCAGAGGGGTTAAGACCTATAGCTGCCAACCAAAGGGTTGGTAGTACAAACCCACCAGCCATAAGGTTGCTATGAATTGGAATTGACTCAATGGCAAAGGTTTGGTTATGTATTGGACAACTCTTGCATCCTGCTTTACGTCTTCTTAGGACATGTGATACTCTAGCTTCTTTCGGGGAAACTGCCTTTGCACAGGTATAACCTGGTAGCATCTTGTTTCTTTGTACCTTGTAACTCTTACTTGTGCAGATTCTCTGATTCCTCAGTTTCTGTGAAAACCTGATGGCACTTTTCTGTGCACAGTCAGTAAGTCTGAGCAAGTTAACACACAACAAGGGAATATTTGTACAATGGATGACCATGAATGATTCTTCCATACCTTCAAACACACTGGCAGTATGAATCCAACTTGGAAACCTATGTGATGGTTTTGCTGCCCTATAGGGTCATTGTGAGTCAAAATCAACTCAATGGCAATGGATGTGGGTTTTTTCCCTCCATACACAAGGTGAAAAATTACAAGATACATTGCTTCCCACTGGAACGTGGTGGGATTGAGTTCCAAATGTCCAACTCAAGAACATACTAATGTATTCACTTTGCTTTCTTTCTGTTTCACTCTTCATAGGACCTATATGTAAACTGCTCAGTCTTCAAATCCTGTTTCCTGCTATCTTTTCTCAAAATAAAATTTCTACCTACAGATCTTTGCTTCAGGCTCCAGAAGACATCAAGGTTAAGTCAAATTATAATGTTTAGGCAGTGTGTTAATGACCTTATATGGATTTTCTGCTTTAACTTTCAAACAATCCTGTGAGATAAGTACTATTTTTATCCCCAATTGACAGATCAGAAAAATGAAGTGCAGCAAGGTTTAGTAATAAGAATGTCCTACAGAGGAGTTGATGACCCTGTTGAACTCAGTTAAGAACCCATTCTTGACCAGCACAAACACCACAGCGAGTGGGTCTATAGAAATCTCTCCAAGGGTAATAAAGGAAGGTAAAAACTAAGCCTTAAGAGGCAGAATTGGAATAAACTGGTGAGTGGTCCACAAAACATTGAGAGGGCCCTTGGCAATAGTATTCCCTGTTAGTCAGTTGGGGAGACAACAATCATACTATAAGGAGGTAAGTTTATGCTTACCATGAGACACAACTTTCTGACAGAGCTGTCCAACCATAGGATAAGTAATCTTGATAGGCAGTAAACCTGATGGAGATGAATGATTGCTGCAGGTGAAGAGTTAAAGGCACACAGTCAGTTACTTTTGAAAGCAGAATTGTATACAGGGATTATATCAGTTTAGGGTAGGATTCTAATTTTTGGCTGACAAAGTTTATCCTAGACAGACTGAACTTTTGCAATCCCTTGGGCTCCTGTAATGTATTCTGGTGGTGGATCCACCAAAAGTGAGATTTTTACTGAGGTGTGTGTTTGTGTTGGGTGAGAGTAGGGGCAGGGTGGAGATTACAGAATGCCTTTCTAAGCAGGAATGTCTCTTCTGGTTGAATAATTAAAGGCTAGCAGTCTTGGTAGTGGCAGTGGTTGAAGATATCAGCAGCTAACCAAAAGGTTGACAGTTCAAATCCACCTGATACTCCTTGGAAGTTCTATGGGGACAATTCTCCTCTGTCCAATGAGGTTGCTATGAGTTGAAATCTACTTGACAACAATCAAGTTTGGTTGGTTTTACCCCCAAGTAAAAGTGAGAACATGTCTTGGGCTTACTTTCTACTTTCTGTAGTATTTAGGTTAGGAATAGGCACAAATTAAATGCCCAGTAAATGTCAATAGTACATAACTGCATTGAAAAGCTTATTTGGCCTGCATGAAGTGGGGATAGGATGTCGGAGTAGTCAAATGCTTTCTGTGAGCCCTCTAACAACTAAGATAAAATAAAAGATTATATAAGACATTCTAGCAGCCCCAAACATCAAAGGAAAAGTTAAGAAGTCAGATTGAGTGACAGGGAAGGGAGAGTAGGTCCAGAAGTACTGAGGGCTGGACAGACCTGACCAGGCAGGAATCAGTGCCCCACAAAAGGGTCAGCAGAAACTAGAATGAAGAGTGGAACAGTGGGATTCTGAAAGCGTCTTCCTCAGTGGGACACACTGAGCTCCAGAGAGTCCACTCACACCTCCAGAATCAGTGAAAAATGGCATTTGATAGTCAAAACCTAAGTGGATTGCATGCTGTCTGCCACATATAGATCTAAAACTTCGCTTTGAGCTAAAATTGTCTGCCCTTTCCCAGCACTCCCCCTTCCTTTCTCTGAACTGCTCTGTACTCCATAGACTGGTGCACTACCTGGACCAAACGTAGGACACTTTAGGCATGCCCTGAGTCATTCTTCCAGACTTGAGAAAGGAAAATTTAACAGAGAAAGGAAAAAAATCTCTTGGCTCCCCTAAGCAATGAACCCAGGGCAGAAACAGGTCCTTTGCTTAGATGCAAGCATAAGGTGTCCAGAGACCTTGAAAGCCTTTTAGCACTGCATACAGCATCCAAAACCCATTTTTCCTTCAGCGAAAGTTATTTACCTACTCACATTAAGGCATATGGACAAACTTTCTTTACAGACGTTTATGGATAGCTATCAGCCCCCTATTTTCACAGCTCATGCAGCTAGATACCTGTGCCTACACAAATCACTCTGCCCATCTAGGACTGTAGAGGAGAGTCTGCACCACACACTTTATGACTGACTGTCTTGTCACTTAAGCTGAATACACACAAGAAAACTAAACAGACACCTGGTCCTGTATGCCAACTAAGAGCTCTAACCATTTGGTGACAGGACATTGAATCTCTAAGGCAACAACAATCAAACTAGCTCACATAACTGGCCTATTTGGACAATTGAAAATAAAACAAACAAAGAAATTAAAACACAATACCCCACTGCTGCCACTGCTGTCAAGTTGATTCTCAGTCACAGTGACCCTACAAGACAGAGCAAAACTGCTCCATAGAGTCTCCAAGTAGCACCTGGAGGATTTGAACTGCCAAGCTTTCAGTTAGCAGATGTAGCACTTAACGGCTATGCTACCAGGTTTTCCAGAAAACAGTAAGAAAACATAAATGAATACAGCAACTTATTGATGGCTTGGGGATAATATTCAGGATCACATCACTTAAAGGGGCAGACAGTGACGATAACAGAAAGCTCCCAAAACAAAGAATTGAGAAATTCTCCAGATGAAAAGAATTACCTAGAATTATTGGAGGTAGAAAACAAAAGATTAATATTTAGACTCTTCAAGAGAACAGGCAAAAATGCAACAGAGCATAATGACAAATTGGGCTGTAAGAAATCCTTGAGACACCATAACCAGAAATTCAACATAGTAATAATAAAATTACAGAATTAGGTAATGAAATAGAATGATGAGGGAGCAGATCTGAGGCAATGGCATGCAGACTTAGTGAGACTGAAAATAAAGCAATTGACACCAACATATTTGAGGAAATATCAGATAAAAGAATTTTTTTAAAAATGAGAATATGCTAAGATTTACTCGACGGCACTTGGCTTGGCTGGTATCAAAGGGAATAATTTATGAGTGATTGGAATACCAGAACAGGCAGGATAACAAAAAACATACAGAGAATTTTTAAAGCTTTGTTTGCAAAAAAACTTCCCTGAAATTATGAAAGATGTGAAAATATCTATACAAGATGCTCATTAACTAAGAAGAAAGGGCTGAACTCAAAGCATTAACCCTAAAATTCAAACAAATAAAGAAACAAAAGAAGCCTCTAGGCACCAGAAGAAAGCAAATAGCAAAAATCAGAGCAAACTAAAAGAACTGAAGAATAGGAAAATGACTGAAAGAGTTAACAAGATCAAATTTGAACAGATCAATGAAGTTGATAAGTCATAGGCCAAAGTGACAGAAATAAAACAGGAGAAGCAGCAAATAATAGAAATAAGAACTGAGATGGTGGTATCACAAGAGATCCAAGTGGAATTTTAAAAAATTGTAATACAATACAATGAAAGAAAGTACTCTAACAAATTTGGAAACCTCAGGGAAATGCAAAGACCTTTATTCACCAACATAAATGGCAACTATGTACATGGACCTCAACAGATGGAGTACACAGAAATCAAATCCACTACATCTGTGAAAAGAGACAACAGAGGAGGTCAATATCAGCAGTTAGAACAAGACAAGATATTGACTGTGGAACAGACCATCAATCCCTCATATGCAAGTTCAAATTGAAACTGAAGAAAATTAAAACAAATCCACATGAGCCAAAGTACAATCTTAAGTATATCCCACCTGAGTTTTGACACCATTTCAATGAATAAGGAAGACAGAAGAACTGATGCCTGTGAATTGTGGTGATGGAAAGGAACATTGAATATACCAGGGACTGCCAAAAGACAGATCTGTTCTGGAAGAAGCACAGCCAGAGTGCTCTTTGGAAGCAAAGATGGTGAGACTGCATCTTACACACTTTGGACATATTGTTAGGAGGCATCAACCCCTGAAAAAGAACATCATGCTTGGTAAAGTAGAGGGTCAGTGAAAACAAGGAAGACCTTCAGTGAGATGGGTTGACACAGTAGCTGCAACAATGGTTTGAGCATGAAAACAATTGTGGACAAAGTGCAAAATGGAGCAGTATTTTGTTCTGTTGTGCATAGGGTTACTATGAGTGACAACTGACTTGACAGTACCTAACAACAATGACAACAGTGGAAATGGATCAATTTCTAGAAACACTCTATTGACCTAAGCTAACACAAACAGAAGTAGAACAAATTAATAGACCCATAAAAAAATAAGATACTGAAAAGGTAATTGACAAAACTTCCAGCCAAAAAAATAAAAATAAAAAAAATCCTGGTCTGGCTGGCTGCAGTGGAGAACTCTACCAAAATTTCAGAGAGGAGTTAATTCCACTACTGCTAAACATACTTCAGAACATAGAAAAGGATGGAATAGTCCCAAAGTCATTTTGTGAATCCAGAATAACCCAGATGCCAAAACCAGGTAAAGATTCCACAAGAAAATTACACAACAATGTCTCTCGTGAAGCTAGATGCAAAAATCTTCAACAAAGTTCTAACCAGTAGAGGTACAGAAAGGGACATACAGACCAACAGAATAGACTGGAGACCCCAGAGATGCCACCATCCTCTTGTGAACAATTGATATTTGACAAAGGCCCTGGGTTTGTAAACTGGGGTAAAAAAGGTCTCTTTAGCAAACGGTGCTGGCAAAATTGGATCTCCAGCTGCAAAAAAAATGGAAACAAGACCCATATCTCACACCTTACACAAAAACTAATTCTAAACATATCAAGGACCTAAATATCAAACCTAAAACAACAAAAATCATGCAAGAAAAAATAGGATCAACAATGGATGTTCTCTTATACCGTTTAGATAGACTCCAAAATCTGAGAAACAAAGCATGATTAACAGAAGAGAAAATAGGGAACTGCTGAGAGTCAAACACTTTTGTTCACCCAAAGACTTTATCAAAAGAGTTAAGAATCAGAAAAAATATTTGGCAACTACATGTCAGACTGTCATCTGATCTCTGTAATCTACAAGGTTCTGCAAAGTATTGGCAAGAAAATGGTAGATAACCTAATTACGTGATGGGCAAAGGAGATGGGCAGACACTTCACTAGAGATGACATCCAGGCAGCCAAAAGACATATGAGAATGTACTCAAGATCATTAGCTATCAGAGAAATCCAAATCAAAACTACAATGAGATGTCATCTCCAACAATGTTGAGCATGATCCAAAAACACAAAACAACAAATGATGGAGATGCTGTGAAGAGACTGGAACTCTCCTACATTGCTGGTGGGATTGCAAGTTGGTACATCTTTGGAAAGCTATCTAGCACTTCACTTCCCTAAAAAACAAAATAGATAAACCATTTGATCCTGTAATTCCACTGCTTGGAATTTATCCGTCAGAAACAAAGGTTGTCACATGAACAGGCACATGTACACAAATGTTTATTGCAGCACAGTCCACAATAGCTGATGCCTGTCAACAGATAAATGAATAAACAAAGTATGATACATACACTCAATGTAATACTATACTATGATAAAAAACAATGTAGATTTTAGAAAACATCTCATAACATGGTTTCAATTGGAAGATATCCTACTGAGTGAAATCAGTCAGTGTCAAAAGGACAAATATTGTATGAGACCCTTTTTACAAGGACTTAAAAATAGAATTATCTACAAAAGAAAATAACTGTGTTGGCTACAAGGGTGGGTGAGGGGAGTGAGGGTTTATCATAGATGAGATCATTGATAGAGGTTAGAAATTTTATTCATTTACTGTAATAAATAATAAAATTTTAAAACAATTCTAGCCAGTAGAAATCAACAATACATAGGAAAAAATTCATAGTGACCAAAGGGGATTTCTACCAGGTATGCAGGAATGGTTCAATGTTAGCAACGCAATCAATGGTAATCAACCACATAAACAGAACAAAAGACAAGAACTACTTGATGTTATCAATTTATGTAATAAAGGCATTTGGCAAAGTCCAGCACCTGTTCATGACAAAAGCTCAACAAAATAGGAATAGAAGGGAAATTCCTCAACATAATAAAGCATTTACACAAAAGCCAATGGTCAACGCCATTCTAAATGAAGATCGTATACAAGCATTCCCCTTGAAATCAGAAATCAGATAAAGATGTCTTTTGTTACCACTTTTATCCAATATTGTGCTATATATTCCAACGAGAGCAAAGGGCTAGAAAAGGAAAGCCAAGCCAGCCAAGTGCCATCGAGTCAGATCCGACTCATGGTGACCCTAAAGAAAAGGAAAAGAGTATCCAAACTGGTAAGAAAGTAGTTAATGTATCTCATTCACAGATTATATGATCTTATATACAGAAAACCCTAAAGAGTCCAGAAAAAAACCTGCTGGAGCTAATAGTTCAGCAAAGTATTAGGAAACAAGATAAACACACAAAAATCAATTGGATTCCTCTATACCAAGAAAGAGAATGTCAAAGACGAAGTCACTGAATCAATACCACTTACAAAAGCCCCCCAAGATAACAGACTTAAGCATAAATCTTACCAGAGATCTAAAAGACCTATAACTACACAAAGAAAATGACAATACACTACTGAAGGAAACCAAGGAAACCTACATAAACAGAGAAACCTACTGTTTTAGCCACCTGGTACTGCTCTAACAGAAAATACCATGAGTGGAAGGGTTAATGAAGAGAAACTTTACTGACATGGTCCGGTAAGCTTGCAAATCCATTTATGAGTTATAGGTCCATTCAATAAGACAAATTGTCACAATCCAGTAGACTGAGTCCAAGTTTCAGGAAAGTATCTCAGCGTAGGAACCTCAGGTCCAAAGGATGTGTTCTGCTGTTGGTGCTGCCTTCTTGGTGGCATAAGGTTCCCAATTCTCTATGCTCACTTCTCTCCCATATATCCCACAGCTGGTAACTTGAGTCCCCTGCCTCACCAGCACAACTGGTGCCCTCTCTCCATCATCAATATCACGGAGGCACATTTCACAACATATGGGAGGAACTGCACCATATTGGGACTCATAGCCAAGTCAAATCAGTACATACATTTTTTGGGGGACACAATACAATCCATGACACCTACCTTGTTTGTGTATAGGAAGATTCAACATTTTAAAAATGTCTATTCTACCCAAAGTGATCTGTAGATTTAATGAAATCCCAAACCAAATTCAAATGCTGTTTTTTTTTTAATGAGATGGAGAAACAAATCAACTCTACATGGAAAGGGAAGAAGCCCTAGATGAGTAAAGTATTACTGAACAAAAACAAAGTTGGAGGCCTCACACTACCTGACTTTAGAACTTATTATACTGCTACAGTGGTAAAAGCTGTATAGTACTGGTACAACAACACACACGTAGACTAAAGGAATAGAACTGACAATCCAGACATTAAATCATCCACCTATGAGCAGTTGGTATTTGACAAATGCCCAGAGTCTGTTAAATGGGGAAAAGACTGTCTCTTTAATAAATGCTGTTGGCATAACTGGATTTATCAGGAAAACAATGAAACAATACCTATATCTTCCACAATGCATAAAAACTAACTCAAAAATGGATCAAAGACTTAAATATAAAATCTAAAACAATAGAAGTCATGGAAGAAAAAGCAGGGAAAACACTGGGAACCTTAATACAATCCTAAGTCTTTTCCACCTCTGGTTAGATTTATTCTGAGGTAATTTATCTTCTTGGGGGCTACTGTAAATGGTAATGATTTGGTGATTCTCTCTTTGATGGTCTTTTGTGGATGTAAAGGAATCCAACATATATATGTATGCTTATCTTGTACACTGATGCTTTGCCTAACGTCTCTATTAATTTCAGTGCTTTTTGTTTGTTTGTTTGTTTTGTGTGTATGAGAATTCTTCAGGGTTTTCTCTGTATAAGATCGTATCATCAACAAATAGAGTTACTTTTCTTTCTCCCTTACCAATTTGGATGCCCTGTATTTCTTAATCTTGTAAGATTGCTCTGGCTAGAAACTCCAAGACAGTGTTAAATAAAAGTGGTGACAATGAGCATCTTTGGTTCCTGTTCTCAAGCAGAGTGCTTTCTGACTCTCTCCATTTAGGATGATATTGGCTCTTGGCTTGGCATAGATGCCTCAAGGGAGGCTTTTTTAAAGTTAAGACAAGTAACAAAGAGAGAAAAGGGCAAGAAATTTATGAAGGGTATGTGTGTGATTCTATCATATAATCAATATTTACATGACAAACTTCAATAGACTAGATATACCTCTCTCCACTTTAAACCTAATTTTAGCTTTGAACTTAGCAATGGGAATAAGTAAGCATTACTAACAATGCACAAGCACCAGAAGAGGAAATGGGTAACTGGGAACTCCTGAAAGTCAAACACTTATGCTCATCCAAAGACTTCACCAAAAGAGTAAGAAGACAACCTACAAACTGGGAAGCTTGGGGGGGGGGGGGGGGGCTATGACAAATCTGATCAGTATCTAATCTCTAAAATTTTTAAGATACTGCAAAAGCTCAACAACAAAAACACAAATAATCCAGTTCATAAATGGGCAAAATACATGAACAGACACTGCATCAAAGAAACCATTTAAGCAACTAACAGGTACATGAGAAAATGCTCATTATCATTAGTCATTAGAGAACTGCAAATTAAATCTACAATGAAATACCATCTCACTCCAACAAGGATAGCATTAATAAAAAAAAAAAATCTACAAAATAATAAATGTTGGATAAGATGCAGAGAGACTGGAACACTTAAGTACTGGTGGTGGACATTGATTGGCACTTTCTTAAAAATCTAGAAATAGAAATACCGTTTGGTCCAGCAATCTCACTTCTTGAAATATATCCTAGAGAAGTAACAGCTGCCACACTAATAGATATGTTCATACCAGTGTTTGTCACCACACCATCTACAGTAGCAAAAAGAAGTAATCAACCTAGGTGACTTTCAGTGGAAGAATTGATAAACAGTTGTATATTCCTACAATGGAATATTATGCAATGATAAAGAACAATGACGAAATCTGGAATCATAACATGAAGGAATCCAAAAGGCATTATGCTAAGTGAGATTAGTCAATTATAAAAGGACAAATATTATATAGAGCAGTATTAAAAGAAATCAAAAATAGGTTTAAAAAGAAGAAAACATTCTTTGATGGTTATGAAGGTTGGGTGGGAGGAATAGGGGTATTCACTAACTAGATAATAAACAAAAATTATTATAGATGGAGAGACAACACAGTGTAGAGGAGAAGTCAGCACAAATGCACTAAAGTCAAAGCTTAGAAATATCTAAAACTAAACACTTTGAAGGACAGAGTAGCAGGATCAGTGGTCTGGGGAAAATGATTTCAGGGGACATCAAGGTCAATTGGCATAAAATTTATCAGTATGCTCTGTATCGCACTTTGGAGAGTGGCATCTGGGGTCTTAAAAGCAGGTAAGGGGCTATCTAAGAAGTTGGTTTCAACCCACCTGGAGCAAATGAGAAAGAAGAACATCAAAGCACAAGAGACAGAAAGAGCTACATAAACCAGAGACTACATCAGCATAAAACTAGAAGACTAGGTGATTCCTGGCCACCATCAAAGACTGTTCTTATAGGGAACTCAGCAATGTGTCCCTGATGGGGCGGGAGAAATGTAGGGTGCAGAACTCTAGTAGAAAGATAAGACTTGTTTGTCTAACAGACAGAAGATCCCCTGCAAGACATGGCCCTCTGGATTCTCTGTTAACCCCAAACTGAAAACATTCTGGAAGACATCTCCTCAGACAAAGATTCAACAGTATGAAATACATAAAATATTGGTGAAGACTGTGCTTCTTGGCTAGGGTAGATACAGAAGGGTAACTGGGCAGCTTCTATCTGGAGGTGAGATGCGAAGGCAAAGGGAGACAGGAGCTGGTTACATGGATGTGGGAAATACGGGGTGGAAGGGAAGAATGCTGTATTACAGTGTGGAGAGAGCAGCTACTCACCCAGCAAAGTGTGTGTAAGCTTTTGTATGTGAAACTGACTTAAATTATAAACTTTCACTAAAAACACATTTTAAAAAATGAAAATTAAATAAAAGGTTATTAGCCTTAAGCCATTTGTGAACTCCAAGTTGGCCTGATTACTCAGTTCTAAAAGCTCAGCTTTGTCCCAAGTCCTTTGTAATCAGCTTAGAGGGCCTTCCTGTATATGGAAGTCACTTCTCTAAAAACCCAGAGAAGAAGCCTAGCACTAGAAATAGAACAGATGAACTGGCCCTATGAAATATGTCCAGGGGCCTAGTAGATTCTTCATGGCCTTTCAAAGGCCATAGGGTCTGTATATGAATGAGGAAGACTGCAGAATATTTGACCCCTTTGAATTACAGCATTGGTAAAGAATCTTGAATGTACTGTGCATTACCAAAAGAACTAACAAGTGTGTCTTAGAAGAAGCACAAATAGAATGCTCCTCAGAAGCAAGAATTACAAGAGAATGGCTCATATACTTCCAACATGTTACTGGGAGGTATCAGTTCTTGGAGATAGATATCATGCTTGGTAAAGTACTGAGTCAGTAAAAAAAGAGGAAGGTCTTGTATAAGATGGATTGACACAGTGGTTGCAAAAATGAGCTCAAGAAAAACAATGATTGTGAGGATGATGTAAGACTGACAGTGTTTTGTTCTGTTGTGCATAGGGTTGGTTTGAGTTAGGACTGACTCAAAGCCACCTAACAATAACAATAATGATAATAATAACAAGGTGTGTGTGGGTAAAAGTCTTCCTGCTAGGACTGGGTGGGTCAAGACTGCATTCTACTATAGACACAAGAGGTGCAGGTTAGAAGAGGGCCCATTGTCTCTAAAAAATCTTCAGAGAAAAGAAGAGCTGGGCTAGCAAAAATGCAGTTTGTGGAGGAATTTAAAGTAATAAACTAATCAAAGGCCAGGTTGGAAGAGTCCCAGCCTTCCTCAATTACTTTCTCTGTCCCTTCTTAAGTCTACAGACTTTTTACACAATCAATATATGTGACTCTTGTGCTTAGTAAAACTTTCCCCAATTTCTAGCTTTGATTGTGTTTGGAGCCTCTAACTGAGTAGGATTCTGGATGATGTGTCCTTCTAAAATATGAAGTTAGCAGTTTTGTTCTTCCAAGCCAAGAGATTCTCTCAGTATTTCTTGTAGCTTTGGTTTGGTTTTTACAAAGTCTCTGAGTTTATGTTTATCTGTGAAAATCTTCATTTCATGTTCATATTTGAAAGATCGTTTCGCAGGATATATAATTTTTGGTTGGAAGTTCTTCTCCTTCCAGACTTTGAATGTGTCATGCCGCTGTCTCCATGTCAGCATCGTTTCTGCAGAGAAATCCGACAAAAGCCTACAGAGGTTCCCTCTGAATGTTAGCTTTGCTTTGAGTCTTGCTGCCTTTAAGAGTTTCTGCTTATGTGTCATTTTGTTGAGCTTGATTATAACATGTCTATGTCTTGGAGTCTTTGTATTGAGATCTATATTGAGTGGTATTAAATACGTATCTTGGATATCTATATTCTCTTCTTTCATAATTTCTGGGAAGTTTTCTGTCAGCAGTGCACAGCAACAATACTCTCTGTATTCTCAGGTGTCTTGCCCTGTTGAGGAACTCCAGTTAATCGTAGATTGTTCTTCTTAATGCTTCTTCATTTTTCTTGTTTCTTTTTTTTCTGGTTTCCCCTCACAGATGCTGGAGTCAGTGGCTCTGTCTTCCAAATCAGAAATTTTCTTTTACATTTGTTCCATTCTGCTTTCTTGGCTTTGAACTGAAGTTTCTATGTCTTTGATTTTGTTCTTGATCCGTTGGATTTCAAGAGTACTGATGTTCCATCAGATTAAACAGTTTGCTTAGTTTTTCATTTTGCTCTGCTGCATTTTGTAAAGGTTTAGGAAGGTTCTGTATATAATCCTTTTGTATTCACCTTCTGATAGTTTCAGAAAAGCTTCTTCATCTGGGAAGTTCTGAGGTGGTTTCTTTTGGGGGTCCTTTTGATGCCATTGGTGACTTACTTTGGGGTTACCATGCTCTCCAACGTTTGCTGCTTTTTGGGCTTCATGTGGGTCAACAGAGGCTGGGAGTGATGCCGTGAAGATGGACCACAGTTGTTTCTCTAAGCTGTCTTAAGATGAGAAGTAAAAAGTATTTGGCAACTTCCAAAGTCAGCCAGGTTTTCAGGTGTAAATGTCCCTCTTTGCAGCTGGCAAAGTAAGCAATTCTATATTGAACCCCAGATGTTACAAAGTAGCTCAAAATACAGAAAAGCTACTGGCCTGCTGGCCTATATTTTTGGGCCATAGCTACAGGCAATACTGTATAGAATTCTACTTTTCTGTTGGAAAAGCAGTCTCTTCTTGGATAGGCACTGCCTCCTAGCCCAGGAATTAGGTTCAGGTGAGGCTTCTGTATGGATGACCCCACCTCCCAGCAAGACAAGATGACTTCCTATGTAAGCTCACCAGCCCGCTGGGACCATGCACTTGGCTGAAGGAGAGGCCAAGAGTGCTGAAATGCCCAGAGTCCACAGCCTCCACTGCTGAGCCCCAGTCCCAGGTGACACTGTGCAAAACACTGCCTCCCTGTTAGAAATGAGCTCTTCCCCTGGCAGGCGCCACCTCCCAGCCTAGGAACCAAGTCCAGCCAGGGCGTCTGCCTGGGCTTCTCCTTTTTCCGATAGGCCAGAGGAGCCAAGGTGGATAGAGTCCAAAGCTAGGCTCTCAGAACCTGTCAATTATGCTTGCTGGTCCCACCAGCAATGCATCCAACAACAGCAGCTAGTCAAGTCCCAGCTCTGCCTGCTGACCAAGACACAGGAAAAAAAATTGAAATGGTGTGTTACCTTTGGTCTGTGCAAGCCTGTGCTCACTGAGAGAGGGGTCAGTGAAAAAGAGGAGGTTTTGCGTTCAGTGGCATAAAGTCCAAATTAACAGCCCTATGCCACATCCCAGGACTCACTAGGTGTCCAGAAGGCTGTGTTCAACTATCATTTCAGGTCTTGGTTTCCAGAGGGATTTAGGGAGATGTGTGTTTAGTCTGCCATCTTGACTTCACCCCCCAGCAGAATAATAATAAAATCTCAGAGTTATACATCTCATTTGAAAGCCAAAGAAGCAGGATGGAGGAAAAAAATGCAGAATTAGCAAAACTGAAGATAAAGCAAATGACACTAGCATTTATGAGGAAAACACAGACAAAAGAATGAAGAAAAATGAAGACATATTAAGAGTTACATGGGACTCTATCAAGAGGGATAATTAATGAATGATTGGAGTTCCAGAATAGGGTGGGATAGCAGAAAATACAGAGAGAACTGTGACAGAGTTGCTGACAGAAAACTTCCTGGACATCAAGAAACAAGAGATCTGTGAAAGATGCTCATCAAACTCCATGAAAGGTACATCCTGAAAGAAAGACACCAAGACATGTTGTAATCAAGCTTAACAAAATGAAACATAAGGAGAAGCTCTTAAAGGTAGCTAGGCTTAAAGCAAAACTAACTTACAAAGGACAATGTTTTAGACTGACCTCCAATTTTTCCACTGAAACCATGTTGATAAGAAGACAATTGGATGACACATACGAAGCCTTGGGGGGAGGAGGGAGACAAACAAACAAAAAACTGCCAACCAAGAATTATATATCCTGCAAAATTGTCTCTCAAATATGATGGCAAAATTAGGACAATCACAGATAAACAGGAGCTTAGAAATCACAAAAACCAAACCCAAATTACAAGAAATAATGAAGGAAATTCTTTGATTATAGAATCAGTAACATCAGGCATATACCCAAGGATCTAATGCAGGACACAATATCTAGAGTCCTACTTGGTTAGGGAAATAACAAAGCATGATCAAAACTAAAATACGAAAATTAGGGAAACAAAGGTCTCAGTATGTATATTATGACAACATTATACTAAAAAGAGGGATATCCATAGACCTTTCATATGGATAAGAAGTCAAGGAGATACAAAGATGTTAAAGACTGATTTAAACTTAGAACATTAGGAGTGAATAATGGGATAGCCACAAAACAAACTAACAATATCACACATGAAAACAAGAAATGTAATCTAGAAGTTTCAATAGATACAAAACCAAGGATGAAAAGGAAACCCATAAAGAAAAATGACTAGGGGGGCAGAGGCAAGATGGTAGACTAAACGCACATCTCCCTATATCCCTCTGTAAACCAAGACCTGAAATGATAATTAGATGGAGCCTACTGGATACCTAGTAAGCCCTGGGATGCAGCATGGGGCTATTGGTTTGGATTTCATAACACTGAATGCAAAACCGCCTCTCTTTCACTGACCCCACTCTCAGTGAGCAGAGGCTTGCAAAGACTGAAGGTAACTCACCAATTTAGTTTTTTCCCCCTGTGTCTTGGCCAGTGGGTAGAGCTGGCTGATGGTCTTGGATGCACTGCTGGTGAGACCACCAAGTGTAATTACCAGGTTCTGGACTCTATACACCATGGCACCCCTGGCCTATCTTTATGCCTCTGCCATGTGGTAGCCATACAGACATGCTTGTGCAAGATGCCATCTTGATCCACTGGGAAATGGAGAAGCCCAGGCAGAGGCCCCAGCCAGACTTGGTTCCTAGGCTGGGAGGTGGTGCCTGCCGCCGCACCTGCTCCAGCAGGGAGGTGGTATTTTGCACAGTGTCACCTGGGGCTGGTGCCCACCAGTGGAGGCTGTGGACGCTGGGCATTTTGGCACTCTTGGCCTCTCTTTCTGCCAGGAGCCTGATCTGGGGCAGATGGCAAGCTTGTGTGGGACACCATCTTGTTTTGCAGGGAGGCTTCAGGATTTCCTGAGAGCATGTCCCCTGGCCCTGATGCTGCCCCTGTCCATAAATCATAATGAAGGTCAACTTTTCTGACAGCAATGGATTGGAATTGGCAACGCAGAGTGACCACATGTTGTTGAAATTTTTTTGGTTCTATGCATCTATATGATATCATCCTGCTGACATCTTGCTGGAGGAAGGGGAGTGGGTGGACAGGAGGAGATAGGAGACTGCTAGGAGGATAAGACATGTACAGAGCAGAGAGGAACAGTGTGCTGTGACTGGACAGGGAGAGCACTGGGAGCTGTATATAGGTGAGCATGTGAATGTACATTTATGGGAATGTACATTTTTATTCAATCATAATAAAAAAAGAAAAGTGCCTCAGCACAGAACAGTAAGTGGAACAAAGAAACTGTCAATAACATACAAATAAAGGCATCTGAATGACAGCACTAAATTCACACCTATCAATAATTACACTGAATGTAAATGGATCAAATGCATCAATAAAGAGACAGAGTAACAAGTTGGATGAAAAAACACAATCTCTCTATATGGTTCTTACAAGAAATATGCTTTAGACTCAAAAGATATGAACAAACTGAAAATCAAAGGATGGAAAGCTATATGCCAAGATAACAAGATGCAACAAAGATCAGGAGTGGCAATATTAATCTCAGATAAAATACACCTTAAAGTAACATCCATCATCGTAGACAAGGATGGTGGCAATCTATTGCCAAAAGTTTCAATACATAAGGAGTGTATAATAATGTTAAATATTTATGCACCCAACATCAGGACTTCTAAATTTATCAAACAAATGCTGACAGCATTGAAAAATGAGATAGATCATTCTACAATAACACCTCACGCTCAGTAATGGGCAGAACATCCAGAATAAAGGTCTATAAAGATACAGAAGATCTTATTGCAACAATCAAACAACTCAACCACATAGACATTACAGAACTCTCCACCAAACAACAGAGAAGTACACCATTTTTTCCCAACACACAGAGAACATTCTCCAGAATAGATTACATACTAGGCTATAAAGCAAATCTCAACAAAATCCAAACTATTGAAATATTGCAAAGCATTGTCTCAGACCATAAAACCATGAAAGTTGAAATCAATTACAGAAAAAAACATTGATAGAAACCCAAACTCATGGAAACTGAACAACAATGTGCTCAAAAATCCATGGGTTATAGAAGAAATAAAGGACACAATAAAGAAATTCATGGAAACAAATGACAATGAAAACACATACTACCAGACAATTTGGGGGATATAGCAAAAGCAGTGCTGAGAAATCAGTTATCTCAATAAATGCACACAACCAAAATGAAGCAGGAGCCCAAATCAAAGAATTAATCCTACAACTGCAATAAATTGAAAGAGAACAGTAAAATAACCCCTCAGGCACCAGAAGAAAACAAATAATAAAAATTAGAACAGAAGTGAATGAACTGGAGAATAGAAAACAACTGAAAGAATTAACAAAACCAAAAGCTGTCTTTTTAAAAAAATAAAATAAAATCGATAAACCACTGGTCAAACTTACAAAAGGAAGATAGGAGAGGAAACAGCCCAAATAAGAAATGAGAGACATCACTACTGACCCAAATGAAATTAAAAGTATTGTAACAGAATACTATGAAAAATTGTACACTGATAGATTTGAAAACATAGCGGAAATGGGCAAATTTCTGGAATCACGTTGCCTACAAAAACTATCATAGAGAGAACAACTTAATAAAATAAAACAAGCTAATAAACTCATCCCAAAAGAAGGGATTGAAAAAGTAATCAAAAAACTACCAACCAAAAAAAAGTCCTGGCCCGGATACCTTCATTGAGGGATTCTACCAAATCATTGGAGAGGAGTTAGTACCCATACTAACTGAAGCTATTTCACAGCAAAGAAAACGATTGAACACTCCCAAATTCATTCTCTTAAGCCAGCATAACCCTGATACCAAAGCCGGGTAAAGATGGCACAAAAAAAGAAAATAATAGACTAATATCTCTCTTGAACTTAGATGCAAAAATCCTCAACAAAATCCTAGCAACATAGCAACAAATAATTTACTGTGACCAAGTAGGATTCGTATCAGGGATGCAGAGTTTGTTCAATATCAGAAAAACAATTATAAACATCACTTGATTTTATCAGCTGAAGCAGAAAAGGCATTTGACAAAGTCCAATAGCTGTTCACATTAAAACGCTCAGCAAAATAGGAATAGAAGGAAAATTCCTCAATATAAGAATTGACATCTATGTAAGGCCAACATCCAACGTCATTCTGAATGAAGAGAGCCTGAAAGAACTCCCCTTGAGAACAGAAACCAGACAAGGGTGCCCATTGTCACCACTTTGACTGAACATTGTGTTGGAAGTTCTAGTCAGAGCAATTATATAAGATAAAGAAATAAAGGGTAACTGTGTTGGTAAAGAAGATGTAAAAGTATCTCTATTTACAGATGATATGATTTTATGCAAAGAAAAACCTAGAGAATCCATAAATAAGCTACTGAAACTAATAGAACAGTTCAGCAAAGTATCAGGATATAAGATGAACATAAATAAATCAGCAGGATTCCTTTACACCAACAAAGGAACCATTAAAGAGGAAATCATCAAATCAATACCATTTACAATAGCCCTCAAGAAGATGAAGTAACTAGGAATAAATCTAACTAGAGATATAAGAGACCTATACAAAGAAAATTACAAGGCCCTACTCCAAAAAAACAGAAGAGACTTACATAAGTGGAGAAACCTACCTTGCTCATGGATGGGTAGGCTTAACATTGTGAAAATGTCTACTCTGCCCAAAGCAATCTATATACACAATGCAATCCCAATGCAAATGCCAAAGTCATTTTTTAATGAGATGGGGAAACAAATCACCAGCTTTGTTTGGAAAGGGAAGAAACCTGTGTAAGTAAAGCACTACTGAAAAAGAGGAACACTATGGGAGGCTTCACACTACCCAACCTTAGAACCTATTACATTGCCACAGTAGTCAAAACAGCCTGGTACTGGTACAAAAACAGATACATAGACCAATGGAACAGAATGGGGAATCTAAAAATAGCATCATGTACCTATGAACAACTGATATTTGACAAAGGCCAAAAGGCCATGAATTGGGAAAAAACAGCCTCTTTAAAAAACAGTGTTGGCAAAATCAAATACCCATCTGTAAAAAATTGAAACATGACCCATATCTCACCCCTTGCACAAAAACTAACTCAAAATGATCAAATCTAAAGTGATAAAGATTAAAGAAGAAAAAACAGGGACAACACTAGAAGTCCTAATACAGGGCTTAAACAGACTACAGAATATTACCTACAGTGTACAAACAGCAGAAGAGAAAATAGATAAATGGAAACTACTAGAAATCAAACACTTATGCTCATCCAAAGACTTTATTAAGACAGTAAAAAGACCCTCTATGGAATGGGAAAATATATTTGGCAACCACATATCTGATTGCTGTCTAATTCCTGAAATCTACAAGGTACTGTATCATATCAAGAAGAAAAAGACAAATAACTTGATTAAACAATGGGGAAAGTACATGGACAGACACTGTTCTGACGAAGACTTCCAGGCAAACCAAAGACAAATGAGGAAATGCTTACGATCATTAGCCATTAGAGAAATCCAAATCAAAACTACAAAGAGATACCATCTCACCCCAACAAAATTGGCAGTAATCCAAAAAACACAAAATGACAAATGTTGGAGAGGCTGCAGGGAGATTATAACTCTTCTAGAGTGATGGGATGAATGTAAAATGGTACAGCCTCTTTGGACAGCAATTTGGCACTTTCTTAAAATAAAACTAGAAACAGAAATACCACGTCATCAAGCAATCCCATTGCTTGGAATTCATCCTATAGAAATAAGGGCTGTCACATAAACAGACACACGCACACAAATGTTTATTGTGTTACAGGCCACAGTAGCAAAAAGATGGAATCAACCTCAATGTCCATCAAAAGATGAGTGGATAAACAAATTATGGTACATATACACAATGCAGTAATAAAGAACATTGATGATTTCATGAAACATCTCACAACCTGTAACCAACTGGAAGACATGCTGAGTGAAATCAGTCAGCTGCAAAAGGACAAATTTTGTATGAGACCACTATTGTAAGGACTTACGAAAAACTTATTCACAAAAGATAATACTTTTTGACGACTAGGGAGGGAGGGAGAATGTTATTCACAGATTTGATACTCAACAGAAAACCCATTAGGTGAAGAAAGTGACAGCACACAGCAGAAGGCAGGCCAGCATAACTGAGCTACACCATAAGCTAAAAGGTTTTCTCAATTCAACCCAACATTTCAAAAGACAGAGTAACAGGGACACGGGTCTAGGGACCATGTTTTCAGGGACAACGAGGTCAATAAGCATAATTAGTCTTTTTCAAGAGAGTGTTCTGCACCTCATATTGGTGAGTAGTACATGGGTTCTTAAAAGTCACAAAGCTACCACTTAAGGAATGTCAGTTGGTTTCAGCCCACCTGCAGAATGTCAAAGACATGAGGAAAAATGAGCCTAGGACACAGAAGGACCCATATTACTGGAAGAGTACATAAGCTGGGTAAAAGAAGAGCTAGATGGTGCAGAGCGATCACCAAAGACAGCCCTAACAGGGAACACCATGTACAGTCCCTGAATTAGCATGAGAGAAAGGAGCCTGAAAATCTAGAACTGTGTTAGAAGACCAGACTTGTTGGTCTGACACTCTCAAGAATCACCTGAGAACACAGCCCCTAGTCTTGCTGCTAGACCAGAGCTGCAACCACGCATGAGGCCAAAACATTAGACAAAGAATGGACTGGACCTGGGGACACAGACCGATGCAGGTGGTGTGTGTACTTTATGGCTTAATATATATATATGAGGCTGTCCTACTGGTTTCTTTTTAGAGGGGAGGGGACAGATGTTAGTTGAGTGGATACCGGAAGTAGGGAGTAGAAAAGAAGAGTGTGCTGTCACAAAGTAAGGAGAGCAGATAGAGTTGCAGAGAGCTGAGTGTTTGGGCTTTTATATGGCAAATTGTCTTGGATTGTAAACTTTCACTTAATCACAATAAAAGAAAATTTTAAAAAATTATATTACTCTTTGAAGTGATCTCTTCGATATAAATGAACAGGGAACAAGCAGAAAATCGAAGATCTTACAGCAAGCGGAAAGAAACAGTGTGGGGAACAGAATACATCCTTTGGACCCAGCATCTGTGTGCCTGAGAACCTCTCATTCCACAGGAAGACTGACAACAAGGACATTCCTTCAGAGCCCACAGAGAAAGCCTTCCCCTGTAGCTGACACCACAAATTTGGATTTTTGGCTTATTTTTCTGTGAGGAAATAAATTTCGTTTTGTTAAAGTCATTCACTCTGGGTACTCCTGTTACAGCAGCACTAAATGTTTAAGGTAGCTGGAAACAAGTAGCTTAGGTTTTCAGGACAACTCCAGTAACAGTTACTCTGTTGTGGTTGGGACAGGAAATGTCTATATCTGTAAAATACATATCTATTTTGTTATTTTTTAATTTTATGTTTTTAATATTGTCTTTTGATCTCCCAATATGAATGACATGTTCAGGTCTCTTTCATACCAACCCTACACACACACACACACACACACACACTTTGCTCCTTCTGTCCTCCACATATATTTGTATCATAATTTTGATTTACAAAGAGATTGTTGTCAAGTCAATTCTAACTACCATCAACCATATGTAACAGAGCACAACTGTCCCATAGGGTTTCCAAGGAGTAGCTGGTGGATTCGAACTGCTGGTCTATCAGTTAGCAGCTATATCTCTTAACGACTTTACCAACAGGGCTCCAACATCATGTAAGGAAGCAGATGTCTGGAACCCATCTCTCCAAGTGTATCTCTACTGCAGCTGTCTGACTTCCATACCCACCTTCATTTCAAGACTGAGACCTCAAAGGATCCTCTCAGGCTTCTGGTCAAAGTTATCTCAGGCCCAACGGGAAAATGCTTTCCCATCACAATGGCTGGTGGATGGAAGAAGCATCTCAGTGTCTAGGTAGCATTATCCAACCGTAACCATGGCTGATTATGTTCTTAGCCATAGCACTCATCCTCCTTTCATTTGAGAAAGAAGCTATAGTGGTCATCAACTGTTCCTAGAAACCTTGAGGAAAGAGTATTTCTGTAAGACATTCCCCTTATCTGTAACCCTCAGAAGATGAAGGAGAACTTTATAAAACAAGGTGTGTCATCATATCAAGGAGTCTATTCCTCCTGCAGGAGTCTCCAGGTGATGCAAACAGTAACGTGATCAGCTGTTAACTGAAAGATTAGCCATTTGATCCACCCAGCGGTGCCTTAGAAGAAAGGCCTGGTGATCTACTTCTGAAAAACCAGCCCCACTGAAAATCCTGTGGAATACAATTCTTCTCTGACACATGTGGGGCTGCCATGAATCAGAATCTACTCAAGGGCATCTGCTTTATTAAGCAATCCAAGCTTCTTGATTTGGAAGGTAGGTCTCCCCCTGGTACTGGGCCCTGTACACTACAAACCACCACATCTCCCCGTGTTGCTTCTACTACTCTCTTTCCAGGACACAAACCTGAAAACCACATCCTTCCTGAACCAACTTCCAGCTTCCGTAAATTTGTAGCCTTGGATCGATCATCTCCTCAGTCTTGTCCCTTCTCGTTCACCCTCAGGGGACAGCAGCAAATATAGAAAGGGCTGGAGGTAGGGCATTATTAGCAGGTAAAAATTTCTCCTGCAGCTTGAGAGATTTCATTTTGATCCTGTCTTCAGCACTACATTATGATACAGCAATGTCATGATCATTTCACAGGCACAGAAGAAGTTATTTTCATGGGCATCTTTCATTTCTGATCCCCTCATCTTCATGTGTATGTCTGCTGACAAACCAGAGCTGTCAGAGCCACCTGTCACTACAGGATGAAAAATACCTTTGTGACAACTGTGTCTTCCTCTAGCAAACTCTTTATACCCAGTGTCTGCATCCCAACCTTTGCTTGTGATGCTTTTGTTATTTTTAAAGATCTCATGAAATTCTCCAAAAAGAAATCAGAAACCCAATTAATTTAAATTCATTTTCATGTCCAACATACAATACATGACATACACAGGAAGGAGTATGTGTATCACAAAGCCAAGAAACAGGAGGGTGTTGCTGTAAAGACAGTCTCCCTCACTGAAAGCAAACACAGAAGTGTCCAATGATTTTAGCAAGAAAGGACACCAGTAGGTAACTCTAATTATGATTGCATGAGGAATGCAGAGGGTGCTTGGTTCTGATTCTGGTGTTGGCTACATGCTGGTGGAAGGGATTTGGTAAGATGGAAAGAAATAGTCCTTCCTAGGAGTCTCTGAGTGGTGCAAATAGTTAATGCACTCCTTGTTAACTGAAAGCCTGGAGGTCTGAATCCACTCAGAAGTGCCTCCAAAGACTGGCCTCATGATCTACTTCCAAAAAAATCACCACTGAAAACTCTTGGGACACAATTCAACCCTAGCACTTGCAAGGTCCCCATGAGTCAGAGTCAACTGGATGATAACTGTTTCATTTAGTTTTTTAGTTTTCCTTTAAATAGCACCACCCAGTAATCATGATAACACTGGGCTTTACCTCTACCAGGCTCACTTTTCCCTTGGATGACATGCTAAGGCCACATGCAAGCCCCAGGAGTACACTATTGCCTTCGTAGATCCAAGGATGTTCCCTGGTTCCTGAATCAGCTATTTTTTGTTTGGTTGGGTTTTTGTTTTAGTAAATACTCACAGAAACTGAAAAGAAAACATATTTACAGAGGAGACAGTAAGGATGTTCTTGTTCTCCAAGTTCAATAGCAACCTTTTGGCTTTAGATTTCAGATAATGGTCTATGCATGTGAGTTTCCCCCATCTTCCCACAGGATCACTTAATAGTGTTTGGCAAAAAGAGCAATAACTCTGTGGCCATACTTAAATATGTGTAAGAATACATCTATGGTAGAAAAATGATAAAAAAAATGTATGAACAATAGAATGCAGATGTGACTGTATCATTACACCTCAAACTCCACAAGAGAAAGGGTCTGGCAGCAGTAAGTACAGCTCTTCCCAGGGGAGCTCCGGAGGGTTTCCCAGCTTGAGTCTGGCTGTGGAGTGAAAATGAGGATCATTATCTGGAGAACTGTCTACAACAGTGTTTTCCAAATTGTTTTTAGTCATGCACTCCAATCATTAAAAACAAAAACAAACAAACAAACAAACAAAAATTAAGCATGTACCCACAATCTGTGTTAACTTACTTGTTTATAAATTATATAAATATACCACTCTCATTAGCAAATATCTCAACACAATTCAGATTTGAATGAGATATTAATCATTAATGATCATGAGTAAAAATTCATCTTCCTAATAGTTCTTATGATAATTTTGAACTTTAGGGGGCAAATTCTCTTCAGATGTTATGAAATCATCATTATTTTTGTAACATAATGTAATGAATAGCTTTGCTATTCTCCAGTCACAACTAGTCTTGGCATTTTTAGGTCATCTTTGATGATCATTTTCCTATGCTAGAATTCTTAATGACTCAACCATTTTGCAAGGGTTAGATCTTTTTTTAATGGAATATGTTGTCCATAAGTCTCCCTAATCAAGAAGATGTAAACTGCAATTCATCTCAAGACAATCAAGAAAAGAAACAAGTGAATTGTAAACTCTACTCTTACCTCAGGAATGATAACCCATAGATTAAAATTAATAAACATTACTATCTTCCATATTTCAGAGAAAATACATTGTGTAAAAGCCACAATGTTTTCTTTGCACAGCCAATGGATCATCTGGCACAACTTCCTAGGATACACCTACACCAGTGTGCACTGTGGTCTGAACCTCTGTGCTAGCTGACCCTGTGCCGCTTTTAGTTACAAAGAAGCTTACTGCTATATTTGTACTTAGCTGGAACCCTAAGAACTACTTCTCTAAACACATTTCTTCAGGGAGACCACAGTGTGGGTGTTGGGGAAAGTGAAGGGGAGAGATTGTGGCATCCTCCAAACTGCTCAGCAGACTAACACAAACAGAAATGTTGGCAGTGCCACTCAAGAATACAGTAAAGTGCTGATGACAAGAGTCAAGTCCAATGCTTCAGGCAGTAGTGGGAATCATGGGCTTGTTTGTCAGCCTAGAATTTTAAAGAAAGAGGCAAGAACATGCTCAACATCAGGCCTTGCTCCAAAGTCTCGCACAAAATTGGCAAAGGGCTCTGCATATGCCAACCATATCAAACAAATAGCCTTGTCTTTCATTTAGAAATGTGGAAAGTCAGTCAAGGATTTCCAGACCTTTAGGAAAACCAACAGCATGAAAGTGGAAGGCCAAAATAAACAAAACCCAAAAACCATAATAAGAACAAATTAAAAGAGGGAAGGAAAGCAATTTTTAAAATTGTACTTCTTACTTGGATTTTCAGATTTATTTGAGAAAACATCGCAAAGGAACAGCTAGAGGGGGAAAAAAAGGATTGAAAATACAAAATCTAAAAGTTGAAATAAAAATTAAATAGAAAGGCAGAAAAATAGAATTAAACATTAATGAAAACCAAATTAGTTAAAGGTGAACTACAGTCAAGGAACTCTTATTGAAAAGGCAGAGATGGAAAATAATATGAAAAAAAAAGTGAAAAAACAATGAGTCCAAAACCTATCTAATAGGAATTCCAGTGGGAGAGAACAAAGGCAATGAAGATAGGAAGAAAATGTCTCCTGCCTTCTCCTTTCCTGTTAGGCACAAATATCAATTCTGGAAAAGGAGTAGGATACAGCTAAAGGAGAGTTCTGAAGGTGGTAGAAAAAAGCAAACTGGTTTGGAGTCTTAAGACTGGAGCAACACGGGGACAGGGCATCTTTCATTCCCTCTGCCCAGTAGAGGTAGGCTCCCAGACCTGGCATGCCCCAACTTCAACCTCGAATAGAAGCAACCTAGGTAGACTTTGGCCATACCCAGCAGGAGTCCTTCTGACATCAGGTGGCTCAACACTGTTATTGTCGTTGTTGAGTGTTGTCAAGTTGGTTTCTACTCATAGTAATGCTGTCAAATGAGTTCCAACTCAGTGATCCTATGTACAAGAGAACAAAACACTGCCCAGACCTATGCCATTCACACAGCTGTTGCTATATTTGGGCACATATTTGCAGTCACTGTGTCAATCCATCTTGTTGAGTGTCTTCTTTTTTTTTTTAAACTCTCCACTTTACTAGGCCTGTTGTCCTCTTCCAGAGACTGATCTTTCATGATAGCATGTCCAAAGCATGTGAGATAAAGTCTCACCATTCTCACTTTTAAGGAGCACTCTGGTTGTACTTTCAAGACAGATTTGTTTGTTCTTCTGTGCAGTCTGTGGTATATTCAATACTCTTTACCAGCATCATAATTCAAAAGCAAAAATTCTTCTTGGGTCTTCCTTACTCATTTTACAGCTTTTCATGCATGCAAGGTGATCAAAAAATACTATGGCTTAGGTCAAGTGCACCTTAATTCTCAAAGGGACATTTTTGCTTTTGAACACTTCAAAGAAGTTTTTGTGTCAAACTTGCCTAATGCAATAAGTCGTTTAATTTTTTTGAATGTTACTTCCACGGGCATTGATTAGGGATCCAAGTAAAATAAAACTCTTGACAACTTCAATATTTTCTCTGTTTATCATGATGCTGCTTATTGGTCCAGTTGTGAGGATTTTTGTTTCTTCTATGTTGAGGACTAACTCATACTGAAGGCTATAGTCTTTGATCTTCATTAGTAAGTGCTTCAAATTCCTCTTCATTTCACCATGGAAAGTTGTGTCGTCTACATATCACAGTTTGTTTATGATTCTTCCTCCAATTCTAGTGTTGTATTCTTTGTCATATAGTCCAGTTTCTCAGATTAGCTCAGTATACAGATTGAATAAGTACGGCAAAATGATATAACCCTGATGCACACCTTTTGTGACTCAAAACCATTTAGTATCCCCATGTTCTGTCTAACTGACTGCCTCTGGGTCTAAGTGCAGGTTCCACATGAGGAAAAGTAACTGTTGTAGAATTCCCATTATTTGTAATGCCAGTCATAATTTTTTTATGATCTACAGAGTTAAACATCTTTGTGTAGTCAATAAAACACAGATACCTATCTTCTTATTCTCTGCTTTTGGGCAAAATTCACCTGATATCAGCAGTGATATCGCGTATTCCATGTCCTCTTCTGAATCTGGCTTGAATTTTTGGTAGTTCCCTGTCAGTGTAACACTGCAACCATTTTGTAATTATTGTCAGCAAAATTTTCTTGTGTGTGATATTAATGATAATGTTTGATAATTTCTACATTCTTAACAATGTGAATTTGTGAGTGTTTTGTACTGTGGTGGCTTGCGTATTGCTGTGATGCTGAAAGTTATATTATGAGCATTTCAAACATTTGCAAGGTTTCACATGTGCAGAAGTTTCAGCAGAACTTTCAGATTAAGACATACTGGAAACAAGACCTGGTGATCTATTACTAAAAAAATTGGCCAAGGGGTAGGAACATGATGGTGGAGCAGTCAGAAGCTTTCTGTTGTCCTTCTTACAACTAAGACCACAAAAAACAAGTAAATAAATTATATATGACCTTATAGGAGCCCAGAATATGAAAGGCAAAGTTGAAGAATTAGACTGAACATCAGAGGGAAGAAGATACAATTCAGAAACAGTGAGTAGTTGACAGATCAGGTCTGGAGTGAATCAATACTCTGCAAGCTGGATCCACTGACAAAAATGAGGTGTGACAAGCAATGTTATTCAGGATATAATTTCTACATCAGAAGAGATCTTGCAGCAGAGAGACAACTCATGCTTCCAGAATCAGTGAAAAGTGGCATTCTATTGGCAAAGGATAATTAACTGGCATCTAATCTACCATGTGGATCAAAAACACTCCTTTGGGATAAACCTTTGTCCTATTTACCTGCTCTCCTCCTGCTCTGCACTGGCTGAGCTGGCTTCAGAGACTGATGCAACCACTTGGGTGGATGCTAACCATTATGTCAGACTTCAAGAGGGAACAAATTAACTAACATGAAAAAAATAACCTGCTATCTCCCTGAAACCAGGAACTCAGGACAGAAAGAGCTCTTTTGCTTGGCACAGGCATTTGAGGGCCACAGACTTTGAATGCCTTTCACTTCTGCAACTACCTTTCACCAAATGCCACAGCACAGGCCCTCATTAGCATAGTACTACAGTATATACCTATATCCTAATCTCACCATATCAGTCCTATGGTGGAAAGGTAGTTACATAAAGACACAGACCATGATATCTTCAGAAAGCTTCAGAACAAAGAACCAAGAAAGTTGATAAAGAGAAATTCCTGACATTACTGAAGGTAGAATAAAAAAGACTAATACATAGAATTCTTCAAAAGATCAGGAAGGAGATATGACAAAATGCAGAAAAAGCCTAGAAGCTAACAGACATCAATAATAGAGGAACTCAAAAACAATAGTGAAGATAAAGATGGATTTAACAGGTTGCAAGAATCTGTAGAGAAGAAGCAAAAAGAAATCCAGAAGACTAATTATAAAACTTCAGAATTACAAAGCTCAGTGGAAAGTTATAGCAGTAGAACTGGGAAAATGAAATTCAAAATTGGTGCAGTTGAAGATAAAAACTTGACACTAACATATTTAAGGAAAAATCAGATTAAAAATTATTTAAAAAATGAAGAAAACATAAGAATTATGTGGAACTCTATTAAGAGCGATAGCCTATTAATGATTGGCATATCAGAATAGGGAATATAACAAAAAATTACAGGGAGAGTGATTGAAGGTTTGTTGGCAGGAAACTTTGTTGACATTGTGAATGATGAGAACATACCTGATGAACAACTAATCAAACTCCACACAAGTTAGATGCCTAAAGAAAGTCACCAAGACATGGTAATCAAACCTGCCAAAACTAAAGATAAAGAGAGAATATTAAGAGCAGCTAGGGATTACCAAAAAGTCATCTACAAAGGAGAGGCAATAAGGCAAAGCTCAGACTATTTTGCAGAAACCATGCATGATAGAAGGCAATAAGATGACCTGAAGATAAAAGAAATATTGAAAGGAAGACATTTTGATGACATGCAGGGCATCAAGGATAAAATGATGACAGCTCTGATGACCATGCCAGAAAATGAGTTCCAAAATTACTTTGAAGGTGAACTAGACACTAGCATCAGTGCATAGCTTCCCAAGGACAGTACTTTGAAGGTGACTGTAGTGGTATTCAACAGTGAGGTATGTAGCACTTTTTTCTAGGATGGGTTTGCAAATTTAATTGGAAGTCTTCATACATGGAAACTGAATAACACCTTACTCAAAAACTACTGGGTGACAGAACAAATTAAGGACAGAATAAAGAAATTCACAGACTCACATGAGTATGAAAACAGATCCTACTAGAACCTTTGGGACACAGCAAAAGCAGTGTTCAGAAGTCAATTTATAGTAACAAATGCACACATTCAAAAAGGAAAAATGACTCAGATAAAAGCATTAACCGCATAAACAGAACAAACATAAAGAGTGGAGCAAAAGAAACCCTTGGCAGAAGAAAAAAGGCAATAATAAAAATGAGCACAAGTAGAGAGCAGAAAAACGACTGAAAGAGTTAATAACACCAAAAGCTGGTTTTTTGAAAAGATCAACAAAATCAATAAACCATTGGCAAAACTGGCAAAAGAGACCAGGAGAGGAAGCAAATAATCTGAATAAGAAATGGAATGGGTAACATCACAACAGACCCAACTGAAATTTAAAAAAGCACAACAGAGTACTATGGAAGATTGAAATTTGAAAACCGAGGGAAATGGACAAATTTTTAGCAATACACAACCTACCTAAACTAACACAAAGAGAGGTAGCACAACTAAATAAACACATAAGAAAATAAGAGTTTGAAAAGGTGATTTGAAAAATCCCCAACCAAAAGCCTCCTGACCTAGATGGCTTCACTGGAGAATTCTACCAAACGTTCAGAGAGGAGTTAACTTCACTATTGCTAAAGGTATTTTAGAGCATGGAAGAAATGAAATATTCCCAAACTCATTCTATGAAGTCAGAATAACCCTGGTATCAAAACTGGGTGAAGACAACAACAACAAAAAGGAAAATTACAGAGCAATTTCTCTCATGACACTGGATACAAAAATCTGGAAGAAAATTTTAGCCAATAAAATTCAACAACGTATCAAAAAAATAATTCACCATGACCATTCCTACCAGGCATGCAGGGATGGGTGAACATTAGAAAAACAAACAATGTAACTGATCACACAAATAAAAGACAAGAACCACTTGATATTATCAGTTGATGGAGAAAAGGCATCTGACGAAGTCTAACACCTACTCGCCTTAAAAACTTCCAGCAAAATGGGAATGGAAGTGAAATTCCTCAACATAATAAAAAGCATTTATACAAAGCCAACAGGCAACACCATCCTAAATGGAATGAGAATGAAAACATTCCCTTGAAGAACAGAAACCAGACAAGGATGTCCTTTGTCACCACTTTTATTCAATATTATACTAGAGGTTGTAGACAGAACAATTAGGCTGGAAAAAGAAACAAAGTCACCCAAATTCACAAGGAAGAAGTAAAACTATTTATTTGTAGTTAACATGATCTTACACACAGAAAACCCTAATGAATTAAAAGAGTTCAGCACTGTGTCAGTACAGAAGATAAACTACAAAAATCAGTTGGATTCCTCTACAGTAGCAACGAGAACATTGAAAAGTAGGTTACCAAATCAATACCATTTATAATAACCCCAAAGAAGATAAAATACTTAGTAATACATCTAACCAGGGACGTAGAAGATCTATACAAAGAAAACTACAAGACATGACTGTAGGAAACTAAGAGACCTACACAATTTGAAGATACACCTTGCTCCTGAATAAGAAGATTCAACATTGTGAAAGTGCCTATTCTACCCCAAACCATCTATAAATACAATGCAATGTGGATTCAAATTTCAATGGCATTTTTTAATGAGGTTGAAAAACAAATCACAAACTTCATACAGAAAGGGAAGAGACCCCCAAATAAGTAAAGCATTACAGGAGAAGAATGTCAAAGTGGAAAGCCTTACATTATCTGACTTTAGAACCTGTTGTACGGCCAGAGGTAAACCCTGGTGTCATAGTGATTAAGAGCTATGGCTGCTAACCAAAAGGTCAGCAGTACAAATCCACCAGGCTCTCCTTGGAAACTCTGTGAGACAGTTCTACCCTGTCCTATAAGGGTCACTCTGAGTCAGAATGGACTTGACGTCAAGGGCTTGTTTTTGGTGTTTTACACTGCCAGAGTAATCAAAACAGCTGAGTACACCCCAAACAACAAATACATAGACCAACGGAACAGAATTGAGAATGCAGGCATTAAATCATCCACCTATGAGCAGCTGATATTTGCAAACGCCTCAAGTCTGTTAACAAATCGTCTCTTTAACAAATGGTGTTGGCATAACTGAATATCCATCTCTGGAGGGGAAAAAAAAGATGAGACAAGATCTTGTCTCACACCCATGCATAAAAACTTACTCAAAGTGGATCAAATTGTGGGGAGCGGAGCATCCGGCCCAAGATGGCGCCCAAGGCCGGAGCCCCTCCTTATTCCACACCCTTGTTTACCAGACTTAGGGCTTTCATAGCACATGCTTGTGAGCAGTGGCTGCTGATCAGCCTATTGAGAGCCCCGCTTTGGGAGGACGTGGCCTTGGGTGATTGGAGGAACCTGGGAGATAAAAGTGTGTGGGGACCGGGTGTGGGAAGAAGAAGAACAGGGGAAGCAGACACAGCCTCCGGAGCTGCAGCTGCCACCACGTCTCTGAACGCCGCGGCGTTCAGGGACGCGGCGTTCAGGGACGCGGCGCAGCAAAAGATAAGCAAAGAAGAAGAATAAAGCAAGCAACTTGCAAGGTGGCTCGTATCCATGTGTCCTGTCTTCTTTCCGCGGGTGGACAGTTAGGCAGTGACAAGTGGCGCCCCTTGGATACGAGCCACCTTGCAAGTTGCTTGCTTTATTCTTCTATCTCGCTCTCCTGCTGCACCGCGTCCCTGAACGCCGAAACGTTCAGGGACGCGGCGGCAGGTGCAGCTCCCGAGGCTTTGTCTGCTTCCTTTGTTCTTTTTTTCCCCACACCTGGTCCCCACATGCTTTTATCTCCCAGGTTCCTCCAATCACCCAAGGCCACGTCCTCCCAAAGCGGGGCTCTCAATAGGCTGATCAGCAGCCACTGCTCACAAGCATGTGCTATGAAAGCCCTAAGTCTGGTAAACAAGGGTGTGGAATAAGGAGGGGCTCCGGCCTTAGGCGCCATCTTAGGCCGGAGGCTCCGCTCCCCACATCAAATACCTAAATATAAAATATAAAATACAAAACTATACAGATTATAGAAGAAAAAATACAGGCAATGCTAGGAGATACATCATGTGGCATAAACCCAATACAAAAGAATACTAACAATGCACAAAAACCAGAAGAGAAAGTAGAAAACTGAGAACTCCTAAAAATCATATACTTATATTCATCCAGAGACTTCATCAAAAAAATAAAAACAGTTTACAAGCTGAGGAAAAAAATTTGAGTGAAACAAATCTGATCTGTGTCTAATCTCTAAAATCTCAACGAGATTGCAAAACCTCAACAAGAAAAAGACACATAACACAAACAAAAATGTACAAAGGATATGAAAACACAATTCACCAAAGAAGACATTTGGGGGCTAACAGGTACATGGGGAAATGCTCACAGTATTCCTTAATGGCTGATTTCCTTAATGGCTAACTGATGCGACTCAGCATAATGACTTTCAGATTCCTTCATGTTTTGAGATGTTTCACAGAATCACCTTTCTTCTTTATCATTGTGTAGTATTCCATTGTGTGAATATGCCATAACTGTTTATCCAAGTGTCTCTTAATGGGCACAGAGGTTGTTTCTTTCTTTTTGCTATTGTCAGCAACGCCACAATGGATATGGCTATGCATATATGTATTCGTTAGCCATCAAGGAATTGCAAATCAAGCCTACAATGAAATATAATCTCACCCCAGCAAGGCTAGCACTCATCCAAAAAACATAAAATGATAGATGTTGGAGAGGTTGTGAAGAAACTTGAACACTTACACAACTGCTGGTGGGAACATAAAATGGTACAACTACTTTGGGATTCAGTTTGGCACTTCCTTAGAAAGTTAGAAATAGAAGTTTCATATGATCCAGCAATCCCGTTCCTTGGAATATATCCTAGAGAAATAACAGATGTCACACAAATACATATATGTGTAGCCATATCCATTGTAGCGTTGTTGACAATAGCAAAAAGACAGAAACAACCTAAGTGCCTATTAACAGATGCTTGAATAAATGGTTATGGCATATTCACACAATGGAATACTACACAACGATAGAGAAGAAAGATGATTCTGTGAAACATCTCAAAACACAGAAGAACTTGAAAGTCATTATGCTGAGTTACATCAGTCAATTGCAAAAGGATAAATACTATATGAGGCCACGACTCAACAGCACTTGGCCATTATAACAACTCAACAACACAGAAGGGATTTTAGTATCATTTTTTAAAATTTTTTAATTTTTTATTTAACATGACTGAGTGAAAATGTACATTCACGTATAATTTACATGCCCACCTATATGCAGCTTCAACTGCTCTCCCTGTCCAGTGACAGCATGCTGTTCCTCTCTGCTCCATACATGTCTCATCCTCCAACAGTCTCCTTTCCCCTCCTCTCCACCCGCTCTCCTTCCTCCAGCCAGAGGTCAGCAGGATGATATCCTATTGATGTATAGAACCACAAAGTGCTTCCAATACATGGTCACTCTGCATTGCCAAGTCCAATGCATTCTTGTCCAAAGAGTGGACCTTCGTTATAATTTATGGGTAAGGGCAGCATCAGGGCCGGGGTCCATGCTCTCAGGGGAACCCCGAAACTGCTGGACTGTCAACTGAGGTCTTTTAGTGGAGATCTCAGGATGCACCCCTTTTTATTCTTGTGTTGCCAGTGAGACTCCTCTTTGCGAGCTCCATCGTGGCTATCGCTGGTGGTGGCCGGGCACCATCTGGTTCTTCCGTTCCCAAGTCGATGAAGGCACCCACTCTTGGGAGTCTCTCTGTCTTCTAGGTTGTCTTTACCACATGTCATTTTGGTATCCGTTCCTACTGAGCTGGGACCATTTGCTGTGTCCTCGGACGGCAGCTTGGCAGCTTTTAAGACCCCAGACGCCACTCACCAATGTGGGGTGCAGAGAGCTTTCTTAGCAAAATGGTAGTTGTGCCAGTTGGCCTCGATTTCACCTAAGAGCATGGTCCCCTGCACCTTGCCCCAGCTACTCTATCCTTGCAATATTGGGTTAAGATGGAAGGAGTACTCAAATTATGCTGAAGTCCACTTAATATTGTTCTTGTTTCTAATGTGTGCTATCACCGCTTTTTCCCAACCAGATTTCTAGCAACTATCTAAACTAAACCCTCCCCTGCTCACCTTCCCTCCCTCTCCTCCCTTGCAGCTGTCAAGGAGTCTTTTCTTCTATACACAAGTCTGTTTTTGAGGTCTTATCATAGAGGTCTCATACAATATTTGTCTTTTTGTCGCTGACTACTTTCACTCAACATAATGTCTTCCAGTTGAAACCAGGTTAGGAGATGTTTCCTGGAATCTTCATTATTCTTTATCATTGTGTAGTGCTCCATAGAGTATATGTACGATACTTTACCTATCCATTCTTCTGTTGTTAGGCATCTGGGTTGATTCCATCTTTTTGCTATCGTGGACCGTGCTGCGATAAACATTCTGGTGCATGTGTCTGTTGGTGTGAAAGGCCTTGATTCTGTAGGATATATTCCAAGTAGTGGAATGACTGGGTCAAATAGTATATTGATATCCATTTTTTTAAGGAAGTGCCAGATTGCTTTCCAAAGAGGCTGGACCATTTTGCAACCACACCAACAGTGTAGGAGGGTTCCACTTTCTCCACAGCCTCTCCAGCATTTGTTGTTTTGTGTTTTCTAGATCATGGCCAATCTTGTTGGGGTGAGATGGTATCTCATTGTCGTCTTGATTTGAATTTCTTTAATAACTAAAGATCGTGAACATATTCGCATGTGTTGTTTGGCTGCCTGGATCTCCTCTTTAGTGAAGTGTCTGTCCATCTCCTTTGCCCATTGCTTAATTGGATGGCTTATCTTCTTCTTATTGCTATTTTGTAGTATCTTATAGATTATGGAGATCAGGCATCAGTCTGACGTAAAGTTGCCAAATATTTTTTCCCATTCTGTGGGTGTTCTTTTAATTCTATTAATAAAGTCTTTTTGGATGAGCAAAAGTGTTTGATTCTTAATAGTTCCCATTTATCTATTTTCTACTCTGTTGATCGTGGTTTCTTTGACAGATTTTGGAGTCTGTCTTCATTGTGTATTAAAACTTCCATTGCTGTTCCTAACTTTTCTTGGATGAGCTTTAGCGTTTTAGGTTTGATATTTAGGTCTTTTATCCAGTTGGAGTTGGTTTTTGTATAAGGTGTAAGACATGGATCTTGATTCAGTTTATTGCAGATGGATATCCAATTTTGCCAGCACCATTTGTTGAAGATACTTTTTTTACCCCAGCTGAACGTCTTAGGGCCTTTCTCGAATATCAACTGTTCATAGGCAGATGGTGTCATCTCTGGGTTCTCAATTCCGTTCCATTGATCGATCTGTCTGTTCTTGTACCAGTACCAGGCTGTTTTGACCACTGTGGCAGTGTAATATGTTCTAAGGTCGGATAATGAGAGGCCTTACTTATCTGGGGCTTCTTCCCTTTCCAAACAAAATTGTTGATTTGTTTCTCCATGTCATTAAAAAACGACTCTGGAACTTGTATTGTGATTGCATTATATAAATAAATTGCTTTGGGTAAAATAGACATTTTCACAATGTTAAGTCTTCCTATCCATGAGCAGGGTAGGTTTTTCCATTTATCTAAGTCTTAGTTTCTTGTAGTAAGGGCTTGTAGTTCTCTTTGTAAAGGTCTGTTATTTCTCTGGTTAGATTAATTCCTAGGTAGTTTATCTTCTTAGGGGCTATAGTAAGTGGTATTGATTTCATAATTTCTTCCTTAACAGTCTCGTTGTTGGTATAAAGGAATCCTAATGATTTACTTATGTTTATGTTGTATCCTGAGACTTTGCTGAACTCTTCTATCAGTTTGAATAGTTTACTTATAGATTCCTTGGGGTTCTCTGCGTATACAATCATATCATCTGCAAACAGGGGGATTTTAACTTCCTCTTTGCCAATGCAGATGCCCTTTATTTCTTTGTCTTGTCTAACTGCTCTGGCTAGAAATTCTAGGACAATGTTGAATAGGAGAGGTGAGAGTGGGCATCCTTGTCTAGTTCCTGATCTCAAGGGAAAGTCTTTCAGTCTCTCTCCATTCAGGATGATGTGGGCAATTGTCTTTGTATAAATGGCCCTGACTGTGTTGAGGAATTTGCTGTCTATGCCCATTTTCTAAGAGTTTTTAGCATGAATGGGTGTTGGACTTTATCAAATGCCCTTTCTGCATCAATGGACAAAATCAGGTGATCCTTGTCTTTTGTGTTATTTATGTGGTTAATCACATTAATGGTTTTTCTGATGTTGAACCAGCCTTGCATCCCTGGTACGAATCCCACTTGGTCATGATGGATTATTTTCTTGATATGTCATTGTATTGTATTGGCAAGAACTTTGTTGAAGATTTTCGTATCTAGATTCATGAGTGGTATCGGTCTGTAGTTCTCTTTCTTTGTTGGGTCTTTTCCTGGCTTAGGTATCAGTGTTATGCTGGCTTCATAGAATGAGTTGGGAAGTGCTCCATCCCTTTCTATACTGTGAAATAGTCTCAGTAGTATTGGAGAGAACTCTTCTCTAAATGCTTGGTAGAATTCTGCAGTGAAGCCATGTGGGCCCGGACTTTTTTTGGTTGGCAGTGTTTTGTTGACCTTTTCAATCTCTTCCTTTGTGATGGGTTTATTAAGTTGTTCTGCTTCACATTGTGATAATTTGGGTAGGTGGTATGAGTCATGGAATTTGTCCATTTCTCCTAGGTTTTCAAATTTGTTAGTGTACAGTCTTTCATAGTATTCTGTTATGATGTTTTTGATTTCTGTTGCATCTGTGGTGACAACTCCCCTCTCATTTCTAATTTGGGTTATTTGTTTCCTTTCCTGCTTTTCTTTAGTAAGTTTAGCCAGTGGTTTGTCAATTTTGTTGGTCTTTTCAAAAAACCAACTTTTGGTCTTTTCAATTTTTTCAATCATTTTCTATGCTCTAATTCATTTAGCTCTGCTCTAATGTTTATGATCTCGCTTCTTCTGGTGCCCGAAGGGTTCCTCTGGTGTTCTCTTTCTACTTGTTCAAGCTGTAGAGTTAGTTCCTTGATTTGGTTTCTTTCTTCTTTCCAGATGTGTGCATTTATGGAGATAAACATACCTCTGAGCACTGCTTTGGCTGTATCCCATAGGTTCTGGTAGGAAGTGTTTTCGTTCTCATTGGAATCCGTGAATTTCTTTAATTCATCCTTGATTTCCTCTATAACCCATGTTTTTCTGAGCAAGATGTTGTTCAGTTTCCAAGAGTTTCACTTTCTATCTATGTTTTTTCTGCTATTGATTTCAACTTTGATGGCTTTATGATCTGAGAAGATGCTTTGCAGTAATTCAATGGTACGGATTTTGTTGAGCATTGCATTATGGCCAATTCTGGAGAATGTTACATGTGCGCTGGAGAAGGTGTAGTTGTCTGCTGATGGGTTGGTGGAAAGTCCTGTGTATATCAATGAGGTTTAGTTGGTTAACTGTGTCAATGAGATCTTCTGTATCTTTACTGAGCTTTTTTCTAGATGATCTGTCTAGTAATGAGAGTGGAGTGTTAAACTCTCCCACTATTATTGTGGAGTCATCTAACTCTCTTTTCAGCGTAGTCAGTGTTTCTTCGACGTATTTAGGTGCTCTGATATTAGGTGCATAAATATTTGATATAGTTAAGTCTTGCTTGTGTACTGAACCTTCCAGCAATAAGTAGTGTCGGTCTTTGTCCACGATGGTGAATTTGACATTAAAATTGATTTTGTCTGAGATTAGAATTGCCACCCCTGCTCTTCTCTGTTCATTGTTAGCTTGATATATATTCTTCCATCCTTTAATTTTTAGTTTGTTCCTATCTTTAGGTCTCAAGTGAGTTTCTTGTAGACAACATATAGATGGGTCATGTCTTTTGATCCAAGATGACACTCGGTGTCTCTTTACTGGAGCATTCATTCCATTCACATTCAATATAATTATTGATAGGTATGTGTTCACTGCTGCCATTGTGATATGTTTATTTTTATGTTGATGTTTTCTCTGTTGTTCTTATTAGTGTGTTCTGGAACATTCTTTTTTGTGAGTTGATTTTTCACCTTTTTCAGATCTGTTTTAGTAGTTGTTGAGACTCCTGTGTTACATTTCTTGAAATGATATGATACATCTTTGTTGTGCTTTACAGGTGCCCCTATGAACCCCCTTAATAAACTATATATAAACCCAATTTTAATTACTACCAGGCTTGTCATCTTCCTCTCCATATGGAAGGACTATAACAACTGTAGTACATCCCTCTTTTTAATATGATGACATCATATTTTTCATGATGATCCCTGGATTGCTTATTTCCGTATCAAAGCTGTGATTGACTTTGGAGCCTTCCCTAAATGAGTAGAATATTGAGTAGTGTGTTGTTCTAAAATATAAAGTTAATGACTTCTTTCTTCTAAGCCAGAGCCAAGAACTTCTTTCAGTATTTCTTGTAGTTTAGGTTTGGTTTTTACAAAGTCTCTGAGTTTCTATTTATCTGGGAATGTCTTAATTTCATTTTCGTATTTGAAAGATAGTTTTGCAGGATATATAATTCTTGTTTGGAAGTTCTTCTCCTTCAAGGCTTTCAATGTGTCATGCCACTGTCTCCGTGCCAGCATGGTTTCTGCTGAGAAATCTGACAAAAACCTACAGGGTTTCCCTCTGAATGTTAGCTTTGCTTTGAGTCTTGCTGCCTTTAAGAGTTGCTGCTTATGTTTCATTTTGTTAAGCTTGATTATAATATGTCTTGGAGTCTTTCTTTTGAGATCTATATTGGGTGGCATACAGTATGCATCTGAGATGTCTATATTCTCTTCCTTCATGATTTCTGGGAAGTTTTCTTTCAGCAGCTCAGCAACAATACTCTCTGTGTTCTCCGATGTCTCACCCTGTTCAGGGACTCCAATTAATTGAACATCGCTCCTTTTAATAGAGTCCCACATGCTTCTTAATGTTTCTTCATTTTTCTTGTTTCTTTTTTCTGATTTCTGCTCATAGACGCTGGCCTCAGTAGCTCTGTCTTCCAAGTCAGAAATTCTTTTTTCCATTTGTTCCATTCTGTTTTCTTGGCTTTAAATGGAAGTTTCTATGTCTTTGATTTTATTCTTGATCTGTTGGATTTCGGAGTACTGGTGTTCCACCAGATCGAAGATCTTGCTTAATTTTTCATTTTGTTCTGCTGCATTTTGTATAAGGTCTAGAAGGGCTCTGTATATAATCATTTTGTGTTCACTTCCTGATGTTTTCATAAAAGTTTCTTCATCTGGAAAACTCCTTGGTTGCTTTGTTTGAGAGCCTTCTGAAGCAATGGGTGATTTCTTGTATGCCACAATTGTTTGTTGCTTTTTGGGCCCCATGTCAGTTTGTAGAGGCTGGAAGAGGTACTGTGAGGATAGATAGCAAGCGTTTCTCTAGGCTGTCTTAAAATGTAAAGCAAAAGGTATCTGACCACTTCATAAGTCAGTTAGGTTTTCAGGTGTGGAGGTCCCTCTTCTCAACTGACAAAGTAAGCGCCACTATATCCAACCCCAGATGATAACAAAGTAGTTCAGAATACAGCAATGCTACTGCCCTGTTGGCCTCTGCTGACAGGGCCTAGCCTTAGGCGACACTGCATCGAGTACTGCAGTTGTGATAGAAAAGCGTTCTCTTGTGGGCAGGCTCTGGCTCCCAAGCTAAGAATTAGCTCCAGCTGTGGCCCCCATATCCAAGATGGCATCCTCCACACAGGCAGCAGATAGAGGAGCTAAAGGTGCCGAGAGTTAGTGATTCCTTTGCTTCTGTTGCGGGGCCCCCAACATAGGTGGCCTTTGGTAAATTACTGCTTTTCTGTCAGAGAAGCTCTGTCCTGTTTGCAGGAGCTGGCTCCCAGGCTAAGAATTAGGTCCCACTAATATCTTGGTACCAAGATGGTGTCCCGCACACTGACTGCGAAATTCCGTACAAGCCCTGCTGAGGCAGATATAAAATGAAAGGCTCAAAGTGGCTAGATTAACAGAGTCCTAAGCCTGGCTCTCAAAATATGGGAATTTCACCTGCCTATTCCCCCAGCAACACGTCTGAGTCTAGCTGCTAGGCAAGACCTAGCTCCGCCCGCCAGCCAAAACAGAGGAAAAAAAAGTCAAAATGGTGCGTTTACTTTCCGTCCCTGAGAGCCAGTGCTAGCCAGGAGCGGAAGTCAGCAAAAGAGAGGAGGTTTTTTGCTTAGTGGTATGAAGCCCTGTGCCATGTCCTGAGGCTGATTAGGTGATCAGAAGGCTCCGTCTGATTATCAGTTCAGGTGTTGGTTTCCAGAGGGATATAAGGAGATGTGTGCTTAATCTGCCATCTTGACTCCACCCCTGTTTTTTATTTTAACACAAAAGAAAATAGTTTTTTTCTTTTCATTTCCAATCCTTTTTATTATTATTATTATGACTGAGTGAAAACATACAGTCTCACATAAATTTGCGTGCCCATGTATATTCAGCTCTCACTGCTCTCACTTCCTGGTGACATCACACTCTTTCTCTTTGCCCTGTACATGTCTCATCCTCCCAACAATCTCCTATCCCCTCCTCTCCGCTCACTCCCCTGCCTCCAGTAAGAGGTCAGCAGGATGACATCCTATGGTTGCACAGAACCATAAAGTGCACACATGATATGATCACTCTGTCACCAAGTTCAATCCATTCCTGTCCGAAGAGTTGACTTCCATTTTGATATATGGACAAGGGCAGCATCAGGGCCAGGGGTCATACTCCCAGGTGAACTCTGAGGCCCCTGGACCATCAATTGTGGTCTTTTAGTGGAGATCTCAGGGTGCATCCCTTTTTATTCTTGTGTTGCCAGTGAGACTCAACTTTGTGAGTGCCATCATGGCTATAACTGGTGGTGGCTGGCACCATCCAGTTCTCCAGGTCACAAGTTGATGTAATAACCCACTCACGTGGGTCTGTCTGTCTTCTGGGTTCTCTTTCTCCTGTATTGTTTTGATCCTTGGTGACCATCCATTCCTGCTCAGTTGGGACCATTTGCTGTACCTTCCGATGGCAGCTTGGCAGATTTTAAGACCCCAGACACTACTCAACAATGTGGGGTGCAGAAGGCTCTCCTAGCAAAATGCTAGCTGTGCCAATTTGGTCTTGATTTCCCCTGAGAGCACGGCTGTCCCTGGCCCTCTGCCCCAGCTACTCTGTCATTTCAATATCGGGTTAAGATGGGAGGGATAATCAAGTTGTGTTGAAGTCCAGTTAATATTGATCTTCTTTCTAATATGTGCTGTCACAGATTTCATGCAACCAAATTTCTATCAACTAATCTGAATCCTTCCCCCGCCCTCCTTTCCTCCCTATCCTTGCAGCCATCAAAGAGTCTTTCCTTTTATGCATGAGTCTGTTTTTAAGTTCTTATCATAGGAGTCTCATACAATATTTGTCCTTTTGTCGCTGACCACTTTCCGTCAGCGTAATGTCCTCCAGTTGAAACCAGGGTAAGAGATGTCTCCTAAAATCATCATTGCTCTTCCTCATTGCATAGTGTTCCATTGAGTATATATACCATAGTTTCCCTATCCATTCTTCTGTTACTGAGCATCTGGGTTGATTCTATCTTTTTGCTATTGTGATCTGTGCTGCAATATATATTCGTGTGCATATATCAGTTGGTGTGAATGGCCTTGATTCTGTAGGATATATTCTGAGCAGTGGAATTACTGAGTCACGTGGTCTATGTATATCCAGCTTTTTAAGGAGGTGCCAGATTGCTTTCCAAAGAGGCTGTACCATTTTCAATCCCACTAACAGTGTAGGAGAGTTCCAATTTCTCCACAGTCTCTCCAGCATTTGTTGTTTGGAGTTTTTTGGATCATGGCCAACCTTGTTAGAGAAAGATGGCATCTCATTGTAGTTTTGACTTTAATTTCTTTAATAGCTAATGATCGTGAGCATGTCTGCACATGTGTTTTGACTGCCTGGATCTCTTTACAGAAGTGTCTGTCCATCTTCTTTGCCCACTACTTAATTGGATTATTTATCTATTTATTATTGATATTTTGTAGTACTTTCTAGATTATGGAGATGAGGCATCGGTCTGACATATAGTTGCCAAATAATTTTTCCCATTCTGTAGGTGGCCTTATAATTCTATTAATAAAGTCTTCAGATGAACAAAAGTGTTTGATTCTTAGTAGTTCCCATTTATCTATTTTCTCATCTGTTGTTTGTGGTTTGTTTGACATATTTTGAAGTTTGCCTATATTGTGTATTAAAAGTTCCATCGTTGTTCCTACTTTTTCTTGGATGAGCTTTATTGTTTTAGATTTGATATTTAGGTCTTTTATCCAGTTGGAGTTGGTTTTTGTATAAGGTGTAAGATATGGGTCTTGTTTTAATTTATTGTAGATGGATACCCAATTTTGCCAGCACCATTTGTTGAAGGGATTGTTTTTACCTCAGCTTAATGTCTTAGAGCCCTTGTTGAATATCAACTGTTCGCAGGCAGATGGTGTCATCCCTGGGGTGTCAATTCTATTCCATTGATCTATCTAAAAGAAAACAGTTCTTGATGTTTACAAGGGTAGGAAGGAAGATAGAGTGGTATTCACCAACTAAAAAGTAGATAAGAATTATTTTATGTGAAGGGAAAGACAACACACAATACAGGAGAAGTCAGCAAAACTGGGCTAAACCGAAAGCCAGTAAGTTTCCTGAATACATCCAAACACTTCAAGAGACAGAGTAGCAGAGGCAGGGGACTGGGTACCACAGTTTCAGGTCACATTTAGATGAATTGGCATAACAAAGTTTATTAAGAGAATGCTCTGCATCCCACTTAGGTGAGTGACATCTGGGGTCTTAAAGGCTAGCAAGTAGCCATCTAAGATGAATTAATTTGCCCCCACCCACCTGGAGCAAAGGACTGTCAATAACAGCAAAGTTATAAGAAAAATATGAGCCAAAGAGACAGAAAGGGCCACATAGAACAGAGACTCCGTCAGACTAAGATGTACTGGATGATGTCTGGCTGCTAGCAGTGGCCGCCCTGACAGGGCATGCAGTAGACAGTCCCTGAAGGAGTGGGTAACAATGAGCTACAGAACTCAAATTTTAGTAAAAAGGACAGACTGGATGGTCTGACAGACTGGTGGGCCCTGAGAAGATATGGACTCATTCCCAAAGCTACCTCTTAGACCGACATTAGACACATGCAGTGATATTGATGAGAAATGTACCTCTTGGCTCAAGTAGATACATGGGACTAAATGGGCTCCTATCCAGAGGCAAAATGAGAAGGCAAAAAGGGACAGAATCTGGTTGAATGAATAAGGAAGTTACAGCGTGGAGAGGAGGAGTGTGATGTCACATTGTGGAAAGAGCAACTGTAGTCACATAACAACGTACATATAAGTTTTCCTGGGAGAAACAGACTTGCAAACTTCCACTTAAAGCATAATAAAAAATAAATAAATGAAAAGACTAAAAAAAAAAAAATTGCCTAGGAAAAACCAACATACTTAGTAACGCGAAGTCCCTCAATGGTTCACTGAAGGTAAATGTGTCTCCTACCAACACAAGTTTTAGACAAAATTGTAGCCAGTTTTAGAAATTATACTATCTCCACTGTAGCAGCTCTTAAACTAACAAAAATCATATGGGTAGGGAAGAGTTGGAGCAATGATTTTGTGAAAATTAAGTGAGGTCATCTTTACGCATCTTCTTTTCTACTTAACATGTATTAGACACTTGTGTTTGCCAGGGTAGAATGAATAGGCAAAGTTTTAGTAATAAATACACACCCAAGTCTCAAGGACTTAATACAAAAATGTTTATTTATTACTCATGTAAATCATAATGCAAGTCTGGTATCTCTCCCCAGTTTTGTAGCTAAGACATCTGGAATACGTCATCTCCAAGATCAATGCAACAGAGAAAGAGAGGCTTGTAAAATGTTTATTTCAGCCTGGATCTAAACTATATCACTACTTCTACTCACATCTCAAGAGCTCTGGTAGTGTAATGGTTGAGTTTGGCTGCTAACCAGAAGACCGGCAGTTCACATCCGCCTACTGCTCCTTGGAAGTCCTATGGGGTGGTTCTACTCTGTCCTATGGGGTTGCAGTGGGTTGGAACTGACTCCACGACACCTAACAATGACAAAAACAACACCCACACCCCACAGTCCCGAAGTTTGTCAAATGGCTCTAAACTAACTGTAAAGGAAGACAGGATATGCAGTCTTCAGTTTGTCCAGGAAGACAAACGGAAGATCATATATCACTGTGTTAATATAGCACTTAGTAAATGGCAATTCTACCTTCCTGTTATAGCTGCTGTTTCTGCTGCTATTATTTCTAATGCCTTAACAATAATGATGGCACCACCTGCATTTATTTAGCTACATGCCAGGCACAAGCACCTTTCGTTATCTATTTAGTTTATACAACAACTCTAGAAAATAAGTTAAAGAAAGACCTAGAGAATCTGACTGCTAAAGTCACAAACCAGTAAACATTTACCTTATTGCCACTATTCTCCCTACTTAAAAGACAGAGAAGGGTGCCTCTAAGGGGCTGGGCAACCCTAGTTCAGACTCCCTGGTAGCTGTTCCCTGTTCTAACTTACAGGCTTGATACAGAACCCTTGGAACTCTGTAAAAAGCTGTCCTCCATGGTAATTTTTTTCTTTGATTTAGTGGTTGTATGAAAATCATTGTTCTATAGTGGTCGTGTCTGGAGGGTGTTGTACTTACAGAGAAAATTGCCCTAAATAAAAACATCTGATACTAAATTCCCTTTTCTCTCAATGAAATGATTCTTCTGTATTTTGTCCTCCTTGTGAGCACACCAAAAAAGCTTCTTCAGTCTATTATTTCCCAATTACCTCCTCTGATGTTAGCCAAGAGCAGAGAAGGAAGATGGGATGATGAGCCTTCTAACATTTGATCTTTTCCAGGCTTCGGGAGACCTGTGAATCACTCTTATAAGCTAAATCAATACCAGATGTCACCTGGTGGCAGGTAAGGGCAATTCGATGGCTTTTCTAATATCTTACAGGCATTGATTTTTCCACATGTCCAGAGAGGAGACAGAGCAGGGAACCGAGGAGGAGTATGCAAAGGCAAAGTGGGCATATAAATCTGCAGGAGATCACAGGCTCACATCTGCCCTAACTTCACTCCATGACTAGGTCCCTCTGAGCTACACCTGCTTCTCTCACCTGCTTGGGAACCAGAAAGATGCTGCTTAGTATGAGATTCAGCCTGGATCCTGCCCTCACCATGCGAAACAGGCCAATTCCTCTGCTTTCTCTGTTTTAAAGTACTTACTGATCTTAGATACATGACTAAAAACTGTTGTATCAGAGGATGTGAGATGGAAAACCTGGTTCTCAAAGTGAAATGCAAAGTGTCAGGCCCAACTCCAGAGCTACTGAATCGGAATCTCTGGGGCTGGACCCAGAAACCCATGTTTTAATGAGCCTTCCAGGTCACTCTGATGCTGAAAGAACCTTGAGAATGAGGTCATTAGACTGAGCTCCCATTTCACAGAAATGAAAACCAAGGCCCTGGAATCATTGAGCATCACTCTTTGCTGCTTCTTTTGGATAGCCTACCTGGTAGATTGGAGCTGAGAGGGGTCACCTCTGTGATCAAAGGGTAGCAGCTATAATTTAGAGATAAAGCCCAGGGCATCAGAATAGCACAGTGGCCACTGCTGGGACTGTCCATTGCAGGATGGTAGAAAGAGTCACAGGGGCCTGGCAGCTGGGAATGTGTCATGGCTGAGCCACCGTACAGTGAGACCAATGAGAGCATTTAGAGTCACACTAATCACAGTCCTCATGTCATTACTGAACTGACTGCCAAACAAATCCACAGCTGTGTTTGTTGTGGAAAAGCATGCCCTGGCCAGACGCTGGCAGGCTTACCACTCAGGGAAAGGGAAAGGCTAAAAGATGTGCTCATCACTCCTCTTGAACTCCCCAGATTCTACTCCTGGTTCCCTGTCCCTTCAAGCCCAGTCACAGTCTAGGATAAAAAGTTCCTAAAGGGTTTTGCTCCTCTAGCCTCACTGTCCTCTGGCCATTTTTTATCCAAAGCCAGAGTGATCTCTCTAATCTGACTTGCCTCTTACCTGCTTGACATCAGTCTCCAGCTTCCCACTGCATCAGGGTAAAATCTATACTTCCCCACTGCTGGTGTATTCACTCCTCTAGATCTGCCCCCAGCTCTGCTCCAGTCTCCTCTCCTGCTATTTCATTTCTTTGGTCCTGCCACCCTACCAGGAGAAAGTACTTGCAGTCCTAAGAATGCTCCTCTACTGCACCCCTGTCACTTAGTTTCCTTTCTTTTGAGACTCAGATTGAGGGTCCTCTTAGCCAAGGAATCGGAACTTCCTTGCCTAATCAGCACTCTTGCAGCACCTGAATGCACTCCAACACAGCCCTGGCAATGTTTTAGAAAAACGAGCACTCACATGCACACATTTAAGTATGTATTTGCAGTGAGCTAGTAATCTCAGGGACAAAGTGCAAGATCAGTTCTTTGGCAAATAAGTCCTGAAATCACTAACACTGGTATGTCATTCGTGTGTGACCATATTGCATGTATTGTAAATATTTTTATACAATCAGATGTTGTTGAATTTTATCTTCTTTTAACGCCACCTTAGAAAGTAATGCAAGGAGGTTTAAATTCCTGTAACTAGTTACCTTGAGTTGCTTCTGATTCATGGTGACTCCATGTGTATCAGAGTAGAACTGTGCTCCACAGGATTTTTAATGGCTTACTTTTTTAAAGCAGACTGCCACACCTTTCTTCCAAGGTACTTCTGGGTAAACTCGAATCTCCAACCATTTGGTTAGCAGCTGAGCATATTAACTGCTTGCATCGTATGCCAAGCCAAGCCAAGCCAAGTGCCGTCAAATCCGTATAGGAATACCTAAATTCCTATAGTTCCTTCTTTTTTGTTTTAATTATTTTTCAGACTTGCAGGAACCCTTGAGACATCATTGCATCCAGTGACCTGCCTCTGAGAAGAGCTGATTCAGGTCTGGAATGAGATTTCAGGGCTCTTTATTACAGCAGTATGTCAGTACACCTAAGTCAGAATGGAGAAGACACAGACTGGTTGCTTTGGAGTGATGCTGACACTGCTGAAACACTGTGGAGTCAGTCTCTCACTATCACTGGGCAGAGTAAGAAGCCCTTTCACTAAGAAGCCCTGGACTGAGACTCAGACTATGGTACTTACCCTGAGAAACTATTTTAAGTAAGTTATGTGGCACTTAAATGAAAATTATCTTGTCTCTTTTCTTCTATCCAAATTTAGCCTTATTACTTCTATTATTGTGGTAATAACTCAGACTGAAGTGTGTAGTGGAAGAGGTTTGAAATAAAAACTTTACTTTCTCCTTTTTGTTTATATTCTGGGTTGCTTTAAAAAAATATGAGTCATTTAAGGAGTGTTATGAAGCCTTATAAGACTCCTCATCTTACAGATGGGGAGATGCTCAAAATACATTCTTGTTATATTGTTTGAGACCCAGATCATATTTTCTACTTATTAATGGTGGTTACCAAAGCCACATCAACTAAGGTGAGGTAGGAATAGGAAAGTGTTACTTCAAACTTCCTTAGACCCTGGGTACCATCCAAGGATAATCAGGAGAGTGATTGAAACTCCCAGATTGGTAGTTTTTCACTAAGAAATCTCAGACCTACACAACTGTCATTGGTCTGTCAGTTTGTCCTAATGTAGTGGCTTGCTTGTTGCTGTGTTGCCAGAAGCTATGTTACCAATATTCAGGTACCAGCAGGGTCATGTATGGCAGCGAGGTTTCAGCTGAGCTTCCAGACTAAGTGAGAATAGGAAGAAGGAACTAGCGATCAACTTCTGAAAAGAGTCAGTGAAAACCTTATGAACAGCACTGGAACATTGTCAGATATAGTGCTGGAAAATGAGCACTTCCCAGGTTAGAAGACAACCAAAAGATAAGTGGGGAAGAGCTACCTCCTCAAAGTACAGTCAACCTTATTGACGTGGATGGAGTCTAGCTTCCAGGAACTTAATTTGCTGTTGTGTCATGACTCAAAATGAAAATAGCTGCAAACATCCATTGATAAATAATCAGAACATGGAGTGTATACAGTGTGAATCTAGAAAAACTGGAAACTGTCAAAAGTCACGTGGAACCGATAAAAATTGATGTTCTAGGCATAAGTGAACTGAAATGTACTGGTATTGGCCATTTTGAATCAGACGATTATATGATCTACTATGCCAGGAATGACAACTTGAAGAGGAATGGTGTTAAGTTCATCGTCAAAATGAACATTTCAAGATCTATTGTGAAATACAAACTTTCAGTAACAGGATAATATCTACACAGCTAGAAAGAAGGCCAGTTAATATAACTATTATTCAAATTTACACACCAACTACTAAGGCCAAAGATGAAGAAATGGAAGATTTTCACTAGCTTCTGCACTCTGAAATTGATCACACATGCAATCTGGATGCAATGATAATTGCTGGTGGTTGGAATAGAAAAACTGGAAACAAAGAAGAAGGATCAGTAGTGGGAAAATATGGCATTGGTGATAGAAATGCCCTAGATTGCATGACAGAATTTTGTAAGACCCATGACTTCTTCCTTGCAAATACTTTTTTTTTCACCAACATAAGCAGCAGTCATACACATGGACCTCACCAGACGGAATACACGTGAATCAAATAGACTAAATCCTTGCAAAGAGATGAATACAGTTAGTGAGAATAAGACTGGAGAAAATTAGAACAAGTCCAGGAGAGACAAAATACAACCTTGAGTATGTCCCACCCAACTTTAGAGACCATCTGTAGAACAGAACTGATGATTGAACACTAATGACTGAAGATCAGACAAATTGTGGAAAGATGTCAAAGACATCATATGAGGAGAGAAAGAGGCCATTAAAAAGACAGGAAAGAAAGAAAAGACAAAATTGAATGTCAGAAGAGACTCTGAAACTTGCTATTTCACATTGAGTAGCTAAAGCAAAAGAGAGAAATGATGAAGTAAAAGAACTGAACAGAAGATTTTGAAGGGCAGTTGGAGAAGACAAAGTATTACAATGACATGTGCAAAGATCTGGAAACCAAATGGGAAAAACATGCTCTGCATTTTTTAAGCTGAAAGAACTGAAGAAAAATTGAAGCCTTGAGTTGCAATAGTGAAGCTTTCTGCAAGGAAAATATTAAACAACTCAGGAAGCATCAAAAGAAGGTGAGGGGAATACACAGAGTCATTACACCAGAAAGAACTGGTTGATGTTCAATGATTTCAAGAGGTAGCAGGAACTGGTGGTACTGAAGGAAGAAGTCAAAGCTGCATCAAAGGCAATGGTGATGTCAAAAAACAAGGTTCCAGGAATTGATGGAGTATCAGCTGAGATGTTTCAGCAAATGAATGCAGTGCTGGAGATACACAGTCATCTATGCCAAGAAATTTGGAAGGCAGCCACTGGCCAACTGACTGGAAGAAATCTATATTTATTCCTGTTCCCAAGGAAGGAGAATCAACTGAATGGAAATGACTGAACAACATTGTTAATATCACTTGCAAGTAAAATTTTTCTCAAGATCATTAAAAAGTGACTGCAGCAGTGTGTTGACAGGGAACTGCCAGCAATTCAAGCTGGATTCAGAAGAGGATGCAGACCCAGGGCTATCATTGCTGATGTCACATGGATCTCAGCTGAAAGCAGACAATACCAGAAAGATGTTTACCTATGTTTTATTGACTATGCAAAGGCATTCAAGAAGTAACATTGTGGATAGTGGAGATTCCAAAACACTTAATTGTGTTCATGATGGATCTGTACATGGATTAAGAGGCAGTTGTTCTAACTGAATAAGGGGAAACTGCGTAGTTTAAAGTCAAGAAGGGTTTGTGTCAGGGTTGGTTTCTTTTACTATACCTTTACAATCTGTAAACTGATAAATAATCTGATAACCTGGACAATATGAAGAAGAATGAGGTGTCAGTATAGGAGAAAGACTCATTAACTACCTGCATTATGAAGATGACACAACCTCGAGTGCTGAAAGTGAAGAGGATTTGAAATACTTACTGATGAAGACCAAAGACCACAGTCTTCAAGAGGAATTGCATCTCAAAGTCAGGAAAACAAAAGTTTTCATAACTGGACCAGTAAGCAACATGATGATAAATGGAGAGAAGATTGAGATTGTCAAGGGTTTCCTTTTACTTGAAGTCACAGTCAATGTCCATGGAGACATCAGTCAAGAAATCAAGACTCATTGTATTGGGAAAATCTGCCTCAAAAGTCTTCTTTGAAGTGTTGAAAGGTAGCAATATCACCTTAAAAATTAAGGTGCACCTGATCCAAGCTGTGGTATTTTCAATCTCACACGAGTTCTGACAATTAAGTTGATGAACTTGATTGTTCTAAGTGCTACATACCTCACTGCTAAATATCATTATTGTCACCCATGAAGTACTCCCCTTGGGAAGCTATGCACTGATGCCAGTGCCTAGTCTATCCTTCAAAGCAGTTTGGAACTCTTTCTGGAACGGTCATATTGCACAGTGGCAAATTTGCAAACTCAATCACGTAGTTGTCTGTGAGGTAGTTTTTAGCCAGTAAACAAATAACTGTTGGAACGCCCTTCCTACTCACCTAATCTGGCCACCAGTGACTTTTTCTTTACCTGAAGATATAGGAAATATTGAAAGGAAGACATTTTGATGACATTCAGGACATCAAAGGTAATACGATGACAGCTCTGATGGCCATTCCAGAAAAAGAGTTCCAAAATTGCTTTGAAGGGTGGACTGGGAATTGGCATCAGTACATAGCTTCCCAAAGGAAGTGCTTTGAAGGTGATTTAGTGATATTCAGCTATGAAGTATGTAGTGCTTTTTCTAGGATGTGTTTGCAAACTTAATTATCTGACCTTACATATATGTGAAAGCTGTATAGTAAATAAAGGAAGATGGATGAATTGATGCCTTTCAATTGTGGTTTGGAGAAGAATATTGAATATACCATGGGCTGCCAACAAACAAGCATGTTTGTCCTGGAAGAAGTACAACCAGAGTGTTCCTTGGAAGCAAAGATGTGAGACTGTGTCTTACATACCTTGGACATATAGTCAGGAAGGATGAATCTCTGGAGAAGGACATTATGCTTGATAAAGTAGTAGGTCAGCGAAAAAGAGGAAGATTTTCAACAAGTTGAATTGACACAGTAGCTGCAACAATGGACTTTAGCGTAAAACAATTGTGGGCATGGTGCAGGGTGGGGCAGTGGTTCGTTCAGTTGAGCATAGGCTCACTATGAGTCAGAACTGATTTGATGCACCTAACAACAGTGACACAAAACCAAGAAGAAAAAGTTAGCCTATGCTGCAAATGTCCTGTCTAGTGGGGTCATCTAGGTACACCCTCTAGCTGTCCTAGAAGCACCTCAATGTGGGTTTGACCTGAGTACTGGGCCAAGCGGAAGAAAGCAGGGCCAACTCTTGGTTACCAGGGACGATAAGGCTACCAGGATAGTCTGCAGTATTCAACGTGTTCTCACCTTGGCAAGAGTCATTCTATCTATTGCTTCTTTGCTCCAGAATTCAGTTTCTCCTTTTCTGAAAGAGCTTGAATGCCTCATGACTAGCTAATCTCATGTACAAGAATGGGAGAGAAGAATTCCTAAGGTAGATGTTTGTCATTAAATCTTGTTTGTTTTAGTATTGCCAGTGCCTATACTCATCCTCCAGAAATCTCTGTTTTTCCCGGTTCAGAGTGGTCCCTGGCGCTCACCAGAGAGTGAACTTGGCCAGCTCCAGTGCACTTGTATATTCATCAGGATGGGCTAGGTTATACTGTACCAACAGGTAACTTCAAAATCTCACTGATATAAAATAACAAAAATAGATTAGGCCCTTGGGCAGTTCTGCTGCGAGTAGGTGCTCAAGGACCCAAAGCAACAGGGGCTTCATCCTGACATGTTGCCTGCATGACTCTCATAGCAGTGAGAAGGAATCTTGCCTCTTAAAGCCTTTCCTTTGGGGGGCGGGGACACAGATGATATCCACTCATATTTTATTGGTCAAAGTAAATAACATCATCCCATATAACCCTAAAGAAGCAGAGTCCTACTATGTGCCCAGAAGATGGAGAGCTAGAAACATTTAATAAACAGTAGCATCTCATGGGCCAGACAACTGCCTTCCTGTTGATGGCGGGCCTCCCAGGCAACTACTGAGCTGTCTGCCAAGAACTGTACAGAAGCATGCTGACGCCTCCAGATACAAACCTGGTCTGTTCTGAGACCAAACTTGTCTCCCAATCCTCCCAAGGAAGCTTTAATTATAGCAAACAGCCCTGTCATTTCTGCCACCGAATCTCAGGACATTGGGGTGAGTGAGAGGAGTCTCTGCATCACACAGTCTGCTCTGCAGCCTCCTTGAAAGAGAATCATTCTTTTTTAAGGAAATTATAAAAAGGAGGAAAATCCTAGAGGCTCCTCTCTTCACCCATTCTGGTGCCAAATAATTATATCCTTCTCATTCTGGCTTTCTGGGCTGTATAAAGCTCTTGGAAATCAAAATAGTAATAAACAAAACAAACCCCCAAACAAAACCAGCTAACAAACATTAAATATTGAAAAGAGATATCATAGTGTGTGTGTGGGAGAGTGAATAAAATAGACCTCCCCAATCCACGTCCCCTCCCTCAGAAAGACTGTCTAAGAGACATACCCAGTTGGGCTGTAGGCTATGATATAATTAGAACAATATGGCCCAATTGTGAAGACATGTGCCTATTTACATGAAATGGAAGCATCTGCTGAAATTATTTGAGGTGTCCCATCACTAATTAAAAGAGTTTTCATTTATAGAGGAGGCACCATATGGATGTTGTTGATTCTGGGGTTGCTGGATGTGAATGAGCACTGGGGGAGTGGTTGGGGCAGGTGCATGGCGAGAAATAGCTGGGAAAAATGTGATTTTGCCTTTCAAAAATTCTCCTTATTAGGAGGTATAGGTCAGGGGTGTTTCTGGAAATTGTTTTATTGAGGCATGGAAATGTGACACACCGTGTCAAATTATCACTGGCTGTGTCTGTGCCTATAGGGTCACTGTGAGTTGGCATCAACTCAAAGGCAGTGGGTTTGGGTGTCTGTGTCCATTTACAAGCTTTGCTCCTAATGCCTTGAGATGTCCCTTTCACTTATTAAGCCACTATTCTATCTTGAAGTGACTTCCTAGGTAAACGTGACACTGGGAACAATGTGGGTAAGTGGAGAAGAAAATGCAGAGCCCTTTGCTCAAAAGGTATTAAGATTTCAAGACTATTACAGTAAAGCGTTAAACCAAGCTTGAGGACCCTTCTGGGAGCAAGGTCTTGTGTAACTGCACAGAACACACACTATGAAGTTGGCCCTGCCAACAGAATAGAAGCCAGATCTACCAAGGAGGTGGGAAGTTGAAGCAGAATGTCTTGGTGAACAAATCATCCCAGCACATCAGAACCTTCAAGGGACTTTCACTTCTGCACTTTGCCCCAAAGACCACACTACCTGGCAAGGCAGACTCGGAGAGAAGAAAAGACTTGCTCTCACATCTCCCTACTATGGCAGAGCTCTGTTAAAACCAGATGCCAAATTCTGGCCTCGCATGTTTTCTTGTATTTTATATCTTATTTTCTCAGAAAGTTCTATCCTCTATGGCCCTACTCAGAATCAATATACATATACATACTCTAGGATTCCAGGCACATCCAATTTATCACTGAAGCAGTCCAAACAGGTACCAGTAAAAGCAAAATCAGTTTCAGCTAAACTGGATGCAGATCCATTCAGAAAACATAAGCTGATTCTTAAAATTCTTCCTAGCTAGAAGAGAAATAATACATTCAAGAGTTGAGCTTCCAACCAACTTCAGCTTAGGGGATAAATAAATGTAATATATTTGAAACAAGTGTAGAATCCTTTCATCTCTGTGTGTATATATGCATGTGTGTTTATATATATGAATGTGTATCTATGTATGTATGGGTATATATACATATAGACATTGGAGGCAAGGAAATAGCAGACATTGAACTGAGGCCTTTGTACAGAACTAGTGTTTTCTGAGTTCAAGGTAATAATCTAACTTCTAAATCACTTTAAGGTACAAATATCCTCCCATTTTCAAATTCCAGGTTTCACAATTATTTTGTGGGCAGGAAATTCACAGTATTCAACACATATGATGACCTTTTTGAAGAATGACAGAATGCAGCACATCAAAATTTGTCATATGCACCAAAAGCTGATTTGAAAGAAAGACACTATCAATTATCTAAGCTTTTAACTTAAGAAACTAGAAAAAAGATCAAAGTAAACCCAAATTATGTAGAAGGAAACAAATAATAAAGCTAAGAGCCAAAATTAGTGAATAAAATGCAGGTAGAAAGCAGAGAACATTAAGACACAAAGCAAACGCTGTTGCTGTTAAGTTGATTCTGACTCAGAGTGACCCTATAGGACAGAGTAGAACTACCGCATACAGTTTCCAAGGAGTAGCTGGTAGATTGGAACTGCTGACCTTTTGATTAACAGTCAAGCTCTTAACCACTGTGCCACCAGAACTCCAGAGAACTCTGGCAAACTGGAAAGCTGCTTTTTTGAAAATTTCAACAAAATTAACAAATGCTAGTTAAATAGTTGAAACCGTGCTGGCATAGTGGTTGAATGTTCAGCTTCTTACCCAAAGGTCTGCAGTTCAAATCCACCAGCTGTTTCTTGTAAACATTGAGGGGCAGTTCTTTTTTGTCCTACAGTGTAGATAATGGTTGGAACTGACTTGATGACACCTTAGCTAAACAGATAAAGCAGGAGACAAACAGCGCATGTCACCAATATCAGGAAGACAAGGATCTATCACCACAGATCCTACAGACATTAAAAGCATTAAAAAACAAACCTGACATTGACTGTATTCCAACTTGTTGTGACCCTATAGGACAGAGTAGAGCTGCCACATACTAAAACAATAACAAGAGAAAATTACAAACAACTGTAGGTCAACAAATTTGACAATTTAAGTGAAATGGAAAAATGTTTTGAAAAACACAACTTACCAAAATTGACATTGAAGAAACAGAAAAACTGAACAGTGCTGTACATATTAAAGAAAATGTTTTTTTTTTAAAGGTTAAAACCCATTCTACAAAGAAGACTCTGGACTGAGAAGGCATGGAAGGTAGAAAAATGAATTCTCAAAGATAGCCATATCCTGAGACCTGGAATTTATAAATGTTACCTTACATGGCAAAGAGAAAATAAGGAAACAAATGGAATCAATGTTGCTAATCAGTGATTGAAATGGGGAGATCATTTTGAATTAGCTGAGTGGACCGATGGTGGACCAATGGTGGACCAATGTAATCACAAGTGTTCTTAAATATGAAAGACGGAAAAAGAAGAATCAGTGTCAGTGATGTGAAGTGAGAAAGATCAGTCATTGGTTGCTGTCTTCAACAGGAGGCAGCTGTGAGGAATATAGACAGCCACCAATATCTGGAAAATACAAGAAAGCAATTCTGCCTTAGAGCCTCCAGAAAGGGATGCAGCCTAATTGACATCTTTATTTTGCCCCCTCGAGTCCATTTCAGCACGCTGGTTTCCAAAACCATAAGCCAACAAATGTTGTTTTAGGCCTTTAAGTTTGTGGTAATTTGTACAGCTGCAATAGAAGACTCATTCAGTCCTTTAATAAATTTTATGAAATAACAAGAAAAAAAAATAACACTAATATTAAGTAAACTCATTCAAAACATTTTCTGAGCTCTGTATAGCTCTAATATTAAAGTCTACTGAATACACAACAACAACAAAAATTCAAATCAATATTTCATGAATATAGATGTAAAAATACTCAATAAAATAATAGCAGGTTGAGCCCAACAATATATTAAAAAAGGACAATACATTATGACCACATACAGCTTACTCTAAGAATGCAATGTTGTTTTACCATGTGCAAATCAATCAACACAATACACCATGTTAACAGAACAAAAAGGAGGAGGGAAGCTACATGAACACTGCTGAGAAAATTCGGGAGTGCCTAAATAATTGAGAACATATGTTATATTTTACGCTTATGGATTGAAGGATTTAATATTGTTAGATGGAAATTCCTTGCATATAAAATGCAATCTAAGTAAAAATTTCAGCAGGCATTTCTGGAGAAACAGACAAGCTAAAATTAATATGAACATTCTAAATACTGTATAAATTCTAAAATTCATATGGAAATGCAAAACAAGCAACAATAACAAAGGTTAGGTAGGGACTGACTCCACCTAATTTCAAGACTTATTATAAAGCTTCAATAATCCTGACAGTTTAAAATTGGTAAAAAGAAAAAAAGACAGATACATGAAAGAGACAGATAGAGATCCCAAAAGTGTATCTTCACATATTTGACAACTAACTTTGAAAAAGATACTAAGGCTTCAATGGGAAAAGGAAAGTTTTTTCAAAAGTGATGCCCAGAAAACTGTTTAGGAAAATAACACTGCCCAGCCTTGCTCCGTGTCAACAGTCGCCTTTATGCTTAAGTCCATAGTTCCAGACACTGTGTTGATTTATCTCGTTGAGCATCTTCCTCTTTTTTGCTGAGCTTCTGCTCTCTTTGAGACCACGCTGGTCCAGAAATCTCAGGCCCAAATGATGTGCTCTGCTCTCAGAGCTGTTCTCTTGGTGGTATGAGGGTTCCTCATTTATTTAAAATAACCAAAACCTAGAAACAAAGCTAATGTCCATGACAAATGAATTGCTAAGCAACTGTGAGTACATCCACGCAATGGAATACTACGCAGCAATAAAAACTGTTGGTACATACAACATGGACAGGTCTCAAAATAATTTTGCTGGTAAAAGAAACCAGACAAAAACAGAATATATAATGATCATAAGCCCTTAAAAAGATGCTCAACATAATTTGTCATCAGGGAAACACATAGCAAAACCACAGTGCAATATAACCTCATACATATTAAAACCAAACAAAATCTACTGTCACTGAGTCGATTCCAACTCGTAGAAATGCTATAGGACTGAGTAGAACTACCCCGTAGAATTTCCAAGGAACGCCTGGTGGATTTGAACTGCCAACCTTTTGGTTAGCAGCCATAGCATTTAACCAGTATACCACCAGGCTTTCCTCATACACATTAAAATGTCTAAAGTCTGAAAGACTGCCAGTAGTAGTGTTCCAGAAGATGTGGAGACTGGAATTCTCCTACACTGTTAGTGAGAAGGTAAAATACTTTGACAGCCATTCTGCTGCTATTTATCCAACAGATATGAAAACAATGTCCAGACTAAGTCTTATACACAGATGTTCTTTTATTTAAAATAACTCAAAACTAGAAACAACCCTCATGTCCACCACAGATGAATAAGCAACTGTGGTGCACCCACACGGTGGAATACTAGTCAGCAATAAAAACTGTTGACATACACAACACGGCCAGTTCTCAAAATAATTACGCTGGTAAAAGAAACCAGACAAAAACAGAATACATAATGCATGATTCCACTTACATAAAATTTCTAGAGAAGGCAAGATAATCTATAGGGACATAAAATAGATCAGTGCTTTCCTGAGAGGGAATGATGCGTCATGAAGAGTGAAGGTAACCTTCCAGGATGATGCAAGGGTTTGTTATTTTCATTGTGGTGATGGTTCAAAGGGTGAAGGCAATTGGATTTTAGAGAACTGTGGTGACTGGGGGGAGGCTGACCAAGGCAAGAAGTGGCAGGTCTCCACACTGACTAGCTTCCAGCATCCTAATCTGTAACCCTTTCCTATGTAACCATGATTCTAAAAAGAAAACTTCTGCCCAAATCCACACATTCTATAACCACCAAGACACCCGAATGTTTAAACAGATCTTTGTTAGGCTTATTAAGCAGACATGTGAATGAAGTGTTTTTATCACATGAGTACAGGTGGGTACTAGCATGCTGGGACCTCAAATAACCTCTGCAAAGAGACTTAAAACAAAACAAAACCCACTACCATCAATTCTGAGTCAGTTCTGACTTATAGCGACCCTACAGGTTGGAGTAGAACTGCCCCATAGAGTTCCCAAGAAGCGCCTGGTGAACCACCAACATTTTGGTTAGCAGACATAGCACTTATTCACTACCCCACCAGGGCTTCTGCAAGGAGACTTACCAGCACTGATTTCTGTCTTTTGGATTCTCCATCCAGAGCAGCCAAATGGTACAAGAAAAAAAAAAAAAAACCCAAAACCAAAACCACCATTTTTTAATTGTTTACTATGGAATTGCGGAAAGTTTAAAAATGTATCCGATTTCACCCAGAAAATGTATGACAGTCAGGATTAAAAGCCAGAGCACTTAATTGGTATGCTCCTCTCTTCTGCCCTGGACAGGCTCACCTCCTGAATTCCCTCCTTGGCACCTGTCCAGAGAAGGCCATGTGATTATCAATGTTGGCTTTCCAAGATGATAGATGTGTGGAATCTTACCCTCAGTCATCCATTTACACAAAGGCAGTATCAATACAATTGCAGCAAAGCAGTCACCTAGTTCTTCGGTCACAGTGGTTCAACATATAGAATCAATCTCCTTGAATTGTGTTCCCTTCAACAGGAACCATTTCTCATCAGCGTAAATTTCAATGAACAAGTTGTCTGTCATTGAGGACCTAGCACCTGTATATCACTTTTTTGGGTTCCTTGGTAAGATAGAACTTCTCTGAACTCAAGGAGTTTATAAATGGATTTGGACTAACATGATTAACATAGAGAAAAATACGACACAGGCATAGGAAAAGTGGCTGAAAGTGGAGACTCAGGCACAATTCAGGTGATGAGACTGGGTTGGGGAAATGATAGTGAGCATGGGGAAGAAATGATGAAGTCAGAGAACTTCAGACTTGATTAGAAAGACAATCTCATGGCCCACCCTCTTCTTTTTCTGGGTCTTCTGTTTATGTGGGAGATGGTTTCTAATCCTCTCCTCAGTGGTTCTCCAAAGAATTTACCAGAAAGCTCTACCTTATACTTTGTATATCTTAGACTTTTTTTTTTTTTAAGTCCCTGGCCCTGACTGTTGGAAAACAAAGAAATAACACTGTTTGTGTGCCTTGAATCTGAAAAAGAAACAAACCAACAGCTGATTGAGGGTTTGCTCAACAACCATCTACAGAGAACAAAACAAAGAATCACATAGTCTGTTTAAACTCAGGAAGGGAACACGCATGTCTTAACTAATGTAACTTTGTATGTCTCAGAATTAAAGTAATTATGTTTCTGAACCAATAAAAATGTCAAATATCATCAACTTCCTTGATAAAATTGCCCAGGTTTGCCAGTGACTAAAATAGAACAAAGAGGATTTCCTTCTTTCCATTTAAAAGTATCAGAGATCAATTTCCAGTTTGTCTTCAAGGTAGTTTTTCCAGTTGGTCAAAATGATTCTCTAATGTGCCAGCACTTTCTCATCAACACGAGTGCCAGTTTGTGACTAACCAGTGTCAGCATTTCCAGACACACTGGTGGTGTAGTGAGTGGCTAAGTGCTACATCTGCTAACCATAAGGTTGGCAGTTGGAATCTGCCAGGCACTCTTTGGAAACTATGGAGAAAATACTCTGTCCTCCAGGGTCGCTATGAGTCAGAATTAACTTGAAGGTAGTGGGTTTAGGTTTGGGTTTCGGTACTTCCTCCTTACCAGTTCCACCTCTGTTCCTACTGTCTGTGCCCCAGGAGGAGAGTTAGGATGCAAAATACATGTGGCACCTTAGAGGGGATTCAGCCACAGGGACTCTGTTGAACTTTGACCAAGAACTTTGGAGGGAATCAGTCAGGAAGGAAGGCAGCTCTGAGGTTTGGGAGACAAAGAATACACAAGGCAAGATTTGAAAAAAAAAATTGCTGAATAAACCAACTATTTGTACCGGAAAAACAAAACACAGAGACAGATTCAAAATGCCCACCAAACTTTTTTCCTAAAGGACGGGAAAGGTGATGGCTTTGCCACCACAATTCCAAAGTTACAATCAGCAGAAGGACTGCTGACCAAGCCTTTTGCCTTTCAGTGATATGGGAACCCCAGTGTGGGCATCACTGGTATGGCTGATGGCACCCAGAGAAATTTCACTCTGTGGGTAACAGCAAATATCTGTTACTGAAGCTGGATGGTACTTTCCACTGCAGCAGGTGACATTGCCTGGCTGTGTCTTTGCATGGCAAATGAAATTTTTAACAGTTCTCCTTGCACTGGAAATTGAGATCTTCTAGTGACAATTGGGATGATCACGTACTGACCAATCAAAATACACACTGGCTATAGTCCTACAACAGACAAGACCTTGGAGGCCTCTTTTATCACTAACTGTGGATTTTAGAGACTTCTGTGGGAAGTTGTCCCAGGAAAGGATAGTACATGGGACAGATTTCAGTACTTTCGCAACAATTATGGACCTATTACAAATGCTAGCCAACTCTGCCCAGCAACTGTGGATTTTAGAGACTTCTGTGGGAAGTTGTCCCAGGAAAGGATAGTACATGGGACAGATTTCAGTACTTTCACAACAATTATGGACCTATTACAAATGCTAGCCAACTCTGCCCAGCCAACAGTGCTCTCTTCAGCAGTCCAGTCACTGAAAATGAGGCAGACCTTCAATGAGATGGATTGACACAGTGGCTGCCAACAATGGGCTTAAATGTAGCAACAATCATAAGAATGGTACAAGACTGTGTGATGTTTTGTACCATTATATATAATGTTGCTGTAAGTTGAAATCAACTTGACAGTGCCTAACAACAACACTTGAGCTGTGTCTTATCAATGATATGTAAAAAGTCTTCAGCATTTATTAGCTTCTAACCCCTTTATATATATGTGAGTCTAATCCTTACCACAAATTAGGTATGATAGTTATCACCATTTTGCAGACTAAAAATCTGAGGTTGAACAAAGCAAGATACCTTTCTCACAGTGCATTAGACATTAACTCAACTCTTTGTTATATTAGCTTTCTCAGACAAATGAGGCTCTTTCTACAAAGGCTGTTTCTTGGGTTTTCTTTATAGTTATTTCAGAACTGAACTATCTATGCCTCCCCCTTCCCGAGATGATGCTAGTCATTTCTTGGCAACATCACAGCGGGAAGCAAGCCAATACTCACGTACGTCAATTTCTGAACCAATGGAATTTATCTAAATTTGTTCTGGATCAATGGGAATCCTGTTCAGCAGGCCCATGTGGAAAATAGAATATAGATCAAATGATCTTGTTGAAAATTCTGTTGTTTTCATACTTTTGAGCTGTACTGGTGGAGTCATACTGGTTCTGTTAATCCTCAGTTGGAAGAAGCAAGCAGTTTGCAACTTAGTAATGTTTGATATTAAAATTAATGGATATTTTGGAACAGTTACTATAAATTAAACATTTCCTAGGAGCTGTACATGTATTATCTCATTTAATCTTTGCAAGAATCTTCTGAAGTAAATGTAATTATTATCCCCATTTTAATTAAGCTACAGTGAGGTTCACTAGGTTGTAGCAGTTCTTGCAGCTAATCGGTAATGGGGCCAGGATTAAGCTTTAGCAAACTTATCCCACGCCCAATTGCCTGATAGGAACACAAGTCTGTCTTTTGCTCATTATTTAAAGTTTTTCACTGGAACTGGGTGTGATGCTACACACCAAAATATGAAGTACAGGAAAGTCTGATCAGTCAGGAACCAGGTCCTATCTAGACTTCTGGGCCAGATAGTCTCTCAGGGGTCTGCTGACTCCAGGTCTGTGTGATTCTATGACTGTGCATCTTAATTGATAACATATTGCTTGGTTTTGTTATGGCAACTAGGAATCATATATCCTTTGGGGGTAAGTTTTAAAGGATAAACGTATATACGAATGTAGATATATATATTCAGAGTCTTAGAGTTATTTAGCCTTATTCTGTGCCAGGCCTCATTATCAGACACTTCAGATTCAATATTGGATATTAAACTTCACAGCAAACTTTAGAAACAGGTACTGCATCCTCATACTACAAGTATGGAAACTAGATTCAGCAAGGCTAACTTTCCCATTGTTACACTAGTAGAAAGTGGTGGAACTTCTGCCTGGGCCTGCTCATGGCAGCTGTCCCAGGTGAGAACCAGGCATCCTTCAGATGGGTAGTGAAGAATCACTTGCTGACAAACTCTGACATGTGCATATGTTATAGGAATCACTAAAATCAGGAATGGCACCTCTTGTTGGAAATGACCTAGAAGAAACTTTCTTGTAAGATAATATATCTATGGCCTGCGCTGCCTCCTCTCACTTCTGTGTTGTTCTCGTAAAATATCCTTCCTCGTAGTTTTTGACTATTCAGTGCCCATTCATCCTTGAAGAGCTGGCCAAACGTGTCTGGGTCTGGAAATCCCACTGGCTGAACCATTCCCCACCTCCCCCAGGCCAGGTATAGGGTCTGACAATTATGTTCATGAACTTGTCACTGTGTATGTACATTGGCAGTACTGTACAACAACTCAGTAAGGTTTCATAACCTTCGTATATCAGCGTCTCACAGCTGTGTTCATATCAACGTGTGGCAGTGTCCTGCTGAGTGGTGTTCATTGTTGTTGTTGCGTCTTTTTGTGTGCCATTGCAAGGATGTCAGAGTTTGAATTAGAACAATGAACAAATACTAAATTTTTTGTTAAACTTGGAAAGAATGGAAATGAAATCAGGAACATTTTAGTCAAAGTTTATGGGGATAATGCCATGAAGCAAACAGCAGTGTACAAATGGATTAAATGTTTTTGTGAGGGGAGAGAAAGCACCACTAATAAAGAGTGGTCAGGGCAGCCAGTAACCAGCAGAACTGATGAAAACTGTTCAAAAATTCATCAAATTCTGCTTCAAAATTGTTCGCTGACTTGAGAAACATAGCAGAGAAAGTAAACACTGATAGAGAAACAGAAAAATCAGAACTGAAAATCTTGGCATGAGAAAAGTGTGTGCAAAAATGGTCCCAAAAGAGCTCACTGATGAACAAAAGCAAAGGAGTGTCGAAGTCCACCAAGACCTCTAGGAGATGCAAGACAATGTCTTGGGCCGTGTTATCACCAGTGATGAAACATGAATCTACCAATATGATTGTCGTGGATTGAATCGTGTCCCCTGAAAAATAACGTGTAGCCACGTGGCTGGGCCATGATTCCCAGCATCTTATGATTGTCCTCCATTTTGTGGAGTTCCTATTCTATATGTTAAAGGATTAGGGTGGGACTGTAAATCGCTTTATAAGATCACCTCCCTGTTCTACTGTAAAGGGAGTTTCCCTGGAGTATGGCTTGCCCCACCCTTAATCCTTTCATCCTGCAAGAGATAAAAGGAAAGGGAAGCAGGCAGAGAATGGGTAACCTCTTACCATCAAGAAAGCAATACTGGGAGAAGTGTGCATCCTTCAGACCTGAGGTTCCTGCACCAAAATGCTCCCTGAACAAAGACTGATGTGATACCGGACTTTCCTCCAGAGCCTACTTTGGGGAAAGCTTTCCCCAGGAGCGGACACCCTGAATATAGACTTGTAGCCTACTGGACTGTGTAAGAATAAACCTTCCTTTGTTAAAGCCATCCACTCTGTGGTATTTCAGTTACAGCAGCCCTAAGTAACTAAAACAACGACCCAGAAACAAAGCTGTCAATGTGCACAATGGAAGTCAGGCAATTCTCCACAACCAAAAAAGTTCCATCAGTCCAAATCAAGAGTCAAAATGATGTTGCTAGCCTTTTTCGATATCAGGGGGATTATTCATCAGGAATTTGTACCAACTGGACAAACAGTTAACCAAGTTTACTATTTGGAAGTGCTGAAAAGGTTGCATGAAAAAGTTAGACAAAAATGACATGAACTTTTTACCCACAACTCATGGTTCCTGCATCACGACAATGCACCAGTTCACATGGCCTTGTCTGTGAGGGAGATTTTAGCCAGTAAACAAATAATTGTATTGGAACAGCCTACCGACTCACTTGATCTGGCCCCCAAAGTCTTTTCTTTACCTGAAGACAAAGGAAATATTGAAAGGAAGACATTTTGATGGCATTCAGGACGTCAAGGGAAGTATGATAAAAGCTCTGATTGCCATTCCAGAAAAAGAGTTCCAAGATTGCTTTGATGGGTGGACTAGGCACTGGCACCAGTGCATAGTTTCCAAAGGGGAGTACTTTGTAGGTGACCATAGTGATATTCAGTGATTAGGTATGCAGCACTTTTTTTAGGATAAGTTCGTGAACTTAATTGGCAGACCTCGTAAGTCTCTTCCTTCCAGAGAGCCCCATCACCCCTAGCATTCCTTCACCTTCATGAAGTTCTCCTTGCTGTTATGTTTGTTACCATATAGCAAAGATTTATGACTCAAATCCTGCTGTAAACACTGCTAACACCTTTAACAGAGCAGAATGTGTGGTTTTGATTTCCAGCTCTTGCACTTACTAGGTAGGTAATCTTAGGGAGGCTGTGCAACTTTTTGGCCTCAGTTTTTCGATCTGTGAAATACAGGTGACAGTCATGTTATGAGGATTGAACAAAGCAGTGAATGCAAACTGGTTGGTGCATTGCCTGCCAATAGTGCATTTTCCATGAATAAGAACACGTGTTACACTGTTCTGTTGTTGTTTACACATCTACTTTCGCCCCCAGACCATTACCTCTCTGGAACAAGATATTGTCTTATTCAACCCTGACTCTGTGGAGTTGATGAAGATGCCACCTCTCAGTATATGCACAATTTACGTCCGTGGAGACATTGAATTTTATGCCCTTGAGCCCTTGATGTCTCTTGAACTTCTACACTTCTGAAGCTCTGTTCTAGAGCTGAGGGGCTACACCCCACCTGTAAGAGGGCTATTTCTCCTACTATTTGACAGGTGTTTCATTTTCTGGCTGCAGCCTGCAGGGTACCCATTCCCAACTCATTCCTTGTGATTCATCATTCTCGGATTCCATGTCCAGCATGGCTTTATGTTGTGGCACAAATGGCAGTTCAGTGGCACATGCAAGCTTTGCTTTCATTTTGAATCAATGAAAGCTTAAAAAAAAAAAAGCCCTTCATGGGGCTCAAGAGAATTGTTCATCGTACGATTTTAAAATTGCTTTCAAGTTACTTATTATTCATTCAGGCTCATGCTATTCTTTAAAATTCTTATTGATTTTGGAAACAGTCCTTTAATTGATATCAAAAAGCAATTACATTTTCCAGGCTGTAAATCTGCTTCACTCCCAATATTAAATTCATCATCTCTGTAAATAATTTTCTCTTATTATGAGCACGTGCTAACCAAACTATAAATAGCATCATTAGCATACCCACAGTTGCATTAACAATCAGTGACCCTTGAATTTGATTTAGAAAAATTGATTTCTGCTGGATTTCTTCCTTAAGTGAAATTGCCATACTTGCTGCATGTCTGGGAAATTGAAGGCATTAGAGAGTTTTTACCTTTCATTTTCTCCTGGACTTCAATCTAGCAGTTTTAAGCAAGGATTTACATAGGCTCATCTGTTGGTGACTAGCTATGGTAAGAACTACTGCTTTAACAGCATGCGTATTTGTTTTTATTTGATACTCAATGTGGAGTGTTTAGGAAAAGACACTTTTCAGCAATGCACTCCATTCTAAACATACAGAAGGACATAAAGCTCTCATGTTGATGCTGCTGTGGTGATACTGTGGAGTGGTGGAGTCAAGTGAGGGGGCAGGGCAAGCTTATGACTCCTATGGAATAATCTATAACCACTCAGTACGGTAACATCCGGGAGCACACAACAACATGAAAAAATTCCCATGATTTGATGTAAGGGGAAGAAAGCACAATTTAGGAAATTAAAACAGTTAATTCGGAATGATTGGGATAATACCGGGAGACAAGGCTAACACAGTAGAGTAGCCAAAGCTATCCATAGATCCCTCTCACAACAAGACATAGAAAAACAACTTTCCATATTAAGTAGGAAATTCTTGGAGCCCTGATCACTAGAGGGAAGCTGGGGGAATGAGCTGGCTGACAGAGAGGGTAGTGTGGGTGCACAGTAGCCCAGATAAGAAGGCTGGAGGGAGTCAGCACTCCTAAGGAGGATCCCTGCACCAGTGCCATGAACATTGCTGTGTTTGGAGAACATTTTTCTCAATGAAGAATCCAAGCTTCAGACAGACATACCTGTAAAACTGCAGCATACTTCCATCTTAACACCAAAAGATAAGTTCATGCAGCTGCTTGTGGATCAAATCTTTTTCTTTGGGGCCCCAAATCTCTGCCTATCTTGGACACTCCCCACCTTTCTTTTTTGTGCTGTACCAGGCACCTAATTGTGATGTGATACCTGAACTGGCAGACAAACACTTAACAAAGGAAACTCAGGGCAGAAACATATCTTTTCCCTAGGCTCAGCTCTGTCAGCTGTCACCTACTTTTCATAGCGCATGCACCCCACAACCTGAGCCAATGCTAATCAACATTCCCCCACAGATACTGTTTGGCCACCTGACTGAGTGACTTGGCTGAACACACACAGGAAATGTCAACTACTACTGCGGCCCCTGTGCCTAGAGACAATACTAATCGCCTAGTGATAGGGTTTTGACATTTCTACTGCTCCCATTAATTGAACAGTCCCCTCGACTACTCTAACTGGACACTTAAAAAACTACACACACACACACACACGCACACACACGCACACACACGCACACACACGCACACACGCAAAAGAGGTCTGACCATTAAGTGTATGAATTTATCTTAGAAAAAGTGCCACATACTTCCTTGCTGACTATGGTTACCTTCAAAGTACTCCCCTTGGAAAGCCACGCACCAACACCAGAACCTAGTCCACCTGTCAAAGCAAATTTGGAACTCTTTTACTGGAATGGTCACCAGAGCTGTTGTATTACCCTTGATGTCCTGAATGCCATCAAAATGTCTTCCTTTCAATACTCCATTTATTTTGGGGTAAAGAAAAAGGTCACTGGGGGTCAGATCAGGTGAGTAGGGTGGGTGTTCTAATGCAGTTATTTGTTTACTGGCTATAAACTCCTTCACAAATAGGGCCATGTGAACTGGTACATTGTTATGACGCAAGAGTCATGAGTTGGTGAAAAATTTCAGGTCATTTTCATCTAACTTTCCTACACAGCCTTTCCAGCATATCTAAATAGGAAACTTGGTTAACTGTCCAGTTGGTATGAATTCACAATGATCAATCCCCCTGATACCAAAAAAGATTAGCAACATCTTTTTCACTCTTGATTTGGACTCACAGAACTTTTTTGGTCGTGGAGAGTTGGCTGATTTCCACTGTGCACTTTGACGCTTTGCTTCAGGGTTGTATTGATACACCACCAGTGATAACACAGCCCCAAACATCATCCTGCCTCTACAAAAGGGTCTTGGCAAACTTTGACTCTCCTTTGCTTTGTTCATGTGAGCTCCTTTGGGTCCGTTTTTGAAGACACCTTTCTCATGCCAAGATTTTCAGTTCTGATTTTTCTGCTTCTCTATCAATATTTACTTGATCTGCTATGCTTTTCACAGTCATCTGATGATTCTGAAGCACAGTTTGATGAATTTTTGCAGTGTTTTCATCAGTTCTTCTGGTTACCGGCTTCCCTGACCATTCTTCACCAGTGGTGCTTTCTCTGCCCTCAGAAAAACATTTAATCCATTGTACACTGTCATTTTCTTCATGGCATAATCCCTATGACTTGAACTAACATGTCCCTGATTTAACTACTGCTCTTGCCAAGTTTAACAAGAAATCTAATGTTTGTTCATTGCTCTAATTCAAGTTTTGACATTCTCATGACGACACACAAAAGCATGCAGCAGCAATAATGAACAACACTCAGCAAAGACACCAGCACATGTCAACACGAACACAGCTGTGAGACACTGATATACCATGGCTATGAAATCCCATCTCATTGTTTGTACAGTTCTGCCAATATAAATGCATAGTGGCAAACTTGTGAACTTCACTGTCAGACATGATACACACACATACATACATAGATTGGAACACAATAACTGAAATTAAAACAACCTTCTGATGGTTCAGAGGCAACAATCTATTTCAGATCATTTAAAGAAGCAGAGCCCTATGGCTTCAGAAAATCCCCCAAACAAAGAATTAAAATCTCTCCAGGTGAAGAAAAATTCCTGTAATTAGTAGAGGTAGAATATAAAGGAGTTATATTTTGAGCTCTCATAGACATTAAGAAGGAAATTAAACACACTTGCAGCACAGCACACTGAAAAATTAAACTGGCTGCAAGAAATGCAGCAACAATGATCTAAAATTCAGCACACTAACAATAAAATTATAGATTTAGTCAATTCAATGGAAAATAAAAGGAATAGAATCAAGGCAATAGATTACCAAATCAGTGAGAGTGAAGATAAAGCAACCAACACCAACATATTGGATGAGAAATCTGACAAAGGATTTTAAAAAAATAAAGAACCACTGAGAGTCATGTGGGACTTCATCAAGAGGAATAATCTATGACTGATTAGAGTTCCAGAACAGAGTGGGATGACAGAAAATACAGAGAGAATTGTGTAAGCTGTGTTGATTGAAAACTGCTTTGATATTATGAAAGATGAGAAGACATCTATTTAAGATTTTCATCCAATTCCACACGAGCTATATCCCTAAAGAAAAATACCAAGACATATTATCCTCAAACTTAACAAAACTGCAGAGAAATAGAATCTCTTAAATGCATCAGGACTTACACAAAAATAACTTATAAAGGACAGTCTTTGAGAACTAGCTCTTGTTATTCAGCCTAACTAGTGTTGGCACAGAGGCAATGTGATGACATACCTAAGGCCTTGAAAGAAAAACAATCTGTAAATCAAGAATCATATATCCTGCAAAACTGTCTCTCAAATATGATGGTGAAATTAGGACATTCCCAGATAAACAAAAGTTTAGAGAATTTGCAAAAAACAAACCAATATTACAAGAAACATTGAAGGAAATTCTTTGATTATAAAATCAGTAACATCTGACATACACTTATAAATACAAGGCAGGACAGAGATAGCAACACAAACAGGTAAACCATAAACATGAAGAAAAAACACTAAAAACAGAGAAATTGACACCTCAGTATGTAAGTGATGACAACATTAGGCCATAAGAGGGAGAAATTAATGTCTTCGTAACTCTTTCAGTTGGAGAAAAAGTTAAGGTGGTGCAATGTAATTGAAGGCTGGTTTCAACTTAGAACATTAGGGGTAAACATAAAGGCAACCACAAAGAAAATTAACAATCTTACACATCAAAAGAAAAAAACAAAGTCAAGAATTCTCAGCAGATATAAAACGAACAGCAGTGGAAATGATGAAAATAAAACCCACATAGAAAAACAACTCAGTGCAGAAAATTAAGTGGAACAAAGAATCTCTCAACAACTCACCAAAAAAGACATCAAACCGACAGCACTAAATTCATGCATATCTATAATTACATTGAATGCAAATGGATTAAATGCACCAATAAAGAGACAGAGAGTAGCAGAGTGGTTAAGACAACCACAATAACATGATCCATCCATACACTGCTTACACGAGACACACCCTGGACTTAGAGATACAAACAAACTGAAACTTGAAGGATGAAAAAATTTATACCAAGCTAACAGCTCACTAAAAGGAGCAGGAGTGACAATATTAATTTCAGATAAAACAGACTTTAAAGTAAAATCTATCACAGTGGACAAGAAAGGTTGCTGTACATTGCTTAAAGGGTCAACACATCAGGAGGACATAACCACATTAAACATTTGTGCACACAATAACAGAACAGCTGAATATACCAAAGAAATGCGAGCATCATTGAAAGGAGGAGACTTCTATACACCAGTTTCAGTGATGGAAGAAACAACCAGAAAGAAGCTCAACACAGATGTAGAAGATGTGAATGCTACAATTAACTGACTTGAAGTCATTGACATATATGGAATATTCCACGTATCAACAAACAAGTATACCTCCTTTTCCAGTGCCACCGAACATTTTCTAGAATAGACCACCTATTAGGCCATAAAGGAAATCTTAACTAAATCCAAAACATTGAAATACTGCAAAGCATCTTCTCAGACTATAGAGCCATAAAAGTCCAAATCAATAGTAAAAACAGCAAAGGCCAAAAACCAAACACTTGGAAACTGAACACTTCTTGCTTAAAAACATCTGTGTTGTTAACAAAATCGAAGACTGAATAAGGAAATTTATAGAATCAAATGAGAATGAAAATACATCGTACCAGAACCCAAGGGGCACAGCAAAAGCTGTGCTCAGAGGTCAATTTCTCTCAGTAAGTATACATGTGCAAAAAGAAGAAAGGGCCCAAATCAAAGAATTAACCCTACAATTCAAACAAGTAGAAATAAACAAAAAAAGCCCCTCAAGCACCGGAATACAGATAATAAAAACTTAAAGCAGAACCAAATGCATTAGACTAGGAAAATGATTGAAAGTGTTAACAAGACCCAAATCTGGTATTTTGAAGAGAACCACAAAATCGATAAACCACTGGCCAAACTGACCAAAGAAAAACAGGAGAGGAAGCATACAATAACTCAAATTAGAAATAAAATGGATGATATTATAACTGACTCACCTGAAAAGAAAAAAAAGAAATCATAACAGTATACTACGAAAAATTACACTGTAATAAATTTGAAAACCCAGAGGAAATCAACAAATTTCTAGCAACTCACTACCTACCAAAATGAACACAACCAGAAGTAGAACAACTTAATAAACTTACTACAAAAGAACAGATTGAAAACGTAATTTTAAAAACCCCAATCAAAAAAAGTCCTGGCCCAGATGGCTTCTCCTCGGAATTCTATCAAACTTTCAGAGAAGAATTAATACCACCATTACTAAAGGTATTTCACAGCATAGAAAATGAGGGAATACTCCCAAATTCATTCTATGAGGCTAGCACTACCTTGATAACAAAGCTGGGTACAGATTGCACAAAAATGGGAAATTATAGACCAATATCCCTCATGAACTTAGATGCAAAAATCCTCAGGAAAATTCTAGCCGATACAATCCACTGACATATCAACAAAATAATTCACTGCAACCAAGTAGAGTTCATACCAGGGATACTGCCTTACAAAACAATCAACATTAAAAAAACAATCAATGTAATCAACCACATAAATCTAACAAGAGTAAGAATGACTTGATTCTATCAACTGATGCAGAAAAGGCATTTGACAAAGTCCAACACTCATTCATGTTAAAAACTCTCAAGAAATTAGGAATATCGTGGAGATTCCTCAACTTAATAAGGGGCATCTGGGCAAAGCCAACAGCTAAGATCATCCTAAACGGAGAGACACTGAAAGCACTCCCCTTGAGAATGGGAACCAGACAAGGATGTCCATTATGACCACTTTTATTCAACACCATGCTGGATGTTCTAGCCAGAGCATTAGACAAGATGAAGAAATAAAAGGCATCCACACTGGTAAGAAAGAAGTAAAAGCATCTCCATTTGCAGATGATATCATCTTGTACACACAAAACTTTAAAAGAATCCACAAAGAAACTATTGGAACTAATAGAAGAGTTCAGCAACGTATCAGGATATAAGATAAGCATAAATAAATCAGTTGGTGTCCTTTACACTAACAAAGAGATCATCATAGAGGAAATCACCAAGTCAATACTATTCACAATTGTGCCCAAGAAGATAAAATACTTATGAATAAATCTAACCAGAGATGTAAAAGACTAACACAAAGAAAATTACAAAACTGTATTGCAAGAAGCCAAAAGAGACCTACGTAATTCGAGAAACCTACCTTGCTCATGGATAAGAAGACAATATCAGGAAAATGTCTATTCTATTCAAGGTGATCTATGGATACGAAGCGATCCCAATACAAATTCCAATGGCATTTTTTAATAAGGTGAAGAAACAAATCACTAACTTCGTATGGAAAGGGAATAAGCACCAGATAAAAAAAGTATTATTGAACAATATGAACAAAGTGGGAGGCCTCATACTACCTGACTGACTACCTCATACTGACTACCTCATATTGCCGTGATAGTCAAAACAGCCTGGTACTGGTACAAAAATAGATACATGGATCAGTGGAACAGAACAGAGAACACAAATATAACTCCATCCACCTATGAGCAGCTGATACTTGAAGAAGTCTGTGAATTGGGGAAAAAAATAGTCTCTTCAGCAAGCGGTGCTGGCAAAACTGGATATCCATCTGCAAAAAAATGAAACAGGACCCGTATCTCACAGCATGCACAAAAACTAAATCGAAATGGATCAAGGACCTAAATATAAAATCTAAAACCTTAAAGATCTTGGAAGAAAAAAATAAGTCAACGTTGAGATCTCTAATACATGGCAAAAACACACTACAAGACATTACACATAATGCACACACCAAAAAAGAAAACAGAGCCTTTAAAAATCAAATACTTTTACTCATCCAGAGACTTCACCAAGACCATGAAAGGACCAGCTACAAACTGGGAAAAGAATATTTGGCAATCAAGAATCTGATCAGCAACTAATCTCTGTATTTTACATGGTACTTCAAAACCTCAACAAGAAAAAGACAAATAACTCAATCAAAAAATGGGCAAATGATAAGAACAGGTATTTCTCCAAAGAAGATACTCAAGCAGTTAACAGATGCATGAGGAAATGCTCTCGATCATTACTCACTACAGAAATCCAAATCAAAACTATAGTGAGATACCATCTCACTCCAGCAAAGTTGATGTTAATCCCCCAAACCACAAAACAACAAATGTTGGAGAGACTGCATATGCCATGCACACACACTAAAAAAGAAAAAGAAGAGTGATTGGATAATACATAAATTTGTCTTTTCTTTTATTCCATGTGCTTTATTGCTTTACTGTTATTTTCTCCATAAGTATAAAACCAGGAGAAATGGTTGAAAAGTAAGGCAAAGATTATTTCAGTTTTTAAAAAATTTTATTATTAGTCTTTGTCAGAACTCTATGACTCTCAGGAGCTATAGTCAAATAACTGAAGAAACCCAGTGCATAGGAGGTACTCTAAGCCTGCCTTTCACTTCTGTAAAATGGGGTTATTTACTTTTAAGTTGTCTGTTATGGGTTGAATCGTGTCCCTCTAAAAGATATGTTGAAGTCTTAATCCCAAATCCCTATGAATAAAACCTTATTTGGAAATAGAGTCTTTGCAGATGTAGTTAGTTAACATGAGATCATCCTGCAGCAGTGGGTGCTCAAATCCCATATATCTCATGTTACAAAAGGAGGAGAGATGCAGAGGGGAGACGTGGAGATGACAATGCAGAGGTTGCCATCGTGTCATCACAACCAAAGATATTCTTATGGCTTCCAGAAGCTGGAAGAGACATGAAAAGGACTTCTGGAGTTGTCAGGTACAGCAGGGCCCTTCTCAACTTCAAGTGTCTGGAACTGTGAGAGAGCAAATTTCTGTTAAGTTACCCACTTATATCAGCTATATATCTGAATACACACATAGGTATAGGTTTTTTTGTGCATATGTGAGTGTGTGCACATGTAGTAATTTGAAACTAATTAGGAAACTAGTATTCTGTGTAAGTTCTACTCTGACCTCTAGGATCACCAGGAGTTGGACCCAACTCGACGGCAATGGCTTTGGGTGGTTTTAACACACTGCCCAAGTCAAAAGGCTGATGTAAATATTGAGTCATTTAAGTGATATGGGAAATTACTTAGTAAACTATAAATTATGTGCAAATATTAATCATTTTTATTAACCAAAAGTGAGACAAAATTTCAAAAGAGGAGGACTAGACGGCTGCCTAAAAAGAGTAGTGGATATAACCACCCACAATCGCAGAGCATCTGCCGATCTGCCAGTACATTCGCACATCTCTGAGTCATAAAGACTTCGAGGCTTAAGGACTTTCCATCAAAATGCAGCAAGCCCTTGAGCCAGACTTGAGACATTGCTGAAGATGTTAAGGAAACCCTGGTGGCATAGTGGTTAAGTGCTACTTCTGCTATTCAGTTCAAATCCACCAGGTGTTCCTTGGAGACTCTCAGAGGCAGTTCTGCTCTGACTTGTGGGGTCGCTATGAATCAGAATCAACTCAACGGCAGTGGCTTTGGTAGCTGCTAAGCTTTTAGGACAGAAGAAAGGTGATCAATGTTTCTTATACTATACAGGTGGGGCAGAAAAGTGTGGCAGAGCTCAAATGTTCAGGCGTGTCGGGTCATGTCCTCTTTCCAGGATCATAGGAGGGCTATACACCCAAGTGATTTATAATTTACTGGGAACATATATCTTGTTCCAACCAATGTCTTGTAAATGAAAGTGGCAAGTGTCACTTTGTGGCAGAAATGTTTAATACATTTTAGGTGTAAGAACACACTATGTATATTAAATTTCTATCATATGGTGATTTATGGTGATGGTGCCTTCATCAGCATGAATTGCTGAGTTGCTATGAGGAGGGCAGTTATTCTAGACTCATAGCGGAATTAGTCGTGAGTGAGAAAGGAAACTTTGTGCTGTGAAACCAGAGATCTTTAAGGTTTTGTTGCCACAGAGTCATCAGTCCCATTTGAACTGTAAGAACACGTAAATAAATAGTGCAATTTCAGATATCAGAAAGTGCTATGAAGAAAATAAAACATAGGGATTCGAACGATACCAATTGGGTTCCATTTCCTGTTAGGATGATTCTGCATATTCTTGCTATTCGTATCTACTCCTGACACATTAATAGCAAATAAAAAACAGAGTGCTAGATCAAATAAAACAGAAAACAAAACAAAGTAAAAGAGTGATGGAACAAATGAAAAATAAAACAAAGTAACAGAGTGATAGAACATCGCTGTTGTCTGCTGGCGCTGGCCAGTTGCCTTCAATTTGTGCTGACTTTATACATAACAGAACAAAACATTGACTGATCCTCTGTCATCTTTGCGACTGTTGACATGCTTGAGTCCGTTGTTGTGGCTATTACGTCAATCCATCTCATTGAGGGTTTCCTCATTTTCCCCAGCACTCTGCTTGACAATCATGATGTTCTTTTCTAGAAACTGGTCTTTCCTGAAAACATGTCCAAAGTAAGTGAGCCAAAATTTCATCATCATCATGTCTAAGGAGCATTCTGGTTCTATTTCTTCTAAGACTGATTTTTTTCACTCTTTTGACAGTCTGTAATATATTCAACACTATTCCTCAACACAGTTTGAGTACATCAATTCTTCACCTTGGATATATCATATATATGTGGATGTATACCTATCAGATATATATATTCATATACATATACATGTATATTTATGTGTACGATGTCTGACAACTAAGTTCACCAGCTTAATTGTTCTAAGCGCTACATACCTTATTGCTGATATCACCTTCCAAGTACTATCCCTGGGAAGCTATGCACTGGCACCAATGCCTAATCCACCCTTAAGAGCAATTTTGGTACTCCTTCTAGAATGGCCATTGCACACGATGTCATGGTGGCAAGTTCGCAAACTTAATTGTATAGTTGTCTGTGAGAAAGTTTTTAGCCAGTAAACAAATAATTGTGCTGGAACACCCTCCTTTCATGATCTGGCTCCCAGTGACTTTTTTCTTTACCTGAAGAAAAAGGAAATATTAAAGGAGACATTTTGATGACATTCAGGATAGCAAGGGTAATAATGACAACAGCTCTGATGGCTATTCCAGAAAAAGTTCCAAAATTGCTTTGAAGGGTGGACTAGTCACTGGTGTCAGTCCATAGTTTCCCAAGAGGAGTACTTCAAAGGTGACCATAGTCATATTCAGCAGTAAGGTATGCAGCAATTTTTCCCAGGATGAGGTTGTGAACTTAATTGTCAGTCCTCAATTTATACATAAGGTGAAAAATGCAAAAGAGTTTAAGTCACAGGGCAACTGGGCTTCAAGTTAAAATAAGGCTGTGGCAGCCAGGAGTTGGTTATGTTTCCACTGAACAGAGGACTCTAAAAGTGCTCCAAGACACATAAGAACAAGATCCAGGCTTACATCCTGATGCTGCATGCTTCGTATGGTCCAGCTTCTCAGACTACTTGCTCAGCATTCAGGTTGAATAAGTATAACAGTAGTATACAACCCTGACTTACACCTTGCTTGATCTCACACCACAAACTGTCCCCTTATTCTGTTGGAAAGACTGCCTGTTGGTCTATACAAGGTTTCCCATGAGCACAATTAAGTGTTCCGGAGTTAGCGTTCTTCACAATGTTATCCATAATTTGTTATGACCAACAGTCAAATGACTTTACATAGTCGATAAAATGCAGGTAGTATCTTACCAATATTCTTTGCTTTCAGTCAAGATCCGTCCATATCAACAATGATATCCTTCACTCCATGTCCTGTTGTGAATCCAGCTTGAAATGCTGGTGGTTCCCTGCTGATGTATTGCTACAATCAGTTTTTTAATTATCTTCAGCAAAATTTTACTTGTGTAGTGGCACTGGTGATATTGTTCAATAATTTCTGCTTTCTGTTTCATCACCTTTCTTTGAAATTGGGCACAAATATGGATCTCCTCCAGTCAATTTTCTAGGTGGTTATCTGCCAAATTTCTTGGTAAAGATGAGTGAGCACCTACAGTACTACCTCTGATTGTTAAAACATCTCACTTGGTATTCTAGCAATTTCTGAAGCCTTGTTTTTTCACCAATGCCTTCAGTAGAGCTTGGATTTCTTCCCTTAGTACTATTGGTTTATGATCATGTGTTGCATCCTGAAATGGTTGAATGTTGACAAACAATTTATGGTGACTATCTTTTTTCCATATTTTTTTGATACTTCCTGCATCATTTGGTATTTTCTCTGTAGAATCCTTCAATATTGCAACCCGAGGCTTGAATTTTTCTTCACTTCTTTCAGCTTCAGAAATTCCTGGTGTATCTTCCTTTTTGGTTTTCTAACTCCAGGTCTTCGCACAATTCATTCTAGTGCTTAACTATGTTACTGTGTCTTCTAGAGTTGGCCTTTGAAATTTTTTGTTCAGCTCTTTTATTTAATCATTTCTTTCATTCACTTTAGCTACTCCACATTCAAGAGTAAGTTTCAGAGTCTCTTCTGGCATCCATTTTGGTTTTTCCTTTCTTTTTAATGACCTCTTGCTTTCTTCATGTATGATGTCCTTCTACAACTTGTTTGGTCTTTGCTCATTAGTTTTCAATGTATGAAATCTATTATTGACATAGATTCTAAATTCAAGTGGGATGTACCCAAGATTATATTCTGGTTCTCATATTCTTGCTGCAATTTTCTTCAACTTGAACTTGAATTTGCATATGAGTAATTGATAGTCTGTTCTGCAATTGCTCCCTGGCTTGTTCTCTCTAACAATACAGAGCTTCTCCATAATTTCTTTTCACAGATCTAGTTGATTTTGTTCTTACACATTTCACCTAGCAAGGTCTATGTGTATGATCACTGTGTATGTTGTTGAAAAGAGGTGCTTGTGATGAAGAAGGCATTGGTCTATCACAATTCCACCGTGTAATTTCCAGCATTGTTTCTATCACTAACGCCATATTTTTCAACTACTGGTCCTTCTTCACTGCCAAATTTTGTGTCCCAATCACCAGTAATTATCAATGAATCTGGATTGGATGTTTGATCAATTTCAGACTGTGGAAATTGGTAAAAATCATCAATTCTTCAACTTTGTTGTTAGTGATTGATTAGTAAATATGAATAATAGTTGTATTAACTGGTCTTCCTTGTAGTTGTATAGATATTGTCCTATCACTGATGGTGATGTACTCCAGCACAGATCTTGAAATATTATTTTAGACAATGCATGTGATGCTATTCCTCTTCAATTTGTCATTCCCAGCATAGTAGACTATATGATTGTCTGATCCAAAATTGTCCATACGAGTCCATTTCAGCTCAATAATGCCAAGGATATTGATCTTAATGTATTCCATTTCATTTTTAGCAACTTCCAATTTTCCTAGATCTGTACTTTGTACATTCCCAATTCCCATTCCCATCACTAATGGGTGTTTGCACCTGTTTCGTCTCATTTTGCATCATGCCATGTCAGCAAATGAAGGTCCCAAAGCTTTATTCCATTTGTCCCATTGAGGTCAACTCTGCTTTGAGAAGGAAGCTCTTTACTAGTAATAGTTTGAATGCCTTACAATCTGAAGGACTCATCATTTTCTCACACTATTATCAGGCAATACTCTGCTACTATTCATAAAGTTTTCACTGGCTATTTGCTTTCAGACGTAGATTGCCAGGTCCTTCATCCTAGTGTTCCTTATTCTGGAAGTTCAACTGAAAACTGTCTGTTATTGGTGACCCTGGTGGTATTTGAATACCAGAAGCATAGCTTCCAGCACCACAGCAACACTCAAGCCACCATCATATGACAAATGGACAGATGAGTAGTGGACCTTGAATATAACCCAACTGAATTTGGGGGGATCAAGCCTTGGAGAAGTACATCATGTTTGGTCAAGTTGAGGATCAGAGAAAAAATAGAAGACCCTCAAAGAAGTAGATTGACAAAGCAGCTGCAATAATGGCCTCAAATATAACAAAAGTTGTGGGATGGTGCAGGACTGGGCAGTATTTCGTTCTGTTGTACATAAGGTCACTGTGAGTTGGAACCAACTCAACGGCACCTAAGAAAAACAATCAGTAGCCTCTCTGAGTGGGCCTCTGCTCTGATAAGAAATGTGATCCATCATCCATCTTGCCCTGCATACTATAAGCCCTTAAAGGATTTGTTCATCTCTGTAATCTTAGAGATAGACCTAGTCCACAGGTATTGAACTCTGAAGACTTAGAGGACGGTAGAAGCACTGGATGGGAGCTTCTGGTCACAAGCCTTTCATTGAAGAAAAGCCTATTGTCAATCATTAACACTTACACTGAACTCCAATAATAATAATAACCAAACGCACTGTTGTTGTGTCAGGTCCAACTCAGGGTTGCTATAGGTTGGATTGAACTCCAGTAGGAAGGGGAAAATAAGCTTTTATTGTTTGTCTCAATCCTCTGAAATCCAAAGATTTACTTGTTTGAAGCAGCTAGCATTTATAACCAATGTATAACGCTACACTGAGGGTGGTAAGAATTATCAAATTTGATATGTACAACATTTTGAAGCAGATGCTATGCAAATACTGTGCCAGAGACTGGGCTAGGCAACTTATACATTTTGGCTTTAATCTTCGAAAAGTCCCTGAAAAGGCGTTATTTTTATTCCAATCTTCCAATTGATGAAATAAGGCTCAGAGAAGTTAAACCTCTTATGTGGGGTTACACAAATAATAAATAGAAGAAGCAGGATTAGAATTCTAGGACCATATATCCCTCTTGTTGCTCCTCTGCCCAGTGTGCTAACATTGTTGTTGTTGTTAGTTGTCATTGAGTCAGTTCTGACTCATGTTAACCCATATTTGCAGAGTAGAACTGCTCCATGGAATTTTCAAGGCTATGACCTTTCAGAAGCAGAATTCCAGGTGTGTCTTTCAAGGTGCTTCTGGGTAGGTTTGAACCACCAGCTTTTCAGCTAATAGTCAAGTGCTTAACTGTTTGTGCTACCTACGGATGTATAAGGGCAGCTATAAAAAGAAAATTAAGAGACTAAAGTACTTCAGCAAAGGTGGCTATTATTATCATATGACAAATGAGACAAGGCAGTTCAAAGAGCGAGACTTCTTGCCTTATATCACCCCTAGATGATTTACACACCTTTCTGAGTGGGCCTCTGCTCTGATGAGAAATTTAGTCTACCACCTGTCTTGCCCTGCATACTATAAGTCCTTCTGGGGGTTATTCATCTCTGTAACCTTAGAGATGGACGTGGTCCATAGTCCACACTCAACATATGCTCTTGAAATGCTGGTGTTAGTTACAGGATTAAAGTTGACCAGCGAAGTTGGAGTCCACTGAAACAATCACATAAGGCCATGTATGAGCTGAAGCAGAACACCAAGCTTTTTCAGATGACCTCCTATGATGCTGAGACATTGGCCCAATTTAAGTTTCCGGTAAACACATGTTTTGGGGGTCCCTGGCTTGGGGCTTCCTTCTCATTCTGGGTGACTCTGTCTCTGAAACAGTAGGCAGGAAAATTCACATGCTTATAATACTTTTCTTTATCTCACTGAAATACTTATGAGTTGTTTGGCCTTTCTGAAACATGTTCAGTCCCTCTATGTGTATCGGATCCAACTCAGTGGCACTTGGCTTGACTGTGTGTATCTTTAATGCTGGTGTCTTTTCTTCTCTGTGGTCTCTTACCTTGCAGAGACCTCTTTAGTACTCTCTGTAAAGAGTTGGGTGTTGCACATGCCAACCTGAATAATAGATGTGCCACACACTCAAGAAAGCTGCTGAGATTTACGGCTGCCTGTCCTTATTGGCATCTGTAATGCACGGTTCCTGAAGGTAAGGGCCTTTCCTTTGAGATTGAAATAGTCATGAAAAGTACCAGAATTAGACTGAAGTAATTCAGAGTAGAAGACACACACCAGACTAGATAGTGTAGGATTTGATTCATTCTCTGGAGTTGAAGTTCATGAATTGTGTAGCTCTGCACAGTGTAGAAGCACTGCTCTGGTAAATTGTATTATATGTTGACAATTACTTATTCTCTTTCTGCACATGACTTCGCAGTGAGCAGAGTCTATGATTCCCCAGTCCGCTGACTTTAGGTTTGGCCACGAGACTTGACTTGACTAATGAAATAACACTATGTCTGTGAGGTAGGCCCTGTCTAAGCAGAAGCTTTAAATATGCTTTGGTCATTTAGCTCTGCTCTTCTGCCTTTTTGGTTCCCACCTTTGACAATGAGAACATGCTAATATATGCCAAGAAATGGCTATTCCTTCAGTCTGGACGAAGAGCCTAGCCCCATCCAGCCCAGCGAAGTCATATTAACCTGTAGCAGTCATGTAATGTAAGAAATTAGCATTTGATGGATATAAACTAATCAAAAACTGGGGTTATTTGTTACTGCACTAAAAGGTGAACTACTATAACCCCACGTGTGTATAATGCTTAAGTGAAGACTGTTCTGAACAGTATCTATTATCTTCCTGGTCTAATGCCCAGGTCACCTGTGAGTGTGTGGTGTGTGAGTGTGTGCACGTGCGCGTGCCCGCGCACAGGAGTGTGTGCTCAGTTTTCCACCTAGAAAATTCCTGGCTTAAACTATATCATTCTGCATAGAAGAGTAGGCTTCATTTTTCCTACCACCAGATGAAGAGACTGAGACTGAGAAAAATAAAAGGATGTGTCTAGATTCACACAGCGTCCCTGGGTGATGCAAACAGTTTGTGCTCAAATAATAACCTAAAGGTTGGTGGCTCAAACCCATCCAGTGGCACTGTGAAAGAAAGACTTTGTGATCTGCTTCTGTAAATACGTAGTACAACCAAGAAAATCCTGTGGAGCAGTTCTGCTTTACATGTGGGTTCACCATGAGTTGAAACCAACAACTTGATAGCAATGAGTTTGGTTTGGCATCAGTGTTTTACAGAGCTCCAAGCTAGTCCTCAGCATTATTGCAAACCCAGTGCTTTCCCCATACCTCACAGCTCCCTTACCACACCTACCCTATTCCATCCTCTGGATGACACGGATCAATCACTCCTGAACTTGGAGCGCATTAGAATCCCCTGGGGAGCCAGTGACCAATCTAGAACCCCATCTCACATTCTGAGACCGTGAGATCCTTCACTACTGAAGGGGACTCCCAGCAATCTGCATTTTTAAGAGATGCCATAAAGTTCTAGGAAAGACCCTGCTCTGCCAATCAGAAATACACATTCACAGCCTTCTCTGTTCTTCCTTAACGGTGACCATAAGGCAAGTCACTTAACCTTTTATCAAAAATTGCAGTAAGACTATTTGCATTCCCTTCTTTTCAGAGCTCTTGTAAGAACCAAACAAAATAATTAAAAGGTGTAAATGTGCACTGCCTGTGGCAAAATGCCGTGGAAAGGGCAACAACAGCAAGAATAGTGGCCTTTAGAGACGCCACTGAGACACAATAGCCAAACCTAGTTTCATCTATGATCACGTCACAAGATGATTCACACTGCTTGCCTCACTTTGGGGGCTTTTCAGCTGGCAGCCTCAGCACCATCGCTATGCTGTCTATAGAATGTAGGTTTGGCCTCCAGCACCACTCCCAGCTGGCCAGGGAATGAAAGCGGGAGGGAGGTGCACCACGTCCAGAGGAATTGTTGGAAGTCAGGAAAAGGCCAACAAAAGGCTTCCCTGAGTAACAGGCCTGAACGTACTGGGTCTGCTTGGGAGGTTACAAAATCATTAACTGGGAAGGCTGAAATGGATTCAGTCCTCTGTTCTCCCATTACTCATTTCAAAATCTTCTTTGAGTTCTGAGAAGACCTCAGTGCAGGAGTGATTGGAGTTTCTCTTCCTGCTTCCCCCAGAACTGGGAGAAAACTCGAGCATCTTATGGTCCAAATGCCCAGTTTTCTAGCAGGAGAAACTGAAGCGTTACTAGAGGGAAGGGAACTACACAAGGATACACAGCTAACCAAACATTCTCGCTCTTAATCCAGTGTGCTTTCCACTCCATTCTTCTAAAGAAGATTCTGCCCTCCAGATCTCACTTCAGAGAAGGTGTAAATGTGTGTGAGAGAGAGACAGAGAGTGCACGCACGTGTGTATGATGTACTTGTGTATATGAGTATGAATAGGAACGTATACTTGTCCTCGTGATTATGAGCAGTTATGAGTGGATATTAGTGACGTGGATGTGGGAAGGTTTAAGTATGTGTGTGTACATGTGAGTGCTGGTGACTGGAGGTGAGGGTGTGTTACGTGTGTGAGAGAGGGTGTGGGCATGTGGATATACCGGGAAAGCATTGATTTATGAAGGTCTAGGAAAAGATTAAGCACAAAAATAGAAATACATTCTAATCAGTCATCAGAGCTCTTTTCACGCAATATAACTTAAGTGACATCTTTTAGTTCATGGTTTTGAATTCTTCTCATCTTCCATTCTCTCCGACTTTAATGCTTAAACAATACAGACTTCTCTGACTTTGTCCTGTACACCTTCTACCCTCTAGTGAATGAACAAAGAGTGGTAACACTTTAACAGAAAAGACAGCCACAAATCCCCTCCATGTGTTCTGCACCCCAAGCCCATTGTAGAAAATGTAAAATTTTGACACATTTTCAAATTATTCTTTCTCATCTTAAAAAGCCTAAAATGTAATGCTGGCAGGTCCCAGAAAGTTAATAACTTAGATATATGATAACTACTATGCAGTTCTGCTTAACACATGCTCTGGCATAGTTAAGCTTTATTTTAAATTTTGGAAAGGCCAAAGGAGTTTGGCTTCTTTAAGAAAAGGGCTGTGAGAAGAAGGCTGTGTAATATTGAACACTGCAGGGTCTGAAGCTGAGTCTTTAGCGTGTCTAAGAGGCTGTTTGTGAGAAAAGACAGGGCACCTGAGTGAGGGTGCAGGGCAGGGGGCAGAAAGCAGAAACTTTCCATGTAGGTAAGCCAGTCCTCTGGTAAACAGGACCTGATTGTAAGGGTCCAGACTGTGAACTGCAGGAGCTTTACATTTTCTTTGTACTGTGACCACAAAAGGAAAGGAAACAAAAAGTCGATTGTCTCTCAAAGGGGCTTGGAGAGAGGCAAAGAAGCAGAGACTCCAAGCAAAAGTCAAAGCAGAAGGTAAGAGGGCCAGAGGTGCTTTGCCAGGCAGGAGCTTGGAATAGTGTTAAATGGATTCCTGGAGGATGAGATGAAAACCTTAGGTCAAGCAGCAATTAACGACAGCTTATGTTTGCAGGCCTCACTGTTCTATTTCTCTCTGGACCCCAACTGAAACCTTGACCTTACTCACCTCCTATGGATTCAAGTTAACTAGTGCATAATGTTATTCTTTAAGATGTTTCCTTTAATAGAAAAACCATGACTCACTGGATCATAAGTACTAGCACTGAGATATCAACTATTATACCTGGAAAGCACCATCCTGGGCCCACTGAACCTTCCCTGTGTGACCTTGACCATTGCTAGTTCAATAGTAATGGCTCCTCACGGAAGGAACGACGTGCTAGAGATAAGATAGGAGGGAGGCCATGTGGATTTCTTTCCCAAACTGTAAATCAGCTGCTTCTCTGCCATTTTAAAAAAAGGCATATTTGAATGTGAATGAATGCGGGTTGTGTTGTTATAGAATTAACTTAGAAATTATGGAGAGAGGAAGAGGTGAACTATTTTTCGTTATAACAAGCATGGGCCACACATCCTTATACTATGACATCGAGCTAAACATTACTGTCTTAGATGAATGGAAGAGACAGTGGACATTTGAAGAAATGACTGCATGACATTCTAGGACTCCTGGCCCTATGGGGATCTCAGCTTTCGTGTCCTAAATACAAAGTACAGGGACATCACTGGGGTCTCCTTCCTGCTGGACTCAGGACATTTACAACCAAACTGGAACTCTTGGGTACACTATTTTTTTTTTTTTTTAATTTCTGTCATTGTATAGATAGCTTAACTTACAAAATACTTCTATTAGTAATTTGAAATATTCTTCATGTCAAGCCAGATCAAAACATGTCCCCTTTGTATCAATATCAGAACAATTGTCCACAAGCTAGAACATCTTGAAGACTTTGTTTAAAGGAATTTTGAAAATACAAGGTGTGCTGGAATTCTCACCCAACCAGGCACTGACAGCTTTAGGATATTTTGGACCAGTGTTTTAGTTTACTTTTAACCAAATTTAGAACAAAAACTGAATGCTAAATTAATTTCTCCTTCTAGTATACTCCCCTGCTATTATACATAATCCACTATTATGGAACTTATCAAGTAGCATTTTAATTAGTTTTCTAGCTTACCTCTCCCTCCTCTTCCAAGAATGAGATCCTGTTTTATTCATCTATACATGCCTAAGCAAAAGGTCCATATATGGAAGTTGCTCAATAAATGTTTGTTTTGTGATGGATGGGTAGATAGAAGGATAGATTAATGGATGGATGATGGATGGAAAGATAAAAGGACGGATGGATGGATGGATGGAGGGAGGGAGGGAGGGAAGGACGGAGTGGGGGAGGGAAGGAGGGATGGTCAGACGGACGGACACACAAACAAATACAACATAATTTGTTTCTCATGAGACAGGACCTTGTTTTAGTCAGCTAGGCTGCTCTAACAGAAATACCACAGAGTGGATGGCTTTAACAAAGAAAGATTTATTCTTACACAGTCTAGTAGGTTGCAAGTCCATATTCAGGGTGTCCGCTCCAGGGAAAGACTTTCCCCTTGACGGCTCTGGAGGAAAGTCCGGTATTGCATCAGTCATTGTCCAGGGAGTGTCCTAACGCAAGAACCTCTGGTCTGAACGACGCGCTCTGCTCCCGGTGCTGCTTGCTTGATGGTAGTGAGGTTCTCAAATTGTCCTTGGTTCTTTTTCCTTTTATTCCTTGCAAGCTAAAAGCATTAAGGGTGGGGCAAGCCATACTCCAGGGAAACTTCCCCCATAGCAGGAATTCACAGCCCCACCCTAATCCTTTAACATACAGGTTAGCACAACCACACAATGGAGGACAGTCCCAAGATACTGGGAACCATATCCCAGCCATGTGGCTGCACACGTTTTTGGGGGGACACAATTCAAACCATGACAGACCTATAATATCCAAGTCTTTAAATCTCTCTCTTTCTGGTTAGACAGTCTATAGCTATAAGGTTAGCTGCCAGCAACCTAGAAGTGATCTTTGTTGAGGTAAGCCATGGTCCCTCTGAGTTGTCCAGGATCCCAACCTCTGCCTGGTTCTCAAACTACTTCAGCCAAGGAGTTGGAAAGCTTTGAACTTGGTCTTATGGTGCTTCCTGTCTACTCACAAGAGCTGTTTTGAGTCAAGGAAACTGTCTGATTGCAACTCTTCAGGTTCAGTGAGCAGATCACATGTTGAGGTTCCTAGGATTGACTGTGTTTTCACTTCCTAGGCTTAGCCACTTCTTCTTTCAATTCATATGCCTTTTTACTTCTCCTGATCGAAACTGGAGACCGTATGTTTTAGTCAGCCAGTGCTGCTCTTAACAGAAATACCACAGAGTAGATGGATTTGACAAAGAAAAGTTTATTCTTACACAGTCCAGTAGGCTACAAGTCCAAATTCAGGAAGTGCACTACAGGGGAAGGCTTTCTCCCTCGATGGCTCTGGAAGAAAGTCCGGCATTGCATCAGTCTTTGTCTAGGGAACATCATGGCTCAGGAACTCCAGATCTGAAGGACACGCTCTTCTCCTGGTGCTATTTTCTTGATGGTGTGGTTTGCTGTCTGCTTTTCCTTCCTTTTATATCTTGTAGGACAAAAGGATTAAGGGTAGAGCAAGCCATACTCCATGGAAACTGCTTTTACAGTGGAGTCGGGGGGAGGGGGGATCCTATGAAGGGATTTACAGTCCCACCCTAATCCTTTAACATACAGCTCAGGAAAATCACAAAATGGTGGACAATCACAAAATACTGGGAATCATGTCCCAGCCACATGGCTACACATTTTTTGGGGGGGGGACACAATTCAGTACATGACATCCCACTCTTTGGTACCCCCAAAAATCACATCTTTCAAACATGTAATACATTCATCCCATATGATAGAAGTCTTAAATCAGTTCCAAGTTGAAAATACGAAAACCTGTCTACCTCTGTGAAACCTAGAATGTAGGCTATCTGCTTCCAAAGGTACAATGGCAGAACAGGCACAAGTTAGATATTCCATTACAAATGGGAGAAACTATGGGGAAAAATATATTAACAGGCAACAAGCAAGTCAGCAGAACTCATTACACCAGCCCTCAAAGCTTTGAAAATGCCCTTACATTTTCTGATACATTCTATACAATGGCCCTGCCCTCCAGACTCTAGGAACTGGCCCCATTCTCTGGATTCTGAGTGGAGACCCCCAGCCCTGTACTACAACTCTGCCTTCAAGGCCCACTTGGACAGAAACTCTGCTCCATGGGCTTCAGGTGCACCCTAAGCCCAACTGAGCAGCAATTCCACCCTTACAAACACAGGAGGCCATGGTTCTACCCTTTCAAACCCCTGGGATCATGGCAATACCTTTTGAGACTGAGGCAGCTCATCTTCTCATGCTGTTTGTCTCTTTAGCTTCTGCTTCCTATGGTCACATGGCCTGGGCCTCAGGCCCACATCTGCCTGCTGGGGCAAGTGTTCCAAAGCTCTGTAGTTCCTCTGATTCAAGTGCCCAAAGGCATCCCACTTTTGCTGGAAAGCATCCTGCATAAAGACACTCAGCTCTGTTGCTGTATAGGTCAGCAAGTCTAGCTCCGCTGTGCCCAGAGGCACCCTGTTCTGTGAGAAAACTCTGCACAGGCACTTAGCTCTCTTGTTCCATGGGTCAGCTCCAGTGCTGCTTCTGGTTCTGTTGCCGCTGTTGCTGCTCCAAAGAGTCCTCTGTTGTTTCTCACCATCTGCTCCTTCTTTGGTCCTTCTGAATCTTCTATCCATTCAGTTTCAAAATGATGCCTACATTTTAGGTGTGCTAGACCAACACCCCACTCTCACGGTACCAAATTCTGTGTTAGTCAGCCAGTGCTGCTCTAACAAAATTGGCACAGAGTGGATGGCTTTAACAAAGGAAAGTTTATTCTTACACAGTCCGGCCAGTTACAAGTCCAAATCCAGAACCACACTCCAGGGTAAGGCTTTCTCCCTTGTCAACTCTGGCAGAAAGTCTGGTATTGCATCAGTCTTTGTCCAGGAAGCTTCTTTGCTGAGGAACCTCAGGTCTGAAGCACTTACTCTTTTCCTGCTGCTGTTTTATTGATGGTGTGATTCTCTGCCTGCTTCTTTTTCCTTTTATCTCTTATAGGACGAAAGAATTAAGGGTGGCGCAAGCCCTACCCCAGGGAAATTCCCCTTACAGTGGAGCAGGGAGGCCATCCTATGAAGTGATTTAAAGTCCCACCCTAATCCTTTAACATATAGCACAGGAAAATCACAAAATATTGGGACTCATGTCCCAGCCACATGGCTACACATATTTTGGGGAGGACACAATTCAATTCATGACACTACTCTTCTAGGAACTACCAAAAACCCATTTACACCAAAGAGTAAATCATTCACAAGGCTTGGTATATTACTTCTCCTCAGAACCTTTGCAGCTTAAAAAAGGACAACTTTTTAAGCCAAAAAGAAAAGAACAGAAATCTTAAATTAAGGTTTTCAGACATAAGCACACTCTATTCTTTTCAGCTGGGGATACAGTCCTTGTTCATGGCTGTTACACTGTTTTCTTCTCCTCAGTACCAGCATCTTCCTACATTCCTCATTTGTAGACTACGTAGGAGCTGAATCTCGTTATTTCAGGATTTACATGGATAATCAGCCAACACTCTTACCTCATAGTCCCTTGACCTCCAAATCTCCAATGACATCCCCTACTCCACATTGTTCCGGTACACTCAGGGCCATGTTGATCTTATTATACTGATTTATTTTATGTATCCTAATCTCCACATCCTTTACAGCTTGGTTGACTTCTCTCCAAATGTTTACTAAACCTCACTGAACCCTGCAGTAGATTGACCACTTTGCTTTCTGCCAATCTAGCAGCTAGTTTTTGTCCTCATTTCTCTCCTTATCAAAATTACGTGTAATGGTCCATTGATTTCATAACACACATTTTTGGAACTCTAAGCTCCTCTCCCATTTGGCAAAATCCAACTCTGAATTGACCCAGCTCTCCTCTTGCTCTGAGGCAAGGCAGTTTTATTGAGAGACAGGACATCAATTTCATCACGTGTTCTTGATATAAAAATAAGTAAATAAATAACACCATTGCCACTGAGTTGATTCCAACTTATAGAGACCCTATAGGACAGAGAAGAACTCCCTCATGGGGTTTCCAAGGAGTTTCCGGTGGATTTGAACCGCTAGCCCTTTGGTTAGCTGCCATAGCTCTTAACCACTAAACCACCAGGGTCTGTACATTCTTCATAACTATACTCAAATGGGCCCTTAGCATTGCCTATCAAGCATGCTGTTTTTCTCTCATCAGTGGCAACACATTCCAGACCTTACCTGCCTTTCTAAAGTCTCTAATGCCCCACCTCCTTCCTCCCACTTGCCTTAGAACCATGCCTCTTATTTCTCTGAGAACACTGAGCCTAATTTGCCTACCTACAGCCTTCTTGTTTCCTGGCCTTTTCTCCCTCCCGCAATCTAAGACCTGTCCCTCCACATGCTGGAGAATGTTATGTCACACAGTTCATTCATTCTAGCCTTGAGAGCTAGCACTGATACTTATTCAAGGCATTGAGATAGACTTTGTGTCAGAAAGGTTATGGTTAAAAACCTATCTCTGTGACTTCCTTATATGATAAGAGGTTATTACATTTGAAAAAGTTATGTTATTTAACATCTCTAAAGCTCAGTAAACATGAATAAAATGGGAACAATAATACTAATAAAGTCAGAATTAAACTAATGATGCAAGATTATTATGTGTTTAGAATATTAAAACTCAGAGGTGGGGCCAAGATGGTGGAGTAGACAGATACTTCCTGTGGTCCCTCTTACAACAAAGACCTGAAAAAAACAAGTGAATCACTTACATATGACAATCTAGGAGCACTCACCATCAAAGGCAAAGTTGAAGAATCAGAGAGAAGGAGAGTGGCAGGGGGAAGAAGAGATGTTTCAGAAGCAGCAAGGAATTAACAGACATAACCCTGAAGGAAATGGCACTCCACAGGTATATACCAGCACCAGTGCAGTGAGGAAAGCAGTGGCATTTGGGATGCCTTTTCCATATCAGGAGAGACCATGTACTGGAGAGTTCACCCACATCTCTGATGTTCCACTGGAACTGTTATTTCAATACAATTATTTATCTACTGGCTAAGAACTCCCTCACAGACAGTGCTGTGTGAGCTGGTGCATTGTTGTGATGCAAAAGTCACGCAGTTGCTGGTGACAAGTTCAGGTCGTTTTTATCTAACTTTTTCAGATAGCCTTTTCAGCAGTTCCAAATAGTAAACTTCCAAATAGTAACTTGTTCAGTTAGTACAAATTCATAATGAACAATCTCTCTGATATCAAAAAAGGTTAGCAACTTTGTTCTGACTCTTGATTTAGACTCACAGAACATTTTTGTGGAAAATTGGCTGACTTCCATTGTTGAATTTGACGCTTTGTCTCAGGGTTGTACTGGTACACCCATGTTTCATCACCAGTGATAACATGGCCCAAAACATCGTCTTGCCCCAATGAAAGGTTTTGGCAAACTTCAAGTCTCCTTTGCTTTGTTCATCAGTGCACTTCTTCAGGACCATTTCTGCACACATCGTTCTTACGCCAAGATTTTCAGTTAAGATTTTCCTGTTTCTCTATCAGTGTTTACTTGCTCTGCTATGCTTCTCACAGTCAACCGACAATTCTGACATGCAATTTGATGGATTTTTCCTATTTTATGTTAGTTCTGCTCATTACTGGATGCGCTGACCTCTCTTCCTCGGTGATGCTTTCCTTCTCCTCGGTAAAACATTGACTCCTTTTGTACACTGTCATTCTCCTCATGGCATTACCCTCATAAACTGGACTAACACGTCCATGATTTCACTTCCACTCTTGCCAAGTGGAAACAGGAAATTTAATGTTTGTTATTTGTTCTAATTCAAGCTCCAATATTCTTGCGATGACACACAAAAACACCCAGCAACAATAATGAACACCACTCAGCAAGACACCACCATATGTCAACATGAATACAGGTGGGAGACACTGATATACACCAAGGCTGTGAAATCTTACTGAGTTGTTTACACAGTGCTGCCAAAGTGAGTGCGTAGGGGCAGGTGTGTGAACTTAATTGTCAGAACTCATACGAGGTCCGTAGACTTTGAATGCCTTTCACCTCTTCGTAGACCTGTGTGGGCACATTTCAGTAGCACAGGACTTCATTAGGACAGCACAACAGGTTATATAGCTGAAGTCTACCATTGACTGTTTCAGCTGTTTGATGGTGAGGCAGGTCAGCTGCATTTGACACCCTTCCACCTAGCAAGTGGGATCCTCACCTACCCACATCAGTGGCTTGAGGACTGAGGACTGGTGACTCCATCCATGCCACTTAGTTGCCCACAACAGGGATCCTTGATAAATGGTGCTTCCCACTCCTTACACCCAAGAGCACAGGGTACCCACAGTCTGGTTACAACCCCCCCACCTATGTACTCTAGGGAACAGGGACATGCTTTCCACACAGACATTCAGAGACAGCTGTGAGCATCCTCCCTTGCTCAGCACATGACCCTATAAAAGCTAGACACCTGTGCCTATTCCTATCATCCCTGCCCATCTTGGATTCTATCGCCTACTTGGTGACCAACTATATGGACACCTGTGCTAAATCCATAGAAGAAAAGAAAATGGACTTCTGGTCTCACACACCTAGTAACAGCTCTAACCACCTGGTAACAGGATCTTAGAGTTTCAAAGGCCTCAGTAATCAAATTAGCTTCTACAGGCAGCCTATTTGGGCATAACAAAACTAGCTAAGACACTGGGACAGAGCAGGAAAACAGAAAACAAATAAATACAATAATTTCTGGATAGTGTAGCAACAACCGTCAATACCAAATCACATAAGGAGGCAGATCATGATGGCTTCAACAAGCTCCCAAAATAAAGATACAATAAATCTTCTAGACACGTGGCTTGGCAAACCTTCTAGACGGAATGAAACTTCCTGGAATCATCAGATGTAGAATACAGACTCTTAAGAATATCACCCAAAATGCAGAACAAGCCAAGACACACACACAGGAATTGAGGAACTGAAGAAGTTTCGAACTGAGCATAACAGCAAATTGAATAGGCTGCAAGTATCTATAGACAGTGAACAGGAATTCAGAGAATTAACAGTAAAATTGCAAAATTAGACAAATCAACGGAAAATCAAAGGAGCAAAATTGATGCAATGAAAGTCAGAATTAGTGAAACTGGAGCTAAAGCACTTGACACTAACACACTGAGAAAACATCAGATAAAAGAATTGTTTTAAATGAAGAAACTATAAGAATTATGTGGGATTATGTGAAGAAGAATGACCTATAAGTGACTGGAATACCAGAGCAGGAGGATATAACAGAAAATACAGAGATTGTTGAGGATTTATTGGCAGAAAACATCTCTGACATCATGAAAGGTGAGAAGATCTCTGTCCAAGATGGTCATCAAACTTCACACAAGGTAGATCTCGAAAGAAAGTTGCCAAGACATATTACAACCGAAATTGGCCAATGCCATAGATAAAGACAGAATTTTAGGGGAAGCTAGGGATACACAAATAATAACAAAGGAAAGTCAGTGAGACTAAGGTCAGACTACTCAGTAGAAACCAGGCAGGCAACAGGAATGACATAAAAAGCTGTGAAGGAAAAAAATAAAAAAATAATCACCATCCAAGAATTATATATCCAGCAAAACTGTCTCTCAAATATGATAGCAAAATTATAACATCTACAGAGAAATAAAAGTTTAAAGAATTTGTAAAATGAAACCAAACTGACAAGAAATACCACAGCGTTTTGGTTAGAGAATTGTAACAACCCAAGACTAGAAAAGTAGGGTAAAAACCTACCTACCGCCACTGAGTTGATTCCAACTCACAGTAACTCTGTAGAACAGAGTAGAACTGCCCCATCAACTTTCCAAGGAGTACCGGGTGGATTTGAACTGCCAACCTTTTAGTTAGCAGACGTAGCACTTAACCAATACCCCAAATCCCTGCTGTCCAGTTGATTCTAACTTACAATGACCCTAGAGGACAGAATAGAACTACACTCATTGAGTTTCCAAGGAGTGATTGGTGAATTTGAACTTCTGATCTCTTGGTTAGCCCCTGAGCTCTTAACTCCAGTGCCTGCCATATAGTGTGCAGTCCTAATGTCAACTTTCTTATCATTGCACTTTAATTCAACCTTAATGATTCTTTATTGCTTTCCTCTGTGTACTGACCTTGAAGTTTTTTTTCCCCATCCCTATCCCTACCCTCCCTGGTAACCATCAAAGATTGTTTCTTTTTATGTGCAAACTTTTTCATGAGTTTTTATGGGAGTGGTCTCATTCAATATTTGTCTTTTTGTGAATGATTTATTTCACACAGAATAATGCCCTCAGCTTTCCCCCATATTATGAGATGCTTCACAGATTCAGTGTTTTTTTTTATTGTTGCATAATACTCCATTGTGTGTTATGTACCACAGTTTCTTTATCCATTCATATGTTGATGGGTATCTAGGTTACTTCCAACTTTTTGCTATTGTGAATAATGTCACAATGAACATGAGTGTGCATATGTCTATCTCTGTGATCTAGGATATACTCTTAGGAGTGGGACTGCTCTATCATATAGTATTCTGTTTCTAGGGTTCTGAGGAAGTGCTGTATTATTTTCCAAAATGGTTGTATGATTTTGTATTCTCATCAGCAGTGCATAAAAGTTCACATCTCCCCATAGCCTTTCTACAACATTTGCTGTTACCTGTCTTTGTGATTCTTACCAGTAATTGTAGGGTGAGATGGTATCTTATTGTGGTTTTGATTTGCATTTCTCCAGTGGTTAGTGATTGTGAACATTTCTTCATGCGTCTGTTGGCCACTTGAATGTCTTTCTAGCTGAAGTGTCTATTCATCTCATTTGCCCATTTTTTAAATTGGATTGTTTGTCTTTTGTTGTAGAAATATTGGATTTTCTTGTAGATTTTAGAAACTGGAATTTAGATCGATTTATAATAGTTATATTTTTCCCCATACTCTGTAGGTTCTCTGTTTACTCTGTTGGTGAAGTCTTCTGATGGGCTTAACTGTTTAATTCACAGAGAATCTTAATTATCTAGGTTATCTTTTCGAGTTTGTGTGTTGTTGGTTATGGTTTGCATTATGTTAATGCTGTGTTTTAGGGATTCTAGAGTTGATCTTTTTTCTTTTTCTTCTATGAACTTTATAGTCTTTGGCTTAATATTTATTATTTATTTTATTATTTATTATTTTATTTATTATCCTCCCTTCCTTTTTCTTTCTTTTTCTCTCTCCCTCCATTCTCTCTTTCTGTTCATCCCTCCCTCCCTCCATCCTTCCTACCTTCCTTCTTTTCTTTTTCATCAGATGCACCTACGTCTCCCTCTGTCCATGAATAGTAATATTTTTTAAGTTTCCTAGCCTTAAATGTTTCATTTTTTTTGTGGATGAACATCCAATTTTGTTAGCACCAACTGTTAAAAAGACCATCTATTCACCATTTGATGGCCTTGAATTCCTTGTTGAAGATCAGGTGGCACAGATGGATGGATTTACATTTGTGTTCTCAATTCTGTTTCATTAGTCAATGCATTTATCATTGTACCAGTACTTGAATGTTTTGACCGCTATAGCTGTATAGTAGGTTCTGAGGTAGTGTAAGTTCTCAAACTCTCTTCTTTGTAAATAGTGCTGTACTTATCTAGGGCTTCTTCCTTTCCATATAAAGTTAATGACCCTAAAACATTCTATTACTCCAAAGTCCTTTTGGAGCTTAACATGCTTTGTTAAGAAGATCAAGGGCTTCCACATGTGCTCCCTCAGTACTCTATCCTTTACCTCAAGAGTCCCCACTATACGTAGCCAGGCAGTCCTTCTTCCTTGATGGCCCAGAGGAGTGCACTCTGTTGCATTACAGAGCCTATCCCTATTCTTCAGCCTCTCCTGGTTTCCATGAGCTCAGGCATTTACCTCCACCATGTGTCTTCCTTCCTTCTCTTTCTCCCGTCCTTTCTTCCCTCCCTCCCCCAACCCTCTATCCTCCCTTCCTTTTTCTTTCTTTCTTTTTCTCTCTCCCTCCATTCTCTCTTTCTGTTCATCCCTCCCTCCCTCCATCCTTCCTACCTTCCTTCTTTTCTTTTTCATCAGATGCACCTACGTCTCCCTCTGTCCATGAATAGTAATATTTTTTAAGTTTCCTAGCCTTAAATTAAAAAAAAAAAAAAAAGCTTTCTCTAAAAATCTTTCTTTTCACTGAGGAGCTTCTTGAATGGGGTCTTTACTTGTCTCATTCCTTTTTCACACACTGTCATCTATACTCTGCCCTCTCAAAACCTTGCCAGCCCTACGTAGTTGATTGCCTTCAACCTCTGGGGCCTCCTACTCTCAGGCCTTTTGGCTGACAACCCCATCCTTTGAGTTGTCTCTTCCCTAGGAGACTCTGGTTCTTGTCCTCCATATGTAACTCTTCAACATCTAATTCAGTCTTCATCAGTCTCCTCTCATTTCATTGAGCTGTATTGGGTATGAATTTCAACCCATAGACTCAACTGTTTAAGAAACAGTTCATTTATTTTTTTCTATCAATTACCAAAATTTCAGTTCCAAGCTCCCATATTGCTAGGTTGGTGAGAATTTCAACACTGTTCACACTCCTAGTCCTCTCCTTCCCCTAAGGGTTGTGCCATGGTCCTAAGTTAGGGCACAGGGATAAGGCATAGGGAAGCTGTCTCTGGTGTTTAAATATTGTTCTCCTCTGTATTACCACTGAGAATTCCATTGCTTCAGGCCCTATCTTCTTGGGTAACATTGCACCTCCCTCACCGAGCTTGCACAGGGGAATCCTGTGCAAGGAACTCTCACTTCAATGACTGAAGAATCATTCCTTGTCTTTATTGCCACCATCTTCCTTGGATAGCCTTGACCTCATAAGTTTACAAAGCATCACTGCCTGAGGCATGTAAAAGCAAAGTTTGAAATCATCCTGGATCAAGAAAGAAACAACAGGCACAGGTGAAAGAATGAATCAGTATCTCATCAAAGTATCCTGCCATCCTGAACTCATGAGAATATCTTCCAGGAGTAGGGGTGGGAGTGAGATGATTGGGAGTGTGTTGGTTAAGAATTCAGCTTTAGTTTTACTGTTTTCTTTCTTTTTTTTATGTAGCAAATATGACCAAATACATTCATGGTGATGGGAACATAAGATTATCTTATATTTTTATTTGTTTTCTATTACATTATTAATTTTTCAACATGAATAACAAACTTGAAGACCTCCAGTAAAAGTTTATCTTCCAAATAGACATTTTCCAATTTATGTCACTAGACAATCTTCCCTGATGGCTCACCCATTCCCATTGTTTTCCCTTTAACTACAAAGCAGGTGATTCTGAAATTCATCTCACTGCCTTTAAACTAAACCCACACATCAGAATGTCACATCCAAGTGATCCTGGGGCATCTACATTTGCATATCTGACAGGCAGCTCAAGCTCAACCTGCCACCCTTGACACAGAGCCCCTACACCCCCCTCATCCAATACATCATCAAGTTCAGCCAACTTGAACTCTAAAACTTCTCCAATCAAGTACTATTGCTTCTGCTATCCCCAATACAAACCACCTCCACTTCTCATCTGGAAAATTGCAATCATTTCTGAAGATTCACCTAATTTCTCTCTAATTGGCAGTCTACACAGCAGCCTAATGAGTTTTTAACCTTGCTGTTAGGTTAGGGGACTCTCTGTCTAAAACTTTCCAATGGCTTCCCTTTGGAATAGCTCCCAAATTCCAAAACCTGCCGAATAAGTCTTCATGTGGTCTGAATTCTTTGACTGCTTTGCTTGTTCTTCCTTCATTCCCCATACTTCAGCTTCTTTAAGGTCTTCCAAATATTAACCTATTTTCCACCTCCAGGGTTTCCCACACACAATTGTTGCTGCCTAAACATTTTCCCCCAACTCTTCCCATCTTGTCACACTACCCTTCCAAAATCTCTTCTCCACAGAGAACTGTTTATATGAGCATGACAAGCCCTGAATTAACACTATTTAGTACTTTCGATTTCTTTTAGGATGAGGTTCAAAAGGTAGGCATGGCCAATGAGATCCTCAGGAATCTAGCCAATTCTAGACCTCTCTTTGCTCCCTATGCTTCAGCCACTCTGGCCTTCTTTCTGTGCCTCAAACTGCCAAACTCTTTCCTGCATCCTGTTCCTCTGTGTGGAATACCCTTTCTCCTCACTGTTCACCTGGGTAACCCCCATTCATCGGGTTTCAGCCAAAATGCCATGTCCCCAGATAATACTCTCCTAACCCTCCCCATAAATCTGGGACCCTTCGTTTTCTCAGAACTCTTATTACAACTTGAAATGATATATTTTGTTTTTGTGATTTGTTGTTGTTGTTGTTTGTGTTTCATTTTGTTAAGCTTGATTATAAAATGTCTTGGAGTCATTGTTTTGAGATCTTTATTGAATGGCATTGGATATGCATCTTGGATATCTATACTCTCTTTCTTCTTGATTTCTTGAAAGTTTTCTGTCATCAGCTTAGTAACTCTCTGTGTTCTCAGGTGACTCACCATGGTCAGGGACTTCTTAATAGAGTCCCACATGCTGCTTAATGTGTCTTCATGTTTCTTGTTTGTTTTTCTGATTTCTCCTCATAGATGCTGGAGTCAGTAGCTCTGTCCTCCAAGTCAGAAAGTCTCTCTTTCGTTTGTTCCGTTCTGTTTTCTTGGCTTTGAATTGAAGTTTCTATGTCTTTGATTTGGTTCTTGATCTGTTGGATTTCAGAGTACTGGTGTTCCATCATATCGAAGAACTTGCTTAATTTTTCATTTTGCTCTGCTGAATTTTGTGTAAGTTCTAGAAGGGCTCTGAATATAACCCTTTTGTATTCACCTTCTGATAATTTCTGAAAAGTTTCTTTATCTGGCAAGCTCCTTGGTTATTTCATTTGGGGGCCTTCTGAAGCCATGGGTGATTTCTTGTTTACCATTTTCTCAAGGGTCTGTTGCTTTTTGGACTTCACATCAGTTGATAAAGGCTGGGAGAGATACTGTGAGGATGGACCACCGATGTTTCTCTAGGTCTCCTTAAAATGAAAAATAAAAAGGTATCTGACCACTTCCCAAGTCAGTCAGGTTTTCAGGTGTAGAGGTTCCTCTTCCCAACTGGCAAAGTAAATACCTCTATATCCAACACCAGGTGATACAAACTAGTTCAAAATACAGCAATCCTACTGCCCTGTGGGCCTCTGATGACACGCCCCAGCTGTAGTCAACACTGTGTAAACTACTGCTTTTCTGGCAAAAAAGCGCTCTCCTGTAGGAAGGTGCTGGCTCCCAGGCTAAAAATTAGGCCCAGATGAGGCCACTGTATCTAAGGTGGTACCCTTCACAAGGCCACCGCCACTTCTGTACACACTCCCCTGTAGCAGAGGCGAAAAGAGGGTCCAAAGGTGCTGAAAAACAGTGAGTCCTCATCCCCTGCTACCAGGCCCCAGCCTTGGGCAACACTGTGTAAATTACTGCTTTTCTGTTGGAAAAGTGCTCCCCTGTGGGCAGGTGCTGGCTCCCAAGCTAAGAATTAGGTCCAGCTAAAATCTCTGTATTCAAGATGATGTCCCACACCAGGGCATTGCCATTTCCATACAAACCACATTGTGGCAGATGCAGAAAGACAGGCCAAAAGTGGCGAGATTCACAGAGTACTAAGCTTAGCTCTCAAAATATGGCAATTTTGCCTGCTTATCCCACCAGCAGTGCGTCTGAGACTAGCCACTAGGGAAGACCCAGCTCCACCCACCAGCCAAGACAGAGGGAAAAAAAGTCAAAATGGTGAGTTAACTTCAGTCCCTGAGAGCCAGGACTAGCCAGGAGAGGGAGTCAGCAAAAGATAGGAGGTTTCTCGTTCAGAGGTCCAAATTAACAGCCCTGTGCCGTGTCCTGGGGCCCACTGGGTGACCAGAAAGCTCCGTTTGATTATCAATTCAGGTCTTGGTTTCCAGAGGGATTTAGTGAGATGTGTGCTTAGTCCACCATCTTGACTCTGCCCCCTTTTTTGTTGCTGTTAATGGCATCTTCTCCATTCCATGAGGGTAGAGGCTATATCAATGCCAAACCTATGTAACACATGACATATGAACAAATAAAGGAAAAAACAAATGAATGTATGGGCCTGCTATCATTTTACTCTCTCCTTTCCCCAACCACACTCACACCTTCACTTGTCTTTCCTACTTCAGTGATACCTGAAACCATATCATGCCTAGGTGCAAAGTCCTAATATAGCCTTTGATTTCTTGATCCCTTTCTTTTGATCCAAATATGTATTCTAAATATACCAAGTCTATTTCTTAATGGGTCTGACACATACACTCCCTTTTTTACTTCTGTACTTATTTGTGTAATTAAAATTGATTGGTAACCACTCCCCTCCTAGCTCCAGTCTGTCTCCCCAGAATCAGGAGAACTATCTTTCTGAGGTTTAGATAAACGCTTTCTCAAAATAGTCTACCTTTCACACAAGTAACATTTGAATGGAGCATAATGCAGCAATTAGAAGCAACAAATTAGCTTTAAACATAGCAACAGTTGTGGATCTCACAAATATGGTGTTTAGTGAGAACAGTAAGAAACAGAATGAGATTATATAATATGACCATTTTCATAAGTGAAAAATGCATGCCACAAAACAGTAAACATTTTATAAAAACATATACACAAAAAAGATATGCACAGATCAAATGCAGTGACGTAGTAACCAGTGGGAGTGTGGGAATGGGAAAAGCAGGACGAGGGATAACAAATAAATGAAATATGAGATGGGCTTGGCATTCACCCATGATTATAATGGGCAATGACTTGAGGAGGAGGATAAATTTTACCTAGTGAATAAAGATCCATAAGAGACAAAAAAAAACAAAAAACAATAACAACAAAACAACTTGTATCTCAGACAAGTAAGGTTCAATTCATTTTAGAATCATTCTTCATAGCACTTAGGATATTTCTTTGCATATAATTGAGGGCTCAGTAGATGTGCAAGATGTGCATTTCTTTTAATCAGGCAAGCACCATAACATGCCTCAGTGCTAAGAAAATAAACCATCCATACTCTCATCTTAGCCAACTGGAGACAGGAACACCCAGGTTCTGATTTCTTTACTTGATGGCTTCTTGCTAATCCTCATTTCACTCAACCATACTAATTCCCTAAATAAGCTGAGCACTCACAGTACTACTTAAAAGAAAAAACATCTGATTTTTCAAAATGTAAGCTTTTACCATAAATTTCAACTACATTAAAAGCAAAATCCTAATTTTATCAAGTTTAGTCACCAATAATGAACAGTTCCATCTTTTCAAAGGAACTAGAAAGTTTATTTTTATGTATTTTAGTACCAAATGTCTGAACTACCTGCCAGAAATTATGAAATCTGAAATAAAAATTCAATCTTAGAAGCCATGAGGTCACATGGAGAGTAGCTTTGCTCACTGAATCCAGGTTTCAAGGAGAAGTAATAAATATTATAGATAAAATTGTAAGTATTATAGACTGACTGGCTTAGGCATCCTACATTTGTCTCCTTCTAGTCAGCACAGAAATGAAAAGAATACAGAGTTAATTATGGAATCTTTATTCTATGAGAGTCTGTGAGACACTGAGAACACTCACTTGCCTTGGGGTGAGAATGCAATGTTTTTGTAAACTTTATTTAAAATCTAAAGACAAAATCTATGTTTGTAGGGAAGCTGAGCCTCCACAGTCCTTGAATCTGGCTAATGAAAGTGTTAATGCTTCCAGTAGACATTGTAAAATAAATAGTCATAAAAGTTTGCACAGCATACCATTATACAGTCTTGTAAAATCCACAAGGCAGTTACTGAGTTATGAGCTCCCTGTCTACTTACCTGCAAGCCATGGTTAGCACAATCAGAGGTGATAGAGTAATCTGGCAAAGGGGAGGACACATGTTAAAGCAGCCCCTGTCCCTGACCTGAAGAAGACCAGCGCTCCCCTCCAACCCTCAGCTTCCTCATCTGTGAAATGGCCATCTGATCTCCAGTCCAAACCCTTCTGTTGGTCCTCTTTTCTCTGTGCTTCATGCAACAGGAGAATATTATCATGGAAACTGCAAGCTTGAGCTTGATTTCCACTTCATTTCTCTGTTTCTCAGGACCCAGTGACCTCACGTTCATCCTTTAACCTCAATGTCATAGTCAACACTGACTCTGTGCTCACTGTAGGCTGGGTGAGATGCTAAACTATTTCATCCACACAGCACGCCTATGAACTATGCAGTATTCCCTTAGGCTGGGTTCTCTAGAGAAGCTAAACCAGTAAACGGTAAGTGCGCATGCACACACACACACACACACACACACACACACACACACACACACACACACACACACACACAAATGTATATGAGATTTATATAAGGTAAACAACTCAGGCATTTGTAGAGGCTGAAACATTCCAAGTCTTGGATTGGAATACAAGCCTCACGCAGCTGTGGAAGCTGGCAAGTCTAAGGCAAGCAGGTCAGAGAGTTGAGTTCCCACTTACAGGCTGTGAAGGTCAGTGAATACCAAGATGGAGCCAAGACTGAGAGGTTTCTTCTGATTCATGTAGCTGCAGGGGCTGGCAAACCCAAGATGGGCAGGTTAGGGAACAGGACTCTTACTTGCAGTCTATGAAGATCACTGAATCCCAACAGTTGCTAGCTGAAGTCCCAAGAACTAGATGTCAAAAGAGAAGAGCATGGCATCTGCTGGATCCACAAGCCAAAACCCTGGCAAGGTGAGCAGATAGGAAGTAGGTAGCAGAAGGCAGAGAGATGATGGCTGAAGGGGTGCTAAGCTATTACAGGCCCTGCCCCAGCCAGTGCCACAGCACATTCCATCACGGTGAAGGCCATCATGTTATACAACTGCCAAAATGCTGAGAATCGTGGCCCAGCCAAGTTGCACAGAATCTTAGCCATCACTGTCCACTGCCTGTCGACCCAGCATCTGTACACATCTTCCCTTTCTGTATAAAATCCCTGAATAAAACCATTACGAAGTCATACTTGTGTCTAACTAACTAACACATGTACGAATGAGAATGTACTAGCCCCATTTAGTCATATCAGAATTGGGTTGCTGTAGTTTGCCATTGACTTGAATCAGGATATGGTAGCACTGAGAAGTACGTTAAAGGATCTTCTGCATTCCAAATATACTCTTCTTTGCCTCCTTTATGTAACATCAATCCAATTTCCTCTTGGTAGCTATGATCAATCACACAAGCCATATTGTAACTCTCTTCTTTGCCTGTTGATCCAGAGGCATAAGGAGCCCAAAGTGGTCTGGTGGCATTTTAGCTTCCAGTTCAATGGAATCAGTGATGTGTCTCCAGGTGGGAGCATTCCTTCCTTTTGAACTAAGATCACTAGACATGCAGAGCATAGGATTATGGGGACAGGAAGCAGAAATCTTGCAAGTGGATCACTAGGGGTAATAGTAAGTGGTACTACTCCCATTTCCACCTTGATTCCTGGACCCATGAATCCTGCATACAGGAGAAATAACACTATATACTGGATGCTGGAATAGAGCATATACAGCCTCCTGGAGAACATTTATCCAACTCTATAAGGTATTGCCACCTAGCTGGCAGTGTAATTGTGTCTTTAGGAGGCCATTCCATCATTCTATCAAGCCAACTGCTTCAGGATGATGGGAAACATGGTAAGACCAGTGAATTCCATGAACATGGTCCCACTGCCATGCTTCATTCACTTGTGATACTCCTATTATGGTAGCACCAGATGTCTAAGACAGAATTTGGTAACAAGAGAGTGGGATGTTACTCTAACAGATACCTAAGATGTGGAAGTGGTTTTGAAACTGTGAACAGATGGAAGACTCAGAAGGAACTGAAGAGAAGTGTTAACACTGAAGAAAGTACAGGTGGTAAGAAAGAAGAAGCAGAGGTCCAGTAGGAGCAGTGAATGGGCAGCAGCAGAACCAGTCTGAGACAGTGCTGAAACCAATCCACAGAGCATGAGAGCTGAGTACCTGTGCTCAAGATGCTTCCTGGTGGAGTAGGGGTGCCTCCAAGCACTGAAATTGGTAGAGTTACAGAGCTTTGAAACACTTTCCCCAGGAGGGCATATGTAAGCATGAAGCTTGGGCCATGAGTCCACAGGAAGCAGAAGCTAAGAGACAAGAAGCCCAAGGAGCTGAGCTGCCCCCATCTCAAAAGACGTGGCCATGGCTTCAGGGATTTCAAAGGGTGGAGCCATGGTCCCTGGTGTTTCTAAGAGGGGAATTGCCACTCAGATGGACTAAGAAAATGTTGTGCTTAAAACTGAGGAAGCAGAGTTGCTGTACCAGTAGGTCTGGAAAGTGGTGCTGAAGCAGACGGACAAAGGGTCTCTATTCAGAATCTGATGACTGTAGCCAATACATAGAGTCTGGAGGGCAAGGCCATTGAGCAAAATGTCTCAGGGAATGGAATATTATTTTCAAAGCCTTGAGGGCTAATGTAATGTGTTTTGCTAATTTGCCTGGTGCCTGTTATATATTTCCCTAAAATTTCTCCCATTTGTAATGGAAATGACTACCTTGTGCCTGCCTGTTCTGCCGTTGTATTTTAGAAGCAGATAACTTGTGTTCTACATTTCACACTTGAAGATGAATTTCTGGATTTTGGACTTGGACTTTAAGACTTTAGCTGTAATGGGGTGAATATGTTTTATGTGTTGCAAGGATATGATTTTTGTGGAACAAAGGGTAGAATGTCATGGATTGAATTGTATACCCCCCCAAAATCCATGCAGCAGTTTTGCTAGGCCATGGATCTCGGTATTCTGTTATATTCTTCCATGCTGTACTCTGCCTCTGTGATGTTAATAAGGGAGGATGGGTGGCAATTGTGTTGGTGGAGCAGGACTCAGTGTTGAAGACTGTATTGTGCCTTGAGGCAATCTCTTGAGATATAAAGAAGAGTAGCTAACAGAGAGATCTGGGGACCTCATGCCACCAAGAAAGCAGTTCCAGGAACAGGGCTTAGGGTCTCAGTGCATCAGAAGCTCCCTGTCGAGGGGAAAATGACCAGGGCCTTCCTCCAGAGCCCAAAGAGAAAGCCTTCCCCTGGAATTGACATCCTGAATTTGGACTTCAGCCTACTGGACTGTGACAAAATATAATTTCTCTTTCTAAAGTCATCCTCCTGTATTTCTTTTAAAGCAGCACTAGATGACTAAGTATATTTACTCCAATTTTTACAGATGAGGAAACTGATTCCTGATCCTGAATGTGTTTAAACACTGCAACATACTGTCTCATAACAGAGAGAATGCCACCTACCACACACAGTGTTGAATCAGATACTTTAGTATAGAGCTGAACACGTGGTTCATCCTCATAAAGTTATTAGATCCCTGCCTACATCTCTGCTATCATGGTCATCACTGTTCCACCAAAGTAAAACATAAATATTCCATATTATTTCAGGTATGGAGCACTGGTGTGCTTGGAAAATGAGACACAAAGGCATCAGGTGGTGACTGAAGAGTTGTGGAGTGGGTGTTGAACGCCATATTCAGCTGCCTTATCTCCCAGCATTCCTTGTATGTCTCTGTTCCCTCTCATTCTGCCTGCCATTCCTGAAACCCCTTGAAAGATGATAGTCCCTGGATTACCGCCCCATTCAGGCATTTACCTCACAAGGCTAGACCTCAACACAGCAACAGAAAAAAAAAAGATCTTATGTTGGTTCAGTAGTATGAGGCTTATAAAAGGCTTTTAGACAGATAGAATATTGCCTCAAAAATTATTAAAAATTATTAGAGGGAATGATATTAGGATATTAGAATGATATTAGGAAAAACAGCGCAATTATTTTATAGAATGGCTGATTCTAATGTTGCCTTGTTGAGTAAAATGAGGAAATTCCAAAGAATGCAGGAATGTAGGAATGCCAGAGAAGTGACTGTGTGTCCACCTCAGTGCATTCCATCAAGGGGTCATGATGCTGGCTTGTCCCATTGCTCATAAAATTAGGTTTGACCACTCAGTTAAGGTGGCATCTGTCAGGTTTCTTCACTGTAAAGTTACCCTTTTCCTCTGTATAATTGAATGGATGTATTATGAGATTACATAAGTATCTTCTCCCTCATTATCGTTTCAGCCATTAATTTAGCATCTATCAATGATTTTTATCTAAAACAACTATTGCTGTAATACAGTGGGAGGAAACAAAGAAAGGAGGGAGGGAGGGAACCAAAGCAAATGAGGTACAACATTAACATTTTGGGAAGGTGGGTAAAGGATTTAAGGAAATTTTTTTTGTACTATTTTTGCAACATTTTCATAAGCTAAGTTTCGAATTGAAAAAGTTGTGGTTTTATTTTTCTTTGCTTTGTTTGTAAGGATATTGGGTGGGAGGGCTAAAAGGCCAGACTAAGAACTACATAGCTACGTGTAGTGTTGAAAATGTGCTTAAAATTTCATTACCAAACAGACCAATCAGGTCTCACTGCATACCAAACTCTTCCGCAAGTCATCCTTTTCCATCCCACTTCCTGTATCGAATACTGGACAAGCTCACTAGCTTTGCTGCCACCAGGGTGCAAGGATGGAGATGATGTGAATAGTGAAGCCCCCGCCATGGGCCCGCTTGAGCTGTAGGGAGGTTGCAGAAGTGACAGCTTGCCATTTCAGTGTCTTCCTCTTAGGTTCATCAGATGGGGAAGTCATTAGCCTAAGTAGGAGGTTTTAGTTTGCTAAACTAAAAGAGTGGAAGAAGTTCCACTATGTTCCAAAAAGTATTTACACCACCCAGCCTCACCTGGACACTTTCTTGTATGTCAATCAACTCTTTTGTTTTTCTCCTAGTAAATGACTGTTGCATTGAGCTCAGTAGTTATTTCTAATTTTTTCAACTATCTAGAAACCATCCTCTGTCCTGTTACTGACCTCTCACTGTCAGTCATGTCCTCTCTTCCTTCTTTACAGAATCAAATTGAATGCCATTCTCTGTTTGAGAGACTGCTTCTTGGATAATATGACCTGTGACAGCCCTGTCCTAACCTCTCCAATCAAAATCCCAGGGGACTTGGCTCTACCAATCCAACATATCATCTCCTACCATCTCAAAATACTCTCCCCCTCCAGATTGGATATTATCTTTAATTAAAGGTGAGGGTTACAGTGTCTGTTCATTCCCCAGCCTTGGCCTTATTGATGGGATTTGATTTGTCCTATAAGACCAGTCTCAGAGGGTGCATGCCTCCTTCAGGACACGAACTCTTAACTGTTCCCAAGAAAAGAATCTAAAGTTGAACCGTTCCTGCATATCTGGTATGATTCTCACTTGATCATAACGAATTATGTTTTTCGTATGTTGTTGAATTCTATTGGCTAGATTTTTGTTGAGTTTTTTTGCATCTAATTTCATAAGGATACTGGTCTATAATTTTATTTTTCTTGTGGTGTCTCTACCTGGTTTGGGTATCAGGGATATGCTGGCTTCCTAGAATGAGCTTGGAAGTATTCCATCCTTTTCTATGCTCTGAAACAACTTTAATAACAGAGGTGCAAATCCTTCTCTGAAGGTTTGGTAGAATTCAGCAGCAAAGCCATCAAGGGCAGGGCTTTTATGAGGGGGTAACTTTTCAATAACTTTTTCAATCTTTTCTTTTGTTACAGGCATATTTAGTTGTTCTACCTCTGTGTTAGTTTAAGTAGGCAGTGTGTTTAGGTTTTCAAATTTGTTAGAGAGCAATTGTTCATAGTACTCTTCATAGTTACGATCTATTAAATTTCAGTTGGGTCTGTAGAGATATGCCCATTTCTTGTTATTTGTTTGCTGTCCTGGTTTTCATTTGATAGTTTGGCCAATGTTTTATCAATTTTGTTGATGTTTTCCAAGAACCAGATTTTGGTCTTGTTAACTCTTTAAATTGTTTTTTCTGTTTTCTATTTCATTTAATTCTACTGCAATTTTTATTATTTGCTTTCTTCTGGTGACCGACAGCTTCTTTTGCTGTTGTCTTTCTACTTGTTCAAATTGTAGGATTAGTGGTTTGATTAAGGCCTTTTCCTCTTTTTGGATGTGTACAATCATTGAAAGAAATTGACTTGTAAGTGATATTTTTGATATGTCTCAAAGGTTCTGGTAGAATGGGTTTCAATTTCATTTGTGTGAATTTCTTTATTCTGTCCTTAATTCCTACTATCTAGTAGTTTACAACCAAGGTTTTGTTCAGTTTTTATGCATTTGATTTTTTTCACTTGCTTTTTTTTGTTATTGACTTCTACTTTTATGCCTTTATGGTCTGCAATTATTTTATTTGACTTTTCCTCAAACAGGTTCATGTCAAGTGGTTTATCTTTAATTTCACTAATTTTGAGTTCTGCTGCCTCAATTCTGCTCCTATGGCTTTCTATTGTGTTGTCTGATTCTCAAATTTTATAGGTAATCTTCTGAATTTCTGATTACTGCCTCTCTATGGATTCTTACAGCCTGTAAAAAAGACTAGAAAAGAGCATAATGACAGATTTAAGTTCCCCTATTGCTGTATTATGTGCTTCTTGGCTTGTTCTGCATTTTGCTTGTCTCTTTATCTCTAGATGAACTCTGTACATTAATCTTTTGTATTTTGCCTAGTGATTCCAGGAAGTTTGCCTCACCTGGAAGATTTCTTGATTCTGTGTTTTCTGAAGAAACCATGGTCTGACTGTTTTTATGTGATTTGATATTGAATGTTGTCTCCAAGTCATCAATAAGTTATCGTATTAGTTTATTTTATGCTTGTTTACTGTGCCTTAGCTTTTTGTTTGGCTTTGTTCTAATATGTCCAGATAGGCTGATCATGTGAGCTAATTTGGTTACTGAGGCTTTTGAAGCTCCAACATCCTGTCACCAGGCAGTTAGAGCTATTACTAAGTTTGTGGGTTCAGTGGTTCACTGAGTTTTTTTGTATGGGTTCAGCTCAGGTGTTCAGTTAATTGGTCACCAAGTGTGTGGTGCAGGCTCTCACCTATAGTCTTAGATGAGCAGGATTTATTGGGGTAGGCCTGGCTACCATAGGGAGTCCCATCCTAATCAAGGCAAGGGGCTAATAGCTGCCTCTGAATGTCTGTGAGGAAAGTATGTCCCTGTTCCCTATAATGCATAGGTCGGTGGATTTTGGAGATGGATTATGGGTACTTGATGCTGTTGACCTGTAAGACTGGGAGGCACTGCTGATTCGTGGACCCCTGTCATAGGTAGCTAGGTGGTATGGGTGGAGCCACCAGTCCTCACACACTTGATGTGCATAGCTGAGGACCCTGTTTAATAAGCAGTATCATGTCAGATGCCACAAATCTGCCTTTTAGTAGTGTAGTTAATACACTGAAATTAGAGTTCAGTTATGTACGCTATTATATTGTGCAAATGAGGACTGCTGCTGTTGTGGGGAGCCCATATAGGTCTATGCACAGTTAAAGGCATTCAGTGCCCATGGGCTACTTATGCTTGTGCCCAGGCAAAGGAACTGTTTTTGCCCTGAGTTCCCAGTTTTAGAGGAGCTTGCAGGTTATTTTTTTCTGGTTGTTAATTTATTCCTTCTCCATGGCTTTTAAGAATGGCTCAGAGTTTATAAAGGGTGCTACTTGCAGTCCAGGGGATACATCAATCTCTTAAGCTGGCTCAGACTCAGGACAGAGCAGGAAGAGGGAAGGTAGACTAGAGATATGTTTATCTCAAAGTAGTTTTTTTTTTTTTTTTTTAATCCACTTGATAGGTTAGATGCAAGTTTCTTATCTTTCACTGACTGAGGGCCACTTTTCACTGATTTTAGAGGCTTGTACGGACTTTCTCTGACTTGGTCTCTCCTGAAGTGAGAAATGTGTCCTGAATGCTGCTGTTGAAGCCAGAGGATCTGACCTGTAGGGGTGCCAATTCCTGAACAGTCAGGTCTGGCAACTCCTTGCTGCTCCTGATCTTCTCTCTCTTCCCTTTTCACTAGTCTGATTCTTTGACTTTGCCTTTGATGTTCAGGCTCCTAGAATGTCATATATAATTGCCAGCCACTATTTTTCCATATCAAACTCCCTCTATTGAGCTCTCTGGTATAGGTTCTGTTTTCCTGACCAGTACAGATGGTTATTTCAATGTTTGCCTTATCTTCTCTCCTAAGACTGTACTGATTTCTATATGCAGGGACTGAGTCAAGGTACCACAGTTGGCAAAGCAAAATGTAGCTGTTCTTGTTGTTGGCAACAAGCTAATTGAAAAAACTGGCATTTGAATAGGATCTGATGTTATTCTTTAAAATAATAAATTAGTGGTTAATGTTGCTTCATGTTCTCGTTCTCCAGTACCATTTCAAAAAGAGTCAGGAATTATTTGCTGTTTTAGACAAAAATCAGACTTTACCAGGTTAGCTAACCTCCACGATGGGAGAAATCTACTCTCCGTAGCAAGGTCTCCCAATGTGAAGACTTAAAAACTTTCAGTGTTGCAACAGAATGTGCTTTAGCCAGCTGATGGCCTAAAGAATTATCTCTAGATCTTGCTTGTGGTTTTGAAGACAAATATTAATAATAAAGCTGTTTGTAAATATTTGGAACAGATGCTAAGTCTTTTAATTATTTTTTGCATTAAAAACTGACAACAATCAAGAGTGTCTGCTGATGAGCTACAAATATTGTGAATATGTGGGTATGTATTCTTTGTAATAGAAATTGCTGCTTCGTGATTACTGGGGAAATTGCTCTGCAGTTTAAAAGCTTATTTGCAGCTAGACCTATGGGACTATGGATAGTAATGCTATTGTATCAACCACCTTATTTAAAGTTTGCAATAGGAAACACAATTCAATCTAGTATGTTTCTAAAAGCTAGTGAGAAATAAATTGGGCAGCAGAGTCAGGAAATGCAAATCTAATGCTAAACTCTGTCTCAAACACATCTGCCTGGGTTTTATTTCCTTTTATTCTTTCTCAAGGCTAATGGTGCTGACTCAGTAGTGCATTAAAGACAAATGTGTGGGTTTGGCCCTGACCAACCATTAATCAATGGGCAGCCACTGCAACACCCGTGGATTAGCAATCTGCTATGAGGTACCAGGTGCATGCGAGAGAAATTAAACCAGGCTTCCAGAGGTAGACAGGGCACAGGCCACTTCCTATACACGAGGAAACCAATATATTGAAAAAATTCAAATGCCAGCACAGAGATACAAATACCTGGTATGCTTTAAAAGTATATATTTAACAAGTTGATGCTTTTGACTGTGGAACACAATGAAAAAGATTGTAAAATTAACCTCACCTGGAGACAGTATGAAAAGTCTACATTTGCATCCTTTTGTGAATGTACAGTCTGAAAAACAAGGCCTCTTACCCCTTCTTCCAACCCCCTAGGCACGGAGGAGACAGCCCAGGTTCAAGGATCCAGCCACCTCCAACCTGGTTCAAAGCATAGAGATGATTCCCCTAGAGAGCTTCAGGCACTCCTTACAGTTCATAGAAGAGCCTTCACTGTAGTGGAAACTCACAGAGGGTAAGACGTTAGGGAGGGAGCTGGCTTTGGACCTCTTCGTTTTGATTTTTTACTTTAGATTGGGGGTATGGTGCTTTCCAGCCCGAAGACAGGTGGTTTTGTTCTCCCTCAGATGCTGCGTGTGTCCTTGGACAAGGGCAGCCTCCTGTCACCAGATCGGAACCCCTCCTGGAGCCCTCATAGGAAGCCGGCTCAGTTCTCAGGGCAGAAGGGAATGCTGGGAGATGATGCCTCCCTGCTGGGAAGTCTCTCAAGACAGCACCTGCCCTCTTTTTCTCCCTCCTCCTCTTTTTAATCTTGCTTATAGGAGCCGCATGATGTGTACCTCCAGCCTGACCTGGGGAAGTGTTCAAAACGTAGTTGTACACTCACATGTGCACATGCACGTGTACACACACTTGCACGCACGCACACACACGCACTCAACAACATGAGGACCTCCAGGAGTCTCCCCAGCCTTAAGGGGCGTCGTAGTCCTAACCCTGCCCGCCCCTAACACCGAAAGCGGGAGGTGGAGTACCTCAAGCATGGAGTCAAAGGAACCTCAAGCAACAGTAACCTAGCAACAGTGTTTCAGGATTTGAATGTAATTACACCCCGAGCGTGATAAATACTCAGAAGGGCTCCTTATGTGCAGATCATACTAAACAAGTCTTTGAAATTACTCTCGTCAAGTATTGATAGAATAAAAGTTTTTTTTCAAAAATAAAAAAAAAAAAAAAAAAAAAAAGAAGTGAAATTCACAGACAATAGTTTCCCCCAAATGCCCCGGGCAGCAGGGAAACTCCATTCAGAGCATCTCTGAGAGCCGAAAAACCTATCACAGGTTTACACAGCAGCTTTCTTGCAAATGAGGTGTGCTGTCTCAGGGCAGTCAGCTACAGTCTGGTCTTGATACTTAGCTGTGGTCCTGGCCTTGCCATCAAATCTGGAATTTGGGGCTCAGTTTTTCCTCTTGAGTGGCTAGCTGAGCAACAGGATCTCCTGGCTTTTCTCTATCTTCAATGTGAAACCAAAAAACCAAACCAAATCCACTGCTGTTGAGTCAATTCTGGCTCATAGTGACTCTACAGGACACAGAAGAACTGTCCCCAGGTGCCTGGCAGATTTGAACTACTGAGGAGCAGAAATCAGTCATGTGAAGGGGGTGATACAAAGAGAGACTAGGCAGAGGAATAGCAAAAATAAACGAGCAATTGCATTACAAGTTTAGTTTGGCTGGGTCGAGAGGCTGAGGGTGTAGTGGTAAGATGTGAAGCTGTAGAAGTGAGTGTCCCCAAGTGCTGAGGGCCTTGTAAGCCACATTAAGAGCCTGGGCTTAACTCTGAGTGGAAGCAGAAGGGACAGCAGGAGTTTGGGTAGGACGTGTATTTGAGGAGTCAGCTTGCATGTTTGAAGGGGTCTGATTGCGTGGGAGGAATGCCTCTAACTGTACCTTGGAGGATAGCCACTAGGGGGCAGGACCTGTCCAGAGACGATTGATGGTAATCATCGTGGGAGAAGGTGGGGTTATTTACAGCGATGATCCGGAAACAATCCTGTAAAGTAGAGCTGGCCATTAATGTGCCTTTAACCTGGCTTTGTGCCAAAACTCCCAGGACAAAACCCAGAGATCAATCCTTCACCCAGTGGGCTTTGTCATGTTGATGCACAAGGGTACTGAGCAGATAGATAGCAAAATCAAAACCCATTGCTGTTGAGTCATTTCCAATTCATAGCGACTCTATAGGACAAAGTAGAACTGCCCCATAGGATTTCCAAGAAAAGCCTGGCTGCACAGTGGTTAAGTGCTGTGTCTGCTAGTTCAAATCTGTTCAGCAGCTCAAATCTACCAGCTGCTCCTTGGAAACTCTATGGAGCATTCTACTCTGTTCTGTATGGCCACTGTGAGTCACAATCGACTCAGTGGCCGTGGGTTCAGCTGGAGTTTTAATCTCTACAGAAGCAGACAGCTACATCTTTCTCTCATGGAGAGGCTGCGGGCTCAAACTACTGGCCTTTCTGAAAACAGCTGAGTATTTAATCACTCTGGCTAAGACCTTGAAATTAGAGTGTGACTCTGACAAAGACTAGTTAGAAGAAACAGAGCTAGAAAGAGGGAAGGAAGAAGAGCAGGAGATTTTAAAGTGGGAGAGGGGACATCAGATCTTTCCCCTGTCACTGAGTTCTTGGCAGAGCTGAGCTGGACGTCTTCCTCAGCTCTGTGCAGCTGGAGATGAAGCATGAGAACAGGAATATGGGGAGAATGTCCTATCTAGCAAAACTCTGCTTGTGTCTTTATTATTTAGGAGGCTCTCCCCAGCTTGGCTCTTCACCTACTGGGTGATATTATGCCAGTCCCCTTTTCTCTGGAAGCAGTGCACAGCAAGGGTAGGCGAGCTGGCTCTGACTTCCTGGGATCCAGAGACTCTGTGAGCTGTCACCCTGGGGCCTGGGTAACACACAAGGAGCCAAGCACTCTCAGGCCTGCTTCTCCTTTGTTTCATCATCAGCGCCCTCATCACAGGGGACAGCCTCCTTCTCTGATGCCTCTCTCTGAGCCTGCTGTGCGTGTGTCTCCTGCCTGCTGGAGGAAATCCTCCTCTACTAGCTGCCAGATCTTTAAAGGGCTTCAGATCTCACTAGTTAAGCTCTCTTCTCAGGTTGGGTTCCCTTGACAGCAGTACTGGTACTTTCTGAACAGGGAGGGTGGGGAGATGAGGAGGGGCTTCAGGGGGATGAAAGGCCTCTCTTCCCTGCGGTGGGATTCAAGGCTGGATCAGGGCCCAATTACTCCTGCCTCACTCTGCTAGTTCAGTGCGCTTCCCCAGCGATGATGTCTGAGGCTGACAGCTCCTCTCTGGGTAATGATGGCCCAGTGGGCCTTGCTTTAAGGAAACTCCATTAACAGAAATCCCCTTGAACAAACCAGCTAAAAGAAGAGGACTGTTTGATTGTCATAAACTTCTGCTTAACAGTCCCTGTAAGCGCCAGTAATCTCATGGCATAGCTGAGATAGCCGTTCAGAGATCTCAGCATGATAGACAGAAAGGGGGAAGGTTAGAAGAACACAAGTGCCAACATACTAAGGCCACTTCCTTTTAAAATCAGTGCAGAAATGTTGTTTAGTCTTAAAGAAAACTGAAGTTTTGATATATGCTCTGACATATGGATAAGCCTTGAAAACACTATGCCACCTAATTAAGTCAGATGCAAAAGGACAAATATTGTATGGTTCCATTCAGATGAAATATCTAAAATAAACGAATACGTGGAGACCATTTTCTCAGTAGTTACTTGGGTTTCGTGGCGGGAAGGTATGGGAGTTACTGCTTAAAGGGTGCTGAGTTTCTGTTTGAGGTAATGAAAAGTTTTGGAAATAGATAGTGGTGATAGTGGAAGAATACAGGTGAAAGCAATTCATGTCATGGAATCATATACTTAAAAATGGTTAAAATGGCAAACTTCTTGTTACATATGTATTAAATATGTTTAATATATTAATATGTATTGAATATATTTAATGAGTGGAAATAGAAGCATGATTTCCACTGGACAAAGAATAGAGACATAATTGGAGAGAGCCATCAGCAACAGGACAAAGCTTTCTAGGGGTCCCCGGACAAGCAGTTAGCAGGGAAGAGTTAGAGAGTCTGACCTATTACGACCTGGGTTAGGATCTAACAGCTTCAGAAAATACCTGTTCTCTCTTACGCATATGTTTGAGGTACACACAAGGAATCACTGGATATATATATTATTGGACATATGTCTTGTTGTTAGGTGCCACTGAGTTGGTTCTGATTCACAGTGACCCTGTAGGACACAGTAGAACTGTTTCATAGGGTTTGCAAAGAACAGCTGGTGGATTTGAACTGCCAACCTTTTGGTTAGCAGCTGAGCTCTTAACTGGTACGCCATGAGCTCTCCATAAACTTACTAGATACTGCCAAATTGTCCTGACAAATAATTCTCCAGTATTAAGCTTCTCCCTTGGGAGGTTGATAACGTCTTCATTGCCATTACACCAACAAGGATGCCCTACAGTGTGCCAAGAGTAAGATGGGCATTTAGCCAAACGTACCAGTCAGGGTGCCAGCAAGAGACAGATGGCACATGCAAAGAGAGTGACTTCAAGAACTAATTACAACGGCTTGAGGCGGGTATTGGAGAACCACAAGAAACAGTGCAAAACCTGGGCATAGCAACGACTGAACTGTTAACATCTTTCAAGTCAAGGAAAGGGAAAGATTAGCAAAAACCTGAAGAAGAATCATGTCAACCAGGTCACTTTAAGGAAAGGTCAAAAACACAACCTCTGGACCAACTGTAGAGGCCTGGAATCAGGCTGTGTTGCTCCAAGAAAGCTCAGAGTTACGAAACTTGGTGTTTTGGATAGGTTGTTTTCATTATTTTCTCTACAAGGGAAATAATATTGGCATCAGTTATTACCTATGAAGCTCTGACTGTGCATTTAGGCACTACACTAAGCGCTTAAGTGCTGAATCATCACCACCACTCCCCATGGTGCTAACTTGCCCAGAAAAGAGGAAGCTAACTTAAGAACTAGGATTTAAGCCAAGTTACCTGACTGGAAACCCTGGTGGAATGGTGTTTAAATGCTACAGCTGCTATCCAAAAGGTCAGCAGTTCAAATCTACCAGGCACTCCTTGGAAACTCTATGACATAGTTCTGCCCTGCCTTATAGAGTCACTTATGAGTTGGAGATCAACTATGAGTTGGAAATTGACTTGACGGCAATGGGTATGGTACGGTATGGTACCAGAAATCAAAGCAGCGTGATTTGAGAGGACTGCTAATTAAATTCAGAAACTCATCATAGAGAAAGTGCTATGTACCTCATTGCTAAATATAACTACACTCACCTTTGAAGTACTGCCCTTGGGAAGCTATGCTCTGATGTCAGTGCCTAATCCACCCTCCAAAGCAATTCTAAAACTCTTTTTCTGGCCCTCAGAGCTGTCATTGTATTACCCTGATGTCCTGACTGTCATCAAAATATCTTCCTTTCAATATTTCTTTTATTTTTGGGTAAAGAAAAAAGACAGTGGGGCCAGATCAGGTGAGTAGGGAGGGTGTTCCAATACAATTATTTGTTTACTGGCTAAAAACTCCTTCACAGACAGCTCTGCAATTACGTTCATGAAACTGCCACCTTGCCACTGGGAGCAATGGCCATTCCAAAAAGAGTTCCAAAATTGCTTTGAAGGGTGGATTAGGCACTGGCATCAGTGCATAACTTCCCAAAGGGAAGTATTTTGAAGGTAATCCTAGTGATAATTCAGCAACGAGGTATGCAGCACTTAGAACAATTAAGTTCGTAGACTTAATTGTCAGACCTTGTATACCAAGAATTATACCTTGGTCATTCCGAGTTGATGTAATTCCTCCAATTAATTTCATTTGGTTTCAGGTCTAAGTGTTTTACCAGAGAGTACTTATCTTTGTTAAAACTGTGGAATTAAAAATATATATATATTGTGATGAAAACACACTTAACAAAACACAATCTGCTATTGTTTGAATTGTGTCCCTCCAAAATGTGTTTGGCTAGGCCATGATTCCCAGTGTTGTGCTATTGTCACCATTTTGTCACCTGATGTCACCATTTTGTCACCTGTTGGAAGTCCTACCCTATGATGCTAATGAGACAGGTTAGACACACTAATGGACTCAATCTATAAGATAAGGCTGTATTTTGAGTTAATCTTTTTTGAGATATAAAACATAGAAGTGAGCAGAGAGCCAGGAAGACCTCATACCAACAAGAAACTAGCGCAAGAAGCAGTGGGCAAATTTTGGACCTTGATCCCTTCCCTAAGAAGTTCCTAGGCCAGGGGAAGATTAATGACAAGGACCTTCCTGCTGAGCTGGCAGAGAGAGAAAGCCTTGCCTGAAAGTTGGCACCCTGAATTCAAACTTCTAGCCTACTGGACAGTGAAAGTCTAAATTTCTGTTTGTTAAAGTCATCCGTTTGTGGTATTTCTGTTATAGCAGCACTAGATAATTAAGACATCATCTCAACAATTTCTACACGTACAGCTCAGTTACATTGATTAGATTCTTCAAGTAGTGCTAACTATTCTTTCTACTTCCACATCATTATTGTTTTAGACACATGAAAAGATAATTATATAATGAACACCTGTGTGTCAACCAACCAAATTTATCACACTTAGAACTTAGAAATATTTGCTTTAGATCAATGTTAAGAAATAAAGAACTGAAAATAAAACTTGAAGATCCTGTGGATTCCTCCAAAATTTTATTCTTTTGTTTTGGTTGGGTGACTCCTTTCCAGAGTTAAACATCAGCAATCATTTGGGATTTACCATTCCCATCTGTGTTTTGATACTATGCATTTTTATACTATACATATAAACAAACTAATATTCAAGCTTTTTTCATGCATATGAATGGTTGCATATGTGTTACATGCATATTATTCTGCAAGTTGCTTTTGTCACCCAAAATTATCTTTTTGAGATTTATCCATGTTGATACATGAAAATTGGTATCTTGCAACTGCCATAGAGTGTTCTATGGTATAATAACACAGTAAATCATCTCTCCATTTCCCTGTTGGTTAACATTAAACTTGTTTCCATTTGTTCTGTATTACAAGGGGGAAAAAAAATAGCACTATTCTCATACAAACGTTTTCTAGTGCCAGAAAGGAATTATTGGATATATACATGTATATTTACTATATATTGCCAAGTTGTCCATACCAACAATAGCTCCAATTTCTTCACACAGAATTAAGTGTGTTAAATCTCACCATGGTTTTAATTTTCAAATTCCTGATAGTTAAGGAGTCTGAATACCTTTCTGTTCATTGTCTATTTGAGTGTCTTTTTTTTCCCCCAATTAAAAACATCACCAAACTTTCTATTTTTCTTATCGACTTGTTGATACTCTGTATATATCTTTGATAGTGATTTTTTCGGCTATTGTATTCCATACTTTCAACGGCACTTGGCTTGGCTTTGGCATTCCATACTTTCAGTCTATAACTTGACTTTCCATTGTGTTTTGTTATCTTATTAAACACATAATTTTAATGTGTGAGATTTAAGAATAGTATATTTATTTAGTTGTATTTTCCATGTCTTTTTTTTTTTTATATCCCTCTTTACCCAAGGTCAAAGTTATTTTATGTATTTCCATCTAGAAGTGGCAGAATTTTGTTTATAGTATTTAGGACATCAACTGAAGTAAGAATTTAAGTTTTTTTGTTTGTTTTTAATGGTTAACCAATTGTACCACTTATTGAATAAATTGTTTTTTTTTTTTTCTTTTTCTTGGCTTACTATTTTTATTCATTAACTGCTGAGTAAGTAGTAAGTTAAAGGATAATACTTCAAAACTGATAAACCACACAGTATACTATAAGGTTAAGTAGGAAAAATGGAGATTAGTGATAGTGTACAAAGTATTAATATAAAGATAATTGACGGCACTTGGCTTGGAAATCATTGGAATAAAAGTGTCAACCTTTCTAGATAACAATAGAAATATATCTCAAAAAGAGTGAGAAAAACTATAAATATAGCATAATATGAGATCTGCCAATTCAGTTTGCCAATTTATCCCAGAAAAAGTGCTACATAACTCATTGCTGAATGTCATTACGGTCATCTTTGAAGGACTCCCCTTAGGAAGCTATGCACTGATGCCAGCACCTAGTGCACCATTCAGAGCAGTTTTGGAACTCTTTTTCTGGACTAGCCATCAGAGCCGTAGTCGTATTACCCTTGATGTCCTGAATGTCATCAAAGTGTCTTCTTTCCAATATTTCCTTCTTCTTTGGATAAGGAAAAAAAGTCACTGGGGTCCAAATCAGGTGAGTATGGAGGGTGTTCTAATACAGTTTCTTGTTTACTGACTAACTACTCACAGACAATGCCACGTGACCTGGCGCATTGTCATGATGCAGCAGCCACAAGTTGTTGGCAAAAAGTTCAGGTTGTTTTCATCTAACTTTTTCACATAGCCTTGTCAGAACTTCCAAATAGTAAACTTGGTTAACTGTTTGTTCGGTTGGGATAAATCCATAATAAACAATTCCTCTGACATAAAAAAAAAAAAAAAAAAGGTTAGCAACATTGTTTTGACTCTTGATTTGAAGTGACAAAACATTCTGGTGCATGGAGTATCAGCTAATTTCAATTGTGCACTTTGACACTTTGTTTCAGGGTGGCATTGGTACACCCATGTTTCATCACCAGTGATACCACCAAAACATCATCTTGTCTCTCTGAAAAGTCTCAGAAACTTTGACTCTCTTTTGCTTTTGTTCGTGGGTGAACTGCTTCAGCACCATTTTTGCACACACTTTTCTCATGCCAAAATTTTCAGTTAAGATTTTCTTAACCATTTCTCTATCCATCTTTACTTGGTCTGCTATGCTTGTCACAGTCAGCCAATGATTTTGATATGCAATTCACGAATTTTTGCAATGTTTTTATCAGTTCTGCTTGTTACTGGCTGCCTCGACTTCTTTTCATCAGTGACACTTTCTCTCCCCTCAGAAAAATATTTAACCCATTTGTACACTGCCATTTTCTTCATAGCATTATCCCCTACACTTGGACTAACATGTCCCTGATTTCACTTCCACCCTCGCCAAGTTTAACAAGAAATTTAATGTTTGTTCAGTGCTTCAGTTCAAGCTCTGACAGTCTCACAGTTGCACACAAAAAAGTGCAACAACAATAAAGACCGCCACTCAGCATGACGGTGCCACATGTACACAACACAGCTGTGAGACACTGCTATACCAAGGTTATGAAACATTACCAAATTGTTTGTGCAGTGCTACCAGTGTAAGCACATGGTGGCAAGTTCATGAAATTAATTGTCAGAACTTTTATACACAGCAATCATTAACATTAAATAATATGACATAATTGAGACACAATAACCATACAGATACAAGTAAATGAGTTTAACTTGTGTATTACAGTGTATGATTTTTTTCATTGATCATGAAGTAAAATCCAACTTCACCCACTATAAAAATGACAGATCTAACACACACTAGCTCAGAAAGTTTACAAATAAACAGATGGACCAAGATTGTCAAACAAATAAGCAACAATAAGAAAACAGGAATTGAGGTTGTTACATTAACCAAAATAAAAGTTAATCCAAAAAGTGGTATGCAAATCAAAGACGTGCACTTTTTAACTAAAAAGCAACATTATGCAGTAAAGATATAACTCTTATGAACATATACACATGAGATTATGCAGTAACTACCTATCTAAAACAGAAGTGATAGGAGAATCCAGGAGAAACAGATAAAAACACGCTATGAACTGAGAGTTTAACAGCCCCGTTGGTACAAGACAAGTGAACAAAAGGTAGAAAAGAATATAAAAGCAATCTAGTCAATAAGGTAGCTCTTTCAGATACAATTTGAATATCACACCACGATGATAGAGAAAACACCTTTTAAAGAGCACATGGAACATTTATGAAAATTAATCAATATCTTGTTCCATTGATCATTAGTCTATTCCTGAACTAAAAATATGCTTTGTTGTAAATAATTTTGACACTTGGTCAAACATATCTCAGCTGTGTGTTCTTCAAAATTGTCTAGATTCTGAAACCCAAAAAGTTCAAAGAAATCTAACCACGGTGAACATGAAGAAAAAGAACACTAAAGCATATTGTCATTGAATTGCTTAATACCAGGGACAAAGAGAAAAAATCTTAAAAATATCCAGAGCTAAAAAAGACAATACAGAGAGGACCAATGATTAGAATAAACAGTAGATTTTTAGTTTGAAACAATGCAAGGCAGAAGACAGTGGAGAAACATCCTGAAAGTAATGAAAGAAAACAACTGTCAAGTTATAATTACATATTTCACAAAGTATCTTCCAAAATTAAAGCAAAGGAATTGTAGTAGAATATTGGACAATGATAGTTCAAATAGCATGAGAGAAGTAGAGTAATACTGCTATGAGGTTATTATACGTGAAGCAATATCTTATTATTTGAAGATAAACTACAATAAGCTAAAATACATAACATAAACCCCATGGCAGTCATAGAAAAAAAGAGAAATAGAGAAAGGAAGGCAGGAGGGAGGAAAGAAGTAGAAAGAAAGTCAACAAATATACAAAATCTTTACCACAATTTATAATTAAGTATTGTAAGAATACACAGCTACACAATATTTCTAGAAATCCTCTTTATCAGAGAAAGAGTTTTATGGGGCAGCTTTATTTTCCTCCTTTATATTGGTAACATGTAACCATATAGGTTCTTTGTTTTTGTGCCCCCCATTGTTTTTTCTATCCCTTGCTCTCCTTCTTAGATCACTTTACTTCTTTATGTAAACACCTTCTCTAAATTTTTTAAGTAATCTGTTTACTGTTTTGCTTTCTTTTTACTTGCAATTAGAAAAATGTGTATGGTAGACTGTCTTCACTGCTGATGCTTGCAAGTGTCTTTATCTTGCCTTTACCTTTAGTGAAAGTTTACCTAGGCTCTTCATTGTCTAGTGCTCCTGTGATGAAAAATATAAGTGGGTGGCTTCAAAGAACTGAAATTAATCTTCTTACAGTTCGAAAGACTAGAAGTCCAAATGCAGACTGAGACTCCAAGGGTAGGATCCTCTTTGTCAGTAGTCCTGGGAGTTATGTCACATGCCTTGGCATTCCTTAGCACTTCTTAGCTGTTCCCTGGCCTCTGTCCTCCCCCTGTTTATGCTTCTGTGTCTATTCTGCTCTTTTTATGAGTCAGAGGTGCTTAGGTTTAGGACCCACCCTACTCTGCCATAACTCTGTTAACATAACAAAGGAAACATCCTATTTCTAAACAAGGTCATGGAATAGTACCAAAAATCAACTGCTATCAAGTTGACACCAGCTCATGGTGGCCCCATGTGTGTACATAGGAGTAGTGCTGTACTCGGCAGGGGTTTCCATGGCTAATTTTTCAGAAGTTGATTACCAGGTTGTTGGTGGAATTGAACCACTAATTTTTTGGTTAGTAGCAGAGCGCACATTCATTTGTGCCACTAGTGATTCCATGTAGAGATACAGGGATCTGAATTTCAACATATTTTATGAGGACACAATTCAGTTCATACACCTAGGTATGGACTGACAGCATTGTACTTCAGAACAAATCTTGAAATGTTCTTTTTGATGATGAGCCCAACACCGTTCTTCTTCAAGTTTTCATTCACAGCATAGTAGACCATATTCCGATGTTTATGCGTTTCATTTCATTTTTGAGAACTTCCGGTTTTCCTAGATTCATACTTTGTACATTCCATGTTCTGATTATTAGTGGATGTTTGCAGCTGTTTCTTCTCATTTTGAGTCATGCCAGAGCCCTCACTCCATCCACGTCATTAAGATAGACTTTGTTTTGAGGAGGTGGCTCTTCCCCAGTTGTCTTCCGAGTGCCTTCCAACCTGGGAGCCTCACTTTCTGGCACCATATCTGACAGTGTTCGGCTGCTATTCATAAGGTTTTCCCTAGCTAACTCCTTTCAGAAGTACACTGCTGGGTCCTTCTTCCTAGTCTTAGTCTGGAAGCTCAGCTGACACTTATCTACCATGGTTGACCCTGCTGGTACCTAAATACCAGTAGCATAGCTTTCTGCACCACAGCAACAAGCAAGCCTCCACTGACAGACAAGTGGGGCTGCTCTCTCCTTTACAAACAGATGCAGCACTGGAAGTACTCACTCGTCCATGCCAAGAAATTTGAAAGACAGCTACTGGGCCAACTGACTTGAAAAGATCCATATTTATGCCCATTCCAAAGAAATGTGATCCAACCGAATGTAGAAATTACCGAATAGTATCGTTGATATCATATGCAGGTAAAATTTTGCTCAAGATCATTCAAATGCAGCCACAACAATATATTGAGAAAGAATTGCCAGAAATTCAAGCTGGGTTCAGAAGAGGATGTGGAACCAGGGATATCATCACTGATGTCGGAAGGATCTTGGCTGAAAGCAAGAATACCAGCAAGGTGTTTACTTGAGTTTCATTGACTACGCAAAAGCATTCAGCTGTGTGGATCATACTAAACTATGGCTAACATTGCAGAGAATGTGAATTCAAGAGCACCTAATTGTGCTCTTAAGGAATCTGTATATGGATCAAGAGGCAGTCATGCAAACAGAACAAGGGGGCACTGCCTATTTTAAAGTCAGGAAAGGTGTATGTCAGGACTGTATACTTTCACTATATCTTTTTAATCCATATGCCAAGCAAACAATCCAGAAAGCTGGATTATAAAAAGAAGAATAAGGCATCAGAATTGGAGGATGACTCATTAACAGCCTGCATTATGTAGGCATCACCTTACTTGCTGGAAATGAAGAAGATTTGAGGTATTTACTGATGAAGATCAGGGACCACAGCCTTCAGTATGGATTGCGCCTCAACATGAGGAAAACAAAAATCCTCACAACTGAACCAGTAAGCAACATTGTCATAAATGGAGAAAAGATTGAAGTTGTCAAAGATTTCATTTTACATGGGCCCACAATCAATGCTCTTGGAAGCTGTAGTCAAGAAACCCAAAGATACATTGCACTGGGAAAATCTGCAGCAAAGGACCTCTTCAAAGTATTCAAAAGTAGGAATGTCACCTTGAAGACTAAACTGCACCTGACCCAAGCCACGGTATTTTCAACTGCATCATATGCATGCGAAAGCTAGACCATGAGCAACGAAGACAGAAGAATTGATACCTTTGAATTGCAGTGTTGGAGAAGAATGTTGAATGTACAGTAGACCACCAGAAGAACAAACAGATCTGTTCTGGAAGAAGTACAGCCAGAGTGCTCCTTGGAAGCAAAGATGGCAAGACTGTATCTTACATACTTTGGACATGCTGTCAGGGAAGACCAGTCCATGGAGAAGGATATCATGCTTGGTAGAGAGGAAGGTCGGTAAAAAAGAGGATGACCCTTGATGAGATGGATAGACACAGTGGCTGCAACAATGGGCTTAAGCATAAAAACAATTGTGGCCATGGTACAAGGCTGGGCACTGTTTCATTCTGTTGTGTATAGGGTTGCTATGACTTGGAACTGACTTGACAGTACCTAACAACAACAACAAAACTAGGTACCCCCAAACAGTTTGGCACTTCACCACTCTAGATTTATTTATTTTATCTAGAATCTATTATTGCTGAGGAGAATTTTGCTGTCAGTTTGATTGTTGGCTATTTCTAGTTCTGTCTTTTCCTTCTAGTGTCTTCTGAGATATTTTCTATCATTATTTGACAGTTTCATGTGGTATGGCTCAGTACAGATTCATATTTAATGATTTTTTTTAAGTACTCCAAAGATAGTTTAGATCTTAATACTAGTGACTGTCTTTGATGCTGAAGAATTCTACTTTCTCTTAACAATTGTTTCTTTATTACTTCTATTATTTTCATTTGAAACCACTATGAGAAATCTGTTGGATATTGTTGTCAGTTGTGGGCACTTCAGTTCTGACTCATAGAGACTCTATACATGCAGAGTAGAACTTCTCCATAGGGTTCTCAGGTGCTTCTGGGTGGGTTCAAATGGCCAACCTAGCAGTTGAGCACTTAGTCATTTGTTGGATACTCATATACTATCCTTTACGTTAGCACACTTCTCGTTTTACCTCTCTTAGCTCCTTGTTGCTATTCTTTGGCTATACTCCTCAGTGCTATTTTTCAGTTACTCAATTTATCTTCAACTATAATCAATTTAAAATTTGTTTCATCTGTTGAGTCTTCATTTCAATGATTATAGATTTTGTTTCTAATATTTATGCCTGATTTTCATTGTTTTTGTTTGAATTCACTGGCGTTTTCATAATTACTCATTCTTTTTAATGCAAATTATTGCTTCAACTATCTCAGATTTTTAATGTACTTCTTTTAATTCTCTTAAGTGTTTTTCATGTGGAGTAAATTTCTGTGTTGGTATGTGTCATTAGAACCCTGGTGGCACAGTGGTTAAGAGCTCCTCTGCTAAACCCAACTAGAAGGTAATGGGTTTGGTTTATAAATTGTTGGCCTTATTTCTTGGCTTTAGGATTTTTATTTTTTCTTTTCCCCCAAGTGGTTTAGAATTTTTTTTTTTTTTTAGGCTCACTTTAAGGGCCTGTGTTTTGGCTACCTTAAATACTTTCAGGGGTCCCTGATTCAAAGTTTCTGATCTTGCTTGAGCAGCTCAAAGTCCCTGCCCCAAGATGATGTTGGGATAGAGAAGATCAAGTCATAAGGCTGATGGATAAATTGGTCTGTTTCTGATCACAAGGTTTAGTAAGTGTTTGAACTCTCCCTCAGTTTTGCAGATGATTAAAGTCAATCATTCCAGGAAATAGATCCTTTGTCTTTTTTTTTCCCCAAGTTTTTTTATCCACTTCCTTATCTACGTCCTTCTCCAGTAGCCAGGCTCTTTTTGGTCTCTCATCTTGTGTGGGAACCCTTAAATCCATTGCTAAAAAAGTTCCTTACTGCACTTGATGATCTTGACACTTTCAGGTGGACCCAGAGATAAGCAAGTGCATGCTTTAAGTTTTACTCACTTCAAATACCTTTCTTTTCCATTTTCTGTTAACAGATGTGTTTATCTTGTGTTGGAGCTTGTTTATTTATTTCCTTGTATGATTTGTCTATCACTGTCATTCATTTGCAGCACTGGGGACATCAAATCGAAGTATGAATTTAGAGGCAATCTTGATGAAAAACGTGTATGTGGCTTCTCACTTGGCTAATGTATGACTTAGCATTTGACTTTTTGAAACCCTTGCTATAGTTATTGGACCCATAATATTACATACCTTAGATCCAAGGTTCTAGAGCCACCAGACTGAAAGCCACTGGCATGAGTTATTCAATTTGAGAAGTTTATAATGGCCCCAAAATATCTGCTCCACAGTCTGGTGAAGCAGAGCAATGACCAAATGAGCACACACTCATACTGATGACTATGTGGAACGATCTCACTAGAGATACTAAAATTATTAACCTATCAGCATCCAGCTGCTGTGTTTTGCTTACCACACTGGCTTCCAGAATTGAGCTAAAAGAGTTCCTGGGGAATGAGACCTATAATATCACAAAAACCAAACCCACTGACTTAAAGTTTATTCCAACTCAACGTGACCCTATAGGACAAGGTAGAACTGCTCTGTAGAGTTTCCAAGGAGCACCTGATGGATCTAAACTGCCAATCTTTTGGCTAGCAATTGTAACACTTAATCACTATACATCTAGGGTTTCTGAGACCTATAATAAAGTGTCTGAATTGGGGAAGCTGTAGAACATGATGCACGAAGGACTAATCACAGATCCACAGTAACAGACTCCAACACATTTGAGTTTTACATTGTGTGCTTTTGGCATGTCAGAGATGTGGTTTGGTCTATATTTTAGGCAACTGCTCTCTCACTATGATGATTTGTAGTGTTTATCAACCAGAACAGGAAGTTCACCACTTACATCAAATTATAGTAATCTCTTGCTCATTTTCCAAAATCTTTAAGCTATTAGGTACATTTTTTTTTTAAAGTTTAAATGCTTCTCTTAAAACATTTAACACTGGGGCATACTGTACCTTTTAGCCACCAATCACTAGTAGAAGACAAGGCAGCCAGTTCTCACCCAACATCAATAGCTTTGAGCAAACTCAAAGTTATCACATCTTCATACAAAATTTTATAATTAGTATTTTCTATATTACTCTTATTCTACCAAAACATGATCTCTGAAAATGTCTGCTTTATTTTTGGTGAAAGTAAGGCCCACTTTAAGATAAAGTTGTGCTGCATATCCCAAATAATTTTTCATAAAATGCTAATTCCATTGATTGTTGTACCAGGCTGGGTTCTCTAGAGAAGCAAAATCAGTAAATCACATAAATACATACACAGAGAGAGATTTATATCAAGGAAATGACTCATGTGGTTGTAGACGCTGGAATGTACCAAGACTGTGGGTCAGGCTGGAGCCTTCTACTGACTCACGTAGCCCAAGAATGGCATGGCAGACAGCAGGACTCTCATTCATAGGCTGCGAAGACTGATGAATCCCAAGACTGACAGGCAAGACAGCAGGTAATCTGCTAGCTCAAACAAAAGCTTGAGAGCCTTAACAGAAAGTCCACATGTTTCATGCAGGCCACATCCCCAAGGAAACTCCCTTTCAACTGCTACACTACCGGTAACAGATCCCCTCATGGAAGTGATCGTATTGTATCAAGTCTCATCATAGAAGTGATCACATCATCATATGACTGCTAAACTACATAGTAACTGACAAATCACTGAGAGTCACAGCTCAGCTCAGTTGACACTCAATCAGCCATCACAGTTACCAAGGTATTTCCAATGAACAACTTTCTCAAAACAAGGTAACTCATTTGGCCTCATCTAGTATCTTGATTATGTTGGGGTTTTTCATCTCTTCTTATTTATAGCTGGTCTTCAATATGGGATGAGGGCATAAATCCTTGGTGACACCTGGACACCTCTGCCACAGTTACTACTTTCCTGTCTTGCAAAAACCATCCTCTACCTCTCTTATCACTCTGCCTCCTGATCCAAAGTTCATTAAAATATTAGTACCTGGATGTCATGGATTGAATTCTGTCCCCTCTCAAAATATGTGTAGTAATTTGGCTGGGCCAGGATTTCCTGTATTCTGTGATTGCCCTTCATTTTGTTATTTTAAGATGCTGTCAATCCTAATCTCTGCCTGTGGTTAACAGAGTGAATGGTGTTAGAGAGGATTAGGGTGGGACTGTAAATCCCTTCATAAGATAACCTCCCTGCTCCATTGCAAAGGGAGTTTCCCTGGAGTGTGGCTTGCACCACCTTTTATCCTATGAGAGATAAAAAGAAAGGGAAGCAAGCAGAGAGTTGGGAAACTCACACCATAAAGAAAGCAGCACCAGAAAAGCATGTCCTTCAGACGTGAGCTTCCTGCACATTGATGCTCCCTGAATAGAGACTGAAGTGACACAAGGACTTTCCTCCAGAGTTGACAAGGTGGAAAGCCTTCCCCTGGAGCAGACATCTTGAATTTGGACTTATTACCTATCAGACTCTATAAGGATAAATATTTCCCTTTTTAAAAGCCATCCACTTTGTGGTATTTATAATAGAAAAGCACTAGCTGACTAAAACACTGACTTTTGTTTTTCATTTCCACTTCAAATCCACTATAATTTTGGTGATATCAATGAAACGTCTAGCATTAACCTCAGAGTCCCTTTTTCCCTATTACAGGAAGTTCTCATCCACTCTCCATTTCTGAAGGCTATTCCAGGGCTCCATTCTGGATTTTACGATTACTGAAAACACTCCCATTTATGTTCTCTAAAATGCCAAACTCCTGATTCACAGCATCCTGCCCTCAAAATATTTTCTTCCTCACTTCTTTGACCCCTATCCACACTAACAGATGATGCACCCCAGGGTAGGATGCTGACAGTGTCCCCACTGAGGTCTAAAATACTGTGCTTAGAGTCTGGCCACTTGCCTCTTCTCAGTGCTGTGGTCTCACCACACTGCAATTCATCTTTCCCGTTTCCCCTTCTGAAGCCTAATCTCCTCTATTAAAATCCATTCAATGGTTCCCAGTTCCCTATAGAACAAAATGCAGACCTTGCCACAGGACAGGCTCTTCCAGAAGGACATACAAGACCCTCCATAATCTGGTTGAATCCTACTCATCTGGCCTCACAACTTTCATGACCATCCCTCTCTCCATGCCTCAGACATACCTGTACTGGACCAAGTGCATACCTAAATCATATGAACACTACTACAAGGAAAGCCTCCCCAACCAGTATCAACCACCTTTACCACTCATCTCTTTCAGCCATCAAAACCCAGTTTTGTCTTGACTATCTCCATGGCTAGACCAATAGTTACAATTCATTGACTTCTTCTCAGTATCCCCTGTGCACCCTATATATAGTAGGAAGACCTTGATCACAGATCCTGCAAGAGTACAATGCATTTTGGTTTGTATTCCTCTGTTTCTTACTAGGTTCTGAGCTTTTTGAGAACAGAGCTGAGTTTATGTCATGTCTTTACAGTCTAGGACCTGACTAGTGTAATATGATCAATGAATACTTGATGAATGAATGAAAATTTAGAAAAATAAAATAAGGGTAAAAAAAGAGTTTAATTCTAATCAGATACATTAGTTAGTAAATCTGGATTTAAAAGACATGGATTCAAGTCTCACTTCAACTGCTTACCTTCATGTGTCCTGCGACAGATCGCTAGTAATAATAGTATTTATTGAGTGTTTAGCATCTGTTGGAAACTGTGGTGGCATAGTGGTTGACTGCCATGGCTGCTTACCAGAAGGTCGACAGTTCAAATCCACCAGGCACTCTTCGGAAACTGTGGTGGCAGTTCTACTCTGTCTATAGGATCACTATGAGTTGGAATTGACTTGACAGCAGTGGGTTTTTGGTATCACAGTTAAGCACTGTCTAGTCAAGCCTGGTAATATCTCTTTATCATCCTCATTTTATAGAGAAAGCAATAGTGACCCTAATGGTGAAGTAATGTGCCCCCAAACCACAATTACAAAGGGATAGAACTGGACTCAACCCTAAGTTAACACCCAGAAATCTATGGGCATTACTGCTATATCCTAGTGCCTTGAAGTTCTAACCCAACTCTAGCAATACCATCCAGTCCACTTTAGTAGGTTGTTGTGAAGATAAAAACAAATTGTCATGGACTGAATTGCGTCCCCCCCAAAATATGTGTAGCCCTGTGGCTGGGCCATGATTCTCAGTATTTTGTGACTCTCCTCCATTATGTGATTTTCCTATGTTGTGTGTTAAAGGATTAGGGTGGGGCTGTAAATTCCTTCCTAGGGTTACCTCCCTGCTCCACTGTAAAGGAGTTTCCCTGGAGAATGGCTTGCCCCACCCTTAATCCTTTCATCCTATGAGAGAAAAGGACAGAGAAGCAGGCAGAGAACTGGGAACCTCTCACCATCAAGAAAACAGCACCAGCAAACAGCGCGTCCTTCAGACCTGAGGTTCCTGTGCCAAGATGCTCCCTGGACAAAGACTGATGCAGTACCAGACTTTCCTCGTGAGCCAACAAGGGGAAAAGCCTTCCCCTGGAGTGGACACCCTGAATATGGACTTGTAGCCTATCAGACTGTGTAAGAATAAACCTTCCTTTGTTAAGGCCATCCACTCTGTGGTATTACTGTTAGAGCAGCCCTAGCTGACTAAAACACAAATTAACATGTCACTAATATGTATCACAGTGAAGTACTATTCAATAAGAATGCTTATTATGTTAAGTCATTAATTCATCAGCTGTCTCTTCAACCTTCACCCCAAAAGCTAACTATTTTAACATGTTTAGCACCTTAAAGTAGCTTGAATAGAGTAAGAATTCAACGTAGGATTGAAGCCAATTATAGTTTCTGGTAAATTTAATCTGCTCTAATTCATTATCATTATTACTAAACAAGAAACAAAAATTATTTCTGCTTAAGGGATATAGGGAGTAAACTAGTACCTGAGCTCAGGACACAAAGACCACCCCTGCCCAAGACTCAGAGATGATATAATAAAGAGTTCCTGGTGTAATATTGGCTGAGTTTCATGGTTAAAACTCTTGATGGCGGTGGGTAAGGGATACCCAGGGGTCTAATTGCTCTAGTCTGACTCTGCCTGTCAAGCTGTCCGAACTAAGTGAATGTATTGGAATTTTCAGTGGAACCATTTGAGAAACCACCTTCGACTTTCCTCAGCCCTTGGTCCAACCCACTGCTCATTTTAGTGGAGACCCCTGTTACCTTCATCAACCTGCTCTCATGATTGTGCACAAGTCTTTTTCTCTCCACCACAGCCTTGCAGAGAACCAAGTGAATTAGCGGTAGGAAAAGGTACTCTCCGCACCTGAGCACCACGAGCTGAAAACCCAGCCCTTAACATCACAGTGTGCTCAGGCATGGGGTCAAGCTTTGAATTACCCGTCTTTGGACTCTATGTTAAAAGCCCAAAGTTTACTTCCTTAGCTTCCATTTATCTGTTCTTTGAAATTTACCAAATCATGTATACTCTTGGATCCCTCATTTTTTCAGTTGGTCTGGCTGACTCAGTGAAGAAGGCAAAAAAAAAAAAAAAAAGTCTAGCTGAATGTACAAGGTCCTAAAAGGCAGAGAAAGTGAAGGACAGTAAGATGGGAGACTGATCCAATTTCAATTTCAATTTGAGGACAGCATTCCTTTCATTCATCACTCAGCAAACATTTACTGAATATAGACTATGTGTCAGGCACTGTGTTAGGTGACAGGGACACTAGGATGAATGAAATGCTCCTTCTCCCCTCAAGAACTAGCATTCTAGAGAGAGAACCAAATAAATAAATAAGAAATTGTGATAGAATGTAGTTAGTGCAGGAACAGAGATATGCATACAGCTTATTGTATACGTACTAAAGAGGAGGGATTCGGATAGGGAGAGGGGGTTGAAGAGGCTTATCGGAAGAGTGATGCTGGACTTGGGCTTTACCAGATGAATCTGAATTCAAGAGAGGTGCAACACAGTGTCCTTGAAGCATGGATAGGTGGCAGGAAAACCTGGGAGGTGGGTAGGGGTGCAACAGAGGGGTGTGTGAAGCACACAGAGGGGTTGAAATTACAAGTGAAGGTGAAAGGAGGTCACTGGGCAATCTGCAGGAGGGACAATTTTTGGAGAGCTGGAGATGACCATAGGGCAGGGAAAAAAGTTAATAAGCTTCTGCATTAACTGAGGCTAGTACGATGAGATAAATGATAGCAGGAATGAATCCATTGCTATTAGGTTGGTTTCTACTCATAGTGACCCTACAGGATAGACCACAGCTAGCCTGTAGGGTTTCCAAGACTAATCTTTATGGAAGCCAATGGCCACATCTTTCTCTCGTGTAGTAGCTTATGGGTCCGAACTACCAACCTTTGGGTTAGCAGCTGAGCACTAAACCACTCTGCCACCAGAGCCCATTATAGACATGGAGACATCAGATTAGAAAATAAAAATGAACAGTTAAAAAAAAATAGAAGAGAGGAACAAACAGGGAAGGGACAGGACAAGCCGAAACTTCCAGATTGGTCTTTGACATCATAAAACACACCCTTTTAGAGATCTCTGTGCTGGTTTCTTTGTGTGATCTCCTGGTCTTTGGTAGGTAATATACACACATGCAAGTATACATATACGAGCACAGACATGTAAACACACATCTACACATAGGCATTCCACAAGCATGGATATATGTACCATATAGCACATACACACACACGTACACACAGACAATACTCATGCTCACACATGTCAACCTATCAAAGAAAACACTCTTATCTCTACTTTTTGGACAAGAAAAGCATAGAGACTAAGTAACTTGTCCATGGGCACACAATTATTATGTAATGAAACCAGGATTTGAACTCAGAAATTCTACTCAAATTCTATGTTTCTAACCTGAGTAAAATCATCTCCAGAGACGACAACTGGAGTCACACAGAAAAGAAATAAGCATTCCAGCCTCAGATATCTACTTTGTAACACAAACATCCAGGAACCAACTGATAAACTGTCCGGGATTTTGATGTAGGAACCTGGATAGTTTGAATGGCTAAACGTTCAACTGTTAGCTAGTATTGTATACTTGCCCATCATTGTGTCATCTAATGCGATTTCCCTATCTGCTATAAAACTTGTCTCAGTGATGTTGATGCAATGGAGTTAGTGGAAATTACATGCATTCAGTCTACTAGATTAATCTCCAACTTAAGCCAATCTTTTTTTTAGATGTAAGAGAAGCAAGCAGAAAGACAGGGGAAACTCATACCACCAAGAAAGCAGTGTCAGGAGCAGGGGGTCTTCCATGGACTTGGGGTCCATCTGCTGAGAAGAGCCTAGTCTAGATGAATATTGTTGACAAGAATCTTCCTCTAGAGCCAACAGAGAAAGATAGCTCTCCCCTGGAGCTAACACATTGAATTTAGATTCCAAACGTATTAAGCTATGAGAGAATAGATTTCTGTTTGTTGAAGTTCTCCACTTGCGGTTTTTCTGCTATGGCAATACTAGCTGACTAGCACACGTGTCAAATAGTAATTACATTTTATTGTATTTGAAACTGAGCAACCAGTATTTGGTTGATTGGGGAAAATAGAAGACATAAGAATAGACTGAATCCATCATTTTAGAGTAGAAATTGAAAAGATACTACTTTACACTTAAAAATAGATTGAAGAGAAAAATAGATTGAACAATATTTTGAAAAAATTAATGGTAACTACTAAAAGAAGAAAAACTGAGTAAATATCTCTCTAACTTCAGGACAATAAGAGACATCATTATCCTTATAGTAAATGACAGAAAACAAAGTAAAAACAAAACAAAGCAAATCAGCTAAGAGGTGTAGCTAACCCAAAGCATTAAAAAGGATGACAATAAATAAATGCTTAAATAAGAACAAATTTGAACAGATTAAGTGTGCTATTTTTACACAAGGGCATTAGTATTCTGGTACAAACATAACCAAATAAAATAACATGGTTTTGAGAGTCACTTCTAAAACAAGTGACACAAAACATTGAAAAGACGAAAAATGGACAAGGATATATAAGCAAATACAAATTTTATAACAAGTATTTTAATGTAAATGTTTGTCAAAATAGAAACAAGAATAAATCAAACCATTAGTCAAATTAAATCCTAATAAACAAACAGCTTCCAATGAGGATGGAAGTCATCAATTTTTGCATACTAAAAAATATTTCATCTATGTATATAAAACACAAACTGTTGAAAATACAATTTATAGTCAGAGAAGTTTACAAAAGTACAATTGTAGTGGGAAAGTTAAACATATCTTTGTGAATAGTAGACATATTAAGAAAGCAACAAAGCAAAGACATTGATAATCATAATATCTTAAAAGGGAACTTTATTTTTTAATCATTGATATGTACATATTTGTATCTACACAGCTGGAACATTGTATTCCAAGAATAAAGATTACATGATTCTCTTTATGCCCTACAGGACACTGAAAAGAGTATTGATCATGTATCTTTTAAAATGCAATGCTATCGAGTCAATTCCAGCTCACAGTGACCATATAGAACAGAGTAAAACTGCCCCACAGGGTTTCTGAGGAGTGGTTGGTGAATTTAAGCTTCCTACCTTTCTGATTAGCGTCTGAGCTCTTAGCTACGATACTGCTAGGAATCTTTATACATAATTCCACAGGAAAAAAATCTACAAAAATTATACAAATCATGGTAAGTTAAAATTTAATTCCACGATTTATGTTGAAATATGCCAACCACTTTGAAATACTTTACAATTCACCTCCTAAACAATTCTTAGATCAAAGAAGAAATAAAAATTACATTTGCATATAAGAATAACCATAATAAAAGACTCCAGGTTAATACATATTGAATGAATCCAAAATTAATCTCCAAGAAAAACTAATGAATCACAAATGCTTTCAGCATTAAACACAAACAAATGAAAACAAATATCCACCCCCCATTTTTAACTACAGAATTAGAAAGGGAAATCCTAATTATGAGAGGAAAGAAGAAAAAACTACTATTGCTAAGCAGAAACTAATAAATTGTAAAGCAAAACTGTGGAACTGATTAAAAAAATAAGCAGATTACAGGCCTAACAAAGAACTTACAGGAAACATATAAAATTAAAAATGAGAATTATACATAACTAAATTCAATATTTGTGTTTTAAATCTATGTAAAACTCCATGCTCAAGTTTTCAACGGGCTGAAATAAATGAATGATTTTCTAGAAAAATACAAATCATCGAAACTGACTCAAGAAAAAAATAAAATCTAATCAAGTTAATAGCCCAGAAAAAAAAGCTAGATCTATTTCATAAAGAGGTGAACAACTTCAGTAACAGCATCAGGCCCAGAGAGTTTTATAGGCAAAGCTATTTCAATTTTTTAAAGATAGAAAACCCTCATGTTATGTAAAATGTCACACATTCATGAAAGATTTAGATTCATTTTAGGAAGCTAGAATAACCCTAATTTTGAAAATCATCCTGAACAAGGGTAATTTCCAAAATAAGCTATATACCAATCTCCCTTTTGAAATACAGATGAAAAAAATGTTCAAATATGGTTGAAACGGTTATTTAATTTTCATAATTTAATTGAGTTTATTTCAAGATAAGACTATATTACACAATTTCATTTAAGGATACATTCACGCTTGATAGAGGATAAAAGTGCATTTAATAAAATTCAATGAACATAGAAGAACATTGCTTTAAAGTAAAAAAAAACCTGATACATGTCTTACACAGAGAGGTCTAAACATCATGCACTAGAATAGACTGCTTGCTAAAAATGAAGAATTCTGAGCTTTGTTTTAGAACTCTAGACTCTAGAAATGAGTTTCCAGCATCTACGTTTTTAATAACAATAACAAAACCCACAAACAATTCTTATGCACACCAAAGATTGAGTACTAATCTAAACTAAGGTGATGCGATGCTTAGGAGCGCAACTGCTAACCAGGAGGCCGGCAGTCAGTGTCTACCAGCCGCTCCTTGGAAATGATATGGGGCAGTTGTGTTCTGTTCTATAAGATTGCTTGCTATAAGTCAGAATTCACCCGATGACAACAGGCTTGTTTGTTTTAATCTAAACTAAACTATGACATGGCATGGTTAATGCTGAAATGATAGCAGTCTCTCCCACTAAAATCAGGGAAAAATAGAAGATCTTCCCCCAGTCCAATTAATAATCTCAACTCTGCAAAATTTGCTTATCAAAGTTGAGAATCACAAAATAATAATATAAATATTCAAAAATAAGACAGTATTATCATTTGAATATGACATGATTATTATCCTGCAAACTAAAAATTTCTCATATTGAATAAGGGAATTCAGTAAGTTGTTTGGATAAAAATTGAGTAACAAAAATGAATAACTTTCTTATATAGGAGCAATAACAAACCAGAAAAACAGCAGAGAGAAAGAATTTATAATAGAAAAAATATATGTAAGAATAAACTTACCAAGAGTATTTGGAGTCTTTATAAGGAAGACTTGGAAACCCTAGTGGCATAAGGGATAAGAACTACCACTGCCGATCAAAGGGTTGGCAATTCAAACCCAAGCAGGTGCTTCTACTTTTTCCTATAAGGTACTGTGAGTTGAAATCAATTAGATAGCAATGTGTTAAGAGGTTAAGGCAGAGTTTATTCATTTATTTAATGTTTTTTTAAGTGAAAGTATACAATTTGAGTTAGTTTCTCATACAAAAATTTACACACACTTTGTTGTGACACTAGCTGCTCTCCCCATACTGTGACAGCACACTCCTCTCCTCCTTGTATTTCCCGTGTCTATTCAAATAGCTCTTTTTCTCCTCTGTTTTCTCATCTCACCTCCAAACAGAAGCTGCCAAGTTAGTCTCCTCTATCGACTTAAGCTAAAAAGGAGACTCCTCACCAGTATCATTCTATGTCTTAAACACCAGTTCAGTCTTTCTCTGAGACTTCTGGAATGGTATCAGTTCTTGCCTAACAGAGAGTCCAGGGGCCATGTCTTCCAGGGACCTTCCAGTCTATCAGGTCATCAAGTCTGGTCTTTTTACTGAAGTTCAAGTTCTACACCCCTTATTTCTCTCACTCCATCAGAGACTCTTTATTGGGTTCCCTGTAAGGGCAGTCATTAGTAGTAATCAGGCACTGTCTAGTTTTTCTGGCCACATGCAGATGTAGTCTCTGGTTTGTGTGATCCTTTCTGTCAACTGAGCTCATCTTCTCCTTGTGTTTTTGACATTCTTCATTCTCCTCTGCTCTAGGTGAATTGGTACTAATTGATGCTTCTTAGATGGCTGCTTGATAGCTTTTAAAATCACAGACACCACTCAGCAAGGTAGGATGCAGAACATTTTCTTAATAAACTTTGTTATGCCAACTGACCTACATGTTCCCTGAAACAATGGTCCCCAGACTCCTGTCACTGCTGCTCTGTCTTTTGAAGTATTTGGTTGTATTTAGAAAACGTCTTAGCTTTTGGTTTATTCTAGTTGCACTGATTTCCCCTGTATTGTGCATTATCCCTCACTTCACCTAAAGCAATTCGTGTCTACCGTCTACTGGGAACCCTGGCAGCTAATCAAAAGGTGAGAAGTTTGAAACCACCAGGTGCTCTTTGGAAATTCTGTGTGGCAGTTCTACTCTGTCATGTATGGTCATTATGAGTTGGAATTGACTCCATGGCAACACTTCTTTCTTCTATGTAATTACTGAAACCCCTCTTCCTCCCTGCCCACACTTGTCACCATCAAAGACTATTTTCTTCTGTTTCAATCTTTTCTTGTAAGTCCTTATAATAGCGGTCACACACAGTATTTGTCCTTTGGCAACTAATTTCACTAGTGTAACTCCTCCAGATGTATCCATGGTGTGAGATGTTTCCCAAATTTATTGCTGTTCTTTATAATTGCGTAATATTTCACTGTGTGAATAAATGGTAATTTGTTTATCCACTTATCCACTAATGGGCAGGTAGGTTGATTCCATCTTTTGGGCATTGTGCTGTAGTACTGTTTGCTGTAGTGCTGTGATGAACATTGACGTGCACTTATCTATTTGTGTGGTAGCTCTTATTTCTATTGGATGTATTCCAAGAAGTGGGATTACTGAATCATATGGTATTTCTATTTCCACTTTTTAAGCCCCAAATCAATTTCCATGGAGCTTGTGCCATTATACGTTCCCACCAGCAGTGTGTAAGTATATCCCAAATAAAAAGTATGCACATATATACACAAACTCTAGTGATATAAAAGGTGTGAGAAACTTTTTGGCTGTATTACATGAGTTTTAAAATATAGATAGAAAGAACATTTGCTCAAATGTCCATTTATTTTGTGTTTTTTGGATTAATGTCAGCCTTGTTGGGGTGAGACAGTATCTCATTGTAGTTTTCATTTAAATTTCTTTTATGGCTAGTGATCATGAGCATTTCCTCATGCATCTTTTAGCCACCTGAATGCCTTCTTGATGAAGTGCCTGTTCGTATCTTTTAAAAATTGGGTTATTTCCCTTTTTCGTTGAGGTCTTGCTGTATCTTGTAGATTTTAGACATTAGATGCTGATCGGTTTGTTACAGTCAGTTTTAGCCACCGTTCCCATCCAGTCTGTCCAGTCTGTTGATTGGCTTTTAACTTTTTTGGTTAAGACTTTGGATGAGCAGAAGTGTTTTGTTTTTAGGAGCTCCCAGTCATCTATTTTCTCTTCTGGTTTTTGTGCATTCTTAGCAACGTTTTTTTTTTTGTTCTGTTTGTGCCGTGTATCAGAGATCCTGATGTTTTTCCCATTTTTTCTTCCCTGATCTGCATCATTTTAGATTTGATAGTAAGGTCTTTGATCTATTTTCAGTTAGTTTTTGTGCCTAGTGTGAGATGTGGTTGTTTCAGTTTGTTTTTTTTCTTTTTGCAGATGGATAGACACTTAAGCCAACACCACTTGCTACAGACAATGTCCTTTCTCCAACTAACAGACATCAGGCTATTGTAAAATATCAGCTGCTTGTAGGTGGATAATTTTGTGCCTGGATTCTCAATTCTGTTCCATTGGTCTATATGTCTGTTGTACCAGTACCAGGCTGTTTCGACCACCATGGTGGTGTAATAGGTTCTAAAGTCAGGTAGTATGAGGCCTTCCACTTGGTTCTTCTTCTTTAGTAAGGCTTTACTTACCTGGAACTTCTTCCATTTCCATATGAAGTTGGTGATTTGTTTCTCCACATCATTAAAAAATGCTATTGGAGTTTCCATAGAGATTAGATTGTCGCTATAGGTAGCTTTGGGTAGAATAGACATTTCCTTCATATTGAATCTTCCTATCCATGAGCAAGGTAGATTTTTCCGCTTACATAGGTCTCTTTAAGTTTCTTGAGGTAGCATCTTGTAGTTTACTTCATATAAGTCTTTTACATCTCTGGTTAGATTTATTCCTAATCATTTTATCTTATTGGGACTACTGTAAATGGTATGGATCCAGTGATTTCCTCTTTGATATCCTTTTTGTTGGTATTGAGGAATCCAGCTGATTTTTGTATAACTTGTATCCTGATCTTTGCTCAATTCTTCTGTTAGTTATAGTACTCTTTTCTTTTTCTTCCCTCCTTCCTTCTTTTTTTCCAGATCCTTTAGCATTTTCTGTGTATAAGATCATACCATCTGCAAACAGAGATGTTTTTACTTCTTCATTGACAGTTTGGATGACTTTAATTCTTTTTTCTAACCTTATTATTCTGGCTAGAACTTCCAACACAATGTTTATATGAAAGATTTGAAAACTTTATTAAGGTATGTAAAAGTATGTTTGGATAAATGTAGAGAAATAACATTAACTTAGAAACATTTAACAACATAAATGTATCAATCTATAGCCAAGTAGCCAAGTGCCGTATCAATCTATAGATAACTTAAAATTCAGCTGTTGAATTTTTTAACTTAAATATCATTGTCTAAAGTGTATCTTAAACACACACACGAGTAGTCATAAAAATTACTGTAAAGAAAAGATAAATATAAAAGTCTAGCCAGGAAAATTATGAAAATCAATGACAGGGAGCTTAAATCATAACAAAGGTCCACTCTTTGGACATGAATGGATTGGATTTGGCAGAGCAGAGTGAACATATATTGGATGCACTTTATGGTTCTGTGCATCTATAGGATATCATCCTGCTGACCTCTGGCTGGAGGAAGGAGAGTGGGTGGAGAGGAGGGGAAAGGAGACTGTTGGGAGGAAGAGACATGTACACAGCAGAGAGGAATAGTGTGCTGTTGCCAGGCAGGGAGAGCAGTGGAAGCTGCACGTAGGTGGGTATGTAAATTTATACGGGAATGTACATTTTCACACAGTCATAATCAAAAAAAAATAAAAGAAAAAGAAAAAATCTATCATGCAGGTACAAGAATTACAATGTTTTATTACTGGTGCAGAAGTAGTTGGAAAAGACAGACACCAAAAACAATTTCTATAAGCAAATAAATATGCCTGTAAATCCTTGGTCCTTTTCCGCATCTCCATCATGTCTGTAGTCTCCAACAGCTGGAAGGCTCCAGGCCTGCATTCTAGAAATTTTCCTTCTGTCTCTGCTACACACAAACTGTCAGAGACCTCATTTCCTTTCACGGCTTTTGATACATCTCTGTGCTTTTGAACCCTGCATTTTTACTTCTAGCACCTGTCTCTCCTAGAACCTCAGATTCCTGTGCTGATTTCCCATACATCCCTTTTGGATGCCTGGTAAGCATCGGAAACTTTATGCAACAAAACCAAACTCAGCATTTGCACCAAGTTGAATCTTTTGCAGCTCCTCAGTCTCAGGAACAGGCACCTTCATCCTTCTAATTGCTCATATCAAAAGCCCTAGGGGGACAGTTTGATCACTCTTTCTTAAACCCCATATCTTATCCATTAGGAAACCTTGTCTACATACTTTCAAAATATATCTTGAATACAATCATTTCTCACCACTTTCTCTGATATCAACCTTGACTGAAGAGCCCCCTTACTGTTCTCCTGCTTCTTTCCTTATCTGGTCCAGCCAGTTGTTTATATGGCAGCTGGAATAATTCTTATAAATCAAATAACTGGCCTTATCATTCTTCTTCTTAGAAACCACTAGCTTCCAGTGACACTCAGAATAAATATCTAAAAATCCTTCCTTGATCCACAAAAGTTCCACATTGTTGCCCTGACTTTGGTAGCATATTGGTAAATGTTCAATAACTAGCTCCCCCAACTCCAAAATAACAAAGTACGCACGTATACACATGCACACATCTATTACAAACTTTACTGATATAAAGAACATGAAAAACATTTTGGCTGACTTGCATGAATCTTTAAATATAGATGCCAGCCAGCCAGCCAAGTGCCGTCGAGTCGGATCCGACTCATGGCGACCCTAGATAGGAAGAACATTTTGTCAAATTTTTGTACTTTTTACAATACAACGACTGGAGATATGATACGCTAGTCAGTTCAATACACATCACTAGCATTTTTTTAGCACTCCAAGTCTATACATTCAGCAAAATAATAAATTAAGTCCTGATTTGTTGAATTTGCAAATTTGTATAGTGTAAATACCCCCACTGTGGCCCATTTCAAACTACAGTACAAATATGCTGCCATTGCCGAATACGGAGTTGGAAAGAGATGTCCAGTAGCTCATCACTGTACCTCGTTTCTACCACACAGACACAACAGACATAAATAATTATGTGAGTATAGATAAGAGTCAAATATAGTAAAAGTAAGTGTGAAGTTATGAATTTTGAGTATCAATTACCTTTATTTTTCATACAATATATTTAATGATGGGTAGGTAGGTAAGTAGAGACAGTTACTATTGAGTTGATTCTGACTCATGCACCCTTAGTACAACAGAATGAAACACTGACAGATCTTGTATCATCTTCACAACCGCTGGTGTGTTCAAGTCCATCACTGCAGCTAAGCACCAGTTTGTCTCCCTGGGGGTCTCCCATGCCCTCATTAACCCTCTCCTTCACTTAACATGACGCTCTCCTCCAGAAACTGATATTCCTTCTACCAAAGTAAGTCCAAAGTAAGTTGGCCAATGTTCTGTTGTGAGCATAAATTCTCACTGATTAATATCTCCAGGCTTTGTTTCCTAAACTTTCTTGGTCTGGAAATGTCCGAAACTTGTCCACCATGGCTGAGCTTAGTAGGAAGTGAAATATCTGTGGCATAGCATCCAGTATCACTGCAACTCACAAGCAATTACTGGCAGACAGGTGGTGAATAAGTTTATATAATTTAATTTTTAATAACGGCTATGTTTAACCATTGACTTGCAAAATTTCTGAAAATTTGTCCACTGACTCTTACTGGAGGTGTGAGCAGCCTTCAGCAATCTGCTGGCTGGCTTCCAGTCCGTGTTATTTACGTCCCTTCCTATTCATTCTGTTCCAGCCACACTGGGCTCCTTGCCAAACTTCAACAAGCCTAGCGCACTTTCACTTTAGGGATTTGCACTTGCTGTTCCCTCTGCCTGAAACACTTCTCCAGATGGTCCCACAGCTCAGTCTTCTTCACTCAGTTCTTCTCAGAGAGGCTATCCATCCCTAGACGCCCCAGCAAAAGTTGCACCCTAGCACTTTCTGATTCCTTGTGCTGTTTTTTTCTTTTACCACTACTATCTGATATTTTATATATTTATTTATTTATTGTGTGACTCCTGCACTCCCTCTACAAATTAAGATCTAGAAAGTAGGTTATTATCTGTTTTGTCACTGCCATATACCTTTCACCTAGAACAACACTTATATACTGTAGAATCTAAAAATTCTTCGTTAAATGACTTTAGTAATAAACACAGTGCCACTAAAATTCACATTTTGAGATGAGGAAAATAATTATAAAAATGGACAAAGGTGGAATACCATGACTATATAAAAGGCTCTTGAAAATCTGTTAATATCTTAATTATCTAGTGTTGCTATAATAGAAATGTCATAAATGGATAACTTCAAAAAATTATTTTGTCATAGTTTAGGAGGCTATAAATTCAAGTTCAGAGCACCATCTCCAGGAGTAGTCTTTCTCTCTTCTTTGTCTTTGAAGGGAGGTCCTTTTCTCTTCAACTTCTGCTTTCTGGTTCCTTGGTGTCCTGTATGTATCTTGGCATCTATGTTAACCAATCTCTGCTGTGTTGACTTATTTAATCTCTTTTAGATCTCAAAAGAGATTGACTGAAGGTATAACCCAAACTAACCCTGCCTCATTAACATAACAAAGGCAACCTATTCCCAAATATGATTAAACTACAGACATTAAAAAAAAATTATTGTGGCTTCAATTCTGATTCACAGTGACCCTATAAAGGTTAAGATTTACAACACATATTTTTGTCAGATATAATTCAATCCATAACATTAAGTAAAAGATGTATCTAAGAATAGTAAAAGCAAGGGAGATGAACAGGCAGGACACAAAAGATGAGAAATATTTATTTGAGAAAAAATTTATATATGTATATATGTTTTATATATTTTCTTTCAAGGAAAAAAGTTAAAATCTAGGACTGGACCAAGCTGGCAGCAGTCAGACGCTTCCTTACTTTCGTCTTAGCAAAGACCCTCCCTCTCAAAAGTTACTCGATTATGTATGACAACCTATCCTGAATATTAAAGACAAAGTTTAGAAATCAGAAATAGCAAGGAGCTGCCAGACCTTACCCAAGGGAATTGATACTTAGTAGGCTGAATCCCTTGTCAAGAGCACAGTGAGGCAAGCAGGGGTGTTCAGGACTCGTTTTCCACAACAGGACAAACAGTGTGGTGGGGAGCCCACTTATGCCTCCATAAGCAGCGAAAAGAGGGGTGCAATCAGTAAAAGATAGGTATTTGCATCTAACCTACTGCACAGAACAAAAAACACCCTGTTGGGGAAAGCCTCCCTACCTTTTATCTACTGCATTCACACTCAGCTCTGCATCCAAGCTGGCTTCAGAGACTGTCGCATACCCTGGGCTGAAATTAGGACCCTTCATACTCCCTGAGCCATTCTCCTGGCCTTGGAAAGGGAATAAATTAACAAACAGGAAAAAAAAATAATCAGTTGACACCCCTAAACCGGGAATTCACGGCAGAAACAGCTCATTTACTTAGGTACAGGCATAAGGAATCCACAGACTTTGAATGCCTTTTGCCACTGCATAAGTAACAGCAAAGGCCTACATTAACACAGTACAGCGGGTTGTAGACCTGAAGTGTAACCTTAACTGTAAGTGCTACAAGGTGGAGAGACAGGTCCCTGTCATTTGGCACCATTCTGCCAATCAAACAGGGTCCCTACCTACTCACATCAGAGGTCTGAAGAATGTGGCTCCACCCACACCACCTAACCACAAGGGTCCAAGAATACATGATGCCTCTAAGTCTTTACAGACAACAGTGCTGGGTGCCCACAGGCTGGCTGCAAAACCCAGCCACGTGCATGCTCTAGGGAACAGGGACATACTTTCCTCACAGACACTGGGGAGTGGCTGTTAGTACCCCTACCTTGCCCACCTTGTGACCCTCTACTGCAGCCAGATACCTATGCCTACAACAAGCACCCCTGCCCATCTAGCACTGTAGGTGAGATCCAGCACCACATAGTTGTTGACTTACTTCATGGACACCTGAGATGAATCTATATAAGTAAAGTAAATGGATTCCTGGGCTCACATAACTAGTAATAACCCTAACAGGTGACAGGACTTCAGACCTTCAAAGGCACAATAATCAAATTAGATTGCATAAGCAGCCTATTTGGGCATTATCAAAACAAGAAGCTAGGACACAGTAATCAAACATAAAATAAATAACTTATTGACAGATCAGAAACAATAATCAATAACAAATCACATAAAAAGGAAGACCGTAACAGCTTCAGGAAGCTCCCAGAGGAAGAGAACTTTCTGGAATTATCGTAGGAGGAATATAAAAGATTAATATACAGAATGGTTCAAGACATCTGGGCAGAGATCAGCCAAAACACCAAAAAAAAAAACCAAACGTCTTACCATCAGGTCAATTCAGACTCATAGCACAAGCCAAATAGCACACAGACAAAGCAAGAAATCAGAGAAAGCGAACAAATCCAGAAGATTAACCATAAAATTTCAGAATTAGGCAATGCATGAGAAACTCGTAGAAGCTGAATTCAAATACTTGACATCAACATATTTGAAGAAGAAACAGATAAAATATATACATATATATTTTTAAATGAGAAAACCTTAAGAATATGGGAAAGATAACCTACAAGTAGTTGGACTACCAGAAAAGGGAAGGGGAATAACAGATAACACATAAAGAATTGTTGAATGTTTGTTGGCAGAAAATTTCCCTGACATAGTGAAAATGAGAATCTACCAAAGATGCTCATCACACTCCACGCAAGGTAGATCACAAAAGAAAATCACCAAGACTTGACAATCAAACTCAGAAAAACCAAAGACAGGAGAAGTTTAACAGGAATAAACAAAAAGGCATTTGCAAAAAGGTCAATAATACTATTTTTCAGACTACTTTTCAGACAACTATTCAGGCAAGAAGGCAAAGGTATGACATACATAAAGTCTTGAAGGAAAAGAATGCCAAATGAGAAATCTATATCCTGCAAAACTGTCTCTCAAATATGATAGCAAAAGGAGGACATTTCCAGATAACAAGAATTTTAGGGAATTTTCAGAAACCAAACCAAAATTACAAGAAATACGAAATGGAATCCTTTGGTTGGAAAATAAATAACATCAAATAACAACCCAAGACTAGAATACAGGATAGAGCAACAAGGCATCAAGACAGAAAAGAAAGTCACAACATAAATCAAAGCTAAAACACAGAATATAGGGATACAGAGATGTCATTATGTAAAAGATGAAAACAAAAAATGGACTGAAAGATGTAGTCATAGATCTTTCATCTGGAGAAGAATTTGAGGAGATATTAATCAATAAAAGATTGGTCTAAACTTAGAAAACTAGGGGTAAGTATTAAGGTAACCACAAAAGAAACTAACAATTTTACACATCATAAATAAATAAAAGGAAAGAAAGAAAAGCACAGGTTCAATGAACGTAACATAATAATATTGGAAACTGTGAAAACAAAATACGTAAAGAAAAATGACTTGGCACAGAAAATTAAGTGAAACAACCATCAACAATACACAAAATAATGGCATTAAAATGACAGTGGTAATTTCATACCTATTAATAATTATGCTGAGCATTAATGGACTAAATGCACCAATAAAAAGACAGAGGGTGGCAGAATGGATAAAAAAAGACCTGTCTATATGCTGCCTAGAAGAGACATATCTTAAAGACACAAACAACTCAAGGAATGGAAAAACTATGTCAAACAAACAACAATCGAAAAAGCAGAAGTGTAAACACTGATTTCTGATAGAATAGAATTTAAAGAAAACTCACCACAAAGGATAAAGAAGAACACTATACAACGATAGAAGTGCCAATACACCAGGAGGACGTAATCATATTAATGTCTTATGCACCCAGTTAAAACCACAGGGCTCTGAAATACGTAAATCAAACTCTGACACCATTGAAAAGAGAAACTGATACCTACAAAATAACAGTAGGTGACTTCAACACATTACTTTCAGTGAAAGATAGAAAATCAGGAAGAAGCTCAATAAAGACATAGGCAATTTAAATGCCACAATCAATCAACTTGATCTAACAGATATAGAACACTCCACCCAACAGGAACCAAGTATACATTATTTTCCAATGCACACAGAACATTCTGCAGAATAGACCACATATTAAACCACAAAGAAAGATTTAACCAAATCCAAAGCATCAAAATATTGCAAAGCATCTTTTCTAACAATAAAGCCATAAAACTAGAAATCCATAACAGAGAAAACAAGGGGAAAAAATCAAACACATGGAAACTGTACAGCATCTTGCTTAAAAACTACTGGGTTATAGAAGAAATTAAACAGAATAAAGAAACTGACAGAATCAACTGAGAACAAACATATATCCTATCAGAAACTTTGGGGGAACATCAAAAAGTAGAGCTCAGAGGTAAATTTATAGCAACACAAGCACATATCCAAAAAAGGAGAAAGGATCCAGATTAAAGCTTTAATCTACAACTCAAACATACAGAAAGAGAGGAGGAAAAGAAGTCCTCAGACAATACAAAAAAGCAAATAATAAAAATTAGAGCAGAACAAACAGAAAAACAGAATAGAAAATAGCTTCAAGAGCAAGACCAAAAGCTGGTTCTTTGAAAAGATCAACAAATTTGATGACTAAAAACAACAGACAGAGGAAGCAAATAACATGAATAAGAAATGAAATGGGTGATATTACAACAGACCTAAATGAAATTTTAAGAAAACACAACAGAATGCTATCAAAATTGTACTCTAAGAAATTTGAAAATCTTGAGGGAATGGGAGAAATTTCTAGAAACATACTACCTAGTAAACTGAGACAGAGGTGGAACAACTAAATGAACCTATAACAAAAAACAAGATTGGAAATGTAATTTTAAAACTCCCAACAACAAAAGCCTGATTCCTGATGGCTTCACTTGAGAATTCTACCAAACTTTCAGAGAAACATTAACACCACTACTACTGAAGGTATCTGAGAGCACAGAAAAGGATCCATTATTCCACAGCTCATTCTATCAGCCAGCATAAAGACACCACCAACTCCCCCCGCAAAACAAAAAGACCAGTATCACTCATGAACTTAGACTCAGAAATCCTCAACAAAATTCTAGCCAACAGAATTCAACAACATAGCAAAAAAAAGTAATTCACCATGACCAAGTAGGATTCATACTAGCTGTGCAGGGATGGTTCAGCATTAGAAATGCAATCAATGTTACCAGTCACACAAATAAAACAAGAGACACCAATCACAGGATCTTATCAACTGATGTACAAAAGGCATTTGAAAAATTCTAACACTCGTCATGATAAAAACTATCAGCAAAATAGGTATAGAAGAGAATTTCCTCAACTAAGTAAAGGGCATTTACATGAAGCGAACAGCCAAGTTCATCTTAAATGGAGAGGGCCTAAAAGCATTCCCCTTGAGAGTGAGAGCCAGATAAGTATGCCCTTTATCACCACTGTTATTCAACATTGTGCTGGTGGTTCTAGGCAGAGCAACTAGGCTAGAAAAAGAAATAAAGGGCATCCAACTTGATAAGGAAGAAGTATCTCTACTTGCCCATGATATGATCTTAAACACACAAAACCACAACAAATCTATAAGAAGTTTATTGGAAGTAACAGAAGAGTTGAGCACAGATCACAATACAAGATAAACATACAAAAATAACTTGGATTCTTCTACACCAATAAAAGATGTTAAAGAAGAAATCATTGAAACAATGTCATTTGTAACAGTACCTCAGACAATAAAATACTTATGGCATAAATTATTTTAAGTGAAAAGAATGACAATACACAACACAGGAGAAGTCAGTGCAACTGGATTAACCCAAAAGCTGAGAAGTATCCTGACTACAACCAAAGACTTCGAGGTACAAGGTTGCAAGGCTGGAGATCTGGGAACCATGATTTCAGGGGATATGTAGGTCACTTGGTGTAACCAAGTTTATTAAGAAAATATTCTGTATCCTCTTTGGTGAGTGGCATCTGGGGTCTTAAAATCTAGCAAGCCACCAAGATGCATCAGTTGATCCCAAACCACCTGGAATAAGGTGAATGAAGAATATCAAAGACATAAGGAAAATACAAATCCAGGTGACAGAAAAGGCCACATGAACAAGACTCCATCAGTCTGAGGTCAGAAGAATTGGATGGTGCCCAGATACCACCAATGACCACTCTGAAAGAGAACATAATACACAGTCATTGATGAGGTAGGAAAAAGTGGGTGTATAAATCAAATTCTAGTAAAAAGATCAGACTTGATGATGTGACTGAAACTGGAGGCACCCGGAAGAACTGGTCTCTGGACTTTCTGTTAATCCAGAGTTAAAACCATTCCCAAGTCCACCTCTTCTGACTGAATTGTAAGACATAAAAGGATACTGGTAAAGATCATGTTTCTTGGCTCAGGTAAGTACATGAGACTAAATGGACAGCTCCTGTCCATAGGCAAGATAACAAGTGGAAAGAGACAGGAGCTGCTTGACTGGCAATGGAAAACACACAGTGGACAGGAGAAGTGTGCTGTCATGCTGTCACATGGTAGGAGAAGCAATTAGGATAATATAACAATAAGTATGTCAGGTTTTGTATGAGAAACTGATTTGAATTGCAAAATTTCAATTAAAGCAAAATGAAAAAATTAATATCCAATGTTGATACAATGAACTCTTACATACCACAGGTAAGTTATAAACTGGTGCCTTGAAGATTATAAACTTGTGCCTTATAAATTGTCTTCTGAAAGACAATTTGCCATTAAAAACACACACACATAGAATTGTCTTGTGTTTTGATCCAGGATTTCTACTTCTGTGAAATCATATTAAGGACATGATCAACGATTTGTGCAAAAGAGAGCTTACTAGAAAATCTGTTCAAAATGCTTTGTATAATATTAAAATCAAAAGAGAAAAAAAAAAAAAAACAGAAATGACCTAAATATTCAACAACCAAATCTGTCCTATTGCTGTTGAGTCAGTTCATTTAATAGCCAGAAACTAGAAAAACAATTTATAATGCAGCCACTAAAAATGGAGCTACAGAAGAATGGTCAATAATATGGAAAAAATATTCAGGTAACATTGTCAATTTTTTTATATTATAGTAGTTTGTGTGTTGCTATGATACTGGATGCTTTGCCACCAGTATTTCAAATAGCATCAAAACCAGCCATGGTGGTTTCTTCAGTACCTGGCCGTTAAGGCAGACAAGGATGAACATCCTGGCAATCTACTTTTGAAAAGTTACCAGTGAAAACCCTATCAATCACAAAAGAGTATTTTCTAATACAGTGCTGGAAGATGAGTCCCCCTAGGTGAGAAGGTGCTCAAAATACATAGTGACCACAACCATCAGCTCAAGCACACCAACATTCTTGAAGATGGCACAGGACCAAGCAACATTTTCTCCTATTAGATGTGTTGCTCTGATACTGGAATCTACATCACTAGTACTTCACATACTTAGCAGAAACTAAAGATCCTGGCAGTCTACCTATGAAAAAATTGACCAGTGAAAACATCATGGGAAGCAGCAGAACACTGTCTGATGGAGTGCTGGAAGAGGAGCCTCACAGACTGGAAGGCATTCAAAATAGGGATAGCAAAGAGCTACCTTCTCAAAGAAGAGTCAACCTTAATCACATGGATGGAGTCAAGCTTGTGGGACTTGCACTGGCTGAAGTGGCACAACTTAGAATGGGAAGAAATAGTTGCAAATATCCATTAACAACCTGAACATGGAATGTATGAGATATGAACCAAGGATAACTAAACATTGCCAAAAAAGAAATGGAATGCTTAAACATTGATATCCTTGACATGAGTGAGCTGAAATTGACTGGTACTGGCCATTTTGAGTCAATCACATGATCTACCATGCCAGAAATGACAAATTGATGAAGAATAGCATTTCACTCATTGTTAGAACAAACATTTGAAGACCTACCTTGAAGTACGATGCTGTCAATGAAAGGAAATATCCAGGTGCTAAAAGGAAGACCAGTTAATATCACTTTTACTTAATTTGATGCACCAACCATTAATACCAAATATGAGGAAATTAAAGATTTTTAACAACTTCTACACTTTTAAGTTGATTAAACATACAATCAAAAAGCACTGATAATTACTGGTGATTGGAATGCTAAGGTTGAAGGCAGAGAAGAAGGATCAGTAGTTGGAAAATACAGCTTTAGTGTTAGAAATGACACCAGAAAACAAATGATAGAATTTTACACTATTAATGACATATTCATTGGAAATATGTTTATTCAACAACGTAAGTGGTAGCTGTATGTGTTGAGCTTGAAAGAAGTATTCAGGAATCAAATTGACTACCTCTGTGGAAAAGACAATGGAAAAGCTCAATATCTTCAATCTGAACAATCCAGGGGCCAACTGTGGAACAGATCATCGATTGCTCACATGTAAGTTTAAGTTGAAGATGAAGAAAATTAAAGCAAGTTCAAGAAAGCCAAAATATAGACTTGAGTATTTTGAGACTATCTCAAGAATAGATTTGGTGCATTTAACACGAAATACCAAAGACTAGACCAAATGTGAGATGACGTAAGGGACATCATACATGCAGAAAGCATAAGCTCATTAAAAAGACAGGAAAGAAAGAAAAGACCACAATGTATGTTAGAAGAGACCACAAAACTTGCTCTTGAATGCAGAGTAGCTAAAATAAATGGAAAGACGATGAAGTAAGATAGATGAACACATGGTTCCAAAGGGCTGCTTGAGAGGATCAAGTATTAGAATGACACTTGCAAAGACCTACAGTCGGAAAACCATAAGGGAAGAACACACTCAGAATTTTTCACACTAAAAGAACTGAAGAAAAAATTCCAGCCTCAAATGGCAATGTTGAAGGATTCTATGGGGAAAATATTGAAAAAAACAGGGGGGAAAAAGTTGGAAAGAATAGAGAGTTACATCAAGAACTGACAGTACTGAAGGAAGAGGTCCAAGCTGCCCTGAAGGTATTGGTGAAAAATGAGGCTCCAGGGCACAAGGAATTGATGAAATACCAACTGTAATGTTTCAACAAAAGGCTATAGCACTGGAGATACTCCCTTCTCTATCAAAAGATTTGAAAGACAACTGTCTGACCAACTGGAAGAAATCGCCATCTGTGCCTATTCAAACAAAGATGTGCTGCTGGCTGCTAGGAATGTACTGTCCCACCTATTGTCTTATTGATGTAGGTGTAGGCTTTTCTCGGGCATGGCAGAACCTCTGGGAAAGCCTGACCTTTGTCTCTCTCTCTCCTACCTCTTATCTCCCACCTTGCTGATATTTCCACACAAATGTTTAGGCCTTTCTCAAGTATGATAGAGCCTCTGAGAAAGCCTGGACTTTGTGTCTTTCCCCTACTTCGTGCCTTGATGATACTTTCACGTATGGATCAACCAATCATGAGATGCCCCAATACCATTGTAACCATTTTTGGCAAAATAGACTGCCCTGCTAACCTCCTGCTGATTGTAACCCTATAAATAATGTTTCCTACTGATGAATGGAGGCCATTGCTCTCCATCAGAGACCTTGGTCCCACCTGGCCTCAACTTTATCTTTCTCATCTCCTTTCCTGTCTCCCTCAGATACGGTTTTTTTCTGGTGTTGGTCACTGGGGTGCCAGACGTGATGATCCAACAGAATGTGAAAATTATCTAATAATTAATACCATTAATATCACACACAAGTGAATTTTACTGAAGATAAAGCAAAAACAATTGCAGCACATTGACAGGGAACTGCCAAAAATGCAAGCCAGGTTCAGAAGAAAAAGTGACATGAGGGATATTATTACTGATGCTAGATAGATCTTGGCTGAAAGCAGACAACACCAAAAAGAGTTTTGCCTGTGTTTTATTGCCTATCAAATATATTCAACTGTGGATCATAACAAATAATGGATAACATATAAAGAATACAAATTACATAACACTTTATTGTGCTCATTAGGAATCTGTACGCAGACCAAGAGAAAGTCATTCAAATAGAATGAGTGGATATTGCCTGGTTTAAAATCAGGAAAGGTATATTCCTGGGTCGGATCCCTTCACTGTATTTCCTCATTCTGTATGCTGAGTAAATAACCCAAAAGCTGGACTATATGAAGAAAAACAGGCATTGGAATTAAAGGAAGACAGTAACAACCTGTAATACGCAGATGACACAACACTGCTTTCCCCAGATGAAGACGACTTCAAGCACTTCCTGATGATCAAAGACCACAGCCTTCAGTATGGATTACACCTCAACATAATGAAAACAAAAATTCTCACAACTAGACCATTTATCATCATGATAAATGGATAAAAGATTCAAGTTGTCAAGGATTCCAACTTACTTGGCTCTACAATCTATGCCTATGAAAGCAGCACTCAAGAAATCAAATGACATATCACATTGGGCAAATCTGCCACAAAAGACCTCTTTAAAGTTTTAAAAAGCAAAGATGTTACTCTGAACACTAAATTGTGCCTGACCCAAGCCATGATGTTTTCAGTCACCTCAAATGTATGCAAAAGATGGACAACAAATAAGGAAAACCAAAGAATTGATGCATTTGAATTAAGGTGTTAGCAAAGAATATTGACTGTACTGTGGAATGTCAGAAGAATGAACAAATCTGTCTCGGGAGGAGTGTTACAGTCAAAATTCTCTTTAGAAGGGAGAATGTTGAGACTTTGATTTATGTATTTTGGGCACTGCCGTAGTCACCAGATGCCGGCTGCTATAACAGAAATACCACAGGTGGAAGGTGGGGCCAAGAGGGTGGATCAGACACACACCTCCTCGATTCCCTCTTGGAACTAAGGCCTGGAATGACAACTGAATGATGCAATCTGGACATCTGGGGAGTCCTAGGATCTATAAGCTTGTCAGATTGGACTATGCACCAGTGAACACAAGCTATGTCTCTCTAACATGAAGCAGTTGCACTCTGAGTCCTACTTCTGCTGACTCACTGTTTTTGGAGGACTGCAGGTACTGACACCTTCTTTATTATGTGGGATGCAGGGACTGGGCGAGATCTGGCAAATATGCCAAACTGCACTGCTTAAGTAAACAGTGTATAGCACAATAGAGAGACTATGCTTGGAATAGTCACATTTTGTGAGTCTGGCTGCTGACTGAGGGCATCACTGCCACTTTACTCTCTCATTTCTGAGCTGCACCACAGTTTCTGCAGTCTCGTGGCAGGAAAGGCAACTTGGGTGGGACCATCTTGCTCAGCTGGAAGGTGGAGTCACCCACATAGATGTCTTTGCTGGGCTAATATTCATGCTGAGAAGCAGGGCATGTCTGGAAAGTGCTTCTCCAGCAGGAAAGTTGTGTTTAGGACAGTGGTACCTGACTTAAAGGGTGGGGGGGCTGTCAGAGGATGACAGCACGGCTGTCATAATATCTGGGATGGCCTATGAGGTGCTTCTGTTGTCAGCTGGAAGGTAGCCTCTGCCATACCTAAGAGTCTGACTGATTTTGACAGCTGTTGCACAGCTCCTCACTTAGCAGTAAAGTACCTTTTTAAAATAAGATAACCTGGAGAACCAACCTCTGAGCAGCCCAGCAGCATCACCTCCAATGATCCACATAGCGTCAGCTGATGCCCCCCAGTGGCGCCATAAGTAAAGCACCATCTGTGCCAGCCAGGAGGCAGAGCCAGTCACCCCAGATAGTCCACCTGGAGTGAGTAGTTAGAGTACACAGAGGTAGCTGGTGACAAATTCTCATCTTAGATTTGTACCTCAGCTCCTCCTGAGGACACACCAAACTAACTGAACAGCTTTTAGAGGGTGTGAAGGCAACAGGTAATAGCTAACCATTTAAAGAAGCAGTCCACCATGGCTCCAGAAAAGTTCCAAAATAAACCATCAAAAAACTTCCCAGCTAAAGAAGTCTTTCTGAAACTATTGAAGGTGCAGTAAAAACAAATTATATAGAGAGCCCTCCTAGAGATTAAAGTAAATGCAGATGAACAAAATGAAAAATTAAATAAGCTATTCAAACTGATGGAACATCAATGATCTGAAATCCAGGAGATCAATAATAAAATTAGACAATTAGAAAATTCAATTCAAAGTCAAAAGAGCAGAATTTAGGAGATAGAAGCCGGAGTTACTGAGCTTGAGGATAGAGCAACTGACACCAGTATTTATGAGGAAGAATCAGAGAAAAGACATAAGAAAAATGAAGAAACATGTATGACTCTATTAAAAGGAATAATCTATGTATAATTTGAGTTCCTGAATGACGAGGGATAGCAAAAATACAGAGAGTATTGTTGTTGAATTGCTGACAGAGAACTTCCCTGAAATTATGAAGGAAGAAAACATATTTAAGATGCTTATCAAACACCACAAATACTAGACCCCCAAAGAAAGACACCAAGACATACTGTAATCAGGCTTAATAAAAATGAGGCTCTTAAAAACTTAAAGGGAGGGGCTTAAAGCAAAGCTAACATACAAAGGGAAGCCCTGTATGCTTTCATCTGACTTCTTGGGAGAAATGATGTTGGCAAGAAGGCAGTGGGATGACACATTCAAAGCCTTAAGGACAAAAACTTCCAAACAAGAATTAGATATCCTGAAAAATTGTCTCTCAAATATGAAGATGAAATTAAGACATTCACAGATAAACAGAAGCTTAGCAACTTGATAAAAAACAAACCAAAACTACAAGAAATACCAAAAAAGATCTTTTCTTAGAAAAACAAGAACATCAAGTGCATAGTTAAGGAGGCAATACAACACATAGCACCCAGAATCCTATTCAGTTAGGGAAGTGACAAAGCTCAATCAAAGCTACAATATTAAAAGAAGGAAACCAGTGATCAGAACACAGAAACTATGACATTCTGACACTAAAAAGTGGGGTAATTTACAGTAGTATTTGTCTCATAGTCTTTTTAGATGGAGAGGAAATTAAAAAGCTATACAGAAGTCAAAGTCTGGTTTAAACTTAGAATAGTAAGAGGGATAAAAGGGGTACTCAAAAGGCAAAGTAACAGTACAACATATCAAAACAAGAAACATACAGGAGTCTCAACAAACACAAAACAAACACTGAAAAAGATGAAAAGTCAACCCAGAAAGAAGAATGGCACAGAACAGAGTATTAAGAGCAACATAAACATGAACAACACAAAAATAAATGCTTCTAAATGACGCACTAAACACATACCTATCAATAATTACAGTGAACGTAAACAGGCTGAACACTCCAATAAAGAGACAGCAAGTAACATTCTAGATCAAAAAACATGATACACCTATATGCTGATTACAAGAAACACACCTTAGATTCAAAGACATGAACAAACTGAAAATCAAAGGATGGAAAAATATATACCAAGCCAACAACATACAAAGAAGAGTTGGAACGGCAATACTAATCTCAGATAAAATAGATTTTAATGTATAAGCCACCACTATAGACAAGCATGGTTAGTATTTGTCGCTGAAAGGTTGAATACACAAGCAGAACATAACAATGTAAATATTTATGCACCCAATACCAGAGCATCTAAATACATCAAACAAACACTGATGACACTGAACAATGAGATAGATCACTCCACAATAATAGCTGGAGACTTTAACATTCCACTTTCAGCAATGGACAGATTGTCCAGAGAAAAGCTCAGTAAAGATATAGAGGATCTTACTGAGTCGATCAACCAGACCCCATCGACATATACAGAACTTTTTATCAATCAACGGATAAGTACACCTTCTTCTCCAAAACATACAGAGCATTTTCCAGAATAGACCATGTGTTAGGACAGAAAGCAAGTCTCAACGAAATACAAATCATTGAATTATTGCAAAGCATCTTTTTGGATCATAAAGCCATAAAAGTAGAAATCAATAGCAGAAAAAACGTGAGTAGAAATTTGAACTCATGGAAACTGAACAACACCTTGCTCAAAAAGCCACTGGTTATAGAAGAAACCAAGGATGAAATAAAGATATTTATGGAATCAAACAAGAATGAAAACATATTCTACCAGAACTAAAGGATACAGCAAATGCAATGCACAGAGGTCAATTTTTCTCTATATATGTTTCCATCTGGAAAGAATAAAGGACCCAAACCAAAGAATTAACTGCATAGCTTTATCAAGTAGAAAGAGAGCAACAGAGGAACCCCTCAGGCACCAGAATAAAAACAGATAATAAAGATGAAAGCAGAACTAAATGAATTAGAGAAGAACAGTTTAAAAAACTAACAAAACCAAAATCCAGCTCTTTGAAAAGATCAAGAAAATTAATTAACCATTGGCTAAACTTACAAAAATAAACAGAAGAAGAAATAAATAACCTGAATAAGAAATGAGATGAGAGATGTCACAACAGACCCAAGTGAAATCAGAAGTATCATAACAGAAAACTACAAAAGACTGTACTCTAACAGATTTGAAAACCTAAAGGAAAATGATGGATTTCTAGATTCATATAACCTGCCACAATTATCACAAGAAGTAGAACTTAATAAATCCATCACAAATGAAAGAAAAAAAAGAGTCCTGGCTTCGAAGACTTCATTGGAGAAGTCTACCAAGGTTTCAGAGAAGAGTTAACTACTGAGACCATTTCACAGCATAGAAAGGGGTGGAATACTTCCAAATTCATTCTATGAAGCTAGCATAACCCTAATACCAAAGCCAGGTAAATACCCCCCCACACACAAAAAAAAAATTACAGATGAATATCACTCATGCACCTAGATGCAAAAATCTTCCACAAAATCCTAGACTTCAACAACACTTCAAAACAACAATTCAGCATGACTAAGTTGGATTCATACAAGGAATGCAAGGCTGGTTCATCATCTGGAAAACAATTAATGTGATCAACCACATAAATAGCAAAAGAATAAGAATCACCTGATTTTGTCAAGTGATGCAGAAAAGACATTTCACAAAGTCTAACACTCATTCGTGTTAAAAACTCTCAGGAAAACAGAAATAGAGGGGAAATTTCTCAACACAATAAGGGGCACCTATGCAATACCAACTTCTTACATCATCCTCAGTGGAGAGACTGAAAGAACTCCCCTTGAGCATGGGAACTAGACAAGGATGCCCATTCTCATCACTTCTATTTAACATTGTAATAGAGGTTTTAGCCAGAGCAATTAGAAAAAACAAAGAAATAAAGGACACCTGCCTCAGCAAAGAGGTAAAACTATCCCAATTTGCAGATGAAATAATCGTATATAAAGACAGTCCTAAAGAATCCACTAGTACACTAGTAGAACTAATAGAAGAGTTCAGAAAATTTTCAGGACGTAAGATAAATGTAAGTAAGTCAGTAGGATTCCTTTACATCAACAAAGAGATCATCAAAGAAGAAATCATCAAACCAATACCATTTACTATAACCTCGAAAAGGTAAAATACGTAGGAATAAATCTAAGTAGGGAAATAAGAGACCTATACAGAGACAACTACAAGATTTTACTGGAAGAAACCAAAGGAAACTTATATAAACAGAGAAATGTACCCTGCTCATGGATAGGAAGATTTAACATTGTGAAAATATCTACCTTACCCAAAGTGATCCACATACACAGTGCAATCGCAGTACAAAGTCTAGTGTCATTTTTGAATGAGATGGAGAAACAAATCACCAACTTTGTTTGAAAAGGGAAGAAAATCCGGATAAGCAAAGCACCACTGAAGCAAAGGAACATAGTGGGAGGCCTCACACTACCTGACCTCAGAAAATGTTACACTGCCATAATACTCAAAAAACAGCCTGATACTGGTGCAACAACAGACATATAGACCAGTGGAACAGAGTTGAGACGCCAGAGATGTCACCATCCTCTTAGGAACAGTCGATATTCAACAAAGGCCCTGAGATTGTAAACTGGGGTAAAAAGTCTCTTTAAAAAATAGTGTTGGTAAAATTGGATATTCATCTGCAAAAAACTGAAGCAAGACCCATATCTCACACCTTAGACAAAAACTGACTCAAAATGGATCAAAGACCTAAACATCAAACCTAAAATGATAAACATCATGCAAGAAAAAGTAGGGTCAACAATGGGCATTCTAATACTCAGCTCACACAGACTTCAAAATCTGACAAATAAAGCAGGATCAACAGAAGAGAAAATAGATACGTGGAACTACTAAGAATTAAAGACTTTCGCTCATCCAAAGACTATCAAAAGAGTTAAAAGCCCACCTATAGAATGGGAAAAAATATTTGACTACATGTTGGACAGACGTTTGATCTCCGAAATCTACATGATACTGCAAAATATCAACAAGAAAAAGGTAAATAACCCAATTAAGCAATGCACAAAGGAGATGGACAGATACTTCACCGAGAGGACATTCAGGCAGCCAAAAGACATGAGGAAACACTTATGATCATTCACTATCAGAGAAATCTAAATCAAAACCACAATGAGATACCATCTCACCCCAATAGCATTGGCCATGATCTAAAAAGACACAAAACAACAAACGCTGGAGCAGCTGTGGAGAGATTGGAACTCTCCTACACCACTGGTAGGATTGCAAAGTGGTACAACCTCTTTGGAAAACAATTTGGTGCTTCCTTAAAAAGCTGGAAATAGAAATGCCATTTGACCCAGTAATCCCATTGCTTGGAATATATCCTACAGAAATAAAGGCTGTCACACAAACAGATGGCATGAACATGAATATTCATTGCAGTATAGTCCACAGTAGCAAAAAGATCAAATCAACCTAGATAGCCATCAACTGACGAATGGATAAACTAACTATGGCACATGTACTCAATGGAACACTATGCAATTATAAAGAATAATAATGATTTTAGGGATCATCTCATAACTTGGTTTCAACTGGAAGACATCATGCTGAGTGAAATCAGTCAGTCACAAAAGGACAAATATTGTATGAGACTCCTGCTATAAGGACTTAAAAATAGACTTACATAAAGAAGAAAAGATTCTTTGTTGGCTACAAAGTGTGGGGAGGGAGGGAGAGGGTTAGTCATACTTGATAGAAATTTGATTAAGTGAAAGCAGTGACAGCACACAGAAGAAAGTAGCTCAACTTAATTGGACTTTACCATAAACTGAAAGCTCTTCTAATCTCAACCCAATTTTGTAAGGGTAGAGTAGCACGGGTGAGGTCCGGGAACTGTGCTTTTGGGGGACACTGAGGCCAATTGGCATAACTAGCCTACTGCTGTAGAGTTTTCTGCACCCATGTTGGTGAGTGGCATCTAGGGTCTTAAAAGCCAGCAAGCTGCCATGTGAGATACACCAAATGGTCCCAATGCATCCAGAACAGATGTTCACTGAGAACAATAAAGACACAAGGAAAAAACAGCCCAGGAGACAGAAGGACCCGTGTGAACGAGAGACTATATCAACATATGACCAAAAGAACCAGATGGTGCCTGGCCACCACCAAAGCCATGGTGTAATGGGCACACAGTGTAGAATCCCAGAGAAAACACAAGAAAAAGAGAGGTACAGTTCACTGCTAAAAGATCACAAATGATGGTCAGACGTCCTGGGCGATTCCCATGGGAGCATGGCCCACAGGCCTGCTGCTGCCCCTAACCCAAAAACACTACTGAGGTCAACTCTTAGGACAAAAAAGGACTGGATTCGGGAACACATTGTGACCACATGGTGTGTATACTTCATGGTTCTATGCATTTATAGGATGCTGTGCTATTGGTATCTTTCTAGATGGGAGAGAAGAGGGTAAAGAGGAGAGGACAGGAGATTGTTAAGAGGATACTGGAAGTATGGAATGAACAGGAGGAGTGTGCTGTCACAGTAGAGTAGGAGCTTCAGACAGGTGAGCATGCAAAATTAAATTGGATTGTATACTTTTACTTAATCACAGTTGAAAAAAAAAGAAGAAGAAATACCACAAGTAGATAGCTTTAGCAAAAATAGTTTATCTTACATGGTCCAGTAGGATACAAATCCAAATTCAGAGTGTCTGCTCCAGAGGAAGGCCTTCCCTTTTTGTCAGCTCTGGAGGAAGGTCCTTGCCTTGCATCAGTCTTCGGTCAAGGAACGTCTTGGCACAGGAACCTCAGGGCTTAAGGAGATGCTGTACTCCCAGTGCTGGTTTCTTGGTGGTATGAGGTTCCCAGCTCTCTGCTTGCTTCCATTTCCTTTTATCTCTTGTAGGATAAAACATGTTGCAAGCCACACTCCAGGAAACTACCTTTACACTGGAGTTAGGAAGCAATATTGGGAATTTTTTTTTAAAGTCCAACCCTGATCCTCTTTCATATAATTCCATTTATTAATCACAGACAGAGATCAAGATTTACAGCATTAGAAAATCACAAAATGGAGAGCAATTACAAAATATTGGAAATCGTGGTCCAGCCAAATGGCTAGACGTAGCTTTGGGGGGACACAGTTCAATCCATGACAGACATGTTATCAGAAGGGACCAGTCCCTGGAGAAATACATCATGTTGATAAAGTAGAAAGTCAGTCAAAAAGAGCAGGACCCTAAATAACATAAATTAAAAGTGTCTGCAATAATGTGCTCAAATATACCAATGATTATGAGAACTGTATAGGATCAGGTAGCCTCTGGTTCTGTTGTACACAGAATCATTATGAATTGTCTCTAGTTCAACGGCGTCTAATAAACAAAGAGCAAAACAATAAATATGCACACTGGAAAGGAAGTAGAAGGAAATATTCACAGTAATTTTCTTTGTGTAGTGGTAGTAAAGTGGGGTTTTTTCCCCCTTGCGGTTTTTGTTTGTATTTTTAAAATTTTGTACAACAAACATTATATTTGCAATTAGAATAAAGCAAGTATTGTTTTCTTAAACTTTTTTTTAGGAAAGAATGAAAGCCTCTTTCAGAAATTCCCAAAGTATTCAAGATGTTCAAGATGGCCACACATACAAAGCACAGGTGGAAATATCTCTAAAGAAGACTGATGGGAAAGACTAAATATTTTTTGGGTTCTTCTCCCATAGGAATGCAAGGGCAGGGAGGAGAGACATCCACATTGCTCACACCTAAGTATCACTAGCAGAAGTGTCTCAGCATGAATTACCTGGGCCTTTCCTTTGGTCCTTATTTAACACAAAGAAAGCCTTCTGCAGAGAACTAACTGTACAGCCTTGACAGCTTGGAGGTGCCCTACTAAATAAACATGTCTGCAAGAAAGAAGATCTGAGAGTGTCTCTTGCAGATCTGCACACAAGGCACTGCCTTTATGTAGCGACCTCCCTGCAAGGGATAGTAGCTCTGAGACTATCTGGGCTTGGCAGATTGTCAAAGTTGTCCTGAATTGGGTGAAGAAAAGAGGTATACTCTGAAAGGTGGTATACATTTTTTTAAAAAAACTCTCAGCAACTTGGGAAATGAGAAGCCGGATCAACTTTGGAGCTCTGAAAGAGAAGAGTCCAATTAATTACCATTCAATTTCATGAATTTAATTGCCTTCTCTCTGATTTTCCATTGCAATAGTCAAAAGCCAGAAAAATAACAACAAAAATCCCTGTAGAAAAACAGAGATGATCTTTGGGAAATTTCATAACCTTTATCAATGATAGGACCAGATAGAAGAATCAGCTTCTGTTTTGACACAAATGAAGGAAAAGCCTCCCTGGCAAGTTAAGTGAGATTATCCAGAGGAATTTCCATCTCCAGATCCTCCAACTTAATAGAGATGAAATATATGACTGAGGGTAGCTTATGAAGCAGTTTGTTGGGGGAACTCGCACCACTTTGAATCACCTGGGAGGCAACCAAAAAGCTTTCTGAAATATACTACAACTTCCTGAAATATACTGCAATGCCAATCTGGCACTGGCATGCATGGAGTTGTCCTGGGACACCAGGGCCAGGCTCTGGTTCCAGGAGAGTGGCCTGGTGAGCAAATAACCCCTGCAGGCCGGGACTGTATTTCTTTTATGGTACATATGAAATTAAGCCAGCAGAATGCTGCTCACTCACTGATTCTGGGTGAATTTCGTCTATGTGGATTTCAGGTTTCCGTGTTAATACCAACCCTTGGACTTGAGCTATGTGTGAAAGACCATGCATCAACTCTTACCTGTCCATGTTCCTACTAGAGGGTAGCAAGGGTAGCACCAGGCATCCTGTACCTCATGTCCCCACCACCAGGGTGATTATGCCACCCCCCCAGCATGTGACAGGTAGTCCTCTAGTGCAGGGGAAGAGTGGCCATGCCAAGCTCTTACAAGGGCTTTGAGACCATTATTCTGCAATAGCAAAGGGATCTTCAACTAACCATCCTCTTGCCTCCAGTTCAAGTGTTGATACCATGCTTTCCAGATCAGACTGAAACTGGGCTGGAAGACAGACAGACAGCCTTGGGGTTATAAGCCCACTCTTTTAGCTCTGTCCTCAGGTCCCTTAGTTATCTTTCCATTCGTAGTCACACGGAAGGGAAGGACAGTGAATACTGAAGCCAGCCAGCCAAGTTCTGTCAAAGAGATCACATTCTAGGGATGCAATCACATCTTAAAGTGTTCACATTCTAGGGATGCAATCACATCCTAAAGTGTTCAAAAGAAGACACAGTAGGAGGAGGTGTGATTCTATAGTAATGCTATAAATATTCAAAGTGTATGTTTAACACGACCAGAAAATGAATTAGCATTTATATTTTCCTTCATGCTCTAAGACCTTAATTTTTGGACATCATGAAGGAAGCACTATAACAGATTTGAGAGTCATTGGAAACAATTATTCACAGGCAGAATCATAAGCAGCAGTGTAGCCCACATTAAAGAAAGGGTACCAGGGAACTACAGAGTCAAGAAGTTACATACTGTTTCAATACAAACAATTTTTGAAGATTCATGGTATTGTGTGTAGGAACAGAATCACTAGCTTTTGCTCCTAGTGATACATATGTAATTAGTCAGATACTGCGCATTTGACAATAAAGAACAAGCAAAAAATTATTCCTGGAGCTGAATGGGAAACAATGGTGCCTGAAAACTATAGACAATCCTCGCTTGTACTGAATGGACAATAGCAAAAACATTCATAATTCTTTGTAGTTATTATTCTAAATTGTCACCAACAAATTACTACACTACACACGGCCCATGAATTGTATTATATAAATTTTAATCCAATTGTTTAGACAGACAATGTCTGCCTAGGGTGCATACTCTAATGATAGCCCTGATACTATAGGTCAGATTCCCTGGGAAGGATAGTCTGAGATGGAGATTTGCATGCAGGCCATTTAACAGAGAAGGTTCTTGGGAACAACACCAGTAAGGGAATAAGGGAGGAAGGAAAGCAGAAATGGAATGGGATACATTTGGGACAGAGGGTTTAGACAATCCCCTGGGGAGCTCTGAGGACAGGACAACCTTTGAGCCAAGTGCCAAGTGCCGTCGAGTCGGACCTTTAGAGATGTCCTAAGTCGTGGCAAGGGGCCAGGAATTTATACCCCTGAATTGCACACTGGCCCTGGGAAATGGATGTGACCTTGAGCAAGGGAATTATTTAGAAAAAGACTCAGCCATGAGCTTCAGTAGCAACACCTCTAGCAGCTGAAGGAATGAGTATCTTGGAACAGAAGCAGAGACTATGGACAGTGGTCCACAGCAATCATTATAATAAGTATCAAATGGAGATAAATACATCCAGTAAAACTTAAAGATGATGTCTAAATAAACATAATGTAGCTATAACATTTAACGTAGATTTAAAAGGTAATTCTTAAAAAAGACAACACATATGTAAAGATAAAAATTTTAAAAATTAATCTCAAAGGTCAGATTATTCCAAGAGAATTTTGGGTGTGTTGTTGTTCAAGAAGAAGTATAGGTACATATGATATGTCTCTTGCTTTATATAGGAAGAAGGAGTAAATGTTTTTAGAGAAACAATAGTTCTTTTAATTAAATATAAGTAGAATAAAAATAGGTAAGAATCTACAAAACACACACCCAGAAAAGACCAAAGAAGTTTGAAGGAATAAAGAAAACAAAGAAGCATAAATATAATGGAAATATAAAATGATAGAAACAGGACAAAATCTATCAGATATACATTAAATGTGCCAACACTAACTAACTTTACTTGTTAAAGTGTCTCAAATTTGTTTAATAAACAAAATGCAAATAGTTCTATAACAAAGATGAACCTGAAACAAAATGACATAAGAGATTTAAAATAAAGGCATGATTTGTATCTCTGACAATTCTGAAGACTAGATTACTGGAGAAACTCTCCCATTACAAAAAGATATACAGTTTACAATGATGCACTTTGCTGTTGTTCAGTGCTGTCAAGTTGGTTCTGTCTCATAGCAACCCTATGCACAGCAGAATGAAACTTTGCTGTGTCCTACATCATCCTTCAATCATTGTTACACCTGAGCTCACTGTTATAGCCACTGTGTGAACTCAACTTGTTGAAGGTCTCCCTCTTTTCTGCTGACCCTCTACTTTACCTAGCATGATGTCCTTCTCCCAGGACTGATCCCTCAGGATAATGTGCCCCAAATATGTGAAATGAAGTCTCTCTGTCCTTGCTTCTAAGCAGTGTTCTGGCTATAGTTCTTTTAAGACAGAGTTGTTAGTTCCTTTGGCAGCCCATGGTATGTTCAATATTTTTTGCTAACAGCATAATTCAAAAGCATCAGTTCTTGTTTGATCTTACTTTTTCACTGCCCAGCTTTCACATTCACGCATGACAACTGAAAACACCATGACTTGAGATGCATTTTTAAAAAACTTATGAATACATGGTTAAGGACTATGAATATACAAACAAAATATGCAAAGCAGCAAAAGAATACTTCTGTGAGAAAAAATCTGCAGGAAAACAAATAGATAAGCAAGCTAGAGAAATAATATCTGCTGAGACATCAGGTATTGAAGTTATTGGACTTAAAATATAAAATATTTATTTTTAGTGTTTAAAGAACTAAAGGATATTGAAAGGATGATGAATGAAAACAAATTATTCAATGACCAATTTGAAATAATACCAAGTAGACCTAGAAATAAAAAACATAATTTATCTTAGAATTTCATGGATAAGTTGAAGATTAGATATAGTTGAAGAGATAATTAATGAGCTAGACAGTATACCAAAACACATTTCCCAAAATATGCACAAAGATAAGGAAAGTACAGAACAGAGTTTGAGGGATATATCAAGAAAGTATTTCCAACATCATCCTAATTGCAGTTTTAGACAGAGCTTAGAATGATAATAAAGGAGAATCACTATGTAAGAATTAGTGGCCAAGAATTTCCCAAAGCTGATAAAAGACACCAATCATCTGATTCAGGAGGTCCAATAATTCCCAAAAGGATGACAGAATAGACACCTAGAAAATTTTAATACAACTTCAAAACAAAGAAAGATGATATTAAAAGCTGCTAGACAGAAAAGGTATTCTACAGGAGAGTGATAACTGAACTTGCAAGAAGCCAGAAGAAGAGAAAGAAAAGAAATCCATACAATAACATTTTCGGGGTGCTGGTGGTAAATAAGTGTTAATTAAGGATCATTATTCCTCACTTGTCTGTCAGTCTGTCATACTGTGGGAGCTGGCGTGTTGCTGTGATGCTGGAAGTTGTGCCACTAGTATTTAGGTACCAGCAGGGTCATCCATAGCAAACAGTTTTCAGGTGAGTTTCCAGATTACGATAAACTAGGAAGAAGGACATGGAAGTCTTTCTGAAAAGAATTAATCAGTAAAAACCTTATGGCTAGCAGTGGAATGCTGTCTAACACAGAGCTGCCTCCTCATCGTGGGGTCAACTTTAATGATGTGGATGAAGTCAAGCTTTCAGGACCTCCATTTGCTGATGTGGCATGACTCAAATGAGAAGAAACAGCTGCAAGCATCCATTAATAATCGGAACATGAAACGTATGAAGTATTGATCTAGCAAAATTGGAAGATTTCAAAAATGAAATGGAATGCATAAAAATCAATATCCTAAGCATTAGTGACCTGAAATGGAGCAGTATTGACCATTTGGAATTGGATAGTGATGTGGTCTATTTTGCCAAGAATGAAAACTTGAAGAGGAATGGTGTTGCATTCACCATCAAAAAGGACATTTCAAAATCAATCCTGAAGTGCAACACTGTCAGTGACAGGGTAGTATCTATATGCTTAAAAGGAATACCAGTTAATATGGCTATTATTCAAATTTACAAACCAACCACTAAGGCCAAAGCTGAAAGAATCAAAGATTTTTATCAGCTTCTACAGTCTGAAATTGGTGGAACATTCAATCAGGCTGCATTTATAATTACTGATAATTGCAGTGCAAAAGCCAGAAACAAAGAGGAAGGATTGGTAGTTGTAAAATATGGCTTTAGTAATAGAAATGAGGTCAGAGATCGCTTGATAGGATTTTGCAAGACTAATGACTTCTTCACTGCAAATACCTTCTGTCATCAATGTAAATGGTGTCTATACACATGAACCACTCCAGATGGAATACACAAGAATCAAATCAATTACTTCCATGGAAAGAAACAATGGAAAAGTTCAATATTATCAGGTGTAGAAAGACCTGGTGCTTGCTGTGGAACAGATCATCAGTTTCTTATATGCAAATTCAAATTGAAGCTGAAGAAAATTAGAACAAATCCAAGAGAGCCAAAGTACCATCTGGAGTATATCCCACCTGAGTTTATAGAACACCTCAAGAACATATTTGCCACAATGAACACTAATGACTGAAGACTGGATAGGTTGTGGAATGATATCAAAGACATACATAAAGAATTTATGAGGTCATTAAAAAGAAAGAAAAGGCCACATGGGGTAAGAGAACCCAGAAGACAGCAAGACTCATGTGAATGGAAGACTACATCAACATGTGACCAGAAGAACCAGATGGTGCCCAGCTACCTCCAGTAATAGCTGTGATGGGGCTCACATAGTTGAGTCCCAGTGGCAATACAAGAATAAAAAGGGGTGTGCCGTGAGAACTCCACTAGAAGGCCACAACTGATGGTCCAAAGGCCTGGGGGTTCCCCTGGGAGCGTGGTCCTGAGACCTGAAGCTGCCCTGATCATAAGCCATTACTGAGGTCAACTCCTTGGAAAGGAATGGATTGGACTTGGCAACACAGAGTGACCGTATTGTGTGTGCACTGTATAGTTCTATGCATCTATTGGATGTTGTCCTACTGGTCTCTTACTAGAAGGGCTTGGAGAGGTTGGGAAGACCAGACAGGGGATTGTTAGGAGGACATGACTTGTATGGAACAGAAAGGAGGAGTGTGCTGTCCCTGGGTAAGGAGAGCAGTAGGAGTTGCTGATAGGCAGGCATGAGAATTTAAACTAGATTGGGCACTTTCACTCAATCACAATAAAGAAAAAAACAAACATGGCCCCTGGCCCTGATGCCACACTTGCCCATAAATCATAATGAAGTTCCACTCTTTGGTCATGAATGGATTGGACTTGGTGATGCAAAGTGACCATATATTGGATGCACCTTATGGTTCTATGCATCTATAGGATATCATCCTACTGACCTCTGGCTGGAGGAAGGGGAGTGGGTGGAGAGGAGGGGAAAGGAGACTGTTCGGAGGATGAGACATGTATGGAGCAGAGAGGAATAGTGTGCTGTCACCGAACAGGGAGAACAGTGGAAGCTGTATATAGGTGGGCATGTAAATTTATACGGGAATGTACATTTTCACTCAGTCATATTAAATAAAAAAATAAAATGATAATTTAAAAAAAGAAAGAAACAAACAAACAAAAACAAAGACCAAATTGGATGCCAGAAGAGACTCTGAAACTTGTTCCTCAAGACTATGTAGCTAAAGCAAAAGGTAGAAATGATGAAGTAGAAGAAATGAACACAAGATTTCAAAGAGCTGCTTAAGGAGACTATTTAAAGTATTATAATGACGTGAAAATAGCTGAAAACAGAAAACGAAAAGGGGAGAACATAACACATTTCTCAAGCTGAAAGAACCAAAGAAAAAAACTTAAGCCTTGAGTTGCAATAGTGAAGGATTCTATAGGGAACATCAAAAGAAAACGGCAGGAATACACAGAGTCATAATAGCAAAAAGAATTGGTTGATGTTAAACTACTTTAAGAGTCAGCATATGATCAGGCACTGACTGAACTGAAAGAAGTCGAAGCTGTATCAAAGGTACTGGCAAAAAAACAAGGCTCTGGAATTGTTGAAATGTCAATTGAGATGTTTCAAAAAACAGATGCAGCATCAAAAGTTCCCAGTTGCTTGTGCCAAGGAGTTTGGAAGACAGCTACCTAGCCAACCAACTGGAAGAGATCCATATTTACACCTGAAAGGTAATCCAACTGAGAGAATAAATTATCAAACAATATCATTAATATCACACACAATTGAAATTTTACTGAAGATCATTTGAAAGTGGCTGCAGCAGTGTATCAACAAGGCACTGCCAGAAATTCAGAGCAAATTCAGAAGAGGACGTGGAACCAGGGATATTATTGCTGATGTCAGACAGATCTTGGCTAAAAGCAGAGGATATAAGGAAGATGCTTACCTATGTTTATTGGGTATGCAAAGACATGGGGATCATAACAAATTATGGTTAACATTGTGAAGAATAGAAACTCCAGAACACTTAACTGTGCTCATGAGCAACCTGCACATATATCAAGAGGCAGTCATTTCAACAGAAAAAGGGTATACTACATGGCTTGAAGTCAGGAAAGGTGTGTCAGCACCATAGCTTTTCACTGTATCTTTTCAATCTGTATGCCAAGCAAATAACCTGAGAAGCTGGACTACATGAATAAGAACAGGGCATGAGAACTGGAGGAAGACTCATTAACAACTTGTGTTAGGCAGATAACACAAATTTGCTTGCTTAAAGTGAAGTGGACTTTAAATACATATGATGAAGATCAAAGGCCACAGCCTTCAGTATGTATTATACCTCGACATCAAGAGAACAAAAATCTTCACAATTGGAGCAATAAGCAACATCATGATAAATGAAGAAAGAATTGATGTTGTCAAGGACTTCAATTTATTTAGGATCCACAATCAACATCCATGTAAGCAGCTGTCAAGAAATCAAAAGATGTATGGCATTGGGCAAATAGGCTGCAAAGGACCTTTCTAAAGTGTTGAAATGTAAAGATATCACCTTGAAGACTAAGGTGCGGCTGACTCAAGTCATCGTATTTTCAATTGTGTCATATGTATGCAAAAGCTGGACAATGAATAAGAAAGACGGAAGAAGAACTGATGTCTCTGAATTGAGGTGTCAGAGAAGAATGTTGAATGCGTCATGTATTGACAAAGGAATAAACAGATCTGTTCTTCCAGGGTGCTCCTTGGAAGCAAGGATGGTGAGACTACACCTGACATACTGTGGATGTGTTGTTGGGGGGTAGCATTCCCTGGAAAAGAGCTTCCATCTTGGTAAAGCAGAGGATCAGTGAAAAATAGGAAGACTCATAACAAGATGGGTTGACACAGAGTTACTGCAACAACAGGCTTAAGCCAAACAATTGCGGGTATGGCATAGGACTCAGAAGTGTTTCATTCTTTTGTATCAAGGCTTGCTATAAGTTGGAACTGATTTGATGGTGCAACAACAACAACAGCAGCTGCTACTTTTCAGGTACAAGAGTTAAATCAAACACTTTGAGACAAACACAAGTGAAAATAACTTGCTATCAACATGCATGAGAAAATTTTTAAAGGATGTACTTCAAGAAGGAAGAAAGTGATCACAGAAGGAGGATCTGAGATGCCATAAAAATAGGTGAACAAAGAAATGGTAAACCTAGGACTAAATATTATCAAATACTATCTTAAAAAGGTGTTTAAAATAGTGAATTAAAAAATAGAATTAGAAAAACTGAAACACAATAGGCATACATGGGGATTATCAAATTAAAATGTTTTAAACTATGTATTGTTCAGGATACAAACAAAAATATAATAAATGATGTAGTTTAAGATTTGTTACTAGTATATAAATGTTAGAATTTCTATAGTTACTACTAAAACAATAGAAGTAGAGTGAAAAATTTCAAAATAATGGAGGAAACACAATGGGATGATAGGAGGAGGTGGGACACACATAAATCTAAAAGAACATAAGAAAAAGAAGAGGAAAGAAACACTGAGACTAAGAGCCTAAAATAAGATGGTAAAAACAATAAGGTACATTATCAATCACAATCTATATTAGTAAATACACTTTTCCAGTTAAATGAGAAGATTGTCAGACTGGATTTACCAAATAGTTATAAACACATATGTACAAGCTATAAGCACAACAGAAAGGTTGAAAGTAAAGTAGATGAAAAAAGATAACAGCAGAAAATTCAAACCAAAACAACATCACTGTATGTTTATTACTGTTAGGCACAAATTAAGATTTTCCAAAGCATTTTAAGAGATTAAGACTGTCAATGCATGTTGATAAAGTTTTACTTCATAAAGGAGATAAAGCTATTTAAGTTTATGATAGTAGAGCTTCAAAATATACAGAGAAATAAAAGATGGAATCACTGTAGAGACTGGTAAAAACACTAAAATTGTGGGGACATTTTAAAATAGTCTTCCCAGTAGCTGATGGTCAACACCAAAATATTACACATAAGAAATGTGGGCATACTACCAATGGAGTACTTACAGGAAAAGAAATCCTTTTAAATTAAGATACTAAGAGAGAAGATAAAATGAAAATAAGTGAGTTAAGCACTCAGGTTGAGAGAGTGGAAAAAGAAGAGCTGGACAAACCAGTGTATTTCCAAGCGAAAGATGAAGGAAGAAAATAATAAATACATGTGCGAAAAATAATAAAATAAAAATCATAGGTGCTACAATCACTTTAATAAACTCGAAATCAGATTCTTTGACATGACTAATAAAGTTGACAAACCTCTAGCAAGATTGATTAAAAAATAAGAGTACACAAACTCTTTCAGAGAGTAGAAAAAGAGAAATGCCTCATAACTCATTTTATGAGGCTAGTATAAGCTTTGTGTCAAATTCAGAAAAGGATACACTAAGGAAAAATATTTTTTGGCCAATATCACACATGCCTAGAGGTAAAAACAAACAAAAAAGTAAAATATTCATAACACTACCATACAAATATATAGAAAAGATAATTACATCATGACCAAGTTGAATTTATTCTAAGAATGAACATTTAATGAGAAATTAAAGGAGAGAAGTGTCATTTCGGTTATCTCAGCATGAAAATAAAGCAGTTGATAAAATCAAACGAGCACCAGAAGGAACATATTTAATCTGAAAAATGTAGCTAGTTGTCTATGTACTTGAAGAAGAAAAGCCCTAGTGGTCTGCCTTCACTAAGAAGGCAGCCAAGACAATCTTATGGAGAAGTTTTACTCTGGAACACATGAGGCTGTCATGAGTCAACAGGCCCTATAAACTTCATACTCCCTAATAAATCTTGTTGTCAACAGCTGGTGCAAGTCAGAAAATCTCCCAAAGGAGCTGTAACAGCCACTTAAGTTACTGAAAAAACTCAGTTGTATAGAAGAACACTAATGGGACAATCTTTCAAATACTTTTGTTTTACCTGAGGCCTAGGAAACTATGGTTCTGATGGGATCCTGGTGACATCTGAAAACAATTAACATCTGTGTTTGATGACCCTTATCAACAGTGGGCATTCCCTCAGAAAGAGGCTTTTTACCTTATACCTGGACCTCCCAGTGGTAAATGGCCACTGGAATGTCGTGTTCTTTATTGTCTGTTCAGACACAAAATGGTAGTATGCATGCGAGCAGTAGTCATGTCAAGCTTCCTAGAGAATCACTCTGGACTACAGCCAACAGGACCCGGACTACCTGGACCATGTAGCCAATCACCATACCCACCAAGAAGGCATCTTCTGCCATTGTTATCAATAATATCTTGCTCACAGTCAGAAGAAAAATTTGGCTCATGCCAAGAGCTGGACATAAATATTGATCAGATAGGACTAAGGCATTACTTTGACTATCTCCAAAAACAGACCAGGTGATGTAGCAGGTTTGCAACGTTTGACACTGCTTTGTCTAGTAACCAGGGTCCTCACCTATCTATATCAGGGGTCTGAGGACTGGTGGCTCTACCCACTCAACTAGATCCCCACAACAGGGGGAATACATGGTGCCTCCCAGTCCTTATAGCCAGCAGCACTGGACACCCATAGTTGGTTGCAAAACCCACCGATATACACACTCTAGGGAACATGGACATACTTCCTGCCAGACACTCAAGGTTAGCTGTCGGCCCCCTGCCTTGCTTAGCACATTACCCTGTATTATATCCTCATACTGGTGCCTACTACAATAATCCTTGCCTGTCTAAGACTTTAGGTGAGAACCTGAACCACATACTTCATGACTGACGACCTGAATATCTGAGCTGAATCCATACAAGACAATTAAATGGACTCCTGGGCTCACATACATAGTAATAGTTCTGCTCAACTGGTGACAGGATGTTAGAGCTTCAAAAGTGCCAATACTCAAACTAACTCACATAAGCCGCCTATGTAGGCATAACAAAGCCAGATGCTAGGACACAGGAAGCAAACACAAACAAATATAATAACTCACTGATGGCTTGAAGACAACAGTCAATATCAAATCACATAAAAGAGGCAGACCACAATGGCTTAAGCAAGCACTCAAAACAAACAAACAAACCAAAAAACAAAACAAAACAAAACAAAATCAAGAAATCTTCTAGAAGAAGAGTACTTAAACTACAGGAGCTAGAATTCAAAAAATTAACATACAGAGCTCACTGAGTGATCAGGAAGGAGATCAAGTAAAACACAGAGCAAGTGGAGAAATACACAGACAAAGCAATAGAGGAAATCAAGAAGCTTATACAAGAGCAAAATGAAAAAATAAACCGGCACCAAAAAATCCGTAAAGAGAGAACAGATATACAAAAAGTTAACAATAAAATTTCAAAATTAGACAAGTCAATAGAAAGTCATGGGAGCAGAATGGAGATAATGAAAGTAAGTGTGAAGACAAAAAAAATTGACACCAACTTATTTGATGAAAAATCAACTAAAAGAATTAAAAAAAAAAATGAAGAAAGCATAAGGATTCTGTGGGGCTACATCAAGAAGAGTAATATACAAATGATTAAAAAAGTACCAGAACTGGGAGGGGAGACGACAACAGAAAATACAAAGAGAATCGTTGATGATTTGTTGGCAGAAAATTCCCCCAAATCACAAAATAAGACACTAATCCAAGATGCTCACTGAAATCTACACGGGAGAGATCCAAAAAGGAAGTCATTAAAGACGTATTATAATCAAACTTGTCAAAACCAAAGATAATTAAACTTGCCAAAACCAAAGATAGAGAATTTTAAGAGCACCTAAGGATAAGTGAAACGTCATCTGCAAAGGATAGTCATTAAGATTAAGCTCAGACTACTCAGCAGAAACCATACAGATAAGAAAGCAATGGGATGACTCTCTCTGTCTCTCTCTCTCACACACATACATATATAAATTCCTGAAAGAAATATTTCCAGCAAAATGACAGCAAAAAATGACAGCAAAATTGGGGCATTTCTAGATAACCAGAAGTTTATGGAATTTGTAGAAACTGAACCAAAAGTATGAGAAATAATAAAGGAAGCCTTCCGGTTAGAAAATTAATAATATCAAATGACAACCTAATACAAGAATTCAGGACAAAACAGCCAGATATCAACACAGATAGGGAAGTCACCAATAAATGAAAGCCAAAATACAGGAAAAAGGAAAACAGAGTCATCGAATGTAAAAGATGATACCATTAAAACACGAAATAATAATATAGTCCTACATCCTTTATATAGAGCAGACAAAGTGATAAAGAAATAATAGATTGGTTTAAACTCAGAAAAATAGAGGTAAAGTTAAGGTAACTACACGGGAAATTAACATTCCTACAAGTCAAAACAAAAACAAGAAAACATGAAGCCTCAGCAAACGCAAAATCAACAACAATGTAGAGGATAAAAAAAAAAACACTCGGAAAAAAAACCAACTCAGCACAGAAAACTAAGTAGAACAAAGGTACTATCAAGAACACACACACACACACACACACAAACACATCGAAATAAGAATCATAAATTCATAGCTATCAGTAATGCACCAAATGCATCTATAGACAAAGAGTGGAAGAATGGGAAAAAGGATGATCTATTTTTATGCTGTATCTTAATCATCATGCCCTGCTGTAACAGAAAATATCACAAGTGGATAGCTTTAATGAAGAAAAATTTATACACTCACAGTAAAGTAGGCTAAAAGTCCAAAGTCAGGGCATCAGCTCCAGAGGAAAGCTTTATCTTTCACTGGCTCTGGATAAAGGTCCTTCTCACCAATCTTCCTCTGGTTGAGAAGCTTCTCAGTCCCAAAACTTTAAATCCAAAGAGGATGTAAGAAAAGCATCTCTTATTTCCTCTAAGTTTCCTAAATTGCGCTAAACAGATTTAAGCCCTCTTCTCCAGGGTACCTTCCATGTCAACTACCTGGCTGTCAGGCCCTCACTAGCTATGAAATACTGTCATTCTGTAGCTCTACATCCATCTGGAAATTAACTCTCCTGTCCCAAACATCCCATTCCACACATGTCTGTCAGTTTGTAATACTGTGGAAGCTTGTGTGTGGCTGTGATGCTGGAAGCTTTGCCACCGGTATTCAAATACCAGCAGGGTTACCTGTGGTGAACAGGCTTCAGATGAGATTCTGGACTAAGACAGTCTAAGAAGAAGGACCCAGTGGTCTACTTTCTACTTATGAGAAGAATTAGGCAATGAAAACCTTACGAACAGCCACAGAACATTGTCTGATATAGTCACAAAAGATGAGCCCCACAGGTTGGAAGGCACTCAAAAGTGAAACTGGGGAAAAGCCACCTTAACAATGTAGATGGAGTCAAGTTTTTAGGATCTCCATTTGCATGACATGACTCAAAATGAGAAGAAACAATGACAAGCATCCATTAATAATCAGAACATGAAATGTACAGCTTGCATCTAGAAAAATCAGAAATTGTCAAAAATGAAATGAAACACATGGACATCAATATCCTAGGCATTAATGAGATGAAATGGATTGGTATTTGGCTGTTTTGAATTAGACAGTCATATGGTCTACTACACTGGGAATGGCAACTTGAAGAGGAATGGCCTTGCATTCATCATGAAAAAGAACATTCGAGATCTACCTTGAAGTACACTGCTGTCAATGACAGGACAATATCCATACACCTACAAGGAAGACCAGTTAATATGATTGTTTTTCAAATTTACACACCAACCACTAAGGCCAAAGATGAAGAAATTGAAGATTTTTACCAACTTCTGCAGTCTGAAATTGGTTAAACATCCGATCAGAATGCAGTGATAATTATTGGCAAATGGAAAATGAAAACTGGAAAAAAAGAAAGATTAGTGATTGGAAAATACAGTCTTTGTGATAGAAACAATGCTGAGGATTCCATGGCAGAGTTTTGCAATAACAACTTCTTCACTCCTGATACTTTTTTTCCAACAACATAAGTAGTGACACATGGATCTTGGAAGCAATATAGAGGTATCAAATTGACTATATCTGTGAAAGAAACAATGGAAAAACTCAGTATCATCATCTGGAACAAGACTAGAGGCTGACTACAGAACAGACCTTCAACTGCTTACATGCAAGTTCAAGTTGAAACTGAAGAAAATTAAAACAACTCCACAAGAGCCCAGTGCAACCTTGAGTACGTCCCATCTGAATTTAGAGACCATCTGAAGAATGGATTTGATGCCTTGAACACCAATGACCAGAGGCCAGAGAATGTGGAATGACTTCAAGGACATCGTTGGGAAGAAAGCAAAAGATTGTTAAAAAGAAAGAGAAGATCAAAATAGTTATCAGAAGTTACTCTGAAACTTGCTTTTAAACATTCATAGCTAAAGCAAATGGAAGAAATGATTAAGCAAAGGAGCAGAACAGAGTATTTTAAAGGTCCTCTGAAGACAAAGTCAAGTATTATAATGACATGTGCAAAAAGCTGGAGATAGAACACCAAAAAAGGAGAACACACTCAGCATTTATCAACCTGAAAGAACTGAAGAAAAACCTCAAGCCTCAAGTTGCAATACTGACAGATTCCATGGGAGAAAATACTAAACAATGCAGGAAGCATCAAAAGAAGATGGAAAGAATACACAGAGTCACTATACCAAAAAGAATTGGTCAACATTGAACCATTTCAGGAGGTACCATGATCAAGAATCGATGGTAGTGAAAGAAGACATCCAAGCTGCACTGAAGGCACTGGAAAAAACAACTCTCCAGAAAATGAAGGAATATCAAAATATCAATTGAGATGTTTCAATAAATGGATCCAGTTTGGAAGTACTCGCTTGTCTATGCCAAGAATTTTGAAAGATAGTCTGGCTAACCTATTGGAAGAGATTCATATTTATTCCTATGCCCGAAAAAAGTGATCCAACCAAATGTGGAAATTACTGAACAGTATCATTAACATCACACATGTAAAATTTTGCTGAGCATTATTCAAAAGCAGCTGCAACAGTATGTTGACAGGAAAGTGACAAAATTCAAGCCAGATTCAGAAGACAGTGTGAAACTTGAGATTTCATTGCTGATGTCACATGGATCTTGGCTGAATGTAGAGAAGACCAGAAAGATATTTACCTGTGTTTTATTGACTACATAAAGGTGTTGTACTATGTGGATTATAACAAATTATAGATAACATTACTATGAATGGGAATTCCAGAACACTTGTGTTCGTGAAGAACCTGTACATAGATAAGAAGCAGTTTGAACAGAAAAAAAATTGATGTTGCATGGTCAGGAAAGGTGTGTATCAGGGTTCTATCCATTTGCCACATTTACTGAATCTATCTGCTAAGCAAATAATCTGAGAAGCTGGACTATATGAAGGCTCATTCAAGAGCCATGATATGCAGATGACACAATTTTGCTTGCTGAAAACGAAGAAAACTTGAAGCACTTACTTATGAAGATCAAAGACTACAGCCTTCAGTATGAATTACACCTTGACATAAAGACAACCAAAATCCTCACAACTGGATCAATAAACAACATCACGATAAACCGAGAAAAGACCGAAGCTATCAAGACTTGGATCTGCAGTGCATACTAGCCACGGAAGCAGCGGTCAGGAAATCATATAGCATATCGCATTAGACAAATCTGCTGTGAAAGACCTCTGTAAAGTGTTAAAAACAAAGATATAACTCTAAGGACTGAGGTGTGCCTGACCCCATAGTATTTTCAATAGCCTACATCCATGCAAAAGCTGAACAATGAATAAGGAAAACTGAGAAATAATTAATACTTTTTAATATTGAATATACCATGCACTGCCAGAAGAATGAGCGTATCCGTTTGGGAAGGAGCACAGCCAGAATGTTCCTTAAAAGTGAGGATAGTGAGACTTCCTCTCATATAATTTGGAAATGTTATCAGGGTTGTGTCATGTGCATATCACAGGCTGCACTTCTTCCTTCAATACCATCTGTTTTAGTGAGCTAGGGCTGCTCTAACGGAAATACCACAGAGTGGATGGTTTTAACAAAGGAAGGTTTATTCTTACACATTCCGGTAGGTTGCAAGTCCATACTCAGGGTGTCCGCTCCAGGGGAAGGCTTTCCCCCTTGTTGGCTCTGGAGGAAAGTCTGGTATTGCATCAGTCTTTGTCCAGGGAGTGTCTTGGCACAGGAACCTCAGGTCTGAAGGACATCCTCTTCTCCTGGTGCTGCTCTCTTGATGGTAACGAGGTTCCCGATTCTCCTTGTTTCTCTTTTCTTTTATCTCTTGGAGGCTGAAAAGCTTAAGGGTGGGGCAAGCCATACTCCAGGGAAACTCCCCCTACAGCAGAGCAGGGAAGTAATCCTATGCAGGAATTTACAGCCCCACCAAATCCTTTAACATACAGTTTAGCGAAACCATGAAATGGAGGACAGTCACAAGATACTGGGAATTATGTCCTAGCCACATGGCTGCACATATTTTTGGGGGACACAATGCAACCCATGACACCATCCAAACCAAAAACCTAACCTATGGCCATGACGTTGATTCTGAACTGCCCTATAAGGTTTACAAGGAGCACTGGGCATATTAATACTGCCAAGCCAAGAGCTATCATTTCTTAATTATGTGCTACCTCCAGAAATGGCTCGATGTCAGTCAGTTCTTTTTGGTACAGTGACTCTGTGTTCTTCCCATCTTCATTTGGTGCTTCCTACATTGTTCAGTATTTTGTCGAAATAATTCTTCAACATTGCAACTCTAGGGCTGAGATTTTTCTTTATTTCTTCCAGCAACTGACAGGACCAGTCCCTGAGGAAGAACACTGAGCTTGGTAAAATAGACAGTCGGCTAAGGAGAGGAAGTCTCTCAGTGAGATACCTACAATGATGGGTTCAAGCATAATGAGAATGGTACATGCCTGAGTAGTATTTCATTCTGTTTTATACAGGTTCTGTTTTATATATAGGTTCCTATGAACTGGAACCAACTCGGTGGCACCTAACAACAGCATGCATACACATAGACAGTACAGTGGGAAAAAATAATATCAGAGTAAAGGAAAAATTAAGAAGAGGCAGGATGTGGTTATAATTCAACACAATGGAAAAGTCCTGAGATGCACCCAGAATCATTATTATTATTTTTATTATGCTTCAGGTGAAAGTTTACAGCTCAAGTTAGATTTTTACTCAAAAATTTATACACACATTGCTTTGTAACCCTAATTGCTCACCCTGGAATTTGACTGCACATTCCTCCTTTCCACCCTGAATTTCTAGTATCCATTCAGCCAGCTTTTATCCCTTTTGCCTTTTTGTCTTGCCTCCATACAGGAACTTCCCATTTAGTCTCATGAATCTCTTGGCTTTGGGAATGGTTTATTTCTGGATTAGCAGTGTGGGGGCCATATTTTTGGAGGATGCTCTGGTCTAAGTTAGACCATTCAATCCGGTATTTTTACTAGAATTGGAGTTCTGTAGCCCACTTTTCTCTTGCTCCATCAGAGAATCTCTGCTGTGTTCCCTGTTGGCGCAGTGGGGGCAGTCATTGGTGGAAGCTAGGCACCATCTAGTTTTTGTAGTCTCAGACTGGTGGAGACTCTGGTTTATGTGGCTCTTTTTGTTTCTTGAGCTGTTATTTTCCTTGTATCTTTGGTGTTCTTCATTCTCCTTTACTCTAGGTGGGTTGGGATGAATTCGTATGCCTTAGACAGCTGCTTGCTAGCTTTTAAGACCTCAGATGTCATTCACCAAAGTGGGATGCAGAAAATTTTCTTAATAAATTTTGTTATGCCAGTTGATCCAGATGTCCCCTGAAACCATGGTTCTCAGACTCCTGTCCCACAAAGTGGTTGGTTGTGTTTAGGAAACTTTTTAGCTTTTGATTTAGTCCAGCAGCGCTGGCATCTCTCGTATTCTGTGTTGTCTTTCCTTTTACCTAAAATAATTCTTGTCTGCTATCTAGTTCTGGCAACCATGGTGGCATAGTGCTTAAGTGGTATGGCTGCTAACCAAAAAGTTGGCAGTTCAGATCTGCTAGACGCTCCTTGGACATTCTATGGGGTTGCTATAAGTCAGAATCGACTTGATGGCAGTGGATTTGGATTGGTTTTGGGGCACTATCATGTAAGTGAATTTCCATCTTCCTCCCTCCCGGCACTCATAACTATCAAAGAGTGTTTTCTATGCCCAGAATTATGGCTCTCAGCTTTGCAATAGCCCAAATGAAGCAAATTTCTCAGCAACAAGACTCACAGCTCTATAACTAGGAATCCCCCCCAAAAACTTACCTTAAAGCATCTGTTGCTGTTATTAGCGGAACTTCAGTTTTATCTGATAGGACAAACTAAAAGATTTCCCCTTCAATGCACTGGGTTTGGGGTCATGTACGAAGTATCGTGTTTACCTGAGCTTGAGGACCCTCTACGTCTTCCTGTTTGACCTGAATGTCTCATTCCCTTAGGGCTCTCAGTCACAGTATGTTTTTGATGGAAAAATGCAAATTAAAGTGTCATGACTGTACTGGCCTCAAAAATGTTTTGTTAGCCTATTTTTTAAATCGAGTAGAATCAATTGAAAAATGTATACCCAAGTAGCAGCCTGAGGATAGTTCCTGTATAAACCACGCTGGTCTGAACAAGTGGCTTTTGTAAAACGCAATAGACATGAGGTAAGTAAGAACAAAGAAATTTCTGCATACCACCATGCTTATATTTCTGGGCTCTCAAAATAAAAATTTTGAGAGAAGGGCTGTATTTGGCAGATTTTAGATGGAAATTTATAAAGGATTTATATGTGTGTGTATATATATATATGTATGTTTATGTGTGTGTATATATATGTATATGTAAAAAGACAAATAATCATCTAATGTGCTAGGTATTTAAATGTTCTGTCTATTGTTCTTTAAGATATCAAATACTTTTATGTCAATTTTAAAAGCGAGAAAGCCTAGCCAAGATACTATGAACAATTCAATTGATTCCTAAAATGTTTGCTCAGGAATTACTTAAAAACACCAGAAAGACTTCAAAACATGGAAGAAAAATACATGTTTTCTGAGAAATCCAGGCACTGTATGACAAAAAGAGCTTTTCCTGACAGTCCAGTACAGCTGCAATTTCAGATCTAAAGGTTATGTCATCAAGTCATCAAATACGATTTATTAACCACCCCCAGAAGCAGGGCAGACGGCAGCTCAGTGTCAACCAGTGACAGTGATGCTCATGCTCATCGACACACACGTGAACAGACTACTCTCTGCATGTGGCAGAGAACAATAGAATGGCAACAGTCTACCCCAGAAGCCACACAGCACAAAGAAAAAAAGGTCAATTCTATAGCCACCAAGGAAATCAATTAAGGGTGTATAACTAGTTGCATTTCGAGAAGCAGGCTGCAGGCTCGTTCCAAGCTCCGAAAGATCATCCTTGTATATTCTACCCACTGATGGCATTTAAGGTACACATCTGTGATTCCCAGGTTTTTATTTATTTATTTTAGATTTGAGACTGAGACAGTGTCATAGCTTGTCTGATTGCAGCTGTAACAATGTTGAAAGCCTCAAAGGCGTAAATGGTAAATATTTATCACTTAATTAATGTTAATATTTTAGGATATTTATGACAACTCTCCAGATGATTGACAACCGGCTAGGGTGACTTGAAAACTGGGATCTGGATTTCATGGTGTAGAGTCCTGGTGAGGTGGAAGATCAGGTTGAAATTAATCTAGATTCTGGATTAAAGCTCAGACCCACTTAATCAATTCAACGGGAAATGCTGTCATTCAAGACATTTGGCATTTGTATGGTATAATATGGCAGCTTACAGGATACGCAGTGTGGCAGATCGTTTTTCCCAAGCATGGCCAAAGTATCTCCCATTTCACATGCCTTTCCACCGTGGGATCTTGCCACTGTCTGATCAAGAGATGGAATCCAATTTCCTTCCCCTTGATTCTGTATAGGTTTGGTGACCACTTGTTCCCAACTGAAATGTAGTACAAGTAATGCTGCTTGACTTCTAAGCAAAGTCAGAGAAGGCCAGGAAGCTTCCAGCCAGTTCTCATGCAACATTCATTCTGTTAGGTAGTCAGGCTTTTTATTCTGAGGCCAGGACACTGAAGAAGTCACAGACAGGTGCTCCTCTATATAGTTCCAGAGTAGTCCAGGTCTCAGGCATCCCACCGGCATGTCAGACACGTGAGCTGTGCCTTTAGAACCAGCATCCACCAGCTACTGAGTAACCTCAGTCCATGTCACAGGGAATACCAGAATCACACAACAAAGGCCTACTGGAATTTCTGACCCACTTAATGAGACATAATAAAATGGCTATTGCTTTCTGTCTCTAAGTTTTGTGATAGTTTTCAATGCAGTGGTAGACAACTGGAACATGCAGAAAAACTTCTGAGGACCCAGCTACAGCCATAACCATGTTTTCTTCCATGGAATCTCTAGGGAATCACATGGCCTATAGGCTCTGTCCATACAGGGATAATTCACTGCCTATGAAAGTGCTTATTTAAAATCCTGTGGAAGCAGGCTGCCACATCTTTCTCCCACAAAAATGCTGATGGGTTTGAACCACTGACCTTCCTGTTAGCAGCCAAACACTTAATTCACTGTGCCACCAGCACATTTAGGTCCTTGTTTCCGCATCATTACCCACTTGTCAGAATGTGCCCAGAGTGCAGAAGCTACCAACAGATTAAAAACACCCACCAGGGTTCCCATTCACGGAGGAGGAATCAGAAATCAAAATCAGATATTTCTGAGGTTGTCATGTAAGTTGGTGGGTACAATTGTCTTAGTCTACTTGAAATTTCCAAACCATCTCGACTTATTAAAAAAAAATAAAGACAGTTGCCAGCTCTGTGTTTTCTGAGTATTGACTTGTAACTTGGAACATATTTCTCCAGAAGTTTCTACACTGGAGTTCAAATAACATTATACTGGAGTCCATAAGCTAAAAATAAGGGAAAGGCTAAAGAAAAAAAAACAAAGAAAGAAAACACATTTCCTGGCAGCAGGGTCCAGCCCTAAGTGAAATTTAAGAATAAAAGAAATCTTAGAGGCACAAAGAGTTAAGTGTTTAGCTGTTTATTAACTGAAAATTTAATGGTTCTAATCACCAAGAAGAATCTCAAAAAAAAAGGCTTGTATATCTACTTCTGAAAGATCACGGTCATTGACAACTCTATGGAGCACAATTCTACTCTAAAACATGTGAATCATAATTGACTCAACAGCAGCAAGTAACTTTGTCTTTAGCCCCTGACACCTCTGAATCTCTTTTCCCCATTTTCTAGAACCCTAAATTTACTCCCTAACCAGGAGGTAATATCCAGTCCTATCCTCTACTCCAGCACCTCCTATCACTCATGCTGCATGTTCTAAAATTATCTAACTCCCCTGCTTAAGGTCCCAGGAAACAAATTCACACTGGTATATAGACAGTTGATTGACTTTTTACGCCCACTTTTATACCACTAGGATTGCATGCTGCTTGGATAAGTGAAGTGAAAACACCAGGGAGACCAGCTAGAAGACAGAAAAGTTTCCCCTTGAGCATATCTTGTTTTTTCACAATGACTTCTTTTCTCCCCTCAGGATCATGAATTACCAACTCCAGGAAGCTGACAGCAGTGAGAGAGTCCATGATGAGGTTAAAGGGTAATCTAGGGGCAAACACTTCGTTGAAGTAGTTTGTAAATTGCATACTTCACATGTACTCTTCATCTAGAAGTGAACTGAGGAAAGGAACAGAGGAAAGTTACCAAATCAACCTCCTGTTTAACAACCAGATTTCTGAGGAAGTGAAACCCTGATCTAAAGCTTTCGTCAATTTCTGGTGTGTAAATGCTTCCACAATGGCAAATCTCAGGGTACCAATGTGACACCATTGAATTTGAATATGGAGAGAGATGTGCACGGTAGGCACTTGTTGGCCAATAGTAGACAGTTCCAACCACCACTGTCAGCATCTATCCAACTCCCAAGTCCAGGCAACCAAGATAAACTAAAGAAGGTGGTAACCCCGAAGACTGTTGGTGAGAGGAAACTGGTCGTTGAAGTGCGAATGATACCTTTCTACCACTGCCCATGCAAGTTGTTCTTGGTGATTGCCAACAAGTCAGCTCTAACTCATCAACCCAAAAAACTCACTGCTGTTGAGTCAGGTTTGACTCATAGAGACCCTGGAGGTCAGAGTAGAACTGCCCCATAGAGTTCCTAAGGAGCGCCTGGTGGATTTGAACTGACCTTTTGGTTAGCAGACACAGCACTTAGACCACTATGTCACCAGGTAGCAACCCCCAAAACAACAGAATAATGCATTGTTACGTTGTGTGCCATCTTCACGATGACTGGTATACTGCAGTCCACCGTTGTAGCCACAGTGTATTTTGAATGCCTCCCAACCTTCCAGCCTATGGGGCTCATTTTCTAGCACTGTAACAGACAATATTCTTTTGTGATATGTTATGTATGATTTACACTGGCTGATTTTCAGTAGATCCCGGGCTTTTCTTCTTATTCTGCCTTAGTCTGAAAGCTCCACTAAAACCTGTTAACTGTAAATGTCTTAGTCATCTAGTGCTGCTATAACAGAACTACCACAAGCCGATGGCTTTAACAAAGAGAAGTTTATTCTCTCACAGTCCAGTAGGCTAGAAGTCCAAATTCATGGTGCCACCTCTACAGGAAGGCTTTCTGTCTGTGGTAGCTCTGGAAGAAGGTCCTTGTCATCAGCTTTTCCTTGGTCTGGGAGCATCTCAGAGCAGAAACCTGAGGTTCAAAGCCTGTATTCTGTTCACGGCTGTACGTCCTTCATAGTACGAGGTCCCTATGTCTCTTTCCTTGCTTCTCTCTTTTATATCTAAAAGATATTGGCTTAAGACACTATGTAATCTTATAGATCATACCAACATAGCTGCTGCTAATTCATCTTATTAAATCATAGTTATAGAATTTACAACACACAGGAAAATCTCACCGAATGACAAAATGGTTGACAATTATACAATACTGGGAATCATGGCCCAGCCATGCATTTTGGGGGGAACATAATTCAATTCATCACAACAGTTAACTCTGGTGATGTCTGAAACACTGATGATATACCTTCCAGTGTCATAGCAACATGCAAGCCACCATAGTACAACAAACTAATAGATGCATACCCATTGCTATCTAGTCTATTCTAACTTAGAGCAAAGAGTAGAACTGCCACAAATGGCAGATTTCTAAGGCTCTCCAAGAATGGCTGATGAATTTTAACTGTTAGCTTTTTGGTTAGCAGCTCTAGCTCACTCTAGCTCTTAACCACTGTGGCACTAGGACACTGACAGACGCATAGCACTCCTCAAGTCCATATCTCAAAGTTATTTTCTCTACATTGTTAGAACCATTTGTTTTTCTGTTATTGCTAAGAGCCAGTGACTTTGGAAGGCCCACTATGGGGTCACTCTGTCCCTGGTTGTCTTCATGTGCTAAAATTCCTGTCTCTGTAACTCTCCCATATCCTGAGTGACTCTTGGCCTCTGATTCCTGTCCCTACACAGGCTCAAATAAATGCCTGCATTCAGAGACCTGCTGCACCACTGCCAGCATCTATGGTGACTGATACCTCTGAGTCTGATCTAGGCTTGGCCAGTTGAAGGAAAAGGACTCTAATGCCTGTTGAGTGGCCATGATGTTTGACTTCCAGCCAGATGTGGTAATAATTCCATCTGCCTTATAAGTAAAGCTCTTGGTAGCTTGGACACAATTGTTTGACACAACACTCAAGGGCAAGGCCAAATTTCAAACTAGATCTGTAGACAACAGTAATCCATCTGGCTGATCCTCATACCCACACTATTCCCATCAATGACAAGTCTGTCTGATCTTAATACCATGTTCCTCAGGAATCTAGAGTCCAGAGCAGATTATTTAATAATATCGTGAATGTAAATTTCTCATTTTAATGTATTGTAAATTTCTCATTTTAATGTATCATAACCATTTGTAACACTATATAAAGGCAGCATACAAAGTCAGTATATGTGCTGTCAGGTCAACTCATTTAGACCTCAAAGTAAAGTTTCTACAATATTTTACAGACACGTAAGTTTCTAAATAAAATGTCTTCATGATCTTATCAATACATTTATACTTTTGGTACATAATATTATGCATGTGGGCAAAGTTGTAGCATCATCTTGATTGCTGGGAATTGTATCCAGTTGGGCAAGTTGGGTGTTATATTCATCTGTTGTTGGAAAGTGAACACCAAAAAAGGAAGCACTTTTTTTACCTTCTCCTTGTCTCATTATCCAACTCGATGGCACTTGGCTGGCTTGTCTCATCTGAGCCCTGGTTGTACAGTGGTTTAGCACTTGGCTGCTAGTTGAAAGGCAGTTCAAACTCGCTGGTTGCTCCTTCGAAGAAAGATGTAGCAGTTTGCTTCTGTAAAAATTACAGCCTAGGACACTCTATGCAACAGTTCCACTCTCTCCTACAAGGTCACTCTGAGAAAGAACTGACTCAGTGGCAAAGGATATGAGTCTCATGTTCTCATTGCCTATGCTTCATTTGGACTTTTTATTCTGTATTCTTCCTCAAACATCTTTTTATGAAAACAATTTTATCTTTTTCTAATACCGTGTAATGCCACCTGATATACATATATATATATGTTTGTGACCTCGTTGCTTAGACAACTTACCCCTCCCCAGTACCCATGAATGGTAAGTTCTACAAAGAAAAGAGCCTAGAGTATACGAGGTGCTCAATTACAATACGTATACACAAAACCAAACCCACTGCCATCAAGTCAATTCCAATCCTATAGGTCAGAGTAGAACTGCCCCGTTGAGTTCCCAAGGAGCACCTGGAAGATTTGAACTGCTGATCTTTTGGTTAGCCAGCAGATGAAGCAATTAACCAGTATGCCACCAGGGTTTCATACACACACACACACACACACACACACACACACACACATATATGTATACACGTATATATATGCATATATATGTATGTATACATGTGGCCAGAGCCAGCATGTCACTGTAGACAGAAGCACCACACCATCCCTCTCCATGGAGCAAAGACCCCCAAAACTAAATAAAACAGACACAAATGTCAGTCCTAGAAACCTAAGCACCAAATGAAGGGATAAAGACCTCAAACAAGCATCAAATGTAGTAGGAAACTGACAGAGATCAGAGAATGAAGAGAGCTGAGGAGTGGTAACTCAGCATGGACTCACCGTCTTGAACCTCAGCCACTGGTCACATGGCTTCCTGGTTCCTGCCACCACACTGGTGGCTTTCCTCAGCATCACTGATTTTTCTTGGCTTCTTCTCTCTGCCTCGTCTCCTCTCCTTTCTTCTACTCACCTGGACACATGTGCCATCTCTGCCAGTTCTTGATGGACTGTACCACACCACCCAACCGGGGAGCTACCAGCACATGGCTTCCCTGGTCCACTCTGCCCTGTTGGGTATGCTCTGTCAGCACCTGCTTTTTTTTCCTTTTCTTTTTTCTTTCTCTCTCTCTTCTTTTTCCTTCCTTCTTTCTTTCCCTCCTTCCTTCTTTCCTCCCTCCTTCCTTTCTTTTTTTTCTCTCTCCCTCTCTCCTTTGCTTTCTTCTTTCCTTCCTTCTTTATCTTTCATTTCTGTCACCCACCTGGCCACCTGTGGTGCCTATGTTCCTTCTTGATGGCCCTTGTCACATCTTCTGGGTAGGAAGCTACCAGCACATGAGTTTCCTGTCCTGTGCTGCCACTCTGCTGGGCTCCTTCACTACCCTTTCATGTCTTTTTTGTTTTCTTATCTCTCTCTCACTTCCATTCTCTTTTTTCTCTTGAACATCTAGTCATGCATGCTGTCTCAGTCCCTTCTCAGTGGCTGTGCCAAATGGCTGGGCTAGAGAGCAACCAGCATATGGCTACCGTGGCTGCTGACATCCCACCAGCAGGCTCCAACAGAGCATTTTTTTTTTCCTTTTTTAGTTTTTTTGTCTCTCTCTGTTCTTTTTTTCCTTCCTCTTGTCCACCTAACCATGCAGGGCATCTTTGCCTTTTCTTGACGGGCTGTGCCACACTATTCAGCTAGAGAGCCACAGGCACATCATTTACCTGGGTTCTCATCATCCCGCTGAGTGTCTCATTAAGTGCCATTCATTATTTTACTTACTTTCTTTCTGTTCTTCAGGTTTGTTCCTCTCTTTCACTTCCTTCTTCTCATTTCTCTCATCCACCAATCCCTGTGTGCCCTTTCCAACCCTTCTTAAAGGCTGGGTCACACAGCTCAGCTGCCATTTTATTCACATTTTCTTTTTGTTATTTTTTCACTATCTCTCTCTCTCTTTTTTCTGACTTGACTTTATCTCTCTTCTCTCCAATGTCCACGTAGCAGCAATTAGAAATACAACGGATAAACAACAAGATTTCAGAAATAGACACTGTAATAGAAAGTTTTAGGAGCAAATTTGAAACAATAGAACACAGGATCAGTGAAACTGAAAACAAATACCTGGACCTCACTTTGTTTGAGATAAAACAGACAAAAGAGTGAAGAAACTCTCAGAATAATGAGCCATTCAATAAAAGGAAAATTTTGCATGTAATTGAGATTCCAATAGGAGAAGAAAACAAAAAGCACAGAGAGGACCAGTGAACATTTTCTGACAGAAAACTTCTGTAATATTATGGAAGATGAAAACCTAGCTACTCAAGAAGCTCAAAAAATTGTGTATAGTGCACACTCTGAAAGAGAATAAATAATGCATATCATAATCACGCTCACTAAAACCAAAGACAAAGAAAGAATCCTGAGGGCAGCTCAAGGAAAATGAAAGGTCACATACAAAGGAGAAACAATAAGACTAAGTTCAGATTGCCAAAGCCAAGCCAGATGTCATCGAGTCAGATCCAGTTCAGATTACTTGGCAGAAAACAAGTGGTCAGGAAGGTAGTGGTATTAAATATATAAAATTGTGGAAGGAAAAAACTTGCCAATCAAGAATTATATATCCCATGAAGCTCTCAAATATGATGGTGAAATCAGCATATTTCCAGATAAATAGAAATCAAAGAAATTTGTAAAAACCACCAACCTTACAAGAATTATTAAAGGGAGTCCTTTGGTTACAGAACCAACAAGATAAGACAAGAATCTAAACTTAGCACTTAAGACAGCATCAACCAGATACCATCCTAGATAATGAATTCTTAAGGAGAAGACAAAAACTAAAAACTTTAGAACAGGGAACAAGAGATGCCATTCTATAGATGAGAACAACATCAGAACAATTAAATCAAGAATAAATGGTGTAGACATAGAATTTTCAAATGGAGATGAAATCAAGGTGCTATCAAGAAGTAAAAGACTTGTTTAAACTCAGGGAGACATGGGTACATTTCAAGGTAAACACAAAGAAAATTAACAAACTTATCAAAAAAAAAGAAGAAGAAAAACTTAAAGTCTCAGCAAACAGCCCGGCCACGATCAGTGATAGCCACGATGGAGCCCACTAGGTTGAGTCTCACTGGCAACACAAGAATAAAAAGGGGTGCATCCTGAGATCTCCACTAAAAGACCTCAATTGATGGTCCAGTGGTTTCAGGGTTCCCCTGAGAGCATGGCCCCCGGCCCTGATGCTGCCCTTACCCATAAATTATAACAAAGGTCCACTCTTTGGACAGGAATGGATTGGACTTGGCAATGCAGAGTGACCATATATTGGATGCACTTTATGGTTCTACACATCTATAGGATACCATCCTGCTGACCTCTGGCTGGAGGAAGGAGAGTGGGTGGAGAGGAGCGGAAAGGAGGCTGTTGGGAGGATGAGACCTGTATGGAGCAGAGAGGAATAGTGTGTTGTCACCAGACAGGTAGAGCAGTGGAAGCTGCATATAGGTGGACATGTAAATTTATATGAGAATGTACATTTTCCCTCAGTTATGTTAAACAAAAAGAAAAAAAAGTCTCAGTAAACACAGATCTACAAAAATGAAAGAAACGAACAGAAAAAAATTACAAACAAAAGAATGCACAGGAGAGTAACAGGAACAAAGAAAATATCAGCAACACACACATAGAACACATACAAAACCACTAAAAATGAAAGTGATAAACTCATACCTATCAATAATCATGTGTATCTATAAAGAGACAGACAAAACAGATTTTTTTTTAAAAAAAGGAACCCATCAATATACTATCTACAAGAGACACACCTTAGAAACAAAGACATAAATTTACTAAAAATCAAAGGATGGAAAAAAACTCAACAAAACAGCTACCGAAAAGAGCAAATATGGCAATACTAATCTAGGAGAAAATAGACTTCAAGATCATAAAAGACAAAGGAAGGCATTGTCATGGATTGAATTGTGTTCCCCCAAAATGTGTGAGGCAATTTGGCTGGGCCATAATTCCCAGTATTGCATGATGTTCCTATATGTTGTAAATCCTGCCTCTCTGATGTTAATGAGTGAGAACAGGCAGCAGTTGTGCCAACATGGAAGATTGTGTTGTGCCTTGAAGCAATCTCTTGAGGTATAAGAGGAAAACAGTTAGCAGAGAGATTTGGGGACCTCTTTCCACCAAGAAGCAGTGCCAGGAGCAGAGCTTGTCCTTTGGAAAAGACCTCAGGTCCCAGAATCGCAGTTCCTCTGAGTCTGGGGAAGACTGACAACAGTGACCTTCCAAAACCAACAAAGAAAGCCTTCCCTTGGTGCTGAAGCCCTGAATTTGGACTTGTGGCTTACTGGACTGTGACAGTTTCTCTTTGTTAAAGCCATCCATTCTTGGTATATCTGTTATGGCAGTACCAGATGACTAAAACAGAGACTACGTACTTAAAAGGACAACCTACCAGCAGTGTGTAAGTGTTCCGGTAATGTCTTATAATTTTCTTTGTGTAGGTTTTTCACACCACTAGTTAGATTTATTCCAAGTATTTTATCTTCTTGGAGGCTACTGTTTCCATGATTTACTCTTTGATGTTTTCTTTGTTGGTGTAAAGGAATCTAGCTGATTTTTGTATGTTCATCTTGTACCCTGATGCTTTGCTGAACTCTTCTATTAGTTCCTGTTTTTTGTTTTGTTTCATTTGGAGGGGGGACTCCTTAGAGTTTTCTCTCTATGAGATCATATCGTCTGCAAATAGAGATGCTTTGGCTTCTTCGTTACCAATTTGGATGCCCTTTATTTCTCTTTCTTGCATTACTGCTCTGGCTAGAACCTCCAGCACAATGTCAAATAAAAGTGGTGGCAAAGGGCATACTTGTTTGATTTCTCTCCTTAAGGAGAATACTTTCAGACTTTCTTCATTTAGTTTGATGTTGGCTGTTGGCTTTGTATAAATTCCCTTTATTATGTTGAGAAATCTCCCTCCTATTCCTATTTTGCTAACAATTTTTGTGGTGATTAGGTGTTAGAGTTTGTCAAATGCCTTTTCTGAATCAATTGATAAAATCAAGTGGTTTTTGTCTTTTGTTCATGTAGTTGATTACATTTATTGTTTTTCTGATTTTTAACCATCTCTGCACCCCTGGTATGAATCCTACTTGGTTATGTTGAATTATTTTACTGATATGTTGTTGAATTCTATCTGCTAGAATTTTGTGGAGGAGTTTTGCATCTAAGTTCATAAGAGATATTGGGCTGTAATTTTCCTTGGTCGTGCTGTCTGTACCTGGTTTATGGTATAAAGTTATTTTACCTTCATAGAATAAATCTGGGAGTATTCCATCTATTTCTATGCTATGAAATACTTTTATTAGTAGTAGTGTTAACTGTTCTCTAAAAGTTTAGTAAAACTCTCCAGTAAAGATGTCAGGGCCAGTCTTTTTTCTTTACTTGGAAGTTTTAAATTACCTTTTCAAACTCTTCTTTTATCTTGGGTTAATTTGGTTGCTCTATCTCTGTGTTCGTTTAGGTAGGCGATTTGTTTCTAGAAATTTCTCAATTTCTTCTATGTTTTCAAATTTCTTAGAGTAAAGTTTTGGTATTCTGTTGTGATATTTTAAATTTCATTTGGATCTGTTTTGATATAACCCATCTCATTTTTATTTGGATTATTTGCTTTCTCTCCTGTCATTTTGGCCAGTGGTTTATTGATTTTGTTGATGTTTTCAAAAGGCTAGATTTTGGTGTTGTTAACTCTTTCAATCATTTTTCTATTCCCTATTTTACTTAGTTGTGCCCTGATTTTTATTACTTTCTTCTGCTACCCAAGGGATTCTTCTGTTGTTCTCTTCCTACTTGTTCCACTGGTAGGATTAGTTCTTTGATATGGGCCCTTATCTCTTCTTTGGTGTATGTATTTATTGAAACAAATTCACCTTCGAGCACGGCTTTTGCTGTGTCCCAACGGTTCTGTAGAAAGTGTTTTCATTCTCATTTCATTCTGTGAATTTCTTTATTCTGTCCTTGATTTCTTCCATAACCCCATAGTTTTTAAGCAAGGGGTTATTCAGTTTCCACGTGTTTGATCCTTTCTTTTTTTCCTTCCTTTTTCTGTTAGTGATTTCTACTTTTACAGCTTTTGGCCTGGAAAAGTGTTTTGTAATATTGCAAAAATGTTTTGAGTTTTGCTAAGACTTGCTTTATGGCCTAACACATGGTCTGTTCAGGAGAACGTTCAATGTGCATTGGAAAAGAAAGTATACTTGTCTGCTGTGGGTGAAGTGTTCTCTGTATGTCTGTGAGGTCAAGTTGGTTGATTTTGGCATTTAGATCTCCCATGTCCTTATTGAGCTTCTTTCTGGATGTTCTGCCCTTCACCAAATGGTATGTTGAAGTCATGTACTATTATGGTGGAGTTATTTTTCTTTTCAATGCATTTAACATTTGTTTTATGTATTTTGGAGTCCTATCATTGAGTGAATAATTAATATATTTATGTCCTCCTTGGATATTTTATAATAGTGTTGACCTTCATCCAATGTGGTAGAATTTACTTTAAAGTTTAATTTTATTGGAAATTAATATTGCCTTTTCTGCTGTTTTTTGAATGTTGTTTGTTTGCCATGTATTTTTTCCATCCTTTGAATTTTAGTTTCCTTGCATCTTTAAGGTGTGTTTCTTGTAGGTAGCATATAGATAAATCTTTTTTTTATCCAATCTTTGTCACTCTCCATCTCTTTACCGGTGCATTTAATCTTTTTATATTCAGTGTAATTATTGATAGGTATGAGTTCAGTGCTGTCATTTTGATACCTTTTTCTGTATGTTGCAGACAACTCCTTTTTTCCACTTAATTTTTTGTGCTCAGTCATTTTTCTTTCTGTGTTTTCTTTTCATCTTTTTCATTGTTGGTTTTCTATTTGCTGAGACTTCATGTTTTTCTTTTTTTAAATTTTGATGTGTAGGATTGTTAATTTCCTTTGTGTTTCCCTTAATATTTACCCCTATTTTTCTAAATTTAAGCCAGTGTTTTATTTCTTTGTATTGCTTTGACTTGCTCTCCATATGAAAAATCTGTAACTACATTTTTATATCTTTTTTTTTTTGCTATAATATCATATTTTATACAGTGTTTTGCCTTTGATTTATTTTTTCAGTGTCCCTCTCTGGGTTGATACTTCATCATTCTATTCTGCATTCTAGTCTTGGGTTGTTAGCTGATGTCATTGATTTTGTAACTGAAAGACTCCTTTTAGTATTTCTTGTAATTTTGGCTTAGTTTCTGTAAAATCCCTAAATTTCTATTTATCTGGAAATGTCCTAATTTCTCCATCACATTTAAGATGAGGTTTTGCTGGATATGCAATTCTTGACTGGTCATTTCTTTTTTTCCTACAAAGCTTTGTATATGTCATCCCACTGTCATCCTGCTTTCATGGTTCCTGCTGAGTAATCTGGGTGTAGCCTTGTTGATTTCTTTGTAGATTCTTTTTCATTTATCCCTATTCAGTTTTAAAACTGCCTCCTTATCTTTAGTTTTGGCAAGTTTGATTACAACATGTCTTGTCTTTCTTTGGGGATCTACCTTGTGTGGAGTTCAATGAGCATCTTGGATAGTTGTCTTCACCTCTCTCGTGATATAAGGGAAGTTTTCTGTCAACAAATCTTCAACAATTCTGTCTGTATTTTCTGTTATCTTCTCCTGTTCTGGTACTCCAGTCACTCATAGACTATTCCTCTTCATAGAGTCCCACACAATTCTTGGTGTTTCTCGATTTTTTTTTAAATTATTCTATCTGATTTTCCCTCAAATACATGGTGTCACCTGCTTTATCTTCAATCTCACTAATTTGGCCATCCATCCCATAAATTCTTCTCCTTTGACTTTCTATTGAGTTATCAATTTTGTATTAATTAGAATTTAGGGAATTTTTGTCTCATGTCTCTACATGCTTTCTTGCAGCCTGTCAATTTGTCATACTGTGCTTCAGTTTGCCTCTTCTCTTTCCTTATCTCTTGAAGAGTTCTAAATATTAATCATTTTTATTCTATCTCCAATAATTTCAGGAAGTTTTCTTCATCTGAAAAATTTCTTAGTTCTTTGTTTTGGGAACTTTCTGAAGCCATCATGATCTGCGTCTTTAAGTGATTTTGTATTGACTGTTGCCTCTGAGCCATCAGTAAGTTGTTGCATTTATTTATTTATTTTTATGGTTGCCTACTGTGTCCTAGTTTCTTATTTTGGTTTGTTTCATTTTGAAATGTCCAAATAGGCTGGTAGCATGAGCTAGTTTGGTTATTGGGGCCATTGAAGCTGTAATGTTCCATCACCAGGTAGTTAGAGCTGTTACCAGGCATGTGAGTTCAGGAGTCTGTTTACTTTTCTTTTATGGATTCAGCTCATTTATCCAGGTAGTCAGTCACCAGGTGTGTGGTACAGGTTCTCCCCTACTATCCCAGATGGACAGGAGTGATTAGTGTAGGCGCAGGTATCTGGCTGCTGGTTCTGAGATAGGCAGGGATTTGATAGTCATCCTTGAGTGTGAGGAAGGTGTGTCTATTTGTGTTTGAACCCTAAATGGATAAACTGTTTCTGCCCTGAAGCCACTGGACCATCAGTTGTGGTCTTTTAGTGGAAATCTCAGGGTGCACCCCTTTTTATTCTTGTGATGCTACCCTTGCCCATAAATCACAACGAAGGTCCACTCTTCAGACATGAATGGATTGGACTTGGTGATGCAGAGTGACGATACGTTGGATGCACTTTATGGTTCTGTGCATCTATAGGATATCCTGCTGACCTCTGGCTGGAGGAAGGAGAGTGGGTGGAGAGGAGGGGAAAGGAGACTTTTGGGAGGATGATTCATATATGGAGCAGAGAGGAATAGTGTGCTGTCACTGGGCAGCTAGAGCAGTGGAAGTTGCATATAGGTGGCCATGTAAATTTATATGGGACTGTACATTTTCACTCAGTCATAATAATAAAAGAAAAATACTGTTTCTGCCCTGAGTTCACTACTCAGAGATTATCAGCAGAGTTTTTGTTCCTTACTCCTGTTTGCTAAATTGTTCCCTTTCTTCATCTGGGAAAATAGCTCAAGCCAAATGAAAGAGATTGTGGCCCATAAATGGATCAGTCTGTGTAGCCTATTGCAGTGCAGAGAAGGGAGAGGGAAGCCCTGGGAAATGGGATAGAGGTTTATTCTGAAGGAAAGTTTAAGATCCAAACAAGCTAGATTAGAAGTAAGCCACTAAACTTTTAATAATCAAGGGTAGTTTTTTGCTAGTTCTGGAGACATAAGTGGGCTTGCCACTGTTTAGTCTCTTCCACTGAGAAGGACACTTTATGAATGCCATTACTCCACTCACCATGCTGGATGCAACTGGTTCCCATCTCATCAGGTCTGGCCAGTCATAGATACTTCTAGACCTACTCTTTCCTCCCTTTGCTCAGTCCAGTTTCTCAACTTTCCCTTTGATGTTCAGTTCACCTAGAATTTCAAATACAGTCAATTCATTTGTTCTTTTCTGTGTTTTTGTTGTTGGTAGAGGAATCACGGAAAGTATCTGACTACTCTGCCATCCGGTTCTCTCCTCAAAAGTTTCTTCTTTGAAAGGATCAACAAAATTGACAAACTACTGACCAAACTGACAAAAGAAAAACAGAAGAAGGTGCAAATAACCCAATAAATTAAATAGGGGACATTATAACAGATCCAACTGATATAAAAAGAATCATAACAGAGTACTATGAAAAGCTGCATTCCAAAAAAAAAATTGAAAACCCACAGGATATAGACAAGTTTCTAGAAACACACTACTTACTTAAATTAATACAAACTGAAGCTGGAAATCCAAGCAGAAGAATATCAAGAGAAGAGATTGAAAAGTTAATAATAAACTCCCAACAGCAATAACAAAAAGCCCTGGCCCACATGACTCCATGAGACAATTCAACCAAACATTTGGTGAAGAGCTTACACTCATACCCTTCAAGCTATTTCAGAACATAGAAGTGGAAAGGATATTTCAAATTCACTCTATGAAGTCAACATAACCCTGATACTATAATCAGGCAAAATAAATAAATAAATAAATAAATAAATAAATAAATAAATAAATAAATAAATGGATAGACAGACAAAATTACAGATCACTGTCATGAGTCAGATCTGACTCGACAGCACTTGGCTTTTGGTCTGTCAAGAACATAGATGTGAAAATCTCAACAAAATTCTAACCAATAGAATTCAGCATCATAAAAAAATAATAATAACCACGACCAACTGGATTTCCTACCATGTATGCAAAGATAGTTGAGCACTAGAAAATCAAACAGTGTCATCCCCCACATCAATAAAATTTTAAAAAGACATGATCATCTCAACTGATGCAGAAACAGCATTTAACAAAATCCAACACATACTTCTGATAAAAACTCTCAACAAAAGAGATACAGAATGGAAATTCCTCAACATAATGAAGGGCATCTGTGTAAAACTAATGGCCAACCTCATTTTTAATGAAGAGAGGCTAAAATCATCCCCTGTTGGAACAGCAACAAAACATGGATGCCCTTTGTCAGCTGTCCTATTTAAAACATTGTGCTGGAAGTCCTACCCAGAGCAATAAGGCAAGAAAAAGGAGAAAAGGCATCTAAATTCAAAAGGAAGAAAACTGTCTCTATTTATGGATTATAGAAATCCAGAAGAACCCATAAAAAAAAAATTAATGGAACAGACAGAAAGATTCAGCAGAAGAGCAGGATAGAAGATCAACTTAAAAACTCAGTTGTATTCTGTACAGAAATAAAAAGAATTGTGAAAAGTAAATCGTGAAAACAGTGTTATTTGTTATAGCCCCTAGAGAAATAAAATACTTAGGATTAAATCTAACTAGAGATGTAAAATATTCATACAAATAAACCTACAAAACACTAGTATAAGAAACCAAAAAACACCTACATAAATGGAAAAAATACCATGTTCATGATAAGTAAACTTAAAGTTCTGTAAATATCAATTCTACTCAAAAGGATCTACAAATACAATGCCATCTGGATCCAAATACCAAAAACACTCTTCACAGAAATGGAAAAACTGATCTTTAATTTCACATGGAAAGGGGAGAGACCTAAATAAATAAAGCACTATTGAAGAAGAAGAGGAATGTAGGAGAACTCACATCACTTGACTTCAGAACCTATTCCACAGCTATAGTGCTGGCAAAACTGGGTGTCCATCTGCAGAAAACTGATACAGGACCTATACCTCACACCACACTCAAAAACTAGTTCAAAATGGGTCAAAGACCTAAATATGAAGGCAAAAACTATAAAGATCATAGAAGAAAATATAAGGTCAACTCTAGATGCCCTGAGTCGGATCCGACTCGACGGCACTTGGCTTTTGGCTCTAGATGCCCTAATATATGTCATTAACAGGATAAAAACTATAACTTAATGATACAGAAATACTAAAAGAAAAACCAGATAACAGGGAACTTCCAAAAATTAAACACTTACACTCATCAAGAGACTTCACCAAAAGAGTAAAATGAAAACCTACAGATTGGGGGAAGAAAAAATGGCTATGACAAATCTGACAAAGGCCTAATCTGTAAAATCTACAGAAAACTCCAACATCTCTACAATGTAAAAGACAATAACCCACTTAAAAAGTGGGCAAGCAACATGAACAGATATTTCATCAAAGAAGACATTCAAGTGGTAACAGATACATATGGAAATGCTCTCTATCACTGACTACTAGAGAAATGCAAGTCAAACCACAGTGAGATACCATCTCATGTTGACACTGCTGGCACAAATAAAAAAATAGAAAATTAAAAAAAAATGTTGCAGAGGTTTGGGGGAGATTGGAAATCTTACACACTGCTGATGGGAATGCAAAATGCTACAATCATTTTGGAAGACAACATGGTACTCTCTTCCAAAGGTAGAAACAGAAACACCATATGATCCAGCAATCCCACTTAGAAATACATCCTACAGAAATGAGTCATTGCACAGACATACACACATCTGTGTTCATTGCAGCATTATTCGCAATAGCCAAAAGATGGAAACAACCTAAGTGTCCATCAACAAATGAATAAATTAACTATAATACATGTACAAATGGAATACTAAGCAAAAATAAAGAACAATGATGAATCTCTGAGATATCTTTCAACACGGATGAATCTAGAAGACATTATGTTGAATGAAATGAATCAATAATGAAAGAACAAATATTATATGAGACTACTAACCTAAAAAGTCATGGAATAGTTTACACACTAAGTTAAGCAATCTGATAGCTACAAGGACAAGGAAGAAGGGGCAGGGAAAAACATTAACTAGATGATAGATAAGTGGTAACTTTGGTGAAGGGTAAGACAGTATTCAGTACTAGGAAAGCCAGCACATCATGACCAAAGCAGGGTCATGGAAGCTTCATAGATACAATCAAACTCTGTTTTAGTCAGCTAGGGCTGCTCTAACAGAAATACCACAGAGTGGATTGCTTTAACAAAGAAAGATTTATTCTTACACAGTCTGGTAGGTTGCAAGTCCATATTCAGGGTGTCCGCTCCAGGGGAAGGCTTTCCCCTCGTTGGCTCTGGAGGAAAGTCCAGTATTGCATCAGTCTTCATCCAGGGAGCGTCCTGACACAAGAACCTCTGGTCTGAAGGACGCGTTCTGCTCCTGGTGCTGCTTGCTTGATGGTAGCGAGGTTCTCAAATTGTCCTTTGTTTCTTTTTCCTTTTATTCCTTGCAAGCTAAAAGCATTAAGGGTGGAGCAAGCCACACTCCAGGAAAACTTCCCCTACAGCAGGAATTTACAGCCCCACCCTAATCCTTTAACATACAGATTAGCAAAACCACACAATGGAGGACAGTCCCAAGATACTGGGAACCATATCCCAGCCATGTGGCTGCACACATTTTTGGGGGGACACAATTCCAACCATGACAAACTCCATGAGGGACAAAATTACCAAGATGAGGGGCATGGATCATGGCCTCAGAGGACAATTAGTATAACATAGGTTATGAAGAAAATGTTCTACATACTACTTTTGTGAAGAGCATCTGGAGTCTTAAAACTTGTGAGTGGACATGGAAGATGCTACACTGGTCCCACTCAGGGGTAAGAGAGAATGAAGAAAACCAAAGATACAAGGGAAAGAGTAGTCCAAAGGACTGTTGGTGTTGAAAGCTGCCATTTTATAGGCACCCTATGCACAACAGAATGAAACACTGCCTGGTCCTTCCCCATGTCCAAAATTGTTTTTATGCTTAAGCCATCATTGCAGCCACTGTGTCAATCCATCTCATCGACTGTCTTCCTCTTTCTCACTGACCCTCCACTCTACCAAGCATGATGGCCTTCTCCAGGGTCTGATCCTTCCTGACATGTCTGAATCATGTAAGACACAACCTCACCAACTTTGCTTCTAAGGAGCACACTGGTGAGGGGTGAAGTCAAGATAGCAGACTAAATGCATGTCTCCCTTAATCCCTCTGGAAACCAAGACCTGAAATGATAATTAAATGGAGCCTTCTGGACACCTAGTAAGCCCTGGGAGACTGCATAGAGCTGTTAATTTGGACTTCATACCACTGAATGCAAAACCTCTTCTCTTTCACTGTCCTCACTCTCAGTGAGCACAGGCTTGCATAGATCGAGGTAACTCATTATTTTGATTTTTTTTTTTTCCTCTGTCTTGGCGAACAGGCAGAGCTGGGACTTGACTACCTGCTGGTCTTGGACACACTTCTGGCATGACTGGCAAGCATGATTATCAGGTTCTGAGAGCCTGGCTTTGGACTCTATACACCTGGCTTCCCTGGTCTAACTTTCTGCCTCCGCCATGTGGTAGCCATACAGACACACTTGTGCAGGACACCATCTTGATCCACTGGGAAACGGAGAAGCCCAGTCAGAGGCCCCGGCTGGACTTGGTTCCTAGGCTGGGAGGTGGTACTTGCCAAGGAGAGAATGCTTTTCCAGCAGGGAGGCAGTCTTTTGCACAGTGTTGCCTGGGGCAGAAGCCAAGCGGTGGAGGCTGTGGGCTCTGGGTATTTTGGCACTGTTGGCCTCTCCTTCTGTTGGGAGCTTGGGTCCAGCTGGCTGGCAAGCTTGTGGGGGATCACATCTTGTTTTGCTAGGAGGCAGAGTTATCCATACAGAAGCCTCAGCTAGACCTAATTCCTGGGCCAGGAGGCAGTGCCTACCCAGAAGAGACTGCTTTTCCAACAGAGAAGCAGAATTCTACACAGTATCTCCTACAGCGACAGCAGAAGCCAGCAGGCCAGTAGCCTTTCTGTATTTTGAGACAGTTTACAACATCTGGGGTTCAATATAGAGGTGCTTACTTTCCCAACTGGGAAGAGGGACATATACACCTGAAAACCTGACTGACTTTGGAAGTTGTCAAATACTTTTTACTTCTCACTTTAAGACAGGCTAGAGAATCAACTGTGTTCCATATCCACAGCATCTCTCCCAGCCTCTATTGACCCACATGAAGCCCAAAAAGCAACAAAAACTGAAGAATACAGTCACTTAGAAATCACCCATGGCATCAGAAGGCCCCCACAAAAAACCACCTCAGAACTTCCCCAACGAAGAAGCTTTTCTGAAACTATCAGAAGGTGAATACAAAAGAATTACATAGACAGCCCTCCTAGACCTTATACAAAGTACAGTAGAGCAAAACGAAAAGTTAAGCAAGCAGTTTGATCTGATGGAATATCAGTACTCGGAAATCCAACAGATCAAGAACAAAATCAAAGACATAGAAACTTCAATTCAAAGCCAAGGAAACAGAATGGAACAAATGGAAAAGAGAATTTCTGATTTAGAAGACAGAGCCACTGACTCCAGCATCTATGAGGGGAAATCAGAAAAAAGAAACAAGAAAAATGAAGAAGCATTGAGAGGCATGTGGGACTCCATTAAGACTAACAATCTATGATTAATTGGAGTTCCTGAACAGGGCGAGACACCTGAGGACACAGAGAGTATTGTTGCTGAGCTGCTGACAGAAAACTTTCCAGAAATTATGAAAGAGTGGAATGTAGATATCTAAGATACATATTGAACACCACTCAATATAGATATCACTAGAAAGGCGTCAAGATAATTATAATCAAGCTTAACAAAATGAAACATAAGCAGAAACTCTTAAAGGCAGCAAGACTCAAAGCAATGCTGACATTCAGAGGGAAACCCTGTAGGCTTTTGTTGGATTTCTCAGCAGAAACAATGCTGTCATGCAGACAGTGGCATGACGTATTCAAAGCCTTCAAGGAGAAGAACTTCCAGCCAAGAATTATATATCCTGCAAAACTGTCTTTCAAATATGAAAATGAAATTAAGACATTTGCAGATAAACAGAAACTCAGAGACTTTGAAAAAACCAAACCAAAGCTACAAGAAATACTGAAAGAATGTCTTGGCTTGGAAGAACAAAACTGCTAACTTTATATTTTAGAAAGATACGATATCCAGAATCCTACTCAGTTAGGAAAGGCTCCAAACACAATCAAAGCTATCATAGTGAAATGATCTAGTGATCATATCATGTACACTATGATATCATCATATTAAAAAGAGGGATGTACTACAGTCATTACAGTCTTTCCAGGTGGAGAGGAAGTTGGGTTCATAGGGGCAGCCGTTAAGCACAATAAAAAAGCAACATACCGTATCAAGAAATGTAATACAGGAGTCTCAACAACCACAAAACCAACCCTAAAAATGGTGAAAAATCAACTTGCAAAGAATAAGGTCATAGAACAGATTAATAAGAACAACAGAAAAAACATCAATACAAAATAAACATATCACAATGGCAGCACTGAACACATACCTATCAATAATCACATTGAATGTGAATGGACTGAATGCTTCAGTAAAGAGACATTGAGTGACATCTTGGATCAAAAGACATGACCCATCTATATGTTGCCTACAGGAAAGTCACCTTAGACTTAAAGATATAAACAAACAAAATTGAAGCACAGAAGAATATATATCAAGCTAACAATACACAAAGAAGAGCAGAGGTAGCAATTCTAATCTCAGATAAAATCGATTGTGATGTAAAATCCACCATCGTGGACAAGGATGGTCACTATTGTTGAAAGGTTCAATACACAAGCAGGACTTAAGAATATTAAAAATTTATTCTCCTAATATTTCCATTGCTATCAAGTCACATTCGACTCATATTAGAGCACCTAAATACGTCAAAGAAACACTGACTGCACTCAAAAAGGAGATAGATCACTCCACAATAATAGTAGGAGACTTCAACACTCCACTCTCAATATTGGACAGATCATCTAGAAAAAAGCTCAATAAAGACACAGAAGATCTTATTGCCACAATTAACCAACTAGACCTCATCAGCATATGCAGAACTTTCTATCCATCAGCGGACAACTACACCTTCTTCTCCAATGCACATGGAACATTTTCCAGAATAGACCATGTGTTGGGTCATAAAGCAATTATCAACAAAATCCATACCACTGAATTAATGCAAAGCATCTTCTCAGATCATAAAGCCATAAAAGTCAGAATCAATAGCAGAAAAAACATAAATAGAAAGTGGAACTCATGGAAACTGAACAACACCTTGCTCAAAAAATCATGCATCATAGAAGAAATCAAGGATGAAATAAAGAAACTTATGGATTCCAACGAGAATGAAAACACTGCCTACCAGAACCTATGGGATACAGCCAAAGCAGCGCTCAGAGGTCAGTTTATCTCCATAAATGTGCACATCTGGAAGGAAGAAAGAAACCAAATCAAAGAACTGACAAAGGAGCATGCTGGTTGTATTTCTTCCAAAACAGATCTGTTTGTTCTTCTGGCGTTCCATGGTACATTCAATATTCTTCTCCAACAACACAATTCAAAGGCATCAATTCTTCCTCTCTCTTCCTTGTTTATTGTCCAGGCTTTCACATGCATATGACACAACTGAAAATACTTTGGCTTGAGTCAGGTACCTCTTAGTCTTCAAGGAGACGTCTTTACTTTTCAATACTTTAGAGAAATCTTTTGCAGCAGATTTTCCCAATGCAATGCATCTACTGATTTCTTGACTGCTACTTCCTGGGCATTGATAATGGGGCCAAGTAAAATGAAATCCTCAACAACCTCAATCCTTTCTCCTTTTATCAGAATGTTACTTACTGGTCCAATTGTGAAGATTTTTGTTTTCTTGATGTTGAGGAATAATCCATAATGAAGATCAAGGATCTTTATCGGTGTTTCAAATACTCTTCACTTTCAGCAAGTAATGTAGTGCCACTTGTGTAACCCAAGTTTGTTAATGAGTCTTCCTCTAAACCTGATGCCTTGTTCTTCTTCATATTCTCCAGTTCATTGAGTTATTTCTTCACATACAGACTGAAAAGATATGGTGAAATGATACTACCCTGACACACACCTTTCCTGACTTTAAACCATGCAGTGTCACCTTGTCCTAATTTCATGACCACCTCTTGATTCATGTACACTCCTTAAGAGCACAGTTAAATGTTTTGGAATTCCCATTCTCTGCAGTGCTAGCCATAATTTGTTGTAATCCACACAGTTAATGCCTTTGCATAGTCAATGAAATACAGATAAACATCTTTCTGCTGTTGTCTGCTTTCAGCCAAGATCCATCTGACATCAGCAGTGATACTCCTGTTCCCATGTCCTCTTCTAAATAAATTTCTTGTAGCTTCTTGTCAATATACTGTTGAAATCTCTTTTGAATCTTTGTGAAAAGAATTTTACTTGTGTGTGATATTAATGATATTATTCAGTAACTTCTGCATTTGGTTGGATCACTTTTCTTGGAATGGGCATAAATATGGATCTCTTCCAGTCTATTGACCGGGTAACTATCCTCCAAATTTCTTGACATTGACTTGTAAACACTTCCAGTGCTGCACCCGTTTATTGAAATGTCTCAATTGTGTTCCATCAATTCCTGGAAGCTTGTTTTTTGCCAGTACCTTCAAAGCAGCTATAACTTCTTCCTTTAGTACCATTGGTTCCTGATCACAGTTGACTCTTCAAATCGCTGAATATACACAAGTTCTTTCTGGTATAATGACTCTGTGTATTCCTTCTATCTTGTTTTGATACTCCCTAAGTCATTTAATATTTTCTCCGTAGAAGTCTTCACTATTGCAACTCAAGGCATTAGTTTTTTTCTTCAGTTATTTCTTCTTGAGAAATGCAGAATATGTTCTTCCCTTTTAGTTTTCTATTTCCAACTCTTGATTATAATACTTTATTTTTCTTTTCTCAAGCTGCCTTTTGAAATCTTCTGTTCAGTTATTTTACTTTGTCATTTCTTCCGCTTTAGCTGTTAGATGTTCAAGAGCAAGTTTCAGAGTCTCTTCTGACATCCAACTTGTTTTTTCTTTCTTTTCTGTCTGTTTAATGATCTCTGGTTTCCTTCACAGATGATATCTTTGATATCATTCCATATTTTTTCTGGTCTTTGGTCATCAGTGGTCAACACATCAAATTTGTTTTTGTGATGGTCTCTAAGTTCAGGTGAGATATACCTAAGATCATACTTTGGCTGTCATGGACTTGTTCTAATTTTCTTTAGTTTTAATTTGAATTTGCATAGGGGCATCTGATGGTCTGTGCCACAGTCAGCACCTGGTCTTGTTCTGACTGCTGATATTTAGCTTTTCCATCATTTTTTTTTTTTTTTTTTTTTTTTTGGCAGATGTAGTCAGTTTGATTCCTGTGTGAATTTCCATCTGGCCAGGTCTGTGTGTACCGTTGCCATTTGTGTTGGTTAAAAAAGTATTTGCAGTGAAGAAGTCATCAGTCTTGCAAATTTCTATCATTCAATCTCTGGCATCATTGCTATCACCAAAGCCATATTTTCCAACTACTTGTCCTTCTTTGTTCCCAACTTCTGCATTCCAATCACTGGTAGTTATCAATGCATTCTAGTTGCATGTTTGATCAACTTCAAACTACAGAAGCTGGTAAAAATCTTCAATCTCTTCATTTGGCCTTAGTGAGTTGGTGTATATATTTGAATAACAGTTGTATTAACTGGCTTTCCTTGTAGGTGTATGGATATTATCTTATCAATGACACCACTGTACTTTAGGACAGATCTTGAAATGTTCTTTTTGGCAGTGATCACAACACCATTCCTTTCAAATTTTCGTTCCCAGTGTAGTAAACCACATGATTGTCTGATTCAAAATGGCCAGCACTGATTCATTTCAGCTCGCTTATGGCCGGGATATCAATGTTTATGCATTCCTTTTTTTTTTTTTTTTTACAGTTTCCGATTTCCATAGATTTATAATTCATACACTACATTCCATATTCTGATTACTAATGTATGTTTGGAGCTGTTTCTTCTCATTTTGAGTTGTGCCACATTAGCAGATGAAGATCCTGAAGGCCTTTGTTCTATCCACATCATTAAGGTCAACTCTACTTTGAGAAGGCAGCTCTTCCCCAGTCCTCTTCTGAGTGCTTCTAACCTGGGGGGCTCAGTTTCCAGCACTCTATCTGACAGTGTTGCACTGCCATTCATAAGGTTTTCACTGGCTAGTTCTTTTCAGAAGTAAACTGATGGGTCCCTCTTTGTAGTCGGTCTTAGTCTGGAAGCTCAGCTGAAACCTGTCTGCCATGAGTGACCCTGATGGTATCTGAATAGCAAGGGCATAGCCTTTAGCAGCACAGCAATATGCAAGCCCCACAGTACAACAAACTGACAGACAAGTGGGTGAGTCCAAAGGACTAATGGATCACAACAACCACATCTTCTACCAGACTGAGTCCAGTACAATTAGATATTGCCTGACTACCACTGCTGACTGCCCTAACAAGGATTACAACTGAAGGTCCCAGACAGAGCTAGAGGAAAACACAGAAGAAATTTCTAACTCACTAAAAACAACAGATTTACTGGTCTGAAAGAGACTGGAGAAATCCTCAAGATTATAGCCTCTGGACACCCTTTCACTCAGTACTGAAGTCATTCCTGAGCTTCACACTTTAGCCAAAGATTAGATAGGCCCGTAAAACCAAATGAGGCTAAATGGGCACAACAGCTCAGGGGTAAAGAGAAAAATGTAGGAGGAGATAGGGAGGCTGGTAATGTGAACACTATGTTGAGAAAGTGAGATTGTTTACATGCTGGGAAACTGTTTCACAAAACAATACACACAAGGTCTGACAAGTCTGTGAGCTTAATTGTTCTAAGTACTACATACCTCACTTCTGAATTAGCACTACAGTCACCTCCAAAGTACTCCCCTTGATAAACTATGCACTGATGCCAGCACCTAGTGCACTCTTCCAAGCACTTTTGAAACTCTTTTGGGTAAGGCCATTGCACATGGTGGCACTGTGACAAGTTGGCGTACTTAATTATATAGTTGTCTGTGAGGGAGTTTTTAGCCAGTAAACAAATAAAACCCTCCATACTCATCTGATATGCCCCCCAGTGACTTTTTTCTTTAATGGAAGATGAAGGAAATATTGAAAGGAAGACATTTGATGACATTCAGGACATCAAGGGTAATATGGTGACAATTCTAGTGGCCATTCCAGAAAAAGAGTTTCAAAATTGCTTTGAAGGGTGGACTAGGCATTCACGCTGGTGTGTACCTTCCCGAGGGGAGTGCTTTGAAGGTTAGTGTAGTGATATTCAGCAATGAGGTAGGTAGCACTTATTCTGGGATGAGTTCGTGAACTTAGTTGGGAGTCCTTGTACGTTGTTTAATAAGAAACTAACTTTCTCTGTAAACCTTCATCTGAAGCACAATAAAAAAAAGATTTTAGATTTTGAATGCATGGGTAGATGAAAATAATTTGACTGCATTGGAATTTTTAGAGACGATATGACAGAGACAGGTACTAGGATATATGAGTTTTTTAATGATATTGTCAAATGTCTCATAATATTACAACAAAAATTTGGAAAGTATTTTCTACTATTCAGTTGTGATTTTAGACTAGCTGAAGAATCCATTCATCAACTCCCTCCAGTTTGTACATTCACTAATTAAGGGATGTAGGCAGTTCTGAGACATGGGTAGTAATTCAATCTAGGAACAAAAATATCTTGTCACTTCCCTTTCAAACCTCTGAATCACTTGCATCTGAGAGTATATGCTGATCATAAGGCAAGCTTTCAGAAATTAATATTTTCAACTACTTATCTATAGGAATCAGTTTTTTTTTTTTTTTTTTTACTAGTATAATGCAGCCTAACAAAATGCAGACATAAATAGAACATCGAGACCAGCCTGAGCCTGCAAATATCCAAATCTGATCTGAAGGCTGCCTTACTCTGGGCTATCTGGTTTACAATGAATAAATATTATATATTTGAGCTTACAAAATAATTCATTCCAATCAAGCGAATCTTATCTGCTGTATGTCAGGATTCTCTCATCATTTGAAGAAAATGAAGAATTCCACTGCTAAGAATAAAAATTGAGAAATAAATGGCCTCATCCTGTAGTTTCTCCCTTCTGTCAAACTTCAACCACTACCTACTCTACAATGTTTCAGTGATATGCTTCCCTTTGCCTGCTGAAACCACCTGGGGCTCCTGGCTGAAGCTCTCAGTTGGAGCACTCCGTTGAGTCCTATGGCCTGATGCTGGTTTTCATCCCTACAGTTTCCAAGTCCAGATGCTTAGACAGGACCAATTTTCAGCTCTTTGCTATGGGTGCTAACCTACAGTGGTTAGAGCAGAGGTGAAGAACCTAAACTTGAAGCTAGGGGAACATTATTTGACTTTGTCTCTGCCAGGGGTAGTTATCCAATAAGCAAGGAAAGCACAAGCTTGCTTGTGTATAGTTACTAACCTGTAATGAACAGTTTCAAAGATGTGGTAAAGTCCACGTTTCACTGTGCATATCGTGCCTGTTGGATAATCCACCACTGGTCTTTGCCACTTACTGTTTGTGGGCAAACCACCTAACTTTCAAGCATCAGGCCCTATCTCAGGGAGATAATGTTTACAACACTGCAGAGTTTTCATTATCCCTGTGTGGTGTAATGATTAGTGTGCTTAGCTCTAACTCAAAAGTTACAGGTTTGAGTCCACCCAAAGGCATTTAGGAAGATTTCTATTTCTGAGAAATCAGGTACTGAACACCCCATGGAACACAGTTCTACTCTGACACTCACAGAATCACCATAAGTCAGAACTGACTCCATGGCAAGTGGTTTGCTTAGGTGTTAAGGTTGATGTGAGACAAACATAGGTAAGCATTTAGTACAGAACCAGGGCAATGTTATTATGATTATTACTTCTATTATTCTCACCATTACATTTTAGATTTGATCCATATGCATAAAGCACCTTGCTGCATGTCTGTGATAAATAGATTCAGAAATACCCAGGAAAATAGTAATGAATTGTAGCTACATAGGAAAATACAGGAAATTATATAATGAATCACAAGATTACCAAGTTTTGTCATTTGTGTTTGATTAGTACATTGTTCCTGAAGGGTGTTATCCAGCCTCAGTGTTTCAAGTAGAAAAGGAAGGGCCCGACCACGTACATCATTGTCACTGATGCCCCTTTCATCCCTGTCATTCCTTGCTCCTTATCTGTGAACCATTAGAAAGCAGAAAAACAAAAAAATTCAAATGTCTCTAAATGTATGGAGCAGAGAGGAATAGTGTGCTGTCACCGGACAGGGAGAGCAGTGGAAGCTGCATATAGGTGGGCATGTCAATTTATATGGGAATATACATTTTCACTCAGGCATGTTAAATAAAATAAATAAATAAATAAAAAGAATAGTGAGAAAAACAAAAAAAATGCATGTATCTTAATCATCCATGTCCTAGGGTAAGTACCAAGCTAAAAACCAAACCCACAGCCATCGAGTCAATTCTGAGTCATAGCTTGAAAACTCAGTGTCTGCTGCCTCCTGGGAAGAATACTTGAGAGGTATTTATGGGCTTCCTAAGAGTTGTCTGCTGACCATATGCCCACAATTGGGACCACATATCCTTCACTGAGGTAGGAGCTGGATGGCACCTCTCAGTGTCCACCACTAGAGCCAAAGGACGTCTTCTAAGAGGAAATGATGGCTAAGGCAGCCCAAGTGAACAAGGTTGAAGAGCAGAGGCAGAAGTTTCTAGGAGAGGAAGTATAAAGGGGTAGATCAGGCAGCTGTTTAGTCCCTACTATGTGTCTTTGGGAAACTCTGGTGACATAGTGGTTAAGTGCTATGGCTGCTAACCAAAAGGACAGCAGTTTGAATCTGCCAAGTGCTGTTTGGAAACTCTGTAGGGCTGTTCTACTCTGTCCTATAGAGTTACCATGACTCACCAGCAATTTTTTTTTTTTTTTTAATTTTTTGGTGTGTCTTTAGAACTCAGTAGTCTCTCTCAGGAAAGTGGGTGTGGGCTTAGTGCCAGATGGTGATTGGTTTCAGATCAATTGTTCCATTTAACTTGGCATGGGACCAAGCAACATTTCAGCCTACTATATATACAAGGTTGTAAGAGTTGGAGCTGACTCAAGGGCATTCACCAACAATAACAAACAGGCTACATTTCCATTCAACACACTCTACCAAATGCTGCTTTATGAGCCATTAACAGTTTTCTGTGCTGAGAGTGAGGCATATGCTACACAGGGCTGCTTGACCAGCAAAGAAAACGCTCTGAAGCCTTTAGGCCAGAGGATGACAGAATAAAAGGTATGAGCTGGGGGACAAGGACAACAACACAAGGTTGGAGCTGCTTGGAGAGGATGCCCCTGGGAGGCATGTGATGTTGCTCAAGGGAATGGGGTCCTCTCCCTGACAAAGGGCAAGCAGCCTTTTGAATCAAGATCCTTGGGGATGTGTCAGCCTGTCAAGAGCCATGTTTCCCAGGCCACATGAGCCTGAGAGATAAACAAGTGTCACAATTCTGGTCCTCAGGAGTGCTTCTATCACTTTGGCCAGGTTCTTTCTCCGTTTATGCCTATCAAGCTTCCCCCCAAATCTCTCTGGGAAAGCCCTGGGGTTAACATATATGCACTCCACAGAGAGAACCTCTGGATATTTTAGCATATGCCCTCTTCACCCTCTTCTATGTATTCTTTTTTTCCCCCTTTTCTACCTCATCCATCTGGCACTCATGAGACATATTTTGTCATGTTCCTGAGCATCCCGTCATAAAGATGACACTGCCAGTACCCACCGGTGCCAGAGCTGAGGAGCCTAATGTTTGGGTCACTCTCAGCAAAAACAAGTTTTTACAGGGAAGGCTCCATGTGGTCCCTCCTTGCCAAAAGTTGCTGCCCCTTGTGTTACTGAAGCTCCACACTCTGAGGGTCCTGTAATCTTTTAGAGAACAAAATGTGTTTAAAAGACTGTGTGTTCCAATTCAAATCGTTTCTCCTCACAACCCTGGCTCCTTATGTTGAGACTAAACACAGATGTCTCCATGTCCTCCTACCTTCCCCCAAGACCCTTCTTTGTGCCTTGTGATCAAGACCTGTGGACAAATCCCTGAGAAAGTAGAGCCTGTATCAAGCTAGTCTCAAGCTTGGTGAGGAAAAGACAATGATTTCTGAACTACTATATTATTTCTCAGAAACCCTGATGGCATAGTGGGCAAGTACTACATCTGCTAACCAAAAGGTCAGGAGTTTGAACCCTTGAAGTGCTCCTTGGAAACTCTATGGAGCAGTTCTACTCTGCCGTATAGGCTCTCTATGAGTCAGAATTGATGGGATGGCACTGTGTTTGGTTTTGTAGCTTGGTTTATGCCGTCTCCTACAGTCCTAGTACCCCACAATGGGAGATGATGCCAAGTGTGAGATGAAGCAACCCAGGTTGGTATTTCCCCAAGGGAGTTCTGGTAATGATTGAAAAATGGAATTACAATACAGAAAGAAGTCTGAAGAACACTAAGATACACAAAGTTAAACAGATTCATTTCCTATAAATCTCAGAGTCTTTAACATTCTTTTACACATGGAGTCTTTACGAGGGACCTACAGGTGTATAGTTCCCAAACTGTCATGTATGTTATTGGTGCTACAAAGTTCATTTTGATTCATAGAGATCCTGTGTGATGGAGTAGAACTGTTCCACAGGATTTTCTAGGCTATAATCTCTACTGGAGCAAATCACCAGGTCTTTTTCCTGCACAGCCATGGGCTAGGTTTGAACCAATAACTTTTTATATACTTAAGTATTATGCCACTCTCCTCATCCTAGAAACCCTGGTAGCAGACTGGTTGGCGGTTCAAACCCACCAGGTGCTCCTTGGAAACTCTGTGGAGCAGTTCTACTCTGTCCTATAGGGTCGCTATGAGTCAGAATTGACTTAATGGCAGTGGGTGTGGTTTTGGTGTCCTCATCCGGGACCACTTTTGGGAACTACTGCTCTACGGAAGACATCTTAAGTCCCCATTCAAAATGCCCCAATCCCTGGAAGCATCTTGGGTCGTTAATTCCACATGATCAATAATAATATCTTAGAAATAGGATAGATGCTTGCAGTGGAGCTATATTCTAGGTGAAGTCGTGAGTTGCTTGAAGAAGCTGTGGACTTCAGGAAAGGCTTTCTTATCCTATTCCTGCTCTTTCTTTGCCGCTACTTCAGAGTCAGGATTTCACCTAGGAAACTTCCAGAAGCAGCCAGGGTTCTTTCAGGTGAAAAGTAAAAAATTTCTACTCAAACTTGCTTGAGAAAAGAAAAGAGTCACAGGATTTTATTGGCTCACGTAACTGAAAAGTCTGTAGACAGGCCTCTAAGTTCAGGAGTAGCTGGATCCAGGCCTTTGGTCTCTTTCCATCTCTCAACTCAGCTTCTCCTTATGTTAGCTGCGTTATTATGCATGCTGTCTCCTTGCAATAGCACTGGGATGTTCCAGGCTTACACTCAACCTATTTAACAATCTCTAGGACCAGATTAAGGCATGTGAGGGCCCTAAATACTGATAATCTGTGGTGCCCCTCCTCTGCTTACTCATGCGTTCAAATGGATATGAGTTATATATACACACGTCTCTCTATGTGTGTGTGTGTGTGTGTGTGTGCACGCACTCCCACATGCATTTGTCTTAGCTATCCATGACCCTGTATAACATTTTAGCAGAATGAAACAAAACGGATTATAAAAGTTTTAGCAGATTCAGGATGCTAAGATTTTTATTACATTACATGGGAGGGAAGCGTAGGAGACAGGTGTCAATGAAGGTGCTGAAGCTGTGGGATTCTTACAGTTTAAATAACCTTGTGTGGGGGCACCTTGGTGACCCTGCATGAACTTTATTTCCTGCACACACAGTCTCATGTATGGGAGCCGGTATCATTTTCATTTAGCGCCCTGTCGGTTTCCTTCTACGGTGATACTCAGTTTTCCTTGTGTCCTGTCTTCTCGGCACCTTGGTCTTTGCCTTGGACAGCTGGCTTGCTTATTTTGTAGATGCTCTATGTGCTTACCTTGCTTACTGGGTAATTCATTCCTGACAATGACCATTAATAAGTATAGAGCTGCTTGTTGTCAATTTCTAGTCATAGTTATCCTATAGGAAATGGTAGAACTGCCCACACAGGGTTTCCAAGGCTGTAATCTTTATGAAACAGACTGCCACATCTTTCTCTTACAGAGAGGCTGGTGTGTTTGAACCACTGATTTTTTGTTTATCACCTAAGTGCTTAACCCCTATACCACTATAGCTTCTTATACTTAGCATGCCCCAAACTAAACCCAAACCCACTGTCATTGAGTTAATCGTAGCTCATAGTGATCCCACAGAGTTCCCAAGGCTATAAATCTCTACAGAGGCAGATTGACATGTATTTCTCTTGCAGAGTCACTGGTGGTTTTGAACCACTTACCTTTTTGTTAGTAGTTGATCACTTTAATTACTGTACTGCCAGGGCTCTATATACTTAGCAAAGTACCTACCTGACAAATAGCGGATACTTAATAAATATTTGCTGAATACATATATGTGTTCTATGTGTCTTATAAAATCCTGGATTTGTATCTCGTTGACCTGGCTGGTGTCATATAGCCAACACTGGACTGATCACTATTGCCTGAAAAATAGAATACACAGATTGTCTTGACTTTTGGCATATGCTAGGAAAAGGGAAAGGTGTTGCTATCCCCAGATCACCTGGCTGGACATCAGGGGTGGCAATGGGGGCAAAAAATGGTCCCAAAAGAAAATCAGGGTTCAACTTCAGGAGAGGAAATAAGTGATGGACATCCAGAAGAGTCCTATTACCATATCTTTTGTTGACATAGCTTTTAGGGCCTGGTAGAGGTAGCAGCAAATGCTGTACACTGGAACCTTACTGCTGTACTACTGTGCCAGTGTCCCACATTGCACATCCATCACTGCCATGAAAGGGAATCCATCTGGCTGCAGGAAGAAATACATAAGGTAGAGATGGGCAGAAATTGTCTGCATACTGAGCACACAGTTCCTCTCAGCTCTCAACTGGGCAATCTATAAGTCAATTCCAAGAATCCATGGATGGATTTGGTACCGGAAACATAGGAGGTAAGAAGGAGAGAGAAAAGTAAATAGAACTAAAAACTGAAAAGCTTATGGTAGTCATTAATTTCAACTTCCTCTACAATCAATCCTCTGTGACATAGAGGAAAGCTAGCTGGCTGAATTTAAGAAGATCTGTATGTAATTTGGGGCTGAAAGGGGACCTTTGAGACTTCAGGCCTTTCATACAGTACAAGGAATAACCTGTGCAGATTCCTTGATGGGTCTTGAACAACTCAAGTCAGCAACTCACAAAACAGTCTCTTTCATAGTCAAGATTTATTGAGCCACAATCTACTACTGAGAAATTTCCAACCACTGATCCCGCTTTTGCCTTCAGGAACCACCTGTGTGATGTGAGCCCACAAGGCCAGCATGAGTGTTTTCCACCCCACCTCTGATACAAGTGCTACTGGAATAGACATAGTAGCCACCCAGTAGATACTTGTAGCCATCTAAGCAGCTGTTTTGGAGACCCTGGTGGCATAGTGGGTTAAGTGCTATGTCTGCTAACCAAAAGGTCAGCAGTTCAAATCTGCCAGGTTCTCCTTGGAAACTCCATGAGGCAGTTTGTACTCAAACCTCTAGGGTTGCTAAGAGTTGGACCCTTTTTTTTTTTTTTAATGCAGCTGTTTGGCTTTTCTCACCTCCCATTCACTCTGATGGGTTGGGTCTTGACTGACCCCTTAGAATCTGACTCTCCAGTTCAGTAATGGTTGCCGTTGACCCTGTCCCAGTGTCTGGTAGACCTCATTCTGCCTTGTCCTACAGCCTCTGCTGCCTCGCTTCTCATTGTACCTTCTTGCAAATTCAAAGTCATCATAGCTCCAGACAGACCCAAGCTTGCAAGAACTTGTGGTGCAGTGAGTGTCAATGAAAAGGGTGGCAGTCCTTCCATCTGCTTTGCCTTTAAGTAGTGAGGAACCTATAAACTGTAAATAGTAGGCCTGACCAGCTGGATCCAACCTAATGTATGATTGGTACTGGGGCTCACAGGGATCTGTCTGCTGCAGGCCTTCCCCCCAGAAACCCCCATGCATCCAGGGCAGATCTCTACCGCCTTCTAAAACCTGAACCCCTGTCTGAGTTTCACCAGACTGTTTTATCCTAAGGGCTAGGATCATGTCTTAATACTTGCTTGCCCTCCCTCCAAAATATTTAAGAAATGAGAATATGGGTGACAAGAAGCAAAAAGAAGAAGCTGATTCTCCGTACCCTGACTGGCAGAACCCTGAATGAGTAAAGCATCATTTCAGGGAATGCAGCCCCACCTCTTCACCAGATCCATTCCTTCACTCACTGCTTCAGTTAAAACTGATTACTGATGGACTCCCAGTCCAGAGCTTCCTGTTTCTGCACTGATGTGTGTTAAATCAGTCAGGGAGGCTAGGAGGGAAGGAGGGAGGGAGGCAGAGAGCAGCCCTTCATTCCCAGTGGAGAAGACAGTTCACCCTTTACAAGTCTTTCCTTTCTCCCTTTCACTCAGAAGCACTGCCTGACCTTGACCTCAGCAGATACAGACAGGGCTGAGCCTCTATCAGGGCTTCTTGAAACAGAATGAATGGGAGGAAAGGAAGACATAATATTAGGGGACACTAAGCTTCTGGTAAGGGTGATAGAAACATTTTGGAACTGTTTAAGGGCGATGGTTGGACTCATGAACAAAATTAATATCACTGAACTGTACCCTTAAAGATTCTTGAAATGGTCATGCTTTGTTACACGTATATTTACTCTACTGCTGTTGAGTTGATTCTAACACATAGTGACCCCATAAGACAGAGTAGAACTTCCCCACAGGGTTTCCAAGGCGGTGATCTTGGCCTCATAATTCTCGTGCAGAGCAGCTGGTGGATTCAAATTGCTAATTGTTCAGTTAGCTCCAAGTTTTGGGGTTTTTTTGTTTTTTTAAATACTGTGCCATCATTAAAAAAAAGAGGGAGAGAATAAGTGGCCACTCACACAGAGAATTGATGAGTTTTCAGGAAAGGACCTTGAGAGAGAATCAGTCCCTCCAAACCCTGTGGCATTGGTCAGATACTATTCAGTGCCCACAGTGCAGACCACCCATTCCTGCTACACTTGCCACCCTCTGTATCTCCACCACAAAGGCACACTGTTCAGACCTCACCCGAGGGATACTTGTGATGTGGCAGACATTGGAGAGGCCAGCTACATAGCACTTGGGCTTGCTTTCCTCTGAATGGCTGGGAACAGAATTACACTGCTGAGAGGCAAACACAATGGATGGTGGAAGTTGACAGGCCAAGAGACCCCAGAGCAATTTCACTTGGTTTTGATTCATGGCTTGTCAGAGCGCTAACCAAATATTCCATTTTCATTTCCGCACTCCGCTCTCTCGCATTGACTGGCACTGTAATTGAAAACTCTGGCATGAAGGGCCACGGCCACCTGTCTGAAGGGCCCTTGATCTGTCTGCTTCAGAAAGTCTTGCTCCAGAAAGACTGGGATACACAGGGAAATTATCAGACAGATGAGTCAGGGATTAGATTCAAATGGGCCACCCTCTGCTGCCTCTCAGTTATCTCACTTCCAGCACCTAGGCCTCTTCTGTTCTTCCTCACCTGCCTGTTGAGCTTACTGCTTCTTGCTTGCTCAAGTATAAAAAGGATTCAGAACTAGAAATGCAGTCTGAAGTTAAAAATCACTGTTCATTTCTGTTTGAAGACCCATCAAGGGTCAAGCTGGCGATTTGGAAATAAGGGGTTAACATAACTTTGGGGATTTTTTAAAATTACCTCATCATATAAAAAAAATGTTGCCATTAAGTCACTGCCCCATAGGGTTTCCAAGGCAGGCAGCAGGCGGCAGGCAGGCAGGTTGTTGTTAGTTGCACATCAAGTCAACTCCAGTTCTAAGTGACCCTGTCTACAACAGACTGAAACACTGCCAAGTCCTGTACCGTCCTTACAATCATTGCTGTCTTTCAGATCATTCTTGCAGCCACTGTGTCACTTTATCTCCTTGATGATCTTCCTCTTTTTTACTGACCCTTTACCAAACATAAAGCCCTTCTCCAGGGACTGATCTCCCCTGAAAACATGTCTAAAGTAAATCAGACGAATTCTCAGCATCCTTGCTTCCAAGAAACATTCCAGATGTACTTCTTCCAAAACAGACTTGTTTGTTCTTCGGCAAGTCCACAGTGTACTCAATATTCTTCGCGAATACCATAATTCAAAGGCATCAATTTTTCTTTAATCTTCCTTATGCGTTGTCCAGGTTCACATGCACATGAGGACTGCCAATTAAGTTTGTGAACTCATCCTGGAAAAAGTGCTGCATACCTCATTGCTGAATATCACTATGGTCACCTTCAAAGTACTCACCTTGGGAAGCTATGCACCAATGCTAGTGCCTAGCCCACCTTTCAAAGCAATTTTAGAGCTCATTTTCTGGAATGGCCATCAGAGCTGTCGTCATATTGCCCTTGATGTCCTGAATGTCATCAAAACGTCTTCCTTTCAATGTTTATTTTATCTTCAGGTAAAAAAAAAGTCACTGGGGGCCAAATCAGATGAGTATCAGTTGTTTGTTTATTGGCTAAAAGCTCCCCCATGGAGAACTCTACAATTAAGTTTGCAAACTGGCCACCTTGTCACCGTGTGCAATGGCCATTCCAGAAAGAGTTCCAAAATTGCTTTGAAGGGTGGACTAGGAGCTGGCATTAGTGCATAGCTTTCCAAGAGGAGTACTTTGAAGGTAACCATAGAGATATTCAACAATGAGGTATCTAGCATCTAGAACAATTAAGTTTGTGCACTTAATTGTCAGACCTTTTATGAGGTGATTAAAAATACCATGGCTTTAGTTGGGCCAAGCTTAGTCCTCAAAGTGACGTATTAGCTATCTAACACTTGAAAGAAGTCTTTTACAGCTTATTTGCCCAACGCAATACATTGTTTGATTTCTTCACTGCTGCTTCCAAGGATTATGGATCCAAGTAAGATTAAATCCTTGATGACTTCAATCATTTCTCCACTTATCATGATGTTGCTTTTCGGTCCAGTTGTGAGGATTTTCATTTTCTTTATGTTATAGTTCAGACTGAAGGGCTGTAGTTTTGGATTTTTGTCAGTAAATACTTCAAATCTTTGCTGTCAGTATGCAAGGTTGTGTCATTTGTGTATCAAAAGTTCTTCATGAGTCTTCCTCCAATCTAGATGACATGTTCTTGCATTATATGCAAGTTACTACAAACAATAGTGTCTCATATACCACAAACAGGGCCCCAAATATGTATTTTTATGAAGCATTCCAGATGATTTGGGGCTGTAGCCAGGTGTGTCAACTAAAAGGTTTGAAAAAAAAAAAAAAGCAAACTCAAAAGGGTCCTGTTCTCTTATTTACTTGAGAATATATGGCCAATCATCTGTTTACCTACCTGGCCAAGTTTTCTGGCTCTAATAGAGAGGGCAATTGCTCTGTCTGCTTCAACCTGTGTCTCTATCAGTGTAAACAGGCAGCCTGGATACTGCCTGAGCTCAACTGTTAATAACTGAATAACAGTTAATAACTCACACCCTAAATCTAGCCAAGCCAAGCCAAGTGCCGTTGAGTCCGCCATGGTTGTACAGCCTGACACCTAGTCCTCCCGTGACTCTCAGAATGTCACGTGTGACTGAGCCCCAACTGTTCCTACCTGTCTCTTTGCTGCCCCACATGCTAAAGGCAAATACAGATGCCACATTCCACTGATTCAAAGAGAAAAGATGAGTTTTTCTCTGTGCCTGTCGTATTGACCATACTCATAAGTTTAGCTTTGTGTGAGTTTCCTGTTGGTGCTTTAGCAAATTACATAAACTTGATGACTTAAAACATGCACATTTATTATCTTGGCAATCCTGGAAGTCAGAAGTCTGAAGTAGGTCTCACTGAGCTAAAATTTTCTGTATTGGAAGGGCTGCATTCCTTCTGGAAGCTGTGGGGGAGAATCTGTTGCTTGGCTCTTTTCCTTGCTGAAGGTGGCCAGCGTTCTCTGCCTCATAGCCTAACATCACTCAGACCTCTGCTCCCGTTGTCACATCTCCTACTCTCTCTCTGACCTTCCTGTCTCCCTTTTGTATCTTTAATTATATTGGAGCCACCAAAATAATCAAGAGTAATCTCGCCATCTCCAGATCCCCAACAAACCGCTCCTGCAAAGTCCTTTTAGTGTATAAGCTAGTACATCCCCAGGTTCTAGGGATTATTTTGAGTGCCTTCCTACTGTGAAGGCTCACCTTCTACCTTTATTTTAGGCATTATTCTGTTGTGAGCCATAGCATTTTCACTGGCTAAATTCTTTCTGGTCATCTTTGGAGTGCCATTATTTTTTTCTGTCACAAGGTTGATAATAAAAGTGCACACTCACTTTTGCCCCAGGGCTAGGGTGAGAAGGAAAGCTACAGACTTTGAGGACCGGTATGCCTTGCACAAGCATAGAGCTCAGGCTGCTCCCGACAGAGAGTCAAGTGAGTGCAGGTTATCTTGAAGGAACCTGGGCCTGGTGTACGTGTGTGTGCATGTGTGCACGTGTGTCATGCATGCAGGCACACACATGCAAGTATAGCCCTGTGTTGGGAAAGCGGTTATCTGAGGCTCTGAAAGCACTGAGCTCTGAAAACACTAACCCCCAGAGAGAACAAGAGAAAGCAGTTTGGTGTCACTCTCTTGTAATGTGGTGTCATAAAAAAAGTCTACCTCAAATACCCAAGATTCTTCATTTTTCCATGGAAGCTCAAGAATTCTGTCTTCCTCATTTCAGAAGCAGAGATATCAGAAAAACAAATCGCCTTCTGTTGTCTCCAGCTTGATGCTGTTAAACAGCCTCCCAGAGGTCAGATAGCAGGTCATCTGTCCGTCTCAGACCACCTGACACAGAACCTCTGAATATGGCTTTGCTGATCAGACTTGAAGCACTTGAAGCCTTCGAAAACACATGCTCCTGCTCCCTGCGTGGAAACGTCTCTCCTTCCCTTTAGCATACTGGCTGAGTAAGCCCCTGCAGAGGCACTCAGGGTCTGGCTGTAACTGGCCCCGTAAATCATGACAGCACAATAAAGATGCACAATGAAGCCCTTCAGAGGCCTGAGGACAAGGGGCTTCTGAGCCACAGCTCAGGGAGCAACTGAGCCAGAATGCAGGGTCTCTGGGCAAAGGGCAGAGCCACCCATTGCAGGGAGCATCATGGACATTGAGGTGGTCACAGAGGAGAGGAAAGAGTAGTCCCTCTGTGAAGCCTATGCAACACTGCCCCTCTTCCAGAGCTACCTAGCTGCGCTGCTGAGCAAACATGTCTGTGGGCCACCCACTCTAGGTCAAGGCTGCAAGCCTCTTTATGTCCCAGGGGTCTTGATGAACTCAGGCAATTTTACGTTCGGGTAGAGATCTCTCCCGTGATGGTGTGGGCTTCAATAGCGCTTCAGAGAAAAAAAAAATCCAAATAACCCAGCTCACAGTTCAAACCCACTTGGAAACTTGAAGGCTGGAGAGGGAACAAATTTCTATCCCAAGCTACAGAGCAGTTGGTTTCAAATGAAGATAAATTTATCATATATCATTTCTGAAGATTTTTGCTGGTTTTCATATCTGTGGTTTCTTCTTATTTATTTCCTCCACTTATCTCCTATTTCTGATCAATTTTGGTTTTTAGATGTTTTTTTCCAATCTCTCCTCTCTTCCCTTCCTTACATTCCATGATTTCCTCTCAACTTCTGAAAATACTTCCTCTCCTAAGAGATCTCCCTTTCTTGTTTCCAAATCATGCCTTAAATACTCATTTTAATAAGCTCCCAACACTGATCTCCTTACAAATCATCCCGTGCCATTTTGCAATTGAACCAGTGTCTTGGTTAAAATGAAAATTCCCTAGGGCACACGACAAATAATAAAAATAGAATAACATAATCAAGACGGTTATGATTCTGAACAGAAGGAAATAATGTGAAGCAGTTGGACTGTAGTTTGTAAAGCTTATGCTCAAAATGCAAAAAAAGAGGGGAGGTGGAAGTCAGTGGGCTGGTACCACAGCCCTCGGCCCTGCTTAAAAAACAACTCTGAGCAACAGCATGTATGCAGTGGACTGCTCTTGGGAAACTAAATATCCTTTCTCACAAAGGCCTGAAGTTTTCCAAGTGTCTGGAATCATCTGGAAACCCTGGTGGCATAGTGGTTAAGTGCTGTATCTTCTAATCAAAACGTTGGCTGTTCAAATCTACTAGGTCTCCTTAGAAACTCTATGGAGCAGTTCTACTTCATCCTGTAGGGTCGCTATAAGTTGCAGTCAACTCAACAGCAGTGGGTGGGTTTATGAGGTGTTTGTAGAGATGGAAGGAACTCAGCATAAAAGAGGGTTCCTGCAACATTAATAAATACTTAGTGCCAGTCCTGTACTGTACTGCATACTAGAATACAAAGGAGGGCAAAGGCAGTGTGAACCCTGCTCACATGGTGGTGGCTGGCTATCAGAGTGGCGATGAAGAGTCAGCAGAAGTTTATGGTTACACAGGCAGGACCTAGAGTTTGACAGAGCTGGCTTTCAATTCTGGCTCTGCTGATGTTGTGTGGCTTTCACCACGTTGATTGACCTCTCTGGGCCTTGGTTCCTTCATCTGTAAGATGGGGATAGTAAGGGCATCACCTGCTGTTGTAAGAATGTGATGAGCTCATCCCCATAAAAACCAGAGCCCTGTTCCTGGCACCCAGTGACCTCTCATCAACTGGTAACCACCATTATGAATTTTTGTTGTTGTTCATTGCCCTCTGTTCAAATCTGACCCATGGTGACCCCTTGTGTGATAGAGCAGAACTTCCCCATAGGGTTTTCTTGACTGAAATCTTATGGAAGAAGATTAACAGGTCTTTTCCCATGGAGCCACTGGGTGGTTTGAAGCATCCGCATTTCAGCTAATAGCCAGTACTTATCTGTTATGCTGCTGGGACTGCTATGAGTATTAATAAGTCTCATAAACTGAAAAATGAAGGCCTCTGAACCATGGAAGCAAGACTCAGATACTGTAGAAAGTGGTAAAGTTAGACATTGATTACAGTAAGACCAGAAAACTCCAACAGCAAATCAGCCTAGAACCCTACCACTTTCAGCAGTGAAGTGGCTGCTAGCATTGGGCACCCCAGAAAATGAGCCTCCACAAGCTGATGTCCAGACAGAGGGGAGGTTCTCCGAAGCTGTAGCTGACCTTGCTTCTCTCTAACATTTTTGCCTCTGATGTCTATTATTCCATTTCACAGGTGAAAACTGGGGATTGGAGAGGAAAACAACTGACCTGTGGCCCTTTGAGGAGGCCAAAGCAGAAAGATAAGAATGATCTCCATCCATTGTCTGGGTGGATGTGAACAACCGTCATAATAGGAATCATCAAGGGCTTCCTGGATAAGCCTATAGGTGCTGTCACCTGAGTTACAGGAAGGTCTAACCCCTTGTGGAGGATACAGAGAAGTCAAGGACACACAGGCACATTCCGCAGGTAGTGACAGTTTTGTCTCCCAGTCAGGTAAGGTCTGGTACAGACTGCCCAAGCCACTGGGAGGAAGGAGACTCTGACTTCTTGCTGCCCCCTAGGCAGCTGTGGCTTTATGTAAGTCCCTTTCAGTCTCTAGGACCAAGTTTACTTAGGGGTGGCTTCAGTTAGAATCCGAGTCTTGGAGTCACAGATCCAAATATTGCTGTGCTTGCTTCCCCTCTAGCCTCTCTTCCTCTTTCTTACTGTTCCGCCCTTTCATTCTTCTTTCTTCCTCTCCTCTTTCCTTTCTATCATTGCCCTTGGATACTTTAATGGACCAGCTTGCCCTTCCCAGTCTGTTTTAGACAACTAGTGCTGCTATAACAGAAATGCCACAGAGTGGACGGCTTTAACAAAGAAAAGTTTATTCCTATACAGTCTGGTAGGCTAGAAGTCCAAATTCAGGATGTCCACTCCAGTGGAAAGTTTTCCCCTTTGTTGGCTCTGGGGGAAAATCTTTGTCCAGGGAGCATCTTGGCACAGGAACCTCAGGTCTGAAGGATGTGCTCTTCTCCTGGTGCTGCTTGCTTGATGGTGTGAGGTTCCCAATTCTCTGCTTGCTTCCCTTTCCTTTTGTGTATCGTAGGATGAAAGAAATAAGGGTGGTGCAGGCCGTACTCCAGGGGAACTCCCTTTACAGTGGAGCAGGGAGGTAATCGCATGAAAGGATTTACAGTTCCACCCTAATGCTTTAACATACAGCACAAGAAAATCACAAAATGGAAGACAATCATAGAATACTGGGAATCATGGCCCAGACACATGCCTACACATATTTTTGGGGGGACACAACTTAATCCATGGCACAGTCTATTACAGGTTCTGCCATTCCACTTCTTATCTTTATCACTGTCATGCCTAATATTACCTACCTGTTTTTTGAGTACATTCAAATTTGCAACCCTGGAAAAAATCTCCTTTAGGATTTTTCTCCTCAAATTGCACTCTCTGGACCAGCAGAATCAGCCAGCTCTTTCAACTGTTAAAAATGCAGAATCACAGGACCCACTCCAGATATACTGAATCAGAATCTCCATTTTAATCTTTTTATGTCAGGTACTAGACACAGTGACCGTGAACATTTTTCAGCATCTGCAGTTTATCGGGAAGCTGTTGTATCATTAACAGTGACCGTACTCACTCCACAATGCCTTTATAAATGAAACTGAAGAAATAGGCGTGTGCCACAAACTACCTTTTTTATAGATTACTATATGAGGTACCTTAATTTTTGGAAGGATTAATAGAAGTTTTGAAAACTTTTGTTTCACATGTGTATCAGTAGGACCCAGTGGGTTCTGGGGCATACTTAGCGGTAGGTAGTTCATATGTACCACTAAATACATTGGTTGGCTTGTGGAAGGAGGTAAGAAAAAAATCCATACTAGCTACCAAAAATTTGGACACACTCAAAGAGTCAGCATCTTTTCATTAAAGAAAACACATGGTATCAACATAGAATTTAAAACAGAAAATAATTGCCTCTACAAAAGGTTAACGGATTTGTGCGCACATTCAAGTTTGGGAAATACAGAACTGGCCCAGGGAATCCCTCTGGTCTTCTTTCCAGCCAGATTTCACATCTTCCCTGATCTTCAGAGGACATCACACATCAGCCCATAGGCTCTACTCCTAAGGGGATCATTTTGGACAAAAAACATTACTAGACTCCCATCAGAGAATAAGAACACTTTCTGAGTTTTTTGTTATGCTCACAATCTTGCCTTAGCTAGTTCTTCAGAAAGGCCGCTTTTCAATTCAGTGCCTCCAGGATGGGCAGATCAGCTCCTCCTGTAATCACAGGCATGGTACTGTCATGGAAAACTGGTGAAGCTGGAAAGAAATGCATACATGGCAAATTTGAATCCTGCTGAAACATAATCAGCTTTTACTTCTGCAGCAATTAGCATAATATTACCGATAATGTTTTACATGGCAATTTTGCTGTAAACATTTGTGCTAATTTGCCATGACCTAATTATTTTATGACATATAATTATGAAGTATTTTTCAAGTCGAAATATTTTTGTTTTACATTTCTATAATCTTTTTCTAGGAAAAAAATTAAAAATCAGCAGCTCCCTCAACTTAAAACATACAATCTTCTCTTAGCTGTTGTTCATGACACTTTACTTCACTAAATAGGTGGAATTCCCTAGTGCTAGAACACTCCTGATCATGCATTTGCATGTGACTAATTTGAATCAGGCGTCACTGAATCTGCCTGTTCCATTATTACCCTGTGAGACTGGTGAATCCATGCTCCTCGCCTCCCACCAATACCCACTCTCTCCCCATCACATAAACACTTACGCAGGAAGGAGCTGGCGTATGCTTGAAACGAGAGGAAGACGGTTGGGCTTTATTTATAATGAATGTGAAAGCTTTGGCTAAAAGAAGAATATGAACATCACTGTATCCTCCTCCCTCAGGCATATTCTTCCTAGCACGCTATTAATCTCCTCCCCATGTCCGTAAGGTGCTGATATGAGCATGTGAGCAGCCAGAGTCATCATGTTCACCCTCCCCTACTGCAGCTTCTCTCCCCCAGCTCTCTTCTTGGTCGGTGGCCTGCAAGCTTTCTGGTGCGTATTCACATGGAAGTTAGAATTGGGGAGGAGATGTGGCTCTATTGTTTTGATAAGAGCCTCAGCAGCAATCCAGCCTGTGGGTGCCTGCTTTTACTCTCCCAGAGCAGGCCTGATTAGCAGTAGATAAAGAGCTACCTGAACGTTTAGCACGTAGTATTAACCATATGACTCAGGCTGTGAGAATAACTGAATGAGATGGCCAGCCGGTAGAAAGTTCAGCATGCCCACTAGGACTCCCTCGTGAAGGCTGGTCCTGAGACAAAGTTCTGATCCCAAGCCTGAGAATGTCCTGAGCCTCACATCCTGATTTTCCCAGGAAAGGGACAAGTTTTCAGAGAATCAGACCACAGAGAGGAGGGCCAGCACCTGTTTAGCATGGATTGTGAGGGCTATAAAACCAAGAAAACAGATAGAAGGTGGCAAAATAAAGTAAGGAGATGACTGTCACAGACAACATCAGGAAGAAAAATAGCCAGGGGGAATTCTCTAGGACAAACTTCACCAACATAAGCCTTATTCCATGTTTTAGTATAATGATTTTAATATTATGGTTAAAAGCCTGGCCCCTGAAACTGAACTTTCTGGTTCAAATCCTGGCTATTCCTCCTGTTCAACATGGGCCAAATTGTTAACAGCTCAGTTGCCTTTTCTGTAAAATGGAAATGGTGGTAGTATCACCTCCCCTGGGGTTGTTAGGAAGGTTAGATTAATCTGTGCACTTAACTGTTCTAAGTGCTACATACCTCATTGTCGAATAGCTCTACAGTCATCTTCAAAGTACCCTCTTGGAAAGCGATGCACTGATACCAGCACCTAGTCCACCTTTCAAGGCAATTTGGCAACTCTTTCTGGAATGGCTACTGTGCATGATGGCAAAGTGGCAAGTGTGTGAACTTAATTGTATAACTGTCTGTGAGGGAGTTTTCAGCCAGTAAAGAAATAACTGTATTGGAACACCTGTTCTACTCAGTTGTTCTGGTCCCCAGTGACTTGTTTCTTTACCCAGAGACAAAGGAAATACTGAAACGAAGACATTTTGATGGCATTCAGACATCAAAGGTAATACCATGACAGTTCTGATGACTATTACTGTAAAACAGTTCCAAAATTGCCTTGAAAGTTGGACTAGGCACTGGCTTCAGTGGATAACTTGCAAGGGGAGTACTTTGAAGGTGATCATAGTAATAAAGTCTTGTAGAACAGGTACTAAATAAGTCTTTATATATATATGTGGTTTACTTATTGTGATTGAGTGAAAATGTACAATCCAGTTTAAATTTGCATGCCTACCTATGTGCAGCTCCTACTCTCTCCTTGCCCAGGGACAGCACACTCCTTTCTGTTCTATACATGTCATATCCTCTTAACAGTCTCCTGTCCCCTCTCTTCCACCCTCTCTACTCCCCTATAGTAAGTGTCCAGTAGGATGACATCCTATAGATGAATAGAACCATAATGTGTGCCCATGATATGGTCTCTTTGTGTTGCTGAGTCAGATCTATTCCTGTCCAAGGAGTTAACCTCAGTAATGATTTAAGGACAGGGGTAGCATCAGGTCTAGGGATCACAATCCCAGGGGAACCTTTGGACCATCAGTTGCAGTCTTTTAGTGGAGTTCTCAGGGTGCATCCATTTTTATTCTCATGTTGCCACTGAGACTTAACTTTGTGAGCCCCATCATGGCTGTTGCTGGTGGTGGCCGGGCACCATCTGGTTCTTCTGGTCACGTGTTGATGTAGTAGTTACTCACACACATGGGTTTTTGTCATCAGGATTCTCCTTCCCCTATGTCATTTTGGTCCTTGGTGATCATCTTTTCCAGCTGAGTTGGGACTCTTTGGTGTAACACTGATGGCAGCCTAATAGCCTTTAAGACCCAAGACGCTCCTCACCAATATGGGGTGAGGAAGACTGTCTTAGCAATATGCTAGTTATACCAATTGGCCTCAGAGTCCCCTGAGAGCATGGTCCCCAGACCCCTGCCCCTACGACTCTATCCTTGAAGTACTGGGTTAAGGTTGGAGAGTATTCATGTTATGTCGAAGCCCAGTTAAATTGATCTTTCTAATGTGTGTCACTGATTTCACCCAACCAAATTTATATCAACTATCTAATCTATAAGCAACACTTTCCCCACCTCTCTTTCCCCTCCGTTGCAGTTGTCAGAGTCTTTTCTTCTGTACATGAGTCTGTTTTTAAGTCCTTGTATTAGGGATCTCATACAATATTTGTCCTTGTGTTGCTGACTAATTTCACTCAACATAACATCTTCCAATTGAAACCTAGTTATTAGATGCTTCCTAAAATCATCATGTTCTTTATCATTGCTAGTGTTCTGTTGAGTATGTATACCATAGTTTATCTACCCATTCATCTGTTATTGGGCATCTGGGTTGTTTCCATCTTTTTGCTATTGTGGACTGCTGCAATAACATTCGTGTGCATGTATCTGTTTGTATGACTGCCCTTGCTTCTGTAGGGTATATTCTGAGCAGTGTAATTACTGGGTCAAATGGAATATCTATTTCTATCCTTTTAGGAGGTTGTACCATTCTGCAAACCCACCAGCAGTGTAGTAGAGTTCCAATTTCTCCACAGCCTCTCCAGTGTTTGTTGTTTTGCGTTTTATGGATCATGGCCAACCTTACTGGGGTAAGATGGTATCTCATCATAGTTTTGATTTGAATGTCTTTAACAGCTAATTATCGTGAGCAATTCTGCATGTGTCTTTTGGCCACCTCGATATCCTCTTTAGAGAAGTGTCTGTCCATCTCCTTTGTCCATCACTTAATTGGATTATTTATATTTTTCTTGTTGATATTTTGTAGTACCTTATAGATTACGGAGACAAGACATCAATCTGACATATATTTGCCAAGTATTTTTTCCCATTCTGTAGGTGGTCTTTTAATTCTTTTGATAAAGTCTTTGGATGAGCAAGTGTTTGATTCTTAGTTCTCATTTATTCATTATATCTTCTGTTGGTTGTGCTTTGTTTGACAGATTTTGAAGTCTGTCTATGTTGTGTACTAAAACATTGTTGATTCTATTTTTTCTTGGATGAGCTTTGTTGTTTTAGGTTTGATATTTAGGTCTTTTACCTGATTTGAGTTGGTTTTGTATGATGTGTAAGATATGGGTCTTGTTTCAGTTTTTGCAGATGGAGATCCAATTTTGCCAGCACCATTTGTTAAGAAAATTGCTTTTCCCTAAATTTAAAATCTTGGGGACTTCGTCAAATCTCAAATGTTCATAGGAGGATAGCGGCATCTCTGGGGTCTCCACTCTGTTCCATTGGTCTACATGTCTCTTTTTGTACAAGTACCAGGCTGTTTTGACAACTGTGGCAGTGTAATAGGTTCTAAAGTCGGGTAGTGAGAGGCCTCCCAGTGTGTTCTTCTTTTGTAGTGCTTTACTTATCCAGGGATCCTTCCCGTTCCAAACAAAACTGGTGATCTGTTTCTCCATCTCATTAAAAAATGTCACTGGAATTTGTATTGGGATTGCATTATATAAGCAGATTGCTTTGGGTAAAATAGACATTTTTCACAATGTTAAGTCTTCCTATCCACAAGCGAGGTAGTTTTCTGCATTTATGTAGGTCTCTCTTAGTTTCTTGTAGTAAGGTGTTGTAGTTCTCTTTGTAAAGGTCTCATTTCTCTAATTAGATTACTAAATAAGTCTTTGAAAATTAAAATCAAATTCTTTGCTCTTATACATTCCCACCAAGATCAGAAAAGAATCCACAAGAACAGATCCTATCAGACTCAAAGAGACTATCAAGTTACTTATTGATCATTGAGCTGATGGCCAATAAACATTTGTTACACTAAATATTTATTAATTAAATGGACTGAAAAATTTATAGAGTTCCTGCTCTACAAATTACTAGGTCCTGTAGGAATAAAAAACATGAAAAACAGGGTGCAAGCTTTAAAGAAAACAGGGTGCAAGCTTTAAAGAAGACACGGTCTAGCAGAAGTAGACATGCAGGCAAAACTGCATTTACAAACAGATCGCAAAGGGGGAAGTAGGGCTAGCACAACAATTTGGAAAATTTCTGTGTTAGTAGTTTATATTTATAACCATTGCCTTTAAAATACCTAAAAGTTATCAGATTTATTAAGATACAGTTTACATTCCAAAAAAAGTATCAATCAATTTTAAATGCACAATGTGATCATTTTAACAACTGTGTACAGGCACAGAATCACCACCATATGACAATATGGAGCATTTGTGTCACTGAGTCTCTGTGAGTTGGAAGTGACTTGACAGCACCTAGTAACAAACAACATCCTTATCCCCTTTGTGGTTGGTCACCTCCCTTAACCCCTAGCCCCCAGTAACCTCTGATCTGCTGTTTGTCAAAACTGTGTTGTCACCATATGTAACTTGTAATTAGACATAAATCAACTCCCACATTATGTACTTTTTGTGTGTGGCTTCTTCCACTAAGAATAATGCTTTTGAGATGGATCTGTATTGTTGTACCAATAGTTTATCCCTGTATTTCTGAGAACTACTATATTTCTTTATATGGATGCATCATGTTTTACTCATTCACCAGTAGACATATTTTAAAATTGCCACAGTGTGGAATACTGAATACTGCTTCCTGGAAGATGGGACCTGTGAATATGCTAATTTACATGGCTAAAATGATGTTACAGGTATGGCCAAATTAAGAATCTAGACAGAAGGTGGGACAAAGATGGCAAAATAACTACATGTGTTCTCTGAACCCTCTAACAAGGGAGAATCAGAAAAACAATTGAACTTATATAATGATAAAGAATAATGATGAATTTATGAAACATAACCTGCAATCAACTGGAAGACATTATGCTGCGTGAAATCACTAAGCTGTAAGAGGACAAATATTGTATGAGCCTTCTGTTATTAGGGACTTAAGAAAAGACTTATGCACAGAAAAAAAATATTCTTTGATAGCTACAAGGGTGTGGAGGCAGGAAGAGGCTTATTCACAGACTAGGTAGTCGATAGAAATTCAGTTAGGTGAACGGAGTGACAGTACACTAGAAGTCAGGTCAGCATAACTAGCCTATACTATAAGCTAAAAGATTTTCTAAATTCAACCCAACATTTTGAAGGACAGAGTAACAGGGACAGGGTCTAGGGACCATGTTTTCAGGGGACATAGAGGTCACTTGGCATAACTAGTGTTTTTCCAAAGGAGTCTTCTGTACCTATATTGGTAAGTGGTACCTGGGCCTTAAAAACTGGCAAGCTATCATTTGAGGAACATCAATTGGTCCCAATCCACATGGAACAGATGACAATTGAGAACATCAAACATACAGGGAAATACGAGCCCAGGAGACAGAAAGACCCATGTTATTGGGACACTACATCAGCATGAGACCAGAAAAATTAGATGACACCTGGCCACCACCAAAGACAGTACTGATAGAGGATGCAATGTAGAGTCACTGATGTAGAATGAGAAAAAGAGGTGTGCAGATCAAGAATGTTATAAAAGATAAGAATTGATGGTCTGACAGCCTGAAGGTTTCTCTAAGAACTTTGCCTCTAAAACTGCTGCTAGCCCAGAGCTGAAACCAGTACTGAAGCCAACACTTCAGACAAAGAATGAACTAGATTTGGGGAAACAGAGTGATGCATGTGGTGGGTGAACTTTATGGTTTAGTATGTATGTGAGACTTTCATATTGACTTCTTTTTACAGGGGATAGGAGAGGATGGAGAGGAGGGGACAGATGTTCATTAAGTGGATATAGTAAGTAAAGAGTGAAAAGGAGGAGTGTGCTATCACGGAGTGAAGAGAGCAGACAGAGTTTCAGAGAGGCAGGCATGCAAAAGTGTCTTAGATGGTATACTTTCACTTAATAGTAATAAGAAAAGAAGTCTCAACAGATGTAAAACCTACAACAATGTAAAGATTGGAAAGAAAACATATAAAGAAAAACAATTCAGCACAGAAAATTAATTTAAACAAAGAAACTGTTAACAATAAACACACAAAAATGCCACAATGACACCACTAAATTCATACCTATCAATAATTACATAGAATGAAAATGGGTTAAATGCACCAAATAAAGATACAAAGGGTAGCAATGTGGCTAAAAAATGCACAATAAAGCTATATGCTGCTTACAATAGACACACACCTTACACTTAAAGATACAAACAGAAACTCAAAAGATGGAAAGATATATATTAAGCAAACAACGTTAAAAAACAAAAGAAAACAAAAAACCCACAATACAAGAGTGGCAATATTAATTTCAGATAAAATAGATTTTAAAGTAAATCCACCACAGTGGACAAGGAAGGTCACTATGTATTGCTTAAAAGAGTCAACACGTCAGGAGAACATAACCATGCTAAATATTTATGCAACCAGTGACAGCGCTTCTAAATACATCAACTGAACCCAAATAGCACTGAAAACAGAAATAGACAGTTCTACAATAATAATAGGAGACTTCAAAACAGCCTCTTCAGTGATACACAGAACATCCAGAGAGAAGCTCAGTAAGCACATAAGATCTAAATGCCACAATCAACCAACTCGACCTCATAGACATATGCAGAATAGTCCACCCCAAAACAGACAACTATAACTTTTTTTCCAGTGCACATGGAACATTATCCAGAATAGACCACGTATTAGGGCATAAATCAAGTCTTAAAATCCAAAGCATCAAAATGTTGCAAAGCATCTTCTCAGACCATAAAGCCATAAAAGGTGAAATCAATAGCAGAAAAAGTAAGGGTAAAAAAAATCAAACACTTGCAAACTCAACATCAACTTCTCAAAAACTTCTGGTTTTATAGAAGAAGTCAAGGACAGAATAAAGAAATTCATAGAATCAAATGAGAACACATAGAACACAGCAAAAACAGTGCCCAGAGGTAAATTTATTTCCATAAAAGCACACATCTAAAAGGAGGAAAGGGCCTAAATAAGTGAATTAACTCTACAATTTGAACAAGCAGAAAGAGAACAACAAAAGAACTCCTGAAGCATGAGAAGAAAACAGACAATAAAAATTAGAGCAGGAATAAATGAATTACCAAGTAGAAAAATGAAAGAGATAACAACACCAAAGGCTGTTTTTTGTTATTGTTGTTTTAGAGATTATCAAAATCAGTAAACCACTGGCCAAATGGACAAAGGAAAAACAGGGGAGGAAGCGAATAAATAAAAAATGAGATAGGTGATACCACAGCAGACCCAATTGAAATTAAAGGAATCACAGCAGAATACTATAAAAAATTGTGTCTAATAACTTTTTGCAGCTAAAACAAAAGGAAGGAATGGCAAAGTAAAAAACTTAAACAGAAGATTTCAAAGAGCAGTTCAAGAAGACAAAAGAAGTATTATAATGATGAGTGCAAAGAGCTGGAAATAGAAAATCAAAAGGGAAGAACATGTTCTGCATTTCTCAAGCTGAAAGAACTGAAGAAAAAATTGAAGCCTTGAGTTGCAATATAGTGAAGGATTCTACATGAAAACTATTAAACGACCCAGAAAGCATCAAAACAAGATGGAAGGAATATACAGTCATTACACCAGAAAGAAATAACGGATGTTCAGCTATTTAAAGCAGTAGCATGTGATTAGGAACTAATGGTACTGAAGAAAGAAGTCAAAGCTGAATTGAAGGCACTGGCAAAAAACATTGGTCTTGTTACTGAGACTGAACACGTAACTCTGGGACACCAACTCACCATGTGGCCTGAGCTACACACCATGACCCACAGAATCATAAGGTTGGACTTGCACAGTAGCACTCCATCATTAATTGGAAGTGGTATACATGAGATCAGGCCCAACTAGGACCTGAAAGCACAAGCAAGTTGTATGTGGAAGTGGCCCAGATGCACATGGTGCCCACTTTTGTCACATTGGCTTCCATCTTCCAGTCTGAAAGGAAGTCCTCATGTGGAGTTACTTATGATCAGTTGACTGAAGAAGAGAAAACTTATGCATGATCTACAGACTGGTTCTGTGCAGTATGCAGATACAACTCAAAAGTACATGAGCAGCAGCACTATAGCCCTTTTCTGAGACCTCCTTGAAGGAAAATCCTCCCAATGGGCACAGCTTTAAGCAGTGCACCTGCTTTTTCACTTTACCTGGAAGGAGAAATGGCCAGATGTGCAATTTGTAAACTGATTCATGGGCTAGGGCCAATGGTTTGGCTAGATGGTCTTCGAAGGAACTTCAAAGGAACATGATTGACAAAGTGGAGACAAGGATTTATGGGAAAGAGACATGTGAGCAGTCCTCTGACTGGGCAAAAAAGTGTAAATATTTATGTTTTATATGAATGCTCACCAAAAGTAGAGCATGAGTTTAACAACTGAGTGGATACTACTCATTGGTATGGAAACCATTTTTCCTCTTTCCCAATCTACTTTCATCTTTGTTCAATGGGTTTATGAACTAAGTGACAGTGATAGCATGGATAGACATTATGCCTAGGCTCAACAATATGGACTTCAACTCACCAAGGTTGACTTGGCTGTCACCACTGAGAGCCCAATTGGCCAGCAGAAAAGACCAACACTGATTCTGTGATATAGCACCACCCCTTGAGGTGATCAGCCAGCAACCTGGTGGTGATTTGATTATGCTATACCACTTCCATCATGGGAAAGGCAGCATTTTGTCCTTACAGGAATAGACACACTTGATACAGATTTTCCTTCCCTGCATACCATGCTTCTGCTGAAACTACCATCTGCGGACTTACAGAATGACTTATCTACCATTGTGGTATCCCACACACTATTACCTCAGATCAAGGGACTCACTTCACAACAAATGAAGTGCTGCGCTGGGTTCGTCCTCATCTAATTCACCAGTCTTACCACGTTCCACATCATCCTGAAGCAGTTAGCTTGATGGAATAATGAAATGGCCTTCTAAAAACACAATTATGGAATCATACAGGTGGCAAGACCTTCCAGTGTTGAGGCAATGTTCTCCAGGAGGCTGTATATGCTCTAAACCAACATCCAGTATATGGTACTGTTTCTCCCATAGCCAGGATTCATGGATCCAGGAATCAAGGGGTGGAAATGGGAGTAGCACCATTCACTATTATTACCCCTAGAGACCTACCAGCAGGATTTTTTGCTTCCTATTCCCTTGTGCTCTGCAGGTCTAGAAATCTTGGTTTCAAAGTGAGGAAAGCTTCCCCTTGCAGATATATCACAAATTCTGTTGAACTGGAAGCTGAGAAAGCTACCTGGCCACTTTGGGCACCTCATGCCTTTGGATCAACAGGCAGAGAAGGGAGTTAATGTAGTGGCTGGTGTTTCTGATCCTGATTACCAGGAGTCAATTGAACCAATACTATGTAAACAAGGTAAAGAAGAACATGTTTGGAACAAAGGAGATCCTTTTTGGCATTTCTTGGCACTGTCGTGCCCTGTCATTGAAGTCAATATAAGACTATAGTGATCCAACTAAAGTGTGATTAATAATGATCCAGACCCTTCAGGAATGAAGGTTTGGGTAACCCCAGTAGGGAAAGAACCACAACCAGCTGAGGTGCTTAATGATGGCTAAGGGTATAAAGAATGAGTATCAGAAGAAGGTAGTTCTAAATTCCAGTTATGGCCGCATGACCAGTTGTAGAAATGAGAACTTTAGTTGTTATTTAAATGTGTTTCTGCTTAGCAGGTGCATGTCAATGTTTTTGTCTTCTTCACTTATAAAATATAAGATTTAAACTGGGCTAGTACATTTTTAGTTGTATATGTGTTAGTTGTTTCATGTTAGGTGTTAAGTATGACAATAACTCATTGACAGCAAGTCAGGTCTGACTCATAGAGATCCTGAAGGTCAGGGTAGAACTAAAACTGTCTTTATTTATGAATTAAACAATAAGATGTGGCCACGTGTTAAGTTGACAAGGAATGAACTGTGATAGTTCTGAACGTTTGAGCATTTCCTCATGTATTGGTTAGCTGCCTGAATGTCTTCTTTGATGAAGTGCCCATTCATATCTTTTCTCCATTTTTTAACTGATTTCTTTGTCTTTTTATTGTTGAGATTTATTGTATCTTGTAGATTTTAGAGGTTATAAACTGATTTGATTTGTTATACCCAATTGTCTTTTTTGCTAATTTTCCCAGTCTCTAGGTTGTCTTTTTACTCTTTTGGTATAATCTTTGAATGAACATAACTTTGATTTTTAGGAGTTCACAGTTGTCTGGGTCATGATTCTCTGTTTATATATGACAACTCTCAAGATTAAAGCTAATTCGTTTAAAGGGGATTTTCCTGGAGGTGTGGCCTGCATCTATACATAAATAGACAGTCCAGAATTTTTCTTTCTCTTGATCCTGCCACTGCCTTCAGTTCTCCTGACCTCTGACACATAGGACTTGACTATCAGCTTATCTTTAGATCTTGGAATTTGTCAGTCTTCATAGCCTAAGAGCCTGAGCCCTATTCTCAGACTTGTAGATCTTGAGCTCACCAGCTTTTATGGATACCTAAGTCAATAGAAGCTTCCATCATGATCTACAGACTTGGAACATTCCAGCCTGTACAATCACATAAGCTATTTATTTTATACAAATCTCTCTGTATATATTTACTGGCTTTACTGGTTTTGTTGTCTAGAGAAACCAGCCTAAGACAACTGGGAACTCCTAAAAATAAAAAAGTTACAGTCATCCAAAGATTACACCAAAAGAGTAAAAAGACAACCTAGAGACTGGGAAAATTAAAAAAAAAAAAAATTGGTATGACAAATCAAATTAGCATAAAATCTACAAGATACAGCAAACCACAACAATGAAAAGACAAATAACTCAGTTATAAAATGGACAAAGGAAAATAGCAAAAAGAAAAGGATAAGTAACCTAATTAAGCATTGGGCAAATGAGATGGACAGACATTTCACTAAAGAGGATATCCAGGCAGCCAAAAGAGGACATGCTCGTGATCATTAGCTATTAAAGAAATCCAAATAGAAACCATGATGAGACACCGTCTCACCCCTAGAAGGTTGGCCATGATCCAAAAAACACAAAACAACAAATGCTAGAGAGGCTGTGGAGAAATTGGACCTCCCCTGCACTGCTGGTGGGATTGCAAAATGGTACAACCTCTTTGAAAAGCAATCTGGTGCTTCCTTAGAAAGCTGGAAATAGAAATACCATTCAAAACCAGTAATTCCTTGGAATATATACTATAGAATCAAGGGCAGTCACACTAACAGATACATGCTCATTAATTTATTGCAGCACGGTCCACAACAACAAAAAGATGGAATCAACCCAGATGCCCGACAACAGATGAATGGATAAACGAACTATGGTACATATACCCAATGAAACACTATGCAATCAATGGTAAAGAACAATGATGGTTTTAGGAAGCATTTCATAACCTGGTTTCAATCAGAAGACACGCTGAGTGAAATCAGTCAGTGGCACAAGGACAAACATTGTATGAAACTCCTACTATAAGGACTTGAGAACAGACACATGTACAGGAGAAAAGACTCTTTGACAGCTGCAAGGGAGGGAAGAGAATGAGAGAAAGGGTTGCTTACAGATTAGATAGTTGATAGAAATTTGGTTGAGTAAAATCAGTGATGCACATATTAGAAAAATCAATTTAACTGGATTTCAGCATAACTTGAAAACTCTTCCAGTCTTAACCCAATATTGTATGGATAGAGTAGCAGGGACAAGGGTGCAGGTACTATGCTCTCAGGGGACATCAAGGCCAACTGGTATAACTAGCCTATTGCTAAAAGAGTATTATGCACCCTATATTGGTGAGTGGCATCTGGGATCTTAAAAGATACCAAGCTACCATCTGAGGTACACCAAATAATCCCAACTCAGCTGAAACAGAGGATCACCAAGGACAACAATGACATGAGGGAAAAAGTGCCCAGAAGATGGAAGGACCCACATGAATGGGTGACTACATCAACATGTGACCAGAAGAACCAGATGGTGCCCTGTCACTACCAACGGCAGCTGTGGCGGGGCTCACAAGATCAAGTCCCTGAGGCAACACAAGAAAAAATGGGGTGCACCCTAAGAACTCCACTAAAGGACTGCAACTGATGGTCTGAAAGCCTGGGAGTTCCTAGACCTGATGTTGCCCCTCATCATAAATCATTACTGAGGTCAACTCTTCAGACAGGAATGGATTGCACTTGGGGACACAGAGTGACCATACTGTGTGTGCTTTATGGTTCCATGCATCTATAGGATGTCATCCTACTGACCTCTTACTGAGGGGAGTGGAGAGGATGGAGAGGATGGAATAGGAAATTGTTAAGAGGATATGAGAATACAGAATGGAAAGGAAGAGTATGCTGTCACTGGACAAGGAGAACAGAAGGAGCAGCCGATAGGTGGGCATGCAAATTTGAATTGGATTGTGCACTTCCACTCAATCACAATAAAAAAGAAAGGAAAAAAAAAAAAAAAGAAATGGACGAAGCATACACATGGGCACTTCACCAAAGAAGACAGTCAGGCAGCTAACCAATACATGAGGAAATGCTCATAAATCTTTAGCCACTAGAGAAATGCAAATTAAAACTACAGTGAGATGCCATTTCACCCCAAGGCATGAATTAATCCGAAATAACAAATAAATAAGTAATAAATGTTGGAGAGGTTATGGAAAGACTGGAACACTTCTACACTGCTGGTGGGACTGCAAAATGGTACAATTATTTTGGAAATGAATTTGACACATCTTTAAAAAGCTACAAATAGAAACACCATAGAAATTCAGCAATCTCATTCCTTGGACAATATCCTAGAGGAATAAGAGCTGTCACAGAAATAGATATATGCACAGTGTTCAATGCAACATTATCCAAAATAGCAACAGGTAGAATCAACATAAGTGCCCTTCAACAGATGAGTGGATAAACAAAGTGTGATGTATTCACACAATGGAATACTACACAATAATAAAGAACAATGATGAATTCGGGAAACATCTCATAGCATAGAGAAATCTAGAAGGCATTATGCTGAATGAAATTGCTTGGTTGCAAAAGGACAAATGTTGTATGAGGTAACTATGATAAGAACTCAAGAAAAGGTTTAAATATGGAAGAAAAACACCTTTGATGGTTTGCAAGGGTGGGGAGGTAGGGAGAGGAGTGTTTCCTAATAAGATAGTAGAGAAAAATTGTCTTAGGTGAAGGGAAGACAAGACATAGTAAAGGAGAAGTCAGCACAACTGGACTAAACCAAAAGCTGAGATGTTTCCCAGATACAACCAAACACTTTGAGGGCAGACTAGCTGGGGCAACGGTCTGGAAACCATGGTTTCAGGGGACATCTAGGTCAATTGGGGTAACAAAATTTATTAATAAAATGTTTTGTATCCCACTTTGGTGAGTAGGACTTGGTGTCTTTAAAGCTAGCAAGCAGCTGTTTAAGAAGCACTGATTGGTTCCAAAACTCCTGGAGCAAAGGAGAATGAAAGACCTTAAAGACATGAGGAAAATATGAACTGAACAGATGAAAACAGCCATATAAACCAGACACTATGTAAGCATGAGACCAAAAGAACTGATGATACCCACCTACCACCAACGGCTGCTTTTGCAGGGAACTCAACAAGTCCCTGATGGAGTGGCATAAATGTGGGGTACAGAACATGAACTCTAGCAAAAGATCAGACTTGAAGGTATAACATACTGGAGAGACCTGGAAGGCATGGCTCTTGGACTCTCTGTTAGCTCAGAACTGAAACCATTTCTGAAGCTAGCTTCTCACACAAAGATTGGACTGGTCTATGTGCCAGAAAATGATACTGGTGAGGACTTGGTTTTTTGGCTTAAGTAGATACATGAGACTAACTAGACAGCTCCTGTCTGGAGGCAAGATGATAGAGGGCAGAGAGGGACAGGAGCTGGTAGAATGGGCATGAGAAATACATGGTGGAGAGGGTGTATGTGCTGGTACAGTGTTGGGAGAGTAGCTTGGGTCACTTAACAGTGTGTGTAATTTTTTGTGTGAGAAACAGACTTGAATAGCAAACTTCCTTGAAACACACACAAAAAATACATAAATTGGTGAAAGAAAATAAGCCCAAACCTAGACCTTTAAACACAACACATATAACCTTCAAAATAAAGGAATTTTCACACACACAAAAATGGAGCAAAATGTCACCAGGAGGCTCACACTGAAAGGAAATGATCTCATACAGAAAGATAGTAAGACAGAAAAGGATAAAAAGAAATCAAAAGAATAAATTCATGAGTAAAACAAAATGAATATTTATTTTTTAAATAATAATATGCTTGGATGGATTTAATATGAAAAACAGAATTAAAATTCATTTTTTGTGGAAATTGACAGGCTGGATCTAAAATTTGTATGGAAATGAAAGGAACCAGAAATAGCCAAGATGAAAAAGTTAAAATAATTTCACTAACACGGATAAAAACTTTTGAAAGCTAATGTGTTAAGTCTGCATGGAAGAGTGCCAGTAGACAAATGGATCAATGACACAAAATAGGGAGTCTAGAAACAATCTCATTCATATTTACTTACTTGCTTTGACAACAGTGTGACTACAGTTTCTTAAGGGAACTCACGGTCTTCTTGGTTATCAGGTGAATAAGATAGCTATATAGGGTTAAAAGAATCTTAACCCTAGTTTACATGATGTACAAAAACTAATTTCGGATGAATTATAGACCTAAATATGAAAGGTAAAAGAGTAAAACTTCTAAATAACTCAATATGGAAAATATCCATTACCCTGGTGTAGTAAATAAGATACAAAAAGCACTAACCATAAAGAGAAAGATAGATACATTTGACTTTGTTAAAATTAAATACTTCAGTTCATTGAAATTCATCCACTGGAGTATTAAAAGGCTATTACAGAATGGGAGAAGATAGCATTCTAACACACATAGCTGACCAAAACTACAGAATAGAATATATATATATATCTTATTAAAAACTCTTAAAATTTGTCATGCATTTGTGTCTGTCAAAAGCATATGTCAACTTGGCTAGGACATTATTACTAGTATTGTGTAGTTGTTTTCTATTTTATGTTCTAATATTATTTTCTTACATGTTGTAAATCTTAACTTCTGCCAGTAGACAATAAGGCAAAAATAGGATAAGGATGGGATGTAACATACTTACTCAGGTCACAGCCCTAATCTAAGAGAAGTTTCCCTGGGGTGCACCCTGAGTCATCTTTTATTTTACAAGAGATAAAAGAGAAGCAAGCAGAGAGGGTCCTCACTACCATCGAGCAAGAAGCCAGGAGCAGAGCACTTCCTTTAGAACCAGGGTCCCTGCACCAAGGAAGTCCTAGACTTGGGAAAGATTAATGACAAGTACTTTCTGCCAGACCTGACAGAGACAGCGTTCCACTGGAGCTAGAGCTCTGAATTTAGACTTCTAGTCTCGTAAGCTGTGAGACAACACAGTTCTGCTTTCTAAAGCCACCTCCTCATGGTGTTGCTATTATGGCAATACTAGATAACTAAGACAGAATTCTTTTCTTCTAAGAAAAGATACAACTCAATAAAAATAAATAACAAACTTGCAAAAATGACCAGTATGCCAGTAGTCAACAAGCATCTGAGAAGTTGCTCAGAATTAGTAGTAAATATTCTGACTCAACAGCAATTAGCAACAGAAAATTTAAAGTAAAACACTGTGAGATACTACCACATACCCTCCAGAATAGATGAAATAACAAAGATTGATAATACCAAGTGTCAACAAAGATGTGGAGCTACTAGAACTCTTACAAGCTACTGTTATGAATGTAAATTGATATACTGATTTAGAAAAAAAAGTCACTATCTGCTAAAGCTGAATACATACTACATGGCCTAGAAATTTCACACTTACGAATCTTACCTTAATTAACATGTACATTCATTGAATGAGTGGGAGAGGGCACAAGAGAGACTTGTAGAGTGCTGGTAAGATATATCTTTGTCATGGTAGTGAATATGCGAATGTGTTCACTTTGTAAAAATTGATTAACTATATTCTTATGCTTCTGCCCTATTACACTTTTGTAAGTATACTATAAAAAACATTTAGTTTAAAAGGAAAATACTCTAAGCCTTATATACATTAAAAGTAATAAAACAAAATGAAGTATATTACTGGCCTGTGAAATTCAGAGGGCTAAAAGCTAGAGAGATGGCACAAACTAGAGCATCTAGAAGGATATTCATTCATTTATAGCCACCTGGTTAATGGCAATGCCACAACTGTGGTTTCTGGGTGAAGTAGGCTAGGATTTAAGCAGAGAATAAAATTTGGGGCCAGGAATATTTGAAGAAAAGTGAGGACTCAGTGGGCTGGAATGGGTATAGGGTGAACTTTGACAGAAATAAGGCTAGACATAGAAATTGTTGTCAAACTGAAAATCATGCCAAACTTGGACTTGATCCTGAAGGCAGTGGGTGGTTTTTGAAATATGTAAACTGAGATTAAGGAGACTTGTATAAATTCATCTGACATCAAGGTGGGAGATAGACTGAAGACAGTAATGAATGTAGGGAGGCTGGGTAGAAGCTTAGCTGTCAACTAGGTGGAGACAGTGGGTCTATACTGTTTGTGGAACAATAGGCTATGTTTGGGAAACTTGGATAAGTCTAACAAGTGTATGATCTGTTGGCATGAATGTGAGGAAAGCAAGGTGACTGAAGTTTTTTGCTTTGAATAGTAAGTTAAATTGTGGTCTTAGCCACAGAGACAAGGAAAAGGGAAGAGTGACGTGAATAGATATACCATTTGACCCAGTAATTCCACTACCTGGAATGTATCCTGCAGAATCAAGGGCATTCACACCAACAGACACATGCACATGAATGTTTGTTGCAGCACAGTCCACAATAGTAAAAAGATGCAATCAACCTAGATGCCAAACAGCAGAGGAGTGGATAGGTAAACTATGGTACATATACTCAATGGAACACTATGCAACAATAAAGAACAATGATGCTTTTAGGAAGCACCTCACAACCTGGTTTCAATTGGAGGACATTATGTTGAGTGAAAGTAGTCAGTGGCAAAAGGACAAATATTGTACGAGATCTCTACAATAAGAACTTAAAAACAGACTCATCTGTAGAAGAAAAGACTCTTTGAAGGCTGCAAGGGTGGGGAGGGAGGGAGGGAGAGAGTGGTGTATAGATTAGATAGTTGACAGAAATTTGGTTGGGTGAAATCAGTGACAGCACACATTAGAAAGAAGATTAATTTTAACTGGACTTCAACTTAACATGATTACCCCTCCCATCTTAAACCAGTATTGCAAGGATAGAGTAGCTGAGGTAGGGGGCCAGGGGCAATGCTCTCAGGGGACATCAAGACTAATTGGCATAATTAGCATTTTGCTAAGAGAGCTTTCTGTACCCCACAGTGGTGAGTGGTGCCTGGGGTCTTAAAAGCTGCCGAGCTGCCATCTGAGGTGCACCAAATTGTCTCAACTCAGCAGGAATGGATGATCACCAAGGACCAAAATGACATGGGGAAAAGAGAACCCAGAAGACAATGAGACTCATGTGAGTGGGTGACTACATCATTATGTGACAAGAAGAACTGGATGGTGCCTGGCCACCACCAGTGATAGCTGTGATGGCGCTCACAAAATTGAGCCTCACTGGCAACATGAGAATAGAAAGGGGTGCTCCATGAGATACCTACTAAAAGACCACAATTGATGATTCAGGGGCCTCAAGGTTCCCCTGGACACATGGCCCCTAGCCCTCATGCTGCTCCTGTCCATAAATCATAATGGAGGTCAACTCTTCAGACAGGAATGGATTGGACTTGGTGACACAGTGTGACCATATCATATATGCACTTTATGGTTTCATGCATCTATAGAATGTCATCCTGCTGATCTCTTACTGGAGGTGTGGTAGAGTGTGGAGAGGAAGGGATAGGAAATTATTAGGAGGATGTGACATGTATAGAATGGAGAGGAGGAATGTGCTGTCACTGAGCAAGGAGAGAGCAGGGGGAGCTGCACATAGGTTGGCATGCAAATTTATACAGGAATGTACATTTTCACTCAATCATAATAAAAAAAGTTTTTTAAATATGTGTTGTTGACTTACCTTGGATCAACTCTTGCATGAAGGGAACATGATGCCTTTTCTTCTAACCTTGCTCTCCTTGATCTTATTATGTTGTTAAGTGCCATCAAATCAGTCCTGACTCATAGCTACCCGATGTACAACAGAATAAAATACTGCCTGTCCTGCTCCATCCCACAGTCGTTGCTGTTTGAGCTCATTGTGCAGTCACTGTGTGAATCCTTTTCACTAATGATCTTTCTGATTTACACTCACCCTCTACTTTACTGTCTTAGGCACCTGGTACTGCTCCAACAGAAAAAAAGTGAAAGGGTTCACAAGGAGAAACTTTTATTATTACAGTCCAGTAAGCCACAACTCTATTTATGAGTTGCAAGTCCATTCAACGAGAGAAGTTATCACAGTCTGGTGAGCTAACTTCAAGCCCAAAGAGAGCATCTCAGCACAGGAACACAAGGTCCAAAAGATGTGCTCCGCTCTCGGTGCTGCTTTCTTGGTGGTGTGAGGTTCCCAACTTACTCTCCTCACTTTTCTCCCTTATATCCCACAGGCTTGTAGCTTGAAGCCTGCCTCACTAACACAACTGCAGCCCATTCTTCATTATCTGTAACACAGAAGCAGGATTCACAACACATGGGAGGAAGGGCACCATACTGGGACTCCTAGCTGAGTCAAATCAACATACACATTTTGGGGAGGAACACAATTCAATCCGTGACATTTAGTAAGCATAGTGCTCTTCTTCCCACCTAGTAACATCTCCAAAATAAGGAAGGTGAAGTCTCATCATCTTTGCCTCTAGGGAACATTCTGGCTGTATTTCTTGCAAGACATTTGATCAGTTTTTGTCAGTTGTTATATATTCAGTATTCTTTGTCAATCCTGTAATTCAAATGCATCAATTCTTCTTCAGTCTTTCTTATTCATTGTCCAGGTTTCCCTTGCATATGAAGCAACTGAAAATACATGCCATTTCAAAAACGGACTATTTTAGCCAGCTAGGACTACCCTAACAGAAATACCACAGGGTGGATGGCTTTAACCAAGGAATGTTTATTCTTACACAGTCTGGTAGGCTGCAAGTCTAGATTCAGGTAGGCTACAAGTCCAGATTCAGGATGTTGGCTCCAGGAGAAGGCTTTTCCCCTTGTCGGTTCTAGAAGAAAGTCTGGTATTGCATCAGTCTTTGTCCAGGGAGCATCTTGGCGCAGGAACCTCAGATCTGGAGGACACGCTCTTCTTCCTGTGCTGCTTGCTTGATGTTGTGAAGCTCCCAATTATCAGCCTGCTTCCCTTTCCTTTTATCTCCTGTAGGATGAAAGGATTAAGGGTGGGGCAAGCCATACTCCAGGGAAACTCCCTTTACAGTGGAGTAGGGAGGTGGTCTTGTAAAAGGATTTACAGTCTCACCCTAATCCTTTAACATACAGAATAGGAAAACTATAAGACGGAGGACAGTCACAAGATACTGGGAATCATGGCCAGCCACATGGCTACACATATTTTTGGGGGAACACAATTCAATCCATGACAGGGGACTTTTGAAACAGATTTATTCAAGTAATACATCATTTGATTTCTTCTGTTTCTGTGGGGGATGTCTGAGGATCCCAATAAAATGAAACCACTATAGCAGGCATGATAATGCTTCCTTCCTAGAGATGCCCATATTCTAATTCCAAGAACCTGTGAATAAACATGTGAATGAGAAAAGACTCTTTTGCAGACTTGATTAAGGTTAAGAACCTCTAGGTGAGAGATTATTCTGGATTACCTGGGTGGACCAAATCTAATCACACGAGTTTTTAAAACCAGAGATAATCATCCCACTCCAGAGGACGAGACAGATGCAACAAAGATCAAAAGGACTCAGCATACTGTTTCTGCTTTTGAAGGGGAGGGAAGGAAAGGGGGGCACTAGGCAAAGAAGTCAACAGCGTCTAGAAACTGGAATAGACAAGGAAATGTTCTCCCCTAAAAAACAAAACCCACTGCCCTTGAGTTTTCTCACTCATGGCAACCCTACGTGTTGCAGAGCAGAATTTCTGCATAGCTTTTTCTTGGCTGTAATATTTAGGGAAGCAGATCTTCAGGTCTTTCTTCTGGAGCGCCTCAAGTTGGTTCAAACAAGCCAGGAGTGAATTATTTGTACTATCCAGGGATTTTGGAATCTCCTCTGGAAATTCCAGAAAGGTATCAGCAAAGTGTTAACACGTTGATTTTAGCTCTGGAAGACTTGTGTCAGGTTTCTGACCTGCAGGATTATTGCTAGATAATAAATAGTTTTAAGCCACTAACTTTATGATAATTTGTTTTAGTAGAAATAGAAGACTAATAGCTTCACTAAAGCATACTGCCCTCATTTCAGGGACACTCCCTAAATTTAATCTCCTATTTGAGGAAATGGACAGCTTTTCAAAAAAAATAATCTATAGGAAGAAAAAAAACTCAGAATCCCTTTTTAATATCAGCAGTTCTGAAGTCTCTAAAGGGCCAAGGACTATAATAAAACAATTCATGCCATGGACCTGGATGAAATTACACAGTAAGAGATAAAGCGTGAGGTGAGGGGGGAGCCCTGGGATAAACAGGGGGAGGGAAGGAGAGAAAAGGGAGAGCAAGAAGACCATGTCAGCAAAACCAGGAGAGGACGACATTTAAGTTGTAGGTGTTGGTCAGAAGTGTGAAAAGCTGTAGAGAGGAGAAAATTGAATTTGACAACAAGCAGGTCATTAGTGGTCTTCAAAGGAAGCATTTCAACGAAGATACAGGGCAAAAGCCAGAATGCAGGATTGAGGATAGACTGGAAAAAGAAGTAAGCAAGAAATAAATAAGCTGTGAGCAGCCCCTTAGGAATGACTATGCATTATTCATCTTTATATCTGTAATAGCCATACTCAGCACAATACATGGAACACAGTGGGTGCTCATTAAACGTTGAATTCCATGAAGTACTGGAGCCAGTAGGTATAGACCAGTGTTTTTCAAACTTTATTGTGTATACAAATCACCTGGGGATTCCAACATAATGAGTCTGGGGTGAGACCTGAAATCTTACATTTCTAATAAGTTCCCAGATGACCCTGGACCTCACTTAGTGGTTTTTTTTGTTTGTTATTTTGTTTTATTGTGTTTTAAATAAAAGTTTACAATCCAAATTAGTTTGCTGAATAGCACCCAGAACTTAGACTACATTGCTACTGTCTCTCCTTCCCCCCACGACTGCACTCTCCCATTTTCCACACTGTACTTTCCCGAGCTGTTAGATCAACTCCTGTACCCATACACCCTGTCATCTTGCCTCCAGCAAGGAGCTGCTCAGACAGTCTTGTGTATATATTTAAGCCAAGAAGCATGTTCTTGGCCAACATCACTCCATGTCTTATACAGTTCGGTTTAGAATTTGTTTGGAGAGCTGGATTTGGCATTGATTTCAGTTTGGGGCTAATAAGGCATCTGAGGGGACTTGTTATCAGGGGACCTTCCAGTTTGTTGGACCATCAGTTGTGGTTATTTAGTAGAGTTCTAGCTCTGAGCACTTATTTTTCTGCCATCATCTCAGGAGCTTTACGTTACCAGATAAAACTCCAGTTTCTTGTTACGTGCCCCAAAAAGGCAATCTCTGAGACAAGTACTAGGGTAAGTGACTGAAAAAAAAAAAAAAACCTATTACTGTATGCTAGCAGACACAGGGTGCAGGGAACTATTTCTCCACCCTGCTCAAAAATCATCAGGTGATTAGGGTGTATTTATAAGGGAGCAGAGGTTGCATATAAAATGTGAATACAGGTACTGGTGCTGACACCAGGGAAACAACATGATAGATTAGAGGTAAAGAAGGGGATCCATTTGGAGGCTCAAGGGCCCTTTGAAAATGTGCATCAGGAACAGGGATCTGGACTGCTTTTGGTTGGAGGGCCTGACTGGTGCCTGGGTCTTCCACTGGGTCCTTTACCTGTTTTTATAGTTCTAAAAAGCTATGAAAAGCTGTAAAGACATTATTTTCATAGCCCTGTCAGTCAATGCATGACTTCCTGCCAGAGTCAGGAATTTTTAAGACAGGAGAAGAGACAAGTCAATTTTACAAAGAGAATTAAATCTTTGCTGTCTATTTTAACTTCCTTTTTTTAAAACTAGAGAGTCTAAAGCTTCCCTCTTGTTTCATTTATACAGTATACCCTGTCAGGGGCAGTCATTGGTGGTGGCTCGGCACCATCTAGTTCTTCTGGTCTCATGCTGAAATAGTTTCTGTATCACATGGTGCCTTCTGTCTCTTGGGCTCATATTTTCCTCCTGTCCTGAAGTCTTCTGTTCTCCTCTGCTCCAGGTGAATTGGGACCTATTTACTGCTACTTATACGGCAGCTTCTTAGCTTTTAAGATCCCATATGCTACTCGCCAAAATGATATGCAGAACATTTTCTTAAAAAAAAAAATTAGGTATGCCAATTAGCCTAGGTGTCCCCTGAAACTATTTTCCCTAGATCCTTGTTCCTCTTACTCTCTCCTTCGAAACACTGAGTCATATTTAGGAAACTATTTAGTTTTATGTAGTTCAGTTGTGCAGACTTCCACTATGTGCTTTCACACCTTCATCTAACCCATATTCTAACTTAATGTCTAATCTACAGACATCTCTCTCCCTCCCTCTTTACACTTGTAACCATCAAAAATTATTTTCTTCCGTGCTTAAACCTTTCTTGCACCTTTATAATAATGGTCTCATACAACATTTGTCCTTTTGCATGTGGCTGATCTCACTCAGCATAATGTCTTCCAGATGGTTCCACATTATCAGATATTCCCCAAAATCATCATTGTTCTTTCTCATTGCATAGAGGTCTGACAATTAAGTTCACAAACTCATCCTAGAAAAAGTGCTACATATCGCACTGCTGAGTATCACAATGGTCTTTGAAGTACTCCCTTTGTGAAGCTATGCACTGATGTCAGTGCCTAGTCCCTGCTTCAAAGCAATTATGGAACTCTTTTTCTGGAATGCCCATCAAAGCTGTCATTGTATTACCCTTGATGTTCTGAATGTCATCCAAATGTCTTCCTGTCAACATTTCCTTTATCTTTGGGTAAAGAAAAATGTCACTGGGGGCAGGTCAGGTGAGTCAGGAGGGTGTTCTAATACAGTCATTTGTTTCCTGGCTAAAAACTTCCTTACAGTATTGTGTGAGGTAGTGCATTGCCATGATGCAAGCACCAAGAGTTGGTGAAAAGTTCAGGTTGTTTCCATCTAACTTTTTCACACAGCCTTTTCAGTGTTTCAAAATAGTAAACTTGGTTAACTGTCCACTTGGTACAAATTCATAATGAGCAAACCATCTGATATCAAAAAAAAAAAAAAAGGTTAGCAGAACTGTTTTGACTCTTGATTTGGACTGACAGAACATTTTTGGTAGTGGAGACTTAGCTGAATTCCATTGTACACTGTGGCACTTTGTTTCAGGGTCATATTGGTACACTCCAGTAATAACACGGACTATGACGTCATCTTACCCATCCAAAAGTTCCTGACAAACTTCAGCTCTCTTTTGCTTTTGTTCATCAGTGAGTTCCTTTGGGACGATTTTTGCACACATCTTTCTCATGCCAAGATATTCAGTTAAGATTTTCATGTTTCTCTATCATTGTTTACTTGGTCTGCTATGCTTCTCACAGTTGGTTGATTTTGATACACAATTCAATGAAGTTTTGCAATGTTTTTATCAGTTCTGCTAGTTATTGGCCACCATGACTTCTCTTTATCAGTGATACTTTCTTTCCTCTCAGAAAAATGTTTAATCATTGCTATACTGCCATTTTCTTCAAGGCATTATCCCCATAAACTTAGACTAACATGTCCATGATTTCACTTCCATCATTGCCAAGTTTAACAAAAAATTTAATGTTTGTTGTTCTACTTCAAGCTCCAACATTTTTATGATGACACACAAAAACATGCAACAACAATAACGAATGCCACTAAGCAAGACACCACCACACACTGACATGAACACAGCTGTGAGACACTGATGTACCAAGGTCATCAAACTTCACCAAGTTGTTTACACAGAGCCACCAACATAAGCTCAAGGTGACAAGTTTGTGAACTCAATTGTCAGACCTTACAGTATTCAATTGTATGAATATACCATGGTTTGTTTAATCATTCATCCTTTGATGGACTTTGTCACTGATTGAACTGTGTTTCCCCAAAATTCTAGCAATTTGACTGGGCCAGGATTCCTGGCATTGCGTGATGTTCTTCCATGTTTGTATTTCTGTGTCTATGATGTTAATGAGGGTAGATGGGCTGAAGTTGAGTTGGTGGGGCAGGACTTAAGGTGTGGGATTGTATTGTGGCTTAGGGCAACCTCTTGTGATATAAAAGAAAGAGAGGCAAGGTGAGACTTCGGAACCTCATTCCCTCAAGAAAACAGCATTGAGAGCAGAGCACATCCTTAGGACCTGAAGTTCTTTCACCAGGATGCTCTAATATTGAATTTGGACTCTTAGCCTACTGGACTGTGATAATTGCTTATTGAAGTTGGATTTGTAGTTTACGGGACTGTGACCAAACAAATTTCTCCTTTCAAAGCCACCTGTTTGTGGTATTTCTGTTAAAGCAGCACTAGATGACTAGAACAGAATTTGATACTGAGGAAATAATAGTCTGCTCTAACAAATACCTAAAATGTGGAAGTGGTTTTGAAATTATAAATGGATAGAAGATTCAGAAGGAAGCAAGGAGAGCTGTTAGCACTAAAGAAGGCACAGACAGTGAGAAACAATAGCAGCACAACTAAATCAGTGCAAGACAGCACTGGAGCTGACCCACAGAGCAAGAGAACCAAGTATCTGTGCACAGAAATTTCCTGGTGGACTTGAATTTCCAGGTACTTGAATTGGTGGACGCACAGAGCTTTGGGAAGATATGGGCATGAGAACCAGACCATAATGCCATTAAAAGAATAAAAGGAAGAGACAAAGAGCATGAGCTACCTCATTCTCAGAGGTATGTCCATGACTTTAGGGGTTTGAAAGGGTAAAGCCACGACTTCCTGTGTTTCTCAAGGTGAAATTGCCACTCAGTCCATATTAGGATACCCCTAAAGCTGAGGGGGCAGGGCCAGAGTTGCTATTCCAGTGGGCCTGGAAGGCAGAGCTGTGCACAGGGCTGGGGGGCTTCCATTCACAATCTAGAGAGTATGGCCAACACCTACAGTATGGAGGGCAGGGCCATTTTGTAAAATGTCTTAGAACATAGAAGATTATTTTCAAAGCTTTGAAGACAACTATAGTGTGTTCTGCTCACTTGCTTGTTGCCTTTTTTGCCTTATTTTTCTCACTTGTAATAGAAATGTCTAACTTGTGTCTGCCTGTTCTGCCACTGTATTTGGGAAGCAGATAACTTGAATTCTAGATTTCACAGTTAAAGGTGAATTTCTGGATTTTGGGGTTGGACTTTAAAACTTTCCCTATGATGGCCCAATTATCATTGTGCTAGAAGTTCTAGCCAGAGCAATTAGACAACATGAAGAAGTAAAGGGCATTGACATTGGTAAGGAAGAAGTAAAAATATCTCTACTTGCAGATGATGTAATCTTGTAGACAGAAAACCCTAAAGAATCCAACAAGAAACTGCTGGAACTACTAGAGGAGTTACGCAAAGTATCAGGATATAAGATAAACATAAAGAAATCAGTTGGGTTCCTTTATACCAACAAAGGGATCATCAAAGAAGACATCACCAAATTAATACCATTCACAATTGCCACTAAAAGATAAAGTAGTTAGGAATAAATATAACCAGAGATGTAAAAGACCTATACCAAGAAAATTACAAGACCCTACTCCAAGAGACCAAAAGAGACTTATATAATAAGTGGAGAAACCTATCATGCTCATGGATAGGAAGAGTTAGCATCGTGAAAATGTCTATTCTTCCCAAAGTTATCTATAGATACAATGCAATCCTAAGACAAATCCCAATACTGTTTTTCAGTGAGAGGAGAAATAAATCACTAACTTTATATGGAAAGTAAAGAAGCTTTGAATAAGCAAAGGATTACTGGAGAAGAGAAACAAGTGGGAGACCTCATACTACCTGACTTGAGAACTTATTACACTGTCACAGTGATAAAAACAAAAAAACAAAAAACCTGGTACTGACACAAAAATAGATACATATATCAATGGAACGGGATAGAGAACTCAAGCATAACTCCACCGAACTATGTGCAGCCCAAGGTCCATAAACTGAGGAAAAAGTAACCTCTCCAGCAAATGGTGTTGGCTAAACTGGATATCCATTTGCAAAAAAATGAAACAGGATCCATATCTGATAGCATGCACAAAAACTAAATCAAAATGAATCATTGATCTAAATATTAAACTTAAGACAATAAGGACCTTAGAAGAAAAAAATAGGGACAACATTGGGAGCCCTAATAAATGGCACAAATAAACTACTAAATATCACAAACAGTGCACAAGCAATAGAAGAGAAAATAGGTAAGTAGGAATTTCTGAAAAGCAAACACTTATGCTCATCCAAAGACTTCATCAAAAGAGCGAAAAGACCACTTACAGACTGGAAAAAAAAATTTGCCAACCAAAAATCTGATCAGGGCTTAATATCCATAACCTACACAGTGCTTCAAAACCTCAACAAGAAAAAACAAATACCCCAATCAAAAAATGGACAAAAGATATGAAGAGGCAATTCATTGAAAAAAATACCCAAGCAGCTACTAGACACATGAGAAAATGCTCAGGATCATTAGTCATCAGAGAAATCCAAATCAAAACTACAATGAGAAACCATCTTACCCCAAAGATGCTGACATTAATCTAAAAAACACAAAACTACAAATGTTAGAGAGGCTGTGGTGAGACTAGAACCCTTCTACACTGCTGGTGGGAATGCAAAATGGTATAACCATTCTGGAAAATGGTTTGGTGATTTCTTAAAAAGCTAAAGATAGGCAAGTGTGGCTAAGATGGTGGACTAGATACACATCTCTTCAATTCCCTCTGAGAACTAGTGATAATTGAACAGAGCAGCATGGACATCCTGGGAGCCCTAGGATCTGGCATAAGGTTGTCAGATTGAACTAGATAATAGCAAGGAGGAAACTACCTGTTTCAAAGAAGAGGCAGCAGCACACTGACTACTGCTTCTGCTGACTCACCAATTAGGAGGACTGCAGGTACTGATGCCTTCTTTGTTATCCTGGAGGCAGGAACTGGGCATGAGATGGCTAAACTGCAGTGTTTAAGTAAACAGTGTATAGTGCAGCAGAGAGACTGTGCTTGGGATGGCAACATATTGAGAGCCCAGCTGCCAAATGAGGGCCTCACTGCCCCTCCATGCTCTCTTTTCTGAGCTGCACCATAGATTCTGCTGCCTCATGGCAGGAAGGGCAGCTTGGGTGGGAAGCCATCTTGGTCAGCTGAGAGGTGGAGTTAGCCACCTGGAAGTCTCAGCTGGGGCTAATTCTCATGTTGAACTGCAGCCCCTGTCTGGATAGTGCTTCTCCAGAAGAAAAGCTGTGTTTAAGATGCCTCGTGCCTAGAGTAACGTGTGGATCCTGGAGGACAGGGGTGGAAAAGCCCTACCACTCTGCCCTTTGAACTATACTATAGTGTGTGGGGATGGCCTATGAGGTGTTTTTGTTGTCAGCCAGAAGGTGGGAACTGCCATACCTGAGGGCCTGATGGATTTAGGCAGTTGATGGACAGCTCCTCACTCAGAAGTTGTCATGGATTGAATTGTGTCCTCCCAAAATTTGTGTAGCCATGTGGCTGGGCCATGATTCTCTATATTCTATGATTGTCCCCTGTTTTGAGATTTTGCTGTGCCATATTAGGTGATCATAAGATCACCTCCTTGCTCCACTGTAAAGAGAGTTTCCTTGGAGTATGGCTTGCACCACCCTTAATCCTTTATCAAAAGACATGATCCGTCTATATGTTGCTTACAAGAAACACACCTTAGACTCAAAGATACAAACAAACTGAAAATCAAAGGATGGAAAAATACATATTAAACTAACAACATACAAAGAAGAGCAGGCATAGCAATACCAACCTCAGATAAAATAGACTTTAATGTAAAATCCACCATCATGGACAAGGATGGTCACTATTTATTGCTGAAAGGTTCAATACATAAGCAGGACATAATCATAATAAATATTTATGCACCCAGTACCAGGACATGTAAATACATCAAACAAACACTGACAACATTGAAAAATGACATAGAACATTCCACAATAATAGTTGGAGTCTTCAACACTCCACTTTCAGTATTCCAGAAAAAAGCTCATTGAAGATACAGAAGATCGTATTGCAACAATGAATCAACTACACCTCATTGACATGTACAGAACTTTTTACCCATCTTCTCCTCCAAAAAAGCTAGAGAGAGAAATACCATATGATCCAGCAATTCCACTGCTTGGAATATATCCCAGAGAAACAAGGGCTGCCACACAAAAAGATACATGCACTCCAATGTTCATTGTAGCACTGCCCACAATAACAAAAAGATGGAAGCAACCTAAGTGCCTTTAACTGATGAATGGATAAACAAACTATGGTGTATTCACACAATGGAATACTAATAAAGAACAATGGCGGTCTTTGGAAACATCTGACAAGGCAGAGCCATCTGGAGGGACATTATGCTGAGTGAAATCAGTCGGTCACAAAAGGACAAATACTGAACGAAACAAATTTTTGTGAGGCTTCAGGAAATGGACTAAGTAAAGAAGAAAATCATCTTTGTTGGTTATGGGATGGAGATAGACATTCAGAGATTAGATATTAGATAGGAACTGGGTTAAGCGAAGCAAGTGACAGCACACACTAGAAGGGAGACCAACATTGCAGGAATATACCAACACTTAAAAGATTGCCTGTATGCAACCTAACACTTCTGAGGTTAGGGGGAGTGGAGGGGTAAGGGGGCTTGGGGACCGTGCTCTTAGGGGACATCTAGGTCAGTTGGTACAACTAAGCTTTCTCTTTTCAAGAAAATGATCTGCACCCCAACCCTATGAATAGCATCTGGGGTCTTAATAGCTTGCAAGCTGCTCTCTAACCAGCATCAAGTGACCTCAGTCCAACTGAACTAAGGAGAACAAATGATATCAAAGGAGAGCAAAGGATATCAAAGACAGAAGGAACATGTGAGTCCAGGAGTTAGAAGGGGCCAAATGACCCAAAGTCCACACCGGAATGATACCAGAAGAACTATGTGACTCATAGCCACCTCCAGTGTCTGCTTTGAGAGGCAATGCATTGTCAGACTCCTTGACCAGAGGCAAAAAAATACGGGTGCAGATCTAGAATTCTGTTAAAAGACCAGACTTGACTGTCTGACTCTGGAGGATCATCTGAGAACATGGCCCCTGGTCTCTCTCCTACCCCAGAGATGGAAAGTAGCACCAAAGACAACTCTTTAGAAAAAAATTGAACTGGACTGTAAGACATGAGGCTGTTGGAACAGCTTCCCAACAGCCATGGGAAGGTGGAGAGGAGGGGACAAGACTAGGGTGAATAAATATGGGAAATACAGAGGGGTAGGGACAAGTGACGGTCACAGGTCTGGACTAGCAGATGGAGTCTGCTTCATTTGTACGTTAACTTCATTTGTAAATTTTCCCTTAACTATAACAATTTTTTCACTGTGATTAAATGAAACTATACAATCCAAATAAATTTTGCACACCTGCTTATCTGCAGCTCCCTCTGCTTTCCTTGCCCAGTGACAGCACATGCCTCCCTTTTATTTTATACTTGCAGTATCATCTTAAAAAGCTTCTGTCCCTCTCCACTCTCTTCTCTCCAATCTAGAAAGAGACCAGTAGGACAGTAACCTATAAATGTATAGAATCATAAAGTTACACACACCATATGGTCATATTGCATCCCCAAGTCCAGTTCATTTTTGTCTAAAGAGTTGACCTCAGTAGTGTTTGGTAGTCAAAAATATATATATATTCTTTAAAAAAAGACTTTCACTATGATGGGATGAATATGTTTTACATGTTTCAAGGGTGTGATTTTTTAGAGAACAAAGGGTGGGATGTCATGGATTGAATTGTGTGCCCCACAAAATCTGACGTAATTTGAATGGGCCAGGATTTCTGGTATTGTGTAATGTTCCTCCATGTTATTATTACTTCTGCCTCTATGATGTTAATGAGGGTAGGTGAGTTCCAGTTGAGTTGGTAGTGCAGGACTTAATGTGTGGGGTTGTATTACAGCTTGGGGCAGCCTCTTGGGATACAAAAGAACAGGAGGCAAGCTATTTGAGAACTTCATCCATCAAGAAATCATCACTGAGAACAGAGAACATCCTCTGGACCTGCAGTTCTTGCACCAGGATGCTCTTATATTGAATTTGGAGTATGATAGTTTCTCATATTGAATTTGGATTTGTAACTTGCTGGACTGTGACCAAACAAAATTTATCTTTTTAAAGCCGTCTACTCATGGTATTTCTGTTAAAGCAGCAGTAGATGACTAAAATAGGCATCTTGATTGATTCCATCTTTTTGCTATTGTGGACAGTGCTGCAATAAACATTGATGTGCATGTACCTGTTTATGTGATAGCCATTATTTTTCTGAGATACGTTTGCAGGAGTGGAATTGCTGGATCATATTGTGTTTTTATGTCTAGCTTTTTAAGAAGGCACCAAATCAGTTTCCATAGTGGCTGTACCACTTTACAATCCCACTAACAGTGTAGAAGGGTTCCCAAATCTCCACACTATGCTTATCCCATCCTAGTCAGCTGTCAAAGCCTTAAATGCCCCAACTTAGATCCAGAACCCCAGCCAATCCTTGGTCCTATCTTTCATTGATTTTGGCTTCTGAGAGTAAATACTGCTAATAGGTGTAAGCCACCCTGTGAGTCAAATACAGGAATTTTTAATTCCAATACAGAGGGTCCTAACTCTTCAGCAGGAACCCAGACAAGTACTAAAGCAGATACACTGAGAGCCAGGCTGAGGCACAACCAGAGTTAGACAACATGGAGCCCAGTTCAGGTTAAGCATCCTGGATAGTATTTTGTGCATCTCCCCAAACAAATATTGAATTGCCATGTGGCTATGGGAACAGAGAAAGCTTGCATTCAGCCTTTAAAATATAATGCAGGTGAGAGATTTAAAAAAAAAAAAAGATAACTTTTGTTGTTTTTAAATGTCATTGAATTTGTCTGACTTATAGAGAAGTCAAATATTTTCACTGGAGTCAAAGTAATCTTGTCAGAGATAGTGTCCCCCTCTTTCTGCTTCTTTCCTTCCCAGTGCATCTTGAACTAGATTGAACCATTTGTCCAGTAACTACCTCTGTTTTCTAAATGTCAGGCCTTTTGCTAAATAAAACATTATAAGAGTGGTCAAGATAATAGAGTCTCTGTCTTCCTGGAGCTCACAGACTTCAGGAAGTATTGAAGTATTGGATAGAAGTATTGAGCATACAACTGATCTAAACTCAGGAACCAGGAAGGATATTCCTGAAGAAGCAAAGTTTAAGTGGATATCTAACCACGGCTAGGAGAAATCCAGGGAAAGAATAGAGGCATCCCAAGCAAAAGAAATAGCCTGAGAGAACAGTTAGGAGTGGGATGTTACAAAAATATAAGTGAAAATGATGAAAACTACCAATTATTTAATGCTTATTACACGCTATCTGACTCTTTCAATCCTTACAACAATCACACGACGTGAGTGTTATTTTCTCCATTTACAGAGGAGGAACTAAGACTTTGAGTCAAGAGATATAACCTTGTCCCAATCACATGAATTTTAATCCAGGCAGTACTGATTCTGGAGCCTGCATGCTAAGTAACCACCACTCAACTATTTGTGTGTTAATCCTTCCTTTGCTCATACCAAGTACCTGGCTAGGAATTAGGAGTACAAACAAGATAAAAATACGTACTTCTCTCCAAGAAGTTCACAGTCTCTCAAATAAGACACTACAGGGCATGTGGTAAGGAGCAATTCTAAAACCTGAGCTCTTACACTTACCCCATAGCTATCCTACCTGATACTGTGGCCCACTCCTACTATTTGCAGGGCCCAGGTCAAGGGCAACATACCAATGTCCAAATGTTTAAAAGTTAACAATCAAACTAATGAACTTGTGACGGAATTATGCCTGTCTCTCACTGTGCTGGTCATTTAGTGCTGCTATAATAGAATTACCACAAGTGGATGGCTTTAACAAAAAGCAATTTATTTCCTCACAGAAGTGTAGGCTAAAAGCCCAAAATCAAGGCATTAAACTCCATGTTGCACCTGGAGGAAGGCTCTTGCCATCAGTCTTCCCCTGGACTTGGAGCTCCTGAGGTTTAGGGATACAGGGTCAAAAGGACTTGCTCTGCTCCATGCAGTGGCTTTTCCTGATGGTATGAGGTCTCCAACTCTTGGCTTGCTTCCTTTTCTTTTATGTCCCAAGAGGCTACCTCAAAGCACAATATAATCTTACACATTGAGTCCTGCACCACCAGTACAACTGCTGCGCATCTTTCCTTATTAACATCAGAGAGGCAGGGTTTATTGCATGTAGGAACATCATACAATACATCATACAATCATGGCCTAGCCAAATTGCTACATACATTTTGTGGGCAAACACAATTCAATCCGTGACACTTACTTTGACATTTTTACCATCGTGATGATAAAATCAAAAGTTATCTGTAAGCCTATGGTTTCATGTAGCTGTAAGTAAGCAAAATATCAAGGTTGGCTGAATTTAATCATCATTGCTTATGTGTAGCTGATCTGTGATGGAATGATGTTTTTGTAAGTAGTAAATACATAGGTAATTCATAAATCATTGCATTTTTATTCCATGAAATTTATTTTTCTTGTCCTAATTTCTGCAAAATCACTAATACGTTGTTAAGACCAAGAGTTTTGTGTAGTATATATTCAACTGACACAAATGTGGATAATTAATAGCAGTCACCTCACAAGGTTGTTGTAAGGATGGAATACATCCAGTCTGCAAGAAATAAAATGTAAATTGCATTCAAAGTATATAAAATTTGAATAAATTTCATTAAAATGCAAATTAGAGTAAATATTAAAAATTGTGAAATTAAATTTATTTTCAAAAAGTTGTAAAGTTATTTTTCTTCTAAAACATTCAGTTGTCTATTAAAGTTAAAAGGTAAAATATAAGTTTTAGTTACTAAATATCAAATTTTTAAACGATTATTTAACTCATGCTTAATTTCTAATTTAACTGTTTTGAAAATTTAATTTAAGCTTATTAAATATTTTATAATATCATTATTTGAATTCTGAGCATTCAGTACCTATCCTTGACCATGTCAAGAATCATGTCATGCTTCATGGTACATCTAACCCTATATATATATATATATACATGCCAGCCAAGCCAAATGCATACATACATGTATTTAAGGATAGTTTAAATATTGAATACTACAAAATATTCCACAAACCACAAACACCATACGTAACTATTGTGCATACCATATTAATTCTCAATACCTACAGGACCATAAATTGGAACAAAAAAATGCAAAAATCTAAAAGGTAAAGGGTGTGTGTCACTCCAGAAAAATTAAACTTTGCCACGTAAGAATCTATTGCATTCATGGTGCCCAAAAAACAGGATTCAACAGGCTGATTGTCTTTCCTCTTAACTAAGTGTTTTTGTTGCTCAAATTCTCTCTCCCTTGTCTTTCTGTGATGACAACATTCGCCTGCCTGAATGAGTTAGGTCAAGGTCTTAGAGCAAGAGATGTGAAGAAGCATTTCTCCGGATGTTGTTAGTCATGACAGTCAATTTCCAAGACTGCAGATCATTCTGTGACAAACTTAAGAGCTGGTCCTCAAATGACAGTGGTACCTGTGTGTTATTATACAATTTGTGTATGTGTCTGTGTGTGCACACTTGTGATACATGTAGTCTCTCTAAATGACAAGGGGTAGGGGCTGCGGTCTCTATTGCCCCGGCCAGGTTCTATGGCCCAGAGCTCTGTTCATGTCTTTCTCCTGAGTATACTAAATCTCATCGCAGCTGTCATGCACTCAACTGGGCTTCCCAAAGAGAGTTCAGCTTTGAATGCTCTGCCTTGAAGTTGTTCTTTGGATTCTTACTCCTGATCTCTGTGCTGCTGACCACCTCCCCACTCAGTTTTTCCCATCACCTGCCTGGTCTCTTTCTGGAACCAAGTGACTTGTGTGTTCCCAGACTCCACTGACACAGCAGCTATCAGGGCCCCTAAGATCTCTTGCCATCCTCCAGCCTGGCTGTCTTTGCACTCCACTCTGCTTGGTGAGAACTCTTACCTGTCAGCCCAGCTCTGGTTGTCCTTAGGGGTGCCACTTACACTAAGTGTCTAAATGATTATCTATGCTGTCACAACTTCTTCATGGCATGCTTTTCTCCATCAAAAGCTGGTTGAAGTTCCAGACCGGCCTTGCTAGCCACCAGCATCCTGTCATAGAGAATGTCAGAAGGATCCATGTCTTCCAACTAGGGCTGTGTGCAGTGCCTTATTAAAATACGGAATGAGAATTGTGGCCAAATAGTAAGGTCCAGCCTGCAAAAAGTGTTTTTCCTTAATAGGCAGTTTTTAAATTTTTGGTCTTGAATGTCTTCGGGCAGGACATGAATAATTCTTTCAATGTTCTTATCCCCAGCCCAATTCACACATTTGGATTATCGGGCCACCCCTGGATGCAAGAAATAAAGCAATGTCTTTAGAGTCAGATAGATGTGAATTTGAATCCCTGCTCCTCTTCTTACCAGCTGTGTACTCTTAGACAAGTTATATACCATTTCTGAATTGAGTTTGTCTTTCAATAGGGATAACAAAATATACCTAGTAGCTTTGTGATGAAGACGAAAATAAAATGTGTTTAGCACAAGAACTTGCATGCATTAGTTGCTCAGTAGTTGTTAGTTCTGTTCCCCTTGTGCAGGCTCCTTGACTATCCAACCATGATTTCAAGTCTACCAGTGGAACTGAAGTTTTCTATGTCTGGGCACATTCTATCTTTGTTCTGAATGGATCCCCTGCCTTCCTCCTTTAGATGAAACAATTAAGGACTCAAGGGGCACCCTGCAGCCGGGACATAAGTCAACTAAATCCAATAAATGACTTCTTTTATTATGTAAGAATAATGGGTGCTTGGCTGTCTTCTATACTTTGTTTTGAAGCATTAAAGTAGTTCCTAAACAAAAGTTTATTTTGCCAGCCAAGCCAAAGCCAAGTTGGAGCTTCCTAATTATATCACTCTACGTAGCTATTGTCAGTGAGCTTGCTCATAGTTTAGTTTTCGTTTTGTTTTGTTTTTTTACAGAGTAATCTATTCATCCACATATCCCACAAGCTTTGTGGGGTAACTGATGATCTCAACACTGTGGATATAGCCAAAGTATAAGAAACAGTTCCTGCCCTTGAGCACCTTAAAGGCTAATTGGTGAAAAATAATAATGATGTAGAAAATGGTTAGATCAAGAGTACATGGATCAGGGCATGAATGTTTACAGGAAGATGATGTGGTGAGAGAGCTCAATAACAATGACATATAGCTATTTTTTAAAGTATTTTTCTATATAAAGAAAGATAGCAGGAAAAGGAATGTTATCCTGGACAAGAGTAATCACGTGAATAGAAAATTGGTAGCTTAACTGAGCCAGGGAGGAACCTGGCCAAACTGAGACAAAACTCTCTTTAGAAGAGCAGTTTGGCTTCCATAGATACCATCAGGCTTTAAACGATGGCTGTATTGCTTTGATCTTTCTCCTACCTAGGTCAATCTGTCACTCTCTAGTCAGACAAAATGCCCTAAGTGCTGTGTGCAAAATATTACACCTGTACTCAAAAACTTTCGGTGGTTTTCCATGACCTGCTGAATCTGACCTACTAAAAACCTGCTGTCACTGATTCAATTCTGACTCACAGCATTCCTGTAGGACTGAGTAGAACTGTCCTATAGAGTTTCCAAGGAATGCCTGGTGGATTCAAACTGTCAACCTTTTGTTTAGCAGACATAACATTTAACCACTATGCCACTAAGATTTTCTGCTGAATCTTACTACTCACTAAATCCAAACTGCCTTGAAGTCCTTGTGAATCAAATACCAACTCAAGGGCTAAACTGTAGAGCAATTGGATAGAAGGAGAATAGCTAAGTGGGCCTCCTTGTTTGAATCCTAGCTTGGCCCTTATCCAGCTATATAGATATCTAAGGACCACAACTAAACTTACTCATGATTCACGTCTTTATAGAGTTTGGGGGGGGGCAGTTACATTTTAATACAATTAAAGGGCTTAGAATACTCCCTAGCTGTCATAGACTGAATGGTGTACACTAAAACTCTGTGTCAACTTGGCTAGACCATGATTCCCAGTATTGTGTGATTGCCCACCATTTTGTCATCTGATGTGATTTTCCTATGTGTGGTAAATCCTACCTCTGTGATGCTGGCATGACTCAAAATGAGAAGAAACAGCTTCAAACATCCGATAATAATTGGAATGTGGAATGCATACAGTATGCATTTAGGAAAATTGGAAATCATCAAAAATGAAATGGAATGCATAAACATCTATAGCCCAGGCATTAATGAGAAGAATTGGATGGATTTGGTCATTTTTAATTGAGTAATCATATGGGCAACTATGCCAAGAATGAAAATGTGAGGAATGGTGTTGCATCCTTAAAATGAACATTTCAAGACCTATCCTGAAGTACAGTGCTGTCAGTGATAGATAACGTCAATATATGTACAAGAAAGGCCAGTTAACACAACCATTATTCAAATTTATGCACCAACCACTAAGGCCAAAGATGAAGAAACTACAGTCTTTTACCAACTTCTGCAGTCCAAAATCGATCAAACATGCAATCAAGATGTATTGATAATTACTAGTGACTGGAAACCAAAAATTGAAAATAAGGAAGAAAGATCAGTAGTTGGAAAATACGGCCTCGGTGATAGGAGTGATGCCAGAGATCATATGATAGACTTTCACAAGACCAATAACTTCTTCACTGCAAATTCCTTTTTTCATCAACATAAGCAGCAACTACACACATGTACCTTGCCAGATGGAATACACAGGAATCAAATCAACTACATCTGCGGAAGGAGACAATGGAGAAGCTCAGTGTCATCAGTCAGAACAAGACAAGGTGCTGACTGCAGAACAGATCATCAACTGCTCATATGCAATTTCAAATTGAAACTGAAGAAAAGAGCTGAAGTACCATCTAGAGTATACCCCATCTGAGTTTAGAGACCATCTTATGAATAGATCTGATGCATTAAACACTAACGACTGAAGACCAGATGAGTTATGAAATAACATCAAAGACATCATATGTGAAGAAAGCAAGAGGTCATTAAAAACATAAGAAAAAAAGAAAATATCAAATTGAATGTCAGAAGAGATTCTGAAACTTGCTATTGAACATCAGGTAGCTCAACCAAAGGAAGAAATAATGAAGTAAAAGAACTGACAATTTCAAAGTGCAACTTGAGAAGACGAAGTATTATGATGACATGTGCAACAAACTAGTAATAGAAAACCAGAAGAAAAGAACAAGCACTGTTTTTCTCAAGCTGAAGGAACTGAAGAAAAATTCAAGCCTTGAGTTGCAATGGTGAAAGATTCTACAGGGAAAATATTAAATGACTCAGAGAACATCAAAAGAAGATGTAAGGAACACACAAAGTCATTATACCAAAAATAACTGGTTGATGTTCAACCATTTCAAGAGGTAGCATATGATCAGGAATTGATGTACTGAAGGAATAAGTCAAAGCTGCACTGAAGACACTGACAAAAAAACAAGGTGCTGGGAATTCATCAACTGAGATGTTTCCATAAATGGATACACACTGGAAGTGCTTACTCATCTGTGCCAAGAAATTTGGAAGACAACTACCTGGAAAACTAACTGGAATAGATTCATACTTATACCTATTCCCAAGGACAGTGATCCAACCAAATGTAGAAATTATCAAACAGTATCATTAATATCACATGAAATTAAAATTTTGCTCAAAATCATTCTGTGATTACAGCTGTATAGTGGCAGGTAACTGCCAGAAATTTAACCTGGATTTGGAAGAGGATGTAGAACCAGGAATATCATTGCTGATGTCAGATGGATCTTAGCTGAAAACAGAGAACACCAGAAAGATGTTTACCTATGTTTTATAGGCTACATAAAGACCTTTGACTGTGTGGATCATGACAAGTTATGGCTAACATTGAAGAGTGTGGGAATGATAGAACACTTAACTGTGATCATGAGGAATCTGTACATGGATCAAGAGACAGTCACGTGAATAGAATAAGGGGACAGTGCATGGTTTAAAGTCAGGCAAGTTGTGTGCTATGGTTGTATCCTTTCACCTATGTCAAGTAAATAACCTGAGAAGCTGGACTGTATGAATAATGAGGCATCAGGATTGGGGGAGAAATCATAAACAACCTGTGTTATGCAGATGACACAACCTTGCTTGCTAAAAGTGAAGAGGCTTTGAAACACTTACTGATGAAAATCAAAGACCACAGTCTTCAGTATGGATTGTACCTCAACATCAAGAAAACAAAAAATCCTTGCTACTAGACCAGTAAGCAACATCATGATAAACTGAGAAAAGACTGACGTTGTCAAGAATTTCATTTTACTTGGTTCCACAGTCAACATGTGTGGAAGCAGCAGTCAAGAAATCAAAAGATTACATGGGAAAAATCTGCTGCCTTTAAAGTGTTGAAAAGTAAAAATGTCACCTTGAAGACTAAGGGGCACCTGACCCAAGCCATGGTATTTTCAGTTGCATCATATGCATGCAAAAGCTGAACAATGAATAAGGAAGAAAGAAGAAGGATGAATGATTTTGAATTATGGCTTTGGGGGAAGAATATTGAATATGCCGTAGACTTACAGAAGAACAGATCTGTCCTGCAAGAAGTACAACCAGAGTGCTCCTTAGAAACAAGGATAGTGAGACTGCGTCTCGAGTACTTTGGACATGTTGTCAAGAGGGATCAAACCCTGCTAAAGAATATCATACTTGCTAAAGCAGAGGTTCAGCAAAAAAGAGGAAGACCTTAAACTAGATGGACTGACACAGTGGATGCAACAATGGATTTAAGCATAAAAATAATTGTGGGCATAGAGCAGGACCAGATGATGTTTTCTTCTGTTGTACATAGGGTCACTAGGAGGGGAAACCAACTAGACAGGATTTAACAACAACACAATGTTAATGAGGCAGGATTAGATGCAGTTATGTTAATGAGGCAGAACTCAATCTACAAGATTAAATTGTATCTTGAGTCAATCTCTTTTGAGATATGAAAGACATAAGTGAGCAGCAAGACAGTGGGACTTCATACCACCAAGAAAGTAGTGCCAAGAACAGAGCATATCTTCGGACCCTTTTCTGAGAAGCAACTACGCCAGGGAAAGATCAATGACAAAGACCTTCATTCTGAGCCAACAGAGAAAGAAGCCTTCCCCTAGAGCTAGCTCCCTGAATTTGAAACTCAAACCTACGAGTCTGAGAGAGTAAATTTCTGTATGTTAAAGCCATCCATTTGTGGTATTTCTGTTATATCAGCACTAGATAGCTAAGATACTGAAAATAAATCCAAACTCATTGCTGTGGAGTTGATTCTGATTCATGGAGACAGAGACCCTGTAGGACAAAGTATAACTGCTCCATCACATTTCCAACGAATGGCTGGTGGATTCAAACTGCCAATCTGCTGGTTATTGGACAAACTCCTTACCATTATGTAACAAGGGCTCCCACTAATACACTGGCAGACATTGAATACCCAATAAGTGTTGGCCATTAGTAGAGGAATAACAACGCTGACTAATTAAGCAAGTAAACTTGGAGAGAGGTCTGTAGTCATAGGACATAAGGCTCCTTTTACAGCCCTGTCATTTTAATAATTATATCAGCATCTCTAGTGAAAACCTACTTATTTGTAGATGGTATAAAATGGAAAGGGATAGTAAACAATTTAGATGTATTCATGGTAACAATTAAGGTAACAATCAGCCTAAAAAAACAGATCTAACAAGATTTGTTATGAATGGGGAAGATATGTACATGAATGAGCTTTTCTGCATAATAAGCCACCCAGTATGACTAGTTAAAATAACAACTATCATTTTGATCATAGTTCAGTGGAATAACAATTTGAGCTGAGCTCAGAGGGAATGGATCACATCTTACTCAAGTGTTTGACTGGACTCACTCTCATATTTACAGTTGACTGATGGTCTATGGCCTTACTAATGTTTTGGCAGTTGGCTATTGGCAAGACTAATGGAGATTGTAAACCACATGCCTTTGGTTGTCCAGCAGGCTAAGCTGGGCTCGTTCCCATGGTGGTGGTTACAGGGTTACCAAAAGCAATAAGAAAAAGCAATCACACACACAAAAATGAGAAAATACCAATGCATAAGCATTTCTCGAGTTTCTGTGTGTATCACATTTACTTGTTGCATTGCTCAAAGCAAGCCACATTTTGAAACTCAGAGTCAGTGAGATGAGAAATATCTAAGGACGTTGATTCAGGGAAGGAAATTATCATGGTCCCTTTTGAAAATGATCTACGACAATGTAAGAACTGGCAACTGATAAAACAAAACCTGAATGCCAAATAAATGCGTGAAAAGAAGTCTAAACTACTAGTAACGAGGAAAAGGCAAATTAAGATGAGATATTATTTTGTATGTATCAGGTTGATAGTTTCAAGTTTGATAATACTAAGAAGTGGTATAAAAATGGAGAAACACAAAATCCCATATACTGCTACTGATGAGTGGAAAAATTATAACATGCAGCACTCACATAATTCAGTAATTAATATGAGTAAATTAGATTTCTATGAATAAATTTTTAAAACATAATCTTGAGTTACAGAATTATCAAGCAAGAAGATCCGATAATTTATATATTTGACATTTTATTTTTATAGGTATATATATTTATTCTTAATGAATCTTCATTTTTCTTGTTTCTTTTTTCTGATTTCTTCTCATAAATGGTGGAGTCAGGAGCTCTGTCTTTCAAATCAGATTCTCTTTTCCATTTGTTCCGTTCTGTTTTCTTGGCTTTGAATGGAAGTTTCTATGTTTTTGATTTTGTTCTTGATCTGTTGGATTTCCGAGTACTGATGTTCCATCAGTCCAAACAGCTTGCTTAATTTTTCTTTTTGCTCTGCTGCATTTTGTATAATTTCTAGGAGGCCTCTCTATATCATCCTTTTGTATCCACTTTCTGATAGGTTCAGAAAAGCTTCTTTGTCTGGGAAGTTCTGAGGTGGTTTCTTTTGGGGGTCTCCTGATGCCATGGGTGATTTCTGGGTTACTGTCTTCTCCAACGTTTGTTGCTTTTGGGGCTTCATGTGGGTCAATAGAGGCTAGGAGAGATGCTGTGAAGATGGACCACAGTTGTTTCTCTAGGCCATCTTAAAATGAGAAGTAAAAAATATTTGACAACTTCCAAAGTCAGTCAGGTTTTCAGGTATATACATCCCTCTTCCCAGCTGGCAAAGTAAGCACCTCTATATTGAACCCCAGATAGTACAAACTAGCTCAAAATACAGAAAGGCTACTGGCCCGCTGGCCTCTGCTGTCAGGCCCTGCTGTAGGTGATACTGTGCAGAATTCAGCTTTTCTGCTGGAAAAGCGATCTCTTCTAGACAGGCACTGCCTCCCAGCCCAGGAATTAGGTCCAGCTGAGGGTTTCTGTATGGATAACTCTGCCTCCAGTGAATCAAGATGGCATCCTGCACAAGCTCACCAGGGGGCCGGGACCAGGATCCTGGCAGAAAGAGTGCCAAAATGCCCAGAGTCCACAGCCTCTGCTGCTGGGCCCCAGCCACAGATGACAGTATGCAAAACACTGCCTTCCTACTGGAAGAGCACTCTCCCCTGGCAGGTGCCACCTCCCTGCCTAGGAGCCAAGTCCAGCCGGGGCCTCTGCCTGGGCTTCTCCATTTCCCAATGGATCAAGATGGCATCCTGCACAAGCGCATCTGCACGGCTACCACATGTCGGAGGCAGAAAGACAGGCTAGAGTAGCCGAGATGTACAGAGTCCAAAGCCAGGCTCTCGGAACATGGAAATTATGCTTTCTGGTCCCACCAGCAGTGCGTCCGAGACCAGCGGCCAGTCAAGTCCCAGCTCTACCCACTGGTCAAGACAGAGGGGAAAAAAAATCAAAATGGTGAGTTACCTTTGGTCTGTGCAAGCCTGTGCTCTCTGAGAGTGAGGTCAGTGAAAGAGAGGAGGTTTTGCATTCAGTGGTATGAAGTCCAAATTAACAGCCCTGTGCTGCATCCCAGGGCTCACTAGGTGTCCAGAGCCTCCATTTAGTTATCATTTCAGGTCTTGGTTTCTGGAGGGATTTAGGGCGACGTGTGTTTAGTCCACCATCTTGACTCTGCCCTTCCCATCTTGACTCTGCCCCTCCATATGTATTAAAAGCATAAAAGGTGGATAGAAGGAATATATACCAGCTTCAGAATAAAAATAATAAAAAATAAAGGAGGCTCCAATTTTATCTGTGTATTTTATTTCTTAAAACATTTGAAGTAACTCTGACCAAAAAAAACAGAGAAGAATCACTTTTAAATTCGACAGGTAGGACTATGAGCATTTATTTCATTTGAAATACCTGCCTTGTATGTCATAATTAAGGCAACATTAAAGAAAATAGTTAACATCTCCTTTAAGCTAAAGAAGAAAGTTTTCAGAACAAAATTACTGACAGCTAAAGAGTTGTTTAATTTGGCTGTCCAACATATAATGTTAGGTCACATTAATGGAAGCAGAGACTATAGAAAAAAAGTGACCACAATCCTGCTCTTCCTGTAGTGGTCAGACTTCACCTGAGCACATTTTGTAAAGGACATACAAAAATGTGAAGGTGGTCATTCATTCCATCAACCACACTTCTTGAGCACCCAGCTGTGCTGTCATGACACTGGGCACTAAGCACGTACCCCAAAGAGCACCTAGAAACTTGGCTCTCTGCTTTCAAGGCGCTCACATTCCATCCTGGTCAGTGCACACAACAATCTTAAGAGCAAATAAGATACGGGAGGTGGTGGGTCAAGGAAACTGGGGTGTTGCCAGCACTATGAGGAGACAAAAAAATACACACAAACCAAGTTGTATAAGGGATGATGACTGGTGGCTTCCATGTCTCTGAATCTTCAGGGAACCCTAACTCTTTGGTGGGATAAATCTGCACAGACACACTCAGCACAGATAAGAAGAAATCTACATGTGTCCCTAGGAATCTCACCATAGCCTTGCTCAAAGCCCCTCCATGTTAACTTTACCTCCAAGCAGAGCAGAGGATTTTGCCCTCAGTTCCATCATTCAGCCAGTCATTGTCCTTTACATCCTTCAAGGCTGAAATGCAAAAACAGTCATTTTTGTTTCACTGTCTTTTTTCTTTCTAGTCCCCTGTTTCCTATTCTGTAATTACTGCCAAGAAACATTCACAGAGAACATGCATGCTCGATTTCTGACAATCTGTCATGTGAGAGAGGGATGAGTTCTTCCTCTGTGCAGCCTATAGGGAGGACTAAATCCCTGAAGAGAAGGTGCAGGAAGAGAGATGCCTGGCCACCCTAAGGAAGGGCTTGATGCCTGCAAGAGCCACAGCAGCAGTGGGGGGCCTCTCCTGAGATGCACCCCAAGAACACTGAAAAGCATTGGCTGATTGGCCTGACAAATTCTATGACAATGTTTTTCTTGAGGTTTTGTGATTGCGAAATAACCATTGTAAAATATTTTAAAATTATAGAAATGTTTAAGAAAACCCCTGTTAACATTTTGGTAGGTATCCTTCCAGATGTTTTTGTATGCCTATACAGATTTTCAGGTATGAAAGGGGCATTGTACATCATATTGCGAGCAATTTGTTTTCCTTCTCCTTCATAATGGTATATTGTGGAAACCTTTCCTATGTCTGGTTATACAAGACTGTTTTGTTCTTCTTATGGATGGCATTAATAACTCATTCACAAATACTTACAGCATACAAGCACTAACTTACTGTCAGATACTGTTTTAGGCAACAGGAAACACAACACTATGAAAAACAGAGGCTTTGCTTTCATGAAACTTTAGTTTCAGTAGAAAGATACAAATGAACAAATAATTATATAAAATGATGTCCAGGAGCTACATGCTGTAATGGATTCAATTGTCTTCCCAAAAATGTGTGGTGCAATCTGACTAGGCCATGTTTCCTGGTATGTGTGTTCTTCCTATGTGTTGCAAACTCTGTCTCTATGATGTTAATGAGGGAGGATGGGCAGCAGTTGTGCTGGTGGGGAAGGGCTCAGTGTGTAGGACTGCACTGTGCCTTGAGGCAATCTCTTGGGTATAAAGGAAAGGGAAGCAAGCAGACAGTTGGGAACTTCATACAACCAAGAAGCAGTGCCAGGAGCATAGCATGGACCTGCACCTCAGAAACTTCCAGTCCAGGAGAATATTGAGAACACGGACCTTCCTCCAGAGCCAGCAGAGAATGCCTTCCCCTGTAGCTGACTCCCTGAATTTGAACTTTTAGCCTACTGGACTGTAATAAAATAAAATTTATCCATTTAAAGCTGTCTACTTCTGGTATTTCTGTTATAGCAGCACTAGATGACTAAGACACATGCTATGAAGAATAACAAAACCAATTACGAGGACAGAGTGCAATAAAAAAGGAGCTAGCTTAGATTGTATAGTCATAGTCGTGGAAGCAGCCTGAGTGGCACAAATAATTAAGCACTTGAACACTACCTAAAAGGCAGGTGAATCAAATCCACTCAGAGGCACCATGGAAGACAGGCCTGGCAATCTGCTTCCAAACGGCCACAGCCTTGAAAACCTTAAGAAGCAGTTCTACAAACAGTTCTACAGTTCTACAGCAGTTCCCATGAGTTAGAACAGACTCAACTGTGGCTAAAAATAGTCATGGAAACTTTCTCTGAGGGATTCTGCCTAAGTTGTCAGTTTCTGTGTAACAAATCACCCCAAAGCTTAGTTATTTAAAACAGCAACCTCACAGTTTCTGTAAGACAGGAACCTGGGATCGGCTTAGTTGCATCCTGTACTTCAGGGTCCTCGTAGGCTGCAGCTGAGGTTGGGCAAGTCTGCAGCCATCTGAAGATTAGATTGGAGATGAAGACACTTCCAAGCTCATAGAATGTCAGCAAGAATTAGTTCCTCACAGGTTTTTCGTTAATAGGCTTCACTTGCTTATTAGTTGTTGACTGGAGGCTGCCCTCAGCTCCTAGCCACACGGGCCTCTCCAAGGGGCAGGTCACAACATGGCAGCTGGCTCCATCAAAGGGAGCAAGTCAGATGGGCCAGAAGCAGGCTGAGGCAGCCACTAACTCAGAAGTCACTGTAATTTATAATTGAATCTCAGAAGCAATATTGCTTCAGTTTTGCCATATTCTAGTCATTCAAGGGAACCCTGATGGCATAGTGATTAAGTGCTATGGCTGCTCACCAAAAGGTCAGCAGTTCAAATCCACAGGAGTTCTCTGGAAACTCTATGGGGCAGTTCTGCTCTGACCTATAGGGTTGCTACAGCTCGACGGCACTGGGTTTTTTCGGTAGTTATTTGAAGCAAATCATTACATTCAGACCACAATCAATGGGAGGGAATTACAAAAAAGTGTGGTGATCAGAAGGCAGGGATCATCAGGGCCCGTTTTTAGAAGCTGTCTCCCACAGGTTGATGTACGAACAGAAGCATGAAGGAAATGAGCTAATGAGTTACGTGATTATCTGAGGAAAGAAATTCTGCAGAAGAAGAAATAGTAACAGCAAAGGTCCTGAGGGTAGAACTGATTTGTCTGAGTGAGGAAAAAGCAGAAGAACCCTGTGGCTGGAGAAGAGAGAGGGTGAGAGCGGTAAGAAATGAGATGAAGTAAAGCAGCAGTGATCACATGTAGCTAGGCTTTGTAGGCTGAGGGAAGCACTTGAGTTTTGTTTTACTTGAGTTATAAGAAGCTACTTTATTTCTTAATTTCAATTATCATAATTTATTTACTTAATCTTTCACTGATCAGGAAACCTTGGTTGTGTAGTGGTTAAGTGCTAGAGCTGCTAACCAAAAATCCTATAGGGTCTCTATGAGTCAGAATCCACTTGAAGGCAATGTTTTTGTTTTTGACAAGTGAAGATGATTCCCATTTTTCTGACACTAAAAATTCCCCACACATATGCACACAAGTATAAGCAAGCAAAGGTGTTTGTGCTGGTATTTCTATAGGATACAAACTCCCGAAGGGGATTTTTCTAGACCAAAAAGTATGTATGTTTAAAATGTGAATACACACATATTGCCAAATCACGCTCAATAAAACTTTCCCGGTTGATTTTCCCATCAATACTGTGCAAAAGAAGAGCCATGGCTAACACTAAGTACCTCTTCAATCTTTGTTTATTTGATATGGAAAAAAAGTGGAAATGCACCATAATTTTCATTTGTTCCCGTTTTAAACGGGATGAACATTTTTTGCATGTATAAAGAGGATCAACTTTTTTTCATCATTCTGTTTCTTTTGCAGCACACAATAACGTCTAAACCGAAAAAACAAACCCACTGCCATCAAGTCTATTCTGACTCACAGTGATGCTATGGTACACAGTAGAAATGCGCTATATGATTTCCAAGGCCCTAGTCTTTACAGGAGCAGACTGCCACGTCTTTCTTCCACGCAGCCATAGGTAGATTCAGACTGCTGACCTTCTGGGTGTCAGCCCAAGGTTTAACCACTGCTCCATGAAGGGTCCTTTGATGACATTTAAAGGTCCTCTAATCTGGCTGGTTCTGACAGCAGCCAGTCCCATAACCCCAGGAGCTGTCCAGCTGAATAGTTCAACACTGGTTCCCTTTTCCTCCTCTTTGTGCCAGGGTCCACTCTGGCTTCTTCACTTCTGCCTTTTGCATCTTACCTTCTCTTGAACTCTGTTCCTCACCCACAACTCTGTCGCTTGCCAGACGTAGACATATTCTAGGTGTCCAGCATCCAGCTTCCCCCATATGGCTCTCCAGCAGAGCTCAGAAGCACTCAGAGCTCCTCCATGGGACACCAGAAGGCTGGGTAGGGTAATGGTTAGGAAACTGTGCTCCAGGCTCCTACAAAGCTCTAATTTGGGGCAAATTGTCAAATCAACCTGTGCCTCCATTTCTTTCCATAAACAGGTCAGAAATAATAGTATCTTCTTCAGTAGGTTTTTAGAAAGGTTAAATAAGATAGTTTCATAAAAAATACTAAGATAGCACCGGGCACATAGTAGGTGGTCAATAAATATAGCTGTTACCCCATTCTACTGTGCTGACATCCAACCTCCTAGAGGGTATGAACATTATCTTACTCCTTATTCTGTTCCCAGAAGCACTTTGCATAGTGCCTTGCTCCAAATGGCACTCAATGATTATTTGTATTATTATTTGTGTGTGTGTCCAATGAAGGTATTTATACCTCAGTGAATGAGTGAGTTAAAGATGTGGTTTTACCATGGAAGGACTTAACTGCCAACTGTTATCTTGCATACCATTGGGAATCCTTGAAGGATTTCATGATGATTAAATAACATAAAGCAATGTTGTAAGAAGGAATTTAAGAAATAAGTATATTTGCAAATAAGATTATTTTAAACCTGCAAATCTCTTTAGTCCCATGAAGGCAACAGGCCAATACACAGTTTTACACTGTCTGTTCTTCAGGACACTTCTGCATAGACTCAGAAGCCCTCACCACTCCCTAGCCTACCAGGCTTCCCAGTCAGCCACTATAGGGCATATCCCCTTCTATATATGATCACACACACATGCTCACTGTTTTTGTCTCTAGTTCTCTCCAGCATATTCAGTGGTTTAAAAGAGACAGAACCACAGCCCACAAGCCACATTCAGCTCACAAATGTATTTTCATTCTGCTAGTACAGTATTTTTTTTAACTGAGTTAAAACTCAGAAGACTTAAGTTAAAAAAAAAAAAAATATCAGGTACCTGACTTGTCCTGAAAATCTGGAGGTCCAGTCACAGGGGCCAGGCTGTCCATATGGCAAAAGCAGTCTTTGGGAAGCATAGAAATGCCCCCTTTGGATGGGGCTTGTACTGCTTTCCAGGTCTCTACATTCCCCACCTGTTTATCTCATCATCTGTGTTGACACTGAGCCCCCCATGAGTTTTCAATCTCTGCTTTAAAACCATCATCCCAAGTAGACTTCCCTTCTCTCAGTATTTCAGCTGTCAAACAACTGCTCAAAGGTACAGAGCAACAGTTCCTTAATCCTTGACATACTTTTTTGAGTAACAGCCCCTACGATAAAATACATCCAGATTTGTCTGCAACTCTATCCTCCAAGACAGACACTGAGTAGTTCCAAGTAAAGGAAACTTTGCTTAACCCAGTGTTTCCCATAATTGTTTGGCCACCACATTTTGTAGTTAGCACCTATGTAAACACTGCGTGGAAGACATTTCAGAAATCACAGCCTAGAAAGGTCCAGAGACTTTTAGAACCCAAAGAGAAAACGCTGAGCTCACAGAAGGTGATCACTTAAGAATAGGAGCAGCATATCCTACCACCAGCCCCCTGCCAAGAGACGTGATGCATGGCTGAAGGGAGGCTTCCACTGGAGATGTTACTAGAGCTGAGGAAGAGAGGAACAATTGCCCTCAGTCAGGAAACTGGAAACAGAGTCTGAGATGGAGCTTTGGGTGCAGGAAGTGTATTGGGGCATTTCCTGGGGAACACAGAAGACTTAGATGATCCTATGGGAAGCTAAGGAGCTGAATAGGATTTCAGAGGTATCTCCCAGAGGTAAGGAGGACACTTTCATACACCTTCATCAAGCAGTTACTGGAGTAGGTAGTCTAACCTTGAAGGAGGCAGCTGTCTCCATCCAAAAGAAACATCTAGAGAGGGATGCAGCTGTGAACCATTGGCAGTCAGCACAAGGAGACGGATGTCGCAGTTCTGAAAAGTGGACCTGCTGGTACTCGTAGATGCACTATATCCACTTTCCCTTTTCAGAGATGAATAGGACACCTCCCTTCCCTGCCACTGGCAGCAGTGATTGCCATGTGGATGTCTGCAGGGAGGATTCAGAGGCAAGGCTTTTAATATTTCTTCTAAATTTTAGCATTGCTAAAGTGAGTAATCCTTCTGAGGCATAGTTCTAGTTACATTACTACAATACTCAAAAATCCTCGTTGGTTCTCAGAGTCTTCTTTTATGAAGAACACACTCATCCTGAAATTCTAGCTCTTTCATCATCTGCCCCAGGATTCCTATCCAGTTTCTCTCTCATTATTCTCCTGAAAATCCTAGTACTGAATGGTGTTTGTCCACGCAGTCATCACAGCCTACCTCCTTCATGCCTTTAGTGTATGCCATCCTCTCTACCTGGCAAAATCTTATCTCCTACCTCCATCTGCCAAATTTTAACCAACTTTTTTTGTTCAGCACAAATGGTTTCTCAATTCCATCTGACCAGAAGCAATCTCTCTCTGATCTTGTTTTAAGACATTTTACTGGAAATCATGTGTAATTTATCTCATGTACTAAGCCATGAACTCCTTAAGGACAGGATGAACTCAGGTCTCATTCAGTGTTTCATATACAATAAGAACTCTGTGAACAGATGGATGGGTTAGAAGACAGATGGATGGGTTGGTGGGTGGTTGGGGAGTGGATGGATGGACGGACGGACAGACGGATGGATGGACAGAATTGAAGAATAATTGTCCTATTATTGAAGTGGTAATGAGTCTGACCTTCATAGTCTTCCCTAGCTCTGTATATCCTATTTCTTGCTTATAAAAAGAGGTACAGGTATCTGAAAAGGACTGAAGATGTTTTATCAGTGCTTACTGAACACTGAAGGCAGTGGAGAATCCCTGAGATACCTTTTCAAGCTTGTTACCATATTGGTGCATTATTAGGGAATAGTGTGTGAGTCCTATCTGAGCTTATCAGTAGACAGCCCCCTAGCCAGCTGATATGTTTAAAGTGGTACTACTCAGAAGACTTCTTGAACCCCAGATAGTTGTTAACAAAACCATATATGATCAGTTCCAAGAAACTGTATTAGAGGCAATCTGTTTTGGCAGCTGCTTGGCTCCTGAAAGGTGACACCCCAAAGAGTATGTGCTTCCAACATCCCACAGTATTTACAACTGCAGTTATGGATCTGACAGCCATGAATTCTACTTAGAGACACAAACTCCTCCAGAAGCCGTACTAATAATCCCTTACTCTTGTGCAACGCTGCTTTTCATCTGATGCCTACAATGACTTCGTAAGATAGGGATACAAGATGCCCCCTTTCCCATTAGGAGTCCAGGACATAGTCTTAGAAAGAAAAGGCTGTCCCAGAATCCCATCAATAAGTCTAGGACATCACAGCAGGGCCATAAATAAAACCCAGGCATTGACTCCTTCTCAGCAGCAATTCCCTTGCTATTATGTGACCTCAACCATATGTTTGCCTCTAGATTTACAAAGAAAATATCAATGTATAAACTTTTTATTTAAAACATGTGAAGGTGACATGATAGCCATTTTCAAAACTTTAGCACAGTGTTTAGTCAGAGACTTACTCTTAATGTCTATCCTAAATTATATCTGCAAAATTTTATCTCAATTATCTTTGTTCTATTTCTATCTTTTGAAAGGATGAAAAGGTCCTGATCCTCACAGGGGTAAGATCGTATCATGTGACAGAGAGAATATGAAGCCCTGGAGGAGGATCTTGCTCAGCGGGACCAGCTTATACCCACTAAAGTCAAGCCATGTATATGTGCTTGTTGATGGGGTGACCACAACAGAGAGCAAAAGAGATGCAGTAGATATAGTGCCTATTGATTTCACCAGTGTCTTTGATGGAGTTTCCAATAATATCCTTGTGAACAAATTATAGACATAGGAACTTTATGATAATACCATCCAGTGGACTTGTGACAGGTTGAATAAATTTGGAAATGATGATTAAGGGATGATACGATCCTAGAGAATACCCTGACTCATATAATGAGGAATTTTGACCTCTGCCTTAGCCAGTCCAAAATTTTTATCAAGTATTATTAAATTTTTGTGCCTTGGAGCATGTCTACCCGATACACATGGATTAAGGATAATAGAAGTCAGCGAGTGAAGGTGATAGAATCAGCACACCAAAAGCAGTCCCAACAGCCTGATATACTTAGTGGCTCAAATCAGAACAGATGATATTTTATAGGGACAACTGAAAAACTTTGGGGGTTTGCTCAAACAATCAAACGCACACATAGAGGAAGGGGAGATCTATCTTGACAGCAACGCAGGATAAAAGACAGTGGATTCAGTAATAGGCTCTGTTACATTCTGTTTGGGGGCAGTGGCCAAAGAAACTAATAGGAACGTGGACTGCATTTTTTCAGTGGTAGCTGGCTCCATCTGCTTCTCCCAGTGGTTCTGGAATCTGTGGTTTAAGAGGGTCACTGGTCAATTGGATAGGGGCCACAGGGGGATAAAGAAAATGGGAAAGGAGCTTGAAATCATGTGAAATAAATTACAAATGAAAGTGCTGTAAAGGTTTTAGTCTGATGATAATTGTCTTTAAACATCCGAAAGCTTGTCACATTGGAGAGAGAATATTATTGCCCTGTGAATCCTAGGGGCAGAGCTGGAATCTGTGAGTGAAAAATAAAAGGAAGCTGACTTTTGTTCAGCTTTAGAAGAAAGGAGCTAAGAAATGGCAGTTTTCCAGGCAAGGCTACATGGCAGGAAGAAACATAAAACCAAGTAGGAGGCAAGCTCACGGTCAAGAGGCACTGATATAGACCCAGGTCATAGGATGTGAGTGCTACAAGCCAGGACACACAGCCCGGCTGTGAGGCAGCTACCATGAGGGTCAGCTGTCACCCCAGCTCTCTCCTGCTTTGAGACTTATCTTCATGGTTGCTTGGTCCAACCATCCTTGTGCCTTCTTTCCCCTGAGTGATGCCTGTTTTAAACACACGGCCCTTGTATTGTTATTAAATCCTTCAAGTCGGGCTTCCAATTCAGGGCTAAGTCATTACAGTATCTCCCTTTTTTTCTCAGGGGTCTTCTTTTTTGACTTCCCTGTGTCTGTCTCGTGGACTAACACTGTCCCTTCATATCTATTATGCTGAGGGTCTCTGCACCAAACACAGCGCTTCACTGAAGGCCAGAAAATTAGGGATGCTCATAACAGTGGGCTAGGTGGTCAACACTGCTCATCAGTTCTCTTCCTTGAAGCTATTTAGAAATAAGCCTTCTTTGTAATATTTATTAGAGGAGGCTGACTTTAGATTCAGAAGACATCCAGAAAGGGAAAGGGAAAGGAGTTAGTATTAAAGCCCTACTCTGTGACTCCCATTGTGTTGGTGCCTTTAGCACATATTAACCCATGAAATCTTCACAGAATTCACTCAGGGGTGGAGTCAGTGTATCCAAGTGGAACTGTGCTCCAAGTGGTTTTCCATAACTGGATTTTTAGAAGTAGATTCACAGGCCTTTCTTCTGAGACACCTCTGGGTAGACTCAAACCTCCAACCTTTCAGTTAGCTGCTAAGCATATTAATCATTTGCACCACCCAGGGACTCTTAGTTAAATCCAGTAATTCCTTTTCAATGGGAGCAAACTGAGAATCAGAGGGCTGAGTGACCTGATCAAGGTCACATGCCTGCCAAGTTGCACAGCTAGGATTTGGATTCAAATTTGCACAACTCCACAGCCTGCTCCTTCCCCACCACACGTCTTTCCCAGCTTGAGAAGCCTGGATTTATTGGGCTGTCATCCTATACCCACTCTTGAGTTTGGCCATAGAATTTATTCCAAGTGGTCTGCCTTGCAGCAACATTCAGGAAAAAAGTGTCACTCCACAGGGCTTTGATTAGCAATATTAACCGCCTTTAGAAAAAACAGATTAGAGCACCGCAGGGAGCTGACCCCGGAATTAAATTCAGAGTGATAACTCTAGAATTACAGATCAAAGAGCTGGAAGAGGACGGAGGTCTCCTGGTCCTAGTTTCTGCAAAGCCATCATTTCTCCCAGTATGGCTGGATTGGAGTGGGCATGGAGGAAAGTGAGGGGAGACGAGGTTGGAGGCCTAAGCAAGGTGGGTCAATAACTTGGGGTGAAATGGAAAATGCATTAGAATTGGCAGGTTATTTCAAACAAGTGCCAAGTCACTGAGCCAAAAGCTCAGCTAGGACCAAGCCAAGCACAGAGAAGGCCACAAAGATACTGAATACATTCTACCTCCCTCTGCTTTCCTTCGTGATAGTGCACAGGTCATCTCTTCCAAGATGTCATCCCTGATAACCCTAACTAGAAGGGCACTATCTCCCTTCTGTCACTCTCTATCCCATCATCCTATATATTCTTCTTAGCATGTATAACTCTCAGTATCAATTATTTATCATTTATGTATTTGTTGTCTGTCTTCATCCACTAGGATGTAAGCTTCACTTTCCCAGTGCCTAAAATGCCTGGAGCATAGTAGGCATTCAATAAATATTTGATGAATGAAGGATTGAATAAATTAGTTAATTTAATTTTAGTTTGCATTTGTGTCTGGGGAAAGCTCTACAGTCTCTAGGCAAATACACAGTTTTCTCTGCAGCTGAGGTGTCTGGGACAGTAGAAAGAAGGGCGCACACTCGAGGAGACAGATTGGCACTGGAAAGTAGCAGCAGGATTACTGCAGGTGTGCCAGACCTGGCCACTTTGTGAAATCCCCTTTCCAGGCATGGTGGGCTTTCCTCTATTCCCACTACAGAGCATTTAACAGTGTTTAACTAACATTTAACCTGAAGCATGGGTTGGAATTTCCATGCGTTATGGAAGCTATAAGGGGTAGGGGACAGTGGTGGGAGGAGTCCCTGAGAGAGGACAATAAGGAGGAGGCACAGTCCAGGGACAGACCAAGAGTCCCCATGGCAGTATGGCCCCAGGAAGCATAGAGGAGTAGAAGGAGTACCTAGGAGGAGCAGTGAGTGAAACACAGAGACCATGGCTCTCCTCTCCCAGTCTATTATTCTTCTCAGCAGTAACGGAGGCTGCTAGAAAGCCAGGCTCTCCTTCCTCTCCTCCCAGTGTGGGCAGTAGCGGGAGAAATGTCATGTGTGGCTAGTTCTTTCTGCATGTCTGTGTCTCCCTGGGGCTCAGTTCTGTTTCATTCTGAAATTTAAAAAAAAAAAAAATTTTTTAAACAAAACAGAGGCTCTCTGATGCAGATGAGAGAGTCATCCATTGCTCATTTTCATCTTCCTAGAAACAACATAAGCCAAACATGATCTTTCCCTTTTTCTGGGTGTATTTTTGCAGGCTGATTTTTCTCCTTCGAATACCTCGAGCAGAACACCCTTCGCGTTGTTAATGACTTCAAAGATACCCGGTCCACTGTGCGGCAAGTGATAAAAATGTACACAGCATGTGTTGGATAAATTAATAAACTCTCCAGAGCCTCCGAGTCCTTGGGCCCAGCAGCACCGTAATGAAATGTTATTCTGAAGTGGAGGAGGTGGGAAGGAGGGGAAGGGGAGCAGTATTTAATATATGCAAATTAACTAGTATGCAAATTGCCACTAAGTTAAAAATAACGGACTATGAGAGGAGCCCATTTTTTAAGCAGCTTGTTTATTCATTAGCCTAATTTCCATTATCAATCCTTCTGTTTTCTTTTTTATTAAGTACTCACATTTGAGGAAGTTTGCTTCCTACAAATTATTTTGCTTCAAAACCCGTAACACTGGTTAGAACAATCACCATACATTAGCCTTTCTCTGTCTCATTCTTGATTTTTGACCCTAGCTTGCATTCTCTTTCTTCCTGTCCCTTTCCTTTTGCAATTTGCTCCAGCCATCTCACTTGCCTAGCTTCTCTGGCACCTTTTGTTTCCTGATGAATATAGCTCCTGTGTAGCATACAGTAGGGACAACGGGGAAAGCTTCCTGTCCTGTAAGATCTTGGTCCAGGGATCTCTTCTCCCCGGACTACTGGTCCTCGTGGGACGATTTCTCAGATGCAAAGGCAAAATCAGAATCAGGTTCCCCATCCCCTCAGTTTCTGGACCACCACAGGCCAGCCCCCAGCAGTAATATCTGAACAGCCAGCAGAACAATGCACACCCTGATTCGGGGCTGTATCTAAGCCTTCTCTGCCTCCAGGCAGACCTTACCCGATGTTAAGACAAATTGGCAGCCAAAATCCTCCTCTTTTGTCTCCAGAAGCATCCGCCTCAGGATGTGCAAACTCTGCTGCCCCCCAGAGGCTGAGATTGGTACTGAACGCACGCGTGGTGGTGGAGCAGAGGGGAGGCTGGAGGACTGAGTGCAGGGTGCCTTCTCTCACACAAAGACCCTGGGAGCAGCCAGTGTGTCTGGAGGGGAAATTCTGAAAGATTTCACAGGAAGCTGAGGAGGAGGAGGACTGGGGACACAAGCTTTGCTGAAGCTACTTGTGAACTCATAAGACTGGATCTTCTTTTAACAGTTGTCATTTTTCACATGTTTTTTTTAAATCACATAGTTATTACAAAAGCATCAAAATCATTTGTACCAATTGCTTCCCTGTGCACGGTATTTGGCTATGGTTGTGGAAAGCTGTGTGTGCTGAACCTGCCCGTCGAAATCTACAGTCTCGGACTCGAGGGCACACGCACGGAGGCTCCCTTCTGCATGTGTCCTGAGGAGGCTGTGGCTGAGACCAGGGGGGAAGAAGCCGCAGGCTGGCCCGGGTAGCAACCCCGCTTTGCAGCAGCCTGTCTCATCGGTGGCACTTGGCTGGCTTTTTGGCTGTGCTATAAGACAGAAGCAAGTGATTCAGCGTCAACACGAACTCCGGGAGCAAATCACTCTAATTTCCACTCCTGCCTGAGCTCCTGCGGTTGCTATTGCTTCTCATTCTCCCAGGACACAGAAAGTCTGAGTGGGAACCTCGTTTATGAGGTCTCACCTCAGGGCCAGCGCCTGTCATCCTCCTCCTGAAGCACATTTTACTGAGGGTCTGTGATGTCAGATGTAGAAGGTCACTCCTAGGCTTGGGGGGTCATTCAGAGGACGATCTCCTAGGAAATGAGTTTGTATCAGCTCGAGAACCTCCAGGCTGTATGGTGTCAGAGGCCCAAGACCTCAAAAAGACAGACAGCACCAAAAGAAGTCACTTGAAGCTAAGCTCAAGATGGAGCCAGAAAGATAAATCATTATCATTTAAGCCCTGCACGTTTTTACACATACTGTCTTTGCAATATTTCCATAGAATGAGCAAATAAATCACCCTCCTCTTGACATTTTTAATAACTTTAAGAATGTGGTTAGGGTAATACTTAACTTTATTGACATATTGTATGGTTCATCCATCTCATCAAACCTCAATGAAATTTCAATGAATGTTAACTGAGGACCCGTAATGTACTAGGCAATGCCCAGAGAATCCCCCAAACTGTCCCTGTTTGCCCTCTAGGAGCTCATTGGCTTGACTCCTGTCTGTGGAGATCAATAGCCCAAGACTTGATGGAGTCGAGGGTAGATACGATTCAGATTCTAACTGGAGGATCTAGACTACTGGGTTTGGGAAAAGCCTCTTCTTGCACTCTGGCTGTTCCAGAGTGTTCTCAGGATTAGCTAATCTCCCATGAGCATTAGATAAGACACGACAAATGGAGAAAAGAGAGGACCTAACGCCACCCAATGGTCATGTTTCAGGAACAGCAAGCAGATGCAGCATCTGCTAGGATACAACTCTGCCTGCTCTCCTGCTTTCACAGAACAGGGACAAAAGCTGTTTTATTAGAGAAAGGAATAAATACCAAATGTCTTGGTGTTCAAGCCAGCTCCTTTTCACTGCTAAACGATAAAACCAGTTGTCATTTAGTCAACTCCAGCTTGAGGTAACCTCGTGTGTCAGAATGTGTTGTATGTGTACCTGGTTTTATAGAACTCCTAGTACCTGGGTAGAAACCCTGGTGGCATAGTGGTTAAGTGCTATGGCTGCTAACCTGAAGGTCAGCAGTTCAAATCCACCAGGTGCTCCTTGGAAACTCTGTGGAGCAACTCTGTTCTGTCTGTAAAGTTGCCATGAGTCAGAATCAACTCAACAACAGTGGATTTGGTTTTAGTGCTTGGGTGGTACAAACAATTACACATTAAGCTGCTAACTGAAAGGCTAGAGATTCGAGTTCACTCAGAGGCAACTGGAAAGAAAAGCCTGGCAATCTATTTCCCTCAGATCAGCCACTGGAAACCCTGTGCAACACAGTTCTACCCTGACACACATGAGATCACCTTGAGACAGAACTGACTCGACGGCAACTGGTGATAAATGATGCCAAGCCAGCCAAGTGCCGTCGAGTCGGATCCGACTCATGGTGACCCTGATAATGATAGTGACAATATATTTTACAAAGAAGTAAGGGAATACAAAGAATTAGGTGACTGTCAAATAATTCAAGAGGCAAATAATGATAATACTTTGTCAATTTCTCTAGTACTACCTCTAACATTTACCCGCCAGCACTTTGGATTCTCAGAAGTGTAAGTTTTCTCTCTCACCCCTGGAAATTCTTTGTACTGTTGCAACTATAAGAATACTGTGACCTCTAGCCCTCTTCTTTTAGCTATCTTATTCATTTTCCAGGTTGCAGTACAGATGCCACCATTTCCTGGAAATTTTCTCTTGTCCCCTAAATCTGTAATAAGCACCCTGCTACATATTGGCAAGGCCTGTCTCACTCCATGTGCTCCCACATACCTCCTGTCATACTGCATTATAAGTGACTTCTACTTGTCTGCCTTCTTCGGTCTTTGGGAGCCTTCAGAGGGCACAGACTATATCTGTCTTGCTGACTCAAGGTTGTCTCTACAGACCCTAAAGTTAATAACTCTAAAAATGTGGTTAAGGTAATACTCAACTTTATTGATATACTGTACAATTCATCCATCTCATCAAACCTCAATTAAATCTCAGTGACCATTAAATAAGGGCCCAGAATGTCCAAGGCAGTGGAGCCTGACACAGAGTAGCTGTTCAATAAATATTTTAGAACGCATAAATGAAGAGTGGGCCATGGAAGCCTCATCAGAGGGAAAATGTCATTAGTCATTCTGGTCACAGTCAGAACCCAATTTCTCTCTCTCCCTGAATACATCCTTGGCCACTAAACTGAGCATTCCAGAGTGAGAATTAAACTGCCTGAGGAAATGTGTTATAGGCTATGAGAAGAAGAGACGAAGGTATACACATTCAAATAGGGCCCTTCTTGATGAAGGGTATAAACTTCCCACTTATGAAACATATCTTCTGTGTAGGAAAACCATGGAAACAAATACTGGACAGAGAAAGAATTTTGTAGCACACACTGCAGAAATGGTTGAATATCTATCTCTGTTACACAAAGAATTCATATAAATTGATTTTTTAAAAAAATCAAGACCTTAGTAGACACATAGGCAAAGGACATAAACTGAAAATTCATGTAAGAGGCCTTAACTAGAGGGGAAATAGAGAGAGAAATATCTAAACATGCGAATCCGATTAAAACAATTGTGGGCTGTATGTCCTAGCCCAGAGATAAAGGAAAGTCAGTTGTCCCGTCACCCCAGCCACACTCATCATAGCGGGACTTGCAGCTGCTGTCATGGTTCAGTGTGCCAGGGAAGGTATTTTGAGATAAGAGCCCTGGCTCCCTAACAGGCTAGGAGAGATGCAGTGGACAGCGCAGTAGCCTGGGTAGGGATATGAATTCTGAGCTGGTAGCCAATGAGGAAGACAGAAGTTGTACTATAACAAGATAAACTAGGAAAATAGTAACCATTGAGTTGATTCAGACTGATGATGATCTCATACGTGGTCCGACTAGGAGTAAATTCCTTTGGGTTTTCAATCTCTGATTTTTCAGAAGTAGATCACCAAGCCTTTTTTTCAAGGCACCTCTAGATGGACTGGAACCTCCTTTTGGTTAACAAACAAGTGGATTAACTGTTGACCCTGTACAGGGATTCCTAGTGGTCCAGTACTAGTTTCTCTGAAGTCAGTTTCTAATCGTGGTAACCCCATGTGTTTTAAAGTACAACTGTGTTTCATAGGATTTTAAATGGCAGGTTTTTTGGGGTTTTTTTTTGTTTGTTTGTTTTTAAGTACATCACTTGAACTTTCTTCTGAGACTCTTCTAGACTGAAGGTTGACTTAAATCTGCAGCCTTTCAGTTAGCAGCCAAGTCTGTTAACTGCACATCCTGCCCAGTTAGCACAATGCTGGACGTACGTTAAACTCTAGAAAATCATTTGTGGAACTAAAAATACAAGATTGAAAATCTAGAAGAAAGAGTCAAGAGCAGAATAAATACATGTTTAGAAAGAAGGTGTTCTATTTAAATAGGACACAATCCCAGGGGCTTTATAAGTTGTTGTCATTTCCATTTGGGGCTTGTTCTACCACCAGTTGCCACAAATGGTTCCCTCCGGCACACTCAGCAGAAGAGAAATGAACTCCATTCATATGTCATGCCAGCATGACTCACAGGTCCCTAGGACATTCAGGGATAGTTCTGAAAAATAAAACAATAGCAAAAATATCACTTAACCTGTTACATTTTCAGAAGTTAAAAATAAAGACGGTGTTCAGTTTGGCAACCTTAGCTAAGAAACCAAAACCAAATCTATCACTGTCAAGTCAATTCTGACTTATAGCAACCTTACAGGACAGAGCAGAACTTCCCCATAGAGTTTCCAAAGAGCACCTGGTGGATTCAAACTGCCAACCTTCTGGTTAGCAGCCACAGCTGTTAACCGCTTCATTACCAGTGCCTGGCAATCTTGATGCAGTGTAAATATAAATACAAACATTTTTGGAAGCAATCTGGCAATATTCATCAAACACCATGCATCAATTCACTATTAGGGTAATAATGTTGTATAACCAAAGATCTTTAAAATGACAGTCTCCCAGGGTCCAAAGTGAAACTGTACCATATACCCAGTCAAACCCTAACTGTCCTGTTGATCCCTACCTACTTGCAAAAATGACCCAGGTCCTAGGGTCCAATAACTTATTCTTTGAAAAGTCACATATAGACCCAGGTATTAAAGAAAAAAAAAAAAACAAGAAAACCTGTTGATTTAAACTCATAGCAACCCTATATGACAGGGGAAAATTGCCCCAAAGAATTTCCAAGAATCACCTGGTGGATTCAAACTGCCAAACTTTTCATTAGCAGCTGCAGCTCTTAACTACTATGCCACCTGAATTTCCCCATAGATAGTTACATATGAAGCCAAAGCAAGGAGAGGAGGCCAGCTTATCAGTGGGCTCCTTTCCCTAGTTAATGTGTCCAGTAGCACATCAAAACCTTATGCCCTGATGAAAATGTTCTATATCTTGAACAAAATTAGAGAGGTATGTGCACATGTACATGAATGTTTGTTGCAGCACAGTCCACAATAGCTAATAGATGGAATCAACCCAAATGCCCATCAACAGGTGAATAGATAAACCAACAATGGTACTTACACTCAATGGAACACTATGCTATGACAGAGAACAACGACGATTTTAGAAAATATAACAGGGTCTCATTTGGAAGAGATCATGCTGAGTGAAATCAGTCAGTATTAAAAGATCAAATACTGTAGGAGACCTCTATTATAAGGACTTAAAAAGAGAATTATCTGCAGAAGAAAATGACTGTGTTGACTACAATGGTGGAAGGGGTGGTAAGGTTTTATCATAGATAATTAATAGATGTTAGCAATCTTATTCTTTTACAGTAACAAATAAATAAATAAATTTTAAAAAAGAGATACTTGCTGTCAAAGCAATTGAACTGGTCACATAAAATACGTGCATTTTTATTGTACTTGGTCTTCAGTAATGTTGATTGAAAATAAAACCTGTTTGAGAATCATCTTCCTATAATTTTAAAATTTGTATTTTAGAAAACCCATTCCATCTGGAAGCTGACTGGCAAAATTAAATTGAATCAAAAACAGTTTATAAACTCCACCAAGATAGAGTATCAGGAACTGGAGTTCGTTGTTGAAATAAACAAACAAAATACATGAAAGAACAGTTTTCAAAACCCTGGATGCTGATCCATCAACGAAGGATAGTGATCTCTGACAGACTGAAGATAAATGAGACGAGCTTTATGACTGTCCCAGTTGAGAAAGTTTCCAAGCCACCTGGTGGAAAGGAGAAGCCTAGGCAGAGTCCAACGGACTTCTCCGATTTAGGAGAAAGAACACAGAGCTTGTGGGAGCAATGCAGCTAGAGTTCACAGGACAGCGAAAATAGAGCAACCAGAAAGAGAACACTGGAGATAATGCAAAAATCTCCCTTAATCATTTGACACATTAGTGGATACACGTGAGAAAGCTACCAAAGCTGGGAAAGAACCACCAGGGAGGTTAGAGATAGCAGTGCCTGGTGTCCACACAGGGCCAGGAAGAATAGTCACCTCAACAAAGGACATATATGTGATAAGTAAGCACTTCAGAAGATGTTCAACATAAATTGTCATTTATATATATGTGTATATGTGTGTGTGTGTGCATATGTATGTACTGACGTGTGTGTGTGTGTGTGTGTATGTGTGCATATACACATATATGAAAGACTAACCTTACCAAGTGCTGATGAGAATGTGGAGCAAATGGAATTCTCAAACACTAGGGGCAGAAGTGTAAAATGGTACAACCATTTTTGGGAACAGGTTTGAACTTCAAAAGTTAAAAGTACACTTACCATAGGATCCAGCCCTTCCTCTCCCAGGTATTTACTCAAGAGAAATAAAAGTGTATGTCCATATAAACAAATATCTATTGCAACTTTATTTACAAAAGTAAAAAGCTGGAAGCAGCTCAAATATCTATCAACAGATAAATGCATCAATAAATTGTGGTACAGCTGTACAATGGACTACTAAGCAATAAAAAGGAATGAATTACTGAAGCAACAACATGGATGTATTCCAAATAACTATTATGAGTAAAAAAAGCTAACAAAAGATACACACTGTATGACTGTTTATATAAATTTTAGAAAATGGAAAAATGGAAACCAATTAGTAATAACGTAAAGCATGTCGGTTGTTGCCTGGGATAGTGGGGATAAGTGAAGGTAGGTGAAATAATAGATTACAGTAGGACATGAGAAAACTTTGGGGGGGATGCATATGTTCATTATTTTTATTTTGGCAATGATTTCATGGGGTACGCACACCTCAAACATTATCAGATTCTACTTGATAAATATCTACATGTCATAGTACACCAATTGTATCTCAGCAAAGTTGTTGGAAACAAGAGCTATGAAAGCACAAGTAATCAGTAGCAGTTTAAAGACACAGTGGGACTTCTGGCCAACATGGCACCATAGAAGCACCACACCATCCCTACCCAGTAAAGATGCAAAAAACTAAGTGAAACAGAGATGACCATCAAGTCTGGAACTCAAAGTGTCAGATGAAAAGATACAGATCTCACCCAAACTCCAAATGCAATAAGCAACTGACAGAGAACCAGAAGAGATACAAGCAGCTAACCTGTCAGCTAACCTAGTACAAATTCACTGTCTTGGACTCCTGTAGGAGATCAGCAGACAGGGAGCAGGAGAAACTGGTTTTACAGAAATCCCAGCTGGAGACATAACACCTGGTAAGCAGTGGTACACACTTTCCCACTCCTATCCTCTCCCCACTGCTCTACCTCTGATTCCTGGCTAACTGATGTAGGTTGGCCAGCCATGAATTGCAGCATCTTTGCTTGGATTCACCCTGCACGCACTGGAAATTATTTGCCATGGGAGTACCTGAAAAGCAGCTTCAGGAGCTCCCAGCAGGATACAGAGCACTCCATGACCGGTGATATCCGCTTTCCTAATCCTCATCCTTTCCCACTGCAGTCACAGACTCTTGGCTGGAAAGAAACTCATTCAAACTCAGCTGCTTTGACTTATGTCACCCACACTGGCTAGCTCCCTGAATGTGATTTGTCTGTAGCTGGTATTTCTCTTCCCCGTTTCTTTTGGTTTCTTCCACACCTCTCATCACCTCTCTCCTTTCTCTCACATGTGTTGCTTCATGTGCCATCTCTGATTCTTCTTGAAAGGCTGTGAAGCACTGCTCAACTAGGGAACCACTCCCTTGACCTGGATTGCCACCATGGGGGTATCACCAGGACTCATTATTTATTTATTTATTTATTTTCTGCCTTGTTGCGTTTTGTTTTGTCTGTTGGTTTTCTTTTTGAAGCTTGGGAGTCCCTTCTAGCCAGCCTGTACAACACAGTACAAGACCCACACCCCCCCCCCTTTGCATACCTGTGTCAGTGAGACCAATGGGGGTATTTCTTTTTCGCTTTCCATCTTTATTTATTTCTCAGTTCCTGTATCTGTACACTTACCTTCTTTTCCTATCTCCTGATATATATAATCCTCCTAGCCAGGCTAGATGGTACAGTCTGGGAGATAATTTCTTGGTCTTTACAGCAATACCAGTGGGACACTTGGAGGCCTTTCTTTTCTTTTCCAAATTTTTGTCTAGTTGTTTTTCTGTTTTTGTTTTTTAGCTTACTTTCTCCCCATTTCTCTCTACTCCAATGACAAGCACCCTTAGCACTCTTTTCTTTTATTTGTTCTTGGCTCCTGTTTCTGCCTCCTCTCTCACCTCTTTCCCACACTCATCTTAGCTCTATGCCTCACAGCCTTCCCCTTTCTCCCTGTGTACCTCCACTGTGCACTGAACATCACACCCATGAATAGAATAGGTATGGCCTACAAGAACCTGCCCAGCACTGATTCCCAGCCCACCCTGGAAGCCTTACTATATGCTACAATCTATTCCAGCCCCTCCCCTTTAGCTGGACCTCCCCTGCTGTACCACACCTAAGTGAAAAGTATTGTGACTACAGATGTACAAACAGTGAATACACAACTCAGTTGCTCTGACAGAACAAAACAACAAAAAAATTTATAATCAATAAACAGAAAATAACAGGACAGGATGTTTCCAGTAGGCATCCAAAATGAAACACTAGACAGGCAATGTAGATTAGTGGTCTCCAAGTGATTTTGATGGCAGTCCACTGTGGGTGAAAAATTGAGATTGTATTCCCTGAATGGGGGTATTTGCTAGTAACTTACCTGCATATACTCCTGCACTAAAAGCCAGAACAGTTTCTGTCAAGCCAATCTCAACTCACAATGACACAAGTTGTCTCAGAGCAGACCTGCACGTCAAGGATTTTCAATGGTGATATGGTGGTTTAGAGCTACAGCTGCTAACCAAGAGGTCTGCAGCTGAAATCCACTAGGCACCCCTGGAAACCACATGGGGAAGTTCTACTCCGTCCCGTAACAGGGTTGCTATGAGTTGGAATTGGCTCAACTGGTTTTTGGTTTGGTGGCTGTTCAGTTGTAGGTTATCAGGTTTTTCTTCTGAACATATTCTTATACTGGTATATCATTCTTATTTCAGAACAGCATTAAAAATTAGAAATTTTAATGTATAAGATAAAAACAAATAAAACCCTTTAGAATGTTTTCTTCCCGCAGCCAAGATCATTCTACACACTGGCTGACCACACTTCACTTTGGAAACTACCAAGTTGGATAATATACTCCAGTCACGTTGAGTGGACAGAAAAATAATCAGACTCAGACCTTGAAGGTTGTCACAATACTAAGAAAAATAGCCACATTTACGATAACAAACATTGGGTATAACTGACCTACCCAAAGGAGAATAATAGGTCAAATTTATATCCGTATGACAGACTACTAAGCAACCATTTAAAGTCATGTCTTCGAAGAATATTCCCTTACATGTAAAACCATTTATGATGTGGTGTTATGTGAAAAAAAATCATTGTATAGTATTCAGAAAGATTCCAGTTTTATTTTAAAAAGTAATATCTGTATCATAGAAAAACCAAGATGAAGTATATTGAGTGTGGTTACATTGTGGATGTGTAATTCTATTTTACCATTCCATATTTTCCAAATGCTCTATAATGAATGTTCCTCAGTTTTATAATCATGAAAAACAATATTTTTATAAAGATAACATTATAGTAACTGTTGTTAGCTGCCATTGAGCTGATTACTACTACTTTATGCCTTGCATCAAAGTAGAGTTTCTCCGTAGGGTTTTCTTATCTCTCATCTTTATACAAGCTGCTTACCAGGTCTTTTCTTTCATGGCATCACTGGGTGGGTTCCAACTGCCAACCTCTGGGCTAACAGTTGAATGAAAACTGTGTCACCCAGGAACCTTACAATAACACTGTTGTTGTTAGGTGATGATGAGTTGGATCTGACTCATAGAGATCCTATGTACAACAGAACAAAACATTGCCTGGTCCTACCTTATCCTCACAATTGTTGTTATGCTTATGCTTGTTCTTATGTTGTATCCAGTGTCAATCCATGTTGTCAAGGGTCTTCCACTTTTCCACTGGCTCTCTACTTTACCAAGCATGATGTCCTCCTGTTAACATATCCAAAGTATGTGAGGTGCAGTCTTGCAATTCTTGCTTCTAATGAGCATTCTGGCTATATTTTTCCAAGATAGATTGGTTTGGTAGTCATGGTATATTCAATATTCATCACCAACACCGTAATCCAAAGGTATCAATTGGTCTTCAGTCGTCAGTCTTCATGATTCATTGTTCAGCTTTCATATGCATATAAGGTGATTGAAAACACTCTATCTTAGGTCAGAGATACTTTAAGTGACATCTTTGCAGTCTAACACTTTAAAGGGATCTTTTATAGCTTTCCCTAATGCAGTGCATCTTTTCATTTCTTGACTGCTGCTTCCATGGGTGTTAACTGTGGATTCAAGTAATATCAAATTCTCTACAACTTCAGTCTTTTCTACATTTATCATGATGTTGTTTATTGTAAAGTGCCATGAAGCTGAGCTAGTGAAAGATTAAGAAGGTTAGAAATTAAAAAAAAAACAAAAAACAACTCGAGCATATATATATGTATATATATATATATATGTATGTATGTATATATGAGGCTTCCTAAGAAGCTGCTCTCTAGAGGCAAGATGAAAGGGTGGAGACAGCATGAGTTGGTTGAACAGATATGGGAATATAGGGTGGAAAGCAGGAATGTTCTGTCATGGGGAGTGTTTGCGGGGAGAGAAGTTAGAATATCATAGTGGTATGTTTGGGGTTTTATAGGGCAAATTGATTTGTATTATAAACTTTTACTTAAAGTGCAGTATTTAAAAAATAATAATTTTTTTAAGATCAGAATTTTAACTGTAATGTGAAAGGTTCTAGGGTCTCCATCATGATCAAAATCTATAATGACCATAACAGTATGTAGGATATTCGTTCACTTAGTCACTTTGCAAACACCCAAGTGTGTGCTGGTCATATGACAGCTGTTGGCTGAAGCCCAGGACATAAAGATGTTTCAGAATCTAGCATCCCTGCTCTGAGAGTTTCTCAGTCAGTTCTGAGTGTCCATGCTGTGCTCTCCGAACTAGAAAGTAAAAATATGTTTCTTCCCTTACATAAAGCAGCTTCTAATTTTTTTTTCTGTAAAACAAGATGTTTAAGGGGTGTTCTGACCACCACAATCCAGAAAAATAATAAAAAGCTACAGCCCCTGAGGACACAAGGTTGGATTAGCAGGCAGATTCTAAATTTTAGATCTTCAGGCGAGGTAAGCAGTGGCTAAGAGTGGGAATGGATCAGATCCATAATACGAGGAATCTTGAGGATTCCTACAGCAAAGACTTTCTCACTGAATTCCACAGCACTGTGGCTCAGGGCTACCCTGTGAAACATGATCCAAGTTTAGTTCCAGAAGTAAAAGAATGCAATTTCTCTCACAGTGAGTAATAAATGGATTTGATCTTATTGGGATTCATTACCCCCAAGAGATGGTGCTGGCAGGAAATATAAATGCCTTCCAAAAAAGGTGGGACAAATTTATGAATGACAGAATTGTAAACAATCTGCCTTGCTGGCTCTTCTGGCACTCTTTCTAAAGCACATGTGGTTATTAGAGAGTGAGCCAATGTTTGCCCTCAGAGATACTCCCTGGGTTTCTCCTGATGGCCAGGCGGGACAGGGTTCCCACAAAACACACTATGCTGTAATTGCTGGTTAATGTACCTATGGCCTGCTGGGTTGTGATGTCAGGGACAGAAGAGCCAGTACTGAGCGGATGCTCAATAGATGTAGGTTGACAGAACAAACGCATGGGCTCTACCTGTTCTCATTGTAGGAAGCAGCTTGGAAGGCACACTTACTCAAGCACCACACGTAATCAAAGCCAAATCTTGAGCTTCTTACAGTCACAGAAATGTTGATTACTCTTTGTTCCTCACCATCCACCACCCGCTCCACCTCAACCACATGTCCCCGGAGGAAGAATCTGGGATAGAATAGCAGAACCGATCGGCTGCTCGGGATATACTCTCAGAGAACTCCACTACGTAAAACTGGGCAAGGATGTCTCAGGTAGGTCTCAGCTGGATGCAGCTCTTGGCAGCTCGGTGGCAACCAAATCTACTGGACTCTCTCTCATCCCCCTTCTCTTATTACCCCCAAATTACTGACCAGCCAGCTCTGTTGTCCGTTGGTTGTGGGCTTCACAGTTCTACCTGCAAGTCACTTCTCTAGGAATTTCAAGATAGGCTACATCCAGCTGACTTATGTCAAAAACACCATCTCCTGTATCTCTTGTGGAATCTTTTTAATATATTCCTAAGTGGGCCAAGATACTTTAGGATGAAAATGTAGGAATTTCCATTTATTTTTCAGCTAATGGGCGGGATCCACTCTTAAGCCTGCCAACATTAGTGCCTGCAGCACTAGTTTTCAATGCAAGTAAATAAACAGTTCAAAGTCTGTCCCAGTGGGACTTTTGCAGATCTCCCACATTTCACTTAGGAGAAAAAGAGGGGAATGCTACATATTCTAATATGTTACAGTGATCAGCTAGATTTAGTTTCTTCGCTCTTTAGGTTTTTCAAGAAAATAGAAGAGAGAAGAAAGACAAATTAAAAAAAGTAGAGATCACAATGCTGTACAACTGTAAAGGACCCTAGGAGTTAGCTAGTAAGGTCCTCTTTCCCTGCCCACCTGGTGGGAAACATGATCAAAGAAAGAGTAAAGCTTGACTGGAGTCTATGAGTGGTTATGCAAAGTCCAGAAATTGAAAATTGATTTAGGTTCTCAGAAATCTAAGGGAATGGCCACAGTGTCAAAGCACCATGTTGCTAAGTCTGTGATGACTGGTCAGGCTGGTGACCCATTTCAGTAACCTACTAGCATCCATACATGGCTCAGATTCTCCTGGTCACACTTATTTTAAATATTCTGTTGTACAGGGTCTACAGTGTATTTAAATATGTCAGATCATTTATCCTGATTCAGAGTCCCTGAAATAGAGTTTCTGGAATCATACAAAACCTGTAACAGTATAACGTTAGGTCCTGCTGGCAGTCCCAGAAACTCAGTCTTCCAGAATGTGATCAAGGACTCAGGGATCGAGAGCCTGATGAGCTCAGGCTGACATGATGGGATCTGATTTGCGACAGATCTCTGCTCTTTGTTGAGGCAGAGGGGTAAGAACCAAAAAAATAAAGGTGGGAGAGGAGGCAAAAAGGACTCCTTCTTATAGCCAGGCAATGCTTCTATCAAGAAAGGCTCAAATGATGTACTTGATGGAAATTCTTACCATAGTGCTCAGTGTCCTGGAAACCCTGACTGTCTGCTACTAGAAGACTCAGGCCGTGAGCAAGTCTATCAGTTGACATTTGTGCATCTGACCTGGGGTCCATCTATCCCCTAGATAATAACAACTCCCCTGGTCTGGGATTTCAGGCTGCTGAGGGATGACAGGAGGAGTAGGAAGATGAATCAAGGACTGAAAAGGGGTACATCTAGGCCAGGCTTTGCTGTCAAATGTCCTGGCCCAGAAAAGACTTTCTTCCAGTGGCACTTACATATGTCATATATAGGGAACTAGCAACACTTTTAACAGAGGACAACAAATAAGATTTGTTTATTATATATTTAAAGCATAATTTATTCAGATAATAATTCTACATCTCCTCATCGTGTTTAATTTTTGGCATGCTTTTATTGTTAGTGGTGGCATCCTTCTGATTATAAACTGAATGATAAATTGCAGTTTTTAAGGAGTCTGAGATCTCTTTGTTTTGCCTGGGTTTTAGAATGCAACAAGATCTTGGGAGCAGGAGAAAAGACTATAGTAGGCCTGAGACAGGTATTGCACAACACAGAAAGCAGACGTAGAAAAAGTTCATCTCTTTGAGAAAAGAAATTGAGGAAAGATGTGAAAGTGGAAAAATTCACTGAGCCTGAGTTTTGTCACATGGGACATTGTCATACTTTCAGGATGATGTGTCTGTGTTTACCTTTTCTGATGCTTCCATAGCCTGAAGAAAAGAGGAAAAAAAATCTCGTAAGTCCTGAGGTCTAGTTCTGGAAGGAGATTTGGGTAAGAGGGATTAGAATGTGATCAAATTGCCAGGAATTGTGTGATTTCTAAGCTTCTGTCAGTGTTTTAAACTGTGAAAGTATGGAGATCCTAAGTAGGCTTCCCTATTGCTTACAGGATACTTTGATGGGTATTTGGATATACATATATATATGCCAGCAGCTTGGTTCAGGACAGAGATGGAGTTAAACTTCTTTGTTGGAGAAAGTGATGGAGGGAGAAGGATGATTAGAGTCTGGGTGAGAGAAGAAGTGAGGAGTGCTGGAGTCACTGGAATCCCAGCAGAGCAGGCAGATGGGAGCTGAAGCCATACTCTTGGGAGTGTCCATTGTCCCACAGCAATACATTCCCTGAAGGCTACAGTCCTGCCAGTCATGTCTTCTGCCATTTCTCAAACCCTCATGTATTCCATGGGTCGCTTTCGACTCACAGTGACTCTGTATATACAACAAATTGAAACACTGCTCGGTCCTCATAATCATTGCCTATGTTTGAATCATCATTGTGTCAGTTCATCTCTTTGAGAGTCTTTCTCTTTTTTGTCGACCCTCTGCTTTATCAAGCATGATGTCCTTCTCCAGGGACTGGTCCTACCTGATGACACATTCAAAGAACATGGGATGAAGTCTCGTCATCCTTGCTTCTAAGGAGCATTCTGGCTGTATTTCTTTCAAGACAGATTGTTTTATTCTTCTGGCAGTTCATGGTATATTCAGTACCAACACCACCATTCAGAGGAATCTGGATTTTCCTCAATTTTCCCTTTGCTCTGGGCTCCAATACGAATTCCAGGCCGCTACTAATGCCAGCGCTATATAGCCAGCATTCTCTACTCCCCTCTGTGCCCAGCACCTGCCCTGGCAAGCCTGCTATGAATTCCTAAGAGCCTGGAATGCAGAGTTAGGAGTGTAAGAGAAAATGAAAACAATGGAGAAAGTTTACATTAAGCCCCATAGCCACCCAAGCCAGTAAGTATCCTTCTTCTTTCTGCACCACTTATGGGGCTATGATTTCCTACCCACAAGTCTCCCTTGTCTGGCTCTCCCATCAGGCTCTGGTGCTTTGCTATGCTGTTTTCCTGAGGAAAATAACCTTTTACTTTGCCCATAAATCATAACAAAGGTCCACTCTTTGGACATGAATGTATTGGACTTGGCAGTGCAGAGTGACCATATATTGGATGCACTTTATGGTTCTGTACATCTATAGGATATCATCCTGCTGACCTCTGGCTGGAGGAAGGAGTGTGGGTGGAGAGGAGACTGTTGGGAGGGTGAGATATGTAGGGAGCAGAGAGAAATAGTGTGCTGTCACCGGGCAGAGAGAGCAGTGGAAGCTGCATATAGGTGGGCATGTAGATTTATATGGAAATGTACATTTTCACTCAGTCATAATAAAAAAAAAGAAAGAGAAAAAAAAAAAAAAAGAAAATGACCTTACTGCCTGGTGGTGTAGTGGTTAAGTGCTACGTTTGCTAACCAAAACATTGGCAGTTCAAATCCACCAAGCACTCCTTGGTAACTCTATGGAGCAGTTCTACTATGCCCTATAAAGTCACTGTGAGTCGGAAATGACTCGGCTGCAGTGGGCTCCCAAACTGGAGACTCTGCCTGTTACTTGGCCCTAATTGATGAGAAGGGTGAAAAAGGCCATGGATCAATAAGGCTGTGTTATTACGTCTCAGCTGACCTTATAGGTACTGAGTTCAGCAGGGCAGCAACTTTTGAAAATGGTGAACTCTTTCAGCTAAATACAGAAAATAAATTTAAGGTTAATAAAATGCAATATTTCCTTTGTTTGTAACAGTGGTGGTTGAGGTGACAAGAAGATGTGATTAAGAACACTGTTGCTTTTTTTTTTAATGGTGACTTAATAGAGTGTTTTAGAAGCACGGAACCTATTCTCCCAGCAGGGTTTGTATTACCTGTAGTTATTGCAGAGTCTGCTAGGAAAACAGTCCATTTGTCTAGCAGTGATACATCTGCTTTATCTGTATTACTCAGCCAATTACGATGTATTTGGTACTAGTTTCTCCAGATGTCAATCACAATAAAAGTATTTCTACTTGAGGAAAAAATGAATAAATGAATAACTGGGAGTTTGTGACTTCTGTCTGGATCCAGAGGAGGAAACGACATTTCAAGAGAAGAAAGATGGCGGCATGTCAGGGCCTATGGGTTAGCTTGGTTAATTTTAGAATAAAATTCTGATACTCAACTTTAAATGATTACATATAAGCCCTATTCATTACCTACAGATAAGCCTGAAGTAAAAGACAGTTGTGCACATAAAGTGTGCTAATTTAGGCAGATGAAAGAATTAGGGAGGTCTCTGATTTGTAGCAAAGATATGCAGAAAATGGATCAGAATCAACTCAACAGGAATGGGTTTGTTCTATAATTTTTTAAAGGAGATAAAATACAGAGAAGAAATTCAGAATTCAAGAAAACAGAAGATTAAATCAGAAAATAAGCAGGATCCGGTAAAAACGATGATAGCTAAGACAGTACATGATACTGAGAAGCCAGTACGACTTAACCAAGGCAAGGCCATGGAACCTCTATATGTGTATCCAAACTTCCTCAGGGACCAAGTACCCAGCTGAGAACTATGGGGACCATGGCCTCAGGGAATATCTAGCTCAATTAGCATAAAATAGTATTTTAAAAATGTTCTACATCCTACCACATTGAATACACTCTGGGGTTTTAAAGGCTTACAAGCAGCCATCTAAGATGCTCCAGTGGTCTTGCCCCATCTGGAGCCAGGTTGACACCAAGGTAGGATTAGTCCAAAGGACTAATAGACCACATCCTCTACCAGAGTGAGTCCAGCACAGCTAGATGGTGCCTGGCTATCATCACCAACTACTTTGATAGGGATCACAATAGACGGTCCCAGACAGAGTTGGAGGCAAATGCAGAACAAAATTCTAACTTACATACACACACACACACAAATCAGACTTACTGGCATGACAGAAACTGGAGAAATCCCAAGACTATAGCCCCCAGATTTCCTTTTAACTTAGTACTGAAGTCACTCCTAAGGTTCACCTTTCAGCCAAACACAAGATAGACTCATAAAACAAAATGAGACTAAGTGGGTACAGCAGTCTAGGGCAAGATGAAAAGGCTAGAGGTGACTGGAAAGCTAGTAACAGAGAACCCAAGGAAGAGAAAGGGAGAGTGTTGGTAGTGGCAACCAATGTTACAAAACCATGTGTGTATTATTTAATGGGAACCTAATTTACTCTGTTAACATTTGTCCAAAATATAATAAGTAAAAAATAAAAGAAAAAAAGGAAGACAACTACTAAAAACAAGTCTCTGGCCCACCTCCCAAAAAGTAAGGAGAAATGTTAGCTTCCAGATATGTTTCAATTCAAAGAAAAGATACTAGTATAAACCAAAATTAAAAAAAAAAAAAAGTTCTCTAAAAGGAAACCCTGGTGGTGTAATGGTTAAGTGCTACGGCTGCTAACTGAAAGATCAGCAGTTCAAATCCACCAGACGCTCCTTGGAAACCCTAGGGGAGAGTTCTACTCTATTATCTAGGGTTGCTATGATTCAGAATCAACTCGATGGTAATGGATTTTACTCTCTGAAAAATATAAACTGAAATAAATTGACCTATTTTTGGTGGAATAATCACACAGAAAAATTCTTACCAGCTGTTTTGAAACACGTAATTTCACTGTGTACCCCAAGTTAGATACACCCTAGAGGCAAAATAAGTACAGTAATATTGCGAACTGTGCCAAATTGTCACACTGCCAATTGCATTACTGGTTTCGTTATTCTGAGACTGTTTTATGTGCATTGTGGAATAAAGTAAAATAGTTTTATAATTATGTTGACAGTTTTAAGAACTGAGATTTTCAGTGTAGGAGAAGGATCAATGACATTAAATAAACATCTCAAATGATCTAAGGTGCTCCTGACCCAAGCCATGATATTTTCAGTCGACTCACATGCATGTGAAAGCTGGGCAATGAATAAGAAACACTGAAGAACTGATGCTTTTGAATCACTTGTTGATGCAGAATATTAAATGTAACATGGAGTGAACTGTCTTGGAAGAAGTACAGCTAGAGTTCTCCTTAGAAGCAAAGATGGCATCATTGGACATGTTATCAGGAGGGACCAGACCCTGGAGAAGGACATCACACTTATTAGAGGATCAGCAGAATAGAGGGAGACCCTCAACCAGATGGACTGACACAGTAGCTCCAAAAATGGCTTCAGGCGTAATGACAATTCTGAGCACGGCAGCAGGACCAGGCCAAAAGAGTTAGTCTTAAGAGTTGACTTAACAGCACCTAACGAACAACAGGCAATGCTCATCAATCAATCCTATTACTATCACAAAGGCAGATATGTGGACGAAACAGATCTCCTGATGAAAGCACACAACTCCACCAATGAAGTGGTCTTGCCAAAAGAGGGGGGGGGGAGCACACCTGAATCTAATGAAACCCCTAGATTTAACTGTTAACTACTAACAGAAAACTACTCAGCACAGCCACCAATAGAAGGCCTGATGATCTACTTTACTAAAGATTACAACCAAGAAACCCAAAGAAGCAGTTCCATTCTGAAACACATGGGGTTGTCATGAGTCTGAACTGACTCTCAATATCAATGGGTTTGGTTTTTGCTCTTTAAAGGAAAAGAGGAACTTGTTAAATGACCCCACGTGCAGCAATCAGCAAAATCCAGCCGCTAAAGAACACTCTAGGGCAAACAATCCAGTTCGTTGAGCAACTAAATCATAAAGTTAAAAGAGAGAGAAAGCAAGAAAGTAAGATGAAAGGGGAAAATGGAAACCTTTAGATTAAAAAGAGACTTATGAGAGATAGCAACAATTGCGAAGTATGAACCTTGTTTGTATCCTCATTTAACCAAGTTGTAGAAAGTCAAAAGTATGACATAACCAAGGAAATGTAAATGTGTGCGTCTTGGCTACTTTATGAAAGCAAGACTGCTTACTGTAGTAACTAACTTGTTGTTACGGTTTTTACTCAAAAGAATCTCTGTTAGAGGTGTATAGTGAAATTTATTTTAAAAATTAGAAATTTATAAAATTTATTGGTAAATTAATAGAAAAACAGTGTGATGGCTGAATTTGCTTCAAAATAATGTAGAAAGAGAGAGGCAATATGTGGGTGGGAACTTGTTAAAGTAGGTGGGACTGTAGAAGAAAGAATGTGGGCAAAGAGACAAGAAGGGAGAGGTAGAGAAGGTAACAGAAGGGACTGGAAAGGAAAAGTGAAAGGGGACAGAAGGGGGTGCTTAGTTTCCTTGAACATAGGAAGAGTACTCAAAATTTTAAAAAAGTCATTATCTTAGGCTGGGTTCTCTAGAGAAGTAAAGCCAATAAAGCATATGAATACATACAGAGAGAGAGAGAGTTATACCAAGGAAATGGCTCATGTGGTTGTATAAGATGGGAAGTCCAGGTCCATGGGTCAGACTGGAGACTTCTCCCAGGTCACAGGCTCTGGAAACTAATAGATCCCAAGAACGACAGGCAAGACAGCAGTAAGCTGCTAGTTCAAATCCCTAGAATTGGAGGCCAGACAAACAGGAGATACATGCAGATCCAGAGCAAGCAAAACCCTACGAGCCTGGTCAGAATGCCCACTTATGTTGGATACAGGCCACATTCCTGAGAAAACTCCCTTTTAGCTGATTAGTTGCCCACAGTACATCCCATGATGGCGATCACATTACATGGGACCTCATCGTGGAAGTGATCATATCGTAACTACCAAACCATGGAAAACTATGGCCCAGTCAAGTGGACACATGACCTTAACGATCACAGTCATCAACAAACTAACCCCAAAAGTCTGGAGGACTTGAGAGCTCCAAGCAGGTAAAATGAGGATCTCTCTTCATTCTATCATCGTCTCAGAAAGCTAAAATATGTATTACATTGTGACTATATATTTATTCCTTTTCTAAATCCATTTAATTGCTTGCCACTGAGTCAACTCAGTCTCATGGTGACTCTATGCATGTCAGAGTAGAACTTTATGGTTTTCAAAGGTTAATCTTTCGAAAGTTATCACCAAGGCTTTCTTCCAAGGGGCCTCTGGGTGGACTCAAACTGCCATCCTTTCAGTGAGCAGCCAAGCACTTAACTGTTTGCACCATTGAAGTTCATTTATTTTTATTTTCTGGATGTTTCTGTACAGAGAGCAATCCTCTCATCCCTCTAAGGCTGACTGAGAAAACTGAAACTAGTGTCAACAAGAGGATTTCCATTCTCTGTCACGTCAAGATGTGGCCGCTGTTTTAGTCAACTAGTGGTGCTCTAACAGAAATATCACAATCTAGACGGCTTTAACAAAGGAAAGTTTATTCTTACACAGTCCAGTAGGCTACAGGTCTGAATTAAGGGAGTTTATACCAGGTGAAGGCTTTCTCTTTGTCAGCTTTAGAGAAAAGTCCTTGTGTTGCATCTGTCTTTGGTCAGGGAACATCTTGGTACAGGAACCTCAGGTCTGAAGGATGCACTCTACTCCCAGTGTTGCTTTCTTGATCGTGTGAGGTTCCCCATTCTCTGCTTGCTTCCCTCTCTTTTTATCTCCTGTAGGATGAAAGGCTAAAAGATGGTGCAAACCACACTCCAGGTAAACTCCTTTAGCAAGGGTGCTGCAGTCCCACCCTAATCCTCTTTACATCATCATCCGACCTATTACCCACAGGCAGAGATCAGGGTGTATAAAATAGGAAAATCACAAAATATTGGGAATGTTGGCCTAGCCAAATGGGTACTCACATTTCTGAGGGATACAGTTAAATCTATGACAGCCACTAAGCAGCAAAAAGAGTGTCTGGGATGGTAGTCATTAATTAGAAGCCTGCGGGCCAAATCTGATTTGGAGTCTTGATTGATTGGCTGATTCAGTATTTAGTTATTTATTTTCAAAGTATCATGATTCTATATAAACCTGCACTCAGTCTTAGCCTGGTCCATGGAACTTGAGAATCTCTAATCCAGATTCTAAATTCTAAGGGAAACCTGGTCCAAAGATTCAGAGATTCTCCTTATTATTTGCATTTGAAACACCTTCCACTGTAAAGCCATTTGTATGCTGCCAGTTTGTAGTTCTGTCAAACTCAGTAACTATCTTTTCACCTATTCTACCTCTACATTTGAACCTTGAATCCCAAAGACTTGTAGTGATATAACTGACAAGAAAATTCTTCCTTAAGCTAAATAAACATCTTTCACTTTACTATCTCTCGCTTTCTAAGCACAAACATACTTAGATACTTAAAAAGCATTGATATGATTCTATCTGGAAGGACAATTTGGTTAGAAAAATCAAGGCTAAGTGGCCTATCTCATCTAGACAGGATAATTGCCGCAGGACAAGTATCTTGGTGTTAGCCTTCCAAGATTAGTTTGAGATGAACCCTGGAATTAGTTCATGGGTATCACAAAAGGACCACTGTGTTGGGGAAACCCTGCCTCAGAAGAGAAATTGATTGGCACACTTTCAAATTGACTTACAGACATACACTTTGAAGCAGTAAAGCAATCTAGGGGCAGTGGGATGAACCAGACCTAGAATGAGCCTTATGAGAGTTTGAGGTTTTAGTCTGCCCTAGTTGCTTCACCTCTCTGAGCCTCGGTTTCAATTTTCTTTGTGAAGTATGAATAATTCTGTCTACTTATAGGGCTGTTGAAGGATTGTCTTAGGCTTTGTTCTCAAGAGAAGTGAAACCAATGAGGCCTGTGTGTGTGTGTGTATACACGTGTGTGTGTGTGTATACACGTGTGTGTGTATGTGTGTATGTGTATGTATATATTAAGTGATTAAGTGCTACATCTGCTAACCAAAAGGTTGGCAGTTGAAATCTGCCAGGCACTCCTTGGAAACTCTATGAGGCACTTCTACTCTGACCTCTAGGGTTGCTATGAGTCAGACCTGACTCAGCAGTAGTGGGCGTAGGTATGTATATATATATAATAAACTAGAAGATGTCCCACAGTATTTATAGAGACAGATTTATCCAAAGAAGATGGTTTACACACTGTGGAGGCTGGCAAGTCCTGGAGTTCATAGTTCAGGCACTGGCTGGACACTTCTTCTGACTCATGGTTGCAGGGACTGATGAAGACACAATCAGCACGTTCACAGGGCTGCAGAAGTCGTCAAACCCCAAAGGTGGCAGGTAAGGCAATAGGCTGCTGGCTCACAGAGTGATGGAGCTAGCAAATCTCAAAGTTGTCAGGTCAGATGTTAAGCTGGTGGTTGAAGTTCTGCACGAACCAGGGGTTAGATGAAGACGAGCCAAAACAGGATCCAGAGCAAGCAAACAAGGTTTGCCAGATGCTCCAAATATATACTGGGAGCAGACCACACCCCTGCGAACACTCCCCTTAAAATGGTTGACTGATCACGTCAGATCACATCATGGCAATGATTATGTTATAACACAACATGGAAGATAATTACATGATACTGGGAATCATGGCCTGGCCAAGCTGATTCATTGTTAGGTGCTGTCAAATTGCTTCTGACTCATAGCAATCCTATGCACAACAGAAGGAATACTGCCTGGTCTTGCACCATGTCCACAATTGTTTATTTTATTTTTAATTTTTATTGTGATTAAGTGAAAGTATATAATCCAAATCAATTTTACATGCCTGCCTATCTGCAGCTCCTTCCGCTCTCCTCGTAGCACACTCCTCCTTTTCATGCTATACTTCCAGTAATACACCTAGAACGTTTTCTCTAATCAGTAGATTGGAACTGATAATGTAGTTTCATCTATAGATTTACATGAAGCCCTTTGACAAATAGCCGTGGGAAAGTTGTCTTGACAACAACTTTTATAACACCAATTGGGATGCTTGGATTTTAATGAGTTCAGTTTGTACCAAACACTATGTTGATTTCTTTACAGCAGTTAATCAACGGAATAGACAAAGGGCTGAGCATTTTAACCATCGCCTATGCTTATAAAATTGTTTTATTCATTGAGGGTATAAAGGTACAACTGAGTCATCTTACACTGTAAGTCAGAGGAAAGTTCAAGTTAATGATACGCAAAGTTCTGTCAGGATCTTGCGGCTTCCCGGGACTCTGCATGTGGTAAAAGGAAAAGATATAGGAGTACCCCCTTGCTCTTTTCTGATCAAATCACACTTAAATTGTTGTGCCCAGATTCTGGGTCCCACAATTACAAAAGGACTGTAATAAACTAGAGCATGTCCCACATGTCCCAAAGACAAGTAAGATTCCTGGAATCTATTTCAGATGAGGCCCTAGTGAAAGACCAAACAAAAAGTAAAGATTTGGAGAGGCAAAACCTGTTCTTAGATGCATCCAAGGATGCCAGAGCAATGAAATTATTTTGCCTGGTTCCAGGGGAAAGAGCTAACATGAATGGGTAGAGGTTAGATAGACAAACATTATATCACATCAAAGAAAACGCTTTTTAATGTTCAATCTGCTTAAATTATAATATAGGCTATCCAGTGAGGTGACAAGGTCTCTGACACTAAAGGTGTGCAGACAGAATCTGGAAAATTGCTTTTCAGCAGTGTTATGAAAACCCATTGCTATCGAGTTAATTCCAACTTACAGTGACCCTATGGAACAGAGTGCAACTGCTCCATTGAGTATCCAAGGCCGTAATCATTACAGAAGGCAGATTGCCAAATCTTTCTCCAACCAGCTAGTGGATTTGAATTGCTGACATTTTGGCACCTACTCTGTGGACAGACCATCAAACAAAATTCCCAACACCCTGCCATGTTCAGTGTAGGATTCAGACTTCCTACTGGACACAGATAGTGGGGAGGAGAACAGCATGACAGGGGACTTTCTTAACTAAAGAGGGGAAATAAACTGGCCTGTGGCAGTTCTCAGACACAGCAGAAGAAATGGTGCACTCAGATCTTTGCCTAAGATGGTGAAAGATGAATGAGGTGGGGGTGGGGAGGTGAAAGATGTAGAGAGAGGCTGGTATATTGTTAAAGGAGTAGAAAGAATCAATCCACAGCTAACCAAGGGCAGGCGAGGGGAGAGGTGGATTTCCAGCTGCTGTGACAAGTGACCCCAGTTCATGTTCAGTCTCACTTTTGTTCCTTATCCACCACAGGGAACCCAGGGTCTGCTCCTGAGGTCAAGTTCTTGCTGTAGTTGAATAAAGAAAGTTCACAGCTCCCAAGTGCCAGAAAGCAGCCTCACAAGGCTTGAGAACGAATGCATACCCCAACCTACTGAAGCATCTCTGAGCTCTGATTTTGCTTCTCAGGAGCCCCATTTTGTTATAACCAAGTGCTCTATTCTGCAGAAAATGCCACAGAGGGAGGCAATGAAATTATACCCCCTTTGTCTAAACTTCTATGGCATCATAAGCCACAGAAACTTTCCATGATATCACCTCCCTTTAATGTGAATATTTACTGCCTAGGTCCCTTGAGTAATATCTTCTTTCCTTCACACTCTGTTCAATTTCAGGTTTCAATTTCAGTAATTTTATTGACATGACAACATACACAAATGCCGCTGGAGCTAATCCAGCAATGTGCCACATCTGGGGCCCGTTTTATATCATCCCTGTCTTTGCTATTATTCTCCATCTCTCATTCAGTGATAGGCTGTCACAGAACAGGGTTGTCCTTATTTTCCCTGAAAGTTATGGTGAATTTTCTCTTCCATCTTAGGAGGCAGTCTCTTGCACTTACAGGCAGTTTGATAAAAAGAGAATTATCCATTTTCTTCATATTTCACACAAAGGAGGCTTCACTTGCATTCGCTTATAAAATCTGTCCTATGTAAGTCTCCTATCATCTTGACTCTTTTTTCTTTTTTGAAGCATTTCCATTTTTAGCTTGAAATTGTTTTATCTTATACAATTAAACATTTGGGGTATTCGGTAGTGATAAAACAATCTGCTCATATGAGTCACAAATACCCTACTATGGGACAATAGCACAGTACAATCACCCTCTGTGGCTTACAGACTGAATTTTAAACTGTCTCTGTTTAAAAGTTGTTTAAGTCTGGAAGCGATTCACTACCACAAGTCAACCCCTACCCTAAAAAAAAAAAAAAGAAAAGATTCTTACTTTGTCCTGTCTGTATTGTTTGCTGGAGGTCACTGGATAGTGCAAATGGTTTGCACTTGACTACTAACCTAAAGGTTAGTGGTTCGAGTTCAGCCAGAAGCACCTCAGAAGAAAGCCCTGACAGTCTGCTTCTGCATAGATTACACAGAAGAAAACTCTATAGAGAAGTTCTACTTTGTCACATGGAGGTGCTATGAGTCAAAATCAACTCTACAGCAATGAGTTTGGGTTTTGTTGTTGTTTTGGTTTTGGTTTGAATGGTTTGCTGAAATCCAAGTACATAAAGGCTGAGATGATATCAACATAAATGTAGCCGAGGAAAAATTACCTGTGTAACTCACAATGCTCTACCTTATGTTGCATAGAAATGCAGATACCTGCGAGGTATAAAATAGAAGTCAAAAGAGAAACATTCTACCACAACATTCCTTAGAATACATGCGTGCACACACACATACACACATACACTGCATATTCTTTTTATTAACAAGACTTGGTTTTGAGAAATTTTCTTAAGTTGAATAATTAGCCATCTTCATGTTCGTCATTCTAATGTCTCAGGAAGAGCTATTGCTGCTTCACCATGAAGATCAAGGAGGAAAGCAGCTGGAGAGCACCCTTGTAGGCACTAAGGTGAGCTGGAGAATGCTTCCCTCTCAGTTAGCTGGTGTGACTATACTGGGCCATCCTCATTGCCTTACCTTCCGTATCCAATCTGTCCAAGTCTGCCTTCTTCACCTCTCATTGTTACCTTCATCTCCCTGATTACTCCATTTCTGTCCTAGTTAGACCTTCATCATTTCTTGTTGAGATGGCTGGAACAGTCTACCATTTGCTGTCTCTGCCTGCAGTCTCCCATCTGCCTCCACATTGCTGCAAGAGAGAGCTTCATAATGCATCAAATTCCCAGTGCTCAGAAACCTTCTAATACTCCTCACACCCTGAAGAAGAGGTTCCAACTTCTGTGTGCACCAAAATCACCTGGAGAGCTTGTTAAAATCAGATCTCCAACCAAATCCTTAGTTTTTCATTCCATGAGGTAGAGTGGAGTGAGGACCAAGGAATTTGCATTTCTGACAATTGTCAGGTGATGAATTTGCAATCAGTGACTAACGAAAAGATTGGTGACTCAAACCCACCCATTAGCACCACTAAAGAAAGGCCTGGTGATCTGCTTCAATAAAGAAAACACTATGGAGCAGCTCTGCTCTATAACACATGAGGTCACCATGAGGTGGACTTGGATTGAAGTGCTGATTGACAGGGTCTTTATGAGCCAGCACTGGACTTGATGGCAATGGGGTTGTTGTTTTAGCCTCAAGTGATGCTAAGTCTGCTATGCTCTGAGAACCACTGATCTCAAGAATAAAGTTGCTGTGCTAGATACACAAGACCATCTGGTTCTGCCTATTTCTTCCAGCTTCATTTGCTTTTACTCTCCCCACTGACATTATTTAGCCGGAACATATACTTGTATTTTCCAGCACATACAGTGCTGCTTCCTGTGGCTGTCACATCCCATTCTTCCTATTAGCAATTTACTTTTCCACTTTATCTGTCTTTCCAACCTTGCTCAGTTCCTATTACCCCAGTGAGGTCTTCAATTGCCCCCCATCAGGTACCTTATACATGGCACCACTAGGCTTCTGTTTTTATATGTCCCGCAACCCCACCCCCAACCAGGCTGTGGGATCTTTGAGGGCTAGAACAATACCATCTACCTATTCCCCTCAATATCTAATAGATGCTCAATCAGTGCTTGTATTTCTGCATTTGGCCAAAGAATACATCTGCACAGTTGGGTGTCTACACTGTTCTTTTGGGTATCTTACAAATCCTTAGCTGCATCTGTATATAGGAGAAAAACCAAAACAAACCCACTATCATCAAGTTGCTTCTGACTCATAGCAACCCTATAGGACAGAGTAGAAATGCCCCCACTGAGTTTCCAAGGATCACTTGGCAAATTGCACTGCCAACACTTTAGTTAACCACTATGCCACCAGGGTTTCTGTATGTAGCAGAGGTCTTAAAATTCTACTTGTGATCATCCAAGCATGTGAAATGAAGAAAAGTAAAACATGGTCTGTCTGTGCATAGGACTTTCATATTTGTATGAAATGCAAAAGTATGTCTAAAAGTACATTTGATATAAGCAGACAGAAACCAAGACAAAAAGGATTCTGTCACAAATTGAATAATATGAGAATAGTGAAAAACAACATAGGTTGTTTTAACATCAGCTAGGGTGATAAAACTCTTGTAGGGAGATGTTCTCTTAATTACAAAAGCCCATGACAGTCTGCACACACCTGAAAGAAAGTCAGCCAAGGTTATCACCACTGAAGAGCTATGCAAATACGGAGGTAGCTAACACCAAATGACTGCCTCCATGTGATGATAAATAAAGCTGAGCAGTGCCAAGAGGGAGGTCTTGGGGCCTGGGACACAGTGGTTTTGCATATGTTTCTAAACCTAGATGTGCGTGATTGGGAGTTGCTGAGGCACTAAAGACCAGTAACTTCACCAGTTGATCCTGGTGAGTTCAGAGCACGTAGTAAATCATGGGAGTATGCACATTACATTGGCTTATTTATTTACTATTATTTTATTATGATTTAGGGAAAGTATACAACCCAAATCAGTTTTTCATGCCCGCCTATCTGCAACTCCATCTGCTCTCCTCACTCTCTGACAGTACACTCCGCCTTTTCACTCTTTACTTGTAGCATCCTCTCAATGAGCACCTGTCCCCTTCTCTCTACCCTCTCCTCTCCCATCTAGAAAGAAAACAGTATGACAGCTTCCTATAGATGTATAAAACCTAAAGTATATACACCACATGTTCATACTGTGTCTCAGAGTCCAGTCCATTCTTCTCTGAAGAGTTGATCTCACTAGGGGTTTCAGATCAGAGCTAGCAGCAAGTCCAGAGCCCATGTTCCCAGGAGACTCCCCAGGCTGTTGCAACATCAATTCTGGTCTTTTAGTAGACTTCTTGAACAATACATATTACATGAACTTTTTGTCAACAAGTACATACTGATGCATGGAAGATGACTTGGACTGGAAAAGTGAGTACACCCTCTGCTGATGCTGTCTGTGGGCCTGGGACCATCATCTAGGCAGCCTGTTGCTGGTAGGACTGTCTTTGCCCTCATCTTTGTTAAAAAATGGACCCAACTGGAGGGCAAAAACCAACAGAAAATGGCCAGTTACAACTTCCTACATTCATATACAAAGAGAGAAGCTGAGGTTGCACTTCAGTTAAATATAGAAAATAAGGTAACTTTGCTCAGGTTAGTACAACTTTGTCAAGGGGAGGCTTTCATGTCTTACATTACTAAACTCTATCTTCCTAAGTAGACAGGTGACTCATTATGTTAGACTTCCCAACTTTGACTATTTAGGAACAAATAAGCTAGTATAAATTATATTTTTTTATGTAATGGTCTAGGGAATATGGGTCAGGAAGTAGGGGAAAAGTCTAACTATAAAGAAGCTAGCCTAATTAGGGAATATGGCTGGTGAGGTGAGTACTTCCTGTGTTCAAAGACCATAGTGGTAATGATCCCTTGGAATCAGTGTCAGCACAGACCTCAGAGCTAGTCGCTCCCTCATATCTGAGTATCTTCATTACTTAGTATTGCTGTAACAGAAATACTACAAGAGGGTGGTTTTAACAAATAGAAATTACTTTTCTCACAGTTTAAAAGGCTAGAAGTCTTAATTTATGCACTGGCTCCAGGGGAAGGCACTCTCTGTTCACTCTAGTGGAAAATCCTTGTCTTAGCTTCTCTAGTCCTGGCATTCCTCAGTTCCTTGGTGATCTACACATGGTACCTGTCTTTCCTCTATTTGTGCTTATTCTTTTCTGTGTCTTTTCTGGTATTTTTATTAATTCAAAAGCCATTAGGCTTAATACTTGCTTTACACTGGTATACAGAGCTCTGGTGGTAAAAGAGTTAAGTGCTCCACTGTTAACCGAAAGGTTGGCAGTTCAAACTAACCCCGTGGTTCTGTGGAAGAAAGTCCTGGTAGTCTGCTCCCATAAAGATTACAGACGAGAAAACTTTATGGGACAGTTCCACTCTGTCACACAGAGTCAATATAATGTCAAAAACTGACTCAAGAAGACCTAACAACACCAATACCACACTGGTGTATTTTTATCAACATAGCAAACCAAGTGCCGTCGAGTTGGATCAAGAAAACCCTATTTCCAAATGGAGTCCACAAGTATAGAGGTTAGAATTCCAACAAATATTTCGCAGGGAAACAATTCAAGCCGTAACACTGGGTATTCCCCTTTCCCACACCACAGTTAACCCGGCAAGTGGCCACAGTTAACCGTGCGAGAGTCTGTGAAATATTTACCATACCCACCTGCCGTTACACTGCAACTTTCCTGATGAGGTGTGGCTTTCTATTCAGGGTGTACTCAGGCTGTAAGCTGACTTGAAGCTGTAACCGGTGAAAAACTGAAGTTTTCCCCTGTGGCAGCAATACCCTAATCATCTGCCCATCCATCACCCTCTTCGCAACTTTGTCAAGTTCACTTTAACCATTGCACAAATCCCTCTGGGTCAAGGTTTCTCAATTGCCACATGAGTCTTACTGTCTACTACAGAAACGATGTCAGCTGGCTCCTTCCATTCTGGATTCCCATCATTCCACTGACATCAGAGAGACCAGATTTATGGCAGCATCTCTCGTATTTAATGCCCTTCTACAAATTTTGTAGAGATTCCAGTGTCTCCCCTACCAATGCTGCCCTACTGCCTTAATGAGGGAGCACCCTCTGAGCCTTCCCAAGGAGAATACTCCAACTGGTTCTCAGGTTGTACATAATAATAAATCCATTCCAATATTTCCATTCCTCAGGGCCACCTGATTCCTTCCTTAAATATTTTCCTCCCCCCAAAATAATCCAGCTTCCTCACCTGTTACTCTATATCAGTGATTGTCATACTTGAGTGAGCATCAGAATCACTGGAGGGCTTGCTAAGACACAGATTCCTGGACCTCACCCGAGTTTCTGATTCATTAGAGAAGTTGAATTCCCCAAGTCCCCTGGGGACCACACTTTGAGAACCACTACTGTAGTCAGTTATCATGTCCAGACTTCAAGGTATCATCTCAGCAAATTATTAAGACCAACTTCAGGAAATCCTAGTGGTGTAGTGCTACGGCTATTAACCAAAATGCTGGTAGTTTGAATTCACCAGGAACTCCTTGGAAACTCTATGGGTCAGTTCTATTGTGTCATATAGAATCATAACTGAATCAGTTGCAGTGGGTTTGATTTTGGTTTTCAGGTGTTCTTGCCTAATTTATGGTCAAGTGACCCCAATAATAAATCCCTTCCTATGTAGTCTTAAAGGAGCTCTGGTGACACAGCAGTTAAGTGCTCCACTGTTGATCAAAAGTTTGAAAGTTTGAACCCATCAGCCCACTTCATGAGAAAAAGATACCGCAGCCTACTGCAATAAAGATTACAGCTTTGGAAATCCTCTGGAGCAGTTCTACCCTACAACTTTTGTAATTATCAATATGCCCATACCATCGAAGAGCTACAATGACCTATCACAGCACCTTACTTTCTACCTGTATTTCAATCCAAGTAAACCTAGGTGAAAATGTTAGCCATTATAATGCCACTACCACCACCTGACTTATCACCAGCATGTTACTGTTACAGTTGTTTGCAACTGAGTTGATTCTGACTCACAGCAACTATATAGGACAGACTAGAACTGTCTTCCTAGGGTTTCTGAGGCTGTAACTTCTATGAGAGTAAGCCACCAGTTCTTTTCTTCCACAGAGCTACTGATGGATTTGAACCACAGAACTTTCTGTTAGTAGCTAAATGCATAACCATTGTGGCACCAGGGCTCATTATCTTAAGTGTGCATATTTTCATCTAAATGGTACATAACCCTCTAAAATCTCATCAAGGGGTTTGCTTTCTGGGATCGCTGCTGCTACTAGTTTATAAAACAGAAAACATGGCCTAAGGCAAAGGGCTTATATACCTGACTTAATTAGAGCTTTTGATCCAGAAGGTTAAGAGTGAGAGACAAAGAGAATAAAGCTGGGAAAGAAGGAGAGTGACTAGCCCAAACCAAACCAACTACCATCAATTCAGTTCTGACTCAGAGAAGTTCATGTGTTTCAGAGTAGAAATGTGCTCCATGAGGTTTTAAAGGCTGTGGTCTTTCAGAAACAAAAGTTCAGGCCTTTCATCCGAGGTACAGCTGTGTGGGTTCAAACCTTCAGCCTTTTGGTTGGAAGCTGAGCACTTAATTTTTGCATCACCAGGGCTTACTACTCTGGTGGTGTAATGGTTAAGTGCTATATCTGCTAATGAAAAAGTCAGCAGTTCAAATTCACCAGGTGGTCCTTGGAAACTCTGCGGGGGCAGTTCTACCCTGTTCTATAGAGTCACTGTGACTTTGAATAGGCTTGATGGCTCTGGGTTGGGAAGACTTACTAACTGATTCTAATTCAAGACAACCCATCAGAGTGTAAAAGGAGTTAGATTTATCCACTGTATACCACACCTCATTGGAAAAGATCCATCTTATAAGAAAAACCTGCACTTCTCAGTAACATATGTTCCTTGAGTGGATCTTGCATTGGAAAACTCTGGACATGAGGCAAGATGCATCAGAGGCATGCATGAGGCAGGGCACTGTCTGGTTGTATATATATATATAAAGCCTAATGGAATTTGTGCAGATCTGGGCACTTGGCTGGCTGGTTACCAAAATGGTAGTTAGAACAAAAGGAGGAGTAGCCAAAAAGTGGCATATAAGAGATAGTCACATAAGCAGCCAATTTGTGGGTTACAAAACAAAACAAAGCAGGAAACTAGGACACAGTAAGCAAATATAAAATAAATACAGTAACTTACTGGTGGTTCAGAGACAACAATTAGTATCAAACCACATAAAGAAGTAGACGACAATGTACTAAGAAATTTCCCAAAACAAACAAACAAAAAAATCAAGAAATCTTACAGATGTAAAAAACTTTCTGGAATTACTGGATACAGAATACAAAAGATTAATGTACACAACTTGTCAAGAGATCAGACAAAAAGCAAGAGAGTACAAAGACAAATTAAATAGGCTGCAAGAAATCACATAGAGAAATATTCAGGAATTCAGAAAATTAATAGAAGTGCAGAATTAGACAACCTGATAGAAAATCAAAAGAGCAGAATTGAGGCAATGGAAGTCAGAATTAGTGAGACTGAAGATTAAGAAAGTGCCACCATCAGATTTGAAAAAAAAACTAGATAAAAGAATTTTTAAAAGTGGCTTCAATGGAGAATTCTACCAAACTTTTAGAGAATAGTTAATGTCACTTTTAACGTTATTTCAGAGCACAGAAAAGGGTGGAATACTGAGAAATTCATTTTTTCAAGGCAGCATAGACTTACCGATACCAAAACCAGGTAAACATAGCACAAAAAAAGAAACTGTAGACCAATATCTCTCATGAGCTTAGATGCGAAAATCCTCAACAAAAGTCTAGCCAACAGAATTCAGTATCGTATCAAATGATAATAATAATAATTCACTATGAACAAGAGGGATTCATACCAAGGATATAGGAATGTTTCAACATTAGAAAAACAACCAATGTAATCGACCACATAAATGAAACAAAAAATGAGACTCATTTGGTTTTATCAACTGATGAGGAAAATGCTTTTGACAAAGTAAAAAGTCGTTCATGTTAAAAACTCCCCGCAAAATAGGAATAGAACGGAAATTCCTCAACATAATAAGGGGCATCTATGAAAAACCAACAGCTAACATCATTCTAAATGGAGAAAAATTGAAAACATCTCCCTTAGAACAGGTACCAGAAAAGGATGCCCACGGTCACTACTTTTATTCAACATTGTGCTGGAGGTTCTAGCCAGAGGACTCAGCTATGATAAAGAAATAAAGGGCATCCAAACTGGTAAAGAAGAAGTAAAGTATCACTATTTCTATATGACATGATCTTATACACAGAAAATCCCAAAGAATACACACATACACAAAAAAAGAACCTACTGGATCTAATAGAAGACTTCATCCAAGTATGAAGATATAAGACAGACATACATAAATCAGTTGGATTCCTTTACATCAACAAAGAGACAGCTAAAGCCAAGTGCCATTGAGTCAGATCAATAAACAAGGAAATCTCAAAATCATTATCATTTACAATAGCCCCTCAAATGATAAAATACTTAGCATTAAATCTAACAAGAGATGTAAAAGAAAACTACCAGAGCCTACTGCAATAAACTAAAAGAGACTTATGTAAGTAGAGAAACCTACCTTGCTCCTGGATAGGAAGAGTTAACATTGCAAAAATGTCTGTTTTACCCAAAGTGATCTATACGTACAGTGCAATCCCAATACAAATTCTAATTCCATTCTTTAATGACTAGAAGAAACAAAACACCAACTTCATATGGAAAGGAAATTTTGGATAAGTAAAATATTACTAAAGAGGAACAAAACGGGAGGCCTTACTCTACCTGACCTTAAAACCTATGACACCACCACAGTAGTAAAGACAGCCTGATACTGCCACCAAAACAGGCACAGATCAATGGAACAGAACAGGGAATCCAGATATAACATAATCCACCTATGCATAACTGATATTTGACAGAGGTCCAAAGGCTGTGAACTGGGGAAAAGACAGTCTCTTCAACAAATGGTGTTGATATAACTGGATAGTCATCTGCCAACAATGAGATAAGACCCGTATCGTACGTCATGCACAAAAACTAACTCAAAATGGATTGAATACCTAAATATAAAACAATAAAGATCACGGAAGAAAAATTGGGACAACACTGGATGCCCCAATTCACGGCATTAACAGTCTACAAAAAAATCACCAACTACCCATAAACACCAAAAATGAAAACAGACGACTGAGTACTCTTAAAAATCAAACGACTATTCTCATTCAAAGTCTTCATCAAAAGAGTGAAAACACTACCTACAGAGTGTGAAAGAATTTTTGGCTACTACATTTCCATTAAATCTCTAATCTCTCTAAAACTATAAGACAGCCCAAAATCTCAACAAAAAAGACACACGACCTAATTAAAAAGTGAGCAAAGTACATGAACAGGCACTTTACCAAAAAAGACAGACAGAATGCTAACAGATACATGAAGAAATGCTCACAATCACTAGCCATCACAGAAATCCAAATCCAAACTACAATGAGACACCATCTCATACCAGCAAGTTTGACAGTAATCTAAAAAACACAAAATGACAGATTCTGGAAAGAATGTGCAGAGGTTGGAATCCTTTTACACAGTTGGTGGGATTGTAAAACAGTACAATCACTGCTGAAATTGATTTGGCACTTTTTTAAAAAGCTAGAGATAGAAATAACATATGATCCAGCCATCCGACTCCCAGAGAAATAAGCACTACCACACAAACCACCAATAAACACCAATGTTTATTGCAGCTGTCTCCACAATAGTGAGAAGTTGGAACCAACCTAGAAACCCATCAACAAACAAGTGGTTAGACAAACTATGGCATATTCACACAATGGAATACTATGCAATGAAAAAGAACAACAGTGATTTAGGGAAATACCTGGTAATGAGGGACTATGTGGAAGACACTGCACACAGCGAAATTAGACAGAATAAAAAGGACAAATATTGTATGAGACCATTATTATAAAGACACAAAAAAAGTTTTAAGCACAGACAAAAATAATCTGTGATGGTGACAAAGGCAGGAAGGGAGGGAGAAAGAGTTCTATAAATTAGATAGTGATTAAGATTTGGTTAGGTGAAGGATGTGACAGCATGCACTAGAAGAAAAGTATGCAAAATTGAATTATGTCAAAACTAAACTATATCCTAAAAACAACCCAATTTTTTGGAGGACAGGGATAAGGGTCAAGGGACCCTGGTTTCAGGGGACATAGACTAATCGGTATACCCAAGTTCTTTTTTGTTGTTTCTAAAGAAAATGTTCTGCATACCACTTGGGTGAGTGGCATCTGGGGTTTTAAAAGCTAACAAGATGCCATCTAAGCAGCATCAATTGGTCCCAATCTACCAGGAACAGAAGTAAATGGAGGACATCAAGAACAGGAGGGAAATATCAGCCCAGCAGATGGTAGGTGCCATATGAGCCAGAGACTTCTTCAGCACAGGAAAAGTAAAGCTAGATGATGTCTGGCCGACACCACTGACTGCACTGATGAGGTGCACATATAGAGCCCCTGAGGTAACAGGAGATCTGTAAGTATGCAGAATTAGAACTCCTCCACATGACAACACTTGTTGGTCCATCAGTCTGGAAGGTCCTCAGAGAACATGGCCCCCAGACTCTCTGTTGATTCCAAACCACATCTGGCACTAAAGCCAACTCTCTAGAGAAGGACTGAACTGGATCATCTAAGACATGGAATGATACTGGCAACAAACATAAATATACGAGGACTGACAATTAAGTTCACAAACTTGCCACTGTGCACTTACTTTGGCAGCACTGTATGAACAACTCAGTAAGGTTTCATAATCTTGTTATATCAGTGTCTCACAGCAGTGTTTGTCTCGATGTGTGGCAGTGTCTTGCTGAGTGTCATTCATTACTGTTGTGTGTTTTTGTGTGCCATCATGAGAATGTCAGAGGTTGAATTAGAGCAGTAAACAAACATTAAATTTCTTGTTAAACTTGGTGAGAGTATAAGTGAAATCAAGAACATGTTAGTCCAAGTTTGTAGGGATAATGCCATGAAGAAAATGGCAATGTACAAACAGATGAAATGTTTTTCTGAGGGGAGAGAAAGCATCACTGATGAAGGGAGGTCAGGGCAGCCAGTAACTAGTAGAACTGATGAAAGCATTGCAAAAATTCATTTAATTGTGTGTCAAAATCATCAGTTGACTGTGAGAACCACAGCAGACCAAGGAAACGTCGATAGAGAAACAGGAAAACCTTAACAGAAATTCTTGGCATAAGAAAGGTGTGTGTTAAAATGATCCTGAAGGAGCTCACTGATGAATAAAGCGAAGGAGAGTTGAAGTTTGCTAAGACCTTTTAGAGTAGCAAGGTGATGTTTTGAACCATGTGATGACTAGTGATGAAACATGGGTGTACCAATATGACCTGAAACAAAGAAGTCAAAGTGCACAGTGGAAAGTCAGCCAATTCTCCATGACCAAAAAATTTCCAACAGTCCAAATCAGGGTCAAAATGATGTTGCTAGCCTTTTTTGATATCAAAAGGATTATTCATTATGAATTTGTACCCAATGGTCGAACAGTTAACCAAGTTTACTATTTGGAAGTGCTGAAAAGTCTTTGTAAAAAAGCTTGATGAAAACAACCTGAACTTTTCACCAACAATTCATATCTCTTGCATCACAACAGTGCACTAGTCCACATGACACTGTGAGGGAGTTTTTAGCCAGTAAACAAATAGCTGTATTGGAGCATTATCCTTACTTACCTGATCTGGTCCCCAGTGACTTTTCTCTTTATACAAAGATAAAGTAAATATTGAAAGGAAGACATTTTGATGATATTCAGAACATCAAGGGTAATATGACAACAGCTCTGATGGCCATTCCAGAAAATGAGTTTCAAAATTCCTTTCAAGGGTGGGCTAGGCACTAGCATCCATGTGTGGCTTCCCAAGGAGAATACCCCAAAAGTGACTGTAGTGATATTCAGCAATGAGGTATGTAGTACTTTTTCTAGGATGAGTTTTTGAACTGAATTGTCAGACTTCACATACATGGAGCTATCTGAGAAGCTCATTGCTTGAGTTAAGATGACAAGGTGAGGGGGGATAGGACTTGGTTCAATGGACACAGGAAGTTCAGGGTGGAAAGGGTGAGTGTGCTACCACTAAGTGGAGGGGGGAAGGGAAGAAAAACACTTACAATAGAATAGCCATGTAAGTCCCAGGTGTTATATGGCAAATTGATATGGACTGTAAATTCTCACTTGAAACACAATTAAATTTATTTAAAAATAAATAAAATAATAAAAAAACAGAAAACACAGAATTGCTGAAGATTTGTCGACAGAAAACTTTCCTGAAAAATGTGCATTAAATTTGACACAAGGATGACCCCAGTAGGAAGTCACTAACACATATTATAAACAAACTTACCAAACCAAAGATAAAGAGAGAATTGTATGAGCGGCTAGGGATAAATGAAAAATCTACAAAGGAGAATCAATAATGCTAACCATGGACTACTAAGCAGCAACATGCAGGCAAAAAGGCAATGAGATGACACTTACAAAGAATTGAATTAAAAAAAAAAAAGCCAACAAAAATTATATACCCATCAAAATTGTCTCTAAAATGTAAGGACATTTCCAGATAAACAGAAATTTAGGGAATTTGCAAGAAACAGATCAAAATTACAAAAAAATTCTAAAGGGAGTCTATTGGTTAGAAAACCAGCAATATATACTATCAGCCCAAAACTAGAATGGAAGACAGATCAGCCAGATATCAGTCAAGATAGGGAAATCACAAAAACAAATCAAAGCTAAAACAGTGAAAGCAGGGAAATGCTGATGTCATTATGTAAATGATGACAATATTATAACAAGAAGGGATAAAAATACATTCACAAATCTTTCATATGGACAGGAAACCAGGCCATATAAAGAAATAAAAGACTGTTTTAAATTTAGAAAATTAGGGGTAAATATTAGGTAACCACAAAGAAAATTAATACTCACACGTATCAAAATAAAAAACAAGAAAAAAAATGAGGACTCAGCAAGTAGAAAACCAATAATGAAAAAGTTGAAATAAAGTACATAAAGAAAAACAACTCAGACAAAAAACTAAGTGGAACAAAGTATATGGCAAAAATTCACAAAAAAAGATTTCAAAATGGCAGCACTACACTCATACCTATTAATACTTATGCTGAACGTAAACAGAACAAATGTACCAATAAAGAGGCAGAAAGTGGCATAATGGATTAAGAAAAATAAATGATCATTTATATGCAGCCTACGTAAAACACACCTTAGACTTAAAAATAGAAACAAACTAAAACTCAAAGGATGGGAAAATATATCAAGCAAACTACATTCAAAACAGAGCAGGAGTGGCAATGTTAACTTCTGATAAAATAGACTTTAAAGTAAAACCAACAACAATGGGTAAGGAAACATACTATACAATGACTAAAGGGTCAATACACCAGGAGGACAGAACTATATTGATTATTTATGCATCCAACAACAGAGTTCCTAAATACATAAAACAAACTCTAACAGCATTGAAAAAAGAAAAAGACTACACCACAATAATACTAGGAGACTTCTACACACCATTTTCGGTGATAGAGAGAACATCTGGAAAGAAAGTCATGAAAGATCTAAATGCCACATTTAACCAATAAACATACACGTAATACTCCACCTAACAGCAGGTAATTATAATTTCTTTTGCAACACACATGGAACATTTTCCAGAACAGGTGATATGTTAGGCAATAAAGCAAACCTTACCAGAATCCAAAGCATTGAAATAATACAAAGTAACTTTTGCAACCATAAAGCCACAAAAGTAGAAACCAGTAATAGAAAATAGTATGGGGGGAAAAAAGAAATCAAACGAGGAAATTAAAAAATACCTTGCTCAAAAATTACTGGTTTACAGAAGATATTAAGTACATAATAAAGAAATTCACAGAAACAAATGAGAATGAAAACACATCCTACCAGTACCTTTGAGACACAGCAAAAGCAGTGCTCGGAGATCAAGTTATTGCAATAATTTGCACAAATCCAAGCCAAAGAAAGAGCCCCAAATCAAATCATTAACCCTGTAACTTGAACAAATGGAAAGACAGAAGCAAAAGTAGCCCTCAGGCACCAGAAGAAAACAGTTATAAAAATTATAGCAGAGGTAAATGAAACAGAGAAACCACTGCAAGGGTTAACAAGACCAAAAATTGACTCTCTGAAAAGATGAATAAAATTGATAAACCGTTGGCCAAAGTGACAAAAGAAAAAGAGGAGAGAAAGCAAATAACAACACAAAGAAGAAATGAGATGAGTAACACAACTCAATTGAAATTAAAAAAGGCATAACAGAATATTATGAAAAATTGTACTCTAACAAATTTGAAAATCTAGAGGAAATAGATAAGTTGCTAGAAACACACTACTTACTGAAACTAACACAGAGGTAGAGCAGCTAAACAAACCTGTAACAAAATGAGAGGTTGAAAAGTTACTTAAAAACTTCCCCCTTGGGCCTCCACAAAAGCCCTGGCCCTGATGGCTTTACTGAAGATTTCTACCAAACTTCCAGTGAAGAGTTAGCACTACCATTAGTAAAGGTATTTTGGAGCATAGGGAAGGATAGACTATACCCAAACTTATTCTATGAAGCCAGCATAACCCAGATACCCAAACCAAGTAAGGACACCATCAAAAAAAAAAAAAAATTACAGATCATCATCCCTCATGAACATAGATGTAAAACTCCTTAACAAAATTCTAGCCAATAGAATTCAACAACATAGCAACAAAATAATTCATCATGACCAAGTGGGATTCATACCAGGAGTGAAGGGATGGTTCAACATTAGAAACAGCATCCATGTAACACACCATGTAAGTAAAATAAAAGACAAAACTACCTGTATTTATTACTTGGTGCAGAAAAGGCACTTGATAATGTCTGACACTCATTCAGCTAAAACCTCTCAGGAAAATAGGAATAGGAGGGAAATTCTTCAATGTAATGAAGTCCATTTATACAAAGCCAACAGCCAACATCATCCAAAACACAGAAAGGCTAAAAACCTTCCCATGAAAATGCAAACCAGATTAAAATGTCTTTTGTACACACTTTTATTCAACATTATGATGGAGATTCTAGCAAGAGCAATTAAGAGAGAAAAAGAAATAATGGCATCAAACTGATAAAGAAGAACTAAAATTACGTCCATTTGCAGATAATATGATCTTATACACAGAAAACTCTAAACAATCCACAAAACAGTCTACTAGCAGTAATAGAAGAGTTGAACAAAGCAACAGACTACAAGGTAAACATACAAAAATCATGGCATGTTTTAATGAGATGGAGAAACAAATTACCAACTTCATGTGGAAAGTGAAGTGGCCCTGGATAAGTAAACACTACTTTGGAAGAAGACAGAAGAGGGAGGACTCACACCACCTGACTTTAGAATCTATTATACTGCTAGGATACTCAAAATAGCCTGGTATTGCTAAAAAACAAGATACACAGACCAACGGAACAGAATTAAGAATCAATCATCCATCTATGAGTGGCTGACATTGGACAAAGTCCTGAAATCCTTAAACTGGGGAAAAGACAGTCTCTAACAAATGGTATTGGCATAACGGAATATATATCTGCACAACACTGGAACAAGAACTATACCTCACAACATGTACAAAAACTAACCCAAATGGATTAAATATCTAAACACAAAATCCAAAATGATAAAGATCACAGACAAGAAAATAAGGACAACACTAACCTACTGCCACTGAGTCAATTCCAACTTACAGTGACCCTATTGACAGGATAAAACTGACCCCATAGAGTTTGTAAGGAGCACCCGGCAGGTTTGAACTGCTGACCTTCTGGTTAGCAGCTGTAGCATTTAACCACTACACCACTATGGTTTCCAGGTCAACACTAGGAACCCTAATACGTAGTATAAACAGAATACAACTCATTACTAAATGTACAAACACCAGAAAATAAAATAGAAAACTGTGAACTCCTAAAAATCAAACACTTAGGCTTATCCAAGGACTTCACTAGGAGAGTAAAAAGACAACCTAGAAGCCAAGGGGAAAAAAATTCTATACAACTAATCTGGTCAGCACTTGATCTCTAAAATCTGCAAAGGCACTGCCAAACCTCAACAACAAAAAAGACAAATAAACTGGTTGATAAATGGGCAAGGGATAGGAACAGACCTTTTACCAAAGAAGACATTTGGGTGGCTAACAGATACATTAGGAAATGCTCATGATTATTAGCCACTAAAGTTAAAATGAAAATAAAAATCCATTGCCATCAAGTCAATTCCCACTTATAGCAACCCTATAGGACAGAGTAGAACTGTCCCATAGAGTTTTCAGGGAGTGCCTGGTGGACTTGAGCTGCCAACCTTTTGGTTAACTGCCAACCTTTTAGCACTTAACCACTGTCCCACCAGGGTTTCCAACCATTAGAGAAATGTAAAAACTGCAATAGTTACCATCTGTCTCAGTCATCTAGTACTGCTCTAACAGAAATACCAGCAGCAGATGGCTTTAAAAAGAGAAATTTTATTTGTCATAATTCAGTAGACTGAAAGTCCAAATTTAGGGTGTCAGCTCCAGCAGAAGGCTTTCTCTGTTGGCGGTAGAAGAAGGTCCTTGTCATCCATCTTCCCCTGGACTAGGAGCTTCTGAGGCACAGTGACCCCGGGTCCTGTCCAAAGGACACACTCTGCTCCCAGCACTGTTTCTTGGTGGTATGAGGTCCCCAGCTCTCTGCTTGCTTGCTTTTTCTATGTGTTCCCAAAGATTGCCTCAAGGCACAACAAAATCTTACACACTGAGTCTTGCCCTACTAACATAACTGCCAACTATCTTCCCTCATTAACATCATAGAGTCAGGATTTACAACACAGAGGAACATCACACAGTACCAGGAATCACAGCTTAGTCAAATAGCTACTCACATTTTTAGGGGGACACAATTCAATCCATGACATTCCACCCTTTGTTCCCTGAAAAATCACATCCTTCCAACATGCAAGACATATTCATATCATAGCAAAAGTCTTGAGTCCAAGTCCAAAATCCAGACATTCCTATTAAATTGTGTAATCTAGAATACTAGTTATCTGCTTCTAAAGGTACAATGGTAGAAATGGCACAAGCTACATACTTTGATTACAAATGGGAGAAATTGCAGGGGAGAAGGCATAACAGGCAACAAATAAGTCAGCAGAACACATTACATTAGCTTTCAAGTCTTTGAAATTAATACTCCACTCTATGACACATTTTACACACTGGCTGTCCTCCAAATTGGTCATACTCCAGATTCTGACTGGAGGCCCTTCAGCTCTGAGCTACAGCTCTGCCTTCTAGATCTGCTGGGACAGCATCTCTACTTTTTCAGCTTTAGGCAAGCATTTTCCTGGTCCATCTGATTGGCAACTCCACCGTTAGAAACACCAGAGGGCATGATTACACTCTTAAAAACCCCTGAGGACACGGCTGTAACTTTTGAGACTGTGGCAGCTCAGCTTCTCATGCTCCTTGTCTTTTCAGCTTCTGTTTCTTGTGGCCTCGTAGCCCAGGCTTCATGCCCACATCTGCTGTGCTGGGGCAAGTGTTCCAAAGCTCTGTAGTTCCACCAGTAAGTGTCCTGAAGCACTCCCACTCCTCCAGAAAGCCTCCTGCAGACCAGCTTTCAGCTCTCTTCCCCTGTGGGTTAGCTCCTGGTTCTGTGTTGCCAGCTAGCTGTTGCTTGTTCTCACCATCTGCTGATCTGCTGCATTCTCTAGTGATAACAGTTTTCCTCAGTTCCTTCTGAGTCTTCTATCCATTCACAGTTTCAAAACTGCTTCCACATGTAGGTATCTGTTAGAGTAGCAATCCACTCTCTTAGTACCAAATTGTGTCTTAGTCTCCCAGTACTGCTCTAGCAGAAATACCATGAGTGGATGGCTTTAAAAAGAGAATTTTTCTTTTGCCACAATCCACTAGGTGAAAAGTCCAAATTCAGTGTCAGCTCCAGTGGAAGGTTTTCTCTGTTAGCTCTGGAGGAAGGTTCTTGTGATCAATCTTCCCCTGGACTAGGAGCTTCTGGGGCATGGGGACCCCAGGTCATTTCCAAAGGACACACTGTGTTCTCAGCATTGTTTCTTGGTTGTATGAGGTCCCTAACTCTCTGCTTGCTTCTCTTCCCTTTATATTCCAAGAGATTGACTCAAGGCACAATACAGTCTTACACACTGAGTCCTGTCACATCAACACAACTGCTACTCATCCTCCCTCATTAGCACCATAGAATCAAGATTTACAACACAGAGGCATAGAGGAATATAACACAATACCATGTACCATGGCCTAGCCAGATGGCTCTACACAGTATTGGGGTGGGGGGACACAATTAAATCCATGTTACCAACTCACCACAACAAGGCTGGAATTAATCCAAAAAACACAAAATGATAAATGCTGGAGAAGCTATGGAGAGACAAAAACAATTACACAACACTTATACTGACTGGTGGAATTGTAAAATGTTACAATCACTTTGAGAATTGATTTGGTGCTTTCTTAAAAAGCTAGAAACAAGCTAACATGGCAGAGTAATCAGATGCATTCTGTGATCCCTCTAGTAACAGAGACCATGAAAAACAACTTATTCGAGGTCACGAATTGTGTTCCTCAAAAAAATGTGTGTAGCAATTTGGGTAGACCATGATTTCCAGTATACTGTGATGTTCCTTCATGCTACAAACTCTTGCCTCTATGATGTTAATGAGGGAGCATCAGCAACAGTTGTGTTGTTAGGACAGGACTCAAAGTGTAAGATTGTTCTGGACATTGACGCAGTTTATTGAGATATAAAGGAAAGAAGCCAGCAGGGAGATCTGAGGACCTCATACCACTGAATGCAGTGCTAGAAGCAGAGCATATCCTTTGGAAAGGATCCAGCATCCCTGTACCTCAGAAGTTTCCATTTCAGGGGAACATTGACAACAAGGACCTTCATCCACAGCCAGCAGAGGAAGCCTTCCCATGGAACTGACAACCTGAACTTGGACTTTTAGCCTACAGGACTATGACAAAAATATATTTTTTTTCTTCTTTTTTATCGCTATCCACTTCAGCACTAGATGACTAGGACAGAATTTGGTGCCAAGTAAGCAGGGTGCTGCTGTAATAGATAACTAAAATTTAGAAGTGATTTTGAAACTGTGAATGGATGGAAGACTCAGAAGGAACCAAGGAAAACTGTTAACACCAAAGAAGGTGCAGGTGGTGAGCAATAAGCAGCAGAAGACCACCAGCAGCAGCCGCAGATGGGCAGCGGCAGAACCAGACCAGTGTGAGACAGCTCTGGAGCCAACCTATGGAGCTAGAGAGCTGAGCACTTGTCACAGGAGGCTTTCTGGAGGAACGGGATGCCTTTGCACAAATAAGTTGGTGGAGCTAGGCTTGCTGACCCATGAAGTGAGTGAGCTGAGCTTCTCTGTGCAGGAAGCTTCCAAGCAGAGTGGGGTGCCTCTGGGCACATAAATCTGTGGTGCTACAGAGGTTTGGAAAACTTGCCCCCACAGGGCAGATGTGGGCATGAGGCATGGCCACAAGGCCACAAGAAGCAGAAGCTGAAGACACAAGGAACATGAGAAGCTGAGCTGCCCCTGTCGCAAAAGGTATAGTCATAACCTCAGGGGTTTCTAAGGGTGTAGACAACACACAGGTATATACCTTCTTTTCAAGCGCACATTCTCCAGAAGAGACCACAAATTATGCCATAAAGCAAGTCTTAAAAAAAAAAAATCCACAGCACCAAAATACTGCAAAGCATCATTTCAGAACACAAAGCCATAAATGTAGATATCAATACCAGCAAAAGCAAGGGTAAAAAATTAAGCACATGAAAACCCAACAGCATCTTGCTCAAAAACATATGGATTGTAGAAGAAATCAAGGAGAAATTCATAGACTAAAATGATAGCAAAAAGACATCATACCAGAATCTATGGGACACAGAAAAAGCAGTGCTCAGTGGTTGATTTACCTCAAAGAAACCACACATCCAAAGGGAAGGAAGGACCAAAATAAAAGAATGAACACTACAGCTTGAACGAGTAGAAAGGGGACAATAAAAGAACCTCTGAATCACCAGAAGAAAACAGACAATAAACATTAGAGCAGAACTAAATGAAGAGAATAGAAAAATGAAAGACTTAATGAGAACAATTTTTTTAATTGTGATTAAGTGGAAGTATGCACTCCAAATCAATTTTTGTGTGCCCATCTATTTGCAGCTCCATCTGCTCTCCTCATCCAGTAACAGCAGAATTCTCCTTTTCAATCTATTTCTAGTATCTTCTTAATGAGCACCTGTCCCCTCCTCTCTACCCTCTTCTCTTTCATCTAGAAAGAAACGAAAAGGCAAAACCTACTGCTGTCAAGTTGGATCTAAATCATAGCAACCCAGCGTGGGACTGTCCCATCGAGTTTCCAAGGAGTGGCTGGTGGATTTGAACTGCCAACCTTTCGGTTAGCAGATGTGACACTTAACCTACTGTACCACCAGGGTTTCCACCAGTAGGACAGCATACTGTAGATGTATAGAACCATAAAGTACACACACTGTATGGTCACACTGTGTCCCCGAGTCCAGTCTTTCCTTGTCTGAAGAGTTGACCTCAGTACTGGTTTGTGGTCACAGCCAGCAGCAGGTCTAGGGACCATGTTCCCGGGGGATCCTCCAGGCTGTCAAATCATCTGTTGTTGTCTTTTGGGACTCTATATTGTGTCCCCTATCACGGCTGGTTGTGGCCGGGCACCATTTGGTTTTCTGGTCTCATGTTGATACAGCCTCCCATTCATATGTGTCCTTCTGTCTCCTGGGTTTTTTTTCCTCGTGTCTTTGCTGTTCTCAGAAATCCTAGTGGTGTAGTGGGTTAAGTGCTATGTCTGTTAATCAAAAGGCCAGCAATTCAAATCTTCCAGGCATTCCTTAGCCACTCTATGGGGCAGTTCTACCCTGTCCAACAGGGTCACTATGAGTCACATCTGACTCTATGGCAGTAGGTTTTTTTTTTGTTGTTCTAGGTTATCATCTGTTCCAGATGAGTTGAGACCATTTAGGGTACCTCAGATGACAGCTTGCTACCTTTAAAACCTCAGATGTCACTCACCAACATGGGGTGCAGAAGACTCTCTTAGCAAAAGACTAGTTAGGTCACTTGGCCTCTATGTCCCCTGAAAACATGATCCCCATATCCTCATCCCTGCTACTCTATCCTTTGAAATATTGGGTTGAATTTAGCAAACTTTTCAGTTTATGGTGAAGTTCAGTTATGTTCTTCTGCTCTCTACTGTGTGCTGTTACTGCTTTAACCTAATTAAATTTCTATGTACTATCTAATCTATCTGGAAACCCTAGTGGCATAGTGGTTAAGTGTGACAGCTGCTAACCAAAAAGTTGGCAGTTCAAATCTGCCAGGTGCTCCCTGGAAACTCTATGGCCAGTTCTATTCTGTCTTATAGGGTCACTATGAGTCAGCAACAACTCCATGACTCTAGGTTTTTTCTTTTTTGATTTGGCTCTAATCTATGATTAAACCTTTCCTTCTGTCCCAACAGTAGTAGCTGCCAGAGAGTCTTCTATTCTGTACATAAGTCCATTTTTGAGTTCTTATAGTAGAGGATTCATACAATACTTGTCCTTTTGCTGGTGACTGATTTTACTCAGCATAATGTCTTATAATTGAAACCAGGTTAAGTGATGTTTCCTGAAATCATCATTGTTCTTTATCATTGCATAGTGTTCCACTGAGGGTATGTATTGCAGTTTGTTTATCCATTCTTCTGCTGATGGGCACCTGGGTTGATTCCATCTTTTTGGTATTGTTGACAGTGCTGCAATACACATTTATGTGGAGGTATCTGTTCATGTAATCATCTTTATTTCTATAGGATATATTCTGAGCAGTAAGATTGCTGGATCATATGGTATTTCTATTTCTGGTTTTTAAGGATGAGCCAAAGTGCTTTCCGAAGAGGTTGTACCACTTTACATTCCCACCAGCAATATACAAGAGTTCCAATCTCGAGAGGAGTCTCACTGGCAACACAAGAATAAAAAGAGGTGCATCATGAGATGTCCACTAAAACACCTCAGTTGATGGTCCAGTGGTTTTGAGATTCCTCTGAGAGCATGGCCCCTGGCCCTGATGCTGCCCTTTCCCATAAATTATAACAAAGGTCCACTCTTTGGACAGGAATGGATTGGACTTGGCAATGCAGAGTGACTATATATTGGAAGCACTTTATGGTTCTATACATCTATAAGATATCATCTTGCTGACCTCTGGCTGGAGGAAGGGCAGTGGACATAGAGGAGGGGAAAGGAGGCTGTTGGGAAGATGAGACCTGTATGGAGCAGAGAGGAATAGTGTGCTGTCACTGGACAGGGAGAGCAGTGGAAGCTGCATATACGTGGGCATGTAAATTTATACGGGAATGTACATTTCCACTCAGTTATGTTAAATAAAAATAAAAATTAAAAAATAAAATAAAATAAAAAAGAGTTCCAATCTCTCCACAGCCTCTCCAGCATTTGTTGTTTAGTATTTTTTGGATTATGGCCAACCTTGTTGGGGTGAGATGGTAACTCATTGTAGTTTTGATCTGAATTTGTCTAATAGCTAATAGTTACGAGCATTTCCTCATGTATCTTTTGGCTGTTTGGATGTCTTCCTTGGTGAAGTGTCTGTCCATCTCCTTTGCTCATTGCTTAACTAGGTTATTTAACTTTTTCTTGTTGACATTTTGCAGTACATTGTAGATTATAGAAATCAGACATTGATCTGACATGTAGTTGCCAAATATTTTTTTCCATTCTGTAGTAGTCTTTTAACTCTCTTGGTAAAGTCTTTGGATGAACATAAGGTTTTGATTCTTAGTAGTTCCCATTTCTCTATTTTCTGTTGTTTGTGCATTATCAGATTTTGTAGTCTAAGCTGTGTATTAGAACTTCCACTTTCTCTTGCATGATCTTTATTGTTTTGGGTTTGATATTTAGGTCTTTGATAAAATTTGAGTTAGTTTTTGCGTAAAGTGTGAGATGTGGGTCTGGTTTCAGTTTTTTGAAGATAGATATCCAATTTTGTCAACACCATTTTTTAAACAGACTGTTTTTTGCCACAGTTACTATTTTGGGGCCTTTGTCAAGTATCAACTGTTCATAAGAGGATGGTGATATTTCTGGAGTCTCAATTCTCTTCCATTGGTCTATATGTCTGTTCTTGTGCCAGGCTGTTTGGACTACCATGGCAGTGTAATAGGTTCTAAGGTCAGGTAGTGTGAGGTGTCCCATTGTGTTCTTCTTCTTCAGCAGTTCTTTGCTTATCTGGCATTTCTTTCCTTTCCATGCAAAGTTGGTGACAAAAAAAAAAAGATCAACACAGTCAATAAACCAGGCTACAAACTGACAAAAGAAAACTGGGAGAGAAAGGAAATAACTCAAATAAGACATGAGATGGGAGATATCACAACAGACCCAACTGAAATTAAAAGAATCATGACAGAATACTATGAAAAATTGTACTGTAATACATTTGAAAACCTAGAAGAAACGTATAAATTTCTAGAAACACAGTACCTACCAAAATTACGACAAACAGAAGTAGAACAACTTAGTTAAGTCACCACTAAAGAAGCCATTGAAAAAGCAATTGAAAAACTCCTGACCAAAAAAAGTTCCAGCTCAGAAGGTTTCACTGGACAATTTTGCAAAACTTTTCTAGAAGCGTTAACTCAACTGTTACTAACAGTAATTCACAGCTTTGAAAAGTACAGAATACTCCCAAATTCATTCTATGATGCCAGCTTAACCCTGATACCAAAGCCTGATAAAGATAGCATAAAAAAGGAGAATTATAGAACAATGTTTCTCAAGAACTAAGATGCAAAAATCCTCAACAAATTCTAGCTAACAGAAGTCAACATTATACCAAAAGAATAATTCACCCTGACCAAGTAGGGTTCATACCAAGGATGGCTCAACATTGGAAAACCAATTAATGTAGTCATCTACATAGATGTAAGAATCATTTGATTTTATCAGTTTATGCAGAAAAGACATTTGACAAAGTTCAACATCCATTCTTGTTAAAAGCCCTCAGTGGAATAGAGATTGGAGGGAAATTCCTCAGCATTAGGGTCATCTATATGAAACCACTCATCAACATCATCTGAACTGGAGAAAGTCTGAAAGCACTCCCCTTGAGAACAGGAACTAGAGAAAGATACCCTTGGTCAGTTCCTTCTCCTCCACATTGTGCTAAAAGTTCTAGCCAGAACAATCAGTCATGAAAAAGAAAAAAGAGCATCCAAATTAGTAACAAAGAGATAAAAGTACTTCTATTGTCAGAAGACATGATCTGACAGAAGACACTAAAGATCCCAAAAAACCCCACCAAACTGGAACTAACAGAAAAATTCAGTAAAGCAGCAGCATAGAAGGTAAACATACATAGATCAGTTGGATTCCTTTACATCAACAAAGAGATCATCAAAGAATAAACCACCAAATTAGTATCATTTACAATATCCCTCAAGAAGATAAAATACTTAGGAATAAATCTAACCAGAGAAATAAAAGACCAATAAGAATAAAATTACAAGACCCTACTGCAAGAAACCAAAAGAGACTTCCATAAGTGGAGAAACCTATCTTACTCATGGATAGTAAGACTCAACATCATGAAAATGTCTATTCTACTCAAAGTGATCTATAGATACAAAGCAATACCAATACAAATTCCAATAACATTTTTTAATGAGATGAAGAAACAAATCACCAATTCTATACGGAAAGGAAAGAATCCTTGGATAAATAAAGCATTTGAAGAAGATGAAAGAAGTGGGAAGCCTCACATTACCTGACTTGACAACTTATTACACAGTAGTAGCAGTGTAGTCAAAACAACCTCGTACTGGTACAAAAAAAGAAACATAACCCAGTGGGACAGGATAGAGAATCCAGATATAACATCATCCAATGATGACTAGCTAATATTTGACAAAGGCCGAAATTCTACAAACTGGGGAAAAGACAGTCTGTTCCATAAATGGTGTTGGTAAAACTGGATATCTGTCTACAAAAAAGAAAGAAGAACCATATCTCACACCATGCACAGAAACTACCTTAAAATGGATCAAAGACCTAATATAAAATCTAAAATTGTAAAGGTCATGGAATTAAAAATAGGAACAACACTGGGTGCCCTAATACATGTCATGAGCAGACTTCAAAATATTCCTAACAGTGTATAAACACCAGAAGAGAAAATAGATAACTGAGAACTCCTAAAAATCAAACACTTATGCTCATCCAAAGACTTCACCAAAAGCATAAAAAGACTACCTACAGCATGGGGAAAAAATTTTGGCAACCATGAGTCCAGTCAACATCTAACCTCTATAATCTATAACAGGCTGCAAAATGTCAACAAGAAAAAGACAAACAACACAGTTTAAAAATGGGCAAAGGATATGAATGGCTATTTTACCAAATAAGACATCCAGGCAGCAAATAGAGACATGGGGAAATTCTCATGAACATTAGCTATTAGAGAAATCTAAACCAAAACTACAAAGAGATGCCATCTTCCCCCCAACAAGGTTGGCATTAATCCAAAAAACACAAAGCAATAAATATTGAAGAGGTTGTGGAGAGACTAGAACTCTTCTACTCAGAGCTTGGGAAGGTAAAATGATACAACCATTTTGGAAACTGATTTGGCACTTTCCTTGGAAGCTAGAAATAGAATTATTACTTGACCCAGCAATTCTGTTATTTGGAATATATCCTAGAGACATAAGAGCTGTCACATGAATAGATACACGCACACCAATGTTTATTTCAGCATTGTCCATGATAGCAAAAAGATGGACTCAAACTAGGCATCCATCAAAAGAAGAGCAGATAAACAAGTTATGGTGTATTCACACAATGGAATACTATGCAAAGACAAAGAATAATGATGATCTTAGGAAACATAACATGGAATTATCTGGAAGACATTATGCTGAGTGAAATTAGTCAATTGGGAAAGGACAAATACTATACTAGACTACTATCATAAGGACTCAAGAAAGTTTAAGCACAGAAGAAAATAAACATTGATGGATACAAGGGAGGGGACAGGGGAAGATGAGTGTTCACAGACTTGATGGTAAATAGGAATTAGGTTATGTGACAGAAGTGTCTTAGTCACCTGATACTGCTCCAACAGAAAATGCCACGAGTGGAAGGCTTCATGAAGATAAACTTTTATTGTCACGGTCCGGTAAGCCATAAATCCATTTACAAGTCCACTCACTAAGAGAAGTTATCACAGTCCAGCGGGCTGAGTCCAAATTCAAGGACAGCATCTTGGCACAGGAACTTCAGGTCCAAAGGAAGTTCTCTGCTCTCAGTCATGATTTCTTGATGGTGTGAGTTTCCCAACTTCCCCTGCTCACTTCTCTCCCTTACATTCTACAAGCTTGTAGCTTGAATCCTGCCTTACTAATACAACTGCAGCCCATTCTCCATCATCAATATCACAGAGGCAGGATTCACAACACATGGGAGGAATGGCACCATATTGGGACTCATAGCCAAGTCAAATTAATACATACATTTTTGGGGGGACACAATTCAATCAGTGACAGGAAGTGACAGCATGTAGTAGAAGGGAAATTAACACTGCTGGACTACACAAAAAGCTGGTTTCCTAAATACAAGCAAATATTTCCAAGGCCAGAGTAATAGGGGCATGGGTCTGGAGACTATGGTTTCAAGGGGCATCTAGGTCGTTTGCCATAACTAAGACTTTTTTTAAAGAAAATGTTCTGTGTTCCATTTTGGTGAGTGGCATATGGGGACTTAAAAGCTAGTAAGCTGCCATCTAAGTAGCATCAATTTGTCCCAATTCACCTGGATCAAAGGAGAATGAATAACATCAAAGCTGAGAAGATAGAAAGAGTCAAATGATTGGGAGACTACATCAGCATGAGACCAGAAGAACCAGATGGTGTCTGGCCACCACCAATGATTACCCTGACAGGGAACACAATGAACAATCCCTGATGTAGCGAAGCTACAGATGTAGAGCTCTATCAAAAAAAGACCAGTCTTGGTGGTCTGATATCATGGAGGGTCCCCTGAGGATGTGGTTCCAGGATTCTCTGCTCTCCTAGAGCTGAAACCAGTACCAAAGCCAACTCTCCAGACAAAGTTTGGACTGGACTAACAGACATAGAGTGATGCTGGTGAAATGTGTGCTGCTTGGTTTAAACATGTACATGAAGCTGTCAGAGCAGCTCCTATCCACAGGTGAGATGGGAGCATAGAAGGAGGGAGGGAGGAGTTGGCTGAATCAATAGGGAAAGTACAGGGTGGAAAGGAGAAGTGTGTTGTCACAGGGTGGGGAGTGCAGCCACAGTTGCATAGCAGTGTGTGGCCAGGATTTTACATGGGAAATTGACTTGAATTGTAAATTTTCACTTAAAGCACAATTTTTTTTAAAAGAATCTTCAAAAAAACTATAGAATCTAATAGAAGAGTTCAGCAAAGTATCAGGGTATAAGACAAACATACATAAATCAGTTGGATTCCCTTATACTAACAAAGAAACCACCAAAGAGGAAATCACCGAACCAATACCATTTACAATAGTCCGCAGGAAGGTAAGCTGCTTAGGAATAAATCTAACCAGAGACGTAAAAGACTGATACAAGGAAAATTACAAGACTCTACTGTAAGAAACCAAAAGAGACCTATATAAATGGAAAAACCTACTTTGATCATGGATAGGAAGACTCAACATCATGAAAATGTCTATTCTACCCATACCAATGCAATTCCAAAATAAATTCCAATGACATTGCTTAATGAGATGGAGAAACAAATTATTAACTTCATAAATAAAAGGAAACAGCCCTAGAAAAGTATTACTGAAGTAGATGAACAAAGTGGTAGGCCTCACATTACCTTGCTTGAGAACTTATTATACTGCCTCAGTAGTCAAAACAACCTGGCACCGGTTCAAAAACAGATACATAACCAGCAGGATAGAGAATCCAGATATAACGTCATCCACCTATTGAGCTGCTGATGTTTGACAAAGTCCAAACTCTGTTAACTGGGGGAAAAGGCAGTTTGTTCAACAAGGGACATTGGGAAAACTTGATTTCCACCTGCAAAAAAAAACTTAAACAAGAACCATATCTCACACCATGCACAAAAACTATCTCAAAATGGATCAAAGACCTAAAACAATAATGGTCATGGAAGGAAAAATAGGGACAACACTGGGCATCCTAATACATGGTATAAACAGACTCCAGAATATTAATAAGCAGCACATAAACACCAGAAGAGAAAATAGATAAATGGGAACTTCTAGAAACCAAACAACTTATGTTCATCCAAAGACTCACCAAAAGAATAAAAAGGCTACCTACAGATTGCAGGAAAAAAAAAAATGGCAACCATGAATCTGATTCGTTGATAATCTCCATAGTCTATAAGTACTGCAAAACTTCAACGAGATAAAGACAAATAACTAAATTAAATAATGGGCAAAGGATATTAACTGTCACTTCATCAAAGAAGGCACCTAGGTGATTAACTGATACATGAGGAAATGTTCATGATTATTAGCCAGTAGATAAAACCAAATCAAAACTACAATAAGACACCCTCTTAACCTAACAAGCCTGGCATTAGTTCGAAAATGGAAAACAAGCAGTGTTGGAGACATTGTGGAGACATTGGGAGTCTTCCGTACGGCTCTGGGAATGTAAAATAGCACGACAACTTTGGAAATCAATTTGTTGCTTTCTAAAAAATCCAGAAATAGAAAACGCTTGTGATCTAGCAATCTCTCTGCTTGGAATATATTCTAGTGCAATAAGGGCTGTCACACAGATAGACACATGCACACCAATGTTTATTGCAACACTGTCCACAGTAGCAAACAGATGGAAACAACCCAGGTGTCCACTAACAGATGAATGGATAAACAAACTATGGTTTATTCACACAATGTAATGGTATGCATTGATAAAGAGGAAAGACGATCTTGGGAAACATCTGATAACGCGGAGTCACCTGGGAGACATTATATGGAGTGAAATTACTCAGTTGCGACAGGACAAATACTGTATGAGGCCACTATTATAAGGACTCAAGAAAAATTTGAAGCACAGAAGAAAATAATCGTTGATGGCTACAAGGGTAGGGATGGAGAGAGAGGTGTAGGCATAGATTAGATAGTAGACAGGAATTGGGTTAGGTGAAGGAAGTGAGCGCATTTAGTAGAAGGGAGATTAACACTGCTGGACTATACCAAAAACTAAGAGGTTTACTCAATACAACCCAGCTTTCCAAAGGATAGAGTAGCAGAGACAAAGTTCTGGGGTCTATGGTTTCTGGGGACATGTAGGTCAACTGGCATAACTGATTTTTTTGCTTTTGTTTTTTTTAAAATGTTCTGCAGCTCACCTTGTTTCATGGCATCTGGGGGTCTTAAAAGTTAGCAAACTGCTATCTTGGTAAGATCACTGGGTCCCAATCCACCTGGAGCAGAGGAGAGAAAAGGACATCAAAGACATGTGGAAAATATGAGCCCAGAAGACAGAAGGGGCCATACTCCAGAGATTATATCAGAATGGGACCAGAAGAACCAGAAGGTGCCCAGCCACTGCCAATGACTGCCCTTACTGAGAACACAACATAGAGTCCCTGATGTAGTGGAAGAAAAATGGGGTTGCAGAGCTAGAACTTTATTGGGAGACCAGACTTGACGGTTCAGTAGGCTGGAGTGTCCCCTGAGGACACGGCCCAGACACTCCGTTAGCCCAGAGCTGAAACCAATACTGAAGCCAACACCTCAGACAGAGATTGAACTGGACTATAAGACCTACAGTGACGTGGGCAAAGAATGCGCTTCTTGACTTAAATATGTACATGAGGATGTCTGAGCCGCTCCTGTCCAGAGATAAGATGAGAGGGCAGAGAGGGGGCAAAAGGAGTTGGTTGGATGGATCTGGGAAGTGCAGGGTGGAAAGGAGGAATATGTTGTCAAGGATGGGGAGAGCAGCTAAAATTGTATAGAGGTGAATGTATGTGGTTTTTTATGGCAAATTGACTTGGGTGTAAATTTTCACCTAAAGCACAATAAACCATATTTTTTAAAAAAGCTAGAAACACTGTATGATCCAGCAATCGCACTCATTGTTATATATTCCAGAGAAATAAAAACTGTCACATCAATAAATACATGCATACCTGTGTTCCCGGTAGCACTGTCCTCAATAGCGAAATGACGGAATTGACCTAAGTGTCCGTCAATGCATGAATGGGTAAGCAAATTCTGGTACATTAACACAAAGGACTGCTACACAATGATAAAGAAGAACAATGAATTTTTGAAACATCTCAGTAACAAGAAGGAATTTGGAAGGCATGAAATTAGTTAGCTGCAAAAGGACAAATATTACATGAGACCACTACTATAAGAACTCAAGAAAGGTTTAAACACAGAAGAAAAGGTTCTTTGATGGTTACAGTGTGGGGAGGGAGGAAGTGGAATATTCACTAATTAAATGGTAGAAGAGTATTATTTTAGGTGAAGGGAAAGACAACATACAACGCAGGAGAAGTGAACATAACCAGACTAAACCAAAGGCTAAGAAGTCTCCTGAATACAACCACAACACTTGAAGGGACTCCAGCTGTCTGGAGACCATGGTTTCTGGGGATATCTAGGTCAATTGGCATAATGTTTTATTAAGAAGATGTTCTGCATTCCACTTTGGTGAATAATATCTGAGGTCTTAAAAGTTAGGAAGTGAATGTCTAAGAAGTATTAATTTGTCCCAAGCCACTCTGAGCAAAGGAGAATAAAGATCGTCAAAGACATAAGAAAAACATCAATGCAAGACACAGAAAGGCCACATAAACCAGAGAGTGGAAGAACTAGATGGTGCCCAACTACCACCAATGACTGTCCTGACAGAGAACACAATAGAGACCCTGATAGAGGGTGAAAAATGTGGAGTGTAGAACTTGATCTCTAGTAAAATGGCTACACTTGATAGTCTGACTGACTAGAGTCTCTGGAAAACACAGACCCTAGACTCTGTTAGCCCAGAACTGAAAACATTCCTAACGTCAACTCTTCAGACAAAGATTGAACTATACGACATAAAATGAGCATGTCGCTTGGCTTAAGTAGATACAGGAGAGTAACTAATCAGCTCCTGTCCAGAAGCAAGATGAGAAAGCAGAAGAGGACAGGAGCTGGTTGAATAGACACAAGAAATACAGGGTGAGAGGAGCAGTGTGCTATGATACTGTATATAGAGCAACTAGGGTCCCATAATAATGTATGGGTAAGTTTCCATGTAAGAAACTGATTAAAAAAAAAAAAAAGAAACCGATTTGACACGTGAACTTTCACTTAAAGTACGAAAACTAAAATTAAAAAAAAAAATCTTAATGAAAAAAGAAACCAGAAGAAATATTGGCTTTGATGTTCTCATCTAATGTAACTGAAAGTTAAGAATCCCAAGCCAACCTCTTATGAACTATTTGGTTTTACGCAAGTCAGTTAACTTCCCTGGATATCAGATTCTTGATCTTTAAAATAGTCTTCATAATTTAAAGCAATTTTATTGAGGTACAATTCAATACTATACATTGAAACTATTTAAAATGTACAATTTGATATACTTTGCCATATGTGTATATATATATATGCCCGTAAAATCATTAACATAATTATGATCATGAACATATACTTCACCTCCAAAATTTCCTCTAGACTGTTTATATTCCCTGTCTCCCCCTCCTTATCTTGGATCTCCTTTCCATTACCATGGATTATTTTACATTTTCTAGAATTCCATATGAATGAAATTATACAGTATGTACTCATGGGTGTGTGTGCATGTGCAGAGGTGGCTTCACTCAGCATAGTAAGTTTTGGATTCATCATTTTTTAGTGTGAATTAATAGTGTTGTGTTTCAGTTGTCTCTGAGTTTCATTTTAGATCACTTCTATGGCTACATTCAGAGTTAGTAATATTTTCTTCTGCAATGTCTAGTCTGCCCTTAATTTTCGCCTCATACCTTGTGGTTTTTATCTTTAGTTCAATTTTTGTCTTTTTTATATTTATCATGTCTCTATTTAATTTTTTGAATGTATGAAATATAGTTATGACGTCTGTTTTTGTGTCCTTGTCTGGGTCAGTTTTGAGTCAGTTTCTCCTCATGATGGCATATTTTCCTATTTGTTTGCATGGTCCAAACTTTCATGATGACATACCAGACTTGGTGAATTTCACTTTGTTGGTTGGGTATACTCCCAGGAATATACTCCCATGGGTATATTCCTGAAAATATTCTTATAATTGTTTTATAATGCAGTTAAGAAATCCTTTCAGATCTCATTTTATAGATTTATTAAGTAGAATCATAACTGTCTAGAGCTAATTTTTCTACTACTAAGATTATTCTGTAATCTCTACCCAGAGCCCCCCATCCATCGCGATAGTTTTCCAAACCGACTGGCTGTCTGGTAGGACAGCTGTATTCCTAACCCTGCGTGAGCCTAGGCACTATTATCTCTAGTTCTTTTGTGTGGTTCTTTTCCTGGCCTTAGGCATTTTCTCCTACTTGTGCACTGATCAGTGCTCACCTAAGTAGTCAAGAGGAAACCTTTGCAGATCCCTGAACCTATTTCTTTGTGCAGCTCTCTCCTAATTAGTACTCTATCCTATAAATTCTAGTTACCTTGATCTACCCAGATTCTCAACCTCTTCTCTTTGACTCAAGTCGTCTGCTAGGTTCTGGGTCAGTTTTCCTTCCCTACGCCAAGCCAAGTGCCGTTGAGTCCTACAGTGGTCTATAAATTGGCGCAATCGTAGGGATGACTTTGTTTCTCATCTTTTAGGGAACATTGTCCTCTATTGCCTAATATCCATGTTAAAAATCATTCTTTCACACATTTTGACCCTATTTTGGCTATTTTAAGATGGAGAGTAAATACAGTCCCTATTTATTCCATCTTTTCCCAGGGTGTAAATTCCTTCCAGTTCTTTTAAGATTTAGCAGTAATATATTTAAAGTGTATAGCCCAGTTCTTGGTCCTTCATGAATATTCAATAATGGCAATAGTTGTGGTGGTGGTGAAGGAGTGTAGTGTTGCTATTTGTGATTGAGTTTCACCCAAACTCAACAGCCTGTGAGTGTAGATGAGTGAGATCAAATTAACAGAATATGTATATAGTATATACAAGGTCTGACAATTAAGTCCCCAAACTTAATTGTTCTAAGTGCTACATACCTCATTGCTGAATATCACTACAATCACCTTTGAAGAACTTCCCTTGGGAAGCTATGCACCAATACCAGCACCTAGTCCACCCTTCAAAGCAATTTTGGAACTCTTTCTGGAATGGCCATTGCTCACATGACAAGGTGGCAAGTTGGCGAACTTAATCCTGTATTTGTCTGTGAGGGAGATTTTAACCAGTAAGCAAGTAATTGTATTGGAAAACCCTCCCTACTCACCTGATATGGGCTTTTTTCTTTACCCAAAGTTAAGGAAAATATTTAAAGGAAGACATATTGATGACATTCAGGACATCAAGGATAATATGATGACAGCTCTGATGTCCATTCCATAAAAACGTGTTCCAAAATTGTTTCAAAGGGTGAACTAAGTGACGGTGGTGCCTAGCTTCCCAAGGGAAGTACATCGAAGGTAACCATAATGATATCCAGCAATGAGATATGTAGAACTTTTTCTAGGATGAATTCGTGAACTTAATGGTCATACCTTGTAGATACTCCAGAAATATCTCTTATCTCTAGGGCAGTTCACAGGTACTCACAAGACGTATTCTCTTGCTAGTGCATTGCTCCTCCATTGCCTGTGCTGATTCTTCAGTGCTACTCCCAGGATACCGCAGACCCCTTAGCTTTTCCATCACTGCTCTGCTGGGCCCTTGTTTCCTACCGTATCTCTGCTGAGCATCAGAGCTTCCATCACTGTGGGAGCGTGGACTTTGTGGTCTTCTGTGTTCATAGATTTCTGCTGCTTTGTGTAACATCTCCCACTCTTTACTTATGGAAAATTACCACCAATACCCCAGTGTTCTCATGGTTACAAAGCTGTACACTGTCAACTCCAGTGACAGGGTGGCTATTCTCTCTTCCACACCTGGCTAAAGACGAAGTAGAATCACTTGTGTATCAGTGTCTGCCAGATTCTTTGGAACATCAGCTCTTTCAAATTTACCCTCAACCCCTTTAATGTTCGTAGAATACAAACACTATTACCTCTGTTTTGCTCACTGTTGCAATTCTACACATAAATCAATGACTGGTACATATTAATTTCTCAGTAAAAGTATTTTGGATGAATAGATGGATCTAATGTGAACTGGGCTAGAAGAAAATACAAGGACTCTCTGCCAGCAACTAAAGCATTTGTTCTGGACACAAGAACTGTGCCTGGCTACTTTTCTCATCCGGGTGAGTTTGCACAGGAGGCTCATAAGTCTCCAAAATGCACAGCTATTTGGCAGAAAAACCTTTTTGATTTGCCAGCCATGCCAAGATACATCTGGAATCCCAACTACACCATAAGGCAGGAATCCAAAAAGTCACTGCTATCCTATTTCCCATCTTAAATAATGCCCAGCTCTGTTGTCCAACCAGTTTCAGCAGACAGTACTAAACAACGTGCAGCAGATGATAACAACACAGTCCAAAGAGCACAATGCCTGAAAAATAAAATGCCCCCAATTTGCCATAAAATTTAACATTGTATTCCTTCTTCTTCTTCCAAGGACATCCCTTGTTGATGCAGCATGATCCAAATCCTAAAGAAATAATTTCCTATTACCTGCTAAAGGTTGATGATTCAAACTAACCTGGTAGTGACATGGAAAAAAGTCCTAGTAATCTGTTTCTGTGCAGATTACAGCTCAGAAAACTCAATGGAGCAGTTCTACTCCATAATTCATATGGTCACTGTGAATCAGAATTGACTTGACAATGAGTTTGCTTGGTTTGGCCTAAGTGAAATTCTAAAACATATATAAATTATCTTTCCTCCACCTGTTTTTCCTTTTAGTTCATCCCAGAGAGAAGGTTCTTACTAATGGCAGAATCACATCTGAGTTCCTTCAGCAGCTGCAGCCAATGACATCTGACATCTTCCACCCTTCACCCCTACCTTCCCAACCAGTCTATCGTGATCCCATTTCCTCAAAATCCCAGGAATTAACAGAATATATTAGAATACCATTTCACCAGTTCCATCCTACAAAATTGTAAAAATACAAGTAAATTCCCACATTAAATATGACTGTTGCATGGTGGTGTGGTGATTAAATACTACGTCTGCTAACCAAAAGGTTAACAGTTCAAATCTACCAGGCATTCCCTGGAAACTCTGTGGAGCAGTTATACTCTGTTCAATAGGGTCACTATGAGTTGGAATCAACTCACTGACAGTGGGTTTGTTTTTTTTGGTTATTGCCACAGCTTACAATTTAAGCCCCAGTATTCCTAAGCAATAGAATTTCCTGGGGAAGAATGATAACATCTCCAAGGTGTAATACATCTGTTACAATCTAGAGTTACATTGTTATTACTACAGAACATGGTTAAAAATAGTGCTAAGCTTTTGTTCACCATGACTGTGAAGGTTGGGGGATGAAGACCACAAATGTGAAGTGTGATGTGATCATATCCTTTAATGGGTACAGGCTATCAATATGAAGTTACTTTTTTTTTTTTTTTTAAGCAACATTTATTGAGATCTAGTGAAAATTTACTTAGAAAGCTAGGTTCCCATTTGACAGTGTCTGCAGATATTATTCAGTGGCATTAGTTCCATTGATCACAATAAGCTGACGTTCTCTGGAATGTGTTCTGTTTGTTTGTTTTCTAGAATTCTAGCTTTTCTGTCCTCTCATCCTCCGTTTTTGCTTTTGAAAAATTGTTGACCTTTTATGGGAATATGGAAGCCTGATTTGTCTATGACTTCCAACTGAGAGGGACACAGCAGCCAAGGCCTTCTGGCCAGGAGCAGGCCTTCTGGGTGGAAATGATTCAGCCGATTCAGCAATAGTTACATAAACTTGTTTGTAACCCAAAAGCTCACGTATCTCGCTGCCAGCCACCTTTGTTTAAGCCTGTGTATAAGGCCACTGTGCCACGAGGTGGTTGGGATCACCAAACGCTGTACTGGAATGCCACCACTGCAACAATAAAGCTGGTACATCTATATCTACTGTGCTTCTGTTGCTGAGTCTGCCTGAATCACACATCAATAGTCCTGGCCTTGAGTATCTGTATTATGACACCTTTCACTCTCATACTGATGATTTTTTAGGTAGAACATTATCTTAGGTCACATCCTTTATTTTGTGTATTACCCTGCTACTTTGCTAAAAGGTGATCTCAGGGGATAGGGTTGGTTCTAGGTTTAAAGAGTGATGCAGTGTAATAGTCTCAAGGGGCCCCTGTTCCCTGCTGTTCCAGTTTGTCTGGTTTCTTCTACTTTTTAAAAAAATAAGAATTCGAGCTGTGTACCATATTTTCTCCTATTCTATCTTGGAGCAACTATTGCAGCCCTGGTGAAAGTGGTCAGCGGTGGTAGCTGGGAGTATCTAGTTCTTCTCGTCTCAGGGTCCATGAGGTTGTGACCCTCATACACTTGTTTCTTATCTGTACTCTTGCTTACCTTCTTACTGTTTTGCTCCTGGTGGCCCCTCACAAGCTTTCATGCTTCTAATTTCACTGCAATGCAGTTCATGATTTTTGTGAACTATGCCATGACTGCGTTGTCCCACAAGAATATGGTCCTAAGCCTTTAAACCCAGAAAACCAATGTTGGAAGGTGTTTGGTTGTATCTGAGGAGTATCCACATTTGTGTATTCAATGAATTTATGTGCCTGTACCCATGTATCTGTATATACAGATATTTCTGTATACCCTGGTTGCCTACTAGTTAAGTGCTATGTCTGCTAATCAAAAGGTCAGCAGTTCAAATGCTCCAGGCACTCCATGGAAATCCTATGGGGCAGTTCCACTCTATCCTATAAATTTCTATGAGTTGGAATTGGCTCAACAGCAACGGGTTTGGTTTTTGGTATAGATACTTCTAAGAACACTAGTAATGCAGTGATTAAGCATTTGACTGCTAACCAAAATGTTGGCAGTTTGAACCTACCAGACACTCAATAGGAGAAAGATGTAGCAATCTGCTCCTATAAAGATCACAGCCTTGGAAACTCTCAGGGCAATTCTATTCTGTCCTGTAGGATCACCGTGAGTCAGTATTGACTTCATGACAATGGATTTGGTTTTGGGTTTTGGAAGTTACCAACTTCTATCTGTTCTCATTTATGTACCCATCTATACCCACCCGTGTATCAATTTGTCTGTACCCATCCCTACGTGCTCACATGTTTGTTTGTTACTTTGATTGCACAATGATCACTATGTCCACAATTGGTGCCAATTTTCCCATCACCAAAAATAACTAGTCTCTACTGTATAATGCATAATTTCCCCACCCTTACCTCCTCTTCTGGTAACTACCTATGAATACTGATCTCTTTGTATTTATCTATTCCTGTCTTTTTATAATGTAGGGATCATATAATATTTGACCTTACATGCTTAAGTCTTTTCAGTTAGCATCATGACCTCCAGGTCCATCCATATTGTAATGTTTCATTAACTCATTGTTGTTCTTTGTGATTACATAGTATTCTGCTGTATGCGTGTAGTACAGTTTATTTACTCTTTTATCCATTTCTGGACACTGGTTGTTTCCATTTATTTGCCATTTAAAAAGCAACAGGAGACATAGGTGTGCATTTTTATGCTTGTATTATTATTTTTAGGCCTCTAAGGTATATGTTTGGAGCTCTGGTGCAGTGGTTAAAAGTTTGGATACTGTCCAAAAGGTTGACAGTTTGAATTCACCAGCCACTCCTTGGAAACCCTATGAGGAAGTTCTGCTCTATTGTATAGGGTCGCTATGAGTCAGAATCAGCTACCAGGTGTTTTATTGTTGTTGTTGTTGTTTTAGTTTTAGTGTATATACTTAGGAGTCGGATTGCTGGCTCACAAGATAGTTCTATTTCTAGTTTTTAGAGAAAGTTCTTTACTGTTTCCTGTAATAATTGTACCATTTTATAGTCCCACCAGCAATGGATAAGGGTTCCAACACATCCCACCAATATTTGTTACTATCTGTTTTTTGCTGTTTTTTAATCAGTGTCATTTTAGCTGTGGTGAGATAACTCATTATAGTTTTGACTTTCATATCTCTAACGCCTAGCGGGAAACCCTGATGGAATAGTATTTAAGTGCTACATCTGCTAACCGAAGGGTCAGCAGTTTGAATCTGCCAGATGCCCTTTGGAAACTCTGTGGGGCAGTTTGACTGTGTCCTATAGGGCCACTATGAGTCAGAAACAAATTGACAACAATGAGTTTGGTTTTGGTTTTTAGAATTATCTACTTCTATGTGTTCTCACTTACGGGCTTGGTTTAGCTTAATGGTGAGTGATTATGAACATCTTTTTATGTTTGTTGGCTACTTGGATGTCCTCTTTGTTGAAAATTTTGTTCAGTGACACTACTATTGATACTGACTTTGATCACCTGGATGAGGCTGTTTTCACTCACTATAAATTTTTCCTTGTGCCCATTTCTCTTTGGAAAGAAGTCATTTTGCTCAATCCATATCTAATGAATGTGGAGTTATGTTCTGCCTTCTTAAGGATGAAGAGCCTACAAAAATTATTTGGAATTCTTCTACATAGGAGACCTGTCTATTCTCTACCATATATTTATTTTTCTATCATTTATTTATATTAGTATGGACTGTTTGATACTTATACTTTGGGCTATAATCTAACACTACATTTTCCTGTTCAAGTTGTTCCTGCATTGGCCGTTGGAGTCTCTTTCAGCTGGCTCCCGTGCCCCTTTGATATATTCCCACTGTTGTGTATTTTTGAGTAATTTCTTACTTTCTGGCACAATAAGATGCTCCTGGCTCTTTTTGTAAATTCCCTGGCCCAGAGGTAAAACAAACTGTATCTCCAAGCATCCCTAGTTTCTTTTAACAGAGAATGGTATTAGAAACCTAGACTGGACACTGTCATAGATTGAATTGTGTTCCCCAAGAAATGCATGTAGAAATTTGTCTGGGCCAAGATTTCCAGTATTGTATATGCTGTAAACCCTGCCTCTGTGATGGTAATAAAGGAGGATGCGTGGTAGTTGAGTTGGTGGGGCAGAATTGAATGTGCAGGATTGTACTGTGGCTTGGGACAGCCTCTTGGGATGTAAATGAAAAGGAGACAAGCTGAAATTTGGAGACCTCATACCATCAAGAAAGAAAGCAGTGCTGGAAATGGCACATCCTTCAGAAAGGACCTGGATTCCTGTACCTCAGAAGTTTCAAGTCCAGGGGAAGAGTGATGATAATGACCTTCCTCTAGAGCCAGCAGAAAAAGCCTTTCCTGGACCTGAATTTGGACTTTTAGCTTATTGGACTGTGACAAATAAAACTTGTTTCTTAAAATCCATCTACTTGTGGTATTTCTGTTAAAGCAGCACTAGCCACCTGAGACAGACACTCATACTTGTTGCTATTGGTATTTCAGTTCATCTAGATGCTGTCATCTGACAAAACAAGGAAATATATGTGTTACCTATAAATATTTATATGCACATTCTTCTGATCATTCTAATAGCTCCAACTCTAACCCGACAGAATGGATCTTTCTAGCCATCTTCTCTTGCTTGTCTACGTCTTACCTGTCTATCAGTGACAAATCTAACTCTCATCATCTGTTAACCATCTGTTTATTTATTTGTTCAATTCCATTACATGCACAAATCAGTTTTAGAGCTGTCCTACGGGAAACAGCCTTAACATCTACAGTTTTTAAATACTGTCACATTTTTAAAAGTATTGCATAATAAGAAAAGAAAAAGAAAAAAAATTACTGCCCAACTCACGGTCAGCTAGACTTTTGTCCTATACTTTTTTCTAGAGATCTTGTAGTTTTGCATTTTATAAAATTCTGTATCTGTGCTCATTTTTTTTTGACATATGGATGTCCAATTGTTTCAGCACCTTTATTGGAAAACAAAAAACATAACTAAATAAAAAAAACTATCCTTTCTTCCATTGAATTACCTTTGCTGCTTTGCAAAAGATCAGCTGCATATACAGTAGCACCTTGTCCCTTATTGAAGGTTTCACTTTCTGCAGTTTCTGCTATCCACTGTCACTGTGGCCAGAAAATGTTAAATGTTAAGTTGGTAGCTTGATGAAATCTTGTATTCTCTGCTCCATTCCATCTGGGGACCCCGTTTACATAACCTTTATTGCAGTATATCGTTATCATTGTTCAAAGTTATTATTGTTGTTAATCTGTTACTGTACATGGTGTATAAATTAAACTATCAAAACTATGCATGTATAGATCAAAACACACTATAGATAGAGTTGATCCTATCCTTAGAGTCAGTCATCTACAGATGTCTTACAGCATATTGTATGAGGAGAAGAAGAGTATTTTATTTGTGTGAGTCTAGGTTCAGTGATCTATATTGGTCTGTGGTTTTCTTTATTTTTAACACCTTTTACTAGTTTGGGTATTAGAATAATACTGGACTCGCAGAAAGAGTTAAGATGTGTTCTCCCTACTTCTATTTTCCTAAAGATTGTGAAGAACTATTGTAATGGCTTCCTTCAATGTTTGGTTGAATTTTTCCAGAAAAATCATCCAGGTCTTGTGCTTTTTGTTTGAATGGTTATCTATTACCCACTCAAGTCTATTCAGATTAGCTATTTTACCTTTGTATAAGTTTTGGTAGTTTGTGTCTTTCAAGAAATTGGTATATGTCATCTAATTTATTGAATTTGTGAGCAAAGAGGTGTTCACAATGTTCTTTTACTACCCTTTTAACATCTATGAGATCAGTAGTGATAACCTTATCTCCTTCACTTTTGAAGAATAATTTCACTGAATATAGAATTCTAGGTTGATGGGTTTTTTCTCCCAAAACTTTAAATATTTTACTCTTATTCTATTCCTGCTTGCATGGTTTCTAACAAGAAGTCAATTATAATTGCTACACTTGCTTCTCTACAGGTAGGGTGTTTGTTTTTTGCCTCTCACTTTTTTCTAAGATGTTCTCTGTGTCTTTTGTTTTGTTCAGTTTGAATATATTTTTAGGTATGGCTTTTGTTGGAGGTAGATGTCTGGTTGTTTTTTTGGTTAGGTTTTTGTTTTACTATGTTGTTTTGCATTTTTATGCTTGGTGTTCTCTGAGTTTCCTGCATCCATAGTTTTTTGGGGTTTGTTTGTTTGTTTGTTTGTTTACTTCTTATGCTGCAGTTTAGAAAGATTTTCTGGTTTTGTTTGTTTGGTGTAATGAATTCTATTAGCTAGAATTTTGATAAGAATTTTTGCATCTATTTTCATGACAGATATTGGTTTGAGGTTGTTGTTTTTTTTTTTTTGTGGATTCTTTGCCTGGTTTAGGTGTCATGGTTATGCTGGATTCATAGAATGAATTTGAAAGTATTCCTTCACTTCCTATGTTCTGAAATCATATGAGTGGTACTGGTATAAGCTCTTCTCCGAATATTTGGTAGAACTCTCCAGTGAAGTCACCCGGGCCAGGACTTTTTGTTGTTGGTGGTAGTTTTTAAATCAACTTTTAAAATTCTTCTCTTGTTAATGGATTTGTTCAGATTTTCAACACCATTTTGTGTCAGTTTGGGTAGGTAGCATGTTTCTAGAAATTTGTCTATTTCTTCTAGGTTTGCAAATTTGTTAGAGCACAGTTTTTCATAATTTTCTGTTATGTTCCTTTTTACTTGAGTCTGTTGTAATATCTATATGTTATTTCTTTTGGTGTTATTCGAACCCTCTCTAGTCTTGATTTTGTCAGTTTGGCCAGTGGTTTCTCAATCTTCTTGATCCTTTCAAAGAACTAACTTGTGTTTTTCTTGGTCCTTCGTACTGTTTTTCTATTCTCTATTTCATTTATTTCTGATCTGATCTTTATTTCCTTTCTTTTGGTGGCTGTGAGGCTATTTTTGCTGTTCTCTCTAGAGGGCAGTTCTACTCTGGCCTCTAGGGTCACCATCAGTCGGATCCACCTCAACAGCACGTGGCATTTGGCTATTTGTTTGAGTTATATAACCAGTATTTTGATTTTGCCAAATTTTTCTTTTATAATGTGTGCATCTATTGCTATTGGCATCTGATGACTGCCTTTGCTGTGTTCTAAAGATTTTGGTATGATTTGTTTTCATTCTTATTTGATTCTAAGAATTTCTTGATTTCATCTTTGGTTTCTTCTATTACCCAGTGGTTTTTAAGCAGGGTGTTATTGAGTGTCCATGTAACTGATTTTTTCCCCCTACTCTTCCTGTTGTTAATTTTTACTTTGATGGCATTGTAATCAGAGAAAATACTTTGTATTATCTCAATGGTTTGGATTTTGTTGGGGGTGACTCCGTGGCCTAAGAAGTAGTATATTCTGAAGAATGTTCCATGTGTATTGGAAAAGAGTGTGCGCTTTGCAGCTGTTGGCTGTTCTACACATGTCTGTGAGGTAAAGTTGGCTGATTCTGCCTTTTACTCTTCTGTGTCTTTGTTGAATTTCTTTTTATATGTCTTGTTATTACCAAGAATGGAACGTTGGAGTCTCCTGATATCACTGTGAAACTGTCAATTTCACTTTTCAGTGTTGTTAGAATTTGTTTTACACATCTTGGACCACTGTCATTAGGTATGTAGATGTTTATTACAATTATGTGTTCATGATGGACCATTCCTTTAATCATTATGTAGTGCCCTTCTTTGTCTTTAGGGATGGATTTTGTTTTACAGTCTATTTTATTTGAAATTATGTTGGCACTCCTGTTCTTTTTTGGTAGCTATTTGCTTGATATATATTTTTTCCATGTTGTGAATTTCAATAAATTTATGTCTGTTGCTAAGATGTGTCTCCTGTAAACAGCATATTGACAGGTTCTATGTTTTTATCTATTCTGTCACTCTCCATCTCTTTATGAATGTATTTAGGCCCTTTACCTTCAGTGTAATTACTGATGGATCTGAGTTTATTGCTGTCATTTTGTAGTACTTTTTTGTGGTACTGACATTTTCTTTGTTCCTTTTATCCTCTTGAGCTGAATTCCTTTGGTTTGTGGATTTCTTTTTTATATCTTTTGTTTTCAGAGATTTTATTTTTTGATGAGTAGGTTTGTTAACTTTCTTTGTAGTTACCTTGAAATTTTCCATTGTCTTCCTAGGTTTGAACCAGCATATTATACTAGATGTTGACTTGTCTTCCACTCCATTAGAAAGATCTATACCTATACCACTTGTTCCCTCTTTTATTGTTCTGACATTATTGTCACTTACAGAGTTACCTCTCTGGTTCCTTCTTGTAATTCTTTTGGTTTTGGATAGTCCTTGAGAGTTCATTTCCTAGGCTGCTGCAATTTTATATCCTAGATTCAGGCTGTGGTCTCATATTGTTTGTTCTCAGATTGAAAGACTCCTTTTAACAGTTTTTACAAGTTTGGTTTGTTTTCTACATACTCCCTTAATTTTTGTTTATCTGGAAATGTCCTAATTTCACTATCATATCTGAACACAGGTTTTGCAGGATATGGTATTCTTGGTTAGCAATATTTTGCTTTCAAGGTTTTTGTATGTCATCCATTGCCCTCTTGCATGCATGACTTCTGATGAATAATCATAACTTAGTCTTACTGTTTTTCCTCTTTTTACGACTTCCTGTTTTTCTTGAGCTCCTCTCAGAATTTTTTCTTTGTCTTTGGTTTTAGTGAGTGAAATTATGATATGCCTTGGTGATTTTCTTTTACAGTATATCCTATATGGGATTTATTGAGATTCTTGTATAGTCAGCTATTCCTCTTTCATGATATTAGGGAAGCCTTCTGTCAGAAATTCTTCAATGATCTGCTCTGTGTTTTCTGTTTTGGTATCCCTGTCCTAAAGATCAACAAAATTGATAAACCACTAGCTAAACTTACTAAAGAAAAACAGGAGAGGAAACAAATAACCCAAATTAGAAATGAGAGGGGAGTTGTCACAACAGATCCAACAGAAATAAAAAATATCGTAACAGAATACCATGAAAGACTGCACGCTAACAAATTTGAAAACCTAGAGGAAATGGACAAATTCCTTGATTCATATCACCTACCGAAATTATCATAACATGAAGCAGAACAACTTAATAAACCATCACAAAGCAAGACATTGAAAATTTCATCAAAAAACTGCCAACCAAAAAAGTTCAGGCCCAGATGGCTTCCCTGTAGAATTCTATCAAGCTTTTAGAGAAGAGTTATCTCCAATACTACTGAGACTATTTCACAGTATAGAAACGGATGGAGTACTCCCAAACTCATTCTATGAAGCTAGCATAACCTTGATACCAAAGCCAAGGAAAGACCCAACAAAAAAGGAGAACTACAGACCAATATCACTCATGAATCTCGATGCAAAAATCTTCAACAAAATTCTTGCCAATAGAATACAACAACACATCAAAAAAATAATCCATCCTGACTAAGTTGCATTCATACCAGGGATGCAAGGCTGGTTCAACATCAGGAAAACAATTAATGTGACTAACCACATAAATAACACAAAAGACAAGGATCACCTGATTTTGTCCATTGATGCAGAAAGGGCATTTGATAAAGTCCAACACCCATTCATGCTAAAAACTCTTAGCAAAATAGGCATAGATGGAAAATTCCTCAATGCAATAAGGGCCATTTATACAAAGCCAACTGCCCGCATCATCCTGAATGGAGAGAGACTGAAGGAGTTTCCCTTGAGAACAGGAACTAGACAAGGATGCCAACTCTCACCTCTCCTATTCAACATTCTACTACAAGTTCTAGCCAAAGCAATTAGACAAGACCAAGAAATAAGGGCACCTGCATCGGCAAAGAAGAAGTCAAAATCTCCCTGTTTGCTGATGATATGATTGTATACGTAGAGAATCCCAAAGAATCTATAAATAAACTACTCAAACTGATAGCAGAGTTCAGCAAAGTCTCAGGATACAAGATAAACATAAGTAAATCAGTAGGATTCCTTATACCAACAACGAGACTGTCAAATCAATACCATTTACTATAGCCCTTAAGAAGATAAAGTACCTAGGAATTAACCTAACCAGAGAAATAACAGACCTTTACAAAGAGAACTACAAGACCTTACTACAAGAAACTAAGAGAGACTTAGATAAATGGAGAAACCTACCCTACTCATAGATAGGAAGACTTAACATTGTGAAAATGTCTATTTTACCCAAAGCAATCTACTTATATAATGCAATCCCAATACAAATTCCAGTGTCATTTTTTAATGAGATGGAGAAATAAATCACCAATTTTTTATGGAAAGGGAAGAAGCCTAAAATAAGTAAGGTACTACTAAAGAAGAACACATTGGGAGGTCTCTCATTACACGACTTCAGAACCCATTACACTGCCACAGTGGTCAAAATAGCCTGGTACTGGTATAAGAACAGATTGATCAATGGAACAGAATTGAGACCCCAGAGATGACACCATCTGCCTATGAACAATTGATATTTGACAAAGGCCCTAAGACATTAAACTGGGGTAAAAACAATCTCTTCAACAAATGGTGCTGGCAAAATTGGATATCCATCTGCAATAAACCGAAACAAGACCCATATATTGCACCTTATACAAAACCCAGCTCAAACTGGATAAAAGACCTAAATATCAAATCTAAAAAGATAAAGTTCATCCAAAAAAAATTAGGAACAACAATGGAAGGTTTAATGCACAAACAGACAGACTTCAAAATCTGTTAAACAAACCACAATCAACAGAAAATAGATAAATGGAAACTATTAAGAATCAAACACTTTTGCTCATCCAAAGACTTTATTAATAGAATTAAAAGGCCACCTACAGAATGGGAAAAAATATTTGGCAACTCTATGTGAGACCGACACCTGATCGCCATAATCTATAAGGTACTACAAAATCTCAGTAAGAAGAAGATAAATCATTCAATTAAGTGATGGGCAAAGGAGATGGACAGACACTTCTCTAAAGAGGAGATCCAGGCAGCCATAAAACACATGCAGGCATGTTAATGATCTTTAGTTATTAAAGAAGTTCAAATCAAAACTACAATGAGATACCATCTCATCTCCTGTCCTGAAACTCTAATCACTGGCAAATACTTGCTTTTGATTTTATCCCACATAATTCTCAGTTTCCTCAGTTTTCTTCATTATTTTATCTGATGTTTTCAGTTTAGGAAATTTTTGTTGACCTATCTTCAAGTTCATTGATTCTTTTCCAGATATTTTTAGTCTTTTTGATGAGTCATCGAAGGCATTCTTCCTTTTGCTCCTTTTGTTTTTATTTTTAATATTTCCTTTTGATTCTACATCAGTATTTCCATCCTTCTGTTTATGTTACCCATCTGTTCTTAAATATTGCTTGCTTTTTCCAATAGATCCCTTAATATGTTTTAAATAATATTTTGGTTTTGGTGGAAGTTTACACATCATTTTAAGTCTCATTCAACTTCTACACAAGTTGTTGAATGACATTGGTTACATTTTTTTCACAATGTCTGAACATAAGTTTTTCTATTTTCGTTAATCTAGTTCCCCTACTGTATTACATTCTCATATTTGTTTTTAAAATTATTGTTAATCATTTGGTCTTGTATAGGTGATTTTTTAAAGGACTGCAATACTCGTGGGTGATAGTCTTTGTTTTGTGAGTCAATATGTTATTTAATTAAAAGATGATCTCAGGGGGCTAGTTTTTGTTCAAAGTTTAAATAGTCTTAGGGCAATAGTCTTAGGGAGTCTACTAGTCTCAACAGGTCCAGAAGGTCCGTTCATTTATTTTTTTAGGAATTTTAAGTTCTGTTTCACATTTTTCTTCCATTCTATCAAGTTTCATCTTTTATGGCCAGTCAAAACAGTTGGTGCTGATAGTCAGCAACCAACTTTTTCTTCTCGTCTCAGGGGAGATGAAGTCACAGTTTGTGCAGACTATTAGTTTGTAGACTTTGTGTCTTTGGTTTCTTTCTCTTTTGTTTTGGACAAATAGAGACAAGTAGTTGTAGCTTAGAGAGTCCTTTACATATTAATCTCAGTTATTTTAAATTCCCTGTCTGCTATTTGCAACATCTGTGCCATATCTGCATCTGGTTCTAATGATAGCTATGTCTCATCAGACTGTATTTTTTCTTGCCTTCTGCAATTTTTTTTTTTTTTTAAATTTGAGCATGATGTATTAGGTAATAGGACCTGAACAAAACAGGCTTGTACTGTGAAGGTTTATGTTATTTTGTTAGGAGTTGCCATATGTTTAAAGGTGTTTCTTTTATTGCTGTGTTATTCTGTTTTTCACAATTATAACTACCAACAAAAACCAAACCTGAAACTGTTGAGTTGCTTTTGACTCACAGTAACCATATAAGACAGAGTAGACCTGCCTTACAAGGTTTTCAAAACTGTAAATCTTTATAGAAGGAAACTACCATGTCTTCTCTTGGAGAGTATCTATAGCATTCAAATCACTGACCTTTCAGTTACCAGTTGAGTGTGTAACCACTGTACCACCAGGGCTCCTGTTATAAACGCCTGAAACTCCAAATTTTTCTAGTGTCCCTGTTTTTGTCTCTCCTTTTTAGCATTGATATTTCCCTGTGCATTGCTCCCCAGAAAGAGCTTGTGTCTGACAGATCTTTCAGTTTTAATCACCATTATTATACTGGGGCTCTACTGTGGCAGCAAGGTATCAGTGTAAGGGGAAATTCTATAATCTTTCCATTAAGTCTTAGTCTTTTCTGGGGGTGGGAGCTCTGTCTTTGAGCTGTATTTTTCATAAGGGTGTCTGACATTCCTCCAGAGGCATAGCTTTTTTTACCCCCGGTCCCCTATTCCCTTCCTTGGGTGCAGCACTCCAAATCTCTTTCCTTTTCCTCTTCAGGTGAAATAAGAAAGCTGAAGGAAAATGCTTTTCCCCTACTTGAGCTAAGGTTTCTGACTTACGCTCCAGAAAAAAAAATTCTTTCTCCTAGAGATTGGGCCTTTGTTATGAAGAAAGCTCTCATCATGTTTCATGGTAATTACACTTTCCTTCCCCCAACAAGAGTCACACAGAGATCATTCCAGAACACTCATGGTGAGAACATGGTGGAGTCATTGGAGGTAAAGCCTATGCAAATATGCCCCTCCCCAAGTTTGTTGCCACCAGGACTTTTTCTCGTGCTAGTAAACACTCAGCCTCCAAGAATTTACCCAAATTACCACTGAAGTGATTTTACTATTTAATGGCTCTAGTAGCTCTCGTCTAAGTAAGCAAATACAGGTCTCTGTATTTCTCTGGATGCTCCTATCTCTCCATATTTTGGGTGAGTGATTTGCTCTGCAACCAAAGTTTTCTAATGAGTCCAAGAAAAGCAATTGATTTTCCATTTGTCCAGTGTTTATTGTCCTGTGAAGATGGATGTGATAACATCCTTTGTTGTATTGAAACTAGATGCTTTCTCCCTTTTCAATACTCTAATGTCTTTCCTTATCCTCTCACCTTATCACAGTTTCCCATCTGCAAGCCCCAACTCATCCGTGTTTCCATCAGGCAGACCAGGCCACCCCACAGGGCCTTCCCCTTCCTCTCAGCCTTTATTTTATGATCCATTGATTATACATTTACTCATACACTGGCTTGAGACTTCTTTCATGCCTTAAGATATTAATTACTGTTGAGTTATCATTATTGTTAATATTATACTATTATTTTTCTGATATATTTATGTAACCCAAAGACCTTCTAAGCCTGCAAATGCAGATTCTAGCCAAGATCAGTTTAACACGCTTGTCCACAGCCTCCACTTACCAAATGATAAACCTCCTAGCCATTTCTCTTTCTTGTATCCCTTTGATACAGGAATGAGCAGGGAAGTAGGTACCTTCTCTGCCTCCTTGTCTGTAATCCATCCTTCTATACTGTGCATGCCCTGGCCAGTATCTGCCATGCTGTGCTGCCAACCTCTACTTACAGCCCTCTCCCTGACCTCTGGGGCGTAAACAGATCTGTGCTGCAACTGCTACCACCTAGGTAGGTGCCAACCTACTTGTCTCATGATCTGGGCTTACATTTTTACATTAGAAAAATTTTTTCCTTTCTTGAGTCCCATGCACTGGTTTTGGTGGAGGAGGGTACCATGAATACGAAGTGGGATATCTGCTTGGCCTCTGAAGGCTAGTTTTTCTTATTTTTCTTCCTCTCTGAAGAGACATTTCCTATTAATTTAATATGTTTGCACACTAGATAAGCAAACAACTTAAAATGTGTGCTGTCATTTGCTATTTTTAAATATATATATCCCTTCAATAGTTCTGTGCTGATTGTCAAATATTTCTTTTTCTCCCCTCCTCTCCCCCCATGCTATACAAAATCTAAACACAAAATCCTGGAGCTGATATTCTTTCTTCAAAAACTTCAGTTGGGTGACTATGATGCTGGATTTAAGTGGTACAAATATATATATTCCAGCTAAACGCCTGTGTAAACACATACTATTTGTTTCTCTAGGTAGCTTTTTCTTTTTTTTTTCAACTTTAACTTCATAAGCAAACTGGAAACCCCACAGATTTCTTTAGGAACAATATACACCTGATATTTGTAACAGTTAATAGATCACCTCTTCTTTTTACCACTGATCTTGCCTTGCTGAAATTATCAGCCACCAACCCCATTAGGTATATTTGTGTGTATGTCTCTGATTTTTTTTTATTTACAAGTGATCTATATTGTTTGCAACATTATTTCATTTTGTTATGAGAACACAACCTAATCACTAGTTTTGTCACCTAGTGCTTTCCTTCCATGGCACCATCCAAAGGCTCATACACAGCACCACAAATGAGGTCTGACAATTAAGTTCACAAACTCATCCTAGGAAAAGCATTACACACCACACTGCTAAATTTCGCTATGGTCACCTTCTAAGTACTCCCCTTGGAAACCTATACACTTGTGCCAGCGCCTAGTCCACCCTTCAAAGTGATTTTGGAACTCTTTTTCTGGAATGGTCATCAGAACTGTTGTCCTATTACCCTTGATGTCCTGAATGGCATCAAAATGTCTTCCTTTCCTTTATCTTTGGACCAAGAAAAAAGTCAGTAGAGGCCAGATCAAGTAAGTAGGAAAACTGTTCCAATACAGTTACTCATTTACTGGCTAAAATCTCCCTCACAGATAACTATACAATTACGTTAGCAAATTTGCAACCATGCCAATATGAACAACGGCCATTTCAGAAGGAGTTTCAAAATTTCTTTGAAGGTTGGACCAGACGCTGATGTCAGAGCATAGCTTTCCAAGGGGAGTACTTTGAAGGTGACCAGTGATATTCAACAATGAGGTATGCAACACTTAGAACAATTAAATTGTGGGTTTAATTATCAGACTGGAGTAATCTACTCCCTTGCATACTTGTGCCCTACTCACACCTGTGCTGTTGCTGTCCTTTTTCAGGGGCTTGCCCACATCTGACATCGACTGGGATCTAAACAAGCACGGGTGCAGGTGTTTAAATCTGAACTGTGGACAACAATCCAGTTCTGTGCTCTAGGTCTCATGCAAATCAGTTGGTAGGGTTTGATTGCAGAAGGCCTTCCTAACGTCACAGGCTAATACATGTGAACCTCAGTACTGAGCCCATTTAGACCTTTCCTAGTATTGGGGATTTTGGTTTTGTTTTACTTTTTCAGTAATCCTCTGAGCTTCTTAAACACAGGAACTTGGATGTTTTTCTAAGTCCTAACTCAGAGCAGACCTGGGACCTACACAGTGGAGTTACTCAAATTGGTTTCATTGTGGTTATAGTTACTTCATTAGATTTATATGGCATGATAAAATAAAATTTTATTATGTGCTCTCCCATCCATCCAGGAATTAGGGATAAGTAAATTTGGGCCCTGAGGTCTTTCTTACCAAGGTAATACAGAATTCTTCATGACAGAATCCAGGCAGGAAAGGGGCAGATACTCTATTAACATAGTAAGGCCAGGGTATTTTTTGGCAACAAATAGAAGTAATAGACAGAATATTAATATTTTTCTGTAGATCTAAGGAAGCTTGGGAGAGATTTCAGGGAGAAAAAAAAAAAAGATGAATCCTCCTGTCAAGGTTAACTAGGGAACCTGATCATTGCTTCCACATACTAACACATTTTACTCCAGAATCTAACATTTTTTAGGGATAACAAAGGTGGTTTGCACTACAGAACACACACAGTATTGATAAGGTCACAGATGAAACGTGATCTGCAACATGTCAACAATTCTCCCTGGAAGTTTGTGGTACAACATAAGTTCTTCCTGGCAGTTGTGATGCAAAATAACAATTCTTCCCTGCAGTTGTGACGGCTACAGTAGCCTCATACCCAGTCAAAAACCAAGTTACTGCCTCCATCTGCCATCTATGATATTGCCCCCTGCTTCTGCCAATAAAAAGTACCCCCCGAATCCATGCTGGATCTTTTTGCACTTGTAGACATTGACCATTCCCTCTTTGGAATGTATTTCCCCTTAATAAACTTGTCCATCACTGGTACCAAAAAGGAGATGCATCTTTGTGTGCTTTGGGGAAGGGGGAGCCCAATTTGTCACCCGTAGGGAGGCCAAACTTGCTAACTCCATCTCTGGAACCACATCATGTCACTCGGGGTCTAATCCACTACGCAACTTCCACAATCCTACTAGCAACATCTATTTTATATTAGATACAAGGTTGGGAATGCCAGAGAGAACTAGTCCCAGCCCTTAGCCTCATTCTTCCCAAGAAAGGAGCCATTACACTAAGACTAAGCTCACTCTAACCCTGGCCAGCACTGTGTAACCTCATTTGGGTAGCAGTGTTGTTGTTAGGTGCCGTCTAGTCAGTTCTGACTCACAGCGATCCTATGAACAACAGAACAAAACACTACCCAGTCTTGCACCATGTTCACAATCGTTTTTGTGCTTGAGCCCATTGTTATAGCCACTGTGTCAGTCCATCTCATCAAGGGTCCTTCTCTTTTTTGCTGACCCTCCACTCTACCAAGCATGATGTCATTCTCTAGGGACTGATCCTTCCTGACAACATGTCCAAAGTATATAAGACACAGTCTTTCCAACTTTGCTTCCAAGGAGCATTCTGGTTGTACTTCTTAGAGAACAAATTTGTTTGTTCTTTTGGCACTCCATAGTACATTCAACATTCTTCTCCAGCATCAGATCTTCCTCTGTTTTCTTTATTCTTTGTCCAGCTTTTGCATGCATGCGATGTGACTGAAAATACCATGGGTTGGGTCAGGCGCACTTTAGTCTTCAAGGTGACATCTTTACTTTTCAGTACTTCAAAGAGATCCTTTGCAATAGATTTTTCCCAAAGCAATGTGTGTTTTGATTTCTTGACTGCTGCTTCCATGGACATTGATTGTGGACCCAAGTAAAATGGAATCCTTGAGAACCTCAACGCTTTCTGCCTTTATGACGATGTTACTTACTGGTCCAGTTGTGAGGGGTTTGTTGTCTTCATTCTTAGGTGCAATCCATACTGAAGGTTGTGGTCCTTGGTCTTCATCAGTAAGTATTTCAAATCTTCTTCACTTCCAGTAAGTAAGGTGGTGCTGTCTGCATAACACAAGTTGTTAATGAGTTGTCTTCCAATCCTGATGCCTCATTCTTCTTCATATAATCCAGCTTCTTAGATTATTCGCTCAGTATACTAAAGATTGAAAAGTATGGTGAAAGGCTACAACCCTGACACACACCTTTCCTGACCTTATGCCATGCAGTGTCCTGTTGCTCTGTTCACACAACTGCCTCTTGATCCATATACAGATTCCTTAAGGGCATAACTAGGTGTTCGGGAATTCCCATTCTCTGCAGTGTTAGTCATAATTTGTTGTGATCCACACAGTTGAATGCTTTTGCATAGTCAATGAAACACCAATATTCTCTGCTTTCAGCCAAGATCCATCCATTCTATCAGCGATGATATCCCGGGTTCCACATGCTCTTCTGAATCCAGCTTGAATTTCTGGCAGTTCCATTCCAATATATTATTGCAGTTGCTGTTGAATGATCTTGAGAAAAATTTTACTTGCATGTGATATTAATGATATTGTTCGGTAATATCTGCATTCATTTGGAAAATCTTTTGGAATGGGCATAAATATGGATCTCTTCCAGTTAGTTGGTCAGGTAATTGCCCTCCAAATTTCTTGGCATAGACGAGTGAGCACTTCCAGTGCTGTGTCTGTTTGTTTAAATCAATTGATATTCCATCAATTCCTAGAGCCTTGTTTTTAGCAATGCCTTCATTGCAGCTTCAATTTCTTCCTTCAGTACTGTAAGTTCCTCATCATATGCTACCTCTTCAAATGGCTGAACATTGACCAGTTCTTTCTGGTATAATGACTCTGTGTGTTCCTTCCATCTTCCTTTGATGCTACCTGAGTCATTTAATGGTTTCTCTGCAGAATCATTCCCTATTGCAACTTGAGGTTTGAATTTTTCTTCATTTCTTTCAGCCTGAGAAATGCAGAATGTGTTCCTCCCATCTAATTTTCCATTTCTAGGTCTTTGCACATGTCAAAGAACTTGTATCTTCTTGAGTTACCCTTTGAAATCTTCTGTTTAGGTCTTTTGCTTCACAATTCCTTCCCTTTAGCCACTCAACATTCAAGAGCAAGTTTCAGAGTCTCTTCTGACATCCCATTTTGTCTTTTCTTTCTTTCCTGTCTTTTTAGTGACCTCTTGCTCTCTTCATGGATGATGTCTCTGATGTCATTCCACAGTTCATCTAGTCTTCGGTTAGTGATCAACACATCAAATCTGTTCTTGAGATGGTCTTTAAACTCAGGAGGGATATACTCAAGGTCATACTTTGGCTCTTGTGGACTTGTTCTAATTTTCTTCAGTTTCAATTTGAATTTGCATGTGAGCGGTTGATGATTTGTGCCTTAGTCAGATCACGGTCTTATTCTGACTGCATTGTCTTTTCCCACAGATGTAGTCGATTTGGATCCTGTGCATTCCATGTGTGGTTCATGTGTATAGCCATTGTTTGTGTTGGTCAAAAACGTGTTTGCAATGAAGAAGTCACTACTCTTGCAAAATGTTATCATGAGATCTCTGTCATTATTTCTATTACTAAGGGCATATTTTCCAACTACCAACGCTTTTTTGTTTCCAACTTTTGCATTCCAGTCACCAGTAATTATCAATGTATCCCCATTACATATTCTGTCAATTTTAGACTGCAGAAGCCAGTAAAAATCTTCAAGCTCTTCATCTTTGGCCTTAGTTGTTGGTGCTCAGGTTTGAATAACGGCAGAATTAATTGGCCTTCCTTGTATGCATTTGGATATTATCCTCTCACTGACAGCATTTTTCTTGAGGACAGACCTTGTAATGTTCTTTTTGGTGATAAACACAATATCATTCCTCTTCAAGTTTTCATCCCCAGCACAGTAGTCTGTATGATTATTGGCTTAAAAATGGCCCATACTGGTCCATTTCAGTTCACTAATGCCTAGATGTTGATGTCCATGCATTCCATTTCATTTTTTATGATTTCCAGTTTTACTAGATTCAAACTTTGTACATTGTATGTCCCAATTATTAGTGGATGTTTGCAGCTGCTTTTCCTCATTTTTGAGTCGTGCCTTTGGGTGGCATCGGTTGACGTGATTAACCCTCTTAACTACTAACTGAAAGGTTGATAGTTGAAACCCACCCAGAGGCACCTCAGAAGAAAGGCTCGGTGATCTACCAGTCATTGAAAACCCTGTAAAGCATAGTTCTATTCTGGCACACACAAGTCTCAGTGAGTTGGAGTCAACTAGATGACAATTGGTTGTTAGAAAAAGTTCATTGAGGAGGGGGTAGAGCTAAAGGAGTTGGACTGACATTCTGAAAAGGAGACATTAAAAGGAGAAGAAAGAAAAGAAAGCAGAAAGAAACAAAAGAGAGGGGAGAAAGTGTGAGAGTATGAAGGAGGTCACTCAAAAAGGCTGTCCATCCACAAGACCCCTACCCCACTTCCATCTCCCTGGGGGATCCAGGTGACACCATAGCTAGCCAAGAAATTAGACAACTGAGCTATTTAGGACTTGTTGTGAGTCTCAAAAACTGTTTGCCTATAATGAAGTTTTATATCTATTTTGCCAAAAAGTTAAAGCTGTAATTCTGAGGCGAGTAGACTTAATAAGCCATGAGTAAAGAAATGTATCAGTTAAGAGCCTAAATGTATACTTTAAGTGACCTGAAACCATAAATGAGACGGCTGGCTGAATCCTTAGCTCTAATTGAAGTCAGTTAAAAAGGCTTAGAAAAAAACTGAGTGCAGATGCCTTTGAAAACATGCATCAAACAACAACCAATCAAAGTTCTGGAAAGATTTCTTTTTTTTTAAGAAGCTCAGAATAGAGATCAAAAGAACTTATGGATGATCTTAAGCAAACATAACCTATAATGAGGAATAGTCTAACCCAGAAAACGAGGAAGGTAGAAGGTAGGCAGGCTGGAAGGAATGATGACAACTTACAGATCAGACCCAGTACAGTCAATGGAAGATCTGAGAGCTCAGTCAGCTAAGGAGGAGCAGGAAATTTAAGTTCAAATTAGAAAAATTAAAGATCTGCCCATGTGTGCAATGTTCCCAGTTTGGAGAGGTGTTGTACATTTTGGAAAAATTACCTAGAGGGCCTGTAAAATGCCTTATTAAAATGCAAATGGGTGGAGCTTTGATGCCTTTGTCTATGCTGGTAAGACAAGAACAGAGAGCTCTGAATTCTGCCATGGGCTTGAGAAATGATGTGGCATACAATAAGAAAAGCTTTAAAGTCAGCAAGCTCTGGGTTCAAATTCCGACCTTACTGAAGCTTAAACACAGATCCACAAGAGTCCCCAAGTGGTGCAAATCATTAATGTACTCATCTGCTAACCAAAAGGTTACAGGTTCAAGCCCATCCAGAAGCATCCCAGAAGAAAGCTCTGGTAATTTACTTTCAAAAAATCAGTCACTGAAAAGACTATGAAGCACAGTTCTATTCTGATGCCCATGGTGCAAGTCTGAATCAACTCAACAGCAACCAAAAAAAAAAAGTTTACTCATTGGAAAAACCTCCTAAGTTTCTTGGAGGAATATACGACAAAGAGGTATATTGGCTCCCAGCACAGGAATAAGATATGGTCAATAATAACAAGCTGTTCTTGTCTCTGGGGCTCTGTCTATTCATTAATAAAAGGAGACTGTAGAGAACACTTCTTTTCCATTTTGAGCTCTAAACTTCACTGGTTCTGTAACAAAAGAAAGACTCATGAAATTAGGGATGTAAGACCAAGTGTTAAATGTTTAACCTTTATGAACTTGTTTCTGTATCTATAAAATTGAAATAATAATAGCAATGTCAACCTCATGTTCATAATGTTGGTAGACAGGCAAACCCGTTGTCATCAGGTCAATTCCGACTCACAGTGACAATGTAGGACAGAGTAAAACTGCTTCCATAGGGTTTCCAAAGTTGTGATTTTTAAGGGAGCAGACAGCCACATCCTTCTCTGACAGAGCAGACGTTTTGGTTAGCAGCCTAGTACTTAACCACTATACAGCTACAGCTCCTAAAGTGATAAATCACTCAATAAACAGAGAAATGACAGAAAATATGATGAAGAAGCAGAAGCAGAAGAAACAGTACTTGTGTAAAGGCCAACACAGGACATCATCACGGATATCTAAGGTTTTTACCTAGCTTGGCTTTTCAGCAGTGTTTGATAGTCCTGATGCTCCCTTCTTCTTGAAACTTCTCATCTTTATTTCTGCAACAGAACAATCTACTGATTAATTAAGCTTAGACCCTCCAGGCTGATGGCTTCTCAGTCTCCTTTGCCAACTCCCTGTTTTTATCCAAGTTCTAAGTGCTGGAGTTCATCAGAGTTGACTCTACTGCTTCCTCTGTCCTTGCTGTAACCTCCTGTGTGTGGTGACCGTGTCCATTTCCCTAGCCTTACTATATTATCTACAATCAATCCACATCTCTTCTTGGAGATTCAGATTCATTTATTCAACAGAGTGATTGATTCTGCACTCAGATGCCTCTTAAGAATCTCAAAACCCCCATGCCTAAAACTGTATTCTAAAATTGCATATCTGAATCCATACCTTCTCCTAGTCGATCCTATCTATGTTATTGTTCAAATTTTTAATTCCTCCTTCACCCACTGCACTTAACCCCACAAACCCACAAATAAATTGTACTGATTTTCCCTCCAAAAATCCACCTCCATATCATCCACTAGGGTTGCCATGACTCGATGGCACTTGGCTTTGGCATCATCTACTTCTCTCTAATCCCACTGTACTCTGTCTGTGGGAGGGACTGCTGCCATTTTCCAAACCCCTAATAGCTAAACTAAATCATATTACTCTTTTACACAAAACTGTTAAGTAGTTTCCCATTGTTCTTTTAGTAAATTCCCATTTCCTTTTATGGTTTAAAGGTCTCTTCTATCCCTCTCCCATCTACTTCCTCTCATACCCCCACCCTACTCACTCAACTTCAGCCCTGTTGGTCTCTTTCAGTTCCTTGAACTTGAAAAATCTTTCCTACCTGAGGCCCTTTGCACATGCTGTCTCTCTTACTTCCTCCATCCCTGTGGCTTCTTCCCACCTTTTACTTCCTTCTCTAAGGCTCCAGTCCAACATTCCCTTTTACAATTGCCTACTTTTTCTCTTCCTAGCACTTACAATGTGTAATTACATAGCTGTCCATCAACTATTCTATTTCCATACTGGGCTGCACAGCTTCACTGAGAAGCAGGGACAGCAGTTGTATTAACCACTGAATCCTCAGTTCTCAGCCTTGGAAATGTACAGTTGTAGGTACTCAAAACTGCATGGATAAAGAAGAGCCTTTAAAGAAACACAGGACTCAGAGTCAAGAATGAATGGCCAGGCCTTTAGATAAAAGACCAGGCACTGTAGCTACAGAACAAAGGGAGATATGATTACTAAATAATAGAGAAAGGAATGCAAGGTAACAGGCTGGAGGGAGACAGGAAAAAAGTTAGTTGTCAACCAGAAAAGGGCTACAAGATAGGGCTAGAACCATGGGAGAAACCCATCTGATGGGCAATAAGCCAGGCTAAAATCTGTGAGAATAGGTGGTACCTGGTTAGAGTGTAGGTGACAGAAAATAGACTTTTGCACTAAGCAATTCCCAATGCGAAATCATGGCTTGGTGGAGCAACTGAATCAAGTCTTTTCCAGATTATGAAGGAAGACTTCCTTCCAGAGAGTAGACAAAGCAGAGGGGCAGCAAAAATGTATTATCCTAGATTCTGAGCTTACATTATTGTTCGTTTTAGTTGACTTGTCCTCATAGATCTGAGTTGCAAATGGTATGCTCTGGGCTTCTTTCTTGAAAAGTGCCCCTGAAGGTACATAAAGCCATTGATTGCTCCCCCGGGCTCCTTACCTCATGAGCAGATGTGTACTGTATTGCAGCCCTTAATGTCCTGTCTCATTTACTGTCCCTGCTGAAATCTGTGACCAAAATCCTCACCACTTATCCATCCTTCTAGCAGTGCAGCCTACTTGCTCTTTTCTGTACATGCACCTTTATTTCCAGACCTTAGTCTTTTGTATGAGGGATTTCCACTTCTTGATAGTATCTTCCTGTCCACATTTTCATGATAAAACCCTTGCATTCTCCAAGCCCAGCTCAGCTCTTAACTAAGACTCAAAGCTTTGCTAAAGCTCTTTCACTTTGTGTATTCGTCCTTCTGTTATATGTTTGTATCTTCTGTGAATAATTATTAAATATGATCAGCAGGATCCCCTAATAGATTGGGGCTTGGTTAAAGGGCTAGAGTCTTACCTGACTTGCCTTTGAACACCCCCTTGCTCCCACAGCATATAAGAGAGCTACTCCCATACCAAGTATTCCACTAGTTGTTGAAGGGACCTACCTGGAAAGGGTATGTCCTGGAGGCTATATGAGAGAAGCAGTATACGGAGTGTCATGCATTGAATTCTGTCCCCCTAAAAATGTGTGTAGCCATTTGGCTAAGCCATAATTTCTGATGTTGTATGATGTCCCTCTATGTTGTAAAACCTGCTTCTCTGACGTTAATGAGGGAGGGTGGGGGCAGTTGTGTTAGTGGGGCAGAACTCATTGTGTAAGATCATATTGTGCCCTGAGGTTATCTGTTGGGATATAAAGGAAAGGGGAGCAAGCAGAGAGTTGAGGACCTTACATCACCAAGAAGCTCTCCCAGGAGCAGAGTATGTCCTTTGGAAAGAAGCTCCCAGTCCAAGGGAAGGTTGAAGACAAAAACCTTCTTCCAGAGCCAGCAGAGAAAGTCTTCCGCTGGAGCTGATGCTCTGAGTTTGGACTTGTAGCCTGCTGGACGATGTCACAATAAGATTTCTCTTTTCAAAGCCATCCACATAAGTGGTATCTCCACTATGGCAGCATGAGATGATTAAAACACAGAGATACATATATCCAAGCCAGGAAACATACACATAAACCCAGACACAGGTAGGAAGGATGGAGAAGAAAGTAATGAGGCAGTGACCATTATTGGAGAATTCTGAGAAAGAATGTATAAGGTAAGAAGCAGAAAAGATGAACAAAAGGGGCAAAGTATGAAAAGAGCACTTACTTGGAAACTTCCCCTCTGCCCTTGGCCAGGAAAGACAGGGAAATCTGGTCTGACCACTAGCAGAACAGAGGAAAAGCAGGAAGAGCCCCAGGACCCGCCCTGTCATCTTTCTCCGTAGCCCCTCCCCCTCCAGTCAGGCTCTGGCTGCTGCAGTTTGAGTCTCCTAATGGGGAATTTAATGAGACCTTCAGTAAATGGATCCTGGATTTTCTGTCTACCCCCAAGTAATTATAAAGCTCAGCATTTTTTTTCCCCTTAACTTACTGCTGATTTTCTAATTACTCTTGCTCCAAATAGGACAGTTAGCATTAAAAGGAAACCATGCTGGGGCTGCAGGTTCACTTACATCTGTTTGGCTTATTTCTTTAATTTGACAGCCTGGCTTTACGGACAGACAGCAGCAGTTGATTCAAGTCTCCTTAACATGAGGAGTGCACCTCAACACAGGAAACCCTCTCTGGCAACAAGGTAAAACTCTCCTGTAGGAAAAACTCATCAAGACATACCCACCAGATGGAGCTTAATGAGTCTGAGAAAGATTACAGCAATCTTCTGTCTGAAAGGGTCCAGGGAGAACTTTTTTCTTTTCTTCCTCCCCATGACAGGAGAAAGACCCCAAAAACTTGAAATGAATTTCTCACCATGAGGGAGACTCCCTTCATAAAAGGGAATATAGTAAGCTTGGGATGAAGGAATGCAGGATGGTAAGGTGGGAAGAGGAAAGAAATTCAGGTTAGCAGAAGAAGTATGCAGTAGTATTAAGCAGTTCTTTTGTTTTTTGTTTTTTTTTTAAAGGATACCTGGATTGCTGCAGAAAATGTTAGCATTTCTGCATGGACACCTTTAATTACGTCTTGGAGAGAAGTCTCAAACTTACAGTTAAATTCCCCTAAAGTTATACTCACCTGATAAATAGGTATTTTCTTCTTGCTGTTGCAAAATTACATGACCTCCTTTGAGGCAGCAAGGAAAACTTTCTGAGGAGATGTGATTAAAGGAACCAGACACATTTAATCAGGAAGGAATCCTCACTATAAATTTATCCACCCATATATCTAATTTAAAAAAAAAAAAACAAACATAACATTCTGTGGCAAGTCAATCTCATTTCCTATTGCCTTCATCTAAATGGAAACCATAGAATGACTATTCACCTAGATGCTGAAGCAATGTATAAAGACGTTTTTCCCTATCTCTGCCTTCTTACATTCTCATTTGTCCTTTACTATCCAAGAGTCAGTTTAGAAATAAAAAAGAAGAGTCTCAAGATTCTTATAGCAAGGGAAGGAAGATCTTAGATTCTGTTTTCCAACCCCATACGAACAGATTGATGTTCTTTTCCCCTCCTTGTTCTCTCTACATTCGCTCCTTCTTTACAGGGAAAATGAGTACCCAACTCAGATTCCAGAGGTGTAGAGAAATAAACATGGACTTGAAACTCAAACAGACCTGGGTTCAAATCCTGACAGCACCAATTAACTAGCTGTGGGTACTTGGCAAAGTTACTTTCTCCTCCACTGTATCTCCTGCCCTGTAAGCCTTGAACACATTCCTTTTCAGCGTGTGCCAACATAAAGACCCTAGTGTATAGTTGGCATTCAGAAACTATCAGTGCCCTTCTCTTGGAGACAATTTCATCATAATTCACCAAGTATTTCCTCAGAACTTCATCTGAACTGTATTGGGTGACACAGTATTTGTCCTTGTAATGCTTCTGGCCCCATGTCTGTGCAATTGATAGCCTCGTTGATGCCCTAGAATTGTCTCTGTTTCTTTCGTCTCCATATCCCTCATGGTTCTCAAAGGCAGTGCAGAGCCAAGCTGGTATGGCTTGAGGGCTCACTTCGTCTTGTTTCTATACCATCTGGCCTATGACCCATCATTAGTCCTTTTATGCCTCTTGTCTGAAGAAGTATCTTATGTTTGTCTATGGAAGATGGTTCCCTAATGAATGTCAAATAACAATAAAACTTAAGTGCCTTCATCAGACACTTGAGCAGGCATCTGTCCTCCCAGCAGCAAAATATGCATGTGATACTGGAAACAGCAAAGGAATTTGAAACTGAGTTTAAGCCATTTAGAAAGAGATAGCTGTGAATAATTGCAGTCAGTGACTCAAAGAAGAGACACTTGCTGGGCCACAGCTAAGCTGTGGTGGCTCTTGATATGAGTCTTTCTCATGGAAGTAGAAGGAAGAGTCTGCCTTGGAAAGCCAGGTGTCTGAAGAATGGGAAGCCTCTTGGAACCCATAGCACTAGCCTAGCAGCACATGGCAGGCACCTGTGGGAACACAACCCCAGGCTCTGTGGATACCACTTTCTCCCAGAATGAGTACATTCAGCTGCCCTGCTCTTTGCTCAGCACCAGAGTATGTCTTAATGGTCAAGAGGTTAAAGTAACAAACAGAAAAGGAAATCTTTAGGTAGCAGTTACCTCCAACATGTAAGTTGGGATGTCCAGCATGAAGTTGTCCTCAAGTTTGAAAAAACACAGACAGGAGAAGGTATTGTGGTGTTGATTTGGAGCCTGACAGTGCTGGGTTCATATCCTGGTATAAACCAGCTGTTTAGTATGAGGAGAACCACTCAGTTTCCTAGAGTGGAAAGCTAGGGTGGGGGACGAGGGACTCAATATTTTTCTTTCAGTGTCAGCTGGAAGATTAGAGATAAAGTATATGCATTAGTTCAAAGTTACTCCAAGGAAACAGAACACACACACACATATATATGGCTGGCAAGGTCAAATTCCATAAATTCAGCTAGCAGAGTAGAAACTCCAACAGTCTTAAGTCCCAAATTCATAGGCCAGGAAGGCTGGGAACTCCAGCAGGATATCTATGTTACTGTCTTGAAGCAGAATCCTTATCCCTCAAAAAAAACAGCAATTATTTTTATTTTCTCTGAAGTCCTTCAACTGATTGCATGAGATTCATCTACATAGTAGAGTTAATCTGCTTTACTCAGTCAACTGATCGTAAATGTTAATCATACCTAAATACCTTCATAGCAACACCTGGACTAGTGTTTGACCAACAACTCATTCTCATAACTCGCCAAGTTGACACGTAAAACTATCACAGCATAAGCTGTCTAGAATGTAGCTGGTGCTCAACAAACAATAACCAGGATAGGGAACTACAGTGGTGAACATTTTCTAAGGCAAAAAGTGGGTTCTAGAAAAAAAATTGCTGATTAACATTAATGATTACACCTATCAAGAATTATTAAGGCAGTGGTCACTAGTCCACTGTCTAGGGACACCGAAAACAAACAAAGGTCAACAAACAATTCTTATTTTGATGGAGGCCTCAGACTTCCTTATCAGGGAAATAAAATGCAAAGTATCTTGTTTTTTTCAAGAACTATGAAAAGGACATCCTAGATAAACATTTGGGGGTAGTGATGGCTTAGTTTTAGAATTCTCACCTCCCACATAGGAGACCCAGGTTCAATTTCCAGTGACCCGCATCTGTCAGAGGAGGCTTATGTGTAGCTATATGGTGCTGAACAGGTTTCAACAGCTTTCCAGACTAAGACAGACTAGGAAGAAATCCCGGCAATCTACTTAACAACAATCAGCCAGTGAAAACCCTGTGGATCACACTGTACCTGGGGTTGTTATGAGTCAGGAGCCCACTCAATGGCAGCAGCAATTAAATTTGTGATAAACATTGAGAAATGGAGACTGGACATTGACTAACACATGGATGGAAACCATTCCAAAGCTGAATCCATTTCACACATGAAGGAAGTCCTCCACAGACCCTGCCACAAGGATCCTCAGCTGTGTTTGGTATCAATTCCTTATCAAGTGATGTGTATGAAGAGAGAATGGGCATATTTATCACATTTGTGGATGGCACAAAGCTAGGAGTGGCAGATGATGATTAGATTATAAAATTAAGATTCAAAAATATTTCAGTATCCCTCAAGCATAAACTCAAAGAAACAAACAGGAATGCAACCAAAGTAATCATTTACCTCCTCACTTAGTTTCAAAAGAAGTACACAGCAGTGCGGTCCTGCTGCTAAATACCTAGGCTGGAGGTCTGAGATAAAAAGCACAAGTTTGAAGAAAGGGGAAAGAAATGATTCGGAATCCAGTTAATCCCCCCACCATGTGTAAGGTTATCAGGGAAAGTGATAGCTTCAGATGAACTCCTATGCTTAGTTCCAAGTATTTTAAAGCATAAATAATGGTCCTCTGAATTTTTACATCAAGAACAAAATCTACCATCTGTCCAGAACTAGGAAACTAACTCAGCCAAACTGGAGCTAGCAATGAGACTCTACAGAACCAGAGACCAGGTCTCTGAGATGCCTTACCCCCTCTGCATTCCAGTTGCTTAGTTTGCGGAAAGGATTTTATATCTAGTCCTATACAGGATTCACTTACCCCATTTCTTCTGACAGGAAGAAATACAGCACGTTTCAGAAACCCTGGTCGTATAGTGGTTAACTGCTATGTCTGCTAATCAAAGGTCAGCAATTCAAATCCACCAGACCATCCTTGGTAACTCTATGGAGTGGTTCTATTCTGTCCTATAGAGTCACTATGAGTCAGCATCGACTCGACAGCATTGAGTATTCAGTTTTTGAGTGTGCATCTAGCGTAGGCATCCTCCAAAACGATCTACTTCCAGGACATGTTTCACTTATTGGATCCACTTCCCATGCTTTTAAGCCTCTCCCTTTTGAAGTTATATTGACAAAATAGCTAATATGCATCAATTCTTTTTTACTGTATCCCCTACTTTCTATTACTTTAATCCTAGAATTTATTAGGCAATTGCTGCTGCTAATTCTTAAAGGGACTGAAACTTTTATTATTTTTTCACCAAACATTTGATGTAAGTACAGTTAAGTGAGGCTTGACTGTGCTCCATAGGGTTTTAAGCGGCTGATATTTTGGAAACAGATCACCAGGCCTTTCTTAAGAGCCATCTCCAGGTGAACTCAAATCACCGATCTTTTAGTTAGCAGTCTAGCACTTAACCATTTGCACCATCTTAAACCTTTAAAGGACCAATACCTTTATCATTATAAAATGTCCCTTTTTACCTGTGATACTATTAGTTTTAATGTCTGTTTTGTCTGGTATCAGTATAGTTAATTAAACTCTTCCATGGTTTCTATTTCCATAATATACTCATATATTTTTCTTTCCTTTACTTTCAGTCTATTTGCATCTTTGAACTTAAAGTCTGTTTTCTGTGGATAACATATAGTTGGATCCAGTTTTATTATCTAATCTGACAGCCTTTTCTATTGCATCACATAATCCATTCGTATTTAGTGTTCTTATTGATGTGGTGGAACCCTGGTGTTACAGTGGCTAAGCAGTACAACTAATAACCGAAAAGGTCAGCAGTTTGAATTTGATAGGTGCTCCTTGGAAACTATGGGGCAGTTGTATTCTGTCCTATAGGGTTACTATGGGTCAAAGTTGACTTGATGGCAATGAGTTTGGTTGGTTTAAGCCCGGATGCTGCACTAGTTAAGAGCTTGGCTGCTACCAACAGGTCAGCGGTTTGAATCCACCATCTACTCCATGGAAACCTATAATGCAATTCTACTCTGTCTCATAGGATCCTTATGAGTTGGAATCAACTCAGTGGTAATGGGCAATGCATTTGGTTTTTGTTACGGAGCACTGATAAATACAATTAAATGGCATTAAACACATTTGAAGCTATTACGTTGCCACTTCTACCCTAACTAGGTAGAGGCACCAGAAGCTGACTGACCTTCCCTGAACCCAAATAACCTTCCTATTTGTGAGAAAGCTTCATTCTGTCACCCAGTCTCTTTCTATCAGGGCTGGTTCTGTGTGAGAACACAAATAATTAGGCAATTGTACAGGGACTTTTATGACATCATGGCGTGAGTCTCAGAGCAGGGATGGATTTCATTTTATTTCCTACTCCAAGCTAGGACAGTATAGATAATTTTTACAGATTACTAGTAGAATATTTGAGAATAAATTTTATTTATTTTTACAGAAATAAATGATTTTCAAGAAATTCTACCAGTGTTTGTGCGTCTGCCTATGTTACATCAAAAAAACCAAAGCCACCGCTGCCAAGTCAATTCTGACTCATATTTATCCTACAGAACAGAGCAGAGTTGCCTTCTAGGATTTCTAAGGCTACAGTCTTTATGGAAGCAGACTGCCACATCTTTGTCCTGCAGAACAGCTACTGGTTTCAAACCGCTGAGCTTCCTGGTAACAGCCACGCTCTTGACCACTGCACAATCTGAGCTCTTTCTAGACCACGCCAGCCACCAAAAATATTGCTTGAAACCCTGTCATGTACTTTTATATATCTGACTCTCATTTATTCTCAGAGAATCAGTTTATGATAAATATCAGAATTTTTAGAAGTCGGCTAAAAAATGAATGAAATGAGCCCCTATGACGACAATTCCTTGACACCCAGTCCTATGTTCTTTCTATTCCTAATTATTTAGTAATTTATTTCATACTATAAGCAATCCTTTAGGCATTACATTAGTATAATTTCATTAAACTTATTTAAATAATGTTTTATTTTTATATGGTACTCTGAAAGTTTGGCACACTGTATAGGCTTTTAGGATTAAAAGTGTTTGAAGAATCATAGTCCCCTATCTTTTGCCTTAAACAGCTATACAAATCCTATTAGTATTCAAAGCTTGTTTACTTCCTTCTGTTACATTACTTAGGAGACTTGGATGTCACCCAAAACAGATCCTGGCACCTTGGCCCAGACTCCTCTTCATGCCCATGCCTATCTTAATTACTGAGAATGGATATTAATGGAGCCCACTAGGAGACTTACACACATTTTGGTGGTATGCATGACTTTTCTCTGAAATCTACATGAAGCCTACGTTTTGTCATTTTAAGTTTCTAGTAAGTATGTTCATCATTTTTGCTCTCTTCTCTTTATTTGATACAGATGATTAGATCTTTATGTCCTAATAATGAGAAAGCTAATACATGAGGGAAGAATAGATTTGGAAAGCTTGAGGGCATGTCTGCGGGAGAAGCACAATGACTCAGAGTTCAGAGAAGAGATTGAGTTTGGACATAGTCCATGTTTGGTAGTTAAAGTATAGGCATAGTAGAGAGTGGGGGTGGAGAATTGCATGAAAAATGGAGTCCTGGGTACACCAACTTTCAATAGCAAAAGGGTAAAGTAGTTGTTTATAAGGGAGAAAGAAAACATGTCATCACAAAAGGAAGACAATGATAAAAGGTTAATTGATACGTCACAGAAACCAGAAACAAAAAGTGCAGGCAACAAGGTAAAATCAAAGATTCAAAGGGCCATTGGGTTTGACATCCTGAAGAAGATTGAAAAAAGTGATTACCGGTCAGGAGAGAGACAAAAGACAGACTGTAATTTGTTCATGAGTATACAGGAAACAAGGAAGTAGATACAGAAAGTCCATATTCCTCTTTTGAGGAACTTAGGTGAGAACACAATATGAGCTAGAACATAGCCAGAATATTCATTAGAAGTAAGGATGGCGAGGCCTTGTCTCACATACTTCAGACATACCATCAGTTTCTCACACTGTAGTGGCTTGTGTGTTACTATAGTGGTGGGAGCTATACCAACAGTATTTCAAACACTAAGGGCAGCACCCATGGTAGGGAGGATTCAGTGGAGCTTCCAGGCTAAGACAGACTTGAAAGAAAGACTTGGTGGTCCACTGCTGAAAAAAATTGGCCAGTGAAAACTTTAAGAACAGCAGTGGAACACTGAATGATATAATATCAGAAGATGAGCCCCTCAGGTTGGAAGGAACTAAAAATATGACTAGGGAAGAGTTTCCTTCTCAAAATAGAGTTGGCCTTAATGACATGGATGGAGTAAAGCTTTCAGCTATTCATTAGGTGATGTAGCATGACTCAAAATAAGTAGAAACAGCTGCAAACATCTGTTAGTAGTCAGAACATGAAATGTACGGAGTATGAATCTAGGAAAACTGGAAGTTGTAGAAAATGAAATGGACCACCAAAGATTGATATCCTAGTTATTAGTGAGCTGAGATGGACTGATATTGGATGGTTTGATTCAGACAATCATATTCTCTACTATGCCGGGAATGACAAATTAGAAATGAATGGCATCATCATTAAAAAGAACATTCTGAAGTAAAACTCTGTCAGTGATAGGAAAATATCCATAAGTCTACAAGAAAGCCAAGATAATATCACTATTATTCAAACTTGTGCACTAATCACCAATGTCAAAATGAGGAAATTGAAGATTTTTTACCAGCTTCTGCAGTCTGAAATTGATTAAACATGCAATCAAGATGTACTGATAGCTACTGGTGATTGGAATCCCAAAGTGGAAAACAAAGATTTGTAGCTGGAAAATTACAAACCTAGTGACAGAAAATTTGCCAGAGATCACATGATAGAGTTTTGTGAGACCAACCACTTCTTCATTGCAAGTACCTTTTTCAACAGCATACATGGTGATTATGTACTTATCAACCTCATGGATGAAAAACACAGGAATCAACACATTACATCTGTGAAAAGACACAATGGAGAAGCTCAATATCATCAGTCAGAACAAGGCCAAGGGCTAACTGCAGAAGAGACCATCAGTTGCTCATATGTAAATTCAAGTAGAAGATAAATTCAAGAAGTCAATGAGAGCCAAATATGACAAAATGTACTGCATCTGAATTTATAGACTATTTCAAGAATAGATTTGACACAGCGAACACTAACGACTGACGACTAGATGAGTTGAGGAATGACATACATCACACATGAAGAAAGCAAAACACTATTAAAAAGACAGGAAAGAAAGAAAACATCAAAATGAACATCATGAGAGACTCTGAAACTTGCTCTTGAACATCAAGTAGCTAATGCAAATAGAAGAAATGACGAAGTAAAAGAGCTCAACAGATATCAAATGGTGGCTCAAGAAAACAAAGTAATGTACTAGAAAGAAATGTACAAAGACTAAGAATTAGAAAAATGAAAGGGAAGAACACACTCAGCATTTCAAACTGAAACAATTGAAGATAAACTTCAAGCCATGAGTTGTGATTTTGAAGAATTCCATGGGCAAAATACTGAACAAAGCAGGAAGCATTAAAAGCAGATGGAAGAAATATATCAAGTCACTGTAACAAAAAGAACTAGTTGACCTTCAGTTGTTTCAGGAGGCAGCATATGACCAAGCACGGATGATGCAGAAGGAAGAAGTCAAGTGGCTCTGAAAGGAATGGCAGAAAACAAAGTTCCAGGAGTTGAAGGAGTACAACTGACATATTTGATCAAATAGATGCTGTGCTGGAGGTGTCATTTGTTTACGTCAAGAAATTTGGAAGACAGTTTCCTGGCCAATGAACTGGAAGAGCTCCATATTTGTGCCTATCCTAAGGAGAGGTGATCCAACAGACTGTGTAAATTATTGAACAATATCATCAATTCCATACACAATTAAAATTTTGCTGACAACAAAACAAAACACTGCCATGTCCTGCTCCATCCTCACAACTATTGCTATGTTTGAGCCCATTGTTGCAGCCACTGAGTTAATCCACTCATGGAGGATCTTCCTGTATTTTGTTGATCCTGTGTGTTACCTAGCATGATATCCTTCTCCGGAGACCAGTCCCTTCCGATAACATATCCACAGTATGTTAGACAAAGTCTTGCCATCCTCTCTTCTAAGCATTCTGACTGTACTTATTCCAAAGCAGATTTGCTCATTGTTCTGGCATTCTGTGGTATATCCGGTATTCTTCAGCAGCATCGTAATTCAAATGAGTCAGTTCTTCTTTGGTCTTCCTTATTCTTTGTTCAGCTTTTGCATGCATATGAGGTAATTGAAAATACCACGGCTTGTGTCAGGTGCACCTTAATTCTCAAAGAGACATCTTTGTTTTTAAAACTTGAAAGACGTCTTTTGCAGCAGATTGTCCAATGCCATATGACATTTGATTTAGTTTCTTTTTATTGTACTTTACATGAAGATTTACCAAGGGGTGGAGGGGGACCCAGCTTCTTATTAAACAATTACTACGCGTATTGTTTTATTACACTGATTAACAGTCACACTGAGTGTCAACACTGTCTTCTCAACCTTGGGTTCCCTATTACCAGCCTTCCTGTTCCCTCCTGTCTTGCTCATTTCCCCTGGGCCGGTGTGCTTCTTCTGTCTCATGTTGTTTTATGGATTTGTCTCTGTCTAATCCTTGGCTAAAGGATGAACCTCAAGAGTGTCTTCATTACTGAGCTAAGAAGGTGTTTGGGGGCCATTGTCTCGGGGTTTCTATGCTCTCTGTCAGGCCAGTAAAATGTGGTCATTTTTTGTGAATTAGAATGTTCTGTAATTTTCTCCAGCTGTGTCTGGAACCTTCTATTGTGATCTCTATCACAGCAGTCAGTGGTGATAGCCAGGCACCATCTAGTTGTACCGAACTCAGCCTCTTAGGGGCCATGGTAATTGTGGTCTGTTAGCATCTTTGGACTGATCTTTCCTTTCTGTCTAGTTTTCTTCATTCTCCCTTGCTTCTGAAGGGGTGAGACCAGTGAGTATTTTAGATGGCCATCCACAGGCCTTTAAGACCCCAGACACTACTCACCAAAGTAGAATGTAGAATGTTTTCTTTATAAATTACATTATACTAATTGAGCTAGATATTCCCTGAGATCATAGTCCCCACAGTCCTCGGCCTAGTAATTCTGCCTCTCAGGGAGTTTGGATGTGTCTATACAGCTTCCATGACTTTACCTTGTACAAGTTGTATTGTATTCCCCGGTATTGCATACTGTCTTAACCTTCACCAGTGTTATCACTTACCTATTGCCTATTTAAGGTTTTTCCGTATCCAGCCTTCCCTCCCTTGTAACCATCAAAGATGGTTTATTTTTATGTGTAAACCCTGTCATATATATAGACTACTTTTATATATATATACATATATATATATATATATATATATATAAGTAGTAGTCTCATACACTGTTTGTTTTTTTGTGGTGGACTTATTTCGGTCAGCATAATGCCCTAAAGATTCATCTATGTTGTGAGATGCTTTGCTGAATTATCATTGTTACTTATTGTTATGTAGTACTCCACCGTGTGTTAGTGATAAAGTTCGTTTATCCACTGGTCTGTTGATGAGAACCCAGGTTATTTCTATTTTTTGCTATTGTGAACAATGCCGCCATGTACATGGATGTGCATATGTCTATTCATTCCTAGAAGTGAGATTGCTGGATAACATGGTATATCTATTGCTAGCTTTCTAAAGGAAGCACTGTATCATTTTTCAAAATAGTTACAGCATTTTGTATTCCCAACAGCAGTACCTAAAAGTCCCAGTCTCTCTGAAGCCTCTTCAACATTTGTTATTTTCTGGTTTTTGACTCCTGCTAGTAATACGAGAGGAAGATGGTATCTCGTTGTAGTTTTGATTTGTATTACTCTAATGGCCAGTGATTGCTAGCATTTCCTGTTAGCTACTTAACTGTCTTCTTTTGGTTAAGTGTCTGTTCATTTTATTTGCCCAGTTTTAATTGGGATTATTTGTCTTTTTGTTGTAGAGATTTTGGATTTTCCTGTAGATTTTAGAGATTAGAACTTTGTCAGATTTGTCACAGCCAATTTATTTTTCCCAGTCTGTAGTTTTATTTTGTACTTTTTTGGTGAAGTCTTTTTTTTTGAACCTCAATGAAGTAAAAAAAAAAAAAAATACTGTGCTTTAAGTGAAAATTTACAGTGTAAACCAGTTTGTCATATGAACCCCCCTTTGACACCACTGTGCAACTCCAACTGCTCCCTACCTCAGGTCCCCATGACAGTATACTCCTCCTTTCCACCCTGTACTTTCCATACGCATTCAGCCAACTCCTGTCCACCTTCGTCCTTTCATCTCACCTCTCAACAGGAGCTACTCAGAACAGCCTTATGTATGTATTTAAGCCAAGAAGCACACTCTTCATCAGCATCACTCTGTGTCTTACAGTTAAATCCAATCTTCGTATGAAGAGTTGGCTTCAGTACTGGTTTCAGCTCTGTCTAACAGAGAGCCTAGGGGATATGTCCTCAGGGGACCCTCTAGTCTGATGGACCATCGATGTGTCCTTTTAATAGAGTTCTAGTTCTGCACACCCATTTTTCTCTCACTACATCAGGGACTTTACATTGTGTTCCCTACCAGGGCAGTCACTGGTAGTAGCTGGGCATAGTCTAGTTCTTCTGGTGCCATGCTAATGTAGACTTCGTCATATGGCATCTCTGTCTCCTGGGTTTGTATTTTCCTCATGTCTTTGATGTCCTGCAATTGATGCTACTTAGATGGCTGTTTGCTTGCTAGCTTTTAAGACTCCAGATGTCACTCACCAAAGTGGTATGCTGAACATTTTCTTAAAGAAAAAAAAAAGTTATGCCAATTGACCTAGATGCTCTCCGAGACCATGGTCCCCAGACCCTTGTCCCTGCTTCTCTGTCCTTCAAAATGCTGATTGGTGTTTAGAAAACCTTTTGGGTTTTGGTGTAATCCAGTTGTGCTACCCTCCATTCTACTGCATGCTGTCACTTCCTTCACTTAACCCAATTCCTACCTACTATTTAATCTGTGAATACCCATTTATCCTCTCCACGCTTGTAATCATCAAAGATTATTTTCTTCTGTGCTTAAACCTTTTCTTAAGTCCTTATAATGTTGGTCTCATATAACTGTCCTTTTGAAAATGGCTAGTTTCACTCAGCGTAATGTCTTCCAGATGATTCTATATTACGAGTTGTTTCCTAAGATCATCGCTGTTCTTTATCATTGCATAGAATTCCATTGCATGAATGTACCATAGTTTATTTGCCCATTATTCTGTTGATGGGCACCTGGGTTGCTTCCATGTTTTTTGCTATTGTGGAAAGTGTTGCAATAAACATTGGTGGTTATGCATCTGTTTGTGTGATAGCCCTTATTTCTCTAGGATATATTCTAAGATGTAGGATTGCTGGGTCCTATGGCATTTCTATTTCTAGCTTTTTAAGAAAGCCTCAAATCTATTTCTAAAGTTGTACCATTTTACATCATGGTGAAGTCTTTGATGAGCATAAGTATTTAATTTTTGGAAGATCCCAGTTGTCTAGTCTATCTTCCAGTGTTTGTGTATTGTTAGTTACAGTTTGTATTCTGCAGTAGTATCCTGTGGTATCATATTCCTGCAAATGAATACAGTTTCACTTATTCGTTACCAATTTGGATGTTCTTTATTTCTTTTTCTAGCTGTATTGCTCTGGGACTTCCAGGACACTGTTAAATAGCAGCAGCAAAAAAGAGAGTCCTTGTTTTTTTCCTGTTCTAAAGGAGAGTGTTGCCAGCCTCTGTCCATTAAGATGATGTTAGCTGTTGGTTTTGCTAATTATGTTGTAAAATTTCCCTTTTACATTTAACTTATTGAGAGTCTTCCAGTAATGGTGTTGGAATTTGTCAAATGGCATTTCTGTGTCAGTTGAGATGATCATGTGATTCTTTTATTTTTGTAGTGTATCACATTAATTGATTTACTAATATCGAAACATCTTTGCATACCTGATATCAATTCTACTTCTTATAATGTGTTATTTTTTTGATATGATCCTGAATTCCATTGGGTAAAATTTTGTTGAGAAGTTTTACATCTACATTCATGAGCCATTTGGGCTCTGTCATTTTCTTTTCTTGTGCTATCATTGTCTTGTTTTGGTATCAGGTTATACTGACATCATAGAATGAATTTGGAAGTATCCCTTCCTTTTCTATGTTCTGAAATAGAGTACTAGTATAAACTCTTCTCAGAAAGTTCTGTAGAATTCGCCAGTGAAATAATCTGGAACAGCAATTTTTGTTTCTTGTGTAGCCACAGAGACTCAACATTTTGTGCCCTATGACAGCTGTCTTTGGTGGTGGCTGAACACCATACAGTTCTTCTGGTCACCTGTTGATACAGTCTCCCATTCACACATGTCCTTCTGCCTTCTGCACTTTTTTTTGCCTCATGTCTTTGGTATTCTCAGTGATGATATATTCCAGTTGAGCTGAGACTATTTGGTGTACCTCAGGGGGCAGCTTGCTAGTTTTTAAGATTCCAGATGCCACTCAACAATATGGAGTACAGAAGGGTCCCTTAGCAATAGCTAGTTATGCCAATTGGCCTTGATGTTCCCTGACAGCATGCTCCTAAGACCCCCAAACCTACTACTCTGTCCTTGCAATATTGCACGGAAATTAGGAGAGCTTTCAGTTTATGGTAAAGTACAGCTAAGTTGATCTTCTTTCTACTGTGTGCTGACACTGCTTTCACCTAACCAAATTTCTATCAACTGTCTAATCTGTGACCAGTTCTCTCCCTCCATCCCCACCATTTTAACCATCAAAGAAGCTTTTCTTCTGTACATAAGTCTGTTTTTAAGTCCTTATAGCTGAGGACTCATATAATATTTGTCTTTCCCCACTAACTGATTTGACTCAACACAATGTCTCCCAGCTGAAACCAGGTTATAAGAAGCTTCTTAAAATCATCATTGCTCTTTATCATCCAATAGTGTTCCATTAACTATACACGTACCATAGTTTATCCACTCATCTGTTGGTGGGCATCTAGGTGGATTCCATCTTTTTGATATTGTGGACTGTGCTGCAGTAAACATTTGTGTGCATATATCTGTGACAGCCTTTGTTTCTGTAGGATATATTCTGAACAGTGGGATTACTGGATCAAATGGGGTATCTATTTCCAGCTTTTTAAGGAAGCATCAAATTGCTTTCCAAAGAGGTTGTACAATTTTGCAATCCCACTAGCAAGATAGGAGACTTCCACTCTTTCCAGTCTCTCTAGCATTTGTTGTTTCGTGTTTTTTGGATTATGGCCAACCTTGGTGGGGTGAGATGGTATTTCATTGTAGTTTTGATTTGGATTTCTCTGATAGCTAATGATCGTGAGCATTTCTTCATGTGTCTTTTGGCTGCCTAGATATCCTCTCTGGTGAAGTGTCTGTCCAGTTCTTTGCTCATCGCTTAATTGTGTTCTTTACCTTTCTCTTGTTGATATTATTTAGAACCTTGTAGATTTTGGAGATCAGATGTTGGTCCAACATACATTTTCCAAATATTTTTTTCCCATTCTGAAGGTGATACTTTAACTCTTCTGATAAAGTCTTTGAATGAGCAAAAGTATTTGATTTTAGAAGTTCCCGTTCATCTATTTTCCCTTCTGTTGATTGCGCTTTATTTTTCAGATTGTGAAGTCTAAGCTGTGTATTAAAGCTTCCATTGTTGACCTTATTTTTTCTTGCATGATCTTTATCGTTTTAGACTTGATATTTACATTTTTGATGCATTTTAAGTTGGTTTTGTGTAAGATGTGAGATATGACTCTTGTTTAAGTTTTTTGCAAATGGATATCCAATTTTGCCAATACCAGTTGTTAAAGAGACTGTCTTCACCCCAGTTTACAATCTTAGGGCCTTTGTTGAATATCAACTGTTCAAAAGAGGATGGAGGCAACTCCGGGGTCTCAAATCTGTTTCATTGGTCTATATTTTGTACCAGTACCAAGCTATTTTGACTACTTTAGCAGTGTAATAGGTTCTAAGGTCAAGTAGTGTGAGATCTCACACTGTATTCCTCATCTTCAGTAGTACTTTAGTCATATAGTGTTTCTTCCATTTCCAAATGAAGTCAGTGGTTTGCTTCTCCATCTCATTAAACAAGACACTGGAGGCGGTGGAGCCAAGATGGTGGAATAGACTCATGTCTCCTCAATTCGCTCTGAGAACTAAGACCCAGATTGGTAATTGAATGGAACACTCTGGACACCCAGGGAGCCCTAGGATATGGCATAGTGTTGTCAGACAGGAGTACACTATTAAACAATAAACAACCTCTCCCTAATACGAGGCAGCTCATGCTGAGCCATGCTCCTGCTGACTCACCACTTGGGTGGTCTGCAAGTACTGATACCTTGTTTGTTATCTGAGAAGCAGGGGATGGGCATGACCTGGCAAATATGCTGAACTGCAGTGCTGAAGTAAACAGTGTGTAGTACAGCAGAAAGACAGTGCACAGGATAGTCACATTGTGATAGCCCAGCTGCTGACTGTGGGTACCATTGCACCTCCACCCTCTCTTTTCTGAGCTTCACATAGATTCTACTATTTTGCAGAGGGAAGGGCAGCTCAGCCGTGATGCCCTCTTGGTTGTCTGGGAGGTGGAGGCATCCAACTGAAGGCCTCAGAAGGTGCTAATTCCCAAGCTGAGAAGCAATGCCAGTCCAGAAAGCACTTTTCCAGCAGAAAGGTTGGGTTTAGCACAGTGTTACCTTATTGGTGGGGCCCAGCTGAGGATGGCAGAAAGGCTGTAACTCCTTCCTACTTTGAACTACTTCATAGCATCTGGGGACAGCTGAAGAGGTGCTTCCATTGTCAGCTGTAAGGCAGGATGAGGTCTGACACACTTGATAGTCTGACTGACTTCAGCAACTGTTGGACATCTCCCAGTTTTTTAAAGTAAGACTGCCTGGAAAAGTAACTGTTGAGCAGCTCAGTAGCATCTCTTCCAGCCCTTACTGACCCACATCACAGAGTCAGTTGACAGCCCCCCAGTGTCTTTATAAGTAGGGCATCATCTTTACCAGCCAGCAGGAGGAGCCTGCCACCTGAGAGAGTCCACCGGGGCCAGTCGCTAGAGTACACAGGGGCTGCTAGTGACCAACTCTCTTCTCAAAGCTATGCATTAGCTCCTGTTGAGTAACACCAGAGAAACTAAATAGCCTCTAAATGGCCCAAAGTCAACAAACCATTGCCAACTGTTTAAAAAAACAGTCCATCATGGCTCTGGAAAACTCCCAAAATAAAGTAACAAAAAACTTCCCAGATGAAGAAGTCTTTCTGAAACTATCAGAGACTGAGTACAAAAAAGCTTTTTATAGAGCCCTCCTAGAGATTAAACAAAATGCAGCATAGCAAAAAGAAAAATTAAGCAAGGTATTTGAACTGATGGAACATCAATAATCTGAAATCCAGCAGATCAATAACAAAATTGCAGAATTAGACAATTCAGTCCAAAGCCAAAAGAGCAGAATTGAGGAGATGGAAGTCATATTTAGTGACCTCAGAGATACTGCAACTGACACCAGCGTTTACGAGGAGAAATCAGAAAAAGAAATAAGAAAAAGGAAGACAGATTAAAAAGCATGTCAGACTTTACTAAGAGGAATGATCTGTGATTAGTTGGTGTTCCTGAACAGGGAGGGATACCTGAAAACACAGAGAGTATTGTTATAGAGTTGCTGACCAAAAAACTCCCTGAAATTATGAAATAAGAGAACATAGATATCAAAGATGTCTATCGAATACAACAACAACTAGACCCAAAAATAAAAAAAAAACAGTGCTGTTAAATTGGATCTGGACAATTTTGCAGGATATGCAATTTTGGGTTGGAAGTTTTTCTCCTTCATGTCTTTGAATGTGTCATCCCACTGCCTTCTTGCTAACATTGTTTCTGTGGTGAAGTCAGACGAAAGCCTAAAGATTTTCCTCTGTCTGTTAGCTTATTTTAAGCCTTTCTGCCATCAAGAGCCTCTATTTATGTTTCTTTTGATTAAGCTTGATTGTAACATGTCTTGGTATCTTTTGCGGTCAAGTTCTTGTGACGTTCAATAAGCGTCTTGGATATCTATGTTCTCTTTTTTCATAATTTCAGGGAAGTTTACCTCTACAACAATATTCTTTATGTTTTTGGCTGTCCCTTCCTGTTCAAGAACTCCAATTTTTCATAGATTATTCGTGTTAATAGAGTCCCACATGTTTCTTAACACTTCTTCATTTTTCTTATTTATTTTCTGATTTCTCCTCATAAATTCTGGTGACAGTTGCTGTATCCTCAAGCTCATGTACTCCAGCTTCCATCTCCTCAGTTCTGTTCCTTTGTCTTTTGATTGAATTGTCTAATTCTGTCATTTTGTTATTGATTTGCTAGGTTTCAATTGCTGATGTTCCATCAAACAGTTTACTTAATTTTTCATTTTGTTCTGCTGCATTTTGTTTAATCTCTAGGAGGGTTCTATACATAATTCTCTTGTCCTCAACTTCTGATAGTTTCATAAAGACTTCTTAATATGGGATTTTTTTGAGTCTTTGTTGGAGTTTTCCAGAGCCATCATGAACTGCTTCTTTAAATGGTTAGCTATTGATTGTTGTCTTTACACCATCCAGAAGCTGTTCAGTTTCTCAAGTGTTACCTCTACAGGAGCTGAGGTATAATTCTAAAAAGGAAGTTGGTCACCAGCCACCTCTGTATATTCTAGTGACTGGCCCCAAGGTGGACTATCTGGGGTGGCAGTCTCACCCTACTTATGGAGTCACTGAGGGCCATCAGCCATGCTATGATGTGTATCAGCGAAGGGTAGAGGAGATACTGCTGGGCAGCTCAGCAGTCAGTTCTCCAGGTGATCTCATTTTAGAAAGGTACTTTACTGCTAAGGGAGGAGGTATCCAACAGCTGCTGAAATCAGTCAGGCTCGAAGTTGTGGCAGGCCCTGCCTTGCAGCTGACAGTGAAAGCATATCATAGGCTGTCCCCAGATACTATGTTGTGACTGAAATTGGAAGAAGTTACAGTCTTGCTGCCATTTGCTGCCAGGCCCTGTCCATATCCATAGCATTACTGTCCTAAACACAGCTTTTCTTCTGTAGAAGCACTTTGCAGACAGATTTTGTTTCTTTACATGAGAACTAGCCCCATCTATGACCTTTGGGTGGGTGATCCTGAATCCCATTTCACCAAGATAGTGTCCCTCCCAAGCTACCCTTCCTGCCATCAAACAGTAGAATCTATGGTGCAGCTCAGAAATGAAATAGTGGAGACAGCGTGGTGCCCTCTGTCAGCAGCTGGGCTCTCAAAATGTGGTTATCCCAAGCAGTCTCTCTGCTGCACTGTAGGTTGTTTATAAAGCACTGCAGTTTGGCATATTTGCCAACTGAGGACCAGTCCCTGTCTCTCAGATAGCAAAAGAGGCATCAGTACCTGTACTTATCCCAGATGGTGAGTCAGCAGAAGCAGGACTCAGGGTGCTGCTACCTCATGTTAGAGAGAGGTCATTTCCCCATAACTGGTGTGAAGTCCAATTTGACAACCCTATGCCAGAGCCTAGGGCTCCCTGGATGTCTACGCTGCTCCATTCAGTCATCATTCTAGTCGTGAGTTCTCAAAGGGATCAAGGAGACATGTGTCTAGTCTGCCATCTTGGCCCTGCACACCTTTTTTTCTTTTTTGATGTGTGCATATACTGCTATAAATTCACTCCTGAGAATTGCCTTTTCTGTGTTCCAAAAATTTTGGTGTGGTGATGTGTTCATTCTCTTTTTGATTGAAGGAAAATTTTGATTCCATCTTTGGTTTCTTCTGTTGCTCAGTGGTTTTTAAGCATGGTGTTTCTTAGTTTCTATGTATTTGATTTTGTGTCCTTGCTCTTCCTGTTGTTAATTTCTACACTGATGGCATTGCATTGGATAGGATACTTTGTATTATCTCATTGTTTTGGATTTTGTTGAGGGTTGCTCTGGAGCCTAAGTTGTGCTCTATTTTGGAGGATGTTCCAGGTGCAGTGGAAAAGAATGTGTGCTTTGAAGCTGTTGGATGGAGTGTTCTGTTGGATGAAGCTGTTGGATGGAGGTCAAGGTGGCTGATTGTGGCCTTTAGATCTTCTGTATCTTTGTTGAATTTCTTTCTAGATGTTCTGTCTTTTACCAAGAGTGGTTTGTTGAAGTCTCCTACTAGTACTGTGGAACTGTCAGTTTCTCCTTTCAATACTGTTAGAGTTTGCTTTATGTATTTTGGAGCCCTGTCACTGGGTGCACAGAAATTTATTATGGTCATCATGTCTTCATGATGGATCATTTCTTTTAGCATTGTACAATGCCCTTCTTTGTCTTTTTATGCTAGATTTTGTTTTACAGTCTATTGTACCTAGATTGGTGCTGCTGGTCCAGGTTTTGTTTTGTTTTGTTTTTGGTAGTTGTTTGCTAGATTTATTTTTCCATCCTTTGATTTTTTTAAATAAATATATATCTTTGTTTCTGAAGTGTGTAGGTCTGTAAATCTGTCTTGTAGACAGCATATTGGTGAATTCTGTTTTTTATTCATCTCATTATCCTCTGTTTCTCTGTGGGTGTATTTAGGTTATTAATGTTCAGTATAATCATTGATAGATGTGAGTTTATTGTTGTCATTTTGTAGTGTTTTATTTTTTGTGGTACTGAATATACTTTTTTCCTTTTACTGTCCTGTGATGAATTCCTTTGATTTGTGATTTTTTTTCATTTCTATTGGTTTTAATGAGATTTTATGTTTTTCTTCTTTACTTTTACGAGTAGGTTTTTTTTTTTTTTTTTAACTTTGTGGTTACCTTGAAATTCACCCTTATCTTCCTAGGTTTGAACCAGTCCATTATTACTGGATATTGTCTTGTCTCCCTCTCCATTAGAAACTTCTATACCTACACCATTCACTCTCTCTGTTACTTTTGTTGTCATTTACAGATTAACCTGTATTTTAGTTTTGATAATGCTTGACAGTTTGAGTCCATTAGGCACTCCTTGGAAACTCTATGGGGTCCTATAGGGTCACTATGAGTCTGAATCAATTTGACAGCAGTGGCTTTGGAGAGTTCATTTCCTGAATTGATAACTAGCTGGTGCCATCCTGCTTCTTAGATTCAGGCTGTCATGTGATGTTGTTTGTTCTCAAACCAAAGGACTCCCTTTTACATTCTTGTAGGTTTGATTTGTTTTTTACATATCCCCTTAATTTCTGTTTATCTGGAAATGCCCTAGTTTCAACTTGATATTTGAACAGCTGTTTTTCAGGACGTACTACTTTCAGTTAACCATTTTTTTTCTTTCAAAGTTTTAATATATCACTCCATTTTCTTCTTGCCTGCATAGTTTCTGCCAAGTAAGTGGAGCTCATTCTTACTGCTTTCCATGTGTATGTGAGTTTTTGTCTTGAATTGCTATCAGAGTTTTTTTTCTTTGTTTTTGGTTTTGGTGAGTGTGATTATGATATTCCTTGGTAATTCACTTTTGTGTCTGTCCTATGTGGGACTCATTGAGCCCAAGAAGCTCAATGATGCTCTACTTTTCATCTTTGATGATATTAAGTAGGTTTCTGTCAGTAATTCTTCTGTATTTTCTGTCTCCATACTTTCCATTTTCTCTCCCTGTTCTGGAAGTCTCATCACTTTCAGATTTTCACTTTTGACTGTATCCTACTTTATTCTTAGGATTTCTTCCTTTCTCTTCATTCTTCCTTTCTTATTTTCACTCAAACAAAACAGTATTCAAGTTTTTTCCTTCTTCAATTTTTCTCACCCTGTCTTACATTATCTTAAACCTGCTCCTCAGACCTTCTATTGTAATGTCCATTTCTGAAATCTTGTAGTTTATCTTTTGGATTCTTAATTGTTGTTTCTGTATGATTTCTATTTGTGCATTTATTTTGATGTTTTGTTCTGGTATTATTTTCCTGTATTCTTCCACTGTTTTTCCTGTATTTTCCATGATTTTTTCTGCCTTTTTCATGAATTTGTCTATTTCTTCATCAATTTTGCCTGCTTTTTGCTTCAATTCTTGGATGCCTCTGAATATTACATATTTGAATTCTTCATCAAATTGTTCTAGTGCCTCTTCTACTAGAAGGTCAGGGGATGTTTTATTTTGGAGGCATACTGGAACCATCCTGTTCTGTTTTTTAATGTTTTGATATTGTCTGCTGTCTTCAGGACACTCAGTAGTTATTTCATTGATTGTATGTTTGTTTGCCTCATTCTGCTTTTTTGATTTATTTGGTTATGTCTGAGCAGGTGGGATATGTGTTCTTTGATTTTTACTAGTCTCTGGACAAGATGCTTTTTACCACTTTGTCCAATGGGAAGGTCCAGTCACTCAGCTATGCTGCAGCAGGGGAGGTCCAGCTGAAGAGGAAAGGTTGGAGTGGGTTGTTTGGGGCATGTACTAGTATAAACAGGGCAGACTTGGGTCAGTTCAGGGAAGGTTCCTCTAGGCCATGTTTGTATTATTCAGGGGTGCAGTGTTCAGTGCGTGATGCAGACAGGCAGGAGGAAGGGCAGAGGCTGTGGTGTGTGGAACTAAGTCAGGCATGGTAAAGAAGAGAGAGAATGGAGAGAGGAACAGGCGCTGAAAAGAAATAAACTGTTGAGGCAGCCTGTAGTTGGAGTGGAGAGATGAGACACCAAGAAATGAAGAAAAACAAAAAAAGAGAAATAAATGCATAAATAAAAACTAAAATAAAATAAATGCCCCATAGATCCCACTGGCAATGGAGGAAGTGTTCCCAGGCCTTGGGTCTTAGCGTGTCTAGAAGGTGCAGAGATTACACACACAATACCAGGTGTTTGGCAGACAGGAGTAAACAAGGAAAGCAAAGAGAGTTGGGAAACTGAGAGATAAAGACAAAGAGAGAATAAAGAAAGAAAAAGAAATGCCCCCAGGGATGCAATCAGTGATTGGGAAAGTGGCACCAAGCTGAGGAGTACAACACAGCTAGATGGGGGAGACATGACACACAGTACCAGATATTTAGGAGGTTAGAAAAGAAGGTAAGTAGAGAGAGACAAGAAACTAAAAAAGAACCCCCCCCCCACAAGAATTCTACCAGTGAGGCTGTGCAGACCAAGGAAGTACCTCCCAAACCATGCAGTATAGCTAGGCCAGAAACTGTGGAGATAGTGCACAGCACCAAGTATTTAGGAGACAGGGGAAAACAGCTAAGTAGAGAGAGATGAGAAACTGAGAAATGAAGAAAAAGGAAACAAAAACAAAAAACAGCGATCCCACCATTGTGCAAGTGTGGACCAGGAAGGCAATTCTCTAGCTGAGCAGCACTTCACAGACAGTCAAGTAGAAGAAAAGGTGACACAGTGAGCCAGGTGAAGAGAAATGAGTAGGAAGGGTGATAGGCAGGAAAGAAACCCAAAGAAGTAATAATAATTGAAAAAAGTAACACCAGCAACAAAGAAATAGCCCTGAATGTGAGTACGACAAATCCAAGCAGCATGGAGACAACGTTTCCCTGCTAAGTGACAATGATCCACTGGAAAGCAGGTCAAGCCAAGAAAGAGGAAAAAGGGTGGGGTGGGAAAGCATGTATCACTGGTTACTGGGTACTCTGTCTCCTTCTGGGAGGTATGAAGCTGCTTTCCCTTACTCTTTGTCCACCTGTCTCCAACAGGAGTCCAAGATGATAAATCCATGCTGCCTTAGCTAACAAAGGATCTCAGCTCCATATCACTCTTTGCTCTCTGTTCTCTGTCAGTTTCTTATTCTATCCAGTTCTTAGTTGAATTCTCTTCATTTGACGCTTAGGATTCCAGGAATGATATTTGTTTCTGTCTTAGTCATTTTCGCAGGAGGGGTGGCATGGTGCTTCCATCTATAGTGCCGTGTTAGCTCAGCCTCTACATTTGATTTCTTGAATGCCACTTCCATGAGCATTGGTTGTGGATCCAAGTGAAACGGAATCCCTGACAATTTTAACATGTTCTCCATTTATCATGATGTAGCTTATAGATCCAGTTGTGAAGATTTTTGTTTTCTTTAGGTTGAAATACAATCTATACTGAAGGCTGTGGCCTTTGATCTTCACTAAGTGCTTCAAACCTTCCTCACTTTCAGGAAAGAAGATTGTGTTATCTGAAAATTACCGTTGTAGTGACTCTTCATCCTGATGCTACTTTCTTCTTATAGTCTGTCTCTTGTGATTATTTTCTCAGTATACAAATTGAATAAATATGATGAAAGGATACAACCCTGATGCACAGCTTTCCTGATTTTAAATCATGAAGTATCCCTTTGTTCTGTTTCAACAACTACCTCTTGGTCTATGTACAGGTTCCTCCTGAGTACAATTAAATGATCTGAAAGTCCCACTCTTCACAATGTTATCTATAAATTGTTATGATCCACACGGTCAAATGGTTTTACATAGTCAGTAAAACACAGGTAAACATCTTTATGGTATTCTCTGCTTTCAGCCAAGGTCTAGCTGACATCAGCAATAATATGTTTCTTTCCACATCCACTTCTTGACCTCAGCTTAAACTTCAGGCAGTTCCTTGTCAATGCACTACTGTAAGTACTTTTGAATGAAAACAATATGTGTACTAATTGTTTAACAAGAAGCTGGGTTCCCCCCCTCCGCCCCTTGGTAAACCTTCATGTAAAGTACAATAAAAAGAAAATAAATCAAATGTCATATGACATTGGGCAAATCTGCTGCAAAAGACATCTTTCAAGTTTTAAAAAACAAAGATGTCTCTTTGAGAATTAAGGTGCACCCAACACAAGCCATGGTATTTTCAATTACCTCATATGCATACAAAAGCTGAACAAAGAGTAAGGAAGACCAAAGAAGAATCGACTCATTTTAATTATGATGCTGCTGAAGAATACCAAATATATCACAGAATGCCAGAACAATGAACAAATCTGCTTTGGAATAAGTACAGTCAGAATGCTTAGAAGAGAAGATGTCAAGACTTTGTCTAATGTACTGTAGATGTGTTATCAGGAGGGACCAGTCTCTGGAGAAGGATATCACGAAAGGTAACATACAGAGTCAGCAAAATATAGAAAGACCCTCCATAAGTGGATTGACTCAGTGGCTGCAACAATGGACTCAAACATAGCAATAGTTGTGAGAATGGAGCAGGACACTGCAGTGTTTTGTTTTGTTGTTATGAGTCAGAACTGACTGAATAGCACTTACCAACAACAGCAAAAAGGAGAAAATTGAATCGAAGGAGTATTTTTTAAATTAATGATTAATAAATTAGTCTCCAGTGGCTTAGGCAGTAAATCTCATTTTGGAATGATGCAACTTGATGTTCTCCTTTAGCTCCTGTTTTCTTTATGCTCACATCTGTACCCTGATAACTCATTCCCTTCACCACCAACCCCTATCAGCCATTGACCAAGTTCATTTCTTGAGAATGGTCCTTCAGAAAGAGGTTACCTTCTTCATCCCCTTATGCCTTCTCTGTTATGAACTTTCTGACTTCAACCCTGGCTTCAACCCCATCGTTTCACCCTCATCCAGCCCTGGCTGTCCTAAGGTCCTGTGCACAGAACTATGAGGGGAGCATTTCCAACTTTGGTAGAATCTTCCATTCTTTTCAGGTTGCTCGTTTGTGCCCACTGTAGGAGGCCCTTAGGGATATGGGTGAATGTTGAGTTCCAAGGATAGCAGATGTCTTAGGAGTTTCTAGTAGTGACTGCATGGGAGAACAACCCCTGCAATAAGCCAAATCAACACTGGAGATACGAGGTCTGATAATTAAGTTTGCTCACTTGCCACTGTACATTTATGTTGGCAGCACTGCACAAATAACTCAGTAAGATTTCATAACCTTGGCGGATCAGTGTCTCACAGCTGTGTTTGTCCCGGTGTGTGGAGGTGCCTTGCTGAGTGATGTTCATTACTGTTGTTTTGTGTTTTTGTGTGCTGTCATGAGAATGTGAGAGCTTCAGTTACAGCAATGAACAAATGTTAAATTTCTTGTTAAATTTGCAAGAGTGGAAGTAAAATTAAGGACATGTTACTTCAGGTTTATGGGGATAATGTAATGAAGAAAATGACGGTGTACAAATGGGTTAAATGTTTTTCTGAGAGGGAAAAAAGTATTACTGATGAATAAAGGTCAGGGTGGCCAGTAATGAACCAAACTGATGAAAACTTTGCAAAAATGTGTTGAATTGTGCATAAAAATCATTGGCTGATTGGAGAAGCATAGCAGATCAAGTAAATATCTGTAGAGAAACAGGGAAATCTTAACTGAAAATCTTGGCATGAGAAAAATGTGTGCAAAAATTATCCCAAAGGAGCTCACTGATAAACAAAAGCAAAGAAGAGTTGAAGTTTTCCAAGACCTTTTAGAGATGCAAGGTGATGTTTTGGGCCATGTTATCACCAGTGATGATGCATGGGTGTACCAGTATGACCCTGAAACAAAGTGTCTAAGTGCACAATAGAAGTCAGCCAATTCTCCATGACCAAAAAAGTCTGTCAGTCCAAATCAAGAGTCAAAACAATGTTGCTAACTTTTTTCGATATCAGAGGGATTGTTCATTTTGAATTTGTACTAGCTGGACAAACAGTTAACCAAGTTTACTGTTTGAAAGTGCTAAAAGGACTGCATGACAAAATTAAATGAAAACAACCTGAACTTTTTGACAACAACTCCTGGCTTTTGCATCATGACAATGCACCAGCTGACACGATACTGTCCACAAGGGAGTTTTTAGCCAGTAAATAAACAACTGTATTGGAACAACTTCCTATTTACCTTTCCTTACCCTCAGTGACTTTTTCTTTACCCAACAATAAAGGAAATATTGAAAGGGAGACATTCTGATGACATTCAGGACATCAAGGGTAATGCGATGGCAGCTCTGATGGCCCTTGCAGAAAAAGAGTTCCAAAATTGCTTTAAAGGGTAGACTTGGCTCTGGCATTGGTGCATGTCTTCCCAAGGGTAGTAGTTTAAAGGTGACCATAGTGACATTCAACAATGAGGGATGTGGCACTTTCTCTAGGAGAAGTTCATGAACTTAATTGTCAGACCTCTATGAGGGCCAAACCCCAAATTTAAAGGACCAATGACAAGAGGAATTTGGGGCAGGAATTTGTCCTGAAACCCAGAGTTTATTACTGAAAAAAGATTTAACATATATGAGAATGTTTAGGAATAGGGGAAGAGGACTCCAGGGCACAGCTGGAATGCTGGGTGAATCCATACACCAATTTCCAGGCCTAGGACGAAGTTTGGTGAGCTAGTCACCCTGAGATCAGGCCAGCAACTGCAGATACTGGCATTCTTATTATCAGGTTGTACGTCAAATGACTTGATACACCAGAATCCAAATTGGGTAATTCCAGCACCACCGAACAACTTAAGTGATATTGTATTAGAGACTGAAATTTTTCATTTTCATTAATGTTTCTAGGTTTACTACATTTTTATGTGTTTTTATTATGCCTTAAGGTCATTTCCCCCTTAGGAGCTATTCTTGTTTTGTAATTGATAAGGGAATCAACAACTGTAATTTAAAACATGGATTTTTCAAATCCAACTTTTCTAACTCAAAGTTATACTATCAAAATGAGACTACTTAGGATAGTGTACTATACATGTTACATTGTGATTTTTTTCTCTCACCCAGATGAAGTAGCTTTTAATGACCAACACTGGCAGCATCTCAGCCTATGGATTCTTGGTAAAGATCTCAATGTCCCTTGTGGCTAATGTGAGCAAGCTGCCTCAGGTCTGGCTACAGAGCACATGCAGGTAGAGTGGCTGCTTTTCCTGGCAGTCAGGAGGTGAAAGCTGTCATTGGATTCTGCTACCTTGGCCCCACACTGGCAAACAACACACAAATAGGCAAGGAACTAGGCAACTCTATCTAGGAACACAGCATGCCTCTTGGCAGAATGGCAGGAAGGCACTGCTTTCCAAATAAAGTTTTGTCGGAGCCAGAGGCCCAACATCCCCCCGCCTAGATGGACTCTCATGGCTTCCCAGTGACTCTCATCAAACAACTCGTGTGCTATGTGACTCCAGCAAATGTCTCATGCACTATGTGCTGCACTGGGAGTAGGTGAACCCACACGGGGCTCCAGTCCTGCTACAGAAGGCTCATTCATTCACTGGGTTTTTACTGCCAGCTACTATGTTAGGCACAGTAGAAGGCGTTGTTATCCTCATTCTGGAAGGTAAGTGACTTCCCTCAAATCATATTACTGTAAGAGCAAAATCAAATTTTGAACCTAGATCTGCCCAAATCCAAATTTCACATGCTTTCCACTCCATGAAATAACACCTTTTTCAGCAGCTGCAGGGCTTCTGGACAGCCGTCATTTCACTGTCAGAGATAGAGGTCTCTTGCAGACTGTTGTCTTTCTAGTTCAGGCCCACATTTAAAATGCATGAGCTAAGACTTCTTACCTCCTATCCATTAGATAAAATAGAGTCAAGAAAAATGCCTCCTCCCTGAATTCATAGCTTAGTCTTGTTCTCTAGCACTCCCTTCATTTCCAAGGCTCCACATCCCGCCCACCGTGTAATGTGGACATGCCAACCCACCCCTCGCCCAACAAATGCCTCTTCCCTGGAATCAGAGCTCAGCCTTGCTCTTCAGGGCCCTCAGGCCCCAGGCTCTTCAGCATGGTCATACCCTTCCACCTGGTTCAAGTTTTGAGAATTCTCTCGTCTTCAAGTTCAGCCTGTAGGTGAGAAATTCAACTTCCTTTGGTTTTCCAAATAAGACCTTGATTACCACCTTAAGCTCCATTCTCCAAATGATCTCAGTGAACATGGTGTCCCTCCCAGCCTTATCCCTGCAAGATTATAGAGTATGCATAGTACTAGAATAAGCACAGGAATGGGAGATACCTTCCTGCACCCTTGATGGCGTCTGCTAAAATGTCATTGTGCCTATCTGGTCTTTGGCCCTTTGTTTGTACAGATTGTTGCTGGTTACTTCCCATCCCTGACTCCCAGGACTCCTCAAATTTGACCCCTCTCAAATACTGAGGCTGAAAGAAGCCCCACGAAGTTAAGTCCCGAGTATCAGGAGTCACCAGGACCCCCTATCTTTTTCAGAGTCTAGCTACCTCTACAGGATTCTTCCTAGGAATGGGGGTACATTTGACCTCTGCTTTGGCTTCCACAGACCTATCTGATAATTTATTACTCCTTCTACTGGCCACATTTCTCAGGGGCTGTGTCCATTGATCTCCTGGCAAACAGACACTAAGTGGAGCTGGGAGTAAAGCAGCTTTTGGGGATAAGTGGGGCAAGTGCTTGTGAAAGATAAAATGGGAAGACACAGGAATGGGTAGAAGGAACCTCAGACCATGCTAAATATCTGACAAAATCTCCACAAGCTCAAGAGGGTGCTTCAGAACAGAGATTGTCCGTGAGAAGAGTCCTGCATTGGGCAGAGGTCGTTAGGCACTCATACACTAGTCAATGTTGACTGGGGTGGCCCTGGAAGACTGCTGGCTGGGCCCACCCACTGTGGTGAATCCTAGAGGCACTCCAGCTGTGGGCTTGAAGCCAACTGCACCCATCGCAGCTGGATGGCAGGTTCATTCCCAAAGAGACAATCCAGGGGTATACCTTCCTGGCTCCATGAATGCCTTCCATAGCTGCTTGCTCTTCACTTTCCTTTCAGCCCAAGATGGGGGAATCCTAATCTTCCCACAAGCGGAGGAATTTTTGCTATACATCACTTCATAGTCTCTCTGAGGTCTTTCCAGTCCCCCAGAGGGCTATGCTTGTGAAACTCAAAAGTGGATCTTGTTTTCTCTCTCCATATTATGAAATTCTCTCCCTTAGGAAATAAACTCAGAATATGAGCTTAACCAAAGAAAGCACCATGGAGGAAAGAGACATAGAAAAGCTGGGAACACCACCAGTTAATATGAAATACCCTACTCCTTCTGTGCTCTTAATGAATCTTTGCTTCCCCCAAAACAGAAATTTACTTTTAACCTTACCAAAAATTCCCCTTCCTTCTGAGAAGATAAGGAAGTGTTTCTCCACTTCAGCAACTGCCACAGGCAAAGCATGTCCAGACTCCAGAGGTAATACCACCCCTAGGAGCTCCAAGGAATATCAAGCAATCTCCACATAAGACTCTTTTTTTCTCCTCTGTAGAGATGTTACTGTTTTCTTCCAAGAGATTCTCTCTCCTGTCAGCATTGGGTGCATCATCCTCAAATGATCAGCTATAAGAGTAATGTTGTTGTTATTGTTGAGTACTGTTGAGTCAACTCTGACTCATAGACTATAGTATTTATGGGAACAGGTCACTAGGTCTTTTCTTCCACAGAGCCAATTGGTAGGTTTGAACCATCAACCTTTTGTTTAGCAGCCAAGTGCTTAATCATTGTGACAATAAGATTAAATAGCACTTACTGCATGTCAAGTACTGTTCTCAGCACTGAACTTGTAATAACTCATTGAAACCCCTGCAGCCACCCTATGAGACACATACTACTGTCATTACCATTTTACAGACGAAGGAACTGAAGCAGAGAGGTCAAGTAACTTGCCTAAGTTCACACAGTAATTAAGTGGCAGGACCAACATTCAAACTCAGGTAACATGCCTGATCTCAGAGTTGGAGTGTTAAAGCTCTGCCACTGGGAGTCTCATTACAGGGGCTTAGCTGAAAAGGATATAGCAATCTGGGGTAAAGGACCCCTGGTGATAACAATGTTTATGCACTTGGCTGCTACTCAAGAGGTCAGCGGTTCAAACCCACCAGAGGCTCCACGAGAGCAAAGATCTGGTAATCTGCTCTCAGTCTAGGAAATCCTATGGGGAGTTCTACTGTAACATACAGGGTCTCTGTGAGTTAGAACAGACTTGGTAGTACAGACCACTGCATAGCAACATAAGGGAAGAGGGACTGGTGGCAACAGGAAATTGGTTAATATTTCAAAAATTAGCCACAAACATTTTAATAACAATTTCTTATTATTATACACCATTATAATCTCACAGTTATTGACTTCTTATCAAGTTTCAAACACTGTGCTAAGCACACAGGATAAATTACTTCATGTTTTTCTTAAAATAACCACAGAAGAAAATTTTATTTTATGCTTTTCACAGACAGACTAAACAACTAGTTCAAGGTCATTGAGATGCAATGGTTACTGAGTTACAGAACCAGGATTCTGACTCCAAATCCTCCCATTTTAACCACGTGGAGCCTTGGCTATCTGTTTTTGCTGAGTTGTTGTTTGTTAACTGCTGGTAGTGGCCATGCTGACCAGAAAAAATTACTGAGGTCAACCTTTTGGACAGGAAGGGACTGGACGCAGGGACACAATGTGACCATAGGGTGCATGCACTTTATGGTTCTATGCATCTGTAGGATGCTATCCTACTGGCCTCTTACTAGAAGGGAGAGGAGAGGGTAGACAGGAGGGGGACAAGAGATAGTTAAGAAGATATAATATGTATAGAACAAAAAAGAGCAATGTGCTACCACCATGCAATGAGTGCAGAAGGAGCTGCAGATAGGAGGGCATGCAAATTTAATTTGTACGGTATGCTTTCACTCAATCACAATAAAAAAATTTTTTTTTAAGGCAAAAAGAAAATCAATGACATCCAATATATACTCAAGGATACATTGTAGGACCAAGCATCCAGATATCAACATGATCAGCATCAAGATAACAACAAAAATAAAGCTAAAACACTAAAAATAGGGAAACAAAGATCTCAGTATGCAAACAATGACAACATTATGCCAGACGAGGACAAATTAACGCATTTGTAGGTCTTTAAAATGTAGAAATCTTATTTAGCCTCACTTTAGAGCCACGGAAACCCTGGTGGCGTAATGGGTTAAGTGCTACGTCTGCTCACAAAAGGTTAACAGTTCAGATCCACTAGGGACTCCTTGGAAACTCTATGAGGCAGGTCTACTCTGACCTCTAGGGTCACTATGGTTGAATCCGACTCAGTGGCAGTGGGTTTGTTTGCTTTTGTTAAAGCCCTGGTCTGCAGTTTGAATCCACTAATCACTCCTGGAAGCACTATGGGGCAGCCCTGTCCTTTCCTATAAGATTGTTATAAGTCAGAAAGGACTCAACAGAAACAACTAAGGGTTTCATTGTTGTTGCTTGTTTTACTGCAAGAAAGGGCTCAAAGCCATTTCAGTGAATTTTCATTGTGCTTTGTGTGAAAGTTTACAATTAAAGTCAGTTTTTATGCAAAAACTTAAACACATTTTGTTGTTACCTTTGCTGCTCTCCTCACACTGTGATAACACACACCTCCAACCAGCTCCTGTCCCCCCTCCCTGCTCAAATTAGTCCTTTTGTATCTACTTAGGCCAAGAAAACACTCTTCAGCAGATCATTTTGTGTTAAATAAGCCAGTTTGATCTTTGTCTGAGGAGCTGGCTTTGGGAATGATTTCAGTTTGGGGATAGCAGAGAGCCCATGGACCACACCCGCTGGGGACCCCCAAGTCTGTCAGACTCTCAAGTCTACTCTTTGTACCAGAATTTGAGTTCTACATCTCATAGTTTTCTCTCTCTAATCAAGGACTCTGTGTTGATTTCCTTATGAGGGCAGTCATTTGTAGGAGCCAGGAACCATCTAGTTATTCTATCCTCATGCTAATGTAGCCTCTGGTTTGTGTAGTCCTTTCTGTCTCTTGAGCTCATATTTTCCACACGTCTTTGATGTTCTTGATTTTTGGTTTAATCCAGTTGTGCTGACATCCCCTCTACTGTATGCTGTCTGTCCCTTAACCTAAAATAAATCTTTTCTACTATCTAGTTATTGAATAACCATCTTTTTCCCTCCTTTCCATTATAACCATCAAAGACTATTTTCTTTAGTATTTAATACCTTTCTTGATCCTTAATGGTCATCTCATATTTGTTTCTCAATATTTGTCCTTTTGCAACTAACTGCATTCAGCATTATGCCTTCTGTATTTTCCACATGGTTTGCTAAGTTCATCACTGTTTCTTATCACTGAATATAATCCAATATATGACTACAACATAATTTGTTTATCCATTTTGATTCCATCTTTTTGCTATTGGGTACAGTGCTGTGATGAACTTTCAAGTCCATATATCTATTTCTGTAACTGCTCTTATTTCTCTAGGATATAGTCCAAGCAGAGGGATTGCAGGACCATGTGGTATTTCTACTTCTAGTTGTTTTTTTTTTTTTTTAATTGTGATTAAGTGAAGGTATACAATCCAAATTAAATTTGCAAGCCCACCTATCTGCAGCTCTTTCTGCTGTCCTTGCCTGGTGGCAGCACATTCCTGCTTTTCATTCTATACATGTTGTATCTTCTTAACAATCTCCAGTCCCCTACTCTCCACCCTCTCCTCTCTCTTCTAGTAAGAGGCCACTAGGACAGCATCCTGTACATGCATAGGACCATAACGTACACATATCCTATGGTCACATTGTGTCCCCGAGTCCAGTCCATTCATGTCTGAAGAGTTAACCTCAGCAATGTATTCTAGTTAGGGGCAGCAGCAGGTCTAGGGCTCATGCTCCCCAGGGAACACTCAGCCTGTTGGGCCATCAGTTACAGTCTTTTAGTGGAGTTCTCGAGGTTCACCCTTTTTTTCCTGTGTTGTCACCGGGACTCAACATTGTGTGCCCCGTGACAGCTGTCTTTGGTGGTGGCTGGGCACCATCTGGTTCTTCTGGTCACATGTTGATACAGTCACCCATTCACATGGGTCCTTCTGTCTCCTGGGCTCTTTTTCCTTGTGTCTTTGTTGTTCTTATTGATCACCTGCTCTGGATGACTTGGGACAATTTGGTATACCTCAGATAGCCACTTGCTAGCTTTTTTTTTTTTTTTTAACTTTCATTTAACATGACTGAGTGAAAATGTACATTCACATATAAATTTACATGCCCACCTATATGCAGCTTCCACTGCTCTCTCTGTCCGGTGACTGCACACTATTCCTCTCTGCTCCATACATGTCTCATCCTCCCAACAGCCTCCTTTCCCCTCCTCTCCATCCACTCCCCTTCCTCCAGCCAGAGGTCAGCAAGATGATATCCTATAGATGTATAGAACCATAAAGTGCTTCCAATATATCGTCACTCTGCATTGCCAAGTCCAATCCATTCCTGTCCAAAGAGTGGACCTTTGTTATAATTTATGGGAAAGGGCAGCATCAGGGCCGGGGGCCATGCTCTCAGAGGAACCCCAAAACCACTGGACCATCAATTGAGGTCTTTTAGCGGACATCTGATAATGCACCCCTTTTTATTCTTGTGTTGCCAGTGAGACTCCTCTCTGTGAGCTCCATCGTGGCTATCACTGGTGGTGGTCAGGCACCATCTGGTTCTTCTGGTCCCAAGTCGATGTAGACACCCACTCTTGTGGGTCTCTCTGTCTTCTCGGTTGTCTTTACCGCACGTCATTTTGGTCCTCGGTGAGCATCTGTTCCTGCTGAGTTGGGACCATTTGCTGTGTCCTCGGATGGCAGCTTGGAAGCTTTTAAGACCCCAGACGCCACTCACCAATGTGGGGTGCAGAGAGCTCTCTTAGCAAAATGCTAGTTGTGGCAATTGGCCTGGAATTCGCCTAAGAGCATGGTCCCCCGCCCCCCCCCCCCAGCTACTCTATCCTTGCAGTATTGAATTAAGATGGAAGGAGTACTCAAGTTACGCTGAAGTCCACTTAATGTTATTCTTGTTTCTAATGTGTGTTATCACCGCTTTCTCCCAACTAGATTTCTAGTAACTATCTAAACTAAAGCCTCCCCCCTCACCCTCCCTCCCTCCCCTCCCTTGCAGCTGTCAAAGAGTCTTTTCTTCTATACACAAATCTGTTTTGGGGATCTTATCGTAGAGGTCTCATACAGTTTTTGTCCCTTTGTCACTGACTACTTTCACTCAACATAATGTCTTCCAGTTGAAACCAGGTTAGGAGATGTTTCCTGGAATCATCGTTATTCTTTATCATTGTGTAGTGCTCCACTGAGTATATGTACCATAGTTTACCTATTCATGCTTCTATTGTTGGGCATCTGGGTTGATTCCATCTTTTTGCTATCGTGGGCTGTGCTGTGGTAAACATTCTGGTGCATGTGTCCATTGGTGTGAAAGGCCTTGATTCTGTAGGATATATTCCAAGTAGTGGAATTACTGGGTCAAATGGTATATCGATATCCATTTTTTTAAGGAAGCTCCAGATTGCCTTCCAAAGAGGCTGGACCATTTTGCAACCCCACCAACAGTGTAGGAGGGTTCTACTTTCTCCACAGCCTCTCCAGCATTTGTTGTTTTGTGTTTTCTGGATCATGGCCAATCTTGTTGGGGTGAGATGGTATCTCATTGTTGTCTTGATTCGAATTTTTTTAATAACTAGAGATCGTGAACACGCCCGTGAACATGTGTTTTTTGGCTGCCTGGATCTCCTCTTTAGTGAAGTGTCTGTCCATCTCCTTTACCCATCGCTTAATTGGGTGGTTTATCTTCTTCTTATCGATATTTTGTAGTATCTTATAGATTATGGAGATCAGGCGTTGGTCTGACATAGAGTTGCCAAAATTTTTTCCCATTCTGTGGGTGTTCTTTTAATTCTATTAATAAAGTCTTTGGATGAGCAAAAGTGTTTGATTCTTAATAGTTCCCATTTATCTATTTTCTCTTTTGTTGATTGAGGTTTCTTTGACAGATTTTGGAGTCTGTCCTCATTGTGTATTAAAACTTCCATGGTTGTTCCTACCTTTTCTTGGATGAGCTTTATCATTTAGGTTTGATATTTAGGTCTTTTATCCAGTTTGAGTTGGTTTTTGTATAAGGTGTAAGATACGGATCTTGATTCAGTTTATTGCAGATGGATAAACACTTTTGCCAGCGCCATTCGTTGAAGATACCTTGCTAGCTTTTAAGACCCAAGACACCACTCACCAATATGGGGAGCAGAAGATTCGGCAATAAGCTAGTTATGCTAACTGGCATTGATGTTCCCTGATAACGTAACCCCCAAAACTGCCACCCCTGCTCCTCTATCCTTGCAATATTGGGTTAAGTTTAAAAGAGTTTTCAGTTTATGTTGAAGTTCCATAAATTGATGTTCTTTCTACTGTGTGCTGTCACTGCTTTCTCCCAACCAAATTTCTATCAGCGGTCTAATCCATGACCAACCTTTTCCCTCCCTACCCACCCTTGCAACCATCAAAGAGTGTTTTCTTCTATACACAAGTCTATTTTCAAACCCTTATAGTAGGGGTCAAATATAGTATTTGTCCTTTTTCCGCTAACTGGTTTCACTCAGTGTAATACCTTACAATTGAAACCAGGTTGCGAGATGCTTCCTAGAATGATCACTGTTCTTTATCATTGCATAATGTTCCATTGAACAAATGTACCATAGTTTTTCCATTTATCTGTTGGTGGGCATCTGGGTTGATTCCATCTTTTTGCTATTGTGGACTGTGCTTAAATAAACATTTGTGTGCATGTATGTGTTCGTGTGACTGCCTTTGTTTCTGTAGGATATATTCTGGGTAGTGGGATTACTGGATCAAATGGTATATCTATTTCCAGCTTTTTATGGAAGCACCAAATGGCTTTCCAAAGAAACGGTGCCATTTTGCAATCCTACCAGCAGTGGAGGAGAGTTCCAATCTCTCTACTGCCTCACCAGCATTCATTGCTCTGTGTTTTTTGGATCATGGCCAGCCTTGTTGGGGTGAGGTGGTATCTCATTGTAGTTTTGATTTCGATTTCTCTGATAGGTAATGATCGTAGGCATTTCCTCATGCATCTTTTGGCTGCCTGGATATCCTCTTTAATGAAGTGTCTGTCCATCTCCTTTGCCTATAGCTGAATTGGGTTATTTACCTTTTTCTTCTTGATATTTTGCAGTACCTTGCAGATAGCGGAGGTCAGCTTTTGGTCCAACACAGAGTTGCCAAATACTTTTTCTCATTCTTTTGATAAAGTCTTTGGATGAACAAAAGTGTTTGATTCTTGCCATCCAGCCAAGTGCCATGAGTCGAGGCGACCATTTATCTGTTTTCTCTTCAGTTGATCGTGTTTTGTCAGATTTTGAAGTCTGTCTAAGCTGTGCATTAAAACTTCCATTGTCGACCCTGTTTTGCCTTGTATTATCTTTATCATTTTAGGTTTAATATTCAGTTCTTTTATTCAATTTCAGTTCATTAAACTGTGAGGTATGGGTCTTGTTTCAGTTTTTTGCAGATGCATATCCAGTTTTCCCAACACTATTTGTTAGAGACTGTTTTTTTACCACAGTTTACCACCTTTTGGACTTTGTCGAATATCAACTGTTCCTTAGAAGATGGTGACATCTCTGGGGTCTCAACTTTGTTTCGTTGGTCTATACATCTCTTTTTGTACCAGCACCAGGCTTTTTTGACTGCTGTAAGATAGTCTCAGCTTTGGTAGTATGAGGCCTCCCACGGTATTCCTCTTCTTAGCAGTGCTTTACTTATTTGGGGTTTCTTCCCTTTCAGAACAAAGATGTTGATTTGTTTCTCTATCTCAATAAAAAATAAAACTGGAATTTGTATTGGGATTGCACTGTACATGTAGATTGCTTTGGGTAAAATAGACGTTTTCACAATGTTAAATCTTCCTGTCTATGAACAGGGTAGTTTTCTCCATTTAGGTAAGTCTCTTGGTTTCTTGCAGTAAAGTCTTGCAGTTTTCTTTGTGTAGGTCTCTTCTTTCTCTAGCTAGATTTATTCTTAGATATTTTGTCTTCTTCAAGACTGTAGTAAATGGTATTGATTTGGTGATTTTTCTTTGAAGATCTCTTTGTTGGTATAAAGGAATCCTACCAATTTGCTTGTGTTTACCTCGTATCTTGATACTTTGCTGAACTCTTCTATTAGTTTGAGTAGTTTTCTTATGGATTCTTTAGGATTCTCTGCATATACAATCATATCATCTGCAAATCGGGAAATTTTTACTTATTCTTTGCCTATGCAGATGCCCTTTATTTCTTGGTCTTGTTTAATTGCTCTGGTCTTTACTTCTAGTACAATGTTGAATAGGATAGTTGAGAGTAGGCATCCTTGTCTAGTTTGCATTCTCAGGGGGAATTCCTTCCATCTCTCTCCATTCAGGGTGATGTGGGCTGTTGGCTTTGCCTAGACGGCCCTCGTTGCGTTAAGGAATTTGCCTTCTATTCCTATTTTGCTGAGAGTTTTTAGCATGAATCGGTGTCAGACTTTGTCAAGTGCCTTTTCTGCACCAATTGAAGAAATCAGGTGATCCTTATCCTTTGTGCTATTTATGCGGTTGATCACATTAATTGTTCTTCTGATGATGAATCAGCCTTGCATCCCTGGTATGAATCCAATTTTGTCATGACGAATTATTTTTTCTACTATGTTGTTCGATTTTATTGGCTAGGATTTTGCTGAAGATTTTTGGATCCAGGCTCATGAGAGATACTGGTCTGTAATTTTCTTTTTTAGTGGGATCTTTCCCTGGCTTTGGGCTCTTTCTGTGCTGTGAAATGGCCTCAACAGTATGGGAGTTAAATCTCCTCTAAAAGTTTGGTAGAATTCTCTGGTGAAGCCATCTGGACTTATTTTGATTGGTAGGTTTTTTATGACTTTTTCCATCTCTTCTTTTGTGGTGGGTTTCTTAAGTTGTTCTACTTCTGCTTGTGATAATTTTTGTAGGTGATCAAAAAAACCAAACCCAGTGCCATCAAGTCAATTCCAAGTCATAGAAACCCTATAGACAGAGTAGAACTGCCCCCATAAAGTTTCCAAGGAGTGCTTGGTGGATTTCAACTTCCAATCTTTTGGTTAGCAGATGTAGCACCTAACCACAACACCACCAGGGTTTCCTGGTAGGTAATGTGAATCTAGAAATTTGCCCGTTTCCTCTAGGTTTTCAAATCTGTTCAAGTGCATTCTTTCAATAGTACTCTGTTATGATACTTTTGATTTCAGTTGGGTCTACTGTGGCATCTCCCATCGCATTTCTTATTTGGATTGTTTCCTTTCCTATTCTTCCATTGTAAGTTTAGTGGTTTACCCATTTTGTTGATCTTTTCAAACAACCAGCTTTTGATTTTGTTAATTCTCTCAACTGTTCTTCTTTTCTCTAATTCATTTAGTTCTGCTCTAGTCTTTACTATCTGTATTCTTCTGACGACTGAGGGATTCTTCTGTTGTTCTCTTTCTACTTGTTCAAACTGTAGAGTTAATTCTTTGGTTTGAGTCCTTTCTTCCTTCAGGATGTGTGCATTTGTAGAGATAAATTGACTTTTGAGCACTACTTTGGCTGTATCCCATAGGTTCTTGTAGGCTGTCTTTTTCTTCTCAGTTGATTCCATAAATTTCTTTATTTATCTTTGACTTCTTTTGTAACAGATGGCTTTTTGAGGAAGGTGTTTTCCAGTTTCTATGAGTTCAAATTTCTACCTATGTTTTTTCTGCTATTGATTTTGACTTCTGTGGATTTATGGTCCAAGAAGATGCTTTGCAAGAATTCAAAGATTTGGATTTTGTTGAGACTTGCATTATGTCCTAACAAATGATCTATTCTGAAAAATGTTCCATGTGCATTGGAGAAGAAGGTGTACTTATATGTTGATTGGTTAAGAAATTCTGTATATGTCAAAGAGGTCTACTTGGTAAATTGTCACCGTAAGATCTTCTGAGTCTTTACTCAGCTTTTTTCTGGGTGATCTGTCCATTACCAAAAGTGGAGTGTTGATGTCTCTGACTATTACTGTGGAGTGATCTATCTCAGTTTTCATTGTTGTCAGTGTTTGTTCAATGTATTTAGATGTTCTGGTATTGGGTGCATAAATATTTAATATTGTTAAGTCCTGTTTAAATATTGAAACTTGAAGCAATAAATAGTGGCAATCCTTGTCCATGATGACGGATTTTACACTAACACTTATTTTATCTGAGATTAGTATTACCACACCTGCTCTTCTTTGAATGCTGTTAGCTTGGTATGTATTATTCCATCCTTTAATTTTCAGTTTGTTCATATCTTTGAGTCTAAGGTGTGTTTCTTGTAAGCACCATATAGGTGGGTTGTGTCTTGTGATCCAGGATGTCACTTGCTGTCTCTTTATTGAAGCATTCAGTTCATTTACATTCATGTAATCATCAATAGGTATGTGTTTAGTGCTGTCATTTTGTTGTATTTACTTTTGTGTTGATGTTTTGCATGTTGCTCTTAACAGTCTCTCTGGGTCATTCTTTAATGGCTGACGTTTCATCTTTTTCAGTGTTGGCTTTTTGTTTGTTGAGACTCCTGCACTATATTTCTTGTCTTGATATGTTGCATTCTTACTGTGCTTTGCGTCTGCTCCTATGATCCCCCTTAATATTCTAAGTTTAAACCCAACTTTAACTTCTGGCTAACTTTTTAACTTCCTCTTCATCTGAAACACTATAACTACTGTAGCATATCCCTCTCTTTAATGTGATGGTGTCATAATTTTCATGATATCCCCATTGGTTCCTTTCTTTTAACACAATAGCTTTGATTGAGTTTTGTGCCTTCTCTACCTGAGTAGATTTCTGGATGTTTTGTCCTGCATTACCCCCTTAAATATACACTTAGTGGTTCTGTTTTCTAAGCAAAGTGCTTCTTTCAGTATTTCTTGTAGTTTTGGTTTGGTTTTTACAAAGTCTCTAAGCTTCTGTTTATCTGCCGATGTCTTAACTTCATCTTCATTTTTGAGAGACAATTTTGCAGGATATATAATTGTTGGTTGGAAGTTTTTCTCCTTCAAGGCTTTGAATATGTCATCCCACTACCTCCTCACCAACATCGTTTCTGCTGAGAATTCAGACAAAAGCCTATGGGGCTTCCTCTGAATGTTAGTTTTGCTGTGAGACTTGCTGCTTTATGTGTTTATTAATATGTTGGTGTCTTTCTTTTGGTGTCTGGTTTTTGTGACATTTGATATGTATTTCTCCTCTTTTGTAGCTTCAGGGAAATTTTGTCAGCAACTTTACAACCATAGTCTCTGTGTTTTCAGCTATCACTTCCTGTTCAGGAACTCCAGTTACTTGTAGATCACTCCTGTCAACAGAGTCCCACAGGTTTCTTAATGCTCCTTCATTTTTCTTATTTCCTTTCTCAATTTCTCCTCATAAATGCTGGTGTCAGTTGCTGTATCCCCAAGGTTGCTGAGTCTGGCTTTCATCTCCTCAATTCTACTCCTGTGGTTCTGGATTGAATTGTCTAATTCTGTCATTTTGTTATTGGTCTGTTGTATTTCAGATTGTTGATATTCTGTCAATTCACATGGCTTGTTTAATTTTTCATTTTGCTCTGCTACATTTTGTTTAATCTCTAGGAGGGCTCTATATATAATTCTTTTGTACTCAACTTCTGAAACTTTCAGAAAGACTTCTTCAACTGGAAAGTTTTTTGATTTTTTTATTTTAGCAGGTTTCCAGAACCATGGTGGACTGTTTCTTTACTTCACACCATTGTTTGCACCATCTAGAAACTTTTCAGTTTCTCTGGTGTTATCTGCACAGGAGCTGAGGCATGGTTTTGAGAAGGAAGTTGGTCAACAGCTGTCTCTGTGTACTCTAGTGACTGGCCCCAGTACCTCTGTGGTGGCAGGCTCTGTCTCCCGGCTGGCAAAGACAGCACCCTACTTACGGAGTTACTGGGGGGCTGTCAGCTGACTCTATGATGTGGGTCAGTGAAAGTTAGAGGAATTGCCACCAGGCCACTCAGAAGTTATTTCTCCAGGTAGTCTTATTATAAAAAGTTGGGAACTGTCCAACATCTGCTGAAATCAGTGAGGCCATCAGGTGTGGCTGGCTCCACCTTCCAGCTGACAACAGAAGCATCTCTTTGGCCATCTCCAGATGTTATAACATACTTTAGGGTAGGGAGGGGTTATGGCCTTGCTGCCATCCTGAGCCAGGCCCCACCCATGTGATAACACTGTCCTAAACACGGCCTTTCTCCTGGAAAAGTACTTTCTGTACTGACATTGCTTCTAATCTTGGAAATTAGCCCCTTCTGAAACCTCTGGTTCAGTGACTCCACCTCCCAACCCACCAAGATGCTGTCCCAGCCAAGCTGCCCTTCCTGCCACAAAACAGCAGAATCTGTGGCAGAGCTCAGAAAAGAGACTGTGGAGGGGCAGTGGTGCCCTCTGTCAGGAGGTGGGCTCTCAAAAGGTGGCTATCTCATGTGCTGTCTATCTGCTGCACTGTACGCTCTTTACTTCAGCACTACAGATCAGTGTATTATCTGGCTCATACCCATCTCCTGCCTCCTGGATAACAAAGAAGGCATCAGTACCTGCAGTGAGTCAGCAGGAGTGAAGATCAGCATGCACTGCCTTGTGTTAGCAAGAGGTAGTTTGTTGTTTAGTGGCAAATAGTCCAATTTGACAGCCCTATGCTGTATCCTAGGGTTCCCTGGGTGTCCAAACTGCTCTGTTGAATTACTATTCCAGGACTTAGTTCTCAGGGAGAACTGAGATGTGTCTATTCTGCCACATTGGCACTGCCTCCTGTTTCTAGTTTTTTAAGAAAGCCCCACATGTATTTCTAAAGTTATTGTATCATTTGCATTCCCACCAGCAGTGTAGAACAATTCTAGTTTCTCCACAGCCTATCTACATTTATTATTTTGTGTTGTGGAGATTAATTCCATACTTGTCGGCATGAGATGATATCTTGTAGTTTTGACTTCTATTTCTCTAGTGGCTAATGATCACGAACATTTCGTCACGTATCTGTTAACCTCCTGAATATTTTCTTTGGTGAAGTGCATGTTTAAATCTTTTTCCCATTTTTTTAACTAGATTATTTGTACTTTTCCTGTTGAGGCTTTGCAATATTTTGTAGATTTTAGAAGCTGACAGGATTTGTCACATCTAATTTTTTTTCTTTTGCTGAAGTATTTGGATGAGCATGATTTTTAGGTGTTCCCATTTATCTATTTTTTTCCTCTTGTGCATTGTTTACAACATTTTGTATTCTGTTTATGCCATGTATTAGGACTCCCAGTGTTGTCCCTATTTTTTCTTCCATAATCTCTATTGTTTTAGATTTTATATTTAGATTTAGATTTAATCTTTAATGCATTTTATACTTTTTATGCATGGTGTGATATAAGGGCCTTGTTTCATTTTTTTACAGGTGGATATCCAGTTATGCCAACACCATAGGTTAAAGAGACAGTCTTTTCCTCAGTTTACAGACTTTGGACCTTTGCCAAATATCAGCAGCTCATAGGTGAATGATGTCATATCTGAAATCTCAATTGTGTTCCATTGGTCTGTGTATCTGGTTTTGTACCAGTACTAGCCTCTTTTGACTACCTTGACAGTGTAATAGATTCTAAAGTCAATGAGGACTCCCACTTTGTTCCTCTTCTTCAGTAATGCTTTACTTAACTGGGGCTTCTTCCCTGTCCATATAAAGTTGTCTGGTTCCTGTTCTCCATTAAAAAGCTTTCAGATTCTCTCCATTTAGGATGATGTTGGCTGTTGGCTATTGGCTTTGTTTTAATGCCCTTTATAATGTTGAGGAATTTTCCTTCTGTTCCTAAAAACTCTGCTCAGTTTTTAAAATGTATGAGTGTTGGACTTTGTCAAATACCATTTATTGCATCAATTGATAAAATCAAATGGGTTCTATTGATGTCATTGATTATACTGATTCTTTTTTTTCTAAAGTCAAACCAAACCTTATCCTAAAGGAAAGTTTTAGCTCCTTGTGTAGCAGGTTAGAAGCAAGCTATTTAATTTTTTTAAGATCAGATACCAGTTTTCACTGATTCTAAAGGTGTCAGGGGGCTCTTTCTTGCTGTGGAAAACACTTTTTGAATGCCACTGTTCCCTTCACCATGCTTAGTGCAGCCAATACACTTACAGAGTACTGATTCCCACTGAGTCAAAAATAGTCCTTGGTACTTTGATCCCTTACCCGTGATGTTCAGGGCTCCTAAAATGTCTAGTTGAGTTATTTGTTCTTTTCAGTCTTTGTTGTAAGAGATATCAAAGAAAGCATCCAACTACTCCAACGTCTTAGCTTTGCCTCCCTTTTCAGCGATTTAAAAGCTGCACATGAAGCAAATGGAGGTGATTGTAATAAAGAGTTTGTTGCTAATAAGAGTTGGTTCTATCATTTCTAAGTGAGGGCAAATTTACAAAACATTAAAGGGCAAGCCAGAGCTGTCCATAATTGGAACTTCTGTTAGGTGGGGATTGCCTGTACTTTGCTGCAACAGCCCTAGGAAACAAATACATTAGTGAACCTAAATTGTCAGGAAGAAAGGAGTCACTCCAGTGTCAGCTTTTGCTGGTGGTCCCTGAGGGACATCTCTTGACCCTGCAAAGAGAGGTCTTTGCCTCATGAGCAAACAGATAGACTAGTGTTAGCCTTGCTCTTCTCCAGCAGTCTGCCGTCCATCCCACCAGGAACACAGAGTGTATGGAGAACAAGGACCCTAGGCCTGGCATTAATGTTTTTTATCGTCGCTAAGTACTGATGCTGGCAGCTGCTCATCTCACCAAATGCCTGTGTGCTTAGGAACACATTTTCCGTAAAGATCTGGATAGGGTGAAAAACAGCTGAAAACAGATGGTGTGTGGCTTACAACTTGCTGTGATCACAGATCTCACATGTGCCACTGTGACTGGTGATGAGGATGCACATCGAAAGAGCACTTGAGGGACAGGCTTCTCTCTGACATCTGCAGCACTGAGACCCAAATCAGCTCTGAAAGGGTCTGCAGGACAGTGAGCAGTGGGTGACCTGTACTGCCACTGTGAGGTGGGTTTTGATGAGGGCCAGGACACTGCAGAAATAACATTAGAGGTTTTATGAACAACCATGGCCTACTAAGATTAATTGAAACTGCAATGATGGCCAAGAGTGAGCCATGTAATTCTCTGTCCCTTCTATCCTCGAATACAAGTACAGACTTTCCCAGTTCTCTGAATAAGGGCAGGTCACTGCTTCCCCTTGGTGGGTGAGATATTACTCTGTCAAAAGCTTTATTCTCCCCATGTTGGCCTTATGCTCTTCGATAACAACTCACCTTTTCCAGTTTTGCTATTAAGAAAGAAATAAACAAAAGTAAGACAGCAAAGAGCAAAGGCATTCGACTCCAGTTTGCAGATTTGGCCTGAGTCATAGCTTTCAAATAAACACATGCTCAGAGTAATAATGCTTTAGCTCCCTGAGAATTGGTGTAGCTCCATTTATAAGCCTTTCTATTTGACTCCCTGGGGACAGGGTTGGAATTGACCCATTGGATAACATTACTTTGAATTTCAGGAGCTGACTGGGATCCACATCTCAGTGCTATGGACTTCTAAGAAGCTGTACATTCAGATGGAAAAAGCAAGGGTTTCTTCATGTGAAGAGTGCTCAAAAGTCCTATAATTTGCTTCAGTAGACTTTGAGAATTAGTTTATTTCCACTGGAGCACTAACTGTGAAGAAAGGGATGCTGGATTTCATGCTAAACTTGGGCCTCTGAAGCCCTGGTCAGCATTATGGTGATCATTTGGCTGCTAACACAAAGGTTGGCTGTTGAAATCCACCCAGCAGTTCCAGGAGAGAAAGACCTTGAGATCTGCTTCTTTAAAGATTACAGTCCAGAAAGCTCTGTGAGGTAATTCTATTCTATCACAGGGGGTCACTATGAATTGAAAATTGACTTGACGGCATCACTAACAACAGAGATTTCTGAAGACTCTTACGTATTGTGTCTGCATGTCACCCTCTTTACTAAAGAAACCATGCCAAGGCACAGAATATCCTATGATCTTATATATTGTGTCTGCATGTCCCCCTTGTTACTAAAGAAATCATGCCAAGGCATAGAATATCCTATGAAATGGTCCAAGAATAGCAACAAACTTTCTTTTTAAGTACTAACTCTGAACTGGCAATAGAGGCTATCTGGACCCCAAGGAGAAGGAGAAAATTGAGATGTCCTCCTAAGCAGGAAGTCTGGTGACTATAGGAAGGCACAGTGATGACCAGGAGCTCTAGTTATCATTCTGATTCGTGTGTATTAATGTACACATGAGGGAAGGAACTCCCACAAGAGGTAAGTGGCTGGCAGAAGCCTTAGTGTTTCTATAGGTAATTAGGAGTTTTATACAACAACTGTGCGAGTCCGAGGGAAGACTAGGCTGGCAGAGGGGAGGGAAGGCTAGGGTAAGCATCTCTCCTTTATGCATCTTCAGCATTCATTTCCCTTCTATTAAGAACATCCTCTCACACCCCAGCCCACATGATTTTCTGCCTTTGACCTGAAGCTATCACTTGACCAAGAAATAGATCAATTAGGTATTTGAACTACTGGCTACAACAGTTGGTATAGAAATGAGTACATGATCCACTTTAGTCCAGTGAGCATCAGGCCCTGATTCCTGCAAAAATTAGGGGGAAAATTCTCTTTGTGGTGGTGTTGCAGAGCCCGGGAAAGGGAAGACAGAGATGCTTGTGGCTGGTAGCACGTCAGTGGAGCCCATCTAGGGGGAAAAGCAGAGTGAAAGGAGGTAGAGATGAAGATTCTTGATTTTGCAGAGGGGTTACCCTCTACCCATGCCTACAACCCATTCTACCCATAAACTGTGCAGTTATATGAGCCAGTAAATTTCCCTGTTTGGTTAACATGGGAGCCCTAGCGGTGTAGTGCTTAGCTGGTAATTGAAAGGTCAGTGATTCAAACCCCTCACTCAGCTCAGTCCTCAGGAGAAAGATGTGGCAATCTGCTCTCCTTGGATACTCTCTGAGGCAGTTCCAATCTGCCCCACATGGCTGCTGTGAGTCAGAATTGACTCAGTGGTGGTGGGCTTTTGTTTTTGGTCTGGGGGTATTGGTTAAAACTGTGCTATGGATTGAATTGTGTCCCCTCCCCCCAAAGATATGTTGAAGTCCTAACTGCTGGTACCTATGAGCATGGAGCAAGAACTTGTTTGGAAGTAGCTTCTTTGAAGATGTTATCAGTTAACATGCAGTCATACTGAAGTAGAGTGGATCCTAAGTCCATCTGGGTGGTGTCCTTTCAAAAGAAGAGAACAGACATGGAGACACACAGGGAGGGAACCAGTCATGAGACCACAGAGGAAGAGTGAAATAATTGAAATAATGCCCAACAGTGATAGCCATCACCAGAAGCTGAGAGAGAGGCATGGAACATCTTCTTCATAGTTCTCTGAAGGAACTAGCCCTACAACAGCTTGAATTTGGACTTTCAACCTGCAGAGCTGAGAGATAATAGATTTCTGTCATTTTAAGTCACTCACTTTGTGGGTTTTTGTTACAGTGGTCCTAGGAGACTAACTCAGGCAGTACAATGGTACTTTTGATACTTGCACAGAAAGCATTCTGACATTTACACTCAGAAAGAGCGTAAGCTCAGCTTAAAAACACAAGCATTCCTCAGCTAAAACTGAGGCATCTCTGTGTGACATCTCTATGCATCTAACAGTAAAAGCAGTGATATAGGCTTACATACCCAATACATACAAAGTGCTGTAGAAATTCTGACCAGATCTTGCACTGTGCTCAGCGAGTCGAAAGTTGAAGACAACCACTACCCAGTCCTCAGAGCACTCACAGTACCACAGCAGACAGACACATAACAGCCATCCAAAGCAAAACCAAACTCATTGCTGTTGAATTGATTCCGACTCATAGCGACACTGTAAGACAGAGTGGAACTGCTCCCATAGAGTTTCCAAGGAGTGCCTGGTGCATTTGAACTGTCAACCTTTTGGTAGCAGCCGTAGAAACTAATCACTATGCCAGCAGGGTTTGCACGTAACAACCAGCTGTAAAGAAATGGAAAATCATGTGACAAGATTGCTAATAGAGATAGGAACAAGTTGTCAAAGGAGCACAAAGGAGAGAAGGAGACCCTCACGGCTGAGAGTAGACAGACTGAATGGCAGCAAATCATGAAGTGTTCGAAGACTCTAATGAGCTCGCAAGGTAGGGGAGGAGCAAGAGAAGGGGACTGACAAGGGGAGATTATCCAATCACCAAATCACCTGTAGTGAAATTATTCGCTATAGATAAGTAAATAAATACAAGTAAGCCCATGCTTACTGTCATGGATTGAATTGTGTCCCCCAAAAATATGTGTAGTAATTTGGCTGGGCCAGGATTCCCTGTTTTCTGTGATTGCCCTCTATTTTGTGATTTTCTGATACTATAAATCCTTATCTCTGCCTATGGTTAAGAGTGGATAATGTTAGAGAGGATTAGGATGGGACTGTAAACTCCTTTATAAGATCATTTCCCTCCTCCACTGTAAAGGGCATTGCCCTGGAGTATGGCTTATACCACCTGCTATCCTTTCATCTTACAAGAGATAAAAGGAAAAGGAAGCAAGCAGAGAATTTGGAACCTCATACCATCAAGAGTATAGGGCATATCCTTCAGACCTGAGAGATTCCTGCACCAAGATGCTCCCTGACCAAGCACAGATGCCACACAATGCCTTTCCTCCTGAGCTGACAGAGTGAAAGCTCTTCCCCTGGAGCAGACACTCTGAATTCAGACTTGTAACCTACTGAACTGTCTAAGAATAAACTTGTCTTTGCTACAGCCATCCACTCTGTGGTGTGTCTGTTAGAGCATCACTAGGTGACTAAAACACCTTTCTTATTGGGTCATCGGCCCCATCACAGATTATAGACTTGAAAAGAGGCTTTGATTCTATAGGAAGGCACTGTGGTTTAGGACAGAGATAGATGCCTGCCATACCTAAAAACAAAATCTTTCATGTGGTTTAAAAAAAAAAGTGAAATTGTTCACTAAAGTTAATTTGGGAAGCAAGGTAAGCACTGTTCTCACCTTGCCTACTGGATAATCCACACCTAGGGACTACCATTCATTGAACATTGCTATGGAGAAAGTACTATGTGCTAAATTTTCTCATCCAACCATCTCAGTAAACTAACACAGTAAATATAAGCTTTGTTTTTTAACATACTAAGAAATCAAGGCTCAGAAACTTTCACATTCCCCAAACACAAAAATCTAGGAGAAAATTCAGCTTCAGCAATGGCTTGATCCAAAGACATTGTTACAAATTGCATTGCGTCCTTCAACAATATGTTGAAGTCCTAAATCCTGCGTCAGAGAGTGTGACCTTGTTTGAGAATTACTGCTTTTCTTTGCGAATGTCATTAGCCACCCCAGCCATCCTGGAGAAAGGTACATTCTAACCATAATCCCTTCTGTGTGCCATTTCATGAAAGAGAAGGATAGCCACAGAAATAGAGTCACATACAGCATGTGAGGATCCATCTACAAGTCAAAGAATGCCCCAAACAACTGGAGCTACTGAAGCTGAAAGAGACAAGAAAGTCTTTTCCTGGAAAGCCAAAAGAAAGAAGGTGGTTCTGCTGATACTGTGAATTTAGTCTTCTGGACTCCTAAACTATGAGAAAATATAGTTCTATTCTTTAAAGCTCCTACCTTGTGGTATTTGTTATGGTGTTGTTGTTGTTAGGTGCTGTTGAGTCAGTTCCAGCTCGTAGTAACCCTATGCACAACAGAACGAAACACTGCCTGATTTTGTGCAATGCCCACAATCGTTTTTATGCTTAAGCCAATTGTTGCAGCCACTGCATCAATCCGTCTCATGGAAGGTCTTCCTCTTTCTCACTGACCCTCCACTTTACCAAGAATGATGTCCTTTACCAGGGACTGATCCCTCCTAACAACATGTCCAAAGTATGTAAGACACAGTCTTACTATCTTTGCTTCCAAAGAGCCCTCTGGTGGTGCTTTTTCCAGAACAGATCTGATTGTTCTTTTGGTGGTCCATGGCACATTCAAAATTCTTCTCCAGCACCACAGTTCAAAAGCATCAACTCTTATTCTGTCTTCCTTGTTCATTGTCTAGTTTTTGCACGCATATGATGCAATTGAAGATACCGTGGCTTGCGTCAGGTGCTCCTTAGTGTTCAAGGTGACATCTTTACTTTTTAACACTTTAAGAGGTCCTTTGCAGCAGATTTTCCCACTGCTTTTGAGTTATTTACTGCTGTTTCCATGGGCATTGATTGTGGACCCAAGTAAAATGAAATCCTTGACAAACTTAATCCTTTCTCCATACAGCAAGATGTTGCTACTGATCCAGTTGTGAGGATTTCTGTTTTCTTCATGTTGAGGTATAATTCATACTGAAGGCTATGGTCTTTGATCTTCATCAGTGTTTTGGTTCCTCTTCACTTCCAGCAAGCAGGGTTGTGTTATCTGCATAATACAGGTTATTAGTGAGTCTTCCTCCAGTCCTAATTCCTCATTCTTCTCCATATAGTCCAGCTTCTCAGATTATTCACTTGGCATACAGATTGAGAAGGCATGTGTGAAAGGATACAACCCTGACACATACCTTTCCTGACTTTAAACCATGTTGTGTCCCCTTGTTCTGTTTGCACAACTGCGTCTTGACCCGTATACAGATTCCTCATGAACACAATTAAGTGTTCTAGAATTCCCATTCTCTGCAAAATTACCCATAATTCGTTATGATTCACATACTCAAATGCCTTTGCTTCGTCAGTGAAACACAGGTAAACATCTTTCTGGCATTTTCTGCTTTCAACCAAGATCTATCTGACATTAGCAATGATATATGTGGTTCCATGTCCTCTTCCAAATCTGGCTTGAATTTCTAGCAGTTCCCTGTCAATGTACTGTTGCAGTCACCATCGAATGATCTTGAGCAAAATTCACTTACATGTAATATTAATGATATTGTTTGGTAACTTCTGCATTCAGTTGAATCACCTTTCTTGGGAATGGGTGTAAATATGGATCTTTTCCAGTCAGTTGGCCAGGTGGCTGTCCTCTGAATTTCTGTCATAGACGAGTGAGCACTTCCAGTGCTGCACTCGTTTGTTGGAATATCTCAGTTGATATTCCTTCAGTTCCTGGAACCTTGTTTTTTGCCAATGCCTTCAATCACCTTTGACTTCTTCTTTCAGTAACATCAGTTCCCAATCGTATGCCACCTCTTCAAATGATTGAACATCAACCAGTTCTTTCTGGTGTAACGACTCTGCATATTGTTTCCATCTTCTTTTGATGCTTCCTGAGTCATTTAATATTTTCTCTGTAGAATCCTTCACTACTGCAACTCAAAGATTGAATTTTTTCAGTTCTTTTAGCTTCAGAAATGCAGAACATGTTCTTCCCTGTCGGTTTACCATTTCCAGCTCTCTGCCCATGTCATTGTAATGCTTTATTTTGTCTTCTTGAGCTGACTTTTGAAATCTTCATTCCTTCCTTTTGCTTTAGGTGCTCAATGTTCAAGAGCAAGTTTTAGAGTCTGTTCTGATATCCAATTTGGTCTTTTCTTTCTTTCCTGTCTTTTTAAAGATCTCTTGCTTTCTTCATGGGTGATGTCTTTCATGCCATTCCGTAATTTGTCTGGTCTTCAGTCACTAGTGTTCAACACAGCAAATCTCTTCTTGAAGTTATCTCTAATATAACGTAACATAACATAACACAACACAACACAACACCATAATATAATTGTCTCTAATATAATATAAAATGTCTCTGATATATTCAGCATCATACTTTGGCTCTCTTGGACTTGTTCTAATTTTCTTCAGTTTTAATTTGAACTTGCATATGAGCAATTGAGGTACTCTATAATGCGATCTCTGGCATCATTTCTATCACCAAGGCCCTGTTTTCTAACTACTGATCTTTCTTCTTTGTTTCCAACTTTCACATTGCAATCACCAGTAATTATCAATGCATCTGGATTGCATGTTTGATCAATTTGAGACTGTAGAAGCTGGAAAAAGTTTTCAATTTCTTCATCTTTGGTCTTAGTGGTTGGTGAGTAAAGTTGAAAAAGTTATACTAACTGTTCTCCCTTGTAGATGTACGGATAGTATCCTATCACTAACAGCATCGTACTTCAGGACAAATTTTGAAATGTTCTTTTTGACGATGATTGCAACACTATTCCTCAAGTTTTCATTCTCAGCATAGTAAACCATATGATCGTAAGATTCAAAATGGCCCAAACTGGTCCATTTCAGCTCGCTGATGCCTAGGATATCTACGTCCATGTGTTCCATTTCATTTTTTACTATTTCTGATTTTCCTAGGTTCATACTTTTTACATTTCATGTTCCAATTATTATTGGATACTTACAGCTGTTTCTTTTCATTTTGCGTCATGCCCCATTAGCTAATGAAGGTCCCAAAGGCTTTACTCCATGATCATCTTTAAGGTCTGCTCTACTTTAAGGAGGCAACTCTTCCTATGTCATCTTTTGAGTGACTCCCAAATTGAGGGGCTCATTTTCTGGCTATGTCTGATAATGTTCTTCTGTTATTCATAAGGTTTTCACTGGCTAATTCTTTTAGGAAGCGGACTTCCAAGTCTTTTTCCTAGTCTGTCTTAGTCTGGAATCTCGGCTGGAACCCGTCCACCATGGGTGACTTTGCTGGTATCTGAATACTGGTAGCATAGCTTCTAGCATCACAGCAACACACAAGTCCCCACAGTATAACAAACTGACAGACGAGTGGAGGACTTGTAATGGTAGCCCCAGGAAAATAAGACAGACATAATGCCATGAAGATTTGATTTCTTCCTGCTGCTCATTTTTGACTCTCTTAGTGGTCTCAAAGCCTTTATCCTAGGGATTCATGAGATGGCCCTTGAAGCTACCGGCTTTCTCCCTGGAAGAATCAACAAAACACGTGCTCTTCCCCGAGCAATCCCAGCAAATGCACTTGTTTTCCTTACTGGCTCTGATTGAATTACACATTCTTCCCTCAAAACATTTGTGGACATGGAATGTGATGCCTTGAGTGCCCAGGATGTTCAAAAGCTCACTCCTGAAGCTGAAGGATGACTCACGTCTCCCTCCCTCAATGCATATGGATGGAGTGAAGTTGAATTGACTTTTCAGAAGGAAACTGGGTGAGTGGATATAGGATGGCACAAACAGTGAAGTCTGGGACAAGGATCTTTCCTGTTTATCTCCTTCAGTGCATTTCACTTTGTGAACAAGGTTCATGGAATCAGCTATCCCTGGAAATGCTACAGACCTCACGATTTGGGGTATTAAAGTGGTAATTACACTGTTTGGGGGGGTTCTATAGTCCTGAAAAACAACATGAATATAGATGTAGTGTCACATGTAATATAGGGCTATAACTATATCTCTGTTTAAGTCCAGTTTTGAAGTTCCTGTTTAGGAGACTCTGGGTGGTACAAATGGTTAGGTGTTCAGCTACTAATCAAAAGGTTGATGGTTCAAATACATTCAGAGAATCCTCTGAAGATAACCCTGGCAATCTGCCTTCAAAAGATCACAGTCATTGAAAACTATGTGGAGAGCAGTGCTACTCTGCATGCATGGAATCAGCATAAGTCAGAACTGACTGACTTGCAATCGGTTTTTAGAACTTTCTGTTTAGCATCCTTGTTTCCCTACTCTGAAACTGCACAAACTTACGGTAGTAGCCTTCAAAATGTTTGTGCTTCAAAATTTTTGGTGAGGCTCAATAATCACATACACACACACGTCAGACTTTCTTCTGAAGCTTCCAAATCAGTGGGTCCATCTCAAGACCACCTGGCCTAGGGTTTGTGGAACTGGCAGGAGCACTGAAACACAAACACTGTTTGCTAACTTTGTAAATGATTTATTGACTCCCATTTATACTGGACAAAAAGGTGAGAAGAAAACGAATGGCATTTTCTTAGGTTATAAATTAAGTCACAGCATTTGGTCGGAGAGTCACTATCAGTTAGAGCTGTCATTAGCAGGGCAGCCATCAAGTCAGCCCTGCTTTATGGTGACCCCATACACAACTAAATGTTACCCAGTCCTGCACCATCTTCAACATCACTGATATGTTCAAGTACACTGAGGCCACTGTATACTTGGAGTGTCTTCGTACCTAGGGAGCTCACCTTCCTGCACTGTACTGAACAATATTCTGCTGTGATCCATAGAGTTTTCATTGACTAATTTTCAAAGTAGACTGCCAAGTCTCTCTTCCTAGTCTGTCTTAGTCTAGAAGCTCTGCTGAAACCTACCTACTGTGGACAAGTCTGATGACATTTAAAATACCAGTGGCATAGCTTCTAGCATCATAGCAACACGCAAAATCATCACAACATGACAAACTAACACATAGATGGGAAGCAGTTAAAGGGCAGTCTATCTCAGTCTCTACTTCTTTCTCCTCCACTCTTTGAATTACTTCTATGTGTTATTTTTCCATAAACATTTTCTTTGATCTTAGCATTATATAGAAGGCTTCAACTCTTCGACCTGCATTCCTTTAGTGTGAAAACAAATGTAACTAGATTTGCTGATGAAATTTAGTAGGTGGGATGGATGCTCCAGGAATACTCTGTCTCATCTCATTTACCTGGGAAAGCCAGTCTGAAAGCAAAATTTGTTTCAGAGGATCTGTCACCAACAATAACAAGATCCCCATACATCTGTCCACTGTGGAATATTTTGGAAGATACTTTTTTTCTGGATAATTTATTGGATTTTACAATGAAACTATGGGGTGAGGATGATGGAAAAATGATATCCGCAAAATTTAGGATTGGAAAATCTTTTCTGTCCTCCTGATTTGGCATGCATCCCTTTATTAGACAATGAAAATCCAGTCTCCTATATATTTCTATTTATGCCTTGGCTTAATTTCCAAGTATTCCAGACTAATTTCATTCTTAGTTTCTTTATAGTCTAATTAGGCTAGGCTTCTGATATGTTTATTTTTCCCTCATTCTCTAAGTAGCTTCTGGTTTTTTTTTTCATCTCACTAGTCTTATTTTACGTGTAATTAAAAATCTTTTCTGCAAATAAATAACATAAACATTATAAATAGATGAAACAGATGTACGTGATGCTTTATTTTTATTTTCCAGGCAGAGGTCGCTGACTTTACCTTCCTTCCAGAACCCCCCTTTTCCTTGACTAATGTGTTCGTATCATACAAGTGCACAGCCCCTGTACACCTTCTAGCAAAGCTTTCATTGACTTCCTTTCCACCCTTAACTCCAGCTCTTTCTTTTTATCCTCTCTTTTGCAAGTTGAGAGGTAAGCTTTGCTCTTTTAGAAAACCCTGACCAAACACATCAATTCCCTCTCCATTCTACAAGAGCCTCAGATCAAACAGTGCAATTAACTCAGTAAATAATACCATTAGCTAAACTCCCTCTTCCCCACCAAACCAAGGCCAAGCAAACACCTCTTGGAGCATAAAGAGGAAAGGAACTGTAGGCAAGGATTTAATAGGCCTCTCAGTGGATCTGCTCACACTCTGTGGATTCCAGACTATTTAGTATGTCACTATTCCTAGCTGCCTTGGGACTTTGGCTGGGGACCACAGACTCGGAGCAACAGCCTTCAAAGTTACATGAGGCCGAGGTTTGGTACGGTACACCCAGAAGGGACCTAGACTAGGATTCAGGCTCCTTGAGGCTGACCACCAATCAGAGCCCTGATAAAGAGTGCAGGGAACACATTCTCTAGGGAAGCCTCTCCAGTTACCCCAGAGCCTGAGATGTCATTCACTTTCTGCTCAGTCTAGGAAACTTCTTGGGTATTTAGGCAGAAATTGAAAAGCTCAGTGTACCATAAGAACAACAGTGTTTGCAGAAATCAGAGTCAAATTACCTACTGAAGTATTTTGCCCACTTGCTATAGGTGCAGGATTGGTCCTTGAAGAATGTCTATAGCTCATCTTTAAATAATTCCAGCAATGAGCTTTCCATCACACAACTCCTTGGGAAAGACTATTCTAGTGGATCTCAAGATCCATCCTAATTTCTTCATTTCCTAAGCTGCTGCTTGTATCATCCAAAATGACTTCATCTGCTCTTGCTACATTGTCTCTGTGACATACTTGGCTCTTGTTGCTCTTTTGTCACCATCTTGTTGTCATTGTTGTTTGAGATTCTTTCTCATTAGGAAGAGGGGCTGAATGGCTGATCTGAAATTTTCTAAGTGCCTGTATGATTGAAATATAGACAGCCTCATACAGTTTTGCTTTGTGGTGAAACCAATTTGATGTCAAAGAGTTAAACTGTAGCAGGTTGAATGTTAATTGGAAAACAGAGAGATAGTTTAGAAAAAAAGTGAAAATCATGGGCTTTGCACTCTGACCACCGAGGAGTTAAATTTTGGTTCTGCTACTCACTGGGAATATGGCCTTGATATAGTTTCTCTAAGCTCTGGATTCCTCTTCTATAAAATTGGGATAAGTTTGCCTATCTCAAAGCATTTTTTTTGGAAAGAATAGATGAATAGTCTAGGATCTGGCACATAGTAATACTCAGTAGTAATGTCTTTATTGTTTTTTATTATGAAAGTGACTTAGCTGCTATAAGGATATACTAAAAACAACATGTTGGCATGAGTCATTCACAACCAGTAACAACATCAGAAGTAAAATGAATAAAGTCATTCATTCTTTTATCCTGAACCAAACCAAAACACCAAATCCACTGCCATCGAGTTGGGTCCAACTCATAGTGACCCTAGGGCTCACAGTAGAACTGCCCCATAGAGTTTCCAAGGAGCAACTGCCTAATCTTTTGGTTAGCAGATGCAGTACTTAACTCACTATGCCACCAGGGTCTCCTGTATTTGTAGAACTGTGTTAGAACCCTGTTGTTGTAGTTTAGTACCACCAAGACTGTTCTGCCTCGTAACAATTCTTGTGTACAACAGAGCAAAATATGACAACCCTTGCTATGCTTGAGCCTGATATTGCAATTACCATGCCAGTTATCTCACTGAGAGTCTTCCTCTCTTTTGTTAACCCTCTGTTTTGTCAAGTATGATGTCTTTCTCCAGAGACTTCTCTCCTGATAACATACCCAAAATAATTAAGACAAAGGCTTGTTACCCTTGCTCAGGAGAATTCTGGCTCTACTTCTTCAAAGCAGACTTGTTCATTCTTCTGGCAGTCCAGGATATAATTCAATGTTATTCACCAAAATGATAATTAAAATGCATCAATTCGTCATCAGTCTTCTTTACTCATTGTACAGCCTTTGCAAGTGTATGAGGTGACTGAAAATAACTTGGCTTGGACCATACACATCTTAGACCTTAAAGTGACACTTTTTTAAAACACATTTCAGAGATTTTTTGCACCTGATTTGCCCAATGTAACACAGCATTTGATTTCTTCTTTTTTGTACTTTTAGATGAATGACTATAGAGCAAGCACATTTGTCATCAAACAATTAGCACACGTTTATTCTGTGACATTGCTTGCCAACCCCATGACATGTCAACTCTCTCTCCTTCTCAACTTTGGGTTCTCCATTACCAGCTTCCACATCCCCTCTTGCCTTCTTGTTCTTGCCCCTGGGTTGGTGTGTCCCATTAGTCTCATTTTGTTTTGTGGGCCTATCTAATCTTTGGCTGAAGGATGTACATCAGGAGTGACTTCATTACTGGGCTGAAATTGTATCCCAGGGTCACACTCTCCCCATTTCTTCAGTCTCTGTCAGGCCAGTAAGTCTGGTATTTTCTGTGACTTGGAATTTTGTACTCCATTTTTCTCCAGCTCTGTCTGGAATCTTCTCTTGTGATTCCTGTCAGAGCACTCACTGCTGGTAGCTGGGCACCGTTAGTTACGCAGGATTTGGTCTGGTGGTGGCTACAGCAGTAGTGATCTGTTAGTCCTTCGGACTGATCATCAACGTATATCTTTGGTTTACCTCATTCTCCTTTTCTCCAGACAGTATGAGACCAGTAGAGTATCTTAGATGGCCACTCAAAAGCTTTAAAGACTCTAGATACTACTCACCACAGTAAAGTACAGCACATTTTCTTTATAAACTGTGTTATGCCAATGGAGCTAGATGTTTCCTGAGACCATGGTTTCAGGAAACTTTAGCCCAGTAATCTGGTCCTTCATGAAGTTTGGATGTGTCTACAGAGCTTCCATGACCTTGCATTAGACAAGCTGTACTGGCTTCCCTGGTATTGTGCACTGGCTTACCCTTCACCAAAGCTACTGTTTATTTATCTATTGTCTGTTTAGTGTTTTTCTTTCCTGCTCCTCCACTCCCTCATAACCATCAGACATTGTTTCTTTTTGTGTATTAACTTTTTCATGAGTTTTCATAGCAGTGGTCTCATACAGTATTTGTCCTTTTTGGATTGATTCATTTCACTCGGCGTAATGTTCAGATTCACCCATGTTGCGAGATGCTTCACAGATTAATCATTGTTCTTTATATTTGCTTAGTACTCCACTGGGCGTATGTACCACAGTTTGTTTGTCCATCCATCTGTGGATGGCCACCTAGATTGTTTCCGCATTTTTGCTATTGTGAACAATGCTGCAATGAACACTATGTGTGGATTCGTCTATTTGTGTGACAGCTCCTATTTCTCTAGGTTATATTCCCAAGAGTGGGATTGTTGGATCATATGGTATTTCTATTTTCTAGCCACTTAAGAAAGCACCACATTGTTTTCCAAAATGATTGTCATCATTTGATTTCTTGATTCTGGATCTGAACAAAATTAAATCTTTGACAACTTCAGTATTTTACCTGTTTGTCGTGATGTTGCTTATTGGTCCATTTGCGAGGATTTTCGTTTTCTTTAGGTTGAACTGTATTCCATTCTCAAGGCTGTAGTTTTGATCTTCATCAGTACATGCTTCAAAGCTCCTTCATTTTCCACAAGCAAGGTTGTGTCATTTGTACATCACAGGTTGTTAAACAGTCTTTCTCCAATCTTGATGCAGCAGTTTTCTTCATATAGTCTGATTTATAGTATTATTTCCTCAGCATACAGACTGAATTATTATGGTGAAATAATACAACCCTGATGCACAACTTTTTGACTTTAAACCATGCAGTGTCCTGACTTTAAACCCTTGTTCTCTTCGAAGGACTATTTCTTGGTCTGTATACAAGCTCTTCATGAGCACAATTAAATGCTCGTAGATTTCCATTCTTTGCAATATTGTCTGTAATTTATTATGAGCCACACAGTCGAATGTTTTTGCAGTCAATAATACAAGTAAACACCTTTCTGGTATTCTAGGCTTTCAGCCAAGCTCCATCTGACAGCAAGAATGATATCCCTCATTCCACATCTTCTTCTAAATCCAGCTTGAATTTCTAGTGGTTCCCTGTCAATGTGCCACTGCAGCTGGCCGGTGGGAATAAATTGGAGACTGAGATATTCTCACATGAAAAGTCTGACAACATGACAGTGGGATGGAAATGGTCACCTAAATGTCAATTAAGTAGACAAGGAAGGATGCAAGCTGTGAACTGAGTCTAGAACTTGACTTCATCTGGACTTGACAGAAAGTCTGAAGACCTTGAAGCCAGATGTCACCCTAGAGAACTCAGTGTCCGGTTCTGGCAACAGCCCCTAATATAATCTTGTAATATTTACTCTGTAATATTTACTATTATTTACTCTATAAGAAAAGTTCAAGAGTATTAGATTAGCTGTTTAATGAAGTTTTTAGTCTGACTAGTACCATGTAAACATGTTAGCAAGGCCTCTTTAGGTTATGATAGAAACCTAACTCTAAACCAGCTTAAGCAAAACTGTGACTTTATTGTGTAGATACCATGTAGCTCACAGAAGGACCAACCCTTGGTGAGCCCAAAGAAGAGGAATTTCAAGAACAGCTAAGCAGAAAGAGAATTATTCTGTCTCTCAGAGCTGTAAATCAGCAGAAAAAAATGAATGAGTGGCCATTGAGAATGTTAAATTGCATGCCAACAGCAAAGCACCAGAGCCATCTAAGAAGCATCAATTGGTCCCACCCCACCTAGAGCAGAGGAGAACGAAGAACATCAAGGACCCAAGGAAAATATAAGCCCCAAAGACAGACAGGAATATATAATCCAGAGACTACCTCAGCACGAGATCAGAAGAACTATATGGTAACTAGTCACCACCAATGACTGCCCTGACAGGGAACACCACAAAGAATCCCTGATGAAGCAAGAGAAAAGTGCAATGCAGACCTTGATACCTATTTAAAAGACCAGACTTGATGGTCTGACAGCATTCCTGGAAAACATGGTGCCTGGACTCTGTGTTAGCCCTGAACTAAAATCATTCCTGAAGCTAACTCTTCAGGCAAAGATTGGACTAATCTGCAACACATTAAATGGTACTGGCGAAGAGTGTCTTTGGCTTAAGTAGATACAGGCGACTAACTGGGCAGCTGCTATCCAGAGGAGAGATGCAAGGGCAGAGGGGGACAGGAGCTAGCTGAATGGACACACCAAATGCAGGATAGAAAGGTAGAGTGTGCTGTCACAGTGTGAGGAAAGCAGCTAGAGTTACATAGCAATGTATAAGGTTTTGTATGACAAATTGACATGGATTGTAAAATTTCATTTAAAGCACAATAAAATGTTAAAAAAAGAAAGCTGAGAAGTAGCTGATTTGACTTTAGAATCATAGAAATGTTTAGGAATTGGAGGTGTCCACTAACTTTGAAAGTAGGTGTACGGGTGAAATAGGAAACAGGATTATGGGCTAAATAGCTTTGTAAAAAGGATTTTCACATTCCCACCTCAACCACAACAGAAACCTAGAAGTTTATTCTCTGGCAGGGTCTAATCAGAGCATTTCCAGATTGAGAAATTAGAAGAATTGAGGGTAGGTATCCCACAGTGGATTTTTATTTATTTATTTATTTGTCATCCCACAGTAAAAACAGAAGAATTAAGTGATAGTTAATGTGGGGTATATAGGCCCTTTGCAGAGAATGGTTTGGGCTTTGAGGTCTGATTCTGAGAGTAGGACCACGTCTGAGGTCAGTAGGTGAGGGTCCAACCAACTAACAGTGATCACCTGTGGTCCTGGTGCCAACTAAGCCTCAGAAAGCCCACGGTGTGGCCTATGAAAGCGTAGGAAGCTGGAGACTTACTGAAATTTTCCAGGTTGGAGAGTGAGAGCAAGCTGCCTATGGCGGAGGAAGAAGCACACCCCTTGAGGTCATGGAAGCTCTGTGTTGAAGAGATCACCCTCAACGCTAGACATCAGTGCAGGGGATAAGAAGCTAGAGATTCATCAGAAAGGATTGGCAGCAGAAAGCTTGGACCCAGTAGGAGGTATAAGAGTCACCAGAGCCAGTCTGAAAAAGCATCAGGGGCCAGCAGAAGTGGAGTCTGCTGAGCAGAGAAGTCATAGCAGAGCTTCCCAAGAGGAGTGGGCCAAGAACTTAAGTAGCCATGAGTGGCCCAGGAACTGACAGAAACTCTGTTTGAAGCAAGGGGGTACCTGCCCACCAAGCCTGGGTGCACCCCCTACACTCAACCCCACCAACAACCCAACCCCCACCACAACCCAATCTCCACCCACCCAAGCCTCCCCAACCCACCCCTCCTCCCCCTTATAGGGATTGACTTTGGGGCAATTCTGCTTCAAGAGCTGTTGTGACTCTGGTCCAGGACTGTCCCAAGGCTGTCATTTCAGTCACAAGCCAGCAGCAAAAGGGAGTGACAACAACTGAGAGGCACAGCAGGCCAGTGATACTAAAGTGAACGTTGGCTTTCCATCATGAAACTGTTATTGCCATGTGTTAACATTCTGGGGGGCATCTTATATGTTTTGGCTCTAATCAGACAAATGTGTATGCCATGATAATAAACTTGTATCATTTTTGTATTTAAGATAACCTATGGATGGAGTGCATAACAGACATGACATGTATGTACTACAGCTGACATTCTGACTTATAACTTTCCCAATATCTTTCTCATACTTGGCTCCCAGCATGCAGGAAAAGCATTGCCTGAGCAAAGAGTTGGCAGACACCAACATGGAAAAAGCAGCCAGCCTAACAGATACGAACCAAAAGCCTATTACCATCAAGTTGATTATGACTCACAGCGACCCTGTAGGACAGAGCAGAACTTCCCATAGATCTTTACAAGAGCGGGTGGTCACATCTTTTCATGGAGCCCATGGTAGGTTCAAATAGCCAATCTTTTGATTGGCAACCCAGTTCCAGGGCTTCTAACAGACATACAACCAAACACCAATCAAAGCCATTGCTGTTGAGTTACTTCTGACTCATAGCAACCCTGTAATCAGTACCCCAAGGAAAGTACAAGCCAGCTTCACTACAATGAAGCTTGCCATCAACACATACAGCTTAGGCAAACATAGTTTGCATCAGATTTTTAGTATCCCTTTCCTAAATATCAACTGACAACCAAAGATGCTCAAATATTTGAGAAGGCTTCCAATGTCCAAAGGAAATAAACTGAAGCAAACAGAATGAGGAATGGGAAATGCAAAATTTGAGGCTCTTGGGAAAATAGTCTATCCAAGAAATAGGAGCAGGAGGGGAAAATAAATCCTGCAAGACAGAGAAAAAAAACTCCTAGAAATTACAGATATGAAGGCAGAAATGAAATATTCTCTAGAAGACTTTGAATGAAAATTAAGGCCATTGCTAAGGACACGATATGTATATATAATATAAAATAAATTGTGACACAGGAAAAAGATTCTAAAAGCTTTCATACGGGGGAAAAATAAACAGGTACTCACATTTATATGACAATCAGCTTCAGAGATGTTTTGGAATTTTGTCGAACACAGACATTATTATTATTGTCTAAAATACTGTTGTCTTTTTGGTGAAGTTTTACACAGCACTTTAGGTTCCCATTTAACATGTTTTACACACACAAAAAAGTGACATTGGTTACGTTCTTCAAAATCCATGAATATTAGCATTATTTTGTCTTGGTTGTTAAATTAGCTCAAAAAGTAATGAATTTCACTTGTATATACTCCGTCCTTAAAAAAAAAAAAAAAAAAAATCACCTACATGAGACCAAATAGTCAAAAATTCCTTTAAAACAAAGATGAGAACACAAGGTGGGAGGGAGACTAGATTAATGGAAATTGATTATTAAGCTACAACTTGACTTTAGGTTAGTTTCTTTCAAGTCCACACCACCCCCCATTTTCTTTTTAAAAATACTTTGTTGTGCTTTAAGTGAATGTTTACAATTCACGTCAATTTGTCACACTAAAACTCATTGCTGTGGAGCTCTAGCTGTTCCCTTCATACCGTCACAACACAGTTCTCCTTTCTACCCTGTATTTCCCATGTCCATTCAACTAGTTTCTGTCCCCCTCTTCCTGCTCATCTCATCTGTGGACAAATGCTGCCCAGTTAGTCTCAGGAATCTGAAGCCAAGAAACACTCTTCACCAGCATCATTTTACATCTTATAGTCTAGTTCAATCTGGAGGTGGCTTCAGGAATGGCTTCTGTTCCGAACTAACAGAATACAGGGGCCATATTTTCCAGGGACTCTCTAAGTCTGTTGAACCACCAAGTCTAGTCTTTTTAATAGGATTTGAGTTCTGTACTCCATTTTTCTCCTGCTTTGATAGGGATACTTTGTTGTATTCCCTGTCAGGGCATTCATTGGTTGTGGCAGGACACCATCTAGTTCTTCCTATCTAGTGCTGATGTAGCCTCTGGATTATGTGTCCCTTTTTGTCTGTTGGGGTCATATTTTCCTCATGTCTTTCATTCACCTCTACTCCAGGTGGGTTGGAACAAATTGATGCTTCTTAGATGGCTGCTTGCTAACTTTTAACATCACTCACCAAAGTAGGATGCAGAACATTTTCTTAAAAAATTTTATTATGTCATAACTTTTTTTTTTAATAAAATTTTCTGTGTCCCATTTTGGTGAATGGCATTTTGAATCTTAAAAGCTAGCAAGCTGCCATATAGAAGCATCACTTGGTCCCAATCAACCTTGAGCAGGTAAAATCAAAGGGCATCAAAGACATCAGGAAAATATGAGCCCAGAAGACAGTAGGGGCCAAATAACTGGGAGACTATATCAGCATGAGACCAGAAGAACTTGACAGCGCCCAGTCACTACCAATGACTGCTCTAACAAGGAACACAATGAAGAGTCGTGGTGGGAGAAAAAAGGGAATGCAGACCTAGAACTCTATTAAAAGACCAGACATGATGGTCTCACATCCTGAAGCATCCCCTGATAACATGGCTTCTGAACTCTCTGCTAGAATGGAGCTGAGACCAGTACTGATACCAACTCTTCAGACAAAAATTGTATTGGAGTATAAGACACTGGAAAACTCTGGTAGCATAGTACAACTCTATGTGCTCTCCCCACAATATGACAGCACACTCCTTGTTTTCATTCTTCACTTCTAGTATCCTCACAACAAGCACCTGTGGCCTATCCACCCTCTCCTCTCCCCTCTAGAAAGAAACCCATAGGACATATAATATAAATGTATACATATACATATAAATGTATAAAACCATGAAGTACACATACCACATGCACACTCTGTGTCCCTGAGTCCAGTCCATTCTTTGTCTGAAGTGTTGACATCAGTACTGATTTCAGGTTTGGGGCAGCAGCAAGTTTAGGGGCCATGTTCCTGGGACCCTCCAAGTCAGGGAACCAACAATTCTGGTCTTTTAGTAGAGTTCTTGATCTGCATATCTCTTTTTCTCAGGCTGTGTCAGAAATCCTACATTATGTCCCTTATCAAGGCTGTCTTTGGTAGTGGCCAGACATATTTGGTTCTTCTGGTCTCATGCTGATGTACTCTCCCAATCATATGGGTCCTTCTGTCTCCTAGGCTCACTTTTCCTTGTGCCTTTGGTGTTATCAGTTGTCATCTATTCCAGGTGTACTGGGACCAATTAATTTTCCTCAGATGGCAGCTTGCTGGTTTTGAAGACCCTAACACCATTCGCTGATAAGGGGTGCAAAAGACTCTCTTAGCAAAAAGCTAGTTATGTCAACTGACCTCAATTTCCCCTGAAAACATAGTTTTGAGAATCCTGTCCTTGCTACTTTATCCTTTCAAATGCTGGGATGAATATAAAAAATCTTTCAGTTTATGTTGTAATCCATATATACTGACCTGCCTTCTATTGAATGCTGTCACACCCTTCAACTGAATTCCTATTGACCATCTAATTTATGAACAGCCGGTCTTCCTCACACCCTACCCTTGTAGCCATAGCCATCAAAACGTCTTTTCTTCTTTGCCTAAGTTCTTTTTTCAATCCTTATAGTAGTGGTCTCATACAATACTTGTCCTTTTGCAGCTGACTGACTTCACTCAGCATATTATCTTCTAGATGAGGCAGGTTATAAGATGCTTACTAAAATCATCATTGTTCTTTACCATTGTATATTGCTTCATTTTGTATATGTACCATAGTTTGTTCATCCATTCACCTGTTCATGGGCTCCTAGGTTGAGTTCATATTTTTGCTATTATGGACAGTACTGCAACATACATTGTGTGCATGTATCTGTTCATATGACAGCCCTTATTTCTGTAGGATATTCCAAGCAATGGGATTGCTGGATCATATGGTATTTATATTTCTGGCTTTTTAAGAGAGTACCAAATTGCTTTCCAAAGAGGATATACTGTTTTGCATTTCCATAAAAGTGTAGGACAGTTCTAATCTGTCTACAGCCTCTCCAACATTTGTTGCTTTGTGTTTTTTGGATTATTGCTAACCTCATTGGTGTGACATTGTATCTCATTGTAGTTTTGATTTGGTTGTCTTTAATAGCTAATGATTGTGAGCATTTCCTCATGTGTCTTTTGGCTGTCTGGATGTCTTCTTTGATGAAGTATCTGTCCATATCCTTTACTCATTGTTTAATTCGGTTATTTGTCTTTTTCATGTTGATATTTTCTTTGTATTTTCTGCTATCGCTTCCTGTTTTGGAACTCCAGTTACTCATAAATTGTTCCTGTTGAGAGAGTCCCACATGATTCTTAATGATTCTTTGTTTTTCTTGATTTTGTTTATCTGATTTCTCCCCATAAATGCTGGTGTCAGTTGCTAATTCTGCATTCCATTTCCTCAAACCCGTTCTTTGGCTTTGCACTGGTTTTTCTTACTCTGATTTTATTAGTGGTCTGCTGTCTTTCAGATCATTGATGTTCTAACAGTTCATATAGTTTATTTAATTTTTCATTTTATTCTGGTACACTTTGTTTAACCTCTGTCCTAACATCTAAAGCATTCTAGACATAATTGTTTTGCACTCTACCTCCAATAATTTCAGTAAGACTTCTTCATCTGGGAAGTTTTTTGATTCTTTGTATTTTGAGAGTTTTCAGAGCCATGGTGGTCTGCTTCTTTAAGTGGTTAGATAGTGATTGTCGTCTTTGGGCCATCAGAAAGGTGTTCAGCTTCTCTAGTGTCACACCAGCAGAAGCTATGGTATAGCTCAGAGAAGGGAGTGGGAAAGGGCACTGTTTCACTTGGCCACCAGTTGCCACTGCATTCTCTAGGTGCAGCTGTCTTGAGTACAGCTTATCTAGTGCGAGAGATGATTCTCAGTCAGGCAGTGCTTCTCAACTTGGCAGCTGGCCTCGGCTGGGCCCTCAGGAGTGGCAGGTTCTGCCTCCTGTCTGACAAAGAAGGCAACTTACTTGTGCTGACTCATTGGAGTCATGCCAGCAGACACCATGGTATAGCTCAGAGAAGGGAGGAGGAAGGGGCACTGCCACACTCATCTGCCAGCTGCTGCTGCATTCTGTAGAAGCAATTGTCTTAAGAACAGCCTGTCTGCTGAGAGAGACACTGTCCAGCTGCAGATGGCCCCAGCTGGGCCCTCATGGGTGGCAGGCCCTGCTTCCTGGCTGACAAAGATGATAACCTACTTGTGGAATCTTTGTCGAGCAGCATCAGCAGATGCTATGGTATGTCTCAGAGAAGAGGGGGGAAGGGTGCTGTCATACTTGGTTGCCAGCAACCAGTGTGTTTTCTAGGTGAGATTGTCTTAAAAACTGCCTTTCTGCTAAGAGAGGCACTATCCAGTGGCTGCAAGTCCCAGCCTCCTGGCTGACAAAGATGGTGACCTATTTGCGGTGCCTCTACATCAGCAGATGCTATGGAGTGGATCAGAGAAGTGGGGAAAGTGCACTGCCACACTCAGCAATCAGCCACTGCTGTGTTCTCTAGGTGTGATTGTCTTAAAAACTGCTTTTCTGCTGAAAGAGGCGCTGTCCAGTCAGACACTGTTGCTCAGCATTCCAGCCAGCCCCATCTGGACCCTCAGACATGGCTGACTCTGCCTCTCAGCTAACTAAGACGGTGTCTTACCTGTGCTGCCTCTTCTGTGACACGCCAGGAGAACCTGTGGCACAGCTCAGAAGAGATGGGGGAAGGGCACTGGAACCCTCAGCTACCAGCTGCTGCTAGTTTCTCTAGATGTGGCTGTTTTAAGTACAACCTCTCTGCTGTAAGAGACACCATCTACTTAGGCACTGCAGCTCAGCATGGCAGCTGGCCTAGCCAGGCTCTCAGGCTCAGCAGCCCAAGTCCAGTTTCATTGTTGACAAAGATTGTGTCTGTACATGTTAAACATCTCCATCACACATGAGCAGAAGCAGGATACTTTGTGCTTCCATCTAGTCTCCAACAGAGGTAGTTTTCCCCTTCCTGTAGCCCAGTCAGATCTCACAACTGTCTGCCTGATCTCGGGGCTCTGAATATGACCACTCTGTTCCATTCAGTTGTTTTTCTAGGCCTCAGTTCTCAGACAGAATCAAGGAGACATTTGCCTAGTCTCATATCTTGGCCCTGCCTCAAAAAAAATTAATCTTAATACTCAGAGATTTCTCTTGGCTGTGACGCAAAATGCTCTAGAACCTTACAACTCAAAATTTAGTCTGTGGTGCAGCAGACTAGATGTGGCTAGGATATCACCTAGGGCCTTTTTAGAAAAGCAAAACATCAGGCTCAATTACAGAACTACTGACTCAGAATCCACACTTTAACACAATGATGTCCCTAGTAGTGTAAATAGATGATGTTCTTGATTGCTAACAGAAAGACTAGAGGTTCAAGTCTACCTAGAATTAAGTACCTTGGGAGAAAGGCCTGGTGATTTACTCCCAAAAAATCAGCCGTTGATAACCCTGTGGAGTGTAGTTTTGCTTTGACATATATAGGTTTCCAGGAATTAGACTCTACACAATGGCAATTTTTGTTTCCTTGTTTAAGTTTGAGAAGCATTGCTGTAACTGCCAGCCCTGGCCAAAACATTCCCCAGTTAGAGAGCTTTCTTTTCCACTGCCTGAAAATTGACCAGTCAAAAATTCATTATGAATAACAAGCATTATTAAGGCAGATGCCTCTGAGTGATTTAATGCCCTAGCCCTGCAGAGAATTTATCCAGTGGGATTGCTTCTTTCCCTTGAAATTTTTATCTGATACAATACATAGAAAACAGAGGTTTTACTCAGAAAAGACTGAGGAAAGAGATAGAGAATCCAGTCACTCCTCAGGATAAATGCAATAACCTCGTCTTCCAACTTTTTCCCTTGCCCCTATACAATCTATCCTCTACTTAGTAGCTAGTGAGGTCTTTAAAAAAATGCAAATCAGATTCCTTCTCATTACATGTAGAATAAAATCTAAACTCTTTACCTGTATTAGAAGATCCTAGAGAACATACCAAAGCAAACCAAATCCTCTGTTGCTGAGTTGATTCTGACTTACAGCAACACTATAGGACAGAAGAGAACTGCTCTATAGGGTTTCCAGGGGGCACCTGGATGATTCTAACTGCCGAACTTTTGATTAGCAGACATAGCACTTAACTACTGTGTCATCAAGGTTTCTTCCTAGAGAACAAAAAACACCACTGTTGAGTCAATTCTGACTTGTAGCAATCTATAAGACAAAGCAGAACTGCCCTGTATAGTTTCCAAGGAGCACCTGATGGATTTGAACTGCTGACCTTCTTATTAGCAGCAGTAGCACTTATCCACTACTTCACCAGGGTTTCCAGGCAATAAAACCCAAACCAAACCCAATGCCATCAAGTCAATCTGGGCTGATAGTAATGATAGAGGACAGAGTAGAACTGCCCCATAAAGTTTCCAATTCTGATTTCTAGCAATCTATAGGACAAAGTAGAACTGCCCCACATGCTGGATGAGAACTGCTGACTTTTGGGTTAACAGATGTAGCAGTTAACTACCACGCCACCAGGGTTTAAGTACCTTTAAATTCCCCAGCCTCATGGCATCCCATTCCTCCATCCTCTGAAGTATCAGCTACACTTGCTGCCTCCTGTTGTTAGGCTCTCCAGACTGTCTGAGCCTTCACGCTCTGCATTTGCCTGAAACTCACTGCTCCAGAGCTTCTCTGGCTAGCTGTTCTGAGGCCAGATCTTTATCAAATGTTGTATGCTTAAATGTCTCAAAGAGGCTACTGCTGACCACTCAGCCTCTGCTGTCATTCTGTCATATGATCTCCCATGGTTTCTTCATAACAGCCATCACCATCTGAATTTATCAAACTGACATATTTGTACACTTACTTATTTTCTGTATATCCCAAGACACACTCACACACTTACACATAGATACAAACTCTGTGAGATAAATTCCATTGAGGCAGGGATCTTGTCAGCAACCAAAGTGGAATCTCGCACACAGTAAGTGCTCAATAAACTCTGTAGTGTGGAAGCACCCATGAATGAATGTGACTGCAGGTCAAAAGTTCCACCATCCAATACCATCACCAAGAGAAACCCTGCACGCCTGAAAAGGAGAACAAATGCATTTCCTCTTATTCTCCTTCCCATATTCTTTAGCTAGTGTCCTGCACCCAGGATACAGCCCTACAGTATATACTGTATTAGAATGTGAAGCAGTTTGAAGAGTGTCCCACAAGAGGGTGTTAACTTCTGTTCCCCATATGTGACAAGTCCTAGAGTGGATCTGACTTGAAATACCAGCTAAATCTCTGGAGACTTGTGAAGATACCAGATATGAATTGATTAAACTGTTAGACATGCTCAAAACCTGATCAGACAGAGCCTCCCTGTGGGAAGCCACATTACTGAAAGTATCCGTGCTAGGTGAGAAATCCAAATCCATTGCACATACGCTTATAGAAACAGGTGAGTAACCACCAGCACACAGCATGCCTGTGTCAGGGAAGACCATCAGCCCCATTCACTGCTCAGAACTTGGATGGGCCCTGCTGGACAGCCTCTGTGACCCCTCTTCACCTGTGATTGTGCTGTTGACCAGGTGGCCTCCTAACCCCTATGTCATTTTCTAGACACAGATACAACTATGTTCAGTCAAACCACCTGGCTTCGAAGCTGCTTTACCTCCTCTGCTGCTTGCACAGATCTCATTTATTTAATTCTGGTATCTTTGCTGTGGCTCCCAAGTCCCAGCCACATGGGGCATGGTAGGATTGAGAAGTTTCTGCAGCTTTCATGGAAACCTGTCCTCTGTCTATCATATTATTTCTATGGGAACACATACTCTAGACCCATGAAACTCCACTTACTCAGTAAATCTTGGGGCTACTGACATCCTTTCACACCTGTTAATACTGCATGGTAGAAGTCAGAGGTGAAAGTCCCTGGGGACTCATTAAGTATCCTTCACATCATCTATTTTGTATTTTGACTTTGTCATGAGCAGTGTAGACAGTTCATTTCTTCATTCCTCACATTTCCTGATCTTTCTCCATATTAGGCCCTTGTCTTCTGTGAGTGTTGTGTGCAACCCTTTAACCGTTTTTAGGAACTATCCTCCGGGATGGAGTCAACAAGGTACTATAGACAGAAGCGCCATGCTGTCCCTCTATAGCAAAGACCCACAAAACTAGATAAAGCAGATAGACACATTGATCCTTGAACTCTAAGTACCAAATGAAAGAACGAAAAACTCAATCAAGGCTCTGAATGAAATACGAAACTGACAGAGAACAGCAAACAAGGGGTGCTATGGTGTGGAGGTCCAAACCAGATAATGTGGCCAGATGTGCCATCTTGGGCTACAGCCACCAAAACACTCAGTTAGGGAGTACAAGTAGGCAATTTCATGGAGCTCTTACCAGGACACAGAACTTGGTAACCAGGAAAACCTGATTTCCAACCTCATGACTTCTTCACTGTACAAGGCCTCTGATGCTTACCAATGGGCCACAGTTGCTCAGCTGCAGAGATTCCAGCTCACTGCTGCCTGGATTTGGCACCCAGCCACTAAGGACGGTGGACAGGGAATATGGAAAGGCAACTTCAGGGAGCTTCTAGCAAGACAGAGAACCCAATAACCAGGAATATACACTTTCCCACTCCACCCCTTCATTCTTTGACCCTGTATAAGCCCTCTGCTGCTTACCAACAGGCCACGATTGCTTTGTCAGAGAGACACTGGCTCACTGCTGCCGAGGTCTACCTTGTTCCCACCAGCTGGCCACTTCAGCACTGTTGTTTGTTTCTTTGTATTTTTCTTAGTTTGTTAGTTATTTTTATTTTGGCTGTTTTGTTGTTGTTACTTCTCTCTCTCTCCTTTTCCTTCCTTTCTTTTTTCCTGCCCAGCTTACCCTGTGTGCCATCCCCTCCTCTTCTAGATGAGCTGTGACATTTTGGTTCGTTTGTGTCATAGATTAAATTGTGTTCTCCAAAACATGTGTAGAAATTTGTCCGGGTCATGACTCCTGGTATTGAGTATGCTGTAAACCCTGTCTCTGGGATGTTAATGAGGAGGATGGTGGGATCGTATTGTGACTTGGGGAAGCCTCTTGGGATATGAAAGAAAGGGATGCAAGCTGAGATTTGAGGACCTCATACCTTCAAGAAAGAAAGCAGTGTCAGGAGCTCAATGCATCCTTTGGAAAGGACTGGGGTCCTTTGAGCCTAAGAAACTCCCAGTCCAGGGGAAGATGATGACAAGGGCCTTTGTCCAGAGCCACTAGAGACATGCTTCATCTGAAGCTGACACCTTCAAACCAGACTTTTAGCTTACTGGACTATGACAAATAAAATTTCTTTTTAAAGCCATCCATTTGTGGCATGACTTTCACAGCAGTACTAGACGACCTAAGACAGTTTGCTTTGTTCATTTTTGTATTTCTTCTCTCCTTTCCTTTCTCCCACCTGCCCGGCCTTGTGCACCACCCTTGCCCCTTCTGGAGGGGTCTGCTTCACACCTCAGTTGGAGAGTCTTTGCACCCAGCCTCACTGGGTCTGCACTGCCATCATCAGCTGACTCCTTCAGCATCATTTTATTGACTTATTGTTTGCTTCTTTTGGGGGGGTTTGCTGTTGTTATTGTTCCTTCTCTGCCTTCCTTTCCTTTCCTTTCCTTTCCTTTCCTTTCCTTTCCTTTCCTTTCCTTTCCTTTCCTTTCCTTTCTTCCATCTACCTAGACACATGTGCCACCACCAGTTTCTTGATGGTCTATGTAGTACCAGTAGACTGGAGAGCTTCTGGCAAATGCCCTCCCTAGACCAGTCCCACCCCACACACCAGTTCCTTCAGTACCATTTTTTTTCCTTTAGCTTTCCTCTTCTCCTTGTCTTTCCTCACACCTAGGCCCTGTGTTGCCTCCACTCATTCTTGATGGGTGATGCTGAGACACCTAGGGAGGAGTCATTAGCTTGCTGCCAACTCACTTCTGACCCACCCCCAATGGCTAGCAGTTTACCACCATTGTTTTTTATTTGTTGTTATTTTTTATTGTTTTTATTTTTAAATTTATTTTGTTTGGTTGCCAGTTTCTTCTCTCTGTTTCCCCCATCCTTTCCTTCCTCCCACCCACCTAGCCCTGGGCTCCACCCACTCTGCATCTTGACAGGCTGAGCCACACCACTCACTCATGGCCCCACTAGGTCTGCCTCACCCCACGTACTGAATCCTACTATACTGCCATTTTGTTTACTTCATTTCTGGTTATTGTTCTTTTATTTTATATTGACTTTGCTTCTCTCTCTTCTTTCTCTTCTTTCACCTACCCAATTAGCTCTGTATATCACATCCTCCATATTCCATCCTGTCTATCTGAACTGTGTATTGTCATGAATCTGAGTGGTACTGGTGTGGCCCCATTGATGCCTCCCTACACTGCCATCAAGCCCTGCCCTGTTGCCCCCAGTTCACACCACAACTACCCATCCACATCCACCCATTCTCAGTGGACTTATCCTGCTGCACAATAGCGGAGCTAATGGCCCTGCCTACCTGTACAAGATAGTGAGAAGTATGCCCATAAGTGAGCAAGCAACAAAATACACCCAGCCTGACTGTCCAGAAATAACCAAATAAAATAAATCAACAGGATGAAACAACCAAATCAATAAAGTAATTCTTGAATGTCCCAAAGACAGAAGGCAATATCAAAATATATATATTATAAAAAAAAAAGGATAAGATGACCCCAGGGAATGTCTAGAATAAGATATTAGATGATCTTCCAGCACAAGAAAAGACAATGAAACAATCTAACAAGAAATTCAAAATTCTAATTTCTAGGGTGCTCCCTAGAAATTTAATACAAACAAAAATAAATAAAAAAAGTAAACAAAACCATGGAAAACAAAGTCATGGATAAGATGGATAAAACAGTGAAAAAAATCAGGAATGTAACAGGAACAAGATGTCCAAGTAAATAAAGAACACGAAATCATACAAAAACAGCAACTAGAAATTCAAAAGATAAACCAAATTTCAGAAACAGACAGTGTAAATGAAGGTTTTAGGAACACATCTGAAATAATAGAAGAAAGGATCAGTAAAGTTGAAAACAAATCCTTGGATACCACTGTGAGAAAAAAAATCAGAGAAAAGAATGATGAAAATAAAGAAACTTTGAGAACAATATGGGATACACTGAAAAGCAAACATTTGCATGTTATTGGAGTTTTAGAACAGGAACCAAAACAAATGAACAAAAAAGTACCAAACCTACTGCCCTTGAGCCAATTCCAATTCATAACTTTGCTACAGGACAGAGTAGAACTGCTCCACAGAGTTTCCAAGGAGCACTGATGGAATGGAACTTCTGACCTCGTGGTTAGCAGATGTAGCACTTAACCACTATGCCACCAGTGCTTACGGGGACAGATAACAGAAAACAGAAAGAGTCCCTGAAGATTTGGTGACTGAAAACTTCCTTAATATGAAAGATGATAAGCCAACCATCCAAGAAATTCAAAGACCTCATATATAACATAGACCCCAAAAGAAAGTCACCAAGACGTCTCACAATCATGCTCACTAAAATCAAAGGCAAAGAAGTATTCCTGACAGCAGCACAATAAAAAATGAAAATCAAACACAGAAGGAAAACAGTAAGACCAATCTCTGATTACTTGGGAGAAACCATTCAGGTAAGAAGGCAATGGGATAACATATACAAAACCTTGGAAGAAAAAAATTGCAAAGCAAGAATAACATCCTGCAAAACTGTCACTCAAATCTAAGGGTGACATTAGAACATTTTTAGGTAAACAGAAGTCAAAGAACTACATAAAAACCAAACCAAACTTTCAATAATTACTAAAAGGAATCCACTGCTTAGAGAACCAAGAACATCAGAAAACAATTTGAATCTAGAACATAAGAAAACATCAGGCAGATACCAATTTAGATAATGAAACACTCACAAATACAACAAAGCTAAAAATAATTACAACAGGGAAGCAGAGATATCAATTAGTAAATTATAACAACATCAGAACAATAAGAGGGAACAAACATGTAGCTTTACAACTTTCAAATGGAGAGGAACTCAAGACATTATCAAGTAATAAAATACTAGTTTAGACTTAAAAAGATAAGGGTAAATTTCAAGGTAACAACATATGCGATCATGTTCACGATCTTTAGTTATTAAAGAAATTCAAATCAAGACTGCAATGACATACCATCTCACCCCAACAAGGTTGGCCATGATCCAAAAAACACAAAACAACAAATGCTGGAGAGACTGGAGAAAGTGGAACTCTTCTACACTGTTGGTGGGGTTGCAAAATGGTCCAGCCTCTTTGGAAAGCAATCTGGCACTTCCTTAAAAGAATGGATATAGATATACCATTTGACCCAGTAATTCCACTACTTGGAATATAGCCTACAGAATCAAGGTCTTTCACACCAACAGACACATGACAAGAATGTTTATCACAGCACAGTCCACAACAGCAAAAAGATAGAATCAACCCAGATGCCCAACAACAGAGGAATGGATAGGTAAACTATGGTATATATACTCAATGGAGCACTATACAATGGTAAAGAATAATGATGATTCCAGGAAACATCTCATAACGTGGTTTCAACTGGAAGACATTATGTTGAGAAAAAGTAGTCAGCGACAAGAGGACAAATATTGTATGAGACCCCTACGATAAGATCTTAAAAACAGCCGTATGTGTAGAAGAAAAGACTCTTTGATGGCTGCAAGGGAGGGGAGGAGGGTTTAGTTTAGATAGTTACTAGAAATATGGTTGGGTGAAATCAGTGATAGCACACATTAGAAACAAGAACAACATTAAGTGGACTTCAGCATAACTTGAATACTCCTTCCATCTTAACCCAATATTGCAAGGATAGAGTAGCTGGGGCAGGGGCCAGAGGACCATGCTCTTAGGTGAATTCGAGGCCAATTCATACAACTAGCATTTTGCTAAGAGGGCTTTCTGCACCTCACATTGGTGAGTGGCATCTGGGCTCTTAAAAGCTACCAAGCTGCCATCTGAGGGCACAGCAAATGGTCCCAACTCAGCAAGAATGGATGCTCACTGAGGACCAAAATGACATGGGGTAAAGACAACCTAGAAGATAGAGAGACCCATATGAGTGGATCAAGTTGGGACAAGAAGAACCATATGGTGCCCTGCCACCACCAGTGATAGCCACAATGGAGCTCACTAAGTTGAGTCTCACTGGCAACACAAGAATAAAAAGGGGTGCACCCTGAGATCTCCACTAAAAGACCTCAATTCATAGCCCAGTGGTTTCAGGGTTCCCCTGGGAGCTAGGCCCCTGGCTCTGATGCTGGCCTTGCCCATAAATCATAGCTAAGGTCCACTCTTTGGACACAAATGGATTGGACTTGGTGATGCAGAGTGACCATATATTGGATGCACTTTATGGTTCCATGCATCTATAGGATATCATCCTGCTGAACTCTGGCTGGAGGAAGGGGAGTGAGTGGAGAGGAAGTGAAAGGAGACTGTCGGGAGGATGAAGCATGTATGGAGCAGAGAGGAATAGTGTGCTGTCATGGTGCAGGGAGAACAGTAGAAGTTGCATATAGGTGGGCATGTAAATTTATATGGGAATGCACATTTTCACTCAGACTTAGTAAAAAAAAAGTTAACAAACCTGCTCATCAAAACAAAGAAAACATCCTACTGACCTCTGGCTGGAGGAAGGAGAGTGGGTGGAGAAGAGAGGAAAGGAGGCTGTTGGGAGGATGAGACATGTATGGAGCAGAGAGGAATAGTGTGCTGTCACCGGACAGGGAGAGCAGTGGAAGCTGCATATAGGTGGGCATGTAAATTTATACGGGAATGTACATTTTCACTCAGTCATGTTAAAGAAAAAAAAATTAAAAAAAAAAACCAAAGAAAAACATAAAGTCTCAGCAAACACAAAATCTACAGAAAGAAAAGAGGAAAAAACAAACAAAAGAAATTCAGGAGAGAAGAGGAACAAAGAAAATGTCTGAACCACAATAAAAGCACTACAGAATGACAGCAATAAATTTACATCTATCAATAATCACACTGAATATAAAATGACTTAAGTTAACCCTTCAAGAGACAGAAAATGACAAAAAGTATTTAAAAAACAAGACTCATGAATATGCTGTCTAAAAGAGATACTCCTTAAACAAAGACATAAATTTATGAAGAAATCAAAGGATGGGAAAAGATAAAATCACTGAGTAACAGAAGAAATCAAGATGAAATTTAAAAATTCCTAGAACAAAATAAGAATGAAAACATAACAAAACCTTTAGGACATAGCACAGGCAGTGCACAGGAGTCAATTCATAGCAGTAGCTGCACATAGCAAAAAAGAAGAATGGGGCAAAATCAAAATATTAACTACATAATTCAAATAAACATAGAAGAGCAAAAGAAGCCCACCGTCACCAGAAGAAAGGAAACAATAAAGATTATTAGAGAAATAAATTAGAGAATAGAATCAACAAAACCAATAGCTGCTTTTGAAAGGATCAATAAAATTGACAAACCACTGGCCAAACTCAAAAAGGTAAAAACAGGAGAAGATACAAATGATCCAATTAAGAAATTAAATGAGGGGTGCTGCAACAGACCTAACTGAAATAAAAAGTTAACAGAGTACTGCAAAAAACTGTACTTCAACAAATATGGAAACTTAGAGGATAAATGGACTACCGATACTAACTAACACAAACTGAAACTGAAAGTTCGAACAAATCTGTAACAAGAGAAGAAATTGAAAAACTGAAAAATAATCACAAGAATAGCCCCAGTCCAGATAACTTCATTGGAGAATTCTACCAAACATTCAGAGAAGAGCTTATACTGGTACTACTCAAATGGAAAGATCACTTCCAAATTCATTCTATAAAACCAGCATAACCCTGATACCAAAACCAGGTAAATACCAAAAAGGAAAATTATAGACCAATATCTCTAGTAAATATAAATGCAAAAATTCTGAACAAAATTCTGGCCAACGTAATTCAGTACCAGTTAAAAATAACACGCCCTGACCAAGTGGAATTCATACCAGGTATGCAAGGACATGTTAACATTAGAAACTCAACCAATGTAATCTACCACACAAACAAAAGGAAAAAATCACATGGTCATCTCAGCTGATACAGAAAAGGCATTTGGCAAAGTCCAACACACATTCCTGACAGAAACTCTCAATAAAATAGATACAGAAGGGAAATACCTCAATATAATAAAGGACATTATACAAAACCAACATCATTCTTAGTGGAGAGAGGCTAAAAACATTCCCTGTGAGGACAGAAACAACACAAAGATGCCCTTTATCACCATTTCTATTTAACATTGTACTGGAAATCCTAGCTAGAGTAATAAAGCAAGAAAAAGAAATAAACAGCATCCAAATTGGTGAAGCAGTAATAAAACTGTCCGTATTTGCAAATGACATGGTACTGTACAAAGAAAACCCAATTACTTCACAAGAAAATTACTGGAATTAACAGATTTAGTAGTGTGGCAGGATACCTATAAACGAGTAAACAGATATATAAAATGAAAATAAGGAAACTGATGCTATTTATAATAGCTTCTAAAAAATAAAACAGTAATAAACCTAATCAGATACGTGAAGAACCTATACAAAGAAAATTACAAAACATTACATCAGAAACCAAAACAAAAGCCAAAGTCAAGATGATGGAGTAGTCAGATTCTTCCTGTGATTCCTCTGACAACAAGGAACCAAAAGAACAAGTGAATTGGTTATATATGACATTCTAGGAGCCCTGAACATAAAAGGGAAAGTTGAGAAATCAGACTGAGCAAGAGGGAAGGGGGAGTGGGTCTGAAAGTACTTAAGACTGGCCAGACTTATGCAATGGGAATCAGCTGCAGATAGTGTGGTAAATGAAACAGTTATGTTCAGAAGATGTCCTTCTCAGTGGGAGAGCTAGGATCTAAATCTTTCCTGCTAGATAAACCTCTCTCCCTTTTCCCAGCACTCCCCTCTCTTCTCTACACTGTGCCAGGCTCAGAGTCTGACACTATTACCTGAGCCAGAAGTAAGACTCCTTACCACACACTGAGCAGTTCTCCTGGACTTGGAGAGCAAACAATTTAGCAAGCTGGGGAAAGGAGGTGAAAAAAATCTGATGACCCCTGTGAGTCAGAAATTCAGAGCAGAAACAGTTCCTTCACCTAGAATCAGACATAAGGGGGCACACCTTCCTCTCACATATCTATGGATGGCTCTTGGCCCCCAGATTTTCTCAGTATCTGAGATCAGATACTTGTGTCTACACAAATCAACACTGCCATCTAGGACTATGGGGGAAACATGGACCACACATTTGGTGACTGACTACCTAGACACCTGACCTGAATCCATACAAGAAAAGGAATTGGACTACTGGATTCACAGTTCTATTAACAGCTCTAACAACCTGGTGACAGAATTTAAGTACTTCAAAGACACCAGTAACCAAATTAGCACACACTACTAGCCTATTTAGGCATTTCAAAATGAAACAAAACAAGAAGCTAGAACACAGTCAGAAAATATAAAATAAATAAAATCAGCAACTGACTGATGGCTCACAGACAACAATCAATAAAGAGGCAGATCATGATGGCTTCAGAACACTCCCAAAACAAAGAATCAAGAAAGTTCCTGGTTGGAGAGAACTTTCTGAAATTATCGGAGATAGAATACAAAAGATTAATATTTAGAGCTCTTCAAGAGATCAGGAGATGAGGCAAAATGTAGTAAAGCATGACCAATTGAATATGATAGAATAAAGCACGTGAAGACAGACAGTAGAAATTCAGAAGATTAATAATTAAATTACAGAATTAGACAACTTAACAGAATGTAAAACGAACAGGATTGACACAATGGAAGGCTGAATTAGTGAGACTGAAGATAAATCACATGATACCAACTAATATATAAAAGAATTAAAAAAATGAAGAAATACTAAGAATTACGTGGGAATCTACCAAAAGAAATAATCTATGACAGACTGGAATAGGAGAATGTCGGGGGTGGGGGGAGGGTGTATGTGTGAGAGACTGGAGTAGCAGAATAGCTGGGGGGAAGGGAATAACTGAAAATAGAGAGAGAATTGTCAAAGATTGGTTGACAAAAAAGTTCCCTAATTTCACAAAAGACAGGAAGTTATGTATCCAATATACTTATCAAACTCCACACACAGGAGACCCCAAAAGAAAGACGCTAAGGCATATTCTAATCAAATTTGCCAAAAGAAAGCATAAGGAGACAATTTTTAAAGCTGGCTAGAGATAAACCAAAAATAACCTACAAAGTAGAGTCAATAACACTGAGTTCAAACTGCTGAGCAGAAACCACACAGGCAAGAAACAACAGGAAGACATATATTAACCCTTGATGGAAAAAAATTGCCATCCTAGAATTATGTATCTAGCAAAAGCATCTCTCAAATATGACAGCAAAATTAGGACATTTCCAGATAAAGAGAAATTTAGGGAATTTGCAAAAAACAAACCAAAGTTACATGATATACTAAAGAGAGTACTGTAGTTAGAAAATTAATAATATCAAATAACAACTCAATACTGAAACACAGTACAGAGCAACTGGGTATCAGCTTGGACTAGGAAATCACAAAAATAAATCAAAGACAAAACTCTGAAAATAGGGACACAGAGATATTATTATGAAAAGATTAGAGCAAAATGAGGGACTTCAGTAACGCAATAACAGATCTTTCATACGGGGAGGAAGTCAAGGTGATAAAAAGAAATTAAATCTTGGTTTAAATTTAGAAAAATGGGCTTAATCTTAAGGCAACCACAAAGTAAACTAACAATCCTACATATCAAAAAGCAAACAAAAATGAGACCTCAGCAAAAACAATAACACTAACAAAGAAAAATATGAAAACATAAATAAAAATCACTATTAGTAATCTTTATGTGAAAGATTAAATGGGAAAAAAAACTATCAACAACACACCAAAAAAAAAAAAAAAAAAGAAATAAAATGACAGCACTAAACCCATCCCCATCAATAATTATGATGTACACAAACAGATTAGATGCACTAATAAAGAGACGGGATTAAAAAAAAGAAAACCATCTGTATGCTGCCTATAGGAGTCACACCTTAAACTTAAAAACACAAACACACTAAAACTCAAACAATGGTAAAAAACAAACAAACAAAAAACCTACCAGACAAGCAGTCAAAACAGAGCAGGAATGGCAATCTAACAAAATAGCCTTTAAAGTAAAAAATCTACCAGACTGGATGCGGGAAGACACTATATAATGATTAAAGATCAACACTTCAGGAAAACAAAACTCTTTTAAATATTTATGGACCCAATGACAGGGCTCCAAAATACATAAAACAAACCCTAACTGCACTGAAAACAAAAAGATAACCCCATAACACTAGTAGGAGACTTCAACACACTGCTTTTAGTTAAGGACAGAATATACAGAAAAAAAACACAATAAAGACACAGACCATCTAAATGCCACCATCAACCAACTTGACCTCATAGACATACACAGAACACTCCACCCAACAGCAGCCAAGATACTTTCTTTTCCACTGTACAAGGAACACTCTCCAGAACGCATCACGCATTAGGTCATAAAGCAAGCTTTAACAAAATTCAAAGTATCAATGTCTCACAAGACATCTTTTCAGACCATAAAGCCATAAAAGTAGAAATCATAACAGAAAAAAAACAAGAGGAAAAAAATCAAACACATTTGAAACTGAACAACATCTTGCTTGGAAAACTATCAGGTTATGGAAGAAAGCAATGACAGAACAAAGAAATTCACAGAATCAAATGAGAATGAAAGCACATCCTACCAGAAACTTTGGGACACAGCCAAAGAAGTGCTCAGAAGTCAACTTACCTCAGTAAATGTACACATCCAAAAAGAAGACATGGGTCACATCAAAGCACCAAACCTACAACTCAAATAAGTAGAAAGTGAGCAGCAAAAGTAGTCCTTGGGCACCAGAAGAAAGGAAATAATGAAAATCATAGCAGAACTAAATTAATTAGAGAACAGAAAAATAATTGGAAGAGTTAACCATACCAAAAGCTGGTTCCTTGGAAACAAAAAACAAAACCAAACACATTTCTGTCAAGTTGTTGCCAACTCAAAGTGACCTACAGGTCAGAGTAGAACTGTCCCATAGAGTCTCCAAGGAGCATCTCATGGGCTCAAACTGCTGACCCTTTGGTTAGCACACATAGCACTTAACCAGTATGTCAAGATCAATAAAAATAGGAAGAGAAGCAAATAACCTGAATAAGAAATAAGACAGGTGATATCACAAGAGACACAACTTTAAAAAATCGTAACAGAATACTATGTAAAATTGTGCTCTAACAAATTAGAAAACCTAGAAAAAAATGGACCAATTGTTTGAAACACACTACCTACCTAAACTAACACAAAAAGAGGTAGAACTGCTAAATAAGCTCATTACACAAGAAGAGACTGAAAAAATAATTTTAAAAAGTCCTAGCTTAAAAAAGGTCTGGCTCTAATGGCTTAACTGGAGATTTCCACCAAACTTTCAGAAGAGTTAACATCCCTTTTGCTAAGGGTATTTGAGAGCATAGGAAAGTATAGAAAATCCCCAAATTCATTCCATGAAGCCAGCATAAGACTCATACAAAAACTAGGTAAAGATACCACAAAAAGGAAAATTACAGACAAGCATTTCTCATGGAATTAGATGCAAAAATCATTGGTAGAATTCCAACCAATAGAATCCAACAACATATCAAAAAAGTAATTTACCATAATCAAGTGGATTTCATACCAGGGATGCAGGAGTTGTTCAACATTAGAAAAATAATCAATGTAATCCACCACACAAATAAAGCAAAAGACAACAACCCCTTGATTTTATCAGTTGAGGCAGAGAAGGCATTTGACAAAGTCCAATATTCTTTCATGTTAAAGATCTGTCAATAAAATAGAAGAGAAATTCCACAATATAATAAAGGGCATTTATACAAACCAACAGCCAACCTCATACTAAGTGGTGAGAGTCTGACAGCATTCTGTTTGAAGACAGGAACCAGACAAGGATGCCCTTTGTCACCATTTTTATTCAACATAGTATTAGAGGTTTTAGAATATAAAGAAAAAAATGGGGTAAACCCTACAGGCCCTATAAACAGGATTACAAGTAACAATATACAAACTCCAGAAGATAAATCAGATAACTGGCTCTTCTAAATATCAAACATTTATACTCAACAAAAGACTTCACTAAAACAGTAAAAACAGAACCTATGGACTAGGGGGTAAAAACTGGCTACAACAAATCCAACAGTGGTCTAATCTCTAAAAACATACAGGGAAATCCAACATCTCTCCAACAAAAAAGACAAATAATCTAACTTACAAAATGGCCTAAAGATACGAACAGACAGTACCCCAAAGAACACATTCAAGTTGTAACAGACACACAAGGAAATGCTCTCTATAACTAGCCATTTAGAGAAACGTTAATCAAAACCACAATGTGATGCCATCTCACCTCAGAATTACTGGCACAAATTTATAAAATAAAAGAACTAATTTTGGAGAAGCTGAATTGGAATTCTTATACATTATTGCTGGGAATGCAAAGTGGTATAAATGTTTAGGAAAAAGATACGTGATTCCTTAGAAAATTAAAAACAGCATGTGATCCAGTGATTCCATTCTTATGATTATATCCTGGAGAAACAAGAGCTGTCACATTAACAAGCATAAGTACATCCATGTTTATTATCACCTTGTTCACAATGGCAGAAAGATAGAAACAACCTAGGTGTCATAAACATACGAACAGATAAAGTATAGTACATATCACAATAGAGTACTATGCAATGATAAAGAACAAAGAATCTGCAAAGAATCTAACAACATGGACAAATCTAGAGGGCATTATGCTGTGTGAAATAAGTCAATCACAGAAAGTCAAATATTGTATGAGACTACTACTGTAAAAGCTCATGATAAAGTTCACATACAAGAAGAAACTATCTTTGATGATTACAAGGGAATGTAGGAGTGAGAGAGAAAAACACTAGACAATAGACAAAACAGTAACTTTGATAAAGGATAGGACAATACACATACAGTACTGGGAAGCCAGGATAGCTTGTTCAAAGCAAGGTTATGGAAGTTCCATACATCATCGAACTGTCCAAGGGACTAAATTACTGGCCTGAGGGCTATGGAGGCCACGGCCTCCAGGAAAATGCAGCTCAATTCACGTAACATAGTTTGTAAAAGAAAACGTTCTACATTATACTTCAGTGAATAGTGTCTGGGGTCTTTAAAGCTTGTGAGCAGTCATCTAAAATACTCCACTGGTCTCACCTGGTCTGGAGAAAGAAGTAAATCAAAGACACAAGACAAAAATTAGTCCAAAGAACTAACAGACCACTGCTACCACAGCCACCGGCAGACTGAGTCCAGCACAACTAGACGGTTCCTGGCTGCCATCACTGATTGCTCTAACAGGGCACAAGAGAGAGTGCCAGAAGGAGCTGGAGAAAATTGTAGAACAAAAATCTAACTTACACACACACAAAAACACTGGTCTGACAGTGACTGGAAAGCTATGAGAGTATGGCTTCCAGACACCCTTATAGCTCAGTAATAAATCACTCCTGAGGACACATCAGGCAAAGGTTAAACGAGCACATAAAAACAAAATGAAATTCAATGGGCACACCAGCCCAGTGGCAAAGAGAAGGCAAGAAGGGACAAGAAAGTCGGTAATAGGGAACTCAAGGTCAAGAGGGGGAGAGTGTTGATATGCCACAAATTTGGCAATCAATGCCATAAAGCAATATGTACATTAATTGTTTAATAAGTAGTTAATTCTGTAAATCTTTATCCAAAGTACAGTAAATTTCCTTCAGCTGTTGTCAGGTCTACTAGAGTAATAAAAGGGGACTACAGAAAGAAGAAACCTGAGAAAGAAGATGAGGTGTTTTCCTTTAGTCTGTTTCTTCCAGTTCCTTTTTTTTCCATCCCTGAGATTCCTTTTTGCTTGAGGGCTACAGGTCACCACATATATTTTAGTAAAAGTTCTTTCTTGAAAGGGTTTTCCTCCGTGGTAACCAAAATCAATCTGAGTGACTTTGCTTCTCTGTGCTTCAACTGACATTTCATTCTCTCCTCATTGGCTCCCCTTGGGCCCCTTCTCTAGTCTTTTTGTAGGTATTTTAGTTCTCCTGGGATTAGCAATTTGGTTTCCAGACATCTCCTATTGCCAAGATCCAGCTGACAGTGGTTTTTACACAAGGAACTGGGAGCAAGGGATCTGGAAGAAGAGGGTGCTAAAAGGTTCCACAAAGTCTGCTGCTGCCTGAGACGTGCACAGCTGACTCTACAAGGAACTGCTGGTGGAAGTCCCATGCCAACAAACCTCTCCCAATTCAGGGATCATTGCATCTGAGGAAAGGGGCTAAAGAGAGACAAATGTGGCATCTTAGTTCTAATCTTGAAGTGGTCCTTTGCTTCTTGGTGACAGGAAGCAAGTCTTGAGGACACCATGAACTCCCTGTACTGAATTCACTGACAAGAATGCTAAAGGTCCCTTGGCTGGCCATCCCACCAGGCAGAGGCCAGAGTCAGTTCACCCACTCCTCACATCTGATTCTTCCCTCCTTCTCTTCCCAATGCCTTCAACAGCATGGACTGCAGGCTCCTCTGCCTGGACTGCTTTCAGTCTTGCTCCTTCCTGATCCCAGCTCCCATTAAGCACAAACAGAAACAAAATCATTTATGAGGAGACCTAATTTACAATGCATCCATAATGTCTGGGAAGACACCAATAATTTATTTAATGCGCGCAGACACTAAGATTCACAAATGATGATTCCAGTCAGAAATTAGCTTCATTAAATTACTGTGAGGTCTCTGGATTTACAGCCTCAAAAGCCCCTCACATCCACAAATCTCCTCAGCATTTCCATTGCTCCTGCCTGAGCCTGGCTTCACAAAATCTACCCTTCCTTACCGGTCATTCCTCTTCTGCACATGGGTTGTCCAGGCTCTGCTCTGCAGAAACCTGTACAGCCTGCCTGCCAAGTGGCCTTGTGCTGCAAAAGAAGTATGGTCCAGAGCAGACATTTCCAAGGGCCTTGATAAGAAAATTCCCACCTCTCCCACAAGAAAAAGTTGTAGCAGGGTTTATCGCAGTCAACACTGAGCCGTACACAGATCACAGACCAGGCAGCTGCTGACACAGCCTGACTTTAGGAAGTTAACACACTGCCAGACCCATATACTGTGCTTGCTGAACAGCCATGTACCTTGACATGTCAGGGTCTCCACTTAGCAGGGGATAGTGAAAATTCTGTCTGAGCTTCAGTGTCCTAGTACCCTCCTCGAAAAAACTTGATGACCTAGTCTTTTTTCCTTTCAATTTTATTTATTTTGTTGTCATTGCTGAGAACATACGCAGAAAAACATAATTCAATAGTTCCTGCATATACAGTTCAACACTGATTACATTCTTTGACTTATGCAACCATTCACATCCCCCTTTTCTAAATTATGCCTCCCTAATTAACATATACTCACAAACTCACTACGCCCTAAGGTTCCCATCCAATCTTTCGAATTGTCATTGTCAATTTGATCTCATACAGATAGTTCTTAAAAAAGTATAAATGCCCAAGGCAGACCTATTTTGTAACTAAACTGCTGTTCAGTTTTAAGATTTCAGGGGATATTTTTGGATCAGCTTTCAAAGATTGTCTCAAACCAATAGTTTCATGGGTTCATTCAACCTCTATGGCTCCAGAAAGCCTTGAGTCCATGAGAATTTGAACTTCTGTTCTGTATTTTCTCCTTTTGACCAGGATTTTCCTACAGAATCTTTGATCAAATATTCAGTAGTAGTAGATAGACAACATCCAGTTCTTCATGGCAAAGGAGGCAGTTGTTCAAGGAGGGACTTCATCTTTCTTTCTTTTTTTTTTTTTTAATTTTTATTTAACATAACTGAGTGAAAATGTACATTCACATATGAATTTACATGCCCACCTATATGCAGCTTCCACTGCTCTCCCTGTCCGGTGACAGTACACCATTCCTCTCTGCTCCATACATGTTTCATTCTCCCAACAGTCTCCCCTCCCCTCCTCTCTGTCCACTCCCCTTCCTCCAGCCAGAGGTCAGCAGGATGATATCCTATAGATGTATAGAACCATAAAGAGCTTCCAATATACGGTCACTCTGCATTGCCAAGTCCAATCCATTCCTGTCCAAAGAGTGGACCTTTGTTATAATTTATGGGAAAGGGTAGCATCAGGGCTGGGTTCCATGCTCTCAGAGGAACACAAAAACCTCTGGACCATCAATTGAGGTCTTTTAGTGGATATCTCATGATGCACCCCTTTTTATTCTTGTGTTGCCAGTGAGACTCCTCTCTGTGAGCTCCATCGTGGCTATCACTGGTGGTGGCTGGGCACCATCTGGTTCTTCCGGTCCCAAGTTGATGTAGGCACCCACTCTTGTGGGTCTCTCTGTCTTCTCAGTTATCTTTACCGCATGTCATTATGGTCCTTGGTGAGCATCCGTTCCTGCTGAGTTCGGACCATTTGCTGTGTCCTCGGATGGCAGCTTGGCAGCTCTTAAGACGCCAGATGCCACTCACCAATGTGGGGTGCAGAGGGCTCTCTTAGCAAAATGCTAGTTGTGCCAATTGGCCTGGAATTCGCCTAAGAGCATGGTCCCCTGCCCCCCGCCCCAGCTACTCTATCCTTGCAGTATTGAGTTAAGATGGAAGGAGTACTCAAGTTATGCTGAAGTCCACTTAATGTTGTTCTTGTTTCCAATGTGTGCTATCACTGCTTTCTCCCAAATAGATTTCTAGTAACTATCTAAACTAAACCCTCCCTCCCTCACCCTCTCTTCCTCCCCTCCCTTGCAGCTGTCAAAGAGTCTTTTCTTCTATACACAAGTCTGTTTTCGAGATCTTATCTTAGAGGTCTCATACAGTATTTGTCCCTTTGTCGCTGGCTACTTTCAGTCAACATAATGTCTTCCAGTTGAAACCAGGTTAGGAGATGTTTCCTGGAATCATCGTTATTCTTTATCATTGCGTAGTGTTCCATTGAGTATATGTACCATAGTTTACCAATCCATTTTCCTATTGTTGGGCATCTGGGTTGATTCCATCTTTTTGCTATCGTGGACTGTGCTGTGATAAACATTCTGATGCATGTGTCCATTGGTGTGAAAGGCCTTGATTCTGTAGGATATATTCCAAGTAGTGGAATTACTGGGTCAAATGGTATATCGATATCCACTTTTTTAAGGAAGCGCCAGATTGCCTTCCAAAGAGGCTGGACCATTTTGCAACCCCACCAACAGTGTAGGAGGGTTCCACTTTCTCCACAGCCTGTCCAGCATTTGTTGTTTTGTGTTTTCTGGATCATGGCCAATCTTGTTGGGGTGAGATGGTATCTCATTGTTGTCTTGATTTGAATTTCTTTAATAACTAAAGATCGTGAACATGTCCGTATGTGTTTTTTGGCTGCCTGGATCTCCTCTTTAGTGAAGTGTCTGTCCATCTCCTTTGCCCATCACTTAATTGGATGGTTTATCTTCTTCTTGTTGATATTTTGTATTATATTATAGATTATGGAGATCAGGCGTCGATCTGACATAGAGTTGCCAAATATTTTTTTCCCATTCCGTGGGTGTTCTTTTAATTCTATTAATAAAGTCTTTGGATGAGCAAAAGTGTTTCATTATTAATAGTTCCCATTTATCTATTTTCTCTTCTGTTGATTGAGGTTTCTTGGACAGATTTTGGCATCTATCCTCATTGTGTATTAAAACTTCCATTGTTGTTCCTACCTTTTCTTGGATGAGCTTTATCGTTTTAGGTTTGATATTTAGGTCTTTTATCCAGCTGGAGTTGGTTTTTGTATAAGGTGTAAGATAGGGATCTTGATTCAGTTTATTGCAGATGGATAACCAAATTTTGCCATTTGTTGAAGATACTGTTTTTACCCCAGTTGAATGTCTTAGGGCCTTTGTTGAATATCAACTGTTCATAGGCAGATGGTGTCATCTCTGGGGTCTCAATTCTGTTCCATTGATCAATCTGTCTGTTCTTGTACCAGTACCAAGCTGTTTTGACCACTGTGGCGGTGTAGTATGTTCTAAGGTCGGGTAATGAGAGGCCTCCCAGTGTGTTCTTCTTCTTTAGTAGTACCTTACTTATCCGGTGCCTCTTCCCTTTCCAAATAAAATTGGTGATTGGTTTCTCCATCTCATTAAAAAATGATGCTCGAACTTGTATTGGGATTGCATTATATAAATAAATTGCTTTGGGTAAAATAGACATTTTCACAATGTTTAATCTTCCTATCCATGAGCAGGGTAGGTTTTTCCATTTATCTAAGTCTCTCTTAGTTTCTTGTACTAAGGGCTTGTAGTTCTCTTTGTAAAGGTCTGTTGTTTCTCTGGTTAGATTAATTCCTAGGTACTTTATCTTCTTAGGGGCTATCCTAAATGGTATTGACTTGATAATTTCCTCCTTAACAGTCTCGTTGTTGGTATAAAGGAATCCTACTGATTTACTTATGTTTATCTTGCATCCTGAGACTTTGATGAACTCTTCTATCAGTTTGAGCAGCTTACTTATAGATTCCTTGGGGTTCTCTGCATATACAATCATATCATCTGCGAACAGGGAGATTTTAACTTCCTCTTTGCTGATGCAGATGCCCTTTATTTCTTCGTCTTGTCTAATTGCTCTGGCTAGAACTTCCAGCACAATGTTGAATAGGAGAGGTGACAGTGGGCATCCTTGTCTATTTCCTGATCTCAAGGGAAAGTCTTTCAGTCTCTCTCCATTCAGGATGATGTGGGCAATTGTCTTTGTATAAATGGCCCTTATTGTGTTGAGGAATTTGCCATCTATGCCCATTTTGCTAAGACTTTTTAGCATGAATGGGTGTTGGACTTTATCAAATGCCTTTTCGGCATCAATGGACAAAATCAGGTGATCCTTGTCTTTTATGTTATTTATGTGGTTAATCACATTAATGGTTTTACTGATGTTGAACCAGCCTTGCATCCCTGGTATGAATCCCACTTGGTCATGATGGATTATTCTCTTGATATGTTGTTGTATTCTGTTGGCAAGAATTTTGTTCAAGATTTTTGCATCTAGGTTCATGAGTGATATCGGTCTGTAGTTCTCTGTCTTTGTTGGATCTTTCCCTGGCTCAGGTATCAGGGTTATGCTGGCTTCATAGAATGAGTTTGGGAGTACTCCATCCCTTTCTATACTGTGAAGTAGTCTCAGTAGTATTGGGGATAACTCTTTTCTAAATGCTTGGTAGAATTCTGCAGTGAAGCCATCTGGGCCCGCACTTTTTTTGGTTGGCAGTGTTTTGATGACCTTTTCAATCTCTTCCTTTGTGATGGGTTTATTAAGTTGTTCTGCTTTACATTGTGATAATTTGGGTAGGTGGTATGAGTCAAGTAATTGGTCCATTTCCCCTATGTTTTCAAATTTGTTAGAGTACAGTCTTTCATAGTATTCTGTTATGATATTTTTGATTTCTGTTGCATCTGTGGTGACAACTCCCCTCTCATTTCTAATTTGGGTTATTTGTTTCCTTTCCTGCTTTTCTTTAGTAAGTTTAGCCAGTGGTTTATCAATTTTGTTGATGTTTTCAAAAAACCATGAGTCGGATCCGACTCGACGGCACTTGGCTTTGCTTGGCTTTCAAAAAACCAGCTTTTGGTCTTTTCAGTTTTTTCAACTGTTTTTCTATTCTCTAATTCATTTAGCTCTGCTCTAATCTTTATGATCTCATTTCTTCTCGTGCCCGAGGGCTTCCTCTGTTTTTCTCTTTCTACTTGTTCAAGCTGTAGAGTTAGTTCCTTGATTTGGTTTCTTTCTTCCTTCCAGATGTGTGCATTTATGGAGATAAACAGACCTCTGAGCACTGCTTTGGCTGTATCCCATAGGCTCTGGTATGAAGTGTTTTCGTTCTCATTGGAATCCATGAATTTCTTTAATTCATCCTTGATTTCCTCTATAACCCATGTTTTTTTGAGCAAGATGTTGTTCAGTTTCCAAGAGTGCCACTTTTTATCTATGTTTTTTCTTCTATTGATTTCAACTTTGATGGCATTATGATCTGAGAAGATGCTTTGCAGTAATTCAGTGGTATGGATTTTGTTAAGCATTGCATTATGGCCTATCACATGGTCAATTCTGGAGAATGTTCCATGTGCACTGGAGAAGAAGGTGTAGTTGACTGCTGATGGGTGGAAAGTTCTGAGTATATCAATGAGGTTTAGTCGGTTAATTATGTCAATGAGGTCTTCTGTATCTTTACTGAGCTTATTTCTAGATGATCTGTCTAGTAATGAGAGTGGAGTGTTAAATTCTCCCACTGTTATTGTAGAGTCATCTAACTCTCTTTTGAGCATAGTCAGTGTTTCTTCGACATATTTAGGTGCTCTGACATTAGGTGCATAAATATTTAATATAGTTAAGTCTTGCTTGTGTACTGAACCTTTCAGCAATAAATAGTGTCCGTCTTTGTCCACAATGGTGGATTTGACATTAAAATTGATTTTGTCTGAGATTAGAATTGCCATCCCTGCTCTTCTTTGTTCATTGTTAGCTTGATATATATTCTTCCATCCTTTAATTTTCAGTTTGTTCCTGTCTTCAGGTCTCGAGTTTCTTGTAGACAACATATAGATGGGTTGTGTCTTTTGATCCAAGATGACACTCGGTGTCTCTTTACTGGAGCATTCAGTCCATTCACATTCAATGTAATTATTGATAGGTATGTGTTCACTGCTGCCATTGTGATATGTTTATTTTTATGTTGATGTTTTCTCTGTTGTTCTTATTAGTCTGTTCTGGGACACTCTTTTTTGTGAGTTGATTTTTCACCTTTTTCAGAGCTGGTTTTATAGTTGCTGAGACTTGTGTGTTAGATTTCTTGAACTGGTATGACACACCTTTGTTGTGCTTTACAGCTGCCCCTATGAACCCCCTTAATAAACTATTTATAAACCCAATTTTAATTACTACCAGTCTTGTCATCTTCCTCTCCATCTGGAAGGACTATAATGACTGTAGTACATCCCTCTTTTTATTATGATGACACCATAGTTTTCATGATGATCAGTGGATTGCTTCTTTCCATATTAAAGCTGTGATTTACTTTGGAGCCTTCCCTAAACGAGTATTGAGTAGTGTGTCGTTCTAAAATATAAAGTTAGTGGTTTCGTTCTTCTAAGCCAAAGCCAAGAACTTCTTTCAGTATTTCTTGTAGTTTGGGTTTGATTTTTACAAAGTCTCTGAGTTTCTGTTTATCTGGGAATGTCTTCATTTCATTTTCATGTTTGAAAGATAGTTTTGCAGGATATATACTTCTTGGTTGGAAGTTCTTCTCCTTCAAGGCTTTGAATGTGTCATGCCACTGTCTCCGTGCCAGCATGGTTTCTGCTGAGAAATCTGACAAGAGCCTACAGGGTTTCCCTCTGAATGTGAGCTTTGCCTTGAGTCTTGCTGCCTTTAAGAGCTGCTGCTTGTGTTTCATTTTGTTAAGCTTGATTATAATATGTCTTGGAGTCTTTCTTTTGAGATCTATATTGGGTGGTGTACAATATGCATCTGAGATGTCTATATTCTCTTCCTTCATGATTTCTGGGAAGTTTTCTTTCAGCAGCTCAGCAACAATACTCTCTGTGTTCTCAGATGTCTCACCCTGTTCAGGGACTCCAATTAATCGAAGGTTGTTCCTCTTAAAGGAGTCCCACATGCTTCTTAATGTTTCTTCATTTTTCTTGTTTCTTTTTTCTGACTTCTGCTCATAGACACTGGCATCAGTAGCTCTGTCTTCCAAGTCAGAAATTCTTTTTTCCATTTGTTCCATTCTGTTTTCTTGGCTTTGCATGGAAGTTTCTATGTCTTTGATTTTCTTCTTGATCTGTTGGATTTCAGAGTACTGGTGTTCCACTAGATCAAACAACTTGCTTAATTTTTCATTTTGTTCTGCTGTATTTTGTATGATGTCTAGAAGGGCTCTGTATATAATCAATTTGTATTCACTTCCTGATGCTTTCATAAAAGTTTCTTCATCTGGAAAACTCCTTGGTTGCTTTGTTTGGTAGCCTTCTGAAGCCATGAGTGATTGCTTGTATGCCACAATTGTCTGTTGCTTTTTGGGTCCCATGGGAGTATAGAGAGGCTGGAAGAGGAAGAGGTACTGTGAGGATGGATTGCAAATGTTTCTCTAGGCTGTCTTCAAGTGTAAAGCAAAAGGTATCTGACCAGTTCACAAGTCAGATAGGTTTTCAGGTGTAGAGGTCCCTCTTCTCATCTGACAAAATAAGCACCACAATATCCAACCCCAGATGATAACAAAGTAGTTCAGAGTACAGCAATGCTGCTGCCCTGATGGCCTCTGCTTACAGGACCTCGCCTTAGCCAACACTGTGTTGAGTACTGGTTTTGTGATAGAAAAGCGCTCTCCTGTGGGCAGGCTTTGGCTCCCAAGCTAAGAATTAGGTCCAGCTGCGGCCACCATATCCAAGATGGCGTCCTCCACACAGGCAGCAGACAGGGGGGCTAAAGGTGCTGAGGGGTAGTGATTCCTCTGCTTCTGTTGTAGGGCCCCCTATGCAGGCAGCACTATGCAAAATCACTACTTTTCTGACAGAGAAGCGCTGTCCCGTTTGCAGACGCTGGCTCCCAGGCTAAGAACGAGGTCCCGCTAAAATCTCGGTACCAACATGGCGTCCCACACTGACCGCGGAGCTCTGCACAAACCCCGCTGAGGCAGGTATAAAACGAAAGGCTCAAAATGGCTAAATTAACAGAGTCCCGAGCTTGGCTCTCAGAATATGAGAATTTCGCCTGCCTATCCCCCCAGCAGCACGTCTGAGTCCAGCCGCCAGGCAAGACCCAGCTCCGCCCGCCAGCCAAGACCGAGGAAAAAAAAAAGTCAAAATGGTGCGTTTACCTTCCGTCCGTGAGAGCCAGGGCTAGCCAGGAGCGGGAGTCAGCGGAAGAGAGGAGGTTTTTCACTGAGTGGTATGAAGTCCCAATTAACAGCTCTGTGCTGTGTCCTGAGGCTGATTAGGTGATCAGAAGGCTCTGTTTGATTGTCAATTCAGGTCTTGGTTTCCAGAGGGATATAAGGAGAGGTGGGCTTAGTCGGCCATCTGGACTCTGCCCCGACTTCACCTTTCTTAACCACCTAAGCAAATGTTGCCTACAGTTTGCTGCTTTTACGAACTTTAGTCGTTTTATTATTCAATTAGCAATTTTTATCCAACTTACTCACAAGTTACAAATCCTGTATTCATAAGATAAACAACAGTCTGCCACTACCACCACTCACACTTTTTATTTGGCATTCATCTCTGTATCTCAAAAACATGTTCAGTTTATTACTTTGATGTTGCTGTTCTTTAAAAAAAGAAAAAAATCACGCATTAACTCTTGACTGACCTCCATAAAATATAAAATGTTCCCTTTTACTACCACCCTCATCCCTACAGATGTATGTCTTCTGTTTTGTTTTTTAATTAACCTACAGTTTTTGACATACTTTAATGAAGGCAGAAAGGTTGCAGAGAGCATTGTGAAAAGTCAGCTGAAAAATCAATTTTAGCTGTTTTTTCAACTTCAATAAGATGGGTTAATTCTTTTTGTTTTGCTTTAATTGTCCTTGAGATGAAGATTTACTAATGCAAAATACTTTCTCTTCTAACAATTAATACACTACTGTTTTGTGCCAGTGATTGCCAACCCTGCAGTGTATCAACATTGTCACCTTCTTGACCTTGGGTTCCCCGTTTCCATTTGTCCATCTTTTCCGTCCCCTCCTGCCTTCTCTTCCTTGCCTCTGTGCTGGTGTGCACATTTAGTCTCGTATACACGGCTGAGCTACATTTAGAATTGTTTCATTTATGAGCCTGACTCAGCTTTCACTCAGGATAATCTTCAAGAATGATCTCAGAATTGAGATAAAAGGGTTTCTTGGGGCCATACTCTCAGAGTTTGTCTAGTTTCTGTCAGATCAGTAAGTCTCATCTGCTTCTCTAGGTTAGAATTTTCGTCTAGATTTTTCTCCAGTTCCTTCCAGGACCATCTATTGTGATCCATGTCAGAGCTGGGCTCCCTCTAGCTGTCCAGGACTCACTGTGGTGGAAGCCACGGTAGTTGGGGTCCATTAGTTCTCTAAACCAATCTTTACTTTTTGTCTTTAGTTTTCTTCATTCTCCTATAAGACCAGTGGAATATCTTAGATGATCACTCACAGGCTTTTAAGATTCCAGACTCTACTCACCAAAGTAAAATGTAGAACAATTTCTTTACGTAATACGTTAAGCAGATATAGCTACATACTCCCAGAGACCACAGTCTTCATAGCCCTCAGTGGAGTAATTCAATCCCTCGGAGAATTTGGATGTGTTTATGGAACTTTCCTGACCTTGCCTTGTACATGCTATGCTGGCTTCCCCAACATTGTGTCTGTCCTACCCTTTAAAAAAAAGTTACCACTTATCTGTTGTCCAGTTATTGTTTTCCATACCCACCCCTTCCCACCTTTGTAGCCATCAAAGATTGTTTCTTTCTGTGTGTAAACCTTATCATGAGTTTTTATAGCAGTCGTCTCACACAATATTTGTCCTTTTGTGATTGACTTATCTCACTCAGCATAATGCCCTCCAGATTCATCCATTTTGGGAAATGCTTTGCAGATTCTTCATTATCTTTATCATTCTCCCTCATTTCATAACACTTCATTGTGTGTAGTTTAGCAATTCATCTGTTGATGACATCTACGTTGTTTCCATCTTTTTGCCATTGTGAACAATGTTGCAATGAACATGGTTGAGCATATGTTTATTCCTGTGACAGTTCTTATTTCTCTAGGATATATTCCTAAGAGTAGGGTTGCTGGATCATATAGTGTTTCTATTTCTAGCTTTCAAAAGAAGACTGATACCATTTTCCAAAATAGTTGTACCATTTTGTGTTCCTACCAGAAGTGTGTAAGAATTCCAGTCTTCCTGAAGCCTCTCCAGCATTTGTTATTTTCTGTTTTTTTTTGTTTTGTTTTGATTCCTGCCAGTGATGGCAGGGTGAGATGCTATCTTATTGTGGTTTTGATCTGCGTGAGTTGGATCCGACTCGACGGCACTTGGCTGGCTTGGCAGTAGCTAATGATCACCAGTATTTTCTCATGTATCTGTTGGCTACTTGAATGTCCTCTCTGGTAAAGTGTCTGTTCATTTCCTTTACCTGTATTTAAACTGGATTGTTTGTCATTTTGTTAGAGAGGTCTTGTATTTTTCTGTAGATTTTATAAATTAGATCTTCGTCACATTTGTAATAGCTGAAAAAATTTTCCCAGTCTATAGGTTCTCTTTTTATTATTCTGGTGAAGTCTTTTATAAACACAGATGTTTAAATGGTAGAAGGTCCCAGCTATCTAGCTTATATTCTGTGTGTTGTTATTTATGGTTTGTATCCTGTTAATGCTATGTATTAGGGCCTCTAGAGTTGGTCCTATTTTTGCTTTCTGTGATGTATATAGTTTTTGGTTGTATATTCAGGTCTTTGAGATGCTCTGAATTACTTTTTGTGTATAGTGTGAAGTACGGGCTATGTTTCATTTTTTGCAGATGGAAATAGAGTTTTGCCAGCACCATTTGTTAAAAACACTTTCTTTTTCTCATCTGATGAACTTTGGGCACTTGTTGAAGATCAGATGACTTTAGGTGGATGGATTTACATTTGGGTTCTCAACTGTGTCCCATTGGTCAATGTACTTGTCATTGTACCAGTACCAGACTGCTTTGACTACTGTAGCTGTGTAGGAGGTTCGGAGGTCAGGTAGGCAAGTCCTCTTCCATTATTCTTCTTCAGCAGTGCTTTATGTATCCAGGGCTTCTTCCCTTAATGTTTAGTTTTTCTACCTCTTTAAAGAATGTTTTTGGTATTTGGATCACGATTGCATTGAATTTGTATGTTGTTTTGGGTAGAACAGTCATTTTCACAATGTTGAGTCTACCTAATCGTGAGTGTGGCATATTTTTCCATTATGAAGATCTTTTTTCGTTTCTTGTTTGTAGTTTTCTTCATATAGATCTTTTACACCCCTGGCTAAATTTATTGTTAAACATTTTATATTTGTATTGGATATTGTAAATGATAATTATTTTCCTGATTTCCTTTTCTTCATTCTCTGTATTGGTATACAGGAATTCAACTTATTTTTGTGTTTATGTTACATCGCATGACCCTGCTGAATCTTGCTCTTAGTTCCAGTGGTTTTCTTTTGGAGCTTTTTGAGTTTTGTATGTATGATATCATATTAGCCACAAATAGGGATACTTTTGCTTCTTCATTACCTGTATGGATGCCCTTTTATTCATTTTTCTTGCCTTGTGCTCTGGCTAGCACTTCCAGCACACTGTTAAATAAGAGTATTGATAAAGGGCATCTTGGGTCCTGTTCTCAGGGGGAATGTCTTTAGCCTATCTCCATTAAGAATTATGTTGGCTGCTGGTTTTATACAATGCAAAAACCCACTGCTATTCAGTCAATTCCAACTCATAGCGATGCTATCAGACAGAGAAATACTTCATAGAATTTCCAAGGAGTGCCTGATGGATTAGAACTGTTGATCTTTGTGATTAGCAGATGTAGCACATAACCACAACACTATCAAAGTTTCCAATTCCCTTTCTATACTTATTTTACTGAGAGCTTTTATCAGGAATGTGTGTTGGACTTTGTTGGATGCCTTTTACACATCAACTGAGATGATCATGTGATTTTCTTTCATTTGTGTTGTAGATTACATTGAGTGATTTATAATGTTGAACCATCCTTGCATACCTTATATGAATTCTACTTGGTCATCATTTATTATTTTAGTTATATGTTCTTGAATTCTATTGGCTAGAATTTTGTTGAGAATTTTTGCATCTTCATTCATGAGAGATGTTTTTCAGTCATTTTCCTTATTTGTAGTGTCTTTGTCTGGCTTTACTATCAGGTTTATCCTGGCTTCATAGACTGAATTGGGAGGTATTCCTTCCACTTCTATGTTCTGGAATAGTTTGAGTACTGCTGCTGTAAGCTCTTTTCTAAATATTTGGTAGAATTCTCCAGCAAAGCTATCTGGAACAGGGCTTTTTCTATTAGCAGTCATTTCATTACCTTTTCAGTCTCTTCACTTGTTATGGGTTTGTTCATTCTCAACATTAATTTGTGTTAGTTTGAGCATTTAGTGTTTCTAGAAAACCGTCAATTTCCTGTAGGTTTTCAAATTTGTTGGACTACAGTTTTCCATAGTACTCTGTTATTACCCTTTTTGTTTCAACTGAGTCAGTTGTAATGTCCTCATTTCACTTATTATTTAGGTTATTTGTGTCCTCTTCTTTTTTCTCTTTTTGTCAATTTGGACAGTAGTTTGTCCATTTTGTTGATTCTGTAATTTTTCTGTTCTCTATTTCATTTACTTCTACTCTAATCTTTATTATCTCCTTTCTTCTGCTGGCTGTGCACTTCTTTTTCTGTTCTCTTTCTATTTCTTTGAGTATGTGTGACTAAAGTGTTGATCATGCCTCTTTCTTCTTTGATGTGTGCATCTATTGCTGTAAATTAACCACTGAGCACTGGCTTTGCTGTGTCCCTAAGGTTTTGGTATGATATATTTTGAATCTTATTTGATTCTATAATTTTTTTTGTTCCACCTTTGGTTTTTTCTATTACTCAGTGGTTTTTAAGCAGGGTATTAGTCAGTTTCCACATAATCAATTTTTTTCCTTATTCTTTCTTTTGTTAACTTCTAGTTTGATGACTTTGTGATCAGAGAAGATAATTTATATTATCTCAACATTTTGGAGTTTGTTGAGCATTATATTGTGGCCTCAGATGTGATCTATTCTGGTGTTCCATGTGAATTGGGAAAGAAAATGTACTTTCCAGATATTGGGTGAAATGGTCTATGTATGTCTATGAGGTCAAGTTGGCTGATGGTGGCCTTTATATTTTCTGTATTACTGTTGAGTTCCTTTGTAGTTGTCCTGTCTTTTACAGAGAGTGGTGTGTTACAGTCTCTTACTATTACTATGGAACTGTCAGTTTCTTTTATCACTGCTGTTAGAGTTTAAGTATTTTGAAACCCTGTCATTGGGTACAAAGACATTTATTATGATTATGTCTTCATGATAGATTATCTTTTTAATCATTATATAATACTCTTCTTTGTCTTTTATGGTAGATTATGTATATAAACCTATTTTGTCAGAGATTAATATTGCCACTCCTGCTCTTTCTGGGTATCTGTTAGCTTGGTAACTTTTTATCCTTTGATTTTTGATTTTTAATAAATCTGTTTCTACAGTGTGTCTCTCTTTTTTTAATTCATTCTATCACTTTCTGTCTCTTTTTGAGTACTTTTAGGCCATTTACATTCAGTGTAATTATTGATAGCTGTGAGTTTTGGGGGGTCATTCTTTAGTGCTTTATTTTTGGTGCTAACATTTTCTTTGTTCCTCTTACTCTTCTGTGCTGAATTTCTTTTCTTTGCGTATATTTTTCATTTCTTTCATTTTTGTAGATGTTGTTTTTACAGAGACTTTATGTTTTTCTTCTTTATTTTGATTAGTAGGTTTGCTAAATTTCTTTGTGGTAGCTGGAAATTTATTCTTGTTTTCCTAGGTTCAAACCAGTCTATTATTACTTGATATTCTTTTGTCTTCTTCTCCATTAGAACATTCTGTACCTATACCAGTTATTCCCTTTTATTGTTCTGACATTGCTACCATTTCCAGATCAACCTCTCTTGTTCCTTGTTGTAATTCTTTTAGTTTTGAATAGCTCCTTGACAGTTCATTTCCTAGGTTGGTATCTGTCTAGTGCAATTTTGCATCCTAGATTCAGGCTGTTGTCTGATGTCATTTGTTCTCAAACTGAAAGACCCCTTTTAATATATCTTGTAAATTTGGATTGGTATTTAAATATTCCCTAAATTTCTGTTTATTCTGGAAATGTCTCAGTTTCAACACCATATCTGAACAATAGTTTTGGATGATATGTTATTCTTGGTTAGTATCTTTTTTCTTCAGGGTTTTATGTTATCTCACTGTTTTATTGCCTGCATGGTTTCTGCCTACTAATCAGCACCGAGTAATCAGTAGTAATCAGCACTGAGTCATATTGTTTCTTCTCTGTATGTAATTTCATTTTTCTTAAAGTGGTCTCAAGATTACTTTCTTGTCTTTTGTTTTGGTAAGTGTTATTATGATATGTCTTGGTGATTTGGAAGGAGGGGTTCTATCCTATATTGGGTGCACTAGACTTCTTGAATAGTCAGCCTTTCATCTTTCAGGATGTTTGGGAAGTTTTCTGTCAGCAGTTCTTCAATGATCCTAGCTCTCCAATGAATCCAGGGCCTAGCCTGGGTTGTTTGTGGCATGCACTGGGGCCAACAGGTTGGCCTGGGATCAGTGCAAGGCCGGCTTTCATAGGCCATGCCTCTGCTGCTCAGGGGTACAATGTTTAGCACTTGGGGCAGATAGACAGGAAATAAATGGGAAGTAGTGATGTGTGGAGCTAAGTAAGGGCAAGAAAAGAGAGAGGAGAAACTGTAGCCAAAACAACAACAACAACAAAAAACCTGAGAGAGGCTACAATTGGAGTGGAGAGAAAGAAACTAAGAAATGGAAAAAAAATTAAAAATTAAAAAAGAAAACAAACAGAAGTCACCAGGAATCCCACCAGCATGGTGGTGCTGACTGGGTAAACAGTTCCCCTACCAAGTTGCACCTCACAGACTGTAAAGAAGAAGCAAAAATGACACATGGAGTAAGGTGTTTGAGAGAAAGGAGGGGGAGGCAGTGAGAAGCAGAAGAGAAACCAAAAGAACCACCCCACCAAAGCAACACTAGCAACAAAGAAATGGCCCAGAAGGAGACAGCCAATGTTGACAAGACAAATCCAAGCATAAAGTTCCTGGGGATTCCCTTTGAGTAACAATGACTCACTGGAATGTAGCAGAGTCCAAGCAGAGGAAAAAAGAGAAGCGTTGGGAAAGCATGGATCACTGGTTACCAGGTGCTTGGTCTCCACTGGGAGGTCTATGAAGCTGCTTTCTTGTACTGCCTGTCTGCCTATCTCTAGCAGGAGTCCAAAATGGTGAATCTATGCTTTGTTAGCTGGTAAGGTACCTGGGCTCTGTATCTCCATGTTCTTTGTTCTCTGTCAGTTTCTTATTCCATTTGGTGCTTGGTTCAGTTTTTTATCTCTTCACACCATGCGTAAGGTTCCATGATTGACATGTGGCTCTGTTTTACTTAGTTTTTAGGGCCTTTGTTGTGGTGAGACAACATGTTGCTGTCATGTTAGCTCTGTCTCCTCTCATTGTAGTTTTGATTTACATTCCTCTAATGGCTAGTAATGATGAGCATTTTCTCATGTGTGTGTTAGCCACCTGAATGTCTTCATTGGTGAATTGTTTGTTCACACCCTTTGTCCATTTTTTAATTCAGATATTTCTCTTATCTTATTGTAGCAGTTCTACTCTGTTGTATAGGGTTGCTATGAGTATGAATAGACTCTATGGCAGGGGGTTTGGTTTTGGGTTTTAGCATAAGTCATAGAAGAAAAAACAGGATCAACACTAGAGGCCCTAATACACAGCACTAATAGGATACAAACCAAAATCAATATCTTAGTCACCAAGAGCTATTATGACAGAAATACCACAAGTGGTTGGCTTTAACAAAAAGAAATTTCATTATGCCATTGTCCAGTGGACTACAAGTTCAAACTCTTGGCATTAGATCCAGGGCAAGGCTTTCTCTGTTGGCTCTGGAGGAAGGGTCTTGTAGTCAAACTTCCCTTAGACTGGGAGATTCTGAGGCACAAAGACCCTAGATCCTTTCCAAAGGTCACTCTTTGCTCCTGGAACTGCTTCTTGGTGTTATGAGGTACCTACCTATCTGTTTTCTCTCTTTTAGTTTATATCTTAAAAGCTTGCCTCAAGGCACAAAACAGACTTACAGTTGAGTCCTGTCCCATTTACAACCACTGCCCATCTTTATTAACATCATAGAGGCAGGGTTTTCAACATAAAGGAAAATCACACAATACCAGGAATCATGGCCTAGCTGAATTGCTACATATATTTTTAGGGGAACACAATTCAACCCATGACAACCAACAATATACAAACTCAAGAGGATTAGCTACATAATTCAAATCTTCTAAAAATTAAACATTAATGCTCATCAAAAGACTTCACCAAAAGAGTAAAAAGAGAACCTACAGACTGAGAAAAACTTTTGGCTATTGTAAATCAGACAAAAGTCTAATCTCTAAAATCTACAAGGAAATCCAACACCTCTATAACAAAAAGCCAAATAATCCAATTAAAAATGAGCAGAGGAAACAAACAGACATGTTACCAAAGAAGATATTCAAGCACTCACCAGACATATGAGGAAATATTGGTGATCAGTAGCTATTAGAGAAATGCAAACCAAGACCACAGTGAGATATTATCTCACCCCTGCATTACTGGCATGAATCAAAAAAACAAAAAATCGCAAATGTTGGGGAAATTGGAAATCTTACACATTCCTAATAGAAATGCAAAATGATACAGCCATTTTGGAAAACAATATGGTGCTTCCTTAGAAATCTAGAAATAGAAATACCATATGATCCAGTAATCTCACTCCTAGGAATATATCCTGGAGAAATAAGAGTCATTGCACAAATACACATGTGAGTACCCATATTCATGGCAACAATGTTCACAATAGCAAGAAACTGAAACAACCAAATGCCAAACAACAGATGAATGGATAAATGAACTGTCATACATACACACAGTGGAGCATTATGCAGTGATGAAGAACAATGATAAGCCTGTGAAGCATCACATTACATAGATGACTCTGGAGGGCATTATGCTGAGGAAAATAAGTCTGTCACAAAAGAACAAATACTGTATGACGTCATCATTGTAAATACCCATGGAACAGTTTACACAAAAAAGAAACCATCTTTGATGTTTCCAGGAAGTGGAGAGATGGAAAAACACTAAATAGATAAGTGATAACTTTGGCAAAGGGTAAGATGCAATACGGCAAAGGGTAAGAAGCCAGCACAACTTGCATAATGCAAGACTATGGAAGCTCTATAGACACATCCAAAGTCACTGAGGGACAGAATTACTGGGTTGAGGGCTATGGGAACATATAACCCCATTACATAACATAGTTCATGAAGAAAGTGTTGTACATTCTACTTCAATGAATAGCATCTGGGGTCTTAAAAACCTGCAAGCAGCCATCTAAGATAATCTACTGGTATCCTTCAGAAGCAAGGAAGAGTAAGAAAATCTAAAGATACAAAGGAAAGATAATTTCAAAGGACTAATGGGCCACATCTACCACGAGACTGAGTCCAGTACAACTAGGTATTTCCTGACTACCATCACTGACTGATCTGACAGAGATAACAACCTAGGGTCCCAGGCAAAGCTGGAGAAAAACGTAGAACAAAATTCTAACTCAAACAAACAAACAAGACAGGCTAGACTTTCTGGTCCAGACACAGACTGGAGAAACCCTGAGAATATGGCCTTTGGATACGCTTTCATATAAATATTGAAGTCACTGCTAAGGCTCATCCTTCAGATGAAGATTAGACAGGCCCAGAAAACAAAAAGACTAAAGGGGTACACTAGCCCAGGGGCAATGATTAAAGGACAGGTGTGGACAGGAAAGATGGTAATAGGGAACCCAAAGCTGAGAAGAGAGAGTGTTAAAGTATTTTAAGGTTGTTAACTAATTTATAAAACATTATGTGCACTGTTTAGTGAAAAACTTGTTTCTGTAACCATGCATCTACAAAATACAACAAAAAACTAATAATGAACAAAAGGTCATTGTCATGGTTTGAATTGTGTCCCCCCAAAAATATGTGCAGCCACGTGGCTGGGATATGGTTCCCAGTATCTTGGGACTGTCCTCCATTGTGTGGTTTTGCTAAACAGTATGTTAAAGGATTAGGGTGGGGCTGTAAATTCCTGCTGTAGGGGGAGTTTCTCCGGAGTATGGCTTGCCCCACCCTTAATGCTTTCAGCTTGCAAGAGATAAAAGGGAAAGAGAAACAAAGGACAATTGAGAACCTCGCTACCATCAAGCAAGCAGCACCGGGAGAAGAGCGCGTCCTTCAGACCAGAGGTTCTTGCGCCAGGACGCTCCCTGGACAAAGACTGATGCAATACTGGACTTTCCTCCAGAGCCGACAAGGGGAAAGCCTCCCCCTGGAGCGGTCACCCTGAATATGGACTTGCAACCTACTGGACTGTGTCAGAATAAACCTTCCTTTGTTAAAGCCATCCATTCTGTGATATTTCTGTTAGAGTAGCCTTAGCTGACTAAAACAGTCATGAGTATACAAATATATGTATCTTTCAAAAATAAACGATGAAAAAATAAAAACAAGATTTACAGAGAAAATTCATCACCAGTTGACCCTTGAAGGAAACATTAAAGGTTCTCTAGAGGAAGAAGAAAATGATCTCTAGTGAAAGGTTAGAAATGTAGAATGGAATGAAGAGCAACAAAAATATGTATAAATCCATATGAATGTTGAGTATAAAATCATAAAGCATAGAGAAATTTAAAGCTCATATAAAATTCAATTAAAAGACACATATAAGTCAGAGAGAGTAAATGAAAATTAAAGGGTTCTAAGGTCCCTGTACTACTTTAGAAGGCAAAAAGTACCATCTAATACCTGACTTTTATAAAGTTGCAGTAGCTAAGGAAACCAGTACTCGATTCCTAAATTACTTTGAGGTTTTATGATAAACGGGTTTTGATTTTATCAAATGATTTTCTACACCTTGAGACTATCATCTTGTTTTCCCTCCTTGTCGTAAGTTCAGTGATTGTGGGAAATTCATTAAACAGAATTTCTAGCATCAAACCAATCTTGAATTTCTGCAGTATAACAATTTTGACAACATCCACTATGTTGAGATTTGTTTTGCAATCTCTGCATATAGCCTAAATTCAATTTGCCAACCTTGTGGAGATTTTTATTTTGCTTTGCTTTTGTTTTTGCACCTAATTTCATGAAGGAATTGGCCTACAATTTATGTTGATGATTTCTATCTAATTTGGAACAATAGCTACTTTAGTATTAGGAACCAAATTGGGAATTGTCTATTTTTTATTATTATTATGATTAAGTGAAAGTATACAAGCCAAATCAATTTTGCATATCCACCTATCTACAGCACTTCTGGTCTCCTTGCCCTGTGACAGTACACTCCTCCTTTTCATTTTATACACGTAGTATCCTCTTAACAAGCTCCTGCCCCCTCCTCCCCACCCTCTTCTCTTCCATCTGCGAAACAACAGTAGAAGAGCATCCTATAAATGCATAGAACCATAAATTACACCCACCATATGGTCACACTGTGTCCCCAAAACCAGACAATTTTTTGTCTGAAGAGATGACCTCAGTAGTGTTTTCTGATAAAGGAGCAGCAGCATGTGTAGAGGCTGTGCTCCTAGAGGGTTCCCCAGGCCTTCGGACCATGAGCTGTGGTCTTTATTAGCAGAGTATTTGAGCTGCACCCCTCTTTTTGTCGTGCTGCCACAGGGACTCAAAATTGTGTGCCCCATCACAGCTGTCTTTGGTGGTGGCCCAGCACCATCTGGTTCTTCTGGTCACATGTTGATGCAGCCTCCAATTTACATGGGCCCTTCTGTCTCCTGGGCTCTTTCTTCCTTATGTCTTTCTTATTCTCGGTAATCATCTGTTCTGGCTGAGCTGGGGCCATTTGGTGTACTTCGGATGGCAGCGTGCTAGCTTTTAAGAAGCCAGAAGACTCTCTTAGCAATAGACTGTGCCAACGGACTTTGATGTCCCCCGAGAGCTTGACCCCAGACCCTGACCCTCCTACTCTATCCTTGCAATACTGGGTTGAGGTTAGCAGAGCTTTCCGTTTATGGAGAAGTCCAGTTAAGTTGATCTACTTTCTGCTGTGTGCTGTCACTGCTTTCACCTAACCAAATTTCTATCAATGATCTAATCTATGATTAACTCTCTCCCACCCCTCCTCATCATTATACCCATCAAAGAGTCTTTTCTTCTGTACACAAGTCTATTTTTAAGTCCTTATAGCAGGAGTCTCATACAGTTTGTCGTTTTCCTGCTGACTGATTTAACTCAGCATGTTTTCCAATTGAAACTAAGTTAGGAGACATTTACTAAAGTCACCATTGTTTTTTATCATTGCATAGTGCTCCGTTGAATATATGTGTCATAGTTTGTTTATCCATTCATCTGTTGATGGGCATCTAGGTTGATTCCATCTGTTTGCTATTGTGAACTGTGCTGCAGTGAACATTTGTGTGTATGTGATTGTTCATGTGACAGCCTTTGATTCTGTAGCATAAATTCCTAACAGTGGGATTACTGGATCAAATTGTATATCTATTTCCAGCTTTTTAAGGAAGTGCCAGATTGCTTTACAAAGAGGTTGTACCATTTTGCAATCCCACCAGCAGTGGAGGAGAGTTCCAATCACTCCACAGCCTCTCCAGTATTTGATATTTTGTGTTTTTTGGATTATGGCCAGCCTTGCTGGGGTGAGATGGTATGTCATTGTAGTTTTGGTTTTGGTTTCTCTAATAGCTAATGACCGTGAACATTTCCTCATGTATCTTTTGGCTGCCTGAATGTCCTCTCTAGTGAAGTGTGTGCCTGTCTTCTTTGCCCACTGCTAAACTGGGTTATTAGCCTTTTTCCTGTTGATATTTTGCAGAAGTTGTAGATTACAGAGATCAGATATCAGTCCAAGAACTAATTACCAAATATTTTTTCCCATTATGTAGCTGGTCTTTCAACTCTTTTGATAAAGTCTTTGGATGAACAAGTGTTCGATTCTTAGTAGTTCCCAATTATCTATTTTCTCTTCTACTGATCATGCTTTTTCAGATTTTGGTCTGTCTAAGCTGTGTATTACAACTTCCGTTGTTGGCCAGTCTTTCTTGTTTGATCTTTATCATTTTAGGTTTGATATTTAGGTCTTTGACTCATTTTGAGTTAGTTTTTTTGTAAGGTGTGATAGATGAGTCTTCTTTCAGATTTTTGCTGATGAACATCCAATTTTGCCAACACCATTGGATAAAGACTGTTTTTACCCCAAGTTTACAGTCTTATGGCCTTTGTTGCATATAAGCTGTTTATAAGAGGATGGTGGCATCTCTGGGGTCTCAACTCTGTTCCTCTTTTTGTACCAACATCAGGCTGTTTCGACTACTGTGGCAGTGTAGTACATTCTAAGGTCAGATACTGTGAGGCCGCCCACTGTGTTTCTCTTCTTCAAAAGTGCTTTACTGGGAATCTTCCCTTTCCAGACAAAGTTGGTGATCTGTTTCTCCATCTCATTAAAAAATGTCACTGGAATTTGTATTGGGATTTCATTGTATATGTGGATTGCTTTGAGTAAAGTAGACATTTTCACAATATTAAGTCTTCCTATCCATGAGCATGGTTGGCTTCTCCACTTATGTAAGTCTCCTTTGGTTTCTTGCAGTAAGGTCTTGTAGTTCTTGCTGTATAGGTCTCATATCTCCAGTTAGATTTATTCCCAGGTATTTTATCTTCTTGGGGGCTATCATAAGTGGTATTGGTTTGGTGATTTCTTCTTTGATGATCTCTTTGTTGGTATAAGGGAATCCTACTGATTCACTTAGGTTTATTGTATATTCTGATACTTGGCTGAACTCTTCTATTAGTTCTAGTAGTTTACCTATGGATTCTTTAGGATTCTCTGTATACACAATCATCATCTGTGAATAAGGAGATTTTTACTTCTTCTTTGCCAGTGAGGATTCCCTTTATTTCTTTTTCTTGTCTGACATTATTCTAACTAGAACCTCTAACACAGTGTTGAATAGAAGTGGTGAGAGTGCGCCCTTGTCTAGTTCCCATTCTCAAGGGAAATTCTTTCACTCTCTCACCATTCAGGGTTATGCAGGTGGCTGGGTTTGCATAGATGACCTTTATTGCATTGAGGAATTTCCCCTCTATTCATATTTTGCTGAGAGTTTTTTTGCATGAATCGGTGTTAGACTTTGTCAAATGCTTTTACTGCATCAATTGACAATTGATTCTTATTCTTTGTGTTGTTTCTGTGGTTGCTCACATTGTTTTTCTGATGTTGAACCAGCATTGCATCCCTGGTATGAATCCAACTTAGTCATAGTGAATTGTTTTTTGTTTGGGGTATGTTGTTGAATTCTGTTGGCAAGGATTTTGTTGAAATTTTTTGCATCTAGCTTCACGAGTAATATTAGTCTGCAATTTGATTTTTTGGTGGGATCTTGCCCTGGCTTCAGTATTAGGGTTATGCTGGCTGCACAGAATGAATTTGGTAGTATTCCAACCCTTTCTATGCTGTAGAATAGTCTCAGTAATATTGGAGTTAATTCTTCTCTAAAAGTTTGGTAGAATTCTCCATTGAAGCCATCTGGGACAAGACTTTTTTGATTGGTAGTTTTTTGGTGACCTTTTCAATCTCTTCCTTTGTGATGCATTGGTTAAGTTGTTCTATTTCTCCTTGTGATAATGTTGGCAGGTCACATGAATCTAGAAATTTGTCCATTTCCTCTAGGTTTTCGAATTTGTTAGAGTCTAGTGTTTCATAATATTTTGTTATGATACTTTTGATTTCCATTGGGTTTGTTGTGACATCTCCCATCTTATTTCTTATTCTGGGTACTTGTTTCCTCTTCTGTTTTTCTTTGGTAGGTTTAGCCAATGCTTTTTCAATTTTGTTGATCTTTTCAAAGAACCAGCTTTTGGTTTTGTTAATTTTTTCAATTGTTTTTCTATTCTCTAATTCATTTAGTTCTGCTGTAATCTTTATTATCTGTTTTCTTCTGGTGCCTGAGGGATTCCTCTGTTCTCTTTCTAGTTATTCAAGCTGTAGGGTTAATTCTTTGGTTTGGGTCCTGTCTTCCTTCCAGGTGTGTGCATCAATTGACCTCTGAGCACTGCTTTTGCTGTATCCTATAAGGTCTAGTAGGGTGTGTTTTTATTCTCCTTTGATTCCATAAATATCTTCATTTCATCTTTGATTTCTTCTGTAACCTATGGATTTCTGAGCAAGGTGTTTTTCAGTTTCCATGAGTGTGAATTTCTACCTATAATTTTTCTGCTATTGATTTCAAATTTTATGGCTTTATGGTCTGAAAAGATGCTTTGCAGTACTTCAGTTGTTTGGATTTTGTTGAGACTTGCTTTCTGTCCTTACCCATGGTCTGTTCTAGAAAATGTTCCATGTGCATTGGAGAAGAAGGTGTACTTATCTGTTGATGGGTGAAAAGTTCTGTATATGTTCATAAGATCTAGTTGGTTGATTTTTGCAGTCAGGTCTTCTGTATCTTTACTGAGCTTTTCTCTTGCTGATCTGTCCATTACTGAAAATGGAATGTTGAAGTCTCCAACTATTATTGTGATCTGTCTCATTTTTCATTGTTGTCAGTGTTTGTTGGATGTATTTGGATGCTCTGGCATTTGGCACATATTTAATATTATTATGCCCTGCTTATGTATTGAACTTTTCAGCAATAAATAGTGACCACCCTTGTCCATGGTGGTGGATCTTACATTAAAGTCTATTTTATCTAAGATTGGTATTGCCACTCCTGCTCTCCTTTGTATGTTGTTGACTTGGTATATATTTTTCCATCCTTTTCTTTTCATTTTGTTCATACCTTTGAGTGTTAGATGTATTTCTTGTAAGCTACATACACACAGGTCATGTCTTTTGATCAATGATGTCATTCATTGTCTCTTTATTGGAACATTCAGTCCATTTACATTCATTATAATTATTGATAGGTATGTATTTAGTTCTGTCATTTTGATATTTTTTATTTTTGTGTTGTGGATTTTTTCTATGTTTTTCCTAACATTTTGTTCTGGGTCATTCTTCTTTATGTGTTGACTTTTCATCTTTTCAGTGTTGGTTTTGTTGAGACTCCTGTATTGTTTCTTGTTTTGATATTTCACGTTGTTATTTTAATCCCCCCCTTCCTATTCTAAGTTTAAACCAGACTTTAACTTCTGTGTATCTTTTCAACTTCCTGTCCATATGAAAAGACCATAGCTACTGTAATATATCCCTCTTTATAGTGTGATGATGTCACAGTTTTCCTGTTACAATCACTAGTTCCTTGCTTTAATATTGTAGTTGTGATTGAGCTTTGTGACTTCCCTAACTGAGTAGGATTCTGGGTGCTGTGTCCTACACTGTCGCCTTAAGTATACACTTAATGTTTTTGTTTTTCTAAGCAAAGATCTTCTTTCAGTATTTCTTGGAGTTCTGGTTTGGTTTTTACAATTTCTAAGCTTTTGTTTATCTGTGAATGTCTTAATTTCACTGTCATATTTGAGGGACAATTTCACAGGATATATAACTCTTGATTGGAATTTTTTCTCCTTCAGGGCTTTTTATGTGTCATCCCACTGTTTTCTTGTCAACATTGTTTCTGTGGCAAAGTCAAATGAAAGTCTACAGGGTTTCCCTCTGAATATTAGCTTTCCTTTGAGCCTCATTGCCTTTAAGAACATCTGTTTATGTTTCATTTTATTAAGCTTGATTATAATGTGTTTTGGTGTCCTTCCTTTTGGGTCTAGTTTTTGTGGCATTTGACAAGTGTCTTGGAGATGTATGTTTTCTTCTTTCTTAATTTCAGGGAGGTTTTCTGTTAGCAATTCTACAGCAATGCTCTCTGTATTTTCATATATCTCACTCTGTTCAGGAACTTCAGTTATTCATAGATTATTCCTTTTGATAGAGTCCCACATGTTTCTTAATTTTTTTAATTTCTTTTTTTCTGATTTCTCCTCATAAATGCTGGTGTCAGTTACTCTGTCTTCAAGGTCACTGAGACTGACTTCTATCACTGCAATTCTGCTCTTTTGGCTTTGTATTGAATTGTCTAATCCTGTAGTTTTATTATTGATCTGCAGGATTTCAGATTGTTGGTATTCCAGCAGTTTGAATAACTTATTTGATTTTTCACTTTTGTCTGTTACATTTTGTTTACTGTGTAGGAGGGCTCCATATATAATTGTTTTGTACTCAACCTCTGATAGTTTCAGAAAGGCTTCTTTATCTGAGAAGTGTTTTGATTCTTTATTTTAGGAGTTTTCCAAAGCCATGGTAGACTGCTTCTTTAAATGTTTAGCTATGGACTGTTGTCCGTGTGCCATCTAGAAGCTGTTTGATTTCTTTGGTGCTATCTCAGCAGGAGCTAACCCATAATGGTTCTAAGAGGAGAGTTAGTCACCAGCCATCTCTATGTATTCCAGTGACTGACCCCAGGTGGATTCTTTGGGGTGCCAGGCTCTGCTCCTGGCTGGCAAAGATGGTACCCTACTTATGGAGTCACTGGGAAACCATCACCTGACCCTATAATGTGGATCACTGAAGAGTGGAGAAGATGCTTCCAGGCCTCTCAGTAGTCAGTTCTCCAGGTAGTCTTATTTAAAGGGATACTTTACTTCTGAATGGGTAGCTATCCTATAGCTGCTGAAAACAGTCAGGCCCTCAGGTGTGGCAGGCCCTACCTTCCAGCTCACAATGAAAGTACTTCATAGGCTGCCCTAGATCCTACAATGTGGTTCAAATAAGGGAGAGGTTAGGGCCTTCCTGCCATTCTCTACCAGGCCCCACTGGTAAATCTAGACACCAAGTGTCTAAAATGACGCTCTTCTGCTGGAGAAGCACTTGCCAGCTGGGCTGTTCCTCTGCTTGAGAGTCAGCAGAAGCTAAGGCCCCTAGCTGGGTGACTCTGCCTCCCTGGTGACCAAGATGGTGACCTGGCCAAGCTGCCCTTCCGGCTGTGGAACAGTAGAGTGTATGGCACAGCTCAGAAAAGAGAGGGTGGAGGGGCTGTGGTGCCCTCATTTTAGCTGCCAGGCTCTCTATATGTGGCTATTCCACACACTATCTCTCTGCTGCTCTACATGTTGTTTACTTAAGCACTGCAGTTGAGTGTATTTGTCGGCTCTTGTCCAGTCCTCACCTCCTGGATAATAAAGATAAAGAAGCCTTTCTGAAACTATCAGAGGTTGAGTACAGAACAATTATATACAGAGCCCTACTAGAGGTTAAACAAAATACAGCAGAAAAAAGTGAAAAATTAAGTAAGCTATTTGAACTGCTGGAATATCAACAATCTGAAAGACCAATAGTCTTCCAGAATGTTGAGTCAGCAGAAGCAGGGTCAGCAGCTGCTGGTCATCTTTGAGAGGCACAGTGTAATCTGTTACTGGTGCCTGGTCAAATCTGAAAATATTGTGCCAGACCCTAGGGCTCCATGGATGTTCACTGCTCCATTCAATCATCATTCCAAGCCTTAGTTCTCAGAGGAAGTTCAGATGTGTGTCTAGTCTGCCATCTTGACCCACCTCTTGTGTGTAATTTTTTATATGAGAAACTGAGTCAAATTGTAAACTTTCACGTAAAACAACAACAATAAAAATGGTAATAAAAATTGAAAATTTTAAAAAGCTGCAAGTTCACTGAGGTGGAATTGACTCAGAGGCTGTTGATTCAATTTTTTGAAATTGATTTTTATATATTGACTGTATTACTAGCCACATCTATTTTTTTTATTGCTTTGAATATTGTTTTCCAAAAATTCTCTTAGTTCGTATATGATAGCATCAACTACAAACTATAATAATACTGTTTTCTCCTTTCTAATATTGCTACTTGTTTCTTTCACATAATTGCATTGGCTCTTGATTCTAGATCAATGCTAAGTAATAGTGCTAATCTTTTGTCTCACACCTTTAATGATTGGCTTCGTTGTGTTTCATCATTAAATGTACAAAAAACTTTTTTATGGTCAGAACCATCTTGGGATGAAATAGGCCACTTGGGGAGATAGGCAACCAGCCCATATGAATTAGATTGTTTGTCACAGCACACAGTGGGAGGCCAGGGGAGGCAGGAGGTAGCTGATATCTTCTCATCCTCTCCCCCATAGTGAGACGGAGACAAAATAGAATACACAGTGCTATGTTTAGAAAGGCAGATGTGCTCACGGTCATGCACTCATTCAAAAGCTGGGCCCATTGGCCTTCTCAACAGGAGCTCAGGATGGCCACACCTTTAATTACAAACTGGCCAGCTCACAAACAGACTGGAGGGAATCCTACATCTTAAAGCAGACACCTGCATCCCTACGACAGATTTGTCCCCAGAGGCATGCTCTGAGCACAGCACAGTTGAATCCAGAACGAATGCCTCTCCCAAAGGCCTTGTGTTTCTGTTTGATAGAGTTCAAAATGAGTGTCTAGAAAACTTGGTACTCCCCCCCAAGATACCTCTGTGGGCTCACTTTCTCCCCACATTTCAGGACCTCCTCACCTGAGCAGCTTGCCACTACTGGGAGCTTCCCAATTATTTTAAAACATATTCCCAGGATGGACTGTTGAAAGACTGTCTCAAAATATTAGAAGCCTGTGTATATTAAATGGAAAATCCCGTGTTATAGTGTTTAAGAGCTATGGGTGCTAAGCAAAAGGTCAGCAATTTGAATATGCCAGGAGTTCCTTAGAAACTGTATGGGACAGTTCTACTGTGTCATATAGAGTTTGTATGAGTCGGAATCTACTCAACAACAAGGGGTTTTGGATTTTGCTTTTTTAGTTTATATAAAACACCTGCAGAACTTCCCGGGCTGGAGCTGTGTTAATAATCATTGTCCAGAGCCTGGACAATGGAACTGAAAAATTTTAAAACTATAAATTCAAAAGCCCATCCCAGATTGAGGGAATTAGACTTTCAGATGACGGGGTTAGGGAAGCCGAGTTTTTAACAAGTAATGTTAGTTACCTATTGTTGTGGTTAAGTGCTACGGCTGCTAACCAACAGGTCAGCAGTTTGTATACACCACACAGTCCTTGGAAACTCTATGGGCAGTTCTTTGTGTCCTCCAGTCTCATCATGAGTCAGCATTAACTAGACAACACTGGGTTTTTGTTGTTGTTTATTATTATTATTGTGGATTGAACTGTGTCCCTCCCAAAATATACATCAACTTGGTTAGGACATGATTCCCAGTATTATATGATTGTCTACAATTCATCATCTGATGTGGTTTCTCTGTGTGTTGTAAATTCTATCACTTTGATGTAACAAAATGGATAAGAAGCAATTACATTGACGAGATAGACAAGATTAGATACTGTCTTAAGCTAACCTGTTTTGAGATACGAAAGACAGAAACAAGTAGAAAGACAGGGGGACTTCATGTGACAAAGAAAGAAGTGCCAGGTGCAGAATATATTCTTTGGACCTGGTGTTCCTGTGCTAAAATGCTCCCAGATCGAAGGAAGGCTGATGTATCACAAGGACCTTCTCCCACAGCCGAGAGACAGAATGCTTTCCCCTGGAGCTGGTACCCTGAATTTGGACTTCTATCCTGCTAGATTGTGAGTGAATGAAATTCTCTTGGTTAGAGCCATCCAATTGTGATATTTCTATTACAACAGCGTTAGATGACAAAGACACCTGTTACTACGAAACAGCTTTGTTTGTGTGGTAGCTAGGTACTCAATTGCTAATCAAAATATCAGCAGTTCGAATCTACCATTCAATCTTTGGAAACCCTATGGAGCAGTTCTACTCTGTCCCATAGGTTGCAATAAGTCTGAATCAAGTTGACAGTAATTGCTTTATCATTACATAATTAACTGTACTGTTGACAGAAAATACTGAATATATCATAGACTTCCAGAAAAATGAAGGCCAGTTTTAGAGTAAATATAACCAGAATGCTCCTTAAAAGCAAATATGTTAAGACTTCATCTTGCTTATTTTGGCCAAACCATCAAGAAAGATAAATTGCTGGAAAAGGATATCATGTTTAACTAAGCAGAACATCAGGAAAAATGAGGGAAATTCTCAATGAGTTAAATAAAGGGTCTTCCAATAAGGGTGTCCTGTCCTTGAATTTGAATAAAACAAGTGGCATAAATGATGCAGTTTTAATTGTTTTATTATTTTCAAGTCCATATTTGTACCCATTCCAAAGAAAGGTGATCCAACAAGACACAGAAATTACCAAACAATTTCATTGATGTCACACACAAGTAAAATTTTGCTCAAGATCATTCAAAAGTGATTGCAACAGTATATTGACAAGGAACTGCCATAAATTCAAGCTAGATTCAAAAGAGGCTGTGGAAACAGGGATGTCATTGCTGATGTTAGATGGATCTTGGCTGAAAGTAAAGAATACCAGAAAGATGTTTCCTTGTGTTTCATTGACTATGCAAAAGCATTCAACTGTGTAGATCATACTAAATTACAACTAATGTTGTGGAGAATGGGAATTCTAGAACACGTATTGTGCTTTTAAGGAATCTATATATGGATTAAGTGGTAATCATGTTAACAGAACAAGAGAACACTGCATGGTTTAAAGTCAAGAAAGGTGTGCATTGGGGTTGTATCCTTTCACCACACCTTTTTAACCTGTATGCTGAAAAAATAATCCAAGAAGCTGGATCATACATAGAAGAAAGAGGTATCAAGATTGGATGATGACTCATTAACAACCTGCATTACACAGACAACACCACCACCTTCCTTGCTGGAAATGAAGATTTGAGACACTTACTGATGAAGATCAAGAACCACAGCCTTCAGTATGGATTGCACCTCAACATCAGGAAAACAAAAATCCTCATAACTGAACCAGTAAACAACATTGTCATGAATGAAGAAAAGGTTGAGGTTGTCAAGGATTTCATTTTACTTGGGACCACAATCAATGCCCATGGAGGCAACAGTCAAGATATTAAATGATGCATTGCATTAGGAAATCTGCTGCAAAGGACCTCTTTAAAGTATTCAAAAGTAAAGGTGTCACCTTCAAGACTAAAATGTGCCTGATCCAAGCCATAGTATTTTCAGCCACATCATATGTATGTGAAAGCTGGACAATGAACAAAGAAGACAAAGAAGAATTGATACCTTTGAATTGTGGTGTTGGAGAAAATGTTGACTGTACTGTGGATTGCTGAAAGAACCAACAGATCTGTTCTGGAAGAAGTACAACCAGAGTTCTCCTTGGAAGCAAAGATGGCGGGACTGTGTCTTACATACTTTGGACATGTTGTCAGCAAGGATCTGTCCCTAGAGAAGGACATCATGCCTGGTAGAGTGGAAGGTCAGCAAAAAAGAGGAAGACCCTCGATGAGATGGATTGACACAGCGTCCTCAAAAATGGTCCTAAGCGTAATATGGTGTGGATATGGTGCAAGACCAGGCAACGTTTTGTTCTGCTGTTCATAGGGTTGCTATGAATCGGAATCAACTCAATAGCACCTAGCAACAACAACACATTTGATGACATTATATGTGGAAAAGAACTTTGGGAAAATGGCCTCCTCAGCACCTTCCAAATAGGGCCAGAAATAGTTAGTTATCTTAGCCCAATATCTTTCCCCATTGACAGTCACATCCTCTCCTTGTTCATCTTTGAAAAAATAAGAGCCAACAATTCCACTAGACCAAAACCTACACCAAACTTAACTTTTGGGGGGTCAAGTGGAGATTCTTGAAACTCCATTGGATTCCTATGGCTCCAAATGTGACAGTTTTCTTTGTTAACAAAACCATTCAGCCAAAAATGGGTCTCGTCTCTGAAGATGTTTTTTCTCTGAAAGCAGGGTCAACTTCCAATTGCTCCAGAGCCCAGTAAGCAAAAGTAGGCTCAGTGTATGGTCATTGGACTTCAGTTCTTGAGTTAAAACAATTTTGCAAGGGTAAAGCTTTAAGTCCAGGTGCAAAATCTACCAAACTGTGGTTGACAAAAGGCTCAGTCCTTGTGCTGGGGAAAACTTGATTGGGATAGATTCTCACATACACTCAGACATATGGTGGCAATGTTTTTATTGGAACGTGTGGCTGGTTGGCACACAGGAGTTGTCTGATTGGCAAGTGACCTGGCTGTCTCAAATTTTAAACATCAAAGTGTTCTCTTGCTGAGGTTATCATGCACGTCATATACTTCATGTAATGCCCAGAATGTTTGGTCAATGAAACACCGTTTTCATAATAAACTTTAATAATCTCTGCATGTTGTGAAACTGTGTAACTTTCCATGCCTATTAGTCAAAACTAATTTGAAAAACGTGATAAATATGGCCACTATAGCTTCACAAATATTGCTGCCATGAGCTGCCAAAAATAGTACATCCTTAGTAGAAGACTGTTTATAGTGAATAACTATGGTGAAGCAACGCAACCTTGGTGTAAACTTCCCCTGAATTTAAACCATGCAGTAAGCCTTTGTCCTATCCAAAAGTCTGCCTGTTGACCTATGTGCAGGTTTCTTATGAGCACAATTAAGAGCTCAGAAATTCCCATTCTTTGCAAATGTTGTCTGTAATTTGTTATGAACCACACAAATGAACATCTTTGCATGCTCAGTACAACACAGGTAAACTTCTTCCTGGTATTCTCTACTTTCTGCCAGGATCCATCTGATGTCTGTAATGATATCTCTCATTCCATACCCTCTTTAGAATCTGGCATCAATTTCTGGTATTTCCTTATCTATTTTCTGCTGCATCCAGTTTTTTTTTTTATTATGATTGAATGAAAATGTACGTTCCCATATAAATTTGCATGCTCACCTTGATGCAGCTTCCACTGCTCTCCCTGCCCGGTGACAGCACACCCTCCTCTCTGCTCCATACATGTCGTATCCTCCCAACAGTCTCCTATCCCCTCCTCTCCACCCACTCCCCTTCCTCCAGCAAGAGGTCAGCAGGATGACGTCCTATAGATGCATAGAACCATAAAGTTCCCACAAGGTACGGTCACCCTGCGTCACCAAGTCCAATCTATTGCTGTCCGAAAAGTTGACCTTCATTATAATTTATGGACAAGGACAGCATCAGGGCCAGGGTTATGCTCCCAGGGGAACCCTGAAGCCCCTGGACCATCAGTTGCAGTCTTTTATTGGAGATCTCAGGGTGCACCCCTATTCTTTTGTTGCCAGTGAGACTAAATTTTGTGCACTCCATCGTGGCTGTCACTGGTGGTGGCCAGGCACTATCTGGTTCTTCTGGTCACGAGTCTATGTAGAGACCCACTTATGTGAGTCTCTCTGTCTTCTGGGTTCTCTTTCCCTCATATCACTGTGGTCCTCAGTGATCATCCATTCCTGTTGAGTTTGGACCATATGCTGTACTCTCAGATGGCAGCTTGGCAGCATTTAAGATCCCAGACACCACTCACCAATGTGGTAATGTGGGGTGCAGAGAGTCCTCATTACCAAAATGCTAGTTGCGCCAGCTGGCCTTGCTTTCACCTGAGAGCATGGTCCCCGGACCCCCATCCCAGGTACTCTGTCCTTGCATTATTGGGTTAAGATGGGAAGAGTACACAAATTGTGTTGAAGTCCAGTTAATACTTATCTTCTTTCTAATATGTGCTGTCACCAATTTGACCCAACCAAATTTCTGTTAACTATCTAATCGAAATCCTTCCCCCCTCACCCTCCCTCCCTCCCACCCTTGAAGCCCTCAAAGAGTCTTTTCTTCTATGCATGAGTCTGTTTTTAAGTCCTTATAGTAGGGGTCTCATACAATAATATTTGTCCTTTTGTCACTGAGTACTTTCACTCAGCATAATGTCCTCCAGTTGAAATCAGGTTAAGAGATGTTTCCTGCTATCATCATTGTTCTTTATCATTGCATAGTGCTCCATTGAGTATATATACCATAATTTACTGATCCATTCCTCTGTCATTGGGCATCTGGATTGATTCTATCTTTTTGCTATTGTGGACTGTGCTGCGATGAACATTCGTGTGCATGTATCAGTTGGTGTGAATGGCCTTGATTCTGTAGGATATATTCCAAGCAGTGGAATTACTGGGTCAAATAGTATATCTATCCCCAACTTTTAAGGGAGCGCCAGATTGCTTTCCAAAGAGGTTGCACCGTTTTGCAATCCCACCAACAGTGTAGAAGAGTTCCAATCTCCCCACAGCCTCTCCAGCATTTATTGTTTTGTGTTTTTTGGATCACTGCCAACCTTGTTGGGGTGAGATGATATTTCATCATCGTTTTTATTTGAATTTCTTTAATAGCTAATGATCCTGAGCATGTCCACATGTGTTTTTTTAGCTGCCTGGATCTCCTCTTTAGAGAAGTGTCTGTCCATCTCCTTTGTCCATCGCTTAATTGCGTGACTTACCTTTTTCTTACTGAGATTTTGTAGTACCTTATAGATTCTGGAGATCAGGTATCAGTTTCACATAGAGTTGCCAAATATTTTTTCCCATTCTGTAGGTGGCCTTTTAATTCTATTAATAAAGACTTAGGATGAGCAAAAGTGTTTGATTCTTAGTAGTTCCCATTTATCTGTTTTCTCTTCTGATGATTGTGTTTTGTTTGACAGATTTTGAAGTCTATCTACATTGTGTATTAGACCTTCCATTGTTGTTCCTACTTTTTCTTGGACGAACTTTATCTTTTTAGATTTGATATTTAGGTCATAATCCACTTTGAGTTGGTTTTTGTATAAGGTGTAAGATACGGATCTTGTTTTAATTTAGTGCAGATGAATATCCAATTTTGCCAGCACCATTTGTTGAAGAGATTGTTTTTACCCCAGTTTAAAGTCTTAGCGCCTTTGTCAAATATCAACCCTTCATAAGCAGATGATGTCATCTCTGGGGTCTTGATCCTGTTCCATTGATGTCTGTTTTGTACCAGTACCAGGCTGTTTTGACTACTGTGGCAGTGTAATAGATTCTAAAGTGAGATAAAGAGAGGCATCCCAGTGTGTTCTTCTTCTTTAGTAATGCTTTACTTATCCAGGCATTCTTCCCTTTCCAGACAAAGTTGGTAATTTGTTTCTCCATTTCATTAAAAAATGTCACTGGAACTTGTATTGGGATTGCATTATGTAAGTAGATTGCTTTGGGAAAAATAGACATTTTGTCAACGTTAAGGTTTCCTATCCATGAGCAGGGTAGGTTTCTCCATTTATGTAACTCTCTCTTAGTTTCTTGTAGTAAGGGTTTGTGTAGTTCTCTTTGTAAAGGTCTGTTATTTCTCTGGTTAGATTTATTCCTTTATCTTCTTAGGGGCTATAGTAAATGTATTGACTTGGTGATTTCTTCCTTAATGATCTCGTTGATGGTATAAAGGAATCCTACTGATTTACTTATGTTTATCTTGTATCCTGAGACTTTGCTGAACTCTTCTATCAGTTTGAGTAGCTTCCTTATGGATTCTTTGGGATTTTCTGCATATACAATCATATCATCTGCAAATAGGGAGATTTTTAGTTCTTCTCTGCTGATGCAGATGCCCTTTTATTCCTTGGTCTTGTCTAATTGCTCTGGCTAGAACTTCTAGCACCATGTTGAATAGGTGAGGTGAGAGTGGGCATTCTTGTCTAGTTCCAGTTCTCAGTGGAAACTGTTTCAGTCTCCATTCAGGATGACGTAGGCAGTGGCTTTGTGTAAGTGGCCTTTACTGAACTGAGGAATTTGCCATCTATTCCTCTTTTGTTGAGAGTTTTTAGCATGAATTGGTGTTGGACTTTATCAAGTGCCTTTTCCGCATCAGTGGACAAAATCAGGTGATTCTTGTCTTTTGTGTTATTTATGTGGTTAGTCATACTGTTTTTCTGATGTTGAACCAGCCTTGCATCCCTGGTATGAATCCCACTGGGTCATGATGGATTATTTTCTTGATATGTTGTTGTATTCTATTGGCAAGAATTTTGGTGAAGATTTTTGCCTCTAGATTCATGACTGATACAAGTCTGTAGTTCTCTTTTTTGGTTGGGTCTTTCCCTGTCTTTGGTATCAAGGTTATGCTGGCTTCATACAATGAGTGTGGGAGTGCTCCATCCCTTTCTAGACTGTGAAATAGTCTCAGTAGTATTGGAGATAACTCTTCTGTAAAAGGTTGGTAGAATTCTGCGGTGAAGCCATCTGGGCCTGAGCTTTTTGAGGCTGGCAGTTTTTTGATGACTTTTTCAATCTCTTCCTTTGTGATGGGTTTATTAAATTGTTCTGCTTCACGTTGTGATAATTTTGGTAGGTGATATGAATCAAGGAATTTTTCCATTTCCTCTAGGTTTTCGAATTTGTTAGAGTACAGTCTTTTATAGTATTCAGCTATGATATTTTTTATTTCTGCTGGATCAGTTGTGACAACTCCCCTCTCATTTCTTATTTTGGTTATTTGTTTCCTTTCCTGTTTTTTTTTTAGTAAGGTTAGCCAATGGTTTGTCAATTTTGTTGATCTTTTCAAAAACCAGCCTTTGGTCTTTTAAATTTTTTCAATTGTTCTTCTATTCCATGATTCATTTAGTTCTGTTCTGATCTTTGTGATCTGTTTTCTTCTGGTGTCTGAGAGGTTCCTCTGTTGTTCTCTCTCTACTTATTCAAGCTGTAGGGTCAGTTCTTTGATTTGGTTTCTTCCTTCCAGATGTGTGGATTTCTGGGGATAAACTGACCTCTGAGCACTGCTTTGGCTGCATCTTGTAGGTTCTGGTAGGAAGTGTTTTCGTTCTCATTGGAATCCCAAAATTTATTTCATCCATGACTTCTTCTATAACCCATGATTTTTTGAGCAAGGTATTGTTCAGTTTCCATGAATTCCACTTTCTCTCTATGTTTTTTCTGTGATTGATTTCAACTTTTATGGCTTTATGATCTGAGAAGATGCTTTGCATTAGTTCAGTGGTATGGATTTTGTTGAGAACTGCTTTATGTCCTAACACATGGTCTATTCTGGAGAACATTCCATGTGCACTGGAGAAGAAGGTGTAGTTGTCCGCTGATGGGTAGAAAGGTCTGTATATGTTGATGAGGTCTAGTTGGTTAATTGTGGCAATAAGCTCTTCTGTGTCTTTACTGAGCTTTTTTCTAGGTGATCTGTCCAATATTGAGAGTGGAGTGTTGAAGTCTCCTACTATTATTGTGATCTATCTCCTTTTGAGTGTAGTCAGTGTTGCTTTGACATATTTAGGTCCTCTAATATTAGGTGCATAATTATTTAATATTGTTAAGTCCTGCTCGTGTAGTGAATCTTTCACCAATAAATAGTGTCCTTCCTTGTTCACAATGTGGATTTTACATTAAAATCGATTTTATCTGAAATTACAATTGTCACACCAGCTATTCTTTGTTCATTGTTAGCTCGATATATATTCTTCCATCCCTTAACTTTCAGTTTGTTCATATCTTTAAATCTAAGGTGAGTTTCTTGTAGGCAACATACATATGGGTCGTATCTTTTGATCCAAGATGTCACTAGATGTCTCTTTACTGGAGCATTCAGTCCATTCACATTCAATGTTATTACTGATAGATACGTGTTCAGTGCTGCCATTGTGATATGTTTATTTTTGTGTTGATGTTGGTTTTGTGGTTGTTGAGACTCCTGTATTACATTTTCTGATATGGTATGTTGCTTCTTTATTGTGCTTTGTGGATACTGCTATGATCCTGCTTCCTAAACTACATAGAAACCCAAGTTTGATTGCTACCAGTCTTATCAACTTCCTCTCCAACTGGAAAGAGTATAATGACTGTAGAACATCCCTCTTTTTTAATATGATGATATCATAATTTACATGATATGATCACTGGATCATTTTTTTCACTATTATATCTTTGATTGTGTTTGGAGCCTTCCCTAACCGAGTAGGATTCTGGATAATGTGTCCTTCTAAAATATAAAGTTAGTGGTTTTGTTCTTCCAAGCCAAGAGATTCTTTCAGTATTTCTTGTAGCTCTGGTTTGGTTTTTACAAAGTCCCTGAGTTTCTGTTTATCTGTGAATGTCTTCATTTCATTTTCGTATTTGAAAGATAGTTTGGCAGGATATATAATTCTTGGTTGGATGTTCTTCTCCTTCAAGGCCTTGAGTGTGTTATGCCACTCTCTCTGTGCCAGCATCGTTTCTACTGGTAAATCCAATGAAAGCCTACAGGGGTTCTCTCTGAATGTTAGCTTTGCTTTGAGTCTTGCTGCCTTTGAGATTTTCTGCTTATGTTTCATTTTGTTAAGCTTGGTTATAATATGTCTTGGAGTCTTTCTTTTGAGATCTATATTGAGTGGTGTTCTATACGCATCTTGGACATTTATATTGTCTTCTTCCATAGTTTCTGGGAAGTTTTCTGTCAGCAGCTCAGCACCAATAATCTCTGTGTTCTCATGTGTCTTGCACTGTTCAGGAACTCCAATTAATCATAGATTGTTTGTCTTAATAGAGTCCCACATGCCTTAATGCTTCTTCATTTTTCTATTTTCTTTTTTCCGATTTCTCCTCATAGATGCTGGAGTCAGTAGCTCTGTCTTCCAGATCAGAAACTATCTTTTCCATTTGTTTCATTCTGTTTTCTTGGCTTTGAGTGTAAGTTTCTGTGTCTTTGATTTTGTTCTTGATCTGTCGGATTTCCAAGTACTGATGTTCTGTCAGATCAAACAGCTTGCTTAATTTTTTGTTTTGCTCTGCTGTATTTTGTATGAGGTCTAGGAGGGCTCTCTACATAACCCTTTTGTATTCACCTTCTGATAGTTTCAGAAATTCTGAGATGGTTTCTTTGGGGGGCTTTCTGATGCCGTGGGTGATTTCTGGGTTACTGTTTTCTCAAATGTTTGTTGCTTTGGGGGCTTCATGTGGGTCAATAGAGGCTGGGAGAAATGCTGTGAAGATGGGCAACAGTTGTTTCTCTAGGACGTCTTTAAATGAGAGGTAAAATGTATTTGATAATTTCCAAATTCAATCAGGTCTTCAGGTATATATGTCCCTCTTCCCAGCTGGCAATGTAATCATCTCTATATTGAACCCCCAGATGTTATAAAGTAGCTCAAGATACAGAAAGGCTACTAGCCTGCAGGCCTCTGATGTCAGGCCCCAGCTGTAGGTGATACGGTTTAGAATTCTGCTTTTCTGCTGGAAAACTGGTCTCTTCAGTGTAGGTACTGCCTTCCAGCCCAGGTATTTGGTCCAGCTGAGGCTTCCGTATAGATCACTCTGCTCCCAGGGAAACAAGATGGTGTCCTGCACAAGCTTGACACCTGGCCAGGATCAGGCTTCTGGCAGAAAGAGATGCCAGGAATGCCGAGATACCCAGAGTCCACAGCCTCCACCACTGGGCCCCAGCCTCAGTTGACACTGTGGAAAACACCACTTCCTTGCAGGAAAAGCACTCTCTCCCTGGTAAGCACCACCTCCCAGCCTAGGAACCAAGTCCGGCTGAGGCATCTGCCCTGGCTTCTCTGTTTCCCAGTAGATCGAGATGGCATCAAGCACAAGTGCATCTGTATGGCTACTACATGGCAGAGTCAGAAAGATAGGGCAGAGGAGCCAAGATGCATAGAGACCAAAGCCAGGCTCTCAAAACACGGCAATTATGCTTGCCAGTCCCACCAGCAGTGCATCCAAGACCAGCAGCCAGTCAACTCCCAGCTCTGCCTGCCGGCCAAGACAGAGGGAAAACAATCAAAATGGTGAGCTACCTTTGGTCTGTGCATGCCTGTGTTCACCAAGAGTGGGGTCAGTGAAAGAGATGAGGTTTTCCATTTAGTAGTATGAAGTCCAGATTAATAGCCCTGTGCTACATCCCAGGGCTTACTAGGAGGTGCCCAGAAGCCTCCATTTGATTATCATTTCAGGTCTTATTTTCCAGAGGGATTTAGGGAGATGTGCATTTAGTTTGCCATCTTGACTCTGTCCCCCTGCATCCAATTTTGAATGATGCCCAGCAAAATTTTACTTGTGTATGATACAGTGATATTGGTTGATAATTTCTGCACTCTGTTGAATAACACTTGGCAAAATAGGCATACATATAGATCTCTTCTAGTCAGTTGCCCAGGTAGCTGTCTTCCAAATTTTTTGGTGTAGAGGAGTAAGCACTTTCAGGGCTGCATCCATTCATTGAAACATCTCAACTGGCATTCCATCAATTCCTGGAAGATTGTTTTTCACCAGTGTTTCAATGCAGTTTGGACCTCTTCCTGCAATACCTTTGGTTCCTAATCATATATTCCCCACATGGCTGGATGTTGAGCTTTCTTTTTTTTTTGTTATAGTGACTCTGTATATTCCTTTCACCTTCTTTTGATGCTTCCTGCATTGTTTAATGTTTTCCCCATAGAATTCTTCAATATTGCAACTAGAAGCTTGAATTTCAAACTGTATGCTGAGCAAATATTCTGAAAAGCTGGACTTTATGAAAAAGGGGCATCAGGACTGGAGGAAAACTCATTAACGGCCTGTGTTACGCAGATGATACAACTTTGCTTGCTGAAAGTGAAGAGGACATTAAGCACTCGTTGACATCAAAGACTACAACCTTCTGTGTGGATCACTCCTCAACATAAGGCAAACAAAAATCCTCACAACTGGACCCAATAAGCAACATTATGATAAACAGAGAAAAGAATGACATTATCAAAGATTTAATTTTACTTGAGTCCTTGATTAGGTCCATGCCATGGAAGCAGCACTCAAGAAATCATAGGATGCATTTCACTAGGTAAATCTACTATGAAAGAACTCTTTGAAGTGTTGAAAAGTAAATTGATCACCTTGGAGGCTAAGGTGTACCTGACCCAAGCTACAGTGTTTCCAATTGCCTCATATGCATATGAAAGCTGAACAATGAACAAGAAACACCAAAGAAGAATTGACATCTTTGAACTATGGTGTTGATGAAGAATATTGCATATACCATGGACTGCTAAAAGAACAAACTAATCTGTCTTGGACAAAACACAGTCAGAATGCTTCTTAAAAGCAAGGACAGTAAGACTTTGTCTCACATACTTTGGACGTGTTATCAGAAAGGACTAGTCCCTGTGGAAGGACATTATGCTTAGTAAAGAACAGGGTCAGCAAAGAAAAGGAAAGCCCTTGATGAGACTGGCACAATGGCTGCAGTGATGATTTTATGCATAGCAATGACATGTGTATGGCACAAGACCAGTGTTTCATTCTCTCTATTGAGGGTCCCCATCAATCAGAACTGACTCGATGGCATTTAACAACAGCAACAACTACTAAGGCAGAGTACAGTACTGTAGAATCAGCCCCCAACATTTCACTAAGGGTGAAATGCTGCCTGACCCTGCATCATTCCCATGAATGGAAGCTGACTGAACTGTTGTGATCCATAGGTTCACTGACTGACTTTCAGAAGCAAATCACCAGGCTTTCCTTCCTAGTCCATCTTAATCTGGAAGCTCTGTAGAAACCTATTTAGCATCACAGCAACATGTAAGCTTCCACTAATAGATGAGTGTTGGCCACACATGAGGTGCACTAAAAAGCACCAAACCCACTGTTGTCAAGTCCATTTGAACTCATAGCAACACTGTAGGTCAGAGTAGAACTGCCCCATAGAGTTTCCAAGAAGCATCTGGTAGATTTGAACTGCCAGCTTTTGGGTTAGCAGATGTAGCACTTAACCACTACAACACCAGGGCATTTCCAGGAATCAAACCCATGTCTTTCACATGGAAGGCAAGAATTCTACCACTGAACCACCGATGTCCTTCCATAAACCAACTGAAACCAAACCCACTGCCACTGAGTCAATTCTGATTCATAGTGTGGGAAACGTTGTTGGCACCCTGGATACTGTCTCAGTCCCTCTTGGCAACTGGTGGGTTAGTATAAGCCCCCAACTAGGACCTTACCCCAATGCCAAGGGTAGCCAGCTTTATCTCACGTGAGGTCACCAATAGGTTACCAGAGTCTGTCTACCTGAGGAATACCCAAGAAATCCAATCGAAACCCAGTTCACTAGAGTGAGGCTTTATTAATCGATTTTGCAAAATGAAGCACACGAGCCCACAAGGGAAAGAAAGCAGGCCACCAAGTGCGCTAGCAGTGCCTTATAAGACTTTTATCCGTTAACTCGTGAGTGCCTCCCATGGTTCCTCATTGGCAGAGTGCTATAGGGGTGAACAGTCTTTCCCAGATGTCGCCTGAGTCTTACTTTTAAAGTTACATTCCTCGAAGAAGTTTTCCTCCTTCCCCTTTCCTCCCCTTAATTCATTCTGTTTGTGCACACATTCCCCAGGTACGTGGGCTCTGTGGTTGCCATGTCACCTAATTGTTTGTGCCCTGGCTCAACTAGTAACTTCTAACCCTAGCGTTTGTTCTCCTTATTCTGAAAATGGACCATTTTGACATTTATTTCTCACAATAGCCACCCCGTGGAACACAGCGCCAGTCCCCAGGAGTGTCTAGTGGATTCAAACTGCCAATCATTTAGCTAGCCACTGAGCTCTTAACCATTGTGCTACCACGGCTTCTTAAGATGGATGTAAAACTGTTTATATTTTTGTTACTGCCAACAATTCTATGTCTTCTGTATCTATTTTGATTTTGTTTTTTTCTTAGAATTGTCATAAACAACTCTAAAACAGGACTTGTTCATTTTAGTAATTCCTTATTCTTTAACTATTACTTCCGATAATCATATCTCCAGGGCAACTTTCTATGTAGTGACATTTACTATGATGTAATCAACCACGTGAAGGCTGAATAGAGAAACTGATGCAGTCAACAGAGGAAAGCTTCCTGTCAAGTGCTTAGCTGAGTTACTAATATTAGAAATGAATGCTGAATTGATGATCAGTAGAAAAAGATTTAATTATACTCTGGCTTTAAAATTTGATTTTCCCATCTTTTAATGAAAGATCCGCTCATACTCTGTTTCACTGTACAAAAAAGAGTTGAAGCCATACTGTCATTCTAGTATCTGTTCTTATGAAAGCCTGAAATGTTATTATTAGCTCTGAGGTGTTTGAGCCCTGCTTTTGTAATTTAGCCATCTGAAATCAGAGACTACATATTTAATATTTTTTCAAAAAAGCATCGTTGTCTTCACTTGTGATTTCATCTGCTTTAATATCCATAATAAATGATTGATAGCCACCACTTATTGATTTCAATGAGCTTTTCTCAGCTGCCTTTGGGTTTGTGTGATGAAGGGCTGTTGCCATCAGCAAAAGGCCCTGGGGCTCTATTCAGCCCTCTTTCCCTTGTCAGTCATTCTGGCCCTTTCCTGCACAATCATTATTGGCAAGATGTAGCCAGGGTCTGAAGGCAGGCAGAGCAATTTAGGGGCAAAGCCAAGAAGGCTGTCTGGAGGAGCTCAGCACTTTGAGAGAAAGCTATACTTAAGAAAGAAGGAGAGATACCATCCTTCCAAGCTCATTGACCTCATAGCAGTCCAGGTCTAAGGCTGACCACATGAAACTGGGCAGATTTGAGAGGCAATGTGATAGCCCTGGTAACCTGGAGGCATAGTAGTTAAGTGCTATGTTTGCTAACCAAAAAATTGGCTGTTCGAATCTGTCAGGTGCCACTTGAAAACTCTATGCAGACGTTCTACTCTGTCCTATAGGATAACTATGAGTTGGAATTGACTCAGTGGCAGTGGGCTTGGTTTTGGTTTTGGTGATAGCCCTTATTCAACCTTCTCACAACCCTGCTTCACTGTATGTCAGAGTGTTAGACCTATTCGATTTCCAAGTCTTAAAGGGCATTTGTAGTGGTGGAGTTCAGGGAGAGGATTAGAGTTTAGCATCTCACAGAAAACACACTTTGAGGAAGGTTTGCTCATTTATATTAACATCTGCATGTTATTTCTGCTTTGCATATTGGTTAAATACTATTGTCCCAGTTTTCATAGTGTAGTTTGAATTTATAAGAATATTTGTAATCTGTAAAATGGTCAAAGGTTCTCTAACTTCTCAGTCTTCTCTTAGCCCTAAAATGTTGATTTGCAAGTCCTGTGAAGATGACTTTCTGTCATCTTTTTTCTCTCTCAAGGAAAAGAAGGCAGATGGAGAGCAGGCGGGGGCAACAGGGAGCCAGGAGAATTGGCAGGGACAGCTGCAGGTGGTAAAGAGCAGAGATGAGTGTGATAGTTTGTGCTTTATTGTTGTGTATTATGCTCACTGTATCCAAACTGCATCAGACACTTCTGCAGATCAGAGTTTCAAGAGATCTCTTACCCAAATTTTTCTAAGTCTGACAACTCTCCAGAAATTTACTTCAAAATACCAGAATTTCTTTTGCAATAGCACTTAAGTGCCCATCAACAGATGAAAGCAACTATGATATATATACACAATGGAACAGTATGCAATGATAAAGAACAATGATGGTTTTAGGAAACATCTCATAACCTAAAATCAACTGGAAGACATTACATTGAGTGAAATCAGTCAGCTGCAAACAGACATTGTATGAGAACACTACTATAAGGACTTAAGAAAAGACTTATACACAGAAGAAAATACTCTGATGGCTACAAGGGTTCAGAGGAAGAGGATTATTTATATATTGGTTGATAAGAATTCAGTTACGTGAAGGGAGTAAAAGCATGCAGTAGAAAGCAGGTCAGCATAATTGGACTACACCATAAGCTGAAAAGCTTTCTAAATTCAACTCAACATTTTAAAGGACAGAGTAGCGTGGACAGAGGTCTGGGAACCATGTTTTCAGGGGACATCAAGGTCAATTGGCATAACTAGTCATTTTCTAAGAGAGTGTTCTGCACCCCATGAGCAGCACCTGAGGTCTTAAAAGTCAACAAACTGCCATCTAAGGACCATCAGCTGGTCCCAGCCCACCTGGAGAACATCAAGGACATGAGGGAAAATGAGCCAGGAGACAGAAGGACCCATATGATTGGGAAACTACATCATCAGGAGAACAGAAAAACTAGATGGTTCCTGGCTATCACCCAAGACAGCCCTGACAAGGAACATGATGTAGAGTCCCTGATGTAGCATGACAGAAAGGACTGTGCAGATCTGGAACTGTATTAAAAGGCCAGGGTTAATGGTCTGACAACCTCAAGGGTACCCTGAGAATATGGCTAGCCCAGAGCTGAAACCAGTACTGAAGACACTTCAGACAAAGATTAGACTGGATCTGGGACATAGATGTGTGTACTTTATAGTTTAGTAAGTACATGAGGCCATCCTACTGGTTTCTTTTTAGAAGGGAGGATGGGATAAGTGTTGGTTGAGTGGATACTGGAAGTAAAGAGTGGAAAAGAAGAGTGTGCTGTCACAGGATGAGAAGAGCAGATGGAGTTGCAGAGAGGCGGGTGCTTGGGGTTTTACATGGCAAATTTGATTGATTGTAAACTTTCACTTAATCACAATAAAAAAGAGCACTTAAGCATCACTTTTATCAACAAAAATGATAGCGATAATAACCAAAAAACTCCTTAAACCTACTGCCAAAGTCAATTCCAGCTCACAGTGACCATAGAGTGATAACAAATAAGCTTGTATTCCACGAATTGTTTCAAAGATGTTTGTTTCTGTGTGTATGAATCTAAGAACTCTAGAAACACACTGGCCTCCATCTCTCTCTGAGGAAAGGGAGAGAGTCGCTTAGAACAGAATTTATAAGGCATTTGTTATGTTACAGCTAAAGGGATGCTTCAAGGAAAGAATCACTTTGAAGCACCCTTGTTTTAGAGAGACTCTGGTTCCCAGGATTTCTTCTTCTCTAAGTACTGTTCTCATCCTTCCCTGCCAACAGCCTTCCATGTCTACATTTCTTACTTTATAATGAATAAATTTAAAGTCAGGTATTTGGGGCTGTCTGTGATTTAGCTGGGATCCATATACCAGAACTTTCCTGTAATACTCTTATCGTGTACTGCTGTTTCCGAAACTAAATTTATTTCTATTCCTCGTTAACATACCTATTTTTTCTCCTTGCAGGCCTTTGCTTATAAAGTTTTCTCTCTGAAAAGGCCCATCCTCCTCCCCACATCCTCAAGTTTCAACTGTATTCATCCCTCAAGGTCCAAGTTAAATTCCTATCTCATCCCCCTCCAGGTCTCTGTGAAAATCATTCTTCAATACATACCAGGCTCAACTGGGCTGGTGGATTAAGAGTTCAATCATGTGCTGTCCTCACATGAGATACGTTGGAACTTTCAAACCAAGCTGTAAAGAATAGTTCTGGCTACTTTTCTGGTGCCACTGAAGCTGGATAAACCCTGGAAACTACTGTCCTGAGATAACCTTTAAACTTTAAACCAAAAATGTCTCCTGAAGTCTTTTTAAAGCCAAACAATAGGTTAGCTAGCAAAAAAGGTCTGCCTTAAGCACCATTCTCTTTTAGGAACTATCTAAATGGGACCAAATTGGCAACAGCAATGTGATAGATTAGATAGAAATCTTAGGAGTTAATGAGTTTATGTTAATTGGGAAACAACAACTTGGAAAAGGAGGAGGAGAGTAGTTGTACAACTCAAAGAATGTCATCAATATCACTGTACCGTACACATAGAAAACAGAATTGGTATATATTCTGCAGTGTATATTTTCAACAACAGTGAAATAAATACAATTTTAAAAAAGACTGTACCTACTAGATTCAAAGAGGAGGCTGTGTAGCACTAGCGGTTTATAATTAGCTACTAACCTAACAATTAGTGGTTTGTATCCACCCTGCAGCTCCATAGGAGAAAGGCCTGGAAAACTGCTTCCATAAGGATCACAGCCAAAGAAATACCATGAACACTTCTACTCTGCAACATAGGGATTGAGAAGAGTTGAGAATTGACATAGTAGCAGCTAACAAAAATCAGTTTTTAGAAATTCTTCCTCACTTCTTGGAGCAGATCCTTTTGTGTTGCCCATGGATAAAGTAGCTTGACTTAAAAGAGAAAACTATCATTCAGTTTCTGCCTTTGTAGCTTTCAATTTGGGCTCATATTTGAATTATTTTTCTTGATCTCTATCTGCTGCATACGTATCTTATCTCTTCCAGTCAGCAATCATAAAAGCCTCTTTAGAACCTCAGTGTCAGCTTCTCTGGAGGACAGCTACCTATCTATTTGCAGTATTTATAGGGCTTCCATGCTCTTTTCATATAGATATTGTATAACCTATACCTTCAGTAAATATGTCCTATAATACCACAAATTCAGAGCCACTGAACAAAACTTTAAAGAATACCTTTTGACATGAATTGTTAAGTGTATCCTCCCCTTAGAGGTGGTCCATGAAAGGCTCCATGGACAGCAAACATGCACACTAGCTTGGCTCCAATAACTTGGAAGAGTATCTGCTGCCGCACTACATGCCCAGGCTACACTGCAAAGATGGGTTCATATGACTTCATAGCACCAAGAGTCATGTGTTCAGCTTTTTCACCCTAACCCCAAGATGTACTCACTAGTGATTTTAAGTCACAGACCATGTTATACACTATAGCCTCATCTGGGATTTTTTTCTCCCTTATCTGGTTCATTTTCCTTTGTGCTTCAAGAAGAGATACTATAGTCAGTGTTGTTGTTGTTGCTGTATGCCATAAATACAGTTATGACTCATAGAAACTCTGTAGGACAGAGTAGAACTGCTCCATAGGGTTTCCTAGGCAGTAATCTTTTTTTTTTTTTTTGCTGTCGTGATTGAGTGAAAGTGTATAGTCCAGTTTAAATTTGCATGCCTGCCTATCTGCAGCTGCTTCTGCTCTTCTTGCCTGGTGACAGCACACTCCACCTTTCCGTTGTATACATCTCATATCTTCTTAACAATCTCCTGTCCCTTCCTCTCCACCCCCACCACTCCCCTATAGTAAGAGGCTGGTAGGACGACATCCTAGAGATGCATAAAACCATAATGTGCACACATAATATGGTCACTCTGTGTCCCTGAGTCCAATCCATTCATGTCTGAAGAGTCAACATCAGTAAAGATTTATGATTGGAGTAGCATCAGGTCTAGGGGCCATGCTTCCAGAGGAACCTCCAGGCCTTTGAACCATCAGTTGTGGTCTTTTAGTGGAGTTCTTAGGGTATACCACTTTTTATTTTCTCGTGTTCCTAGGCTGTATTCTTTACAGGAGCAAACATCCATGTCTTCCCTCCCACGGAGGAGCTGCTAGGTTAGCAACTAAGCAATGAACTATTTTGCTGCTGGTTCCCCTTCAGTGTTACTCTCCTTAAATTCCCAAAGGGAACACGGCCAGCCTTCCTAGTGTGTGTTCCATTATATAAATGAGAAATATGAAGGAAAGTAAGTGTGAAAATAAATGCGTACTCTCCTTCTGCAATCCAAGTGACTGCGATAAATAGTCATGCCTTTTAATCAAAAGATGGCAAAATGAGACACAGTAATAAACAATGCAAAGATTAGTTGTATTGTTAGTAATAATACTCAAAGAAACCTGTCGGTAGCATTCTTCAATTCTGAAAAAGAGTTCAAAAAGGTCTAATGAGGTCAAAAGGATCTTCCAATTGCTGTTATCCTGCTATTGTAATCTGAGCCCTACTCAAGTTTTCAGACTCCAAAATCAGATCTAATTAAAAGAAAATGGAAAAGGACTCAGAGCCTTTTCAGCTCTGGAGAACATGCAGACAAATAAATTAAAAAGTGGGAGAAGTGGAACTAACCCAATAATCCGTGAAAAGCTTATTTCCCTCCTCGCTGCCACAGAGGCAACAGGGTCCTTTCCCACTCCTCATTCTCTGGTTCAGGAGCAGTGAGTGAAGAAATTGGCTAACAAGATCAGAAAATTTAATTACGGTTGTGTCATCTTCTTCCAAGAAGTTGGCTGTCACACTTCTCCGTTGCCTATCTTCAGAATGAGTCTCTCGTGAGCTTCCTATCCAATTCCCTTCTCATTCTTTTCCTTAGACCTACTAAGGATGGCAAACACAGATACTTGCATTGAAGGCTTAGGAGGATTAGACAGAAAGATGAAAGGGGATGTTGGAAGACAAAATGCCATTATCCGCTCGTTTCCTTAGATCTAAGTGACTTTTGACTAGGTCTTACCTAAGAGAAGCACTGTGACTACCCCCAAAGGTTTAGCATCCTGGTATCCTAGTGAAAGAAACCCAGAATCCCTCTAGGAGAAGCACAGAAAACTGCATTAAAATTTTCATTTTCCCAGGTGTCCTAAAGCAAAGAGAACAAGCTTCATCTTTTGCATGGCAACTCATAAATAATGGGAATGGTGTCTTTGAATGGCATTTTGAGCAATACTCTGAAATAAAGAATAATTGAGCAAGTCATGATCTCTGCCAGGAAACTAAGAGTGAGAAGTAGAAACAAAAGAATGAGGTTATTTGCCATCGGTGTCCTAGCAAACCAGTCCTAGCACCATCAGATATTGACAGCCAAGCCCAGCGTGCAAACCATCTGAGATGACATGAAGCAGATTTCTTCAAAATTCAAAGTTTAGCTGATTTAAGACTTCGTGTGTGTCTGTGTGTGTGTGCGCGCGCACACGCCCTTTTGCGTTACTGAGGAAAACGAAAGGACAGGATAAACAGTGACGAGGCTTCCGACATCCATGTGACTGATATGCTGTTTCTCTTCACAGAATGTAGTCTATAAGAACATCACAAGTCACATCCTGGGTTCAGGCAGGACATATAAGCCCCCCAAAGTGACTAAAGTAACAAGAGATAGCCTACCTGCAAGGGTGTTCTGAGACGTCGTAACTCAGCCTGGTCAAAGCTGATGGTAAGAGCACAGAGTGAAGACAAAGAGCCATCCAACAAAAAAACAAAACAAAACCCACTGTCACTGAGTGGCTTCCAACTCATTGTGACCCTATGGAACCGAGTAGAACTGCTCTGCAGAGTTTCCAAGGAGCACCTGGCAGATTCAAACTGCCAACCTTTTGGTTAACAGATGTAACGCTTAACCACTTGGCCGCCAGGGGTTTCTATCCAAGGATAGATAGCAAGAAATACATCGTTTTGATGAGAGTCTTTTTTAAAAAAAAGACTGTATTGTACATGCAGAAGATGTTGAATCGGCAACATTACGGTATCTATGTCTTTACAAAAATAATGATAGGTAGGTAGAAAAGTGTATTTGCATATGTGTGTATGGAGTCCTGGTGACACAATGATTATGCACTCGACTGCTAACAAAAAGGTCTTAGGTTTGAACCCACCAGCTGCTCTACAGGAGAAAAGTGTGGCAGTCTGCTTCTGTGAAGATTAAACCCTCAGAGGACACAGCCCAAGCTGGCAACTCTGCAAACCCACCATGCTGCCCCCATATAGCAAAGAATAAAAAAAAAAAGTGAAACAGAAACAAGTGACAGTCTGGAAACTTAGAAGAGCAAACAGAAGGATGAAGAAAAAGATTGAGCACTAAAAGGAAGGAGAAAATAAATGATAACAATGATTGAGGAGATTTATGGATCATAGGTGCTCTGCCAGCCAGCAAGGCACAGTATGGCCATCTTGAGACAAAGCAAACAGTGTTCCCAGGTGAGAAGCACAGGAAGGCAACTTCACAGAATTTCTAATAGGAGACAGAGACACTGTGTGGACAAACCCAGAGAAAAGTTTGGTAAGCCAAATATGCCAAACCTAAGGGGCAAAAGTATAGAAAGACAAGTAAGAGCCCTTGGGATTCAGGCAACCACAGAATAGCAAGGGAAACAGAAAAGAAACTACTCACCAGCAACAGTCTCTGATTATATTGGTGGGTGGTTCTCACAGAGTAGAGAATCCGTAGAGTGGCAGCTGGAGGTCATCCACCCAGCTGGAGTCCAGACAGCTCCCCCATACTTTTCCTTTGGTGGGAGCCAGGTCCTGACTGCCAGATGCACTATATAGGAAGCACTGTGGCACACGTGACAAAGACCAGGAGAACATACTCTTCCATCTCGCAGTGACCAGCAATGTGCTCCACTTCTCCAGCCCTCTGCCAGCAGCACATATCTGCCTTGTTTGCCCAGTGACCAGAAATTCATCCCCCCTTGCTGCTTTAACACTTGGCTATCCACAGAACACATTCAAACTGGAAACTTGTGACACTTCACTGGGATATGTTGTATTCACTCCCTGAGCCATGAAACTGAAAATCAGCAGAGCATGCCCACTCTAACCACACTGTTCGCCACCCAGCCCTCCCCGTGCCACAACCTCTCCCATCCAGCACTGGCACACACTTCAGTGCCGCCGGAAAAACAACCACAGGCTTGCACCTGCTTTCTTCCACTGCCCTGCTCCCCTGCCATCAGCAGTGCACACTTCTTATGCTAGTCCACCAGCATAGTATGCCCACCCTGCCCACACCCTCCTAGAGCCTCAAGCACAAGGATGTTGGCAGGACACACTCCTGGACAGACAAGAAGCATGTGCTCACTCTGCACCCTCCCCCACCACTTTAATCTCCCAGCAATCATCAGTGTGTACTTCAGCACTGCCAGACCAGTGACTAGGAATACAAGCTCCCTCCACCACCCTACTCCCACCAACATTCCTGCCTGGAACACCAAAACTGAAACAAGCAGTAAAAGCTCCCCCTCCTTACCTCACTGGGCAATCAGTTGAGCGAGATCCCATGCCACCCACCAAATGACTGGTGACCCACGCACCTCTGCCCTAACTAGGTGGCAAGCAGCAACACACACACTCAACGTCCAACCTGGCAACCAGTGAGAACACATCTTGTGCCAATGCCCTATAACTGGCAGGACAGATACATCACTTCATCAACAACATCAATTACATCCTGACAGGCACCATCTATACCTCTACCAAACCATGTGCAACAGATTCTAGTGTCCTCATTCAACATCTACCTGGGTGCAACATCAGCCATTCCACACCCACACAATTCCTGTGTGCCTACTGCATATATACTAAAACCCTTTGATATGCCCCACCACCTACTGAGACATTAATGCATGAGACTACCCCATCCATTTGGATAGCACTCACAGTAGATATGGAAAAGTCCTTGCCTGACCCCAACTGAATGCAGTAACTGCTGGCACCAACCTAGAAAGATTCCACAGTAACATAAGGGCTCTGGAGGGGCTCTGACTACTCAACATTTGTCACCCAATATCAGAAAAAGAAGCCTTCTCTCCAACCTCCATTCAGTCCTTTAAGGGAAGACGTACAAGCCTAACCACAAGTCACACACTTACACATGTGTGACTAAGCATATTCATTAGAGACAGGAAATCACACCAAGCCAACAGACAGCACCAAAATCACACAGAACCTCAAAACAACAATCAAAATAATATAAAGACATTCTAAAAGAGGTAGCAAATAGCCTGACATATCAAAACAAAACAAAAAAGTCAACACAAAAACATATATAATCATCCAATAAATAAATACTTTAATACCTCAGACAATAACAAGTTATATAAAGAAATAGAATAAAACAACTCAAGCAGATGAGCAAAATAAAGAGACAGAAGTCCTTCATGAGAAAGAAACAGTAATAGATGAAATCAAAAGATTTACATATAGGTTCCTCAAAGAGATCTAGAACACAGAAAAAAAAAACTTAGAAAAATTAAGGAAAAAATACAAGAATGAAACGACAAAATACATAGACTGGCAAGAACACACAAAAACAACTAGAAATCTTAAAGATTAATAATAAAGTATCAGAATTGATGACATAATGGAAGGACCAAAAATAAACCATGATCAAACTTGTTGTTATCGAGTTAATTCTGATTCATAGTCACTTTATAGGACAGAGTAAACTGCCCCCACAGTGTTTCCAAAGAGCAGCTGGTGTATTCAAACAGCTAGCCTTTTGGTTAGCAGTCAAGGTCTTAAACACTACACTATAAGGCTTCCAGTGGGAAGACACATAAGTAAAATGGAATAAATGGGAAAAAAAATCAGTAAAATAGAGGACAAATCCCTTGATGCTAATTTGTTTAAGGAATACTCAGAAAAAAAATGAATGAAAATGACAGAAGTCTAAGAGTTACTTGGGAAACTATCAAGAGAAATAATTTACAAGGAATAGATATTCAAGAAGAAGAGAAAGAAGTACATTTCCATTGAGGAAGGTCACTGAATCCCAAAAGAAAGTCACCATGACATATTATAAACAAACTTCCCCAAACCAGAGAAAAAGGAAGAATTTTGAAAGAAGCATGTGAAAACCAAAAATTATTTACAAAGGGGCACCAAAAAAGTAACCACTGATACATTTTGGTAGAAACCATGCAGGCAAGAAGGCAACGGGATGACGTATATAAAACTCTGAATGAAAATAATTGCCGATTAAAAATTATATGTCCACCAAATTGTCTTTTGAATAAGATGGTGAAATAGGACACTCTCGGATAAGTATAAATTACAAAAATTCGTAAAAGACAGACCAGACTTGCAAGAAATATTAAAGGAAGTCTTTTAGATACAGAACCAACAACATCAGACAACCATCCAAAATTAAGACACACAAGAGTATTACTCAGATACATACCCAGATGAAGATTTCTCAAACGTAAAATAAAGCTGCAAAACCAAATAACAGAGAACCAGAGATGCCATTCTGTAAACAGCAACTCTAAAACAAAAAGGGGGAATAAATGATGTAGTTATAGAACTTTCATACAGAGAAGTCAAAGCAAAATCTGGATACAAGAAATTGCTTTAAACATAAGAAAATAAAGGTAAATTGCTGACTAATCATAAAAAATAAATCTACACACCAAAATGAAAAAAATAAAAAAGACTCAGTAAACACAAAATCAGTAACACTAAAATATACAAAAAGAAAATCCATAAACAGAAACTCAGTACAGAAACTTAAGTAAAACAAAAAAATTGCTAACACCATAAAAAGCATAATAAAATATCAACAGTGAATTCATACCTATCAATAACCATACTTAATGAAAATGATTTAAATGTTTCAATCCAGAGATAGACAACAGAAGAAAGGATTAGGGGAAAAAAAAATCAATATGTTATTTACAAGAGACATACCTTAGGTACAAAGACATAAACAGGTTAAAAATCAAAGGATGGAAATAAATATAACAAGCAAACAGCAACCAAAAGAGACTGTAAGTGGCAATAATAATTTTTTAAAACTTTTTTCTTTATTATGATTGAATGAAAATGTACATTCCCATACAAATTTGCATGCTGACCTACATGCAGCTTCCACCGCTCTCCCTGCACGCTGATAAGACACTCTTCCTCTTTGCTCCACACATCTTATCTTTCCAACAGTCTCCTATCTTCTCCTCTCCACCCGTTCCCCTTCCTCCAGTTATGAGGTCAACAGGATGACCTCCTATAGATGCCTAGAACCATAAAGTGCCCGCACAATGTAGTCACTGCATGACCAAGTCCAATCCATTGCCGTCTGAAAAGTTGACCTTTATTATAATTTATGAACATGGGTAGCATCAGGGCCAGGAGTCCTGCTCCCAGGAGAACTCTGAGGCCCCTGGACCATCAGTTGTGGTCTCTTAGTGGAGATGTCAGTGTGCAACCCTATTTATACTTGTGTTGCCAGTGAGACTCGACTTTGTGAACTCCATCATGGCTATCACTGGTCGTGGCCGGGCACCATCTTGTTCTTCCAGTCACAAGTTGATGTAGGCATCTGCTCACATGGGTCTCTCTGTCTTCTGGATTCTCTTCCCTCATGTCATTATGGACCTTGGTGATCATCCATTCCTGTTAAGTTGGGACCATTTGCTGTACCCTCAGATGGCAGCTTGGCAGCTTTTAAGACCCCAGATACCACTCAACAATGTGGGGTGCAGAGAGTCCTCATTACAAAATTGCTAGTTGTGCCAACTGGCCTCGATTTCTCCTTAGAGCACAGTCCCCAGCCCCCCATCCCAGCTACTCTGTCCTTGCAATATTGGATTAAGATGGGAGGAGTACATAAGTTGTGTCGAAGTCCCGTTGATGTTGATCTTCTTACTAATGTGTGCTATCACCAATTTCAACCAACCGAATTTCTATAAACTATCTAATCTAAACCCTCCCACCCTACAGACACTTGCAACCGTCAAAGAGTCTTTTCTGTTACGCATGAATCTGCTTTTAAGTTCTTATCGTAGGGGTCTCATACAATATTTGTTCTTCTGTTGCTGACTACTTTCACTCAACATAATGTCCTCCGGTTGAAACCAGGTTTAAGAGATGTTTCCTGCTATCATCATTATTCTTCATCATTGCATAGTGTTCCATTGAGTATATATACCATAGTTTACTTATCCGTTCTTCTGTTGTTGGGTATCTGGGTTGATTCCATCTTCTTGCTATTGTGGGCTGTGCCGCGATGAACATTCGTGTGCATGTATCGGTTGGTGTGAATGGTCTTGATTCTGTAGGATATATTCCAAGCAGTGGAATTACTGGGTCAAACGGTATATGTATTTCCCTTATTTTAAGGTAGCACCAGATTGCTTTCCAAAGAGGTTGCACCATTTTGCAATCCCACGAACAGTGTAGGAGAGTTCTAATCTCCCCACAGCCTTTCCAGCATTTAGTGTTTTGCATTTCTTGGATCACTGCCAACCTTGGTGGGGTGAGATGGTATCTCATTGTAGTTTGGATTCTAATTTCTTTAATAGCTAATGATCGTGAGCATGTGGGCGTGTCTTTTTTTTGGCTGCCTGGATCTCCTCTTTAGAAAAGTGTCTGTCCATCTCCATTGCCCATCACTTAATTGGATGGTTTATCTTTTTCTTATTGAGATTTTGTAGTACCTTATAGATTCTGGAGATCAGGCATCAGTCTGACATAGAGTTGCCAAATATTTTTTCCCATTCTGTAGGTGGCCTTTTAATTCTATTAATAAAGTCTTTGGATGAGCAAAAGTGATTGATTCTTAATAGTTCCCGTTTATCTATTTTCTGTTGTTTGTGGTTTGTTTGACAGATTTTGAAGTCTGTCTACATTGTGTATTAAACCTTCCTTTGTTGTTCCTACTTTTTCTTGTATGAGGATTATCGTTTTAGATTTGATGTTCAGGTCTTTTATCCAGTTTGAGTTGTTTTTTGTATAAGATGTAAGATATGGGTCTTATTTTAATTTAGTGCAGATGGACATCTAATTTTGCCAGCACCATTTGTTGAAGAGATTATTTTTACCCCATTTTAATGTCTTAGGTCCTTTGTTGAATATCAATTCTTCATAGGCAGATGATGTCATCTCTGGGGTCTCGATTCTGTTCCATTGATCTGTCTGTTTCTGTACTGGTACCAGGCTGTTTTGACTAGTGTGGCAGTGTAACAGATTCTGAAGTTGGGTAATGAGAGGCCTCCCAGTGTGTTCTTCTCCTTTAGTAATGCTTACTTATCTGGACAAAGTTGTTAATTTGTTCCTCCATCTCATTAAAAAATGTCACTGGAACTTGTACTGGGATTGCATTATGTAAGTAGATTGCTTTGGGTAAAACAGACATTTTCACAGTATTAAGTCTTTCTATCCATGAGCAGGGTAGGGTTCTCCATTTACGAAACTCTCTTAGTTTCTTGTAGTAAGGATTTGTAGTTCTCTTTGAATAGGTCTGTTATTTCTGTGGTTACATTTATTCCCAGGTACTTTAGCTTCTTAGGGGCTATACTAAATGGTATTGACTTGGTGATTTCTTCCTTAATAATCTCGTTGTCGGTATAAAGGAATCCTACTGATTTACTTATGTTTATCTTGTATCCTGAGACTTCGCAGAACTCCTCTATCAGTTAAAGTAGTTTCATTGTGGATTCTTTGGGATTCTTTGTATATACAATTATATCATCTGCAAATAGGGAGATTTTTAGTTCTTCTTTGCTGATGTAGATGCTGTTTATTCCTTGGTCTTGTCTAATTGCTCTGGCTAGAACTTCTAGTACAGTGTTGAATAGGGAAAGTGAGAGTGGGTATCCTTGTCTACTTCCTGTTCTCAGGGGAAACTGTTTCAGTCTCTCTCCATTCAGGATGACATAGGCAGTTGGCTTTGTATAAATGGCCCTTATTGCATTGAGGATTCAGTTGTCTATTCCTATTTTGTTGAGAGTTTTTAGCATGAGTGAGTGCTGGGCTTTATCAAATGCCTTTTATGTGTCAATAGACAAGATTAGGTGATTCTAGTCTTTTGTGGTATTTATGTGGTTGATGACATTAATTGTTTTTCTGATGTTGAACCAGCCTTGCATCCCTGGTATGAATCCAACTTGATCAGGATGGATTATTTTGTTGATATGTTATATTCTGTTGGGAAGAACTTTGTTGAAAATTTTTGCATCTAGATTCATGAGTAATATTGATCTGTAGTTCTCCTTTTTGTGTTGGGTCTTTCCCAGGCTTTGGTGCCAAGGTTATGCTGGCTTCACAGAATGAATTTGGGAGTATTCCATCTCTTTCTATGCTGTGAAACAGTCTCAGTAGTATTGGAGATAACTCTCTCTAAAAGCTTGGTAGAATTCTGCAGTGAAGCCATCTGGGCCCTGGTTTTTTTCGGTTGGCAGTTTTTTGATGACTTTGTCAATCTTTTCCTTTGTGATGGGTTTATTAAATTGTTCTGTTTCACATTGTGATAATTTAGGTAGGTGATATGAATCAAAGAATTTGTCCATTTCCTCTAGGTTTTCAAATTTGTTCAAATACCATTCTTCATAGTATTCAGCTATGATATTTTTTATTTCTGTTGGATCTGTTGTGACAACTCCCCTCTCATTTCTTATTTGGGTTATCTGTTTCCTTTCCTGTTTTTCTTTAGTAAGTTTAGCCAATGATTTGTCAATTTTATTGATCTTTTCAAAAATCTAGCTTTTGGTCTTTTCAAGTTTTTCAATTTTTCTTCTGCTCTCTAATTCATTTAGTTCTGTTCTGATCTTTATAATCTGTTTTCTTCTTGTGCCTGAGAGGTTCCTCTTGTTTTCTTTCTACCTTTTCCAGCTGTAGGATCAGTTCTTTGATTGAGTTTCTTCCTTCCAGATGTGTGGATTTCTGGGGATAAACTGACCTCTGAGCACTGCTTTGGCTGTGTCCCATAGGTTCTGGTAAGAAGTGTTTTCATTCTTGTTGGAATCCCTACATTTATTTCATCTCTGATTTCTTCTATAATCCATGATTTTTTGAGCAAGCTGTTGTTCAGTTTCCATGAATTCCACTTTCTCTCTCTGTTTTTTTCTGCTATTGATTTCAACTTTTATGACTTTATGATCTGAGAAGATGCTTTGCATTAGTTCAGTGGTATGGATTTTGTTGAGAATTACTTTATGTCCTAACACATGGTCTATTCTGGAGAACATTCCATGTGCACTGGAGAAGAAGGTGTAGTTGTCCACTGACGGATAGAAAGTTCTGTATATGTTGATGAGGTCTAGTTGGTTAATTGTGCTAATAAGCTCTTCTGTGTCTTTACTGAGCTTTTTTCTGGGCGATCTGTCCAATATTGAGAGTGGAGTGTTGAAGTCTCCTACTATTATTGTGGAGTGATCTATCTCCTTTCTGAGTGTAATGATGTTTCTTTGACATATTTAGGTCCTCTAATGTTAGGTGCATAAATATTTAACATTGTTAAGTGCTGCTGTGCATTGAAACTTTCAGTAATAAATAATGTCCAACCTTGTCCACAATGGTGAATTTTACATTAAAATCGATTTTATCTGAGACTAGAATTGCCACACCTGCTCTTCTTTGTTCATTGCTAGCTTGATATATATTCTTCCATCCCTTAGCTTTCAGTTTGTTCATATCAAGGTGAGTTTCTTGTAGGCGACATATATATGGGTCATGTCTTTTGATCCAAGATGTCATTCAATGTCTCTGTACTGGAGCATTCAGTCCATTCACATTCAGTGTGATTACTGATAGGTATGTGTTCAGTGCTGCCGTTGTGACATGTTTATTTTTGTGTTGATGTTTTCTCTGTTGTCCTTATTAATCTGTTCTACAACCTTCTTTGCAAGTTGATTTTTCACCTTTTTCAGGGTTGGTTTTGTGGTTGTTGAGATTCCTGTATTACCTTTCTTGATAAGTTATGTTGTTTCTTTATTGTGCTTTATGGCTGTCCCTATGATTCTGCTTATTAAACTAAATATAAACCCAATCTTGATTACTACCAGTCTTGCCAACTTCCTCTCCATCTGGAAGGACTATAAGAACCGTAGAACTTTTCTCTTTTTAATATGATGATATCATAGTTTACATGATATGATCACTAGATTGTTTCTTTCACTATTATAGCTTTGATTGTGTTTGGAGCCTTCCCTAATTGAGTAGGATTCTGGATAATCTGTCCTCTAAAATACAAAGTTAGCAGTTTTGTTCTTCCAAGTGAAGACATTCTTTCAGTATTTCTTGTAGCTGTAGTTTGTTTTTTACAAAGTCTCTGAGTTTCTGTTTATCTGTGAATGTCTTCATTTCATTTTCATATTTGAAAGATAGTTTTGCAGGATATATAATTCTTGGTTGGAAGTTCTTCTCCTTCAAGGCTTTGAATGTGTCATGCCACTGTCTTCATGCCAACATCATTTTGGCTGAGAAATCCAACGAAAGCCCACAGGGTTTCCCTCTGAATATTAGCTTTTCTTTGAGTCTTGCTGCCTTTAAGAGTTTCTGCTTATGTTTTGTTTTGTTGAGCTTGATTGTACTATGTCTTAGAGTCTTTCTATTGAGATCTATATTGAGTGGTGTTCTATACATATCTTGAATATCTACATTCTCTTCTTTCATAATTTCTGGGACGTTTTCTGTCAGCAGCTCAGCACTAATACTGTCTGTGTTCTCAGGTGTCTTGCCCTGTTCAGCTACTCCAGTTAATCGTAGGTTGTTCTTCTTAATACAGCCCCACATGTTTCTTAATGCTCCTTCATTTTTCTTGGGTTTTTTTTTTTTCCGCTTTTTCCTCATACATGCTGAAGCCAGTGGCTCTGTCTTCCAAATCAGAAAGTCTCTTTTCCATTTTTTCCATTCTGTTTTCTTGGCTTTGAATGGAAGTTTCTATGTCTTTGATTTTGCTCTTGATCTGTTGGATTTCTGAGTACTGATGTTCCATCAGATCGAACAGCTTGCTTAATTTTTCGTTTTATTCTGCTGCATTTTGTATAAGGTCTAGGAGGGCTCTATATATAATCCTTTTGTATTCACCTGATAGTTTCAGAAAAGCTTCTTTGTCTGGGAAATTCTGAGGTGGTTTCTTTTGAGGGTCTTCTGATGCCATGGGTGACTTCCGAGTTACCATATTCTCCAACATTTGTTGCTTTTGGGGCTTCATGTGGGTCAATTGAGGCTGGGAGAGATGTTGTGAAGATGGACCACAGTTGTTTCTCTAGGCCATCTTAAAATGAGAAGTAAAAAGTATTTGACAACTTCCAAAGTCAGTCAGGTTTTCAGGTGTATATGCCCCTCTTCCCAGCTGGCAAAGTCAGTACCTCTATATTGAACATCAGATGTTATAAACTAGCTCAAAATACAGAAAGGCTACTGGCCTGCTGGCCTCTGATGTCAGGCCCCAGCTGTAGGTGATACTGTGTAGAATTCTGCTTTTCTGCTGGAAAAGTTGTCTCTTCTGGGTAAGGACTGCCTCCCAGCCCAGGAATTATGTCCAGCTGAGGCTTCCGTATGCATGACCCCACCTCCCAGCAAAAGACGATGGCGTCCTGCACAAGCTCGCCTGCTGGCTGGGACCAGGCTCCTGGTGAAGAGATGTCAAGAGTGCCAAAATGCCCTGAGTCCACAGCCTCCAAGGCTGGGCCCCAGGCCCAGGTGACACTGTGCAAAACACTGCCTCCCTGTTAGAAAAGTGCTCTCCCCCCAGCAGGAGTCACCTCTCAGCCTAAGAACCAAGTCCACCTGGGGCCTCTGCCTGGGCTTCTCCATTTCCCAATAGGCCAGAGGAGCTGAGGTGTATAGCATCCAAAGCCAGGCTCTCAGAATCCGGCAATTACACTTGCTGGTCCCACCAGCAGTGCATCCGAGACCAGCGGCTAGTCGTGTCCCAGTTCTTCCTTCCAGCCAAAACAGAGGAAAAAAAAATTGAAATGGTGAGTTACCTTTGGTCTGTGCAAGCCTGCACTTGCCAAGAGTGGGGTCAGTGAAAAAGAGGCAGTTTGGGGTTCAATGGTATGAAATCCAAATTAATAGCCCTATGCCACATCCCAGGGCTCACTAGGTGACCAGAAGCCTCCATTTAATTATCATTTCAGGTCTTGGTTATCAGAAGGATTTAGGGAGACTTGTGCTTAGTCCACCATCTTAACTCCACCCCCACAATAATAATCTTTGATAAAATAGACTTGAAGACAAAATCCATTATAAGAGACAAACAAGGGCATTAAATAAATGATTAAAAGATCAATTTACCAACAGAACATAACAATTTTAAATATTATGTTCCCAATAACAGACCTTCAAAATAGACAAAATAAAGTCTAACAGAATTGAACAGACAAATGGACAGTTCTGCCAAAAACAATAGGACACTTTAAAATACCATTTTCAATAATGGATTGAACAACTAGAAAGAAATTCAGTCAAGATACAGAAGATCTTAATAACACAATCAACCATCTCGATCTCATAGACATGTACAGAGCACTCTATTAAATTGCAGCACAGAACACAGTCTTCTCCAATGCACATGAATCATTTAGAATATATGATTACTCTTCAGGCCACAAAGCAAATCTCAATAAATTAAAAAAATAGAAATAAAACAAAGCATCTTCTTGATCATAACATTATAACATTAGAAACAGATAACACAATAGATTAGATAGTTGATAGAAATTTGGTTAAGTGAAAGCAGTGACAGCACACAGTAGAAAGTAAATCAACTTAACTGGACTTCACCATAAACTGAAAGCTCTTCTAATCTCAACCCAATATTGCAAGGACAGAGTAGAAAGGGTTCTGCGGACCATGTTCTCAGGGGACATTGATGTCAGTTCACATAATTAGCCTATCGCTAAGAGACTGTTCTGCACTTCATACTGGTGAGAGACATCTGAGTTCTTAAAAGTGAGCGAGTTGCCATCTGACGTACACCAAGTAGTCCCAAATCAACTGGAACAGATGATCACTGAGAACACCAAAAACACAAGGAAAAAGAGCCTAGGAAGCAGAACGGGAGACTATCAACACATGACCAGAAGAACCAGATGGTGGCTGGCCACCACCAAAGACAGCTGTGATGGAGCACACAATGTTGAGTCCCTGCAGCAACACAAGAAGAAGAGGGGTGTAGCTCAAGAACTCTACTAAAAGACCACAACTGATGATCAGAAGGCCCGGGGGATCCTCTGGGTGCATGGTTCCTAGACCTGCTACTGCCTGTTTTCAGAAAACGCTACTGAAGTCAACTCTTCAGGCAAAAATGGTCTAGACTCAGGGACACAATGTACCTATGTGGTATGTGTACTTTATGGTTCTGTGCATTTACAGGAGGCTGTCCTTCTCGTCTCTGTAGATGGGAGAGAAGAGGGTGGAAAAGAGGGAGGAAGAGCTTGTTAAGAGGATACAACAAGTATAAAATGAAAAGAAGGAATGTGCTGTCATGAGGCAAGGGAAGCAGAGGAGCTGTAGATGGGCAGGCATGCAAAACTGATTTGGATTGTATACTTTCACTTAGTCACAATAAAAAAATAAATGAATAACAGAAAGAACACAGAAAGAAATTAAATACATGGAAACTGAAAAACACTTAAAAACTAGTGGGTAATACAACAAATTAAAAATGAAATTAAAAAAATTCTTAGAATAAACTGAGAATGAAAAGATAACATCAAAACCACTGGGACACAGCAGAAGTAGTACTCAGACAAGAATTTACAGCAATAAATATACACACCAAAAAAAGGAGGGGCCCTAAACAATTGCCTAAGTCAGGTATTTGAACAAATAGAAAAGAAGCAGCAAAAGAAGACTGCAGTCACCAGAAGAAGGAAAACAATAATGATCAATGAATGAATACAAATGAATGAAATAGAAAACAGAAAAGCAGTTGAAAAAAATAATGAACCTAGATGTTGGTTCTTTGATAGGATCAAAAAAATTGATAAGTTCCTGACCAAATCAACAACAAAGAAATGAAAAGATGCAAATAACTAAAACAATAAACGAGATGGGTAACATTATAATAGAACTGAGAAAAAAGGATCACCACTGATTATAATGAAAAGTTATACTCTAAAAAATTTCAAAAGCTAAAAGAGGCCAAATTTCTAGAAACACACTACCTACCTAAACTAACACACGTAGAGGTAGAAAATAGGAGGAGACCTAGAACAAAAACAAAAATAAAAGAATTGAAACCATTGTAAAAAGAAAAGAACAAAACCACGGTCCAGAGGGTCTCACTAAAGAATTTTACCAAATATTCACAGAAGAGCTGACAGCAGTTATACTAAAATTATTCCAGAGAAAAGGGAAACTCCCTAATTCATTCTATAAAACCAGCATAACCCTGGCATCAAAACAACCAAAAGCACCGCTACAAAAGAAAATTACAGATAAATATCTCTCATAAATACAAGCACAAAAACTATAACAAAGTTTTAACCAACAGAATTCAACACATATTTAAAAAAACAAAACAAAACATGATCAAGTAGAATTCATACCAGGGCTGTAAGGATGATTTGACACTAGGAAATCAATCAACACAATTTACCACACCAGTTTTTAAAAAATGAAAAGAATACCATGATCCCAGTTGATGCAGAAAAGGCATTTGATACAACATAGCACCCTTTGCTGGACAATGAATAAGGAAGACTGAAGAAGAGTTGATCCATTGGAATTACGGTAAAAATGTAGAATATACCATGGATTGCCAAAAGAACAAACATACGTTTTGAAAGAAGTACAGCCAGAATGCTCCTGAGAAGGAAGAATAGCAAGACTTGATCTCACTTAATTTGGATATGTTATCAGAAGGGACTAGTCCCTGGAGAATGATACTAGGCTTAGTAGAGAGTGAGCAAAAGATAAAATGACCACCAACAAGATAGATTGACACAGTGGCTGCAACAATGGGCTTAAACATAGCAACGATTAGGGATGGTGCAGGACCGGGTAGCACTTTGTCCTCTTACGCGTAGAGTATTTATGAATCAGAACCAACTCATTAGCACTTAATAACAAAATATATGAGGTCTAATAACTAAGTCACTATGAGTAGGAATCTACTTGATGGCTCCAGGTTTATTTTTTGAGTTTGAACAATTAAGTCTGTGAATTTAACTGTTTTTAAGTGCTACATACTTCATTGCTGAGTATCACCATGGTCACCTTTGAAGTACTCCCCTTGGGAAGCTACTCGCCAATGCCAGCACCTACTCTGCCCTTCAAAGCAATTTTGGAACCCTTTCTGGAATGGCCATTGTGTACTGTGGCAAGGTGGTAAGTTCGGGAACTTAACTGTAGAGTTGTCTGAGAGAGTGCTTTAAGCTAGTAAACAAATAACTGTATTGGAAACCCCCCCCCACTCACCTGATTTCGCCCCCAATGACTTTTTTATTTACCCAAAGATAAAGGAAATATGGAAATGACGACATTTTGATGACATTTGGGACATCAAGGGTAATATGATGACAGCTCTGATGACCATTCCAGAAAAAAGGTTCCAGAAATACTTTGAAGGGTGGGCTTGGTGTTGTATCAGTGTGTAGCTATACAAGGGGAGTATTTCGAAGGTGACTGTAGTGATTTTCACCAATAAGGTATGTAGTGCTTTTTCTAGGATGAGTTCACAAAACTTAATTGGCAGCCCTTGTACATAGACATCTATGTGTGGGGATCTGGTTTAAAAAAAAAAGAAAGAAACTTGATTTATCCTTATAATAGGATATTATGCAGATATTAAAATTATCATGCTACCCACAAGTCAAACCCACTGCTGTTGAGTCGATTCCAACTCAGCAGCCTATAGGACAAAGTAGAATTGCCCCATAGTGTTTCTGAAGAAACACTGGTGCCTGGTGGATCTGAACTGTTGACCCTTCAATTAGCAGCCATTGCACTTAACTACTACATTAGAGTTTCCAATAACATGATACCAAAAAACAAACCAAACCCACTGCTGTAGAGTCGATTCTGACTCATAGTGACCCCACGGGACAGAGTAGAACTGCTCCACAGAGTTTCCTAAGGAGAACCTGGCAAATTCAAATTGCCCACCTTTTGGTTAGCAGCTACAGCACTTAACCACTATACCACCAATGTTTTAAATAATGCCATTAAAAAACCCCAAATCCAGTGCTGTCAGGTCAGTTCTGACTCACAGTGACCCCACAGACAGAGTAGAACTGCCCCATATAGTTTCCAAGGAGTGCCTGGTGTATTTGAACTACCAACTTTCTGGTTACCAGCTGTAGTACTTAACCACTATACCACCAGGCTTTCTTTCCTATAATGTCATAAAGGGGTATAAATTGTACAAGAAAATATATATGTTAGTGTTAAATGAAAAGAAGATTCTCAAGAGTATGTAGTGCTTTATATACACTACACCACTACCCACCCACTGCTGTCGAGTCAGATCCACCTCATAATGATGCTAGAGCTCAGAATAGAACTGTTGCATGGAGTTCCAAAGAGCGCAAAGGCCCTCCAAATGTGGCTATATCATTTTGGAGTGCATTTAGCTACATGTGATAGAAACCATCCTCTCATGCAACAAGGGGTCCATAAGTACACAATCCAACGCAGCTGCAAATGCTTGAGGATGCTATCAAGGACTCAGACTCCTTTAAGCTCCCTGGTATTCCGCTCTCATTGTGGGGTTTCTTTTTTCATGGTCACAAGTGGCAGCTCAGTCTCTGTGTTCCAGGCAGAAGGAAAAAGAAGGACAAAGGTGAGAAGGTGTGTGTATTGATCAGGGATAAAACAACTTTCCTGAATGTCCCAAGCAGTAGACTCTGCTTACATCTCATTAGCTAGTGCTGGGCTCCACTGTCACTTCTACCTCAAAAAATATTTCTAACTGGACACATTGCTCCCATGCAACAATTGGAAATCTATTGTTGTTAAGTGTCATTGAATCAGTTCTGATTTATGACAATCTTTCACCCAACAGAAGGAAACACTGCTCACTCCTGGGCATCCTCACAATCAGTGCTATGCTGGAGTCCTTGTTGCAGCCACTGTGTCAATCCATCTCCTTAAGGATCTTTTTGTTTTTCCCTGACCCTCTACTTTATCAAGCATGATGTACTTCTCCAGAGACTGATCTCCCCTGACAACACGTCCAAGATATGCTCCTTAACAGTTTAAGGAGTACTCTTGCAGCAGACTTGCCCAATACAATGTATCATTTGATTTCTTTAAAAAAATTGTATGTGTTCTAAATGAAAATTTACAATTTGAGTCTGTTTCTCATACAAAAAGGCACACACTTTGTTATGTGACCCTAGTTGCTCTTCCCACACTGTGACAGCTCCCTTCTCTGATCCACCCTGTATTTCTCATGTCCATTCAACCACCTCCTGTCCCCCTCTGTCTTCTCATCTCACCTCCAGACAGAAGTTGCCAGTTAATTTCCTGTACCACACTTTTCACCAAAATCATTTTATGTCTTGCAGACTACTTCACTCTTTGTCTGGAGAGTTGGCTTCTGGAATGGCTTCAGTTCTAGGGTAATAGAGAATGCAGAGGTCATGTCTTCCAGGGACTTTCTAGTCTGTTAGACCACCAAGTGTGGTCCTTCTACTAGAGTTTGAGTTCTGCACCCCACATTTCTCCATTTCCATCAGGGACTCTGTGTTGAGTTCCCTGTGAGGCAGTCATTGATGGTGACCATGAACCATCTAGTTTTTCAAGTCTCTTGTTGATGTAGTCTCTGGTTTATGTCTCTTGGACTCATACTTTCCTTGTGTCTTTGAAGCTTTTCATTCTGCTTTGCTCCAGAGGAGTTGAGACCCACTGACGCTTCTTAAATGAACACTTGCTAGCGTTTAAGACTCCAGACAGTACTCACTAAAATGGGATGAAAAACATTTTCTTAATAAACTTTGCTATGCCAGTTGACCTAGACGTCCCCTGAAACTGTGGTCCCCAGTCTCCTGCTCCTGTTATTCTGTCCCTTGAAGTGTTTGGCTATATTGAAGAAACTTCTTAGCTTTTGGATTTGTCTAGTTGTACTGATTTCTCCTCTGCTGTGTGTTGTCCCTCCCTTCATCTAAAATAATCCTTGTCTACTATCTAATTAGTGAATACCCCTCTTCTTCCCTACCCACTCTTGTTACTATTAAAGATTGTTTTTTTCAGTGCTTAAACTTTCTCTGGGGTCTTTGTAATAGTGATCTCACAAAGTATTTGTCACTTTGCAATTTACTAATTTCACTCAACATAATGCCTTCCAGATTCTTCCATGTTATGAGATGTTTCCCCAAATCATTCTTCTTTATCATTGCGTAATATTCTGTTGTGCGAGAACAACATAGTTTGTTTATCCAATCAATTTAGTTGAGCAACTAAATTGATTTTATCCTTTTGCTATTGTGGACAGGGTTGTGATGAACACTGGTATACATGTATCTGTGTGACAGTTCTTTTTTTTTTGTTTTTGCTTTTTTTATTAAATAAAAAAAATGAAAGTGTACATACTCCATGCTTACAATACTCAGTTAAGAGAGGAGTACACAAGTTGTGCTGAAGTCCCATTAATATTGATCTGCTTACTAATGTGTATTGACACCAATTTCACCCAACCAAATTTCTAACAACTATCTAATCTAAACCCTCACCCCTTGCCTTCCCGCCCTCCCACCCTCGCCACCCTTGTAGCCACCAAAGAGTCTTTTCTATTATGTATGAGTATGCTTTTAAGTTTTTATCATAGGTGTCTCATATAATAATTGTCCTTCTGTCGCTAACTAGTTTCACTCAACATAATGTCCTCCAGTTGAGACCAAATTGAGAGATGTTTCCTGCTATCATCGTTGTTCTTTACCAGTGTATAGTACTCCACTGAATATATATACCAAAGTTTACCCATCCATTCTTCTGTTGTTGGGCATCTGGATTGATTCCAACTTTTCACTATCATGGACTGTGCTGCAATGAACATTCATGTGCACATAGCAGTTGGTGTGAATGGCCTTGATTTTGATACATATTTTGATATATCCACAGGATATATCCCAATAAGTGGGATTAGTGGATCTTTTGGTATTTCTATTTCTAGCTCTTTAAGGAAGTGCCAACTCGATTTCCAAAGTGGCTGTACCATTTTATAGTCCCACCAGCAGTGTAGAAGTGTTCCAGTCTCTCCACAGCCTCTCCAACATTTATCATTTTACATTTTTTTGATTACTACCTGCCTTGTTGGGGTAGGATGTTATCTTGTACATTTGATTTGCATTTCTCTAATGACTAACAATCATGAACATATCCTGATGTATCTGTTAGCTGCCTGACTGTCTTTCGTGAACTGCCTGTTCATATCCTTTTCTCATTTTTTAACTGGGTCATTTGTGTTTTAGTTGTTAAGGCTTTGAAGTATCTTGTGGATTTCTGAAGATTGGACACTGATCAGATTTGTCACAGTCAAAACTTTTTTCCCAGTCTGTAGGTTGTCTTCTTACTGTTTTGATGAAGACTTTGGATGAGCATTTTAAAAAAATTGCTGTGGAGTCAAGTCCAACCCATAGTAACCCTAGAAAACCAAGTAGAATTGCCCCATAGAGTTTCCAAGGAGCAACTTGTGGATTTGAACTGCTGGCATATATAACACCAGGGATGAGCGTAAGTGATTTTTAGAAGTTTTCTGTTATCTATTTTCTCTTCTGGTGTTCGTGCATTGTTAGTAATGTTTAGCATCTGTTTATGCCATATATTAGGACTCCCAGCATTGTCCCTAGTTTTTCACCCATGTCTTTACTATTTTAGAGCTTATATTTCTATCTTTGATCCATTTTGAGTTGGTTTTTCTGCATGGTTTTAGATATCGGTCTTGTTTTATTTATTTATTGCAGATGGATATTCAGTTATGCCAACACCATTTGTTAAAGAGACTGTCTTTTGTCAAATATCAGCTGCTCACAGGTGGATAATGTTACATCTGGTTTATCAGTTATATTCCCCTGGTCTGTGTATCTGTTTTTGTTTCAGTACCTGTCTGTTTTGAATACCCTAGTTCTAAAGTCAGTTGCTGTAAGACCAACCACTTTGTTCTTTTTCTTTAGTAACGTTTTACTTATCTGGGACTTCTTCACTTTTCATATGAAGTTGGTGATATTTTTCTTCATCTCATTAAAAAAAGCCTTGGAATTGGGATCAGGAGTGCATTGACCTTATGTCACTTTGTGTAGAATAAACATTTTCACAATGTTGAATCTTCCTATTCATTTAACAAGTTTTGTTTCTCCACTTATTAAGTCTATTTTGGTTTCTTGCAGTAGTGCTTTGTAGTTTTTCTTTGTATAGGACTAAATCTCTGTTTAAATTTATTCCTAAATATTTTATCTTCATGGGAGCTATTGTAAATAATACTTATTTGGTGATTTCCTCCTTAAAGAACTCTTTGTTGGTGTAGAGCAATCTAGTTTTTTTATGTTAATCTGTCATCCTGATACTTTGCTGAACTCTTAATTCCATTAGTTTGTGTGTGTATGTGCATGTGTGTGTGTGTGTGTGTGTGTGTGTGTGTATGTGTGGATTCTTCAGGGTTTTCTGTATACAAGAGCAATCTGAATGCTATTTCTTTCTTTTTCTAGCCTGGTTGCTTTGGCTAGACCAACAATGTCCAATGTGCAACATTGTTGCACAGCATTGAACAAGATGGTGATAAAGAGCCTCATTCTCTGGTTTCCATTTTCAGTGAATGAATGCTCTGCTTTCCGTTCTGAATGAATGCATTTAGGATGATCTTGGCTGTTGACTTTGTATAAATGCTCTTTATTATGTTGAAGAATTTCCCCTCTACTCCTATTTGCTGAGAATTTTAACAAGAATGAGTGTCGGGATTTGTGAAATGCATTTTCTGCATCAATTGATAAAATCAAGTGGCTCTTTTGTTTTATTTATGTGGTTGATTATATTGATTGTTTTTCTAATGTTGAACCATCCTTGGTATGAATCCTTCTTGGCCATGGCAAATTCTTTTTTGTTACTGTTGTTGAATACTGTTTGCTAGAGTTCTGTAGATATTTTCAGATACTGCTCCGCAATTTTCTCTTTTGTATGGTGCCTTTACCTGTTTTGAGTGTCAGTGTTATGCTGGCATCATAGAATGAATTTGGGAATATTTCCATCCTTTTCTGTGCTCTGAAATACATTTAGCAATAGTGGTGTTAACTCTTCTCTCAAAGTTTGGTGGAATTCTTCAGAAAGTCCATCAGGGCCAGGGTATGTTTTTTGTTGACAGTTTTATAATTATCTTTTCCATTTTTTTTTGTTATGTGTTTATTTAGTTGTACTACCACTGTTTGTGTTAGTTTAGGTAGGGAGTGTATTTCTAGAAATTTGTTTATTTCCTATAGGTTTTCAAATTTGTTAGAGTTCAATTTTTCACAGTAGTCTGTTATGAGTTTTTAAAATTTCATTTGGGTCTATTATAAAATCACCATCTCACTTCTTATTTAGGTTATTTATTTCCTCATTTTTCTTTTATCAGTTTGGCCAGTAGTTTATCAATTTTGTTGATGTTTTCAGAGAACAGGTTTGGTCTTGTTAGCTCTTTCAATTGTTTTTCTACTGTTTAATTCATATAATTATGTTCTAATTTTTAGTAATTGCTTGCTTCTGGTGCCTGTGGACTACTTTTGCTGCTCTCTTTCTACTTGTTCGAGTTGTAGGTTTAATATTTTGAATTGGCCCACTTCCTCTTTCTGGATATGAGCAGTTATTGAAATAAATTGATCTCTCAGCTCTGCTTTTGCTGTGTCCCAAAGTTTCTCGTAGGGTGTGTTTTCATTCTCATTTGTTTCTGTGAATGTTGTTATTCTGTCCTGGCTTTCTTCTGTAACCCAGTAGTTTTTGAGCAACATGTTGTTTGGTTTCCATGTGTTTCAGTTTTTTTTCTCTTGCTGTTTTCTGTTATTGAGATCTATTTTTATGCCTTTTTGGTCAGAAAGATGCTTTGTAACACTTCAGAGCTTTAAGTTTTGTTAAGCCTTGTGTCGTGGCCTAGTATGTGAACTGTTCTGGAGAGTGTTCCATGTGTTGGAAGAGAAAGTAAATTTAGCTGCTGTGGTGGTCAGGATTATGTCATCTTGGCTACTCCATGTTTGGCTGCTGTATTGAGTGGCAGGACAGGGCCTGTGGTGGCTTCCCACCCCTCAGCTCTCATCTGTCCACCCACTACAACCTACTGCTGGTCTGCTCATGTAGCCAGCAGCTCCTGTTTGCTTCTGGCATCGGGTTCCCAGACTTGAACTAGCAGCTGTTGGATGCATCAACCCTTGCAGCTGTGCTTAAGAGTCCTGTTCCCTGACCTGCCGATCCTGGGTTTGGTAGCCTCTGCAGATCCATCTTGCCACCAGCTTGGGATCCGCCAACCTACACAACCGGTGATCTAGAACTCTGGTCTCTGACCTGCTGACTTTGGGTTCACCAGCTCCTGTGTCCATGTGAGGCTTGTGCCAGGACTTCGCATGTTCAGCTGCTGCAACTGCGTGAGCTGTTTCCCATATATGTATAGGAATATATATATGTATTTTTCCTTGTACTTTATAAATCTTTCCTTGTACATACACATGTTACTGGTTTTGCTTCCCTAGAAAACCCAGCCTAAGACAGCTGCTATTGGCTGAACTGTTTTGTTTAACTGTATGACGTCAAGTTAGTTGACGGTGGCATTTAGATCTTCTGTGCCTTTATTGTGCTTTTTTTCTGTATATTCTGTCCTTTACTGAAAGTGGTGTGTTCAAGTCTCCTACTTTATTTATGGAGCTGTCTATTTCTCTTTTCAATATTGTTAGAGTTTGTTTTATGTATTTAGGAGCCCTACCATTAGGTACGTAAATATTTACTATGTTTTATCTTTCTGATGTATTGGCCGTTTAATCATTTTTATATAATGTCCTTCCTTGTCCATTCTAGTGGATTTTACTTTAAAGTATATTTTATCAAAATTAATACTGGCACTCCTGCTCTTTTTTGAATGTTGTTTGCTGAATGCATTTTCTCTATCCTTTGAGTTTTAGTTTATTTGTGCCTTTAATGTGTGTTCCTTGTTGGCAACACACAGATATATTTTTTTAAATCTAATCTGCCATTCTCTACCTCTTCATTGGTGCATTTAATCCATTTACGTTCAGCATAATTATTGCTAGGTATGAATTTAGCACTGTCATTTTGATGCCCTCTTTTTTTTTTCTTACATTGTTGTTAGTTTCTTTGTTCCACTTAATTTTCTATGCTGAGGCTTTTTTTCTTTCTGTATTTTCTTTTCATCTTTTTCATTGTTGTTGGCTTTGTATTTGCTCAGAGTTCATATTTTTATTTATTTTTATTTTGATATGTAGGATTCTTAAGTTTTAAGGGGTTACTTCAGTGTTTCCAAATTTAAAACAGGCTTTTATTTCTTCATACCACCTTCACTTCATCTCCATTTGAAATGTCTATGACTACATTTTTTCAGTCCTTCTTTTTTATTACAATGTTGTCATCTTTTGCATAGTAACGTCTCTGTTTCTCTATTTTCAATGTCCAAGTTTTGCCATCATATTTGGGAGACAGGTTTTCTTTATTTATTATAATTAAGGGAAAGTGTACAATCCAAGTCAATTTTGCATGCCCCCCCCCGCAACCCTGTTTGCTCTCCTCACCCTGTGACAGCATGCTCCTCCTTTTCACTCTTTAGTTCCAGTATCCACTTAATGAACACCTGCTCCCTCCTCTTCATCTTCTCCTCTCCTCTGTAGAAAGAAAACAGTAGGACTGCCTTCTACGTATGTATAGTATCATAAAGTACACATACTACATGATCATTCTGTATCCCCAAATCCAGTCCATCCTTTGTCTGAAGTGTTGAACTCAGTGCTAGTTTTAAGTCTGTGCTACCAGCAAGTCTAGGGGGAATGTTCCCAGGGTACCCTCCAGGCTATTGGACCACAAACGCAGGTCTTTTAATAGAGTATATGATCTGCACACCCCTTTTATCATGCTGTGTCAGGACTCTACCTCGACTTGCCTGTCAGGGCTGTCTTTGGTGGAGGCTGGGCACCATCTTGTTCCTCTGGTTTCAGGCTAGCGTAGGCTCCCAATCATATGTGTCCTTTTGTCTCTTGGGCTCATTTTTCCTCATGTGTTTGATGTTCTTGGTTGTCATCTGTTCCAGGTCAGTTGGTACTAACTGAAGTTCCACAGATGGCAGCCTACTGGCTTTTAAGGCCCAGCTGCCACTCACCAAAATGGGATGTAGATGACTCTTGAGAGACAGTTTTGTTGCATATGTGATTTTGGGCTGGCAGTTTTTTTCCTTCAAAGCTTTGCATATGAGGCCTGACAAATTCATGAATGTAAGTGTTCTAAGTGATACATGCCTCGTTGTTGAAAATCACTGCATTCACCTTTGAAGTAGTTCCCTTCAGAAGCTATGTACCAATGCCAGCACCCGATCCATCCTTCAAAGCAAATTTGGAACTCTTTCTAGAATGGCCATTGTACATGTTGGCAAGGTGACAAGTTTGTGAACTTAATTGTATAGTTGTCCGTGACAGAGTTTCTAGCCAGTAAAATAACTGTATTGGAACATTCTACCTACTCACCTGATCTGGCCCCCAATGACCTTTTTCTTTGCCTGAAGATAAAGGAGATGTTGAAAGGAAGGGTAATCTGATGGAAGTTCTGATGGTTCTTACAGATAGAATTCCAAAGTTGCTTTGAAGGGTGACCTAGGCACTGGCATTGGTGCATAGCTTCTCAAGAGTAGTGCTTCAAAGGTGACCACAGTGATATTCACCAATAAGATGTGTAGTACTTTTTCTAGAATGAGTTCACAAAGTTAATTGGCAGTCCTTGTATGTCATCCTCTTGCTTTCTTGTCTGCAGTTTCTGCTGAATAGTCTGAGCTTAGTCTTGTCAAGCCAAGAGCTTAGTCTTACTGACTCTCTTTTGAAGATTATTTTTCAATTATCCCCAGTTGCTTTCAAAATTATCTCCTTATCTTTAATTTTTGCAAGTTTGATTACAAAATACTTTTGCATCTTTCTTTTAAGATCTACCTTGTTTGGAGCTCAATGGGCATCTTGGTCAGATATCCTCTCCTATTTCATGATGTCATGGAAGTTTTCTGTCAAGAAATCCATAAAAATTTTGTCTCCATTTTCTGGTATTCTTTATGTTACACTATTCCAATCTGTCACAGATTATTTTTCTTCATGGAGTCTCATGTAATTTTAGTGTTTCTTCATTTTTTAAGTTACTTTTTCTGACTTTTTCTCAAATATGTAGCTGTCAATTGCTTTATCTTTCATCTCACTAATTCTGCCTTCCAATGCTTTAGTCAGTTCTGCTTCTTTGACTTTTTATTGAGTTGTCCAGTTCTTTAATTTTTATGTTAATTTACTGAATTTCCGATCACTGTCTGTGGTGTCTTGTGGCCTGTTCAATTTGCTATTATGCTCCTCTGTGTTTAATCTGATCTCTTTCCTGATCTCTTGAAGAGTTATAAATATTAATGTTTTGCAATCTTCCTCTGATAATTCTAAGAAGTTCTCTTCATCTGGAAAATTTCCTGATGCTTTGTTTTGGGAGATTTTGAAACCATTATCATCTGCCTCTTCAAATAATTTGATATTGACTGTTATCTGTGACCCATCAGTATGTTGTATTATTTATTTTATGTTTGCTTACTGTGTTTTAGTTTCTTGTTTTTGTTTTGAAATGCTCAAATAGATTAATGATGTGAGCTACTTTGATTATTGGTGACTTTGAAGCTCTAACATCCTGGTGGCTCCTGGTTGTAGCTATTACTAGGCATGTTAGCCCATGAGCTCATTTACTTTTCTTGTATGTATTCAGCTCATGTGTCTGAGTGGTCAGTTACCAAGTATGTGGTGCAGGCTCTCCCCTACAGTCCCAGATAGGTGGGGGTGATTGGTATAGACACAGATGCTGCAGGCACTTGGAAAAGCAGGGGCTGACAGCCGTTCCTGAGTCCCTGTGAAGAAAGCTTCTCCCTCTTCTTTGATATGTACAGGTAGATAGATTTTGCTGCCAGAAGATGGGTATTGGATACTGCATGCAGAATTGAGAGGCACTCAGAGTTTGTGGATCCCTTATGCCTGCACCTATGTGAAGGAACTCTACCCTGAGTTCTCAGTTTAGGGTAGTTAGTAGATTTCCCCCTCCCTTTTATCAGGATTTCCCCCCTCCATTTCTGAGAGAATGGCTCAGGATACATGTAGGCGTTCCCACTTCTTGCCCAGGGTAAGCATCAAGCTCTGGAGCTGGTACAGTGCAGAGAAGGGACAGTGAAATACCGGGAAAAGGGAGAGAGCTTTATCCCAAAGAAAAGTTTTAAATTTGAGTGCATAGCATGTTAGAAACAAGCTACTTAGCTTTTCATGATTGAATGCCATTTGTTTATTGATTCTGGAGGCCTGAGTGGGCTGACTGCTGCTCATTCTTTTTAGGAAGACACTTTCCAGATGCCATTGCTTCTGTCACCACACTTGCTGCCACGGATCTGCCTGTGGGGTATCAATTCCTATCAGGTCAGTTCTGGCCAGTCCTAGACCTACTCTGTCTTCTATGTTGCTCAGTCCAATTTCTCAGCTTTCCCTTTGATGTTCAGGACTCCTATGTCATATGTAATCAATTCATTTATTCCTTGGGGGCTGTTTTTAGAGGGATAACAGGAAGCACCTGACTACTCTGCCATCTTAGCCTCATCTCCTCACATGATTTCTTGAGTACTGCTTCTGTGAGTGTTGATGTGTATCCAAGTAAAATGAAATCCTTGACAACATTAATCTTTTACCCATTTATCATAATGTTATTGGCCTACTTTTCAGGGGTTTTGTTTGCTTTATATCAAAGGCTACGGTCTTTGCTCTTCATCAGTAAGTGCTGCATGTCCCATTCACTTTCAGCAAGCAAGACTGTGTCATCTGCATATTGAATTTTATTTATGAGTCTTCCTCTAATTCTTATGTGGTGTTCTCCATATAGTCCATCTTCTCAGATTATTTCTTCAGCATACAGAATGAATAAGTATGGCGAAAGGACACAACCCAGACACACATCTTGTTCTGGTCAAATAACTACCTCTTGACCTATGCACAGGTTCTTCATGAGGACAATTAAGTGTTACAGAATACCTATTATTCATAACATTATCCATAGTTTGTTATGATCCACACAGTCAAATGTTTTTTCATACTCAATAAAATGCAGGTAAATATCTTTCTGGTGTACTCTGCTTTCAGCCATGACCCATCTGATGTCAGCAATGTTATCCCTCATTTCACGTTCTCTGCTGAATCTGATTTGAATTTCTAAAAGTTCCCTGTCAGTGTACCGTTGCAGCCACTTTGGAATGATCTTCAGCAAAATGTTACTTTCTTATGATATTAATGATGTTGCCTGATAATTGCCTCATTCAGTTTGATCACCTTACTTTGGAATAGGCATACATATGGATGTCTTCCAGTTGGTTGGCCAGGTAGCTGTCTTCCAAATTTCGTAGCACATATGAAGAGCATTTTCAGCACTGCATTTGTTTGTTCAAACATCTCAATTATTAGTGCATGAATTCCTGAAGCCTTGTTTTTTGCCAGAGTCTTTAGTGCCACTTGGACTTCTTTCATCAGTACTACTAGTTCTTGATTATATGCTAACTTCAGAAATGGCAGAACATCAACCAGTTCTTTTTGGCAGAGTGACTCTACATATTCCTTCCATTTTTTAATTCCCTGCATCTTTGTGTGCAGGAAACATTATAAGAAAACCAAGGGGACTGGTCCTGGACCCAGTGGGCCAGGAAGCTCTGGACTTCTCTGGTCTTGGGGGTGGAACTGAGAGAGTGCGCCCATGGCTGGGAGAGGATTGGAGCTACATGGGCCAGTGAGGCTTGGGCTAAGGCAACTGGGCAGGTCTAGAGTGATCACTCACAGCTAGGCAGTCATTGGAGTCATACATACCAGGGACATCTGGGCTCAGGTGATCATGAGGGAAGGGAAGAGAGCACCAGAGGCTAGGCAACCATTGGCAACCCATGCACCAGGAAGGCTTGGGCCTAAGTGAACCAGGGGAAGGGGAGAGATTACTCCAGAAGCTAGGCAGCCATTGTAGTCAAGTCCACCAGGGTGGTTTGGGCTCAGGTGACCCTGGTGGAGTGAAGTGATTGCACCATCAGCTAGACAGCCATTACTGCTGCATACCCCAAGATGGTCTGGGCTCAGGTGAAACAGGATAAGGGGAGAGATTGTCCCAGTGTTTAGGCAGTCATTGGTGCTATGTATGCCAGGGAGGACTGGGCTCAGGCAACCCACAGAAAGGTGAATGATTGTCCCAACAGGTAGGCAGCCATTGGAGCTCGGTGTTTTGGGGAAGCTTGGGCTCAGGTGATCCTGAGGGTAGGGAGTGATAATACCAGTGGCTAGGCAACCATTGATGCCACATGTGCCAATGAGGGCTGGGCTCAGGCAATCTGGGGAAAGGGAAGTGATCACACCAAAAGCTAGGCAGCCACTAGAGCCAGCTGCACTGGAGAAGCCTGGGCTCAGTTAATACTTGAGGAGTTAAGAGATGCACTTGGGAGGCTTGGGCCCAGGAGACCTGGGACAAGGGGACTGATCACCCCAGTGGCTAGGTGGCCATTGGACAAAACTCCCAGAGATCCCTACCCAACCCAGAGGCAACAGAAACAGTGGCAGCAGTTGCTGCTGTGGCTTGGGGAAGAAGATACAAATGAGCAACCTCCCTTTCTCCTTACACCTGAGTCTGAGTCTGAGGCTCTGAGAGAGATCTGCCCAAACCAGAGGCAGATGCATCAGGAGCTCTTGAGTCCTGCCCACCTTGGGGTGGCTGTGAAAGAACAATGCCTGGACAACCAAATCCGCCAGCCCAGAGGCAGAAGCAGCGGTGGTGCTGCTGAAAGAGGGCAGGACTCCCCAACCCAGGAGCTGCACTGGCAGTGGCAGCAGACTAGCACAGGACACTAAGAAGAAGCAACAGAAAATAAGACAACTGCATGGAGAATCCACAGCCCAGCTGCAACAGAGAGATGCTGGTCAGGCAAACTGAACTATTAAGTTTCTTTCACTGCAATGACTTCTGGATGGCTTGGAAACAATAATCAATCGCTAACCACCTAAAGAAGCAGACTACCATGGCTTCTGAAAATTCTCAAAATATAGCATCAATGATTTCTTAGATGAAGAAGATTTCCTGAAACTATGAAAAACAGGATACAAAAGATTGATATACAAAGCTGTGCAAGATATCAGGGGAGGGACTAGGAAAAATGCAGCAGAGCACACTGAAAAATTAAATAAGTGGCAAGAAATGCTTGAGCAGCAATGATCCGAAATTCAACAGATAATAAAATCTCCAAGCTTGATAACTTATTAGAAAGTCAAAGGTATAGGATTGAAGACATGGAAGCAGAATTAGTAAGCTGGAAGACAAAGTAAATGACACCAGCATACACAAAGAAAAATCTGATAAAAGACATACAAATGAGTGAGGAATCACTAAGGGTGATGTGGGACTCTATTAAGAGAAATAATATTCATGTGATCAGAGTACAGAACAAGGTTGGATAGCTGAAAATACAAAGCAAATAATTAAAGACTTGCTGATAGTAAACTTCTCTGACATCATGAAAAATGAGAAGATCTCCATTCAGTATGCTCATCAAACCATACTCAAGATAGACCTGAAAAGCAATATACCAAGGCATAGCATAATCAAGCTCAGTAAAACTAGAGACAAGGAGAGACTACTGAGGGCAGCCAGAAATCAGCACAAAATAACCTATAAAGGAAAATTATTAAAATATAAACCCAGATTAGTCAGATTACAAAATAAGCTGGCCAGAAGACAGTGGGATAATATATACAAAGCCCTAAAGGAAAAAAAAAAATCAACTGAGAATAATATATCCTGCAAAAATGTCTCTCAAATAAGAAGGCGAAATTAAGATATTCACAGATAAACAGAAATTTAGAGAGTTTGTAAGAACCATACCAAAATTACATGCTACATTAAAGGAAGTTCTTAGATTAGAAAATCAATAGCATTAGATACATACTTAAACATCCAACACTCGACAGCATCTAGATACTATTAGGAAAGGAAATTCAAAAATGATAACCAAAACCAAATCACTAAAATAGAAATTCAGAAATCTCAAGATATAATCAGTAACTACGTTATATGAAAAATGGGGTCAAAGAGAGGTACATACAGACTGTCCAGATGTGGAGGAAGACAAGCAGATACACAGATACTGCAGTTCGAGCTTCTTTTAGATTAATAAAGGGGACTAAGGGAGTAACTGCAAAAGAAACCCATAATTCTACATGTCAGAAAGCAACATACAAAATCACAATTTCAAGAAAGCAAACACTGAAAATCAAGAAAAGAAAATATGTAAGGAGAAGACTCAGCACAGAAAAGGGAATGCAACAGAACTGTCTACAACACTCCAAAAAGGGTAAAATGATAACACTATCATCATCCTTATCAATAATCAGACTGCATATAAATGGACTAAGTGCACCAATTAAGAGAAGGACAGTAGCAGATTGGATAAAAAAAACATGGCCCATCTGTAACCTGCTTATAGGAGACACACCTTAGACTCAAAGACACAGACTACAACTCAAAGTTTGAAGAAAAATCAGGCTAATAACATTAAAAAAATACCAGAAGTAACAATAGTAATCTCTGACAAAATAGACTTTAAAGTTAAATCCAGCATATGAGATAAAGAGGGTCACTATCTAATGGTCAAAGGCTCAATTCAACAGGAGAACAAAGCCATACTAAATATCTACACACCCCAAGGAAAGGCTCCAAAATACATAAACACTATTTGCACTGAAAACAGATAGACAACTCCACAATAATAGTAGAAGACTTTAACATTCCACTCTCAGTGACAGACAGAACTTCCCCCAAAAAGCTTAGTAAACACGCAAAGGCTCTTAATGCCACAATCAACCAATCTAACCTTACATATGTATTCAGAACACTTCATCCAAATGAAGCCAATATACTTTCTTTTCTAATACTCATAGAACATTCTCCAGAATTGTCCACATATTAGGCCACAGAGCAATACTCAACAAAATTCAAAATATTGAAATAATACAAAACTTCTTCTCAGACCACAAAGCCATAAAACTAGAAATCAATAACAGAAAAAAAATGCAAATTAAATCCAAAACATGGAGACTGAATAACATTTTGCTCAAGAACTACTGGGTAATAGAACAAATCAAGGATGCAATAAAGAATTTCATGAAGTCAAATGAGCGATGAAACATCCTACCAAAATCTAAGAGACACAACAAAAGCAGTGCTCAAAGGTCAATTCATTTCAATAAATGCACACATCCAAAAATAAGGGCATGGATCAAAGAAATAAGTCATCAACTTGAACAACTGGAAAGATCTCAGTAAAAGAACCCATCAGGCTCCAAAAGAACGCAATTTTTAAAATTAGAGCAGAAATAAATGAAGTAGAAAATAGAAAAATGATTGAAAGAGTAGACAAGTACAAAACACGGTTTTTCAAAAAGGTCAACAAAATTGGTAAGCTATTGGCCAAACTGACAAAAGAGAAACAGAAGAAACAAATAATCCAAATTAGAAATGAGATGGGTGATATGACAATGGACACTGCCAAAATTAAAAGAATAATACAAGAATACTATGATGAACTATACTCTAAAATATTGGAAACCTAGAGGAAGTGGACAATTTTCTGGAAAACCACCACCTACCTAAACTAGTAACTTCAGAGACCAAACAAACAAACAAACTCATTAGGAAAGAAGAAATTGAAAAGGTTATTAAACGTCCATCCAAAAAAAGCCCTGGCCCAGATGGCTTCACGGCAGAATTTTATCAAATGTTCAGAGAAGAGTTAATGCCACTACTTCTAAAGGTATTCCGGGGTATAGAAAAGGATGGAATACTCTCAAATTCATTTTATGAAGTTAGTGTAACCTTGGTACCTAAACTAGGTGAAGACAGCACAAAAAAGGAAATTTACAGACCAATATCTCTCATGAACCTAGACACAAAAATTCTTAACAAAATCCTGGCTAACAGAATTCAACAGCACATCAAAAAAAAAAAGTTCATCATGACCAAGTAGGATTCATACCAGGGATGCAAGGATGGCTCAACATAAGGAAAAAACAATTAATGTAATCAATCACATAAACAAAAGAAAAGGCAAGAACCACCTGATTCTATCAATCATTGCAGAAAAAGCATTTTATAAAATCCAACACCCATTCTTGCTAAAAACTCTCAGCAAAAGAGGAATAGAAGGCTAATTCCTCAGCATAGTAGAGGCCACCTATGCTAAACTAACAGCTAATATCATATATAGTGAATGTAAGCTAAAAACACTTAAGAACAGGTACTATACAAGGGTGCCCACTGTCACCACATCTATTCAACATTGTTCTGGAGGTCCTAGCCAGAGCAAATAGACATGATAAAGAAATAAGGGCTATTCAAATTGGCAAAGAAGAAGTCACAGTAATGCTATTTGCAAATGACATAGTCTTATACATAAAAAACCATAAAGAATCCTCCAAAAAACTAACGGATCTAATAGACAACTTCAGCAAAGTTTCAGGACACAAGATAAACATACATAAATCAGCGAGATTCCTTTATACCAACAAAGAGACAACCAATGAGGAAATCACAAGATTTTGCTATTTACTATAGTCCCCAAGATGATACAATACCTGGGATAAATCTGACCAGAGATGCAAAGGACCTATACAAAGAAAACTACAAATCCTGACTGCAGGAAACAAAAAATGACTTACACAAGTGGAGACACCTACCTTGCTCCTTGGTGTCCCACTGTGAAAATGTCTATACTACCCAAAGCAACCTACATACAAGGCAATCCCAATTCAACTTCCAATGACATTTTTTAACAAGATGGAGAAACAAATCACCAAGTTGATGTGGAATGAAAGAAAACCATGAATAAGTAAATTATTACTAAGTAAGAAGAACAAAGAGGGATGCCTCACCCTTCCTGATCCTGAAACCTACTACACTGCCACAGTAGTCAAGACATCCTGGTACTGGAACAAAAACAGAAGTATTCCTTCCTGGCTCCTCCTTCTTCCTGGTTGAGGTGGTGCCAGTTCTTGTGGTCTAGAGGGAAAGGACCTAGGGGGATAGACAACCCAATGGCTGTCTCAGGGACTTACTGAGCTATCTAAAGGTCCCTTAGGGAATCACAATCTTTACAGCTCAGAAGAGTCATCTTTGTGCCAAATGTGACCTGTCACCTATTTTTATAAATCAAGTCTTATTGAAACACAGTATACCCATTTGTTTCTGTGTTGTCTGTGGTTACTTTAAGGGAGTCCTAGTGGCATGGTAGTTAAGTGCTTAGCTGCTAACCAAAAGTTCAGGGGTTTGAACCTATGAGCCACTCTGCAGGAGAAAGATGTGGCAATTTGCTTCCATAAAGATTACAGCCTTGGAAACCCTATGACACAGTCCTACTCTGTCTTATAGGATTCCTATGAGTAAGAACTTACTCAAAAACAGGGGCTTAGTTGTTGGTATGATCGTTTTTGCCCTACAATGGCTGATTTTAGTAACTGCATCACAAACTACATAGCACACAAAGCCTAAAATATTTATTATCTGGTCTTTTACACAGAGAACTCTGGGTGGTGTAACTACCTTGCTATCAACTACTAACCTAAGGGTTGGCAGTTATAACCCACCCAGAAGCACTACAGAAGACAGTTCTGGTGATCTGCCTCTATAAAGATTATAGCTAATAAAGCCAGAGCCTACATGGCACCATAGACAGAAGCAGCATGGCATCTTTGGCATGGAGACTCACAGAACTAAGTAAAACAGAAGCAAACTTTAATCCTAGAACATCAAGTAAAGGAATAAAGAACTCAGTCAAGCACCAAATGGGATAAGAAGCTGACAGAGAACAGAGAATAAGGAGGGCTACAGAGCAGAGGTCCCCAACCAACTGATGCAGGATGGATTCACCACCTGGACTACAGATACCAAGGAACACAGACAGAATGTACAGAAAGGCAACTTCAAGGAGCTCCCAACAGTAGACAGAGCACCTGGTAGCCAAGGGTACATGTTTTCCCAACTGCACCCTTTTTCGCTGAACAAGGCCCCCATCACTTTCCAATGGGACATGGTTGCTCAGCCAGAGAAACCAGCTCATTGCTGCCCAGACTCACCACCTTGGACCTCAGCCACTGAGGACCACAGATGGAGGTTACCAGAAGGCAACTTCAGGGAGCTCCCAACAAGAGACAGAGCATCTACTAACCAAGGATCTACACTTTCCAAACCCCACCCTGCTCCCCATCCTTTCACCTATACAGCCTCTGCCACTTTCCAGTGGTCCTGTATTCCTTGGCCAGGGAGACACCAGCTCACTGCCATCTGGGTCTGTCCCATTCCCACCAGATGGCTGCTACAACACTGTTTTGTTTTTTATTGTTTTTTTGTGTTTCTTCTCTATCTTTTTTCCACTCATCCAGCCCTGTACACTGCATCCCACTCAGTTCTCAAGAGGCTACGCTGGAGAGTCACTGCACATAGCCTCCTCAATCTGTGCTGCCACCATCAACTGGCTCTCTCATTGACATTTTATTTATTTTTTGTTTATTTTGCTTTTATTTGTAGCTTCTTTGTCATTGTTGTTTCTTCTCTCTCCCTTCATTTCTCCCACCTTCATAACCTCCCACACTACTCTCTCCTCTTCTCGATGGGCTGTGCTGTACCAACGAGTTGCAGAACTTCCAACGCATGGCCTCCCTGGGTCTGTGCAGCTCCCACAGTCAGGCTGTCTCAGTATCATATTTTTTAACTTCTGTTTATCTTTCTCCTTTTCCCTCCCACCTGGGCCCTGCACTGCCTCTGGCCCCTCCTGAGAAGCCAGGCTATACCACTCAGCTAAAGAGACATCAGTTCAACACCACCCCAATTCTGCCCTCCCCCTAACAGCCAGCTTGCCATTTTTTCATGTATTTTTTACGTTTTGTTTGTTGGTTGCTCTTACTCCTCTCTCTTCCCCTTATTACCTTTCCTTTCTTCTTCCAGCCCAGCCCCATGCACATCCCATACCCTTTCCTGTCTGTTCAAGCCACAACACTCAGCTGGAGAACCACCAGCAGAGGACCTCACTAGTTCTGCACCACACCGACCCACCTAATCCTATCTCATGACCATTTTATTTACTTTTTTCCTCCTCCTTTCTTTTTGATTCTATTTATTTATTTTTAGAGTTTTTTGTTATTATTATTGTTATTAAGTGAAAGTTTGCAATCCAAGCCAATCTGCCATGTAAAAGGCCAAATGCATGCCTCTCTGCCACTCTGTCTGCTCTCCATATCCTGTGAGAGCACACTGCTCTTTTCCACTCTGTACTTTTGGCATTCATTCAACTAACATGTGTTCCTTCCTCTCTACTCTCCCTTCTCATCTCTGGAGAAGAGCTGGATGGACAGCCTCATATATATTTAAGCTAAGACATACACACACTACCTGCATCATTCTACGTCTTATAGTCCACCCCAATTTTTGTTTGAAGAGTTGGCTTCAGCACTGGCTTCATCTCTGAGCTAGCTACAAATCCAGGGACCATGTTCTCAGAGGGCCCTTGAGGTAGTCAGACCAAGTCTGGCCTTTTAATAGAGTTCTAGATCTGCACTCTTTTTTCCTCCTGCTGTATAAGAGACTCTACATTGTGTTCCCTGTCAGGGCAGCCATTGGTGGCCAGGTACTACCTATTTCTTCTGGTCTTAGGCAGATGTAGTCTTCCAATAGCATGTGTCTTTCTGTCTCCTGAGTGCATATTTTCCTCTTGTCTTTGAAATCCTTGGTTTTCATCTGCTGTAGGTGGCTTGGGACCAACTGATTTTCCTTAGATGGCAGTTTGCTGGCTTTTAAGATCCCAAGTACTACTCACCAATATGAAAAGCAGAACACTTTCTTAGAAAACAACTAATTCTTCCAGCTGACCACCATGTCCCCTGAAACCATGGTCCCCAGACCCATATCCCTGCTACTCTGTTCCTTAAAGTGTTGAGTTGTATTTAGAAAATCTTTTACCTTGTAGTGTAGTCCAACTGTACCGGCCTCCCTTCTACTGTTTGCTGTCACTCCCTTCACTTAACCAAATTCCTACTGACTATCTGATCTATAAATAGCCTTCTTCCTCTTTTCCCACCCTTGTAGCTGTCAAAAATTATTTTCTGCTGTGCATAAACCTTTTCTTAAATCATTGTAATAGTGGTTTCATACACTTGTCCTTTTGCAGAGGACTGATCTCATGCAGCATAATATCTTCCAGTTGATTCCAGGTTATGAGATGTTTCCTGTAATCATCATTGTTCTTTATCATTGCATAGTGTCTCATTGTGTAAATATACCATAGTTTGTTTATCCATTCATCTGTTGATGGGTACCTAGGTTGATTCCATCTTTTTGCTATTGTGCTGCAATAAACATTGGTGTACATGTATCTCTTCATGTTACAGCCCTTATTTCTCTAGGATATGTCTCAAGCAGTGGGATTGATGAATCATATGGTATTTCTATTTCTAGATTTTTAAGAGAGCTTTTTTTTTTGGCTTTTATTTATCTCTCTTTTTTTTATTCACTCATTTAACTCCACACATCACCAATCCAAAAGAATTCAGCATCATAAAAATTGTAAGAAAAACTACACTACAACCAAGCAGGATTTATAGTAGGTATGCAAAGATGGTTCAACATTAGAAAATTAATCATTGTAATCCACCATATAAATAAAACAAAATAATCATATAATTATCTCAATTAATGCAGAAAAGGCAGTAAAAACCACCTGGTACTGGTACAATGATAGACACATTGACCAATGAAACAGAACTGAAAGCTCAGATGTGAACTTATCTCCTCCTATTGTTGGCTCATTAAATGAGAAAATAACTGTTTTGTAACAAGTGGTGCTGGCAAAAGTGGATGTCTATCTGCAAAAAAAAAAAAAAAAAAGAAAGAAACAGGATGCATGCCTCACACCATACACAACAAGTAATTCAAAATGGATCAAACAGACCTAAATATAAAACCAAAAACTATAAACATCATAAAAGAAAAAATTGGGTCAACAGTAAAAGCCCAATATACAGCATAAATAGGATCCAAACCATGACTAACATGCAAACACCAGAAGGTAAGGTAGATAACTGGAATCCTCTGAAATTTAACCATTTATGCTCATCAAATGACTTCACAAAAAGAGTAAAATGAAAACTTACAGACTGGGAAAAAATGTTGACTATGACAAATCCAACAACGGTCTGATCTCTAAAATATATAAGAAAATCCAAAACGTTTACAATAAAAGATCCAATTGAAAAATTCTTTAAGGATACAAGCAGACACTTCAACAAAGAAGACATTCAGGCAACTAACAGACACAAGAGGAAATGCTGGTGATCACTAGCTATTACAGAATTGCAAATCAAAACTACAGTGATATACCATGTCAACATGACACTACTGGTTGGAGTAAAAAAAAAAAATGTTGGTGAGGCTGTGGGGGAAAATTGGGGAGATTAGAACTCTTACATTTTGCTGGTGGAAATACAAACTGTACAACCATTTTGGAAAACAATATAATGCTTCCTTTATAAGCTAGAACTAGAAATACCATGTGATCCAGCAATCCCACTGTTGTGAATATATCTTAGAGAAATAGGAGCCATCAAACAAACAGGCATTCATGTTCACTGCAGAATTATTTACATAAGGAAAAAGGTGGAAACAACCCAGATGCTCATCAAAAAATGAATGCATAAACTAACTGTGGTACATACACACCAATGAATGCCGCATGATAGTAAAGAACCAGGATGAATCTGCAAAACGTTTCAAAAGTTAGGTGAATCTGTAGGGCATTACACTGAGTGAAATAAGTCAATCACAAATGGACAAACACTGTATGAGACCATTGCCATAAAGGTTCATGAAAAGGTTCAGACATAGAAAAGAAAGTATTTCTGATGGTTGTTAGAGAAGGGACAAACGAGGAAGGACAAACACTAGCTAGAAAACTTTGGTGAAGGGTAAGACAGTACACAATACTGGTGAAGTCAGCACAACTTGGCCTAGGAAAGGTCATGGAACCTTCACACATGCGTCCAGACTCCCTGAAGGAATGAATTACTGGGCTAACGGTCATGGGAACTATGATCTCAGGTAACATCAAGCTCAACTGGTGTAACACAGTCTATAAAATAAAATGTTCCACATTCTACTTTGAAGAGTAGTGTCTAGGGTTTTAAAAGATAGTGAGCAACCACCTAGGATGTTCCACTGGTTCTGCTCAATGTGGAGCAAGAGAGAATGAAGAAAGCCAAAACACAAGAGAAACATTAGTCCAAAGGACTGGTGGACCACAAGCAACGCATCCTCCGCCAGACTGAGTGAGCAAAACTAGATGATATTCAGTTTCTACCACCAACTGTTCTGACACAATAGAGGGCCTTTGACAGAGCTAGAGAAAAATGTAGAAAAAATTATAGTTCACAACAAAGACCAGACTTACGGGTCTAATAGAGATGTGAGAAACCCTGAGAATATGGTCCCCAGGTACTTTTTCAACTTTGTAACGAAGTCACTCCTGAGGTTTACCCTTCAAGCAAAGATTGGACAGGTTCCCCCTCCGAGAAAAACAAAATTAAAGAGACAGAGAATGACAGTTCAGATTTTAAAAAAGATCTGTCCATGTGCTACATAAAACAGAAACACCTTACACTTAAAGACAAAAACAAACTAAAATTTGAAGAATGAGAAAAACATATCAAGCAAATAACATTCAAAAAAGAGCAAGAGTGGTAATGTTAATCTCTGGTAAAATAGACTTCGAAGTAAAATCCACCACATTGTCTAAGGACAGACACTGTATAATGATTAAAGGGTCAGTACACCAGGAGAACATAAGTATATTAAATATTTCTACACTCAATGGTAGGGCTACTAAACACATAAAACAGACTATTGGCATTGAAAGAGAAATAGACAGCCCCACAATAATTGTAGAAGCCAATAACAGATCACTTTCAGGAAAGGACAGAACATCCAGAAAGATGCTCAGTAAAAACAAGGAAGATCTGAATACCACAGCCAACCAGCAGAACCTTACTGATATATACAAAATACTCCACCTATGTACAGTCAAGTATATGTTAACTTTCAACAACCACGGAACATTATCCAGAATAGACCACATATTATACCACAAAGTAAGTCTTAACAAAATCTAAAGCATCAAAATACTGCAAAGCATCTTTTCAGACCATAAAGCCATAAAGGCAGAAATAAATAAAAGAAAAAGCAAGGGGGAAAAAAATCAAACAGATAGAAACTGAACAAGACCTTGCTCAAAAACTACTGGGTTATATAAAAAAGCAAGTACAGAATGAAGAAATTCACACAATTAAATGAGAATAAAAGTATATCTTACCAGAACCTTTAGGACACAGCAAAAGCCGTACTCAGAAGTCAGTTTACTTTAATAAATGCACACATCATAGAGGAAGAAAGAGTCCAAATCAAAGCATTAACCCTACAGCTCAAACAAGTAGAAAGACAGCAGCAAAAGAAGTCCTTGAGCACCAAAACAAAGTAATAAAAAATAAGAGCAGAACTAGATGAATTAGAGAATAGAAAAATGATTGAAAGAGTTAATAAACTCAAAACCTTGTTCTTTGGAAAGATCAACAAAATTGATAAACCACTGGCCAAACAGACAAAAGGTAAAAAAAGAAGGAAATAAATAACCAAAATAAAAAAAGATGGATAATATCAGAACAGAACTGAATGAAATTAAAAATAAAAATAAAAATAAGGTAACAGAATACTCTGAAAAATAGTACTCTAACAAATTTGAAAACCTAAAGGAAATGGACTAATCACTAGAAACACACTACTACCTAGACTAACACAAAGGTAGAGCAACTAAACAAACACATTACAAAAGAAGAGGTTGAAAGGTAATTTAAAAACTCCCAATAACAATAAAATCCTAGCCCTGACACCTTCACTGGAGCTTCTACCACACCTTGAAAGAAGAATTAAAACCATTATTATAGAAGGTATTTCAGAGCATAGAAAATGATGGAGTACTCCCAAAGTCATTCTATGAAGCCAATATAACTCTGATAAAAAAAAAAAAAAAAAAAAAAAACAGGTAAAGACACCACAGAAAAAGAAGGTTAGAGGTCGATATCCCTCACAAATTTAGGTCCAAAAATCCTCAACAAAATTCTATCCAATAGAATTCAATATCATATTAAAAAAATTCATCATAACTAAGAGGCATTCATACCAGGGATGCAGGCACATAAATAAATCAAAACACAAGACCCATTTGATTTTATCAATCGATGTAGAAAAGGAATTTGACAAAGTCCAACACGAATTCATATTAAAAACTCAGCAAAACAGTAACCGAAGCAAATTTTCAACATAATAAAGGGCATTTACACAAAGCTGACAGCCAGCATCATCCCAAGTGGACAGAGTTCAAAACCATTCCCCTCAAGCAGGTAACCAGACAATGATGCCCTTCTTTGTCAAGACTTTTATTCAGCATTGTGTAGGAGGTTCTAGTCACAGCAATCAAGTGTGAAAAAGAGATACTCCATTTCTGCTGAGTCGATTCCAACTCATAATGATCCTCTAGGACAGAGTAAAACTGCCCCATAGAGTTTCCAAGGAACACCTGGTAGATTCGAAATGTCAAGCTTTTGGTTAGCAGCCATAGCGCTTAACCACTGTTCCACTAGGATTTAGGACAAAGAAATAAAGGACATTCAAATTGGTAAGGAATATGTAAAAGTATTTCTGTTTGCACAGAAAAAGCACTGGAACTAACAGAAGAATTTAGCAAATTATCAGGATACAATATAAAAAATCAGTTGGACTCCTTTACAGCAACAAAGAGAACATCAGAGAGGAAATCAACAAATCAATGCTGTTTACAGTAGTCCCTAAGAAGATAAAATACTTAGGAATAAATCTAACCAGAGACATAAAAGACTGAAAACTGCAAGAGACTACTGCAAGAAAACAAAAGAGACCTACATAAAGGGAGAAAAAGTCTTGGTCATGGATAGGAAGACTCAACATTGTGAAAATGTCTATTCTACTCAAAGCAATCTAGAGACACAATGCAATTCTGATGGAAATTTCAGTAGCATTTTTTAATGAGTTGGAGAAACAAACACCAACTTCATATGGGAAAGGCAGAAGTCCCACATACATAAAGCATTACTGAACAAGAAAAACAAAGTGGGAAGTCTCACACTACCTGACTTTAGAATGTACTACAATGCAATAGTAGTCAAAACAGCTTGATTCTGGTACAACAACAGATACATAGACCAAAGGAACAGAATCAAGAAACAAGACATAAAATTATCTACCCATCAGCAGCTGCTATTTGACAAAGGACTCAAGTCTGTTAGTTGAGAAAATGACAGTTTTTTTAAAAAATGATGTTGGCATAACTGGATACCCACTTGCAAAAAATGAAATAAGACCCATGTCTCACATCATGCACAAAAACTAACTCAAAATGCATCAAAGAGCTAAGTCTAAAATCTAAAATAATAAAGATCATGGAAGAAAAAATAGAGACAACGATGGGGGCCCTAATAGACAGCATAAACAAAATGCAAAACATTACCAACAATGCACAAACAACAGAGGAAAAAATAGATAACTGTGAACTCCTAAAAAATCAAACATGCTTATCCAGACTTCACCAAAAGAGTAAAAAGACAACCTACAGATTGGGGAAAAAAACTTCTGCTATCACAGATTTGATCAGCATCAAATCTTCATAATCCATAAGAAATTGCAAAACCTCAACAACAAAAAAGACAAATAACCCAGTTAAAAAGTAGGCAACTGATATGATCACACTTGACCAAAGAAGACATTCAAGTGACTAACAGATACATGAGATCATTAACCATTAGAGAAATGCAAATCAAAGCTACGAGATACCATCTTACCCCAACAATGTTGACATTAATTCTAAAAACACACACAAAAAAAATAATAAATGTTGGAGAGGATGTAGTACAACCACTTTGAAGATCGATTTGGTGTTGTCTTTAAAAGCTAGAAATAAAAATACCCTATCATCCAGCAATCCTATTTACTGGAATGTATTCTAGAGACATAAGAGTTGCCACAGGAATAGATAAATGTACACAAGTGTTCATTGAAACACCGTCCACAATAGCAAAAAGGTGGAATCAACCTAGGTACCCATCAATAGATGAATGGATAAACAAACTGTGGCGCATATACATAGTGGAATACTATGCAATGATAAAGAACAATGATGTATTTGGGAAACATCTCATAACGTGTAGGAATCCAGATGGCGTTATGCCCAGTGAAATTAGTCAGTGACAAAAGCACAAATAATATATAAGGAAACTATTATAATGGCTCAAGAAAAGGTTTAAGCACATAAGAAAACTGTCTTTGATATTTTACAGAGTGGGGAGTAAGGAAGATTTGTATTCATTCACTAGACAGTAGGCGAGAATAACTTTTGGTGAAGGGAGGTACAGCACACAACAGAAGAGAAGTTGGTACAACTGAATTAAAACTGAAAGCTAAGGAGTTTCCTGAATATAGTCAAACCTTTCAAGGAACAGAGAAGAAAGTGCAGGGGTCTAGTCATGGTTTCAGAGAACATCTAGGTCAACTGGCGTAACAGAGTTTTTAAGAAAACATTCTTCATCCCACTTTGGTGAGTGGCATCTGAGATCTTAAAAGCTTGCAAGTGACCATCTAAGAAACATCAATTGGTCCCAACCTGCCTGGAGCAGAGGATAATAAAGGACATCAGAGAAATTAGGAAAATATGAGCCTAACAGACTGAAAGGGCCACTTAATCCAGAGACTATATCACCACAAGATCGGAAGAACTAGATGATGAGTAGCTACCACCAATGTCTATCCTGACAGGCAACACAACAAAGACTCCCTGACACAGCAGGACAAAAAAGGGGTGTGCAGAACTCAAACTCTATTTAAAAGACCTGACTTGAGGATCTCACAGACTGAAGGGTCCCAAAAAGAGGTGACCCCTGGACTGCCTGTTAGCCTTAAACTGAAACATCTCCAAAAGCCAACACTTTAGACAGATTTTACTGGACAGGACATAAAATTATACTGGTGAAGAGTGTACTTCTTGGCTTGAGTAGAAAAGAGTGTGCTTGTTGGCTTGAGTAGATATACGAGACTAACTGGGTTGTTCCTCTCCAGATGCAAGATGAGAGGGCAAAGAAGGACAGCAGCTGGGTGACTAGAAATGGAAAACACAGGATGGAAAGGAGGACTGTGCTGTCAAAATGTTGGAGAATAACTAGTGCCCCATAGCAATGTGTGTGCGAATTTTTGTATGAAAAATTGATTTGAGTTATAAACTTTCACCTAAAGTACAAATGAAGTATTTTTTAATGAGATTAGATGGGCACAACATCCCAGGGGCAAGGATGAGAATGCAGGCAGCCACAAGAAAGGTGGTAACAGGGAGCTGAAGGTCAAGAAGGGGACAGTGTTTATACCTCTGGGGATTGGCAATCAATGTCACAAAACAGTATGTGTATTAACTGCTTCATGAGAAACTAGTTTGCCCCATACACCTTCATCTAAAGTATAACAATACTAATAAAAGATTACAGTCAAGGTAACCCCATGGATCTGTTCTATTCTGTAATACATGAGATCTCTACCAGCTGGATCAATTTGATGGCAATGAATTTGATTTCAGTTTTGATCTTTTACAGAACAAGTTTGTTGGCCTTTAACCTTAAGGGTATGGCTCAGAAAACTCATGCCCCTTTTCCCACATCTATACTCCCACAACTACCACCTGAAACAGAAACACTAACATCTTCCTTTTCTCCTATTTCTCTGCCATGGATTATCTTTGCTTCCAGTCTGAGTCTTTCTGCATCTCCTAGTAAGTCTCTGTCAATCTTTCCTGTCTCTGGTCCTTCCCTGGGTTGATTTCTCTCTGCCACAACCTACCCTATCTATAGTCACTTAATGTCTATCTTCACTTAATAAATAGATACATTTCAACCATTTCAGAAGGTAACTATGATCAAGAACCAATGCACTGAAGGAAGAAGTCCAAGCTGCACTGAAGGTGTTGGCAAAAAAATAAAGCTCCAGGAACAAAAAGAATACTGAATGACATGTTTCATCAACTAAATTCAGTGTTGGAAGTGCTCACTCATCTATGCCAAGAAATTTGGAAGACAGCTATCTGGCCAACCAACTGGAAGAGATCCATGTTTATACCTATTCTCAAGAAAAGCGATTCAAACCAAACGTGAGAAGTATTGAACAATATCATTAATATCACATTTAAGCAGAATTCTGCAGAAGATCATTCAAAACAGGGAGCTTCTAGTAACTCAAATCAAATTTAGAAGAGGATGTAGAATCATTGCTGATTTCAGATGGTCCTCACTGAGGGCAGAGAATAGCAGAAAGACGTTTACCTGTGTTTTATTGGCTATGTTAAGGCATTCAACTCTGTGGATCATAACAAATTATGAAAAACAATAAGGAGAATGGAAATTCCAGAACACTTATTTGTGCTCACAAGGAATCTGTACATGGATCAAGAGGCAATCATTTGAACAGAACAAAGGAACACTGCATGGTTTAAAGTCACGGTTGTCTTCTTTCACCTTTCCTATTCAATCTGTATGCTGAACAAAGAATCCAAGAAATTGAACTATATGAAGAAGTCTGTGGTATCAGGATTGGAGGAAGATGCATTGACAACCTGCATTCCATAGACAACACAACCTTGCTTACTGAAAGTGAGGAGAACTTGCAACACTGATGAAGGTCAAAGATCACAACCTTCAAAATGGATTACATCATAAAGGGGAAAAAAAATCCTTGAAACTGGACCGATAAGCAGCATCAAGATAAATAGAGAAAAAAATTGAGGTAGTCAAGGATTTCATTTATTCTGGATCCACAGTCAACACCTATGGAAGTGGCACTCAAGAAAACAATGATGCATTGCATTGGGAAAATCTCCTGCAAAAGACCTTTTCAAGGTGTTGAAAAGCAAAGTGCACTTGACTCAAGCTATGGTTTTTTTCAGTCACCTCATATGCATGCAAAAGCTGGACGATTAATAAGGAAGACTGAAAACTTGACATCTTTGAATTGTAGTGTTTGCAAAGAATAACTAATGTATCATGAACTGCCAAAAGAATGAAGCTCTCATTGAGGCTTAATGGCCCGTGGTAGAAAAGGTTCTGCTCATATACATATCCCTATATTTTTCAAACTGTCCTTAAGGAATATATTGTGCATACTCTTTAGATTCAGTTACCTGAAAAACAGTTAAGAGTGGCCCTGACAAATTCTAACCTACATTTGTAACACAAATTAGGAGACATTAAGTGAAAACATGATTCTACAATGTCTTCACAATGGAGAGTTTAGGTCATTCGAGAGATTTTCCATAAGGGAACAATTATGTGGTCATAGGAGAAATTCACCAACAGTTGTTTCATTTATTACAACACGCATCCCAGTCTGATTTATACGATAATTGTGAGGCTGTAAGCAAACTGAGAACTGAGACTACATCTTACTCGGTTTCATAGCCCCACCGCCTAACCTATCCAAGGACCTTGCTTAGTAGCCAGCACACAGTGATGATGAGCTATTTTAATTAGAGCTCCATGGTAAGTGGTTCACATTCATTTCTCATTATAACAACCACTTTCCCAGGTACAGGTTGTTAGCTGCATTTTTGCACACAAGGGAACTGAGGCACAGAAGATCCAATGGCTTGTCTTACTACGGCAATGGCTTCGGAGGTCTCCTCTGGGAGGCTTGCTTGTTCCCTGTCTTCAAGTCCCCAAGTCCAAGGAGCATGTTTCCTGACATCACCCTTATGCCCTGATTTTGACCTCTGGATTTTCCTTCTTTTCTCTTGTCCAACATCAGCTTTACCCAACTCCCTTGCCATTCCTGGTCTTGGTTCTCAGAATGACAGATGCCTTTGCAGCAGCCAGACAGAGTTGATCTGCACAATTGCCCTGGGAGAGGCTGTCAAACCACAGGAAGGCAGTACGACCGCAGCACTCTTGCTATATTTCTGGAAGAAAGGAAGGAATTAGCCAGACCGTCATCACACGCACACTCATCAGGGAAGACAGCTTTGCAAGGACTTTCCCAGCCTGAGGGTTAACACTCTGACATATTCGGAAACAGGTTCCATTCTGCCTTGACCCATCCTTCCCTTTTGGAGAAGATGGGCATTCCAGGGCCTTGGCAAACTCTACCCCAAGAAAACATCTCTGCATAATTTTCTGTTTCTGCAAGTCCATCTCATTGCCTGCCATCCATGCTCAGCCACTCAGCCCTCCATGCCTTGTATGAACACAACTCTGGATGAGGGCCCCGTAAGTGTTCCAAGTATCTTTATATCTGCACCCTTCCATTAGCTTTTCCCAAGCAAAGTTGCATGAAGTCTCAGTATGTCAGCTGCTAAATGCACACCACACAAACAGGCCTCCAGATGCAGGCAGCAGGTACTACAGCTGCAGGCAGGCAGTCTCCTCACCACTGGCTTAGCCACAGCCAACACTGGTAGGTGCCCAGTTTCTGGAGTGTTCTTCTACCTAAGCTGGCAGAGAATGTTGCTTCCTCTGCACGCCTGCCCAGAAAATCCGAACATGGTTTATTGCTGTCATCAATCTGCATTCTTAAGTTCCAGTAGCTCATCTGAAGGTGCTGTTGCTGCCAAGGCCAGACATTAGGATTCTGGCTCCAGACACTGACTCCCATCACCGAGCAAACCTACCTTCCTCCCCTACTTACCCGTCCTCAACCTTTCCACCTCCTTCCTTCCCACTCTTTCTCTACAGGAGAATCTGAAAATCTAAAATTTGGAAGAAATGTATGCATTAGCTAGTGCCAGAATTTTTAAAACCAGGCCTATTTGAATCCCCTAAAATTATATGAAAAAAATTATACACATACACAATTATGTATGTATTAGTCTCCAGTGGAATTTCAGAGGAGTTTGTGACAAAAAAAGAAATGAAAAAAAAGGATTAAGACTAGTGATCTAGTGTTAGTGTGCTGCTGGATGCCACTGAATCTGTTTCCACTCAGTAACCCCATGTGACAGAGGACAATTGCCCCCATAGAGTTTCCTAGGCTGCAATTTTTGCAGACTCACATTGTTATGTCTTTCTCCTATGGAGCTGTTTGTAGGTTCCAACCACCAACTCTTTAGTTAGCAGCTGAGAACTTAAATATTGTGACACCATGGCTGTGTATGTGGAAGCTCCTGAACCATGTGCTCCCCCAACCTGAGAAAAGGCCTTTGAACCACGGGGCCCATTTGGCAAGTGTCAGTTGCCATCAAATCCAGTCGTTCAACTTACCCTGTCCTTGTTCTCCCTCTCTCCTCACTAAAGATGCCACCACGCTTGGGCAATCAGCACTGGGATGAAGGAAGGCATGAGAAATAGAGAAAGAAGGGGAGAACTCTCTCTGGCCTCAAACATTAGCAAAATCAGGATATCAAGCTTCTTGCCGATACTGTGTCTATTCTGGCTTCAGTTGGCCCTGAACCAGAGCAGGCCTACAAACACACCTTATATTGCAATAGTCTTGCTGATGCTCTTCTGAGCTACAGTGTTCTTGTAATTGCTCTACTGAGCCATACCAGTGCCTCTGGTGTTCCCAGAAACTATAGCAGTCCCACTTGGGCCAGACTACTTCCTTGGATGTTCTCCTGAGCTGCAGCAGAACTGCTGGTGCTCTCATGAACTGCAATGGTACTGGCTATGGTTCCCTGAGACAGACTAGTTATTCTGGTGCTCCCCCAGGCTGCAGTAACCATGCTTGTGCCTCCCTGTAATCGGTTCTACTGGGGCACCCAGTGCTTTGGGTTCTCCCCTTGGATGCAGCAGTGCTGTTGTGGTTTCCCTGGGATGTCACTGTCTTGCTGCTATTCTTCCAGGGTACAACACTCCTGCTGATGTCCCCCAGGTTCATAGTTCTACACTCTTAGGGTATGTTCCATTGAAGCTGTTCTTGAAAGTCTCAGAGAAGGGATAAAGAAAATTCCTTCAGAAAGTATATAATTGAGGAATCAACAATTCTAAGAATCAATTATTAAGGATTGACTAGATAAAACTCTACATTTTACAGATTGTTAGAGAAGCAACTTTAATTGCCCTAGGCACTAGAACAGTTTCTATAAGAAATGATGACAAGATGATTGATAGGCAGGCAGGCAGATAAATAGATATCACATAGAATGAAGCAACGAAGAAATAAGCATGAGATACATGTGGTTTTTACTGGCTTTCCCTGTGTGGTATCATTGTGGATTTGGTTATTATTATCTTTGCTTTGAGAGGTGTTCTTTTTTTTGCATCAGTAGCACAAACTCGTCCTTTGAGGAAAAACATGTCTGTAAAGTAAAAGATGGGAAAGACTTTCTGTATCAGGTAGAGCAGGGTGGAAAGAAGAAAAAAAAATCACCTTTTTGAGTAGCTGCTCCGTGTACATGACACTTAGGTTCTGGACTCCATTTCCTTTGTGGATCACTCTAGTAGTTTGTGCCTGATCTACCTGCTTATTGGAGCACCTTGTCAAATGACAGAACCTCAGCCCTGCTCTCCTGTGTTTTGTGGACGACCTCCAAGTGGAGAGAGGGTGTCTTTACACATCATTACTGCGTCTCTCTATGTATCTCCCTCCCCTAAACTCCACCTCCTTCCTGTTTAGCCATTGTCTGGGGGTCACTCCTCTCTCATCTTTTACATACTGACATCTGTGTTTCCCGATTTTCAGTGTTCTAGCTTTTATTTTTGTAATTTCCCTATTTGGGTTGCTATCTGTTTGCTCTTTCCTGTGTTCTAGTCCCGGGTGGTTATCTGAGGTTGTTGATTTTCTAACCAAAGGAATCCCTTTAGTATTTCTTATAATTTTGGTTGGATCTTTGCAAATTCCACGAAATTCTGTTTATCTGGAAATGTCCTAATTTTGCCATCATATTCAAGAAACTATTTTGCTGGATATACAATTCTTGGCTGGCTATTTTTTTTCTTCGAGGCTTTGAATATGAGGTCTGACAGTTAAATTTGTGAACTCATCTTAGAAAAGGTGCTGCATACTCATTGCTGAATGTCACTATGGCCACATTCAAAGTACTCCCACTGGGAAACTAGGCACTGATGTCAGCACCTAGGTCACCCTTCAAAGCAATTTTGGTACTCTTTTTCTGGAATGGCCATCAGAGCCATGGTACCCTTGATATCCTGAATGTCATTACAATGTCTTTCAATATTTCTTTTATCTTCAAGAAAAATGTCAATGGGGGCCAGATCAGATGAATATAGGTAGGGTGCCCCAATACAATTATTTGTTTATTGACTACAAACTCCCTCACAGACAACTCTACAGTTAAGTTCATGAACTTGCCAGCTTACCACTGGGTACAATGGCCATTCCAGAAAGAGCTTCAAAATTTCTTTGAAGGGTAGACTAGGTCCTGGCATCAGTGTATAGCTTCCCAAGGGGAGGACATCAAAGGTGACTGTGGTGATATTCAGAACTTACAACAATTAAGTTAATGAACTTAGTTGTCAGACCTTATATATCATTCCATTGCCTTCTCGTCTACATAGTTTTTGCTGAGTATTCCAAGCTTAGTCTTAACAACTCTCCTTTGTCCCTACACAAAAACCAAACTCACTGCCATCAGTGGAGAGTAGAACTGGTCCACACCTTTCCAAGGAGCTCCTAGAGGATTTATACTGTTGATCCTTTAGGTAGCAGCCATAGAACTTAACCTCTATGCCACCAGGATTTCCCATTTATCCTTAGCCACTTTTGAAATTTTCTCCTCATCTTTAGTTTTTACAAGTTTGATTCCTACTTGATGACACTTGGCTGGCTGGATTAAAATATGTCTTGTATTTTTTTCATTTTGGGATCTACCTTGTGTGGAGTTTGATCAGCATCTTGGATAGATATCATATTTCATAATATCAGGTAAATTTTCTGTCAACAAACCTTCAACAATTTTTTCTGTATTTTCTGTTATTCCCCGTGTTCTGCTACTTTAGTCACTTGTAGATTATTCCTCTTGATAAAGTCCCACATAATTCTAAGTGTTTCTTCCTTTTTTAATTCTTTTATCTGATTTTTCATCAAATGTGTTGGGGTCAGTTGCCTTGTCTTTAATGTCACTAATTCTGCCTGCCCCTCCTCAATTCTACTCCTTTGACTTTCAACTGAGTTGCTTAATTCTGTAATTTTAATACTAATCTTCTGAATTTCTGATTGCTATCTCTCTATGGTTCCTTGCAGCCTGTTCATTTTGTCATTATGCTCTCCTATGTTTGCCTGAACTGCTTCCTGATCTCTTGAGGAGTTCTAAGTATTAATCTCTTGTAGTCTACCTCTTTTCACTCCAGGAAGCTGTCTTCATCTGGGAAATTTCTTTTATTTGTTTTGGGACCTTTCTGAATTCATCATGTTTTTCCTCTTTAAGTGATTTGGTATTGACTGTTGTCTCTGAGCCATCACTAAGTTGTTGTATTTATTTATTTTATGTTTGCTTGCTGTGTGCTAGCTTCTTGTTTTGTTTTGAAATGCCCAAATAGCCTAATCATATGACCTAATTTGATTATTGACACTTTGAAGATCTACCATCTCATCACCGGTGGTTATCACTGTTACATAGCATTTGAGCCCAGGTGTCCGTTTACCTGTTTTGCAATATTCATTTCAGATTCCAGACAGCCTGTTACCAACTGTGCAGTAGAAGCTCTCCCCTACAGGCCTAGATGGGCAGGGGTAATTGGTGCAGGCACAGGTATCTGGTTGCAGGTGCTGAGAAAGTCAGGGGGCTGACACTCATCCCTAAGTGTCTGCAAGGCAGGCATGTTGCTTTGTATTGAAGCCTAGGAAAAAGAACTGTTTCTTCCCTGAGTTACTGGCTTACAGGAGCCAGCAGATTATTATTATCCCTACCCATCTCCCGTTTGTTAAATTGTTCTTTCTCCAAGTCTAGGAGAATGGCTCAGACAGCATGTAAGGAGTCCTACTTCTGGCCCAGGTAATAGCTTAGCATCTGTAGCTGGGTTCAGCACAGAGAAGGGAGGGGGAAGGACAAGGAAAAGGCAGACAGATTTACTCTGAAGGACAGTTTTAGATCTGCAGGATATCTTATTGGTTATTCTGTTCTACCATGGGGAAAATGTTGAATATCAACAATGGATTTCAGTGCTGCATTGCTGAGTTTTGGATGAACTAATCTAGCTTCACTGAAAAAAAAAAAGTAAAGAAAAGGAGACAAGCAAAAAAAAAAAAAAAAAAGGAAAATGAAAGAACCACCTTTCTGGACAAAGTCTACAGTCAGTGCCTGTGAAACTCCCCTGTACAACAGCTGACTACAGCTGGGTAAAGACGTTTTTCTCCTTTGCTCTCTCTTCTCATACAGTCAGCTGGTCAGTTTCCTCAGATGTACATCACCTGTTATAATTTCACCCGTGTTGCTACTCTGTTGGGGAAAGCCCCAGGGCTTATCAACTGGTACAGGCCTCATTCCTAGACATCTCTGTCAGTGCATGGGGGAAAGCAAGCTTGACAGGTATCTCCATAAAAGTGGCCATCCAGGAATGAATGAAGTGTTCCCTTTCTGTTCCATTTTCTTTAGGTCTGGCAAGTAGCTCACAAATACAAAGAAGAAAGAAGTGATGAAGAGAAAAGAAAAAAGAAAGAAGAAAAGTTTCCAAATTGTGTATCTTACATGCAGCATTATCATAAAATCTTATAGTAAAGCAAGGACCATTGTTGGCTTCATTCAGTCAGTCAGTATTAGGTGACCACTGAAAGTAAGACACCATAAAGTGTATGATTTCAGTTCTCCACTTCAGCAAAAAACAGATTGATTCTTTTTCTTCCCATTTTCCATCTTAGTGCCTATAAAGGTGAAATTCTGTAATTTCCAAGTGGTATATAAAGGTTTTCAATCTTTTAAAAATTTTCATAATAATGCTCCTCAGCCCAGAAGAAGCAGCGAAGTCTTAATACACGTTACTATAGGTATGGAGCTTGGAGACATCCTGCTAAGCAAAGTAAGTCAATCAAAAGGACAAATATTGTAAGACCTCGCCTACATTAAAAGGCAAGTCAAATGTGTACAGGCCAAAGTTTATTAGTGGTTACAAGGGATGGGAGAAAGGGGAGCTAACAATGATGGTAAAATTACGTTAAGGGCAGTGCTGCACAGAGTATTACTGTAATTGCTGTGCCTAGGTTTGTACACCTATGAAAAGTTGAGTTGACGAAAGCTGTGTAATAGCTGTATTTACAACAGTGATGTAAACAAATAAAGAGTAGCTACTAAGGCTGATTATGTATACCCAAACACATCATGGGATTCACTTCATTGGTTTGGAGGCTTGGGGTCACGGTTACATGGGACACCCCAGCTAACTGGCCAAATTTCATGTTTAGTATCTCTGTTCTACTTTCTAGTTCATTGTGTAGTGCCTGGGATCTTAAAAGATTTCAAGCAGCCATCCAAGCCTCAATAGTTTATTTCTATTCACCTGGATCAATAGGACAGTCAGCAAGAGAAGCAGGATATGGAATATGTAGCTAATTGCCTCCATGAAAAAAACTGCCTCGACTTCAACTGTATCAGCTACATGGTGGAGAGGTAGGTTCATGACATTTGATGCTGCTCTGTCTATTAAGCTGGGTCCTCAGCTACTCACATCAGGTGCCTGAAGACTGGTGGCTCCACCCGTACCACCTAGCCACCTGTGACAGGGTTCTAAGAATAAGTAGTGTATACCAATCCTTACAGTCAGCAGCACTGATTGTCCACAGTCCAGCTCCAAAACTCACTTGCCTAGGCATTCTAGAGAACAGGGACACAATTTCCTCACAGACACTCAAGGTTGCTATCAGCCCCCTGCCTTGCTCATCAGGTAACTCCCTACTGCAGCCAGACACCTGTGCCTACACCAATCACCCTGCCTATTTAGGACTATATGTGACAGCCTGCACAACACTCTTGGTGACTTATTACCTGAAAAACTCAGATGAATCCATACAAGAAAAGTCAACAGACTCTTTGACTTACATACATAGCAACAGAACTAACCACCTGATGACAGGATATTAGAGATTCAAAGGCAATTAGTATCAAACTAGCTCATCAAGCTAGAATATCAAGACAAAGGAAGAAGATAGGACACAGTATGCTAACATAAAAAATAAATAAATAGCTTACTGATGGCTCAGAGACCACAGTTAATATCAAGTCACAAAAAAAGGCAGATCATGATGGCTTCTTGGTAAGTGATATGCCTGCTAACCGGAAGGTTGGTAGTTCAAATCCACCAGGCGCTCCTTGGAAACCCCATAGGGCAGTTCTGCTCTGTTCTATAGGGTCACTATGAGTCGGCATTGACTCTATGGCACCTGTGTATGATGGCTTCAGCAAGCTCTGAAAACAAAGAATCAAGATATTTTCCAGAGGAAGAGAACTTCCTGCAGTTACCAGAGGTAACATATGAAGGATTAATATGTTACCAGAGGTAACATATGAAGGATTAATATGTTACCAGAGGTAACATATGAAGGATTAATATACAAGAGATCAGGAAGGAAATCAAGTAAAACACAGAAGAAACCAAGGCACACAAACAAAGCAATAGAATAACTTCATAAGATTATAAAAACCCACCATCATCAAGTTGTATCTCACTTACAGTGACCCTAGAGGTCAGGGTAGAGTTGTCCCATAGAGTTTCTGAGGAACACCTGGCAGATTTGAACTGCTGGCATTTAGGTTAGAAGACATAGCATTTAACTCACTATGCCCCCAGGGTTTCCAATTAATAAGATTATAGAAGAGCACAATGACAAATTTAACAGGGGGCAAGAATCCACAGAGAGACAGCAAACAGAAGATGAACCATAAAAGTTCAGAATTAGACAACTCAAAAGAGTCATAGGAGCAAAACTGAGAGAATAGAAGTCAGAATTAACGGGATTGAAGATAAAGCATTTGACACAAATTTATTTGAGGAAAATCAGGTAAAAGAACTCAAAATAACAAAGAAATCTTATGAATTATAGGGGACTCTATCAAGAGAAATAACCTACAAATGATAGGAGTACCAGAATGAGTGATGGGGGTACCAGAGCTAGGGGGTGATAACAGAAAATAAGAGAGGATTATTGAAGATTTGTAGATAGAAAGTTTCCCTGATATGAAAGATGAGAAGATATCTATCCAAGATGCTCATAGACCCCACATAAGGTAGATCCCAAAAGAAAGTCATCAAGAGATACTATATAATCTAACTTGCCAAGAGAAGATTTTAGAGGAGCTAATGATAAATGAAAACTGACACACTGCTGTTGGGAATGCAAAATGTTTACAACCACTTTGGAAATAGATTTGGTACTTCCTTAAAAAGCTAGAAATAGAAATAACATCTGAGCAGGCAATCCCACTCCTTAGAGTATATACTTGAGAAAGAAAAGCTGTCACACGAGTAAATGTATGCACACTCATGTTCATTGCATCACTGTCACAATAACAAAAAGATGGAAACAACCTAGGCGCCCATCAACAGATGAATGGGTAAACAAATTATAGCATATTCACACAATAGAACACTAGGCAGTGATAAAGAACAACAATGAATCTGAGGAACAATAACATGGATGAACTTGGATGGCACTCTCTGAGTGAAATTAGTTAGTTGCAAAAGGACAAATATTCTATGAGACCATTTTTATAACAACTCAGGAAAGCTTTAAACACAGAAGAAAGTATTCTTTGATGGTTACAAGTTTGGGGAGGGAGGGAAAGGAGAATTCACCAACTATAGACAAGAATTACCTTAGGTGAAAGGAAAGAGAACACACAACATACAGGGCAAGTTAGCACAACTGTGCTAAGCCAAAAGCTAAGGATTCTCCTGAATGCAACCAAACACCTCAAAGGACAGAGTAGCAAGGGTAATGGTCTGGGTGCTATAGTTTCAAGGGACATCTAGGTAATCTGGCGTAACAAAGGTTATTAAGAAAACATTCAGCATCCCACTTTAGTGAGTGGCATCTTGCATCTTAAAAGCTAGCAAGTGGCCATCTAAGATGCATTAACTGATCCCAATCTATGTGGAGCAAAAGAGAATGATAAACACCAAAGACATGAGGAAAATAGAGCCCAAGAGACAAAAAAAGTCTACATAAACCAGAGGCTCCATTAGCCTGAGACCAAGAAATAGATGGTGCCAGGCTATCACTAATGACCACCCTCATAGGGAATCTAGCAGAGAGTCCCTGATGGAGCAGGAAAAATGGCGGGTGCAGAATTCAGCTTCTAGAAAAAAGACCAGACTTAATGGTCTGATTAAGATGAGAGAGACCCTAAAAGACATGTCCCATGGACTCTCTGTTAGCCCCAAACTAAAACCATTCCTGAAGCCAACTCTCCAAACAAAAATTAAACTGGACTAATTAGATACTACTAAAATGATACTTGTTGTGTCCATGAGTCTGTATTTCCAGCAGGTGATCGATGCCAATGAAGAATGCCCCACAGAAACACAGGTGGTAAGAAGGAGAACAGCAACTCTGATGCTCCAGCTCTGGCCTGGCATCAAGCAGCTCGTATTTATTTAGTGAGCAGAGCATGTATATGTGCAGTAAACAAGTTTGATTTAAATAGAGCCTGGAAAATATCCCATAAAACAATTTTGTGCCTTCTTATCTACACAAAATATCAAAAATCACTTCCTTATGTGACCTTTCCTCCAAAGGAGGAAAGCACATAGGCCTGGATGGGGTACAAGAGTCAGAATTACAAGGCCAGACCCACTGTCTTTGTGGATCTGATGTCAGGCATTCCAGCCATGTTTGGCTATTTACACACATTCTTTCTCGGGCTCACAGACCCCACACCCAGGCCATAATGTTGGTCCTAACTGTGGTCATGTTGCCACAATACTTATAAAGACTGCTTTTAAGTTCAAGTAGATACATGAGACTAAATTGGCAACTCTTACCCAGAAGTGAGATGAGAAGACAGAAGTGAATGGGAACTGGTTGAATGGACACAGGAAATACAGGGTGCAAGTAGGAGGGTGCTGTTACATTACAGGGAGAGCAGCTAGGGTCACCTAACGATGTGTGTATAAGTTTTTGTATGAGAAATGAACTTGAACGTAAAGTTTCACTTAAAATATAATTTTTTTTTAAAAAAAAATAAGTTTCCTATACAACAACACACAGAACTTCTAAAAGGAAGTCAACAAAATAATACGACTTAAAACAGCCCTTTCCCCCCAATAAAATATTTATCTGGGGACATAAAAGACGTATACAATAAAAGACATAAATGTAACCAGGGACATAAAGACCTATACAAAGAAAACTGCAGGACACTTCTGTAAGAAACCAAAAGAGACCTATGAAAATGGGAAAAACTGCAGTCAAGGATTGTTTTCCCCCAAAATATGTGCCAACTTGGTTAAGTCATGATTCTCAGTATTGTGTGGCTGTGCTATGTTTTATGATTTTCCTATGTGTTATGAATCATGATCTCTGCCTGTGGTTAAAGAAGATTATGCTGGAGTGTAAAATTCTTGCTCAGGTCATATCAGTAAGCTAACATACAGGGAGTTTCCCTGGAGTGTGGCTTGCACCACCTTTTATCTAACAAGAGATAAAAGGAAAGAGAAACAAGTAGCAAGTTGGGGACCTTCTACCACCAAGAAAGTAATGCTGGAAGCAAAGTGTGTCCTTTGGACTTGAGGTTCCTGTGCAGAGAAGCTTCTAGTCCAGAGGAAGATTAATGACAAGGACTTGCCTCCAGAACTGACAGAAAAAGCTTTCCCCTGAAGCTAATGCCCTAAATTTAGACTTCTAGTCTACTAGACTGAGAATAATTTTTTTTTTGTTATTGAAGTTATCCAGTTTTGGCATTTCTATTACAGAAGTATTGGGTGACTAAGACACATACCACGTTCATGGACAGGAAGATTCAGCATTGTGAAAATGTCAGAACTACCCAAAATAATCTACAGCTATAATGCAATCCCAGTCCAAATACCAGCAGCATTCTGCATGTGATCAACAGCCAATGATACTGAAGGAAGAAGTCCAAATGTATTGACGGGTTTGGTGAGAAACAAGGCTCTAGGAATTGACAGAAGAGCAACAGAAATGTTTCTGTAAATGGATGCAACAGCATACATGCTCCCTCATCATCTTGCATGTCAAGAAATTAAGAACATGGTGACCTGGCCTACCAACTGGAAGAGATCAATATTGTACCCATTCCAAAGAAGAGTGGTGCAATAGAATGCAGAAAGTAAAGAACAGTATCATTAGGAAAAAAAAAAAAAGAAGACTATCACTAATGTAACACAGAAGCAAAACTTTGCTGAAGATAATTACAGAATGGTTGCAGCATATCAACAGATAACTGCCAGACATTCAAACAAGATTCAGAAGAACACATGGAATAAGGGAAATCATTGCTGATGTCAGATGCATCTTAGCTTAAAGAAGAGAACACCAGAAAAATGTTTATCTGTGTTTTGTGCCCTATGCAAAAGAATTTAACTGTGTGGATTATAATAATTGTGAACAACATTGCCATAGATTCACATCTAGTTTCTCAGTTCTGTTCCAGTGATCTGTGTGTCTGTCCTTGTACCAGTACCAGGTTCTTTTGGCTACCATGGCTGAATAGTTAGTTTCTGGGCTGAGTTAGTAAAAGTCCTCCTCCTTTGTTCTTTCTCTACAGTGATGGACTGTTTATCTGGGGTCTAGTTACTGTATAAAGTTGGTAATTTGTTTTTCCATCTTCCTAGAGAATGCATTGGTATTTGGATCAGGATTGCATTATATCTGTAGATTGCTTTGGGTATGATTGACATTTTCAAAATGTTGAATGTTCCCATCCATGAGCATGGACAGTTTTTCCATTTTTGTAGGTCACTTCTGGTTTCTTGCAATAGTGTTTTGTAGTTTTCTTTATATAAGCCTTTTATTTCCCTGGTTAGAGTTATTTTGCAGTATTTCATCTTTTACTCATGCATCTGTCAGATTGTCATACTGTGGTGCCTGACATGTTGTGAAGATGTCAGAAGCTGTGCCATCACTATTTCAAATACCAGCAGGGTCACTGATGGTGGATGAAATTCAGCAGAGCTTCTAGACTAAGACAGACTAGGAAGAAACACTTGACAGTTTCCTTTGAAAAAAATTGGCCAGTGGCATAGTGCCAAAACTGAACTCCTCCATTTGGAAGACTCTCAAAATATAACAGGAGAACAGCAGCCTCTTCCAACTAGAGTTGACCTTAACAATGTAGATGGAGTAAAGTTTTCAGGGCACAGAGTGAGAAGAAGCAGCCACATGCATCCATTAATAATCAGAATACAGAATGTACAAAGCAGGAATCGAAGAAAATTAGAAGTCATCAAAAATGAAATAAACTACATAAAGATCAGAATTCCAGGAATTAGTGAGCCAAAATGGAGTACTACTGGCCATTTTGAACTCGATAATCTACTAAGCCACATATAAAACTGAACAGGAATGCATCACATTCAACAACAAAAAGAGCATTTTAAGATCTATCCTGAAGTACAAAGCTGTTAGTGATATCCACAGATCTACAAGGAAGACCAGTTAATATGACTATTATGCAAATTTAATCAGAGATCACTAACTCCAAAGATGAGGAAACTGAAAATTTCTACCAACTTCTGCAGTCTGAAGTTGATCAAGTACACAATTAAGATGTGTTGATAATTACTGGCAATTACGATGCAAGAGTTTGAAACAAAAAGGAAGAATTTATAATACAAAATATAGACTTGATAGAAATGGACGTAACAAATATCTTTTTTTAACAGCATAATGGTGACTATACACATGGACTTCTCTGGATGAAATACACAGGAATCCAACTGACTACATTGGTGGAAAGAGATTATCGAGAAGCTCAGTATCGTGAATCAGAACCCAGGGGCTGACTGAGGAACTGATGATCAATTGCTCACATGCAAATTTAAGTTAAAGCTGAAGAAAATTAAAGCAATTCCATGACAGTCAAAGTACAACCTTGAGTATATGGCTGGACTAAATAAAGAAGAAAGTTGCATTAGGATTGGAGAAAGACTCACTAACAACCTGCAATATGCTTGATGAAAATGAAGAAGACTGAAGATCAATGACTGCAGCCTTCAGTGCAGATTACACCTCAACATAGAGAAAACAAACATCCTCACAACTGGACCCGTGAGAAACATCATGATAAGCAGAGAAAAGATTGAAGTTGTCAAGGATTTTATTTTACCTGGATCCACAATCAACACTAATGTAAGCAGCAGTCAAGACATCAAATAACATGCTGCGCTGTGAAAATCTGCCTCAAAAGATCTCTTCACAGCATTGAAAAACAAAGATTTCACTTTGAGGACTAAGATGCACGTCTTAGGCTGGATTTTCTAGGGAAGCAAATTTATATAGATTTATATAGAGGAAGCAGCTCATTCAACTATGGAAGCTGAACTTCCCAGGTCCTGGCACAAGCCTCACATGGCCACAGGAGCTGGTCAACCTTAGGTCAGCAGGTCAGAGATTAGAGTTCTAGGTCACCAGCTGTGTAGGTAGGGGGATCCCAAGCTAGCAGGCAAGACTGCAAGAGGTCATCGGAGAAGACTGTGGTGCAGGAAGAAGTAAGACTCAGCTTCAGCTTCAGGAGGGAGTTGTTACCCAGAGGTAAGTAATTTCCCATAGAAATGTTCACTGTAGTTGCTGGCTGGAAAAAACACTGGTGGCCCAAGAGATGGCATGGTATGCCACAGGCATCTTCATAGTATAGAACTGTAATTTTAAAATCATTTCCCATCAGAAATGAGAAGATATTATGATTCCTGTTCCTTTAGAGGTAATTTGCTGTTTTTCTCTCTGGAAGCATTTGAATATTTTCTTTTATTCCTGATGTTCTGCAATTTCATCATTATGTGCCCACTTGTGGGACTCTAGCCATTCATCTCATATGCCTCACTGTGAACATTTTCCATCTGAAAACTTGTGAGATTTTTTTTCCATTTCTAAGTTTTCTTAGAATACTTGTTTATTTTCCCTCTTATCTGTTCTCTCCATTATCTCCTTTTTGTTGTTATTCTTTATTTCACAAATTTATTATTTATCACTGTCCATTCTGCTCTTCAACACATTACATTTTTAAGAACATCTGGTGATTACAGAACCTAATGGGTTATTTTTCATACCAGCTGTTCTTAATAGATGCTATGCCTGTCTGTCATATCTTAATATTAATTACACTTGCAGTTATTTCTCCCTTTTCACAGACATTATCAATTTTATTTGTTGATTTTGGTGCTCTTCTTAAATGTTCCTTGTTTTCCTTAAATGTTTGGACATTCTTAATGATTGTTTGCATTTGAATTTAAAATTCTTGTTTGCCTAAGACTGTAAGTACTGACTCCAGCTGCCTTGGGTGACTTGGGCGGAGTAGGGCGGGTGAAGGGTAGAAAGTGCACACAAGTAGCTTGGCTCCTGAGTATGGAGGGTTCTCCCCTCCAGGGAGTGTAAGCTATCTGGAGTTATTTTCCTCTTTCTCTGGCTCACCTGCCCATCTGAGGTTCATGAATCAAGACTCCTCCTGCTTCAGACAGCTGCACTTGGGGTTTATTCTGGGGGCAAATGCATTAATCAGCCACCCTCTTTTTATATTATTTCTTTTCTTTTACCTATCTGGAGTTACTTCCAAGTCCATTCTGCCTCTCTACGAAGGTTCTCCGCTCCTGGAATTTTCATCCTGGGTCTAAACATCAGCCATGTTTTGTGCTCAGTAGCTGTGGGGACAGAAAGGGCTCTGGTAAGCTCAGCTGTTCTGAATAAATAGCTAATTAATTAACCTGATCATTGCCTGGAAGTTCCTGTCTCTATTTTTGAGTCTAAGTTTAAAATACTTCTGGAATTTCTATCAGTTCTGTGTAGTTTTCGATTGTCTTTTTTTTTTTCTCTGCCCTTATGTTTCTGCTATCTGACTCCTGCTTTCTATCTTCCAGGAATTTTTCAGAATCTGTCTAAGGATAGAACAGTTTCCTGTTCGTAAGGACGGGAAATCATGTATTCCTTTACCTCCTCCTTTCACTTCTTTATCTTATTTAAACCTCAGAGTTACTCAGTAAAAGTGACACTATTATTACTACTATTATTTTTCCAAAGGGAAAAACAACCGAAACTCAGAAGTTAACTTCCCTGAGATGTCAGTTAGTACAGAGTAATGCCCAGCCTTGAACCCTGGTCCACCTGACACCAGGAGGTGCTATGAACATTCCCTCCACTAGTCAGAGAGCTCTGTTTCTGTCTTAGTTCCAAGACCTACTTTCCCACCATCCTACCCATAGCCTAAGAGCCCCTTAAAAGTGAATCTCTGCTGGAGTTTTCATTGTATCCCTTGCAGCACCTGGCACCTTGCAGGGCTTTCACTGCTTTATTTTATTACAAAGTTAGTAGTGATACTTGTATTTTAAAACTAAGACCCATGCTTTACTTTGCTAAAACTCAATAGAAGATAAATGAAAAGGAAGAATACAGTTCTCTATGGGCTATCCAAACCAAAATCCGCCACCATCGAGCCAATTTCAACCCATAGCAAACTTGTAAGACAGAGTAGAACTGCCCCACAGAGTATCCAAGGAGTGTCTGGTAGATTTGAGCTGCTGACCTTCTGGTTAGCAGAAGCAGCACTTAACCACTGTCCCACCAGAGGTTGTCAGTAAACTGAAAAAGAAGGAAAAAATTGCTGTCAGGTTGACTTCAACTCATGGCAACCCCATGCAGTGGGGCAACTGTGTGGCAACTCCACACAGTTTTCGGTGGCTGATTGTTTGGAAGTAGATCACCAGGCCTTTCTTCTGAGAAATCTTCCTCTGGGAAGACTCATTAATCCTTTGGTTAGCAGCTGAGCACATTAACCATTTGGATCACCCGGGGATTCATCAGCAAACTACACAGTCTCTACTGCTTTGGACATTTCTACTCTCTTTTGTACCTACACACTCAGTGAAATACATAGATACAAAAGAGGATAGAAATGTCTAAAGCAGTAGAAAGTTTGAGTTACTGAGGGGGGCAGGGAAATATGAAGATGGCAAGATGACTCAATTAGGAGTCAACGAGTGTGGCTATGATGTGCCACTGATTAACGATGTCAACTTTGACAAGTCAGCCTCTGTGGACTTCTGTTTTCCTGTCTGTAAGGTAAAGATGTTTCTAAGGTCCCTCTAATTTTGATATGCAGTGATTCTAAATAAATAGCAAATGCACTTTTTTTCCCCAGAATTAAAAGCTTAATTTATTGCTGTTTCCAGCTTATCTACTTACTAATGTTGATCAGAGCCCTGGTAATTTTCTAGTCCCATCACTCATCATGCCTCGCATCTCAGATTAACCCACTGGGCCACGGAATTAGGCAAAGATTTCCTGTGTAGACATCATTGTAATTTTTGCATCCAAATCCTTCCTCATCTCAGGCTGCACTATGGTCTTTCATACTAATTTTCCCCCCACACCCCTAACACATACCTATTTCTTGGACAGGCTAGTCATATTTAGTTTTTAAGACTCAATTTAAGTAGACTTATGGGAAGGCCTAATACCCCTACAGTGTGGGTGAGACTCACCTTCATGCTTTCTGTACTTCTTGGTGGGAACTGCAATGTGCCACATCACTAATGTAATTAAACCAAATATCTCTGCAAGTAAAAATTAGCTCTTCTTTTATAGACATGAAAAGTAGACATAGATGCCACCCTTTCCCATAAATCATAACGAAGGTCCACTCTTCGGACATGAATGGATTGGACTTGGCGATGCAGAGTGACTGTATGTTGGATGCACTTTATAGTTCTATGCATCTATAGGATATCATCCTGCTGACCTCTGGCTGGAGGAAGGAGAGTGGGTGGAGAGGAGAGGAAAGGAGGTTGTTGGGAGGATGAGACATGTATGGAGCAGAGAGGAATAGTGTGCTGTCACCGGGCAGGGAGAGCAGTGGAAGGTGCATATAGGTGGGCATGTAAATTTATATGGGAGTGTACATTTTCACTCAATCATAAAAAAAAAAAAGAAAAGAAATATTAAAGAACCCACCAAACACCACAAACCTTCAAGTCTCGGAGGCCGGAATCAAACCCAGTGTGCGTTCAGTCCTCACAGGAGTCACTTTGGTAGCATCTGCCTCACAAGGCCTGGACGCAGTTAGGGTGATGCCCCAATACGCCATAAGGATGGCAAACATTCAAAGGCCAATGTGCTGGACATGGTAGCTGGCATAAGGCCCAGCTGGGAAACTGATGTAGAAAGTACATTGGGCTATTAATCCACTCAGAAAGGGAGAGGGAAACAGAAGGCAATCCTACATGCAGAATCCTACCTACTGGGCACTGAGATTATACGTGTGTACTGCCTTTTAAGCCCACAGAAGGCTCTGGGCCCCAAAATATCCGGGATGTTCTTTTCTTCTTCTTCTTCTCAGTGTTTAGGTACAAGGTAACCTTGGGGTGTAGATCTTATGGTTTTGGGGAACCAATTAATGACTTTGAACCAATAGATGTCTTTGAGGTATGTAGTTGATATTTTTCAGCTGGAGCCTCTCCCATGCAGGGGTACCAAATATGAATTAATAGTGTTAAATCAGAATTGTAATGCTTTTTTCCTTAGATTACTACAAAACATATAGAACAAAGAATAGATTCAACATGCTTTTTCCAATACATTTTAAAGTTAGAAACAGGGCAAAATAAGAGCACATTTCTTTTCTTTTCTTTTAATTGTGATTAAGTTAAAGTAAACAATCCAAATCAATTTTGCATGCCTACCTTTCTGCAGCTCCTTCTGCTCTCCTTGCTCGGTGATAGCACACTCTTGCTTTTCATTCTACACTTTTCGTAACTTCCCAACAATCTCCTGCGCCCTCCTCTCCACCCTCTTCTCTCCCATCTAGCAAAAGACCAGTAGGGCAGCATGCTCCAAATGCATAGGCCTTAAAGTACACAAGCCATATGGTCACACTGTGTCCCCAAGTCCAGTGCATTTTTGTCTAAAGAGTTGACCTCAGCAGTGTTTTCCGTGCGGGGGCAGCAGCAGGTATAGGAGCCATGCTCCCGGGGCAACCCCCAGGCTGTCAGACCTTCAGTTGTGGTCTTTTAGTAAAGTTCTTGAGTTGCACTGCTCTTTCTCTAGAGTTGCCACAGGGACTCAACACTATGTGCCCCATCATGGCTGCCTTTGGTGGTGGCCAGGCACCATCTGGTTCTTCTGGTTACGTGTTGATAAACAGTCTGCCATTCACACGGGTCCTCCTGTCCCCTGGGTTTCTTTTTCCTCATGTCTTGTTGTTGGTGGTGATCATCTGTTCTGGATGAGTTGGGACAAATTGGTATACCTCAGATGGCAGTTTGCTATCTTTTAAGACCCCAGACACCACTCACCAATATGGGGTGCAGAAGACTCTCTTAGCAATAGACTAGTTATGCCAATTGGCCTTGATGTCCCCCAAGAGCATGGTCCCCAGATCTCACCCCTGCTACTCTATCCTTGGAGTATTGGATTGAGGTTAGAAGAGTTTTCAGTTTATGGTGAAATCCAGTTAAATTTAAGAGCACATTTCTAAGTTCAGGATTATGTAAACATTTTAGAACAATTTTCATAAACAGATGCATTAGATTTATGCATCATTGTCATTCTAATGGATGCTTAGTTTAGAATTTTGAAGAGGTAAGGCAAATGAATTTTCCAGTAAATAACGTACCTTATCCAAAGTTGTTTTAGAAAGGATTATAGTTGAAATTGGTCTCAAAAATACTTAGCAATGAAGATGCAACAAGAAATACAAATATAAATATTTACGGTTACAGCAAAGCAGTTGCTATCTTGGGCTCTAGAGTCAGATTGAAAAGAATGAATTCCTGACCTCAGTTAATGTATCTGTGCCTTCATTTTTCTCATTCATGACATGGAAATAAGGTTATATACCTACAGAATTATGTAGAGATTTAATGAGTTAATGGGGGAGACTTTGGCATATTATAAATATTTAATAAATGCTAGCTATTAGTTAACTATTACCTATTATTATGGGCAATTAAAGATAATTAATAGAATAATTTTAGAGAAATATAAAATTTAATTTAATTTAGCATGTGTGTGTGTGTGTGTGTTCCTTAAACTCAGGGAGGAGTAGAAAAAGCAGGGAAAAGAAAAAGAGAAGGTAAGATAAATCCTCATTTATTAGAAGAGCCAATAGTTATTGTCTAAATTTAATAAATCAAACACTAGAGATATTAGCATATTAATTAGAGTTGTGATTCTATTCACCAGAAAAATTGCAATCCAACTATTTTATTTACACATTTATCTTTTTTAAAAATGTTTTTGTACTTTAAGTAAAAGTTTGCAATCCAAATAAATTTGCCATATAAGACCCTGAATACACACTACTATGTAACTCTAACTGCTCTCTTCCCCATACCTCCTATCCCTAACCCTTAGCCCCTGTGACAGCACACTCCTCTTTTTTCCACCCTATACTTCCTGTATTCATTCAACCAAATCCTGTCCACTCCCACCCTCTCATCTAACTTCTAGACAAGAGCTGCTGAGACAGCCTCATGTATATCTTTAAGCCAAGAAACAGATTTTGTGCCAGCATCACTCCATGTCATAACAGCTCAGTGCAATCCTTGACTGAAGAGCTGGCTTTGCTACTGGTTTCAGCTCTAGGGTAACACAGAGTCCAGGGGCTGTGTCCCCAGGGGACCCTCCAGTATGACAGATCATCAGGTGTGGTCTTTTAATAGAGTTCTAGTTAGGCACATCCATTTTTCTCTCACTACATCAGAGATTTTACTTTGTATTTTCCATCAGGGCAGGCGTTGTTGGTGGCCAAGCACCCTCTAGTTCTTCTGGTCTTGTGCTGAAGTAGTCTTTGGATCACATGGCACCTTCTGTCTGCTTGGCTCATATTTTCCTCATGCCTTTGACATCCTTCATTCTGCCCTGCTCCAGGTTGATTGGGACCAATTGATGGTAGCAAGTTAGTCACTTGCTAACTTTTATGAGACTAGATGCCACCGACCAAAGTGGTATGCATAACATTTTACTTAAAAGCACTTTTGTGTGCCAATTAGCCTAGATTTTCCCTGAAACCACAGTTCCCAACCCCCTATCCCTTCTACTGTGTCCATCAAAATGTTGGGTCATACTTAGGAAACATTTTAGCTTTGATGCTGTCCAGCCATGCTAACTTCGCACGTGTTGCATGTTGCATTCCCTTCACCTAATGTGATTCCTATCTGCTATCTAATCTATAAATACCCATCTTCCTCCCTCTGCTGTCTTGTAACCATCAAAGATTATTTTCTTCTGTGCTTAAAACTTTTTTAAGTTCTTGTAATAGTGGTCTCATACAATATTTGTCCTTTTGCAGCTGACTAATTTCACTCAGCATAATGTCTTTGAGATTACTTCATGTTGTGTTTCCTAAGATCATCACTGTTCTTTATCATTGCATAGTATTGCGTTCTGTGAATATACCGTCATTTGTTTATCCATTCATCTGATGATGTGCACCTAGGTTGATTCCATCTTTTTGCTGTTGTGGACAGTGCTGCACTAAACATTAGTGTCCATATATCTGTTCCTGTGACAGCCCTTATTTCTCTAGGATATATCCCATGAAGTGGGATTGCTGGATCACGCGGTATTTCTATTTCTAGCTTTTTAAGGAAGTGCCAAATTGATTTCCAAAGTGATTCTACCATTTTACTTCCCACTAGCAGTGTAGAAGAGTTCCAGTCTCTTCACTCTCTCCCACAAGTTCTCCAACATATATCATTTTGTGGGTTTTGGATTAATACCATCTTTGTTGGGGTATCTCATTGCAGTTTTGATTTTATTTCTCTGATAGTTAATGATCGTGAGCATTTCCTCATCTGTCTATTAGCATCCTGGATGTTGTCTTTGGTGAAGTACCTGTTCGTAATCCTTTGTCCGTTGTTTAACTTGGTTACTTGACTTTTTCTTGCTTAGGTTTTACAGTACATTGAAGATTATGGAGATTTCAATGCAACAGAATTCATGGTAGCCAAAATTCTTTTGCAGTCTGTATAGTCTTTTTACTCTCTTGGTGAAGTCTTTGAATGAGCACAAATGTTTGATATTTAGGACTTCCCAGTTATCTATGTCCTCTTCTGGTGTTTGCATATCATTGTTAATATTTCATAGTTTGCTTATGCCATATATTAGGGTTCCCAGTGTTGTCCCTATTTTCTCTTCAATGATCTTTATTGTTCTAGATTTTATATTTAGTACTTTGATCCATTTTGAGTTACTTTTTGTGCATGGTGTGAGATATGGCTCTTGTTTCATTTTTTTGCAGATGCATGTCCAGTTATGTCAACACTACTAGATAAAGAAGCTGTCTTTTCCCCAGTGTACAGACTTGGGAACTTTGTCAATTATCAGCTGCTCATAAGTGGATGACATTATATCTGGATTCTCAGTTCTGTTCCATTAATCTATCTGTCTGTTTTTGTACCAGTACCAGGCTGTTTTGGCTGCTGTGAAAGTGTAATAGGTCCTAAAGTCAGGTAAAATGAGACCTCCCACTTTGTTCTTCTTCTCCAGTAATACTCTGCTTCTTCCCTTTTCCTGAGAAGTTGGTGATTTGTTTTTCTATCTCATTAAAAATTCCATTGGAATTTGTGCTGGGTTGGCATTGTATATATAGATCACTTTGGGTAGAATAGACATTTTTACAATGTTACGTCTTTTAATCTATGACAAAGGTAGTTTTCTCAACTTAATGTGGGTCTCTTTGGGTTACTTGCAGTAGAGTCTTGTAATTTTCTTTGTATGGGTATTTTATGTCTCTGGTTAGATTTATTCCTAAGTATTTTGTCTTCTTAGGGGCTACTGTAAATGGTAATAATTTGATGATTTCCTGTTTGATGATCTCTTTGTTGACGTAAAGGAATCCAACTGATTTATGTATGCTTATCTTGCATCCTGATACTTTGCTAAACTCTTCTATTAGTTTCAGGAGTTTGTTTTGTGAATTCTTTGGGGGTTTCTGTGTACAAGATCATTTCATCTGCAAACAGAGACACCTGGACTTCTTTCTTAATAATCTGGATGCCCTCTACTTCTTTATCTTGCCTATTTGATTTGGCTAGAAACTCCAGGACAATGCTGAATAAGCGTGGTGAGAATGAGAATCATTGTCTGGTTTCTGCTCTCAAGGGAATGTTTTCAGGCTCTCTCCATTCAGGATGATGTTGGCTATTGGCTTTGCATAGATGCCCTTTATCATGTTGAGGAATTTTCCTTGTATTCCTATTTTGGTGAGAATTTTTAACATGAATTGAGTTTGGACTTTGTCCAATGGTTTTTCTGCATCAATCAATAAAATCAAATGGTTCTTGTCTTTCGTTTTATCTATACGATTGACTACACTAGTTGTTTTACTAACATTGAGCCATCCCTGCATCCTTTGTACAAATCCCACTTGGTCATGGTGACTTATTTTTTTTTTTTTTTTTGATGTGTTGTTGAATTCTGTTGGCTAGAATTTTGTTGAGGATTTTTGTATCTAAGTTCATGAGAGATATTGGTCTGTAAATTTTCTTTTTGTGCTCTTTTTTCCCACCTAGTTTTGGCATCAGGGTCATACTGGCTTCATGAAATGAGTTTGGGAGTATTCTTTCCTTTCCTAGGCTCTGGAATACCTTTAGTAACAGTAGTGTTACTCTTTGAAAATTTGGTAGCATTCTCCACTGAGGCCCTCACAATCAGGGCTTTTGTAGTTGGGAGTTTAATTACCTTTTCCACCTCTTCTTTTGTGATGGATTTATTAGTTGTTCTACTTCTGTTTGTGCTAGTCTTGGTAGGTGATGTGTTTCTAGAAATTTGTCCATTTCCTCTGAGTTATTGAATTTATTAGAGTACAAATTTTCATAGTATTCTGTTATAAATCTTCTAATTCCTATTGAGTCTGTTGTGATTTTGCACACCTCATTTCTTATTTGAGTTATTTACTTCCTCTCCTGTTTTTGGTTTATCAGTTTGGCCAATGACTTATTAATTTTGTTGATCTTTAAAAAAAAAAAAAAAAGGTTTTGTTCCTGTTAACTCTTTCAGCCATTTTTCCTATTCTGTATATCATTTAGTTCTGCTCTTAAGTTTTATTATTTGCTTTCTCCTGGTGCCTCAGGGGTTCTCCTGCTGTTCTGTTTCCACTTGTTTGAACTGCACAGTTAATTCTTTGATTTGGGTGCTTTGTTCTTTTTGGATGTGTGTATTTATTGAGATAAACTGACCTGTGGGTGCTGCTTTTGCTGTGTCCCATAGATTCCGGTAGGATGTATTTTCATTTTCATTCTCATTTAATTCTGTGAATTTCTTTAGTCCATCCTTGATTTCTTCCATAACCCAGTTGTTCCCCTGTGCTTGAATTCTACACCCCCCCCCCATTTTTTTTTCTGTAATTGATTTTTACTTTACGGCTTTATGGCCTGAAAGTTGCTTTGTGATATTTTGATACTTTGAATTTTGTTAAGGATTGCTTTATGGCCTAACATGTGGTCAACTCTGCAGAATGTTCCATGTGCACTGGGAAAAAAGTATACATGGCTGCTGCTGGGTGGAGATTTCTATATATGTCTATGAAGTCAAGTTGTTGATCGCGGCATTTAGATATTCCATGTCTTTTATTGAGCACTTTTCTAAGTGTTCTGTCCTTCAGTGAGAGTAGTGTGTTGAAATCTCCTGCTATTGCTGTGAAACTGTCTATTTCTGTCTTCAATACCATTAGTGTTTGTTGTATATATTTTGGAACCTTGTCATTGGGTGCATAGATATTTAACATGGTATGTCCTCCTGGAGTATTTGGCCTTTAATCATTATGTAAAGTCCTTCCTTACTAATGTGGGAGATTTTATTTTAAAGTCTATTTTATTAGAGGTTAGTATTGCCACTTCTGCTCTTTTTTGAATGTAGTTAGTTTGATACATTTTTTCCATCATTTGAGTTGTAGATTGTTTGTGTTCTTGAGTCTAAGGTGTGTCTCCTATAGGCAGCATATAGATGGGTCATTTTTGTTAAGTCCAGTCTGCTATTCTCCATCTCTTCATTGGTGCATTTAGTTCATTTACATTCAGCATGATTGTCAGTAGGTCTGAACTTATTACTGCCGTTTTGTTGTCTTTTTTTGGTGTGTGTTGTACACAATTTCTTTTGTTCTATTTGAATTCTGTGCTGTCTTTTCTCTTTGTGTGTTTCATCTCTTTCAGTGTTGGTGGTTTTACATGTACTGAGACCTCATGTTTTTCATTTTGAAGCATAGGATTGATAGTTTCCTTTGTGCTTACCTTAATATTTACCTCTGTTTTGGAAATTTAAATCAGACTTTAATTTCTTTATTTTGCCCTGATTTTATCTCCATGTGAAAGATCTGTGACTATATTGTCTTTTGGGTTCTTCTCTTTTTTTGTTATAATGTTTACGTAATGACATATCTGTTTCCCTATTTTCAGAGTTTTACCTATGACTTGTTTTTATGATTCCCCTATATGGGTTGATATCTAGTTGCTCTGTTTTGTGTTCTGGTCTTGGATTGTTACCTGGTGTCAATTTGTTTTCTAACCAAAGGATTTCCTTTAGTATTTCTTGTAATTTTGTTTTGATTTTTGTGAATTTCCTAAATTTCTGTTTATCTGGAAATGTTCTAATTTTGCCATCATATTTGAGAGACAATTTTGCTGCATATATAAGTCTTGGCTGGCAATTATTTTCCTTCAGGGCTTTGTAGATGTCATCCCACTTCTTTCTTGCCTGTGTGAGCCTAGCCTTACAGATTTTTCTTTGTGGGTTATTTTTTGTTCATCCCTAGCCACTGTGAAAGTGTCTCCTTACCTTTAGATTTGGCAAGTTTGATTTTAATATGCTTTAGTGTCTTTTTTTTGTAATCTACCTTGTGTGGAGTTCAATGAGTATCTTGAATAGGTAACTTCTCATTTTTCATAGTATCAGAGAAGTTTTCTGTCAGCAAATTTTTGAAAGTTCTGTCTGTATTTTCTGTTATTCCCCACTGCTCTGGTATTCCAGTCACTCACAGGTTATTTCTCTTCATAAAGTCCCACATAATTTTTGCTGCTTCAGTGGGTTAACTGCTAACCACAAGGTCGGCAGTTCAAATCCACCAGGTACTCCTTGAATATTCTGGGGGTCAGTTCTAACCTGACCCCTAGGGTCACCATGAGTCAGATCCGACTCGACAGCACTTGGCTGGCTGGCTTGGCTCTTGATTTTTTAAAATTCTTTTACCTGATTTTTCCTCAAATGTGTTGATGCTATGTGCTGTATCTTCAGTCTCACTAATTTGGGTTTCCCTTGCTTCATTTCTGAGCCTTTAATTTTCTGTTGAGTTGTCTAATTCTGTAATTCTATTATTAATTTTCTGTATTTTTAATTCTTACTGCTCACTACTTTCTCCCACCTTGTTCAACTTGTCATTATACTCTGCAGCATTTTGCCTCATCTCCTTCCTCATCTCTTGAAGAGTGATAAATATTAATCTCTTGTTTTCTACCTCTGATAATTCCAGGAAGTTCTCTTCCTCTGGAAAATATCATTGTTTGGGGAGCTTTCTGAATAGATCATGGTCAGCTGCTTTAAATGCTTTGAAGTAGATTGCTGTTTCCAAGCCATCAGTAAATTGTATTTATTTATTTTATGTTTGCCTACTGTGTCCTAGCTTCTTGTTTTAAAAGTACAGTTTGCTTTTCTTATATGAATTTAGCTCAGGTGTCCTGGTAGTCAGTCACCAAGTGTGTGGTGCAGACTCTTTCCTACACTCATAGACAAGAAGGTCTGATTGGTAGATTGATATAGGTGCAGGTGTCTGGCTGAAACCACTGAGAAAGGAAGGCACCTAACAGCCACCTCTGAGTGTCTGTGAGGTTGGCGTATCCCCTTGTGTCTGAAAATAGGTGAAGGGTCAGTTTTTGCCCTGATATCGCAGCTTGGGGGAGTCAGCCAAAAAATACATACATATTTCTTTTCTTTTTCCTCCCTTTCCCCGGGTTTGCTAAACTCTTCCTCCTCTGAGTCTCAGAAAACGGCTCAGGACAGGATTAAGGAGTTCTTCTTCTGGCTCAGTAAATGGTGTTAGGCTCCAGAGCAGGAGCAGTACAGGGAAGAGAGGAGGAGAATGGCTCATGGTGGGCTTGAAGAGACCTATTTCTGCTCAGTTAATGGTATCAGATTCTAGTGCAGAGCATTGTTCGGAGAAGGAAGCTGGGAGCACTTGGGGAATGGATATAGACTCATATTGAAGGAAAGATTCAAATCTGCATGTGGTAGGTTACATGCAATGACTTAGCTTTCAGCGATCTGGCGCTGTCCCTCCCTAGCTCTACAGGCATGAGTGGGCTGTCCAGACAATCACCTCCACTGAGGGAATGCCCACCAACCTCCATGTTGGGTCCACCATGCAGTAACCACAGCTGCTTCCTACCAGGTCAGGTCCATGGAATCCTATGTACTTCCAGTGTTTTTTCCCTCTCTTGCTCAGTCCAATTTCTCAACTATTCCTATAATACTGGGGCTTCTAGGATGTTATATATACTCAATTCATGTGTCCTTTTGGGACTTTGTTGTCAGAGGGATCACAGAAAGTGTTCATCTACTCTATCATCTTGGCTCCTGTCCCAACTATGTTTTTTAAAGCAGACTCTGGGGTTTGGGCATGTGTGTTGAACTTTTCACTGACCAAGTGTGTAATTGCTTATAGTTAAAATAACAATAATAGTTGCTCTTGAAATAAGCCTGGTAACTAGAAGAGAAAACGAGGTGAGAGGCTTTCTATGATGCTAGTAATAATTTATTAATGTGGGTACTGATTACATGAGTACTTATAGGCATATTGTGTACATACATTATACAGAAATAGGAAGTTCAAATAAAATGTTGCCTCGTGAGAATAGGATGGAGTAAAAGGATACATAGAAGTGGGGTTGAAGGTTTGCTTTTTATTGAGTTATGTTTAAAAAGTAAAGTGTGTTTACTCCAAAAACCATTATTTAGTGTTCCTTGATATTCAAGGCAGTGTAAAGGGTTCCTGCTGGCACAGGAAGCACATGGCTTCACCTTTACTGAGTTGTATTAGTATCTAGGAATCTGGTAACAAAGCTCTCTGATTTTAAAACAAGAGTGGATGCTGCAAAGTTACCTCAAATTCAGACTTCCTTAAGAGGAGAGGCTCTCCGCAATGATTCATCATTGTCATCAGTGTTATGCTTCAGTCTGTGATCACATATCAAGCACCTGTCCTATTCTAGGCACTGCAAGGAACTGAGAACACAAAATAAAATACAGAGCTCACAGGCTTACTAGGGGACAGACATGGTGACTGGCTGCAAGATAGGTAGGGGAACTGTACAAGGAGGGCACTTAACCAAGCTCCAGCAGGCATAAGGAGAACAGGGCAGTTTCAGAAGATGTGCTGCCTAAATGGTTAACCAAGAGGGCTGTTATGTCAGTCAGGGTTCTACAAGAGAAGCAGAGCCACTAGGACATAAAGACAGAGATAATTTGTTTTTTTGAGAACTGGCTTATGTGATTATGGGAACTGACAAGTCTGAGATTCATAGGACTAATTGGTAGACTGAAAACTCTCAGGCAGTGCTGACTCTGCAGTCCACGGGTGAAATTTCTTCTTCCTTGGGGAAACCTCAGTTTTGCTTTCAAGGTATTTCAATTAACTGATTGAATGAAGCCCATTTGGATGATAAAGCATAATCTCCTTTGTTTAAAGTCAACTGATTGTAGATGTTAACCACATCTGTAGAATGCTTTCCCAGAAACATGTAAAACCAAACCTACTGCCATAGAGTTGATTCCAACTCGTAGTGACCCTATACAACAGAGTAGAACTGCCGTATGGGGTTTCCAAGGAGTGCCTGGTAGATCTGAACTGCTGACCTATTGGTTAGCAGATGTAGCACTTAACTACTACAAGACCAAAGTAGAGTTTAATTGAATAACTATAATGCATCTCATGTGAAGACACCACCTGTAGGTGGTAACTTGTGTGTTGCTATGATAACAAATAGGTTTCAGTGGAGTTTTCAGACTAAGATTTAACAGAAAGAAATGCTTGGTAATCTTCAAAAATCAGCCAGTGAAAACCCTATGAAATACAACAGTCCAATATGCAACCAATCATAGTGATGCCTAAACTATTAACCAGGTAAATAGGGCTGTTACATCAGTCAGGGTGACATTTAGGGCAACAGAATCAAGCAACATTTCTCTCCATTGTGCATGGTGTCACCATGACAAAGGCATATCCTAGCTAAGTGGACACATAAAACTAACCACCGCAGTTGAGTTGGAGACGGGGGAGTATACACTACACAAAGGGACTGGGGACCAGAAAAGCACAGAAGGAAGCAATAGAATTCCGTGCATGTGTGCGCGCACACATGCATGCACTAATAGAGGGGTAGAGGAGTACACATAAGTAGAAATACGAGATAAGAAGCAGCAGCAGATGAGTCTACAGAGGCAGTCAATAAGAGAAAGCTTACAGAGGCCTTTGCCTGCTGGATGAACAGTCTCACTTACTGATGGTCAGAATCATCTAGAATCTCATTGAAATCATTTTTTTAATACTTAATCTGAGAACCCCACCCCACCCCCTGCCAGACCTCAAGACTCAGATGAGATTCAGAAGTCTATATTATTAAAAATCTCCTGTTAGTCTCCCATTCCAATGACCACATTTTTGCATCCTTCCTTTAAGCAGTGGAAACCAACAAAGTATTAAATGACAGGGTCCAAATTTTGTTGCCATGTTGTAATGTAACTATCTTCCTGGTTCAAGTACTTGTGATTTTCACATAAATAGCACAAGTTTTCTATGATGGCTCCAAACATAGTCAGAGGTAGCACATTTCAGAAAAACTTGACCAAGGTCCTTCCCAGTGTTCTTACCTTTGCAGACACAACTGGGATCAGAAAGACCAGGAAACTGGGAGGCAGGATGGAGTTTTTTGTCACAGTCAGCGCCATTTCCACAGAGATCCATTCATTCATCAAGAATTCATCTCATGTTTACAGAGTATGTATAACATGTCATGCTCAGTAGGGGGCAGGAAGACATCGGGAGACTTCGTACAATTTTGCACACATGTGTACTTGAAGCACACAGATTTGAAAACAGCAGAACACAGCTCTTTTAATGCAACATTTAAGAGTGAGGAGGATGTATAACAGAGCATACATGTCAAGAACCTAGGTTTGTTTAATAAGACAACTCACACAAACTGCCCAGTACAGAGTTAACACATAGGAAACATTAAATAAATGTTAGTGCCTTGCCTTCTTGCATTATTATTAATGTCTGTACCCCCTTTATACAAGTCATAACCTTTGGAGTCTAGGAGTAAAGTTTAAAAACAAAAAAGGAAAGAGTAGTTCTGGCTTCTAGAATCTTACCAGACTCAAAAACCAATTGCTGTCAGGTAGATGTCTGTCTATTGTAAACTAATAAGACAGAGTAAAACTTCCCCACAGGGTTTCCAAGGTGGCAAGTCTTTACAGAAGCAGACTGCCACATCTTTCTCCAGCAGGACAAGTGGTAGGTTCAAACCAACTACCTTTTGGTTAGAAGCCAAGTGCTTATCTGTTGTGCCACCAGGATTCCTTCCCAAATCTTAAGAGATTTTAACAACATCATGATCTTCATCTTGTTGACACAGGACAATGGGTTCTAGATGTTGGTAGCTGAATTGCAAAGGAGTCATTACTAATGAGGCATACATACAAAAGGGAAACACCCTTCCCCAGCACACCCAGGTAAACTATCAGGGCCCGTAGCCACAACCTTTAAACCCAGAGGAGAGTGTTTTCTTTGGGAGACTCCTTTCTGTGAGCTTTCAGTACCTTGCATCTGTCAACACGATAGCCCTTTGATCCTTACCCTTTACCCAGTCTCAACAGGTCAAGTGCTCAGATACATATGGAGCTTGAATACCAACTAGAAGAAAATACAACAGATTGCAGATTATCCCCAGATGTTTTTTAAGAAAGTCAAGACACTGTGAACGGCCTATACATGCATTAGCTCTGATCTTAGACACATTCAAGCCCAAAGGTACTCTCCCAACTTCAAAGGAAATCATTTTCAAAACCCTGAAGACACTGTATTGTGTCTGTCTGGATTGCATGCTGCCTGATAAAGAACATCTAGATCTACCTCCTCATTTTCTACCCTTGTTCCTACCACTACACACTAAGAGAGACTTCACTCTTCCATTAATAGGTAGACAGTACCAGCTTTTCTGCAGATGGTCTTCCTCTGGCCATGTCCCCATTCACCCAGTCCTCCATGTAGGTATCATCCTTTGAGGGTCAAACACAGTGCACCTAAATTAACAGAAATAATATAAGAACCAAAGCATTGGAGTAAGTACTTGTAATGTAGGAAATCCATCACTCATCTGTTAGTTTGTTCTACTATAATAGCTACTACTTGCTGGAAACTATGCTACTGGTGTTGAAATACTAGCAAGGTTACTCATAATGGACAGGTTTCAGCAGAGCCTATAGACTAAGACAGATGGGGAAGAAAGGTCTGGCAATCTGCTTCCAGAAATTAGCAAGTGAAAACTCTATGAATCACAACAGCATTGTCCTGCTGATCTGCTTGGGACACATCATCAGGAGGAATTAATCACTGAAGGAATATGTCATGGTTGGTGAAGTGGAGTCAGCAAAGGTAAGGAAGACCCTCAGTTAAATGGATTAGCACGGTAACAACAATGAACTCAAACCTGCCGGTGGTCTAGAAGATGCCACAGGACTGGCAACATTTTTTTCTGATACAAATTTACCTAAGGTCACCACGAGTCAGAGTCAACTCCATAGCAGCTATCTACCTATGGCGGGAAACTGGTAGTCAGCTAAAATCTGACATTCAAGAAAATCGTAGAAAAAAACAAAAGTAAAGTCGTAAGTATTTTATTGTTACTCCTACAGACACACACGTGAGAATTCCCCCACTATAGTGTATAGGTTGTTTTTGAACACACGATGAACATTCAAAACATAGGAGAATTTGAGTTTTTGAGTTTTTTGTCACAGTCAAAATACGGGAGAACTGCCCCAATATAGTGTACAGTTCCCCTCTCCCACCCTGCTATACGCCCAATCTGTGACTTGAGAATTGGACAAAAAGAAAGTCAGACTACAGTGCTAGGACAAACCTTAGGTACAAGCACATGTGAATCATTTTCTCCTCTCACAGAAGCAGTCCTCTCAGTGGCAGGAGTCAAGGACAGTCCCTGGGAAACACTTTTAAGGGAAAATGATTGGTTAATAACACAGCAGCGGCTCCTATGGAATACAACTGGGACCTATAGTGTGGGGAGACTGACACTAAGCTGCACCTCTCTCAAAGTTCTAGACCTTATTGTTAAAACCAGTTGTTAAATTGACACTTAAGGAGACTTTTGCTTTTCTTGTAGCACAACCTTACTTCCAAGAGCAACTTAAAAAGAAGGACAAAAAAATGTATTAGACAGCACCAGAGAGACTTGAGGCTTCAATATCCTGCAGAAAAAAAGAAATTCATTGAGGTGGGCACCAATATTCTGTCTCACTTTTTCCCCTCAAGGTACTTGCAACTTTTTAAGTGATACTTCAAGTCAATCAGAAAGCAGTTGCTAAGAATCTGAGAAGCTAAGCAGAAACTTAATCAGTGTGATGGACCTGGAGGGAGAAAAACTGGAGTTCAGGCCTGCCAAAATAGCCAGGGCATACACTTCCAGAAATCCAGAGAGAAAAAAAATGCAGATACTGAGCTCAACAACAGCACCACTTTTTCACTCAAGGCTTTGCTAATTACTAAACAGTGCCAACTGAGCAGAAAGGAGCATCTAAGAGGCTAAGAAGCTAAGCAGAGTTCTGGGTGGGTTCATCACTCAGGGAAATAGCAGGTAGGGGTTACACTTAAGGATCCTTCAGAAGAGGAAGCTCTTTTCAGTTGAGAACCAATACAATCAGGGATTAAGGTTTTATAAGGCATGATCTAAGTCTTCCGTCTTGGCAAAAGAAGAATTAGTAATCTAAAAGACAGATTTGAAAATATGAACATTAAAGTACAGAGAGAAATAAAAGTGAAAAACACAGAAAAACATTAAATAATGTTTGCCACAATAACAGAATGCAGTAGATACAGAGAAGCATTTGAGTACATTCAACACCAATTCGCGAATAAATAAACAAATAGACCCCTACCCTATCTCCTCCAAAAATGTCTGCTTTCAGCTATGATTGGGATACGGAGAAGCAGAAATGTCTGTTCTCACCACTTCTGTCCTGGCCAGTGTAATAAAACAAGATAAAGAAATAAGTGGCATACAGATTGGACAGGAAGTAAAATGATCGTTATGCAAAAATAACATGATTCTTTACATAGGAATTTCTCCAGGTCTACATTATGTAGCCTGTATGTCACCCCCTTCCTACAAGTCTCCAACACCTCTCCTTTTTCGAGGGGCTAGCTCGAAGATATCTTCCCTGTTGAAGACTGTCCTGATGCATTCAGTCTGCAATTCTTTCTCCTTTCTCTAAGTTTATTTTAGTTCAGTAAACATTAATTTAACATCTGGAACCCATAGGTGCTAAAAAGAGTTAAAATGTGCAGCTTCTTTCCCACCTACATCAGAGGTCTGAGGACTGGTAGTTTTACCCATTCCAACTAACCACCCATGACAAGATCCAAAGATAAGAGGTACCTCCCAGTCTTTACAGCCAATAGCATTAGGGGCCAAAATCCAGCTTGAAAACCCACCCACCTGCATGCTCTAGGGAACAAGGACCCATCTTCTACCCAGGCACCCAAGGGCTGCAACCAGCTCCCTACCTTGCTCAGTACATAGTCACCTACTGAAGCCAGATCCCTATGCCTGTTCCAGTCACCTCTGTGTAGCCCTACCCACGTAAGACTGTAGGTGACAGCCTGAACTACACATTTGGTGACCAACAACATGGATACCTGAGCTGAATTCACCAAAGAAACATAAATAGATGCCTGAGCTCACACACATAAAATAAAATGTCCATTTGTTGTACAAATCAGTAAGTGAAAACGCTAGATCACAGGATTTGTCCATTTTTTACTTCAACAAACTCACTGTTGCCAAGTCTATTCCAACTCATAACCACCCTATAGGACAGAATAGAACTCCTCCATAGGGTTTCTAAGGACCCCCTGCTCAATTTGAACTTCCAAACTTTTAGTTAGCAGCCATAGCTCTTAACAACTACACCACCAAGGTTTCCTTTTACTTTAATAGATCATGCCAAATTGCCCTCCAAAAAAATTCCTGAAGGTAGGATCTCGGTCAAGTCCATTTTACTAATTTTGCCTAATCCATAAAATTGATCCATTCATGTAATAAGCACTCAGTAAATATTTTTTAGTTTATGAATGAAAGAATGTAAAAATATAGTAAAAATATTCTGAACCATTTCTTTGACCCACCATGCAATGGCTCTTAATATTTGAATTTTCACAAATGCCTTGTTGAGATTTCAACTCCTAAACCACAAATATTTTTTCTGCACTAGCACCTACAGGTGTTTGTTGAATTAATAGGCTGATGTGTTTATGTACATAGTACAAATAAATGGGAAATAATCATTGCGATTATAGCAACATGCAGAAAACATTAAGTAATGATGACACTGCACAGGCCAGTTATTATAAGCAAGGCACTAGGCAGTGGACACGTTTCTCCAGCCCAAATGACACAGTAATGGTATACATTAACAGGGAGCATAAAATGATTGGCTAGGTGCCATTCCTCTTCAGTCTCAATTTGATACCAAGAGAGAGGGTAGAATTACAAAGAGGGAAAGGTGGTTCCACTCCACATTAATGGGGCTCTTAGTATTCCAATGATATGCAAATATACCATATAAAACATTTCAAGGCAAGGGCAGTGGTGTGACAGAGAAATAATCTTGCTTCTGCCTTAATGATTATAAGATGCAGTGTATCAGAGCTTATAGACAAGTCTGACTTGCTTTTGGCCCAGGCAAACAGGACTGGGGGCCATCACACATCTCCAAAGTGAACTCCAGGAAACCCACTACCTGAGCTTAGCATTGATTCTTAGAAGCCTCTGCAGCAAAGATGAAATGAATCCCAATAATTAAAGCAAAAGAAATGCTACTCTCTCATTTCCACAAGTGTCGATTTCTCCCAAGTTTTCTAATCATTTTCTCATTAGGCACATTCTCAATCTCACCATCATTATTACTCTGTGTACGTAACGTCACTCACCAAGCACCTTCCAGACTCCTTCCCGCCAGCATGCACAATACATTCTAATTATGTAATTATGCCATTGTAATCAAATCATTAAGATTCACATTAAACATGTATTAAAGTTCACAAGGAAAAAATGAGCACCAGACACAAGCACCAAGAGGGAGGGAAACAGACAAACACATCTATAATTGCAACTTGCTTTTAATGAGTCCACGGCTGCAGATTTGGTGTTTGGAGAGGATTTTATAACTGCAAAGGCGTGGTTGAATTCTGAAAGTGAAAAAACAGCTTCCCTTTTTCCTTCCTTATGACTCAACTGATTCAACTCCTTGATTATATAATGGTTTATAAAAACAACTCAAGACAAGTTCAATGCATCTGGGGCACACACATATACCCAGTGAATAAAACAAAAACTACTGTCTAAGAGACTTGCAAGTACACATTGGCCTGGGAGAAATAATAAAGACTGAACCTTTAAAGAATTCTAATTTACTAACTTATTTGAGAGGTGTACAATATTTACATAATCAACTTAGAAATACAAGACCAGACTTAATGACGGTGGTTATTTCCTCTTTTCAGTGCTGCCAGCTGACAACAGGCAAAAGATTATGGTGCCACGAGTTGGACTGCCTAAACCCAGGGGTAAGGCCAGTGATTCCCAGTTCTGACTGCCTCCTAGATAGCCATGGTGGTGGAGGCTTTAAGATAATACCAAATATTGCTGCCCAGGCCCACCCAGACCAATTAAATGAGAGTCTCAAGGCATTGTTATTATTAAAAGTTTTCAAAGGGCTTTAAAAATGCAGCCAAAGCTGAGAACTATTGTCCAGGATGCTGGTTTTAAAAATATGGTTCCCACATCTGCAGCATCAGTATCACCTGGGAATTTGTTAGAAATGCAAATTTTCAGCCCTCACTCCAGGCCTACTAAATCAGAAACTCTGGTGTGGGGCCATAAATCTGTCATTTTTTAACAAGCCCCACAGGATTGTTTGAGGACCACAGGCTAGTCCATGTCAGGCTTGGATAATGGAGAGGAGAATAAATGCACATTTAAGAAGCAACAACCATGGTATGGCTCCTGGGCTAGGCATTTTAGATATATTGTTGCATTAAATTTCTAACAATTCATCTATTCAATAGACATATTCTGCAAGCCTTGTTAGGCACTGGGAATATTAAGATGCATAATGTACAATGTCTTGCCTTCTAGGAGACATATAGCAAATAGATAATTATAAAGCGGTAACAATAATTGCTACTACATATCGAGTGCTAATCATGTGTCAAGGACTCTGCAAAGTGCTTCACCTACATTATCTCTAATTTTCACAGCAACCCTAAGGGGACAGGTGTTATTATTGCCTATTCCTGTTCCTGTTCACAGTTGAGGAAACTGACGATTTATATAAGTTAGGTAATTCACCCAAGGTCAAACAGTCCACAAGCAGTAGACCTCGGATCGAACACACACTTCATCACTCACTACTCCAGCAGTTCCTAACTTTTGGGCCCAGTTCTCTCATGTATCATCTCATGAGGAGTCCAAAAGTATCCACACACATCCAGGCATTTTCATCAGTTTGATTAAATCATAGGTCTAGTTCCCATGTATACTGTAATTTTTCAAGTGTTACTAATGCTATTGTGCTCTCAAGAATATTAACTACATACTTTTTTTTTAGTATTATAAATACAATTACTATTTTGTGGGCTCCTGTAAAATGTGGGGATATCAAAAATGAATTTTCTTATTGAGAAATGTTAGGAATCATGCATTACACCATACAATTACAGAGTATGAAGGGTTTTCTAAATATAAATAACGTATAAATTAATTTCCATTAAAATAAACAAAAGTGTATGTATACCATCAAAATCTATGGACACCAGTCTGAGAACCACTGAAGTAAAACTTTCGCTTCAGATGACATTTGCACTTCAGATAGTCACTTGATGCCAATTCTATTTTAAACAAAAATGCAAACATCTACATCATAAATTAAAATGGGTTTCTGCCAAAGCATGTGCCAATTTGTCTGGGTCATGGGTTCCAGTGTAGTGTGATTTTCCTCCCATTCTGTCATTTGATATGATTTTCCTGTACATTGTAAATCCTGCCTGTTTGATGTTAATGACAGAAGATAGGCAGCAGTTGTGCTGATGAGGCAGGACTTATCCATGAGATTGTGTTATATCTTGAGCCAGTTTCTTCTGAAATATAAAAGAGAGAAGGGAGTAGAGGGACAGTGAGAGTTCTTACTGCCAAGAAGGCAGTGAAGGGAGCAGAGATCATACTTTGGATCCACTGTTCCTGCACAGAGAAGCTGCAAGTCCAGGGGAAGCCTGAGAGAATAAACCTATTTGTTAAAGCCATCCACTTGTGGTATTTCAGTTAACAGCAGCACAAAAATGTTGCCATGGAGTCAATTCCAACTCATAGTGACCCTGTAGAACAGAGTAGAACTGTCTCATAGAGTTTCCAAGGTGCAGCTGGTGGATTCAAACTGCTGACCTTACAGTTAACAGCTACAGCACTTAACCATGATGCCACCAGGGTTTCCAACAGCAGCACTAGACAACTAAAATTGAGTGAGGTGCCAAAAGGGTGGGGTGCTGCTCTAACAGATACCTAAAATGTGGAAGCGGTTTTGAAACTGTGAAGAGTCAGAGAATATGCAGCAGCAGGGAACTGGCAGCAGTAGAACCAGGAGGCCTGCACCAGACAGTATTAGAGTCAACCCACAGAGCAAGAGAGCTGGATGCCCTCCTAGTAAAGCTCACTGGTAGAGTGGGGTGCCTCTAGGTACTTACCAACGGAGCTACAGAGTTTTGGAATGATTGTCCCAATGTGGGCATGAGGTATTTCTGTTACAGCAGCACTAGATCACTAAGGCAGTCTCTGAGCTAAAAAAAAAAAAACACGACAGCATCACTGTACAAAGAGACCAGACAAAATGGTCCAGAACACTCCTGTTAGAGGATGCTAGTTTTTGTCTGGCCAGGATCTCTTTGAGGATTCATTCCTGCCTTAGTCATCTAGTGCTGCTATAACAGAAATACAAATAGAGGACTTTAACGAAGACAAGTTTACTCTCTCCATCCAGTAGGCTAGAATTCAAGATGCCAGCTCCAGCAGCGGGCTTTCTCCCTTCGTCAGCTCTGGCACAAGGTCATTGTGATGCATCAGTCTTTCCTTGGTCTGTGAGCATCTCAGCACAGGAACCTCAGCTCTGCTGCCGGCACTGCTTTCTTGGTGGTATGTGGTCTGCAACTCTCTGCTTGCTTCTCTGGCCTGTTCTCTCTTTTAAGATAAAAGGTGATGCAGGCTAGTGCCAGGGAAACACCGTTTACACTGGATAAGTGCGGTAACTTTAGCAAGGGTGTTATAATTCCACACTAATCCCCTTTAACATAAAATTACAATCATAACATGGAGGATGATCACAAAATACTGATAGCCTAGCTAAATTGATGCACACGTTTTGGGGGGGCGGGGGTATAATTCAACTCATGGCAACCCCTCTTCTAATTTTACTCCCTGTGGAGTAATAAGGGCATACACAGAGCTCTTGATCTTATTGCTAACAATAAAAGATGTAAAATCAGGATCCAAATTCATGGACCATGATTCCAGGAGATCTTTGGCTTTCATTAATATCCCTTGACAATTCTGGAAAGCTAAATAACCAGCTAATTGACTGAATCTCAGCTGTGAAAATAAAGATCTATGATTGTTCAGCCCCTAAGGTCAGTCTCAGGCCCCTAGAAAGTGAACTATGACAATAATACACCTCCTGGAAAAGAAATCAACCCTACTTCCCATCTCACATGTGATGTGGAGAACAGCAGGTAAAGGAGAACCTCTCCAAGCAGAACAAGGCAAACCCTCTTGACCCAGCAGGAAAGTCCCTTCACTACCAAAGGCATTACTTTCACTTTTCCCAAATGCTTTCCCCTAAAAGAATTTTCTGATGGCTCTATTCTTTTGGCTCCACCATTTCCAGTTTGGTGTGCTCCAAAGGAGAGAAGAGAAAAAAGTCAAACCCATTGCCATAGAGTTGATTCCTACTCGTAGCAATCCAATACGACTGAGTAGAACTGCCCCATAGGGTTTCCAAGGAGTACCTGCTAGATTTGAACTGCCATCCTTTTGGTTAGCAGCCTTAGCTCTTCGTGGGTTAGCGGTGATTAAATGTATGATTTGAACATGGTTTGCACTGGAAAAGACGACACATTGATGGGGATAGAATTGATTTACAAGCAGAGCTTCAAAGGGATCTATAATACCCTCTTCTTTAAAAATCGGAAACAAAAATATCTATGTGGGGGGGGCATATTTTAGAAGGCTTTTTTTTTTTTAATAGTAGAAAATAAAATTTATTGACTTCCAGGGATTCCATATCGTATACTTTTGTTATTGTGCTGGTTTTGACCTCCTTCCAACCTAAGGAAAACTATTTTTCTTAGATTGATAAATATAATCTTTCTACATTTTTATATTTGTACTGCATTTGCACATTTGTAAATAATATATAAAAATACTTTCTATATTTAAAATTTGAAACAGTGGTGTAATATCCTTGAGAAAATTGGCTTTTTCACTCAACATCGTATGTTTGATGTTGATTTGATGTTACATTTAGATGTGTTAATTTACTTTAATGACTCTATAGTATCTTAAAAAATGAATAAATCACACTTTATTTTCATTATTACTAACAATTGGAGTTATTAAATTATTATTAAAATTCACTATTACAAACAATGAACAGCAAGCATTTGGGGGTACATCTTCATGTACATGTGAGAGAAATTTCGGAGGCATAAACCTACGAGTAAGCTTTTTGAGTTGCAGTGTTCGCCTGTCTTCAAATGTACTGGATATTGCTCAGCTGTTCAGCTAAGTAGTTTCACCGTTTGACATTCCTGCTGATAGTGGACAGGAATTTCTGTCTGTGGTATCTCCTGACTTTAATGCCTGGTAGTTTGATTGATGAGGTTTGCCTATTTTTTGCATGATGACACCCTCTTCATCAGGGTTGTTTGGTCCGTGGGAATTACATGTGCCCTGGATTGTAAAACAGTTTCTGATGAGAAGTTTTATATTGCTTGTTCCAGAGCCTGTAGGATTTCAGTGGTCCTCAGCCAAGTCCATGATAAAATTCCCAGCTTGCGCTTCCCACACCAAGACACGTAGTGTAAATTTGGATTGTATACCACCATGCACTTCGGAGTAGAACTACCCCACCGAGTTTGCAATGAGTGCCTAGTGGATTGAACTGTCAGCCTTTTGCTTAGCAGTCATAGCACTTAACCACTACTCCACCAGGGTTTCTGTGATGTACTTCAGTCCTGGGGATTTGGTTTCTCAAATACAATTATTTTTTTTTTTTTTTTTTTATACCTCAAGCTCTGGACAAGGTTCTATGTTGCTTCACTTGGCCAGTGGATGGGTTTTTCCTTTTTTATGAATGTGGAAGCTTTTAACTTTTCAGACTTTATACAGAGTTCTTCCCTCCCTTCCCTCATCACCTGTGGGCTGGAGAACACATAACCAATCCTCACATGGATATTACAGGCTCAATCTCAAGTCTCATGGCATCAGGTCTCTCCCATGCACCCACTCCCAACAACTTACATCTCTCTTTTATCCTCATATTTCCAAGATTATTTTCCTTTTCTTTAAATTTCAGCAATGCAGCATGTCAAAATTTTGTTGTTCTGTTTTTGTCTAGCATTTTTTATATTAAAGGGGATGATCAATTCTCATTTACGTGTTCTATAATGTTCCTGAGAGTCTTCTAAAATTACTAAGGTCACTTCCTATCCTAAAAAATCTGTGATTCTAGTTAATTGTTCTGTAAGAGACAAGAGGCACATTACATAGCAAGATCTGAAGAACCATAGATACCTAGATGATACGTTGTTTGTTGATGTTGACTCAGCTCTGACTCATGTACAAAAGAAGGAAACATTACCCAGTCTTGTGCCATCTTCACCATCATTGGTGTGCTCAGATTCATTGTTGAAGCCATCGTGGATTCAGAGTGACTTCCAACCCAGTGGGCTCATCTTCTAACATCATATGGAGGAATACAGTATTGTAATCCATACGGTTTTCACTGGCAAATTATTGCAAATGGATCACCAGACTTTTCTTCTTTGTCTTAGTCTGAAAGCTCCACTGAAACCTGTACACTATGGGTGACTGTACCTATTGCCATCAAGTCAATTTCAACTCATAGTTTCCCTATAGGGCAGATCAGAACTGCCCCTTAGGCTTTTCAAGGAGCAGCTGGTAGACTTTTCGTTTAATAGACAAGGCTTAACCACTGCACCACCAGGCTCCTGGGTGGCTCTGCTGGCTCTTAAAATAGTGGCTCAGTTCTATCCTGGCCCCTAGGGTCGCCGTGAGTCGGATCCGACTAGACGGCACTTGGCTTGGCTAGATATAAATGATGCCTAGGGTGACAGCAGGGCTAAGTACTACACTGCCAGCCAAAAAAGACGGGTAGTTCTAGCCCACCACACTCTCCTTGGAATCTGTGGAACAGTTCTGCTCTGTGCTATATGGTCACTATGAGTCTGAAGCAACTTGACGGCAGTGGGTTTGGTTAGTTTCTTTCAATGGAACCCTGGTGGTATAATGGTTAAATGCTACATCTGCTAACTGAAAGGTCAGCAGTTCAAATCTGCCAGGCCCTCCTTAGAAATTCTATAAGGCAATACTATACTGACCTTCAGGGTTGGTATGAGTTGGAATCTATTCAAAGGCAGTGGCTTTGGCTTTTCGATTCTTTTTCATGTTCTATTTCTGTCACATTACTAACTCTGACTCTGATACACAGGCTGTTGTAAACCCACTTTTAGAGCAGAAATTTTCCTGGAATATGCACATGAGTCTTCAGTCTTTAGAGGTGAAGAGCTAGTCCAAAGGGAAAGCTAACAGCCTACTTGGTATTCTAACCCCAAACACACAAGCACACTGTCAGCGAGTATGGAAACCTTTTATTAAATTCCTCCACACAGGGTCTAATCTTCTTCTGTGCCCCAAATTAGTCTTACTTCAGGGAGGCTAACACAACTGATTTGTACTCTGTCTTCTACCCCACTCATTGATCACACCAAAATGAAGCTTGAAAACATGGAAACTGAAGTACAAAGATATCCTTCAGTGAGGGTCTTAGCTTGCTGTATTTACTGCAGCAATTCTGATTGCCTCGTGTCCCTCCTTCTTTCTCAATAGCAGTTATTCATAGGTTTATAGTTTCCCTCGCAGGTTGTAAGCCTCCTGATGGTAGTTCTTACCTCTGTATATCTGATCATACCTATCACAATAAACCAAAAAAACAAACCTACTGCTGTAGAGTAGGGTTCAACCCATAGCAACCCTAGAGGTCAGAGTAGAACTGCCCCATAGAGTTCCCAAGGAGCGCCTAGAGGATTTGGACTGCCAACCTTTTAGTTAGCTGACATAGCACTTAACCCACTATGCCACCAGGGTTTCCCCATCATAATAGCTAATCATACAAAAAAAAAATCACTGCTGTCAAGTCATTTCTTACTCATAGTGACCCTATAGATAGAACTGCCCTATACTGTTTCCCAGGTGTTCAATAAATTAGTCTTGAATTTATTATAGCTAATCAGATACCATCAGTTGTGGGGATCCACTTTCCAAACCCCCTCACAAGACTCTGGTTGGCCCACAGCCCTTCCTCTCATCATTATCTCCAGTGCTGAACATTTGCTAAACTTTAGCCGGGGTGATGGCCTGAGGAGTGTCACTGCTGAGGCGTGGAGACCAACAGCAAGATAAATGGACTAGCAAAAGCTTCTTTTGTTTCATATAGGGAGAAATGATAAGGGATTAGTGATAGAAGGCCCTTTTACTGCTCTAAGGACATGGGAAGCACACACTCATGGAAGGTGGAGAAACGCAATAATGAACATGTATATTGAATCCTCTAACATGGCCAGACAGCACACTTTCAGTACAAAACCTTTCCAAATCCAAGTTCAAATTATCAACCAAGTGCTTAAAAACGTCTAAGTCACGTTACTTCTGGAAAAGGAACCTAAGAAAATTCTTTAAAATGGCTGGGCGTGAACCTACGCTTGACACGATCATTTCAGTGACATAGTGAAAATATTTTAATTACAAACAATCTAAATATCAAAACTGTCAAGGGATGGTATGCAAATTATTATTTTTTTCCCAGAGGGATACATTCAACTATTTAAAACTATGCTTATATAGGCCGTGGAGCACCATGAAAAATGTCTGTGGCTGAATGTTAAATGAAAAGAAAAGAAAATGTAACAAGAAATCTTGCATATATGGTAGTGTTATAACCAGATTTTTCAAGAGTGTGTGCATAGTAAAGAGACTAACAGCACATATACCAATACATCAACAGCACTTCTGTTACGTGGTTAGTACTATGGGTGCTTTTGTGTTTGGTTTCCACTTTTTCTGTAATATGGTGCTGTTGTTTTCCTAGTGATATACATCACATATAAATGTTCTATTTTTTTTCTTTTTTAATTAGGAAAAGACTCAGTCTTGGTGAAGAGCAGAAAAACTTCTTTCTTCCTTTCCTTTTTTTCTTCCATCTGTCCATCCTTCCTTCCATCCTTTCTTTCTTTAATAGGGCAGAGAAACAGGAATATTTGAATTTAAGACATCAGAAAAAAGAATATTCTAGTTTCTGCTCTTGTTACAATTCTTTTCTCCCCTTCTATTAACAAAGTGGAGAAGGAGCATAGAGAAAAATGGTTGCCTGGAGGACCAGTGGTGGGAGTGTGCAGGGAGATAGACAGTGGACACAAGTGGTAACCAGCATGTTTCAGGGAAATACAGTATCAGCAGCCTCACGCAAACCAGGTTTTACGAGTATGCAAGATGTTCGTAAAACTTAATGGAGGGAAGAGAGGGTCAGACATGGGCAATCAGTGCTAAAGTACTCAGCAAAAGACTTTTTCAGAAACACTACAGATGTCTTCCTGCTTTATTTAACCACAGGACACAAAAGCCCTCCCTGAGTTTTTGCTAGATTGTTGTTAGCAACAAACACGGATTAAAGGCTGAAGCAGGGATTGCTTGTTTGCTCTTGTGAACCTTGTGCTTATATTACATGAACTGTTTCCACACATTCAGTTCAATTTTTGGTCATCAGTCAGGTCATCCACACACCTGGAGACGGATGTCTGATTAATTTCTCCCTGGTGGTGCTCCCTGTGGTTCAGCCTGGATGCTTGTCAGGCCCATAAGTAAATCATGGTTAGTCTGGAGATTAACCCCTTGCTGTCTTATCGCCTATCCGTTGTCTGTATGTCCTACACTACTCCATATCTATGCAGCTCTGCTGGGACCTCTGGGAGACATAGGCCGCATATCTATAGCAGCCCTTTAACAATATTGAGAACCATTCTTGGAGCACTTGGTCAGAGGCCGTTAGCCTGCTCAGAAGATCGTAGAACCCTAAAGAAGTGAACAGAACAAGCTTCACAGAGAAACCTGGCAATCCTTGTTCAAGAAAATGACCAGAAAATGTGGGGCCACAGATCCTTGGAAGCCTAGGATTATAGGTGCCTAGAAAGGCTTGAAGAAGTTTCTCTTACAGCTGCCAGGGGCCTCTGCTACTGCTGAATTACAACTTTCGTAGCCTACATTCTCAGTCTCTCTCATCTGCTTGTTTCGTGTGTTTTTTGCTTTTCTGTTTTGCATTTAAAACCCTTTATAATCAAGTTATTATTTCTTGTATAGACAGATAGTCTTAAGAGAGTGTTTAAGTCTTCAATACTTGGCACTTGCCTACTTTGCCTCAACTTCACAGTGTTAATTATCTTCCAGAGAATGACTGGGTCCCTGACCACAGTCCAGGCATGACTGGGTTCAGGACAGGCCTATGTATACTATCTACTTGGATGTCCCCCACAAACACTGGCTGTCTCTGAAGGGCCCACAATGTGAGCCAGCAGAGAAGGAGCAAGAGAGGGCCCTGGTGATGTCTAGCCAGAGACACCACCCAGAAAGATATCCCTAGCACCATGTTGCTTATCTAAGTCTGGCCATGATGATGTGGTGCCATAGACAGGGACCGGTCTTTGCTCCTTCCTACTTCTCCTTTCTGAATCCTTTTACCCATAGATTTTCCTCCCTACCATTTTGAGGTATGAAGCCACTTATTAAAAATGGCTACCAAGAAATGATCTGTACCAGCGGTGTAGACCTTAGTGAACACAATTCTAATGATATTTCCCAATTGGAAACATACTTATCCAGCTGGGAATCCAGGAGCTTTTTACTCAGCAGAAATAGAAGACTAACTTTATTTCATCAGGAAAATGATTGGGAGTTCTGCCAAGAGTGAAACAAACTACACTGCATTATCTTATTTGTATGAATAATATGAAAAATGCTGCACAATTTAATATGCCATATAACACTTTCATTTTTATCTCAGTGTAGAGCAAGTGGCAGCATACATGTTTGACAGCCAACGCAGATTGGTACAGGGGTAGGGCCACAAGAAATGACATTGAACTTAGTAAAAGGATATGAGTAGGGACATTTTTTTATAAAGGCAATCTCACTTGTATCTTCATCAGTGAGGTTTTAATCACAGCACACCACGGGAGTGAATACCTCCTTTCCGTTATCTGGAGGCAGGATGACAGCGTTGCTATCACTGGGAAAATGGTTCACTGTTATTTTACTTGTGAGAGCCCAACAAGAACATTATCAGGGTGTTTATAACCAAACATATGTGACTGTGAGTGATAAAAGAGGGAGGTGGCATCTCATCTCCAAGGATGTGGAGATAATGCCAATTGCAGAGGGAGAAGATGGATAGTACAGTTGAAAGTGGTTTCAAATATTGGGAATGTACTGGAAATCTTTCATAGCAGCTTGAATTTTGGCTCAGGAGAAGAAAGAAAGAAATAAAGAGAACTGAGTGAGGAAAGAGTGCCCAGATGAGAGAGTAATCATCTCAACCTCTTTGACCTTAAGAGAAATGTGGTTAAATAAATCTTTCATGACTCCCTGTACTGGAAGATGAACTACAGCAACCTTCAAACTACTGAGGGACACAAATAATATTTTTTCTTTCCCTCCATTCTGTCTTATTTATCTTTCCTTATTTTCTTGTCTATGTATACAACAAAGATCTCAAATAAACCTTCAACAAACACAATTGTTGAGACATTAACAATTACAGCAAAACAAACAAAACCCCAGTTGTCACTGAGTCCATTCCAACTCACAGCACCATTATACAACAGAGCAGAACTGCTCGATAGGGTTCCCAAGGAGATAACTCTTACAGGAGCAGACTACCACATCTTTATCCAGTGCGACAACAAAAGTAGGCCACAAATTCTTCAGTGTACAAGAGAGAATGGAAAGAGCCTCACTGCCATAACTGAACATTAACCTAAAAATCCTCCGTTTCTGTAATTTATATGAATAACTATGTCAGGTTAAAGGGCTAAAACTCTACAGTGGCATTTCTGTGAGCTCCTACTGCCTTTGATATATGACTGCTTTTTCTGGGTTGAGGAACTCATTTATTTTCTCCCATGAAGTCAAAAGTCTAAAATGTTAATGCTCTGGTCTGTCCTGTTTTCCTTCTTTCATTCTCTTGCTTTTCATTTTTTAACTTTCGTTGTACCTCAATGGAATCATTAATCATGAAGATATTTCTTCAAACACCAAACAAAATAGAAATATATAAACAGCCAATTAACAGTCTCCCCTTACCACCAAACTATTATCACAGCCAGTGTGTCAATCTACCTCATCGAGTCTTCCTCTTTTTTTCTGACCCTCCACTTTACTAAGCATGATGTCCTTCTCCAGGGACAAGCCTTCCTGATAACACATCCAAAATACGTGAGAGGAGTTTTCACCATCTTCATTTCTAAAGAGTACTCTGGCAGTACTTCTTCCAAGGTAGATTAATTTCTTCTTCTGGCAGTTCGTGGTACATTTAGTATTCTTTGCCAACACCGTAATTCAAAGGCATTAGTTTTTCTTGGACCTTCTTTATTCACTGTCTGGGTTTCATATGTATCTGAGACTACTGAAGATACCATGGTTTGGGTCAGACACATCTTAGTCCCCAAAGGGACATCTTCATCTTTTTTTTTTTTTTTTTTTAACATTTTGGAGAGGTCTTTTGAAGCAGATTTGTCCAACACAAGACATTGTTTGATTTCTTCACTGCCGTTTCCATGGGCATTGATTGTGGATCCAGATAAAATGAAACCCTTGACAACTTCAAATTTATACCCATTTGTCATGATATTGCTTATTGGTCCAGTTGTGTGAAGTTTTAACTTACTTTCCAAAAATATGATAGTTACACATTGTCTTAGATATCTAGTGCTGCTGTAGAAGAAATACCACAAATGGATGGCTTTAACAAAGAGAAATTTATTCTCTTACAATTTAGAGGCTAGAAATCCAAATTCAGGGTACCAGCTTCAGAGGAAGCCCTTTTCTCTGTGTTGTTTGTTGGGGCAGGTCTTTGTCAACAATTTTCCCCTGGTCTAGGAGCTTCTAATGCAGGACGCTTAGGTCGAAAGAAAGGACATTCTGTGCTCATGGCTCTTTTACATCATGATATAAAGTCCTCCTGTCTCTCTGCTTGTTTCTCTTTTGTATCTCAAAAGAGATTAGCTTAAAAAACAACTTAGTCTTGTATACTGAGTCCTGCCTCATTACCATAACTGCATCTAACCCTGCCTTACTTAAATCATTGCGGTAGGATTACAACATGGAAAAATCACATCAGGTGACAAAATGATGAATAACCACGTGACATGGGGAATCATGGCCTAGCCAAGTTGACAGATACTTTAGGGGCACACAATTCAATCCACGACACTCACATTTCTACAGACAATGAATGAAAAAGCCCGTTTCCCCACACAACTCCAAGCTTTAGCTATCCTCAATCACTGTACGTTTTGCCAGGTGATTGATAAAAGATGGTATCTCATTATTTTACTTTGCACTTTCCTGATATCTAGTGACGTTGCAAATCTTTTCATGTGTTTACTTGCCATTTGTTTCCTTTGGTGTGATTTGTCTTTGTACTCTCTTCAAACAGCTGTAGAACTGTTTCTTACTATTTCAAGAGTTCTTGAGACATTCATCATTTATCTATCATATGGGTTGCAGGTATTTTCTCCTACTCTTTCATTTGTCTTTAGATTTTGTTTATGGTATCATTTGACACACAAAGTTTTAAAATTTTATCTCAGCTAATGCATCAACATGTTCTTCTTTGGATTATGGGTTTCTTGGCTTATTTTTTTTAATGTCTCTCCATTCCCAAGGGTACATATTCTAAATTTAAAAAGAAAAAATTCTTAATTTTACTTTTATAAATTCTATAATATGGAAAACTAGTAAATTCTTTGACATGACAATTTACTTTGTCTCTGGGAACATAATGATCTTGATATAACGGTAATCTCAGCCTTTACAATGCAAAGAGAAGGAAAATACTCCCCCTCCCCCCCAAAAAAATCAGTCAAAAAATATAAACAAAACAACTGGACTAAATAAAGCCTAGAGCTTTCAGTGAAAATGCAAGAAGTAGCATCAAAAACAGAAAAAGAGAACAGTCAAGAGCACAGGGGGTTTATACTTGACCTCCACAGCAGTGTCTACATCTGATACCTGGAGGCTTCCCAGGGACTAAGCCCAGGCGTATGTACAAGTTAGGTATTTCAACAGGATGGATGATGGATGGATGGAGCTTGAATAAACCTTTAACAAGCGTATCTCCATTTAAAGAACCAACCAAGAGCCAATGAGAAGGAAATTGGTGATCAGAATTAAACTCCTACAAACACAGTTTATATGCAATAAGTTGGTTACATTTTATTCATCTGTATAATGAAAAGTATCTCCAAGTTTACTCAGAATGATTAAATTACTTTCAAAGACACTTTTTCTGTTTCAAGTGTCACTAAAGCAATCCTAAGCAGTTACCATCTGAGGCTGGAGCTGTCGAGTCCTAAGGAACTCTACTTACCCTCATTTGGTCTTTTGAAACAATAATCACCAACTTTGATTTTGCAAGGGATTTTCTACACATTACCACATCTGAGTCCCAACCCACTGTGTGTGGCAAGACAAGTGTTTATTATCCCCATTCTACAGACAAAAAACAGAGATCCAAAGAGTTTTATGTGAATGTTCTGAATAACTAAAACAAGTTCCAATTCAAGGATTTTTCTGCCTCTAAATCCCAAGCTCTTATCATCAGAGCAAATGTATTCACCACCACCACCCTCATTTTCTCCAAGTTCACAAAATTTTTTAAAGGGCAGTTACTTTTTAACTTCTGGGAATCTAAACTTAAGATCTCTTTCATTTGTTTCATAAAACCCCTAGATTATCCTTATACTGAATCAGAATCCTCATCTTCCAAGAAATGAGTATGACTGGGTTTTAAGCAGCAGAGATTTTTTGTTTAGACAAGAGATCATAAATTGCAGTTATATTTTCACCTCAAGCAGAGATAGATAATCCAAAAGTAATGTAAGCACAGTGCATACCTTGCTTACCAGACAATCCACAGGGGACAATTTCACATTTTTCACTACATCAGAGACCCTCCTTCTAGGTGTCAGTCTCTCTTCCAACCTGCAGCACCTTCCTACAGATTCAAAGCTTCTTTTCAAATTTAAAATCCCTGGCTAGGGCCGGTGAGCTGGTAAGCAAGATAAGCAAGAACTTACTTTTGCTTACTCACTAATCTGTAGTGAACAATTTCATATGAGTTTCATCACATCTCTCACATCTTCAGTGTGGTAAAACCCACTTGAAATTGTTCACCACAGTACACAAAGTAAGCACGAGTAAGCCTGTCCTTACTTTATGTATTGGGAAAAATGCTAAACTCAGTCATATAAGGGGTTCTTCAAGCACAACTGTAGCAAATTTGAATGCCAGCCCACTAATTCCATTTGTGAAAGAATTATGACTCCATGTTCTATCATGGTGTTATGTGCAGGATGAGACTAGGTGCAGCTGTATTTTCACAATGGAACCCACTGAAACGTCTTCATTCCTTCCAGTTTGGGTGGTCAAAATATGTAAGTCACTACTGGGCCATTCTTCAAGCCCAGCACAAAGCTTCTTTCTATCTGGCTTCCTTTTCTACCTCCTAATCCCTCAATTGCATCCAGTTTTCCATGATGCTCAAGATAGTATGGCCCTGTCCTTCCCACCCTACCTCTTTTGCATTCTTTACGTTCCAGGGACCCTCAGGAGTGCAAGCATTATGCCCAACTTTCCTAAGCCTTTCCCAGTCTACCCCACAGCTACTCCTGGTTTGAGGCTTGCCCCTCCTAGATCTCTATTAAGGAAAGAGTCGTAGTTTTCAACTAGGACTGGTATCTTTTGGAAATTTGTGGAGGTATTAATTTGTTGTCACAATAATGACAATTATTACCTATGAGTTCTGACAATTGAGTTTGTGAACTCATCCTAGAAAAAGTGCTACATACCTCATTGTTGAATATCACTACAGTCACCTTCCAAGTACTCCCCTTGGGAAGCTATGCACTGACACCAATGCCTCATCCACCACTCAAAGCACTTTTTCTAGGATGGGTTGGCTAACGCAATCGTCAGGCCTCATACAATAGCAGCTCTGACGGACATTCCAGAAAAAGAGTTTCAAAATTTCTTTGAGGGATAGACTAGGCACTGGCATCAGTGCATAGCTCCCCAAGGGGAGTAGTACTTTGAAGGTGATATTCAGCAATGAGGTATGCAGCACTTTTTCCAGAAAGGGTTCGTGAACTTAATTGTCCAACTTCATATGAATTTTGTTTTACTTCAAGGTAGTAAAGAGCCAAGCCCACCAAGTGCCGTCGACTCAGATCCGACTCATGGTGACCCTAGGGGCCAGGGTAGAACTGACCCCCAGATTATTCAAGGAGCTCCTGGTGAGGACTCACAAAATACTTACTACTACATAAATGCTTCATTAGGGCTGAGGATCACTGCTCTCCACTACCTGTTTTTCTTTCCTCTTCCCAGACTGAGTTGGCGAAGGGTGGCTCCAAAATCTTCTGTGCTCAGTACCTTCACCATCTCTTCACTCCTGTTTCCCCTTTGGCTTTCTGTCCCCCAGGTCTAGAAAAACAGTCTCCAACCCAAAGCCACAAAAAGATTCTATGTGGCTTCCCTCACTTCTTTCTGGGCAAGACTCCTTACACTCTCATCTTTTATAGCCAACACCCAGCGTTTGCTTCAGCTGTCACCTCACTTCACTGAGGTAAGGATGCCTCAGGGTACAGATGCCCAAACAGGGTCAAGGTCACCAGGGAAGATATGCTAAGAAATGTACATTGACTGGTATTTCACTCCCTGGGTGGTACAAATGATTAACAAGCACACCTGTTAACCAAAAGGTTGGAGGCTTTGGTCCACCCAGTGGTACCTCAGAAGAAGGCCTGCTGATGTGCTGTTGAAATCAGTCATGAAAAACCCTGTGTAGTGCAGCTGTTCTGATGCACATAGGGTCACCGTGAGCCAGCGTCAACTCAAGGGCAACTAAACATAGTCCCATCACATACTCAAGAAGTACTTGGTTGCCAAGTGGTTATTTGAGAGAATCTCAAGATAGTTTTGTGATTCTACAGCACAGGGTGATTATTCAAATGAGTCTAAAGCTTAGATGAGCCTCAGTATTGCTAAAAGTGGTAGAATTGCCAGACTCAGTAGACCCCTCACCAAGGGGATTCTAGCCAAACATGTGACTGGCACCTTCCCACCCTTTCTACACAGAGACTTCTCGTTGGCCTTCAGGGCCTTACCACAAATTCTCCTATGTCATGCAGAACTGATTGATCCTCCTTCTGCACCACATGGCATTTTTTACAGATTTTAGCTCTAATGGGGTAAGTGGTAAGGGTTTACCTGTACATGTCTCTGACTGGATTCTAAACTTACTTTAGGTAGAGGTCTTGCCATATTTATGTACGTATTTCCAAGTCTCGGTCCTATGCTCCCAGTTCATTCAAGGGCTAAACAAAGAAAAAAAAATCAACCTAGTACATAAATAAGACAGCTCTACAACTGCCCAAGAAACAATAAGCTCTTAGTGTTTTTGAGCCATGTAAACTTATTTCAGCCCCTAGCCACATAGCTGGAAGGAAATTTTAGGTACTATCCACCTTTTGGGGATTGCACAGGAAGCTTATATGTAGTGAAGTGTTATAGAGTCCAGAACAATGGTGGAAGATCTCTGGTTATGAGTTCCCAGTGGACAGGCCAACTACCTAATTGGCATGCCTCGGTATAAAATGAAAACATGGGGCCCTTTGTTCAAAAATGGTTAAAAAATTCAAGACCGTGACAACAGAGCATTACACCAAGCACAGGACCCTGTGTGATCACACAGGTGACGCATCCATGAAGCCTGCACTGCAAGTTGGTTTCTTTTCCATGTTCCCAGCCCCAGGACACAAGTGGTATATTCAGAAGCATGTGATTTCCCTCCATCCTCGTCTAGCCATTATAAGAGAGACCCATTCCTAATGTGCCCAAGCATTGGTACCTGACATCATCTGATGGGTGTACATCCAGGAATCTGTGTGGAAGTAGGGCCTGGAGTCTGCCACACAAGGAATTCATATCTCTTACCTCCCAGAATTAACCCCTCCCTTCCCTGGCTCTCAGAAATCTCTCACTGCAATTGATTGGGACACTACCTTTCCCAGTCCAAAATTCCACCCGTAAATATGATCCTGTGTTTCCAAACACAGCCATATTCTTGTTAATAGTCTGGACCCAGCAGAGGATACTTGAAAGAAATGCCTGGTGATCCACTTTTGAAAGACCATAGTCTTGAAAACCTTATGGGGCACATTTCTATGGTAATACATACGGGATCACTATGAATCAGAATCAACTTGTAGGCCACTGGTTTCGCTTGATGTTTCTGGTACTAGTCTCTCACTTGTACACTCACTCATGATTCTCACAGAACATTCTGGGGCTTGCAATTGCTCAGCCAGGAGCACTCCTGGTTACTACACTGGAAGGACTCAGAGGCAGAGATCTATTCTTTGTTATGTTCACTATGTTATCCATGATATTGGGGAAATGTGAGAAATAATTGATGATGATAATGATGGATGGTGATGATCAAAGATGATGAAATATTTTTAAAAGCATGAAGCTCCCTTAGGGCCTCTGGTTTGCTTTTCTTCACATTGCCTGTCCTTCTAGATGACACTTTATGTATTATATTCCATGTCACTTCAGCTACAGGAGATAGACGGCTATAGGAGCAAAGATAACAGGCTGAAGCATAGAGAATTTTCTCTTGCCTGCAGCAGGCAGCTGAATACATTTTTCAAGCCTGAAACATCATAGAAACAGAATGATTTTTTTTAATGCCCTTTCTTTTATTTTCATTCATTTGCTTTTTGTGTTTTTCCTTTAATTGCTCATTTTACTTAAAGAGCCTCAAGGCACGAGCACAGCAAACTATCATTAATTAAAATATTGAAAATTATAGCAGCAGTAACAAAGCTCCAGAATAAGCCCAAGCAGCACAGACAGCAAACACAATTATGATCCACAATAACAGCCAAATCATCACTACTGCTTTCTACTTGGAGACAATGCATCCTTCCCGGAGTGCTAAGTGGCTCTGACAATGAGTAAATCACGACGACTGAAAATGGGACCAGATAGGGCGGCTGGGCCATTCTTGGTCTCAGCAGAAGCCTGGCCATTCCTCCTCATTCAGCTTTCCCCTGTGTGAGCTGTTCCCAGGCAGAAAGCCACAGCATGGCAGCCTCTCGCTCCTCTTCCTTAGCTTTACTCTGGAATCCAGAGGGATGCACAGCAGTGAATCAGCTGGGGCCTTGTGTGCCAGCAGATACACACAAACATGCTAGTACTTTGCCTGCACCTGGAAGACCCTTCTAAAGGAAATTATCTTTGTAAAACAAGCCTGCAGAAGTGGAAATGGTAATAATCTTTGTTAAATCTTACAGACAATGGAATGCACAAAGCATTACCAATGCTAGTTCAAATGATAAAGAGAATGCTTCCTTCATTTGCTTCCATCATTCAAGATTTGCAGAGCACCTACTTTGCAACAGACTCTGGTCTAGGTCTTTTTTTAGGCCCCACTGATACACTGAGATGGAAGACCCAGTCTGTACCCTCAGGGATCGCAGAGTTTAGTGGGAGGACTGGAGACAATTGCAGGAAGATGAAGGGCAATGGGATGGAAACAAAGGTGAGGGCCCCCCCATCTCACTGCAGAGGGGAAATGAGGGGCCATGGAAAGCTTCTCATGGGAACTGTCTAAGGCTGTTTCTCTAAAGAGACAAGACCACAAGGGTCTCCTGACTCAACTGCAAGGGGTGGTGAATCCAAGATCAGCAGGTCAGAGAGGAGGACTCTTGCTCACAGGCTGTGACAGTCAATGAATTCCAAGATCAGGAGGTAAACTATTAGCCTAAACCTCAAGAACTGAAGATCAGATGACAAAAGACAGCTCCAGGATCTAGAACAAGCAGGAAGGTAAGCAGCCAGGAAGTAATAGACAGAGGGTGTAGTGTCAAAGGCTGAGGGGGCAAGGAGCCGTCACAGGCCCCACCCCATTGGTACCGCTCAGCAGATTCCATCATGGGGGTAATCACATATCAAATTTCAATAGGAAAGTGATCACGACATTATACAACTGGTGAAACACTGGGAATCACAGCCCAGCCAAGTTGACACAATCTTAACCATCACAAGAGGTGACACTCGGCCCAGCTTCCAACTTCCAACTGCCAGCATCTGCAATTTTTTTTCCCCTGGGTACTTCCTTTCACTGCTGATACCATTCTGACTGCCTATAAGGTAGGTCTGAAATGTCAAAGAACTAACACCTTCCCTTCCCAACCCCATCTGTTGAAGAAGCTCTCAACTGATGACACAGAGCAGTAGGCAGGTAAGTACTATCAGAACCTCACCCTCCAGGTGGCACAACTCAGAGGCTACTTCTACACTGTACTACAGTTTCCCAGAGTTCTCCAAAGGGATTATGCCCCAGTTGCCCATAGTAATAACTTGCTGGCATGGCTGCCAGCAGTATTTGGCTTGGCTCTTACCACTATCTCATGGATCACTACCTAAATGAACTTATACTAAAACCTTTGTCTCAATGTTTATTTCTCAAACAAAAACAGTGCCCCTGTTTCAGGCAGGGATGGAGGCAGACTATAGTGTATGAAGAGCAGGTAGTTAAGTGGGTAAAGCCAAAGCATAGGGGTGGGTAAAGAAAGAATTGACTCCTGTGGTAGTGATAGTCAAGGCAACAGATCATTTTTAAGGTCTCTTTCCATTTGCGCATTTGTATAAGGGACACTCAGGTACACACATTCAGGTTATATTTGAGATCTGACAGTTAGGTTTTCAAACTCATCCTAGAAAAAGTGCTACATACTTTATTAATGCATATCACTATGTTCACCTTCCAAGTACTTCGTTTGGTAAGTAGGCACCGATGCAGGTGCCTAGTACACCCTTCAAGCAATGTTGGAACTCTTTTTCTGGAATGGCCATCAGAGTTGTTATCATATTACCCTTGATGTCCTGATTATCATCAAAATGCCTTCCTTTCAATATTTCCTTCACTTTGGGGTAAGGAAAACTGTCACTGGGGAGACAGCTCAGGTGAGTAGAGACAGTGTTCCAATACAGTTATGCATTTACTGGCTAAAAACTCCTTTACAGATAATCATACAATTAAGTTTGCCCACTTGCCACCCTGCCACCATGCACAACGGCCATTCCTCAAAGAGGTCCAAAATTACTTTGAACGGTAGGTTAGGTGTTGGCATCAGTGCATAGCTTCCCGGGGGGAGTACTTGAAAGGTGACTCACTATAGTCATCTGGTATTCAGCAACGAGATATGTAGTACTTAGAACAATTAGTTCTGCGTATTTCATTGTCAAACCTCACGTAGTTCAGGTTCAGGTTACATATGCAAAGTTTCTTATGTCCCCCTTACCCCCATGACACTCTTTTTCTCGTCTTGGTTTCTTCTCATTTTACATCATCTCAATAAACTAATTAGACTCCAAACAGTGTACTCATGGCAACCAACCTGAAAGTCCCATTGGACACTAATTCTAAAACTGCTCACTCAGGAATAGTTCCTATGGAACTGAGAATGTCCTTTTAAAGTCTCATTTAAGTAACAGCTATACTAAAACAGTAAAGACTGTCACCCTTGAGTATTGCGCTGTTTAAAGAAATTATCTGTGTAAGACCAAATGGACAAATATCCTAAAGCATGAACAAGAAGGCTGGAGGGCAAGGAGTTTAAGTGAATGAAAGTGAAGCAACTAGACAGAAATAACAAGAATGTTGACACAATGTGAAGAATGTAAACAATATCACATACATTATATTCAGAAACTTTCTAACAGAAACGGATTTGCTATGTATATTTTTACCAATATAGCAGTATATCTGAGGTCCAAGAATTAAGTCCTCTAACTTAATTGTTCTAAGTACATACCTGCTGAATATCACTACAGTCACCTTTGAAGTACTCCCCTTAAGAAGCTATGCACCGATACCAGTGCCTAGCGTACCTTTCAAAGCAATTTTGGACCTCTTTCTGGAATGGCCATTGCCCACAGTGGCAAGCTCACCAACTTAATCGTATAGTTGTCTGTAAGGGAGTTTTCAGCCAGTGAATGAATAACTGTATTGGAACACCCTCCCTACTCACCTGATCTGGATCCCAGTGACTTTTTTCTTTACCTAAAGATAAAGGAAATATTGAAAGGAAGACATCTGTATGACATTCAGGACATCAAGGGTAATACAACAACAGCTCTGATGGCCATTCCAGAAAACGAGTTCCCAAATTCCTTTGAAGAGAGGACTAGGCAGTGGCATTGGGTGTGTCTTCCCAAGTAGAGTGCTTGGAATGTGACCATAGTGATATTCAGTGATGAGGTATGTAGCAGTTTTTCTAAGATGAGTTTGTAAACTTAATTGGCAGTCCTCATGTATTATTTAAAAAAAAAAAAATGGTTTCTGTGGTAACCAACCTTAAAGACTGTTCCCACTGACCCCGTCCCTCTGCATAGATACATATACCTCCATGGTATTCACACACTTGTGTAGTCCTCTTTCACATTGTATCAGGGTCAATGTGTACGACCAATAGGATTAAGCAGAAAGGTTGGTATGTAACCTCTAAAGCTAGGTCATCAAAGATGTGTAGCTTCTGTTTTGCTTTCTCTCTTGGGTTTCTTGTTCTTGGAAAGGTAGCAGTCATGTTGTGAGGAACTTCAAGCAACTCTACAGTGAAGTCCATCTGGGGGGTGGGCGGAGAATTGAGGTCTCTCGCCAACATTAAGCAAAAACATTGTGGCGTCTTTCTTGCTTTCTCTTAGATTGTGTGTTCTGGCAAGATGTACCCACCATCTTGTGAGGAGCCTCAAGCAGCTCTTTAGCAAAGCCCATTTGGTGAGGAACTGAAGCCCCTTGCCAATCGCCAGCAAAAAAACTAAAGGATCTAAACAACAATTTTGTGAGTGAGTCATCCTGAAATCAGACCCAGTTTCATCCTCATGTGATGACAGTCTTACACAATTACCTTGACTGCAACCTCATGAAAGCTGTCAGGGCTAGATCTACCCAATTAATTCACTGCCAGGTTCCTGACTCTCAGCAATTATGTGATATAATAAATTTTTGTTGTTGTAAGTCACTAAGTTTTTTTTGTCTCATGTTGTTTCTCATGGTTTTTTTTGTTTGTTTGCTTGCTTGCTTTGTTTTGTTTGTGCTTTAGATGAAGATTTACAGAGAACATTAATTTCTCATTTAACAGTTTATACCCAGATTGTCTTCTGGTATTAGTTGCTAGACCTGCAATGTGTGAACTCTCTTCTTCTCCACTTTGGGTACCCCATTTTCACTAGTCTAATTTTCCTCTAATGTTCCTCTAATGTTCCTCTCCACCCTTGACTTTCAGTCTTTGCACCTGCGCTGTGCCCATTTAGTCTAGTATGTATGGTTAAGCTAAATGTGCTGCTTTATGGGCCTAATTTTAAACACTAAATTATGAGATAATTTTTTCATACCAATAGATAACTAATACAGTGTTACATCCCTGCTTCCCATCTTGCCTAGCCTCACTCTCTCAACCAAGGTATGAGGATAGCATGGAAGGTTGGCTTGCTCAAGCCTTCTGGCCAGCTACAGGCCTTCCAGATGAGAGTGATTCAGAAGTATAACGTAACTTGCTTATAACCAAACCTGGCCTTGAAGTTCATGTATATGGCTGCCAGCCACCTTTGTTCAAACCTGTATATAAGGCCGCCATGCCACTAGGTGCAGGGAACCACTGAATGCTGTACATGACTGCCACCATGGCCCCAATAAAGCTGTTATGGCTGTATCTGCTGTGTCTCTGTTGCTTAATCTGCCCAAATCACAGATCAGTACTCCTGGCCTTGAGTACCTGAGTTACAAAGCAAAACAAATAAGGAAGGAGGAAGAGATGGTGCTGGGAGATGATGAACTTCATTTTGAATGCCCTGAGGGACATCCAAAAGGAAATAGTAGAAGGAGGGCAGCTGGAATATCAACCTGATGTTGTAGAGAAACAGCTAGGGATGGAGATCCTTGTTGGTGATTGTCAGGATATAGGTGATCAGTGAAGATACTGTTGTCAAATAAAAGGCCCCAAAGGAATATATATCATGTAAATTGTCCGAATTATTCCCTCATGATGTACTGATAGGGTGAGAAGAGGAAAGGCAGAGTTTATTGGTGCTAAGAGTTAGGGTAGTCTTTTGTGCTGGGTGAGTTCTCTTCCTTTTAAAGCGAAAAACTTAGAAAGTCCAAAAGGGCTTATGTTAGCTACTTACTGTTGCATAAAAAGTTACCCCCAAACTTAGTATTCTAAAGCAGTAAATATTTACTATCATACATAGTTTCCATGGAAACTATGGTGGCATAGTGATTAAGAGCTACAGCTGCTAACTAAAAGGACTGCAGTTCAAATCCACCAGGTGCTCCTTGGAAATTCTATGGGAGGGTTATACTCTGTCCCATAGAGTCACTATGAGTCAGAAAGAACCCAGTGGTAACGGATTTGGTGGTTTTTTTAAAATATGGTTGCCACTGGCCTGGAATTTAGAATTTCTGTAGCTGAATGATTTGGGTAATATATATCAGAGATCTGACAATTAAGTTTGTAATCTTACCACTGTAAGCTTACATCAGCAGCACCATATAAACAACTTGGTATGGTTTCATAACCTTGGTATATCAATGTCTCACAGCTGTGTTTGTGTAAACACATGGCAGTATGTTGCTGAGTGGTGTTCATTATTGTTGTTGAGTGCTTTTGTGTGCCACCACAAGAATGTCGGAGCTTGAATCAAGCAATGAAGAAACAGTAAATTTCTTGTGAAATTTGGTAAGAATGGAAGTGAAATCAGGGACATGTTACCCCAAGTTTATGAGGACAATGCCATGAAGAAAATGGCAGGGTACAAGTGGATTAAATGTTTTCCTGAGGGAAGAAAAAGCATCACTAATGAAGAGAGGTTAGGGCTGCCAGTAACAAGTCGAACTGATCCAAACATTGCAAAAATTTGTACCACCTGGGTAGTTACTGTTTGGAAATGCTAAAAATACTACATGAAAAAGCTAGACGAAAACGGCCTGAACTTTTCACCAACAACTCATGGGCCTCTCATCACAACAGTGCACCAGCTCACATGGCACTGTCTGTGAGGGAGTTTTTAGCTAACAAACAAATAACTGTATTGGAACATCTACCTACTCACATGATCTGGCCCCCAAAGACTTTTATCTTTACCTGAAGATAAAAGGAATATTGAAAGAGAGACATTCTGATGACATCCAGGACGTCCAGGGTAACAAAATGACAGCTCTGACACCATTCTAGAAAGAGTTCCGAAATTGCTTCAAAGAGTGGACTGGGCAGTGGCATCAGTGCATAGCTTCCCAAGGGGTGTACTTCGAAAGTGACCATAGTGATATTCAGCAACAAGGCATGTAGAACTTTTTCTAGGAAGAGTTCACAAACTTACATGTCAGAATTTGTGTGTCCCAGTGTTGTCTATAATAGCAAAATGCTAAAAGCTATCTAAATGTACAGTAATACGAAGTATTCAAAAACTATACATCCCCTAAAAGTGAAACATAGGAAACTATTCATGTCAGTAAAAAAAAAAAAAGATGTACAATTATAAATCCGGTAGGATTTCACTTTTATTGTAATTTATAAATTATATAAAAACACCACAGGTGCCTATGTCAGAATGATAAGCTGTATAAGTTATCTATTACTAAGTAATAGACCACCCCAGAACTTGCTTAGTGGCTTAAAACAGCATATTTTTTCTCAATTTCTGCGGTCTGGATTGTTCAGCTGGTCTGTCCTCTAATCACTTATACAGCTACAGTTGCCTGGAGGGACAACTAAGACTAGAAATCCAAGAGGGCTTCATTCATTTATCTGGCCCCTCAGCTGGGGTGACTGAAACAGCCTCTCCTCCTCTCCTTTTTCCTCTTTCTCTTTGTATGGTCTGTCTCTAGCAGGGAAGCTAGACCTTATTATGTGGTAGTTCAGGGCTCTAAAAGAGAGAGTGTTCCAAAAAGACAGCACTTATAAAGTTTACGCTTGTGTTACATTTGATGATGTCTCATTTGTTATGGTTAGTCACATGGCCAAGTATGGAGTCAATGTCGGAGACTGCTACACAAGAGTATGAATACCCAGAAACATTATTTATTGGGGACCACAGATAGAGCAGTCTCTCACAGTAGCTATGTCTGGATAGCAGGATTTTTTTTTTACTGGTATGTTTCAAGTCCTCTGCAGAAAACATGCATAATATTATAGAATAATGATAAATATCATATAGTGATTCACAGTTATTTTAAAAAATTTAAGACACACAAATTCCAAAGAAGAAATCGACAAGCCACCACAAATATCACCAACTCAGAAGAAATTGGTGTTAATACTTCATAATCATTCTTTCATATTATCTTTAATAGCTATATTAATTTTTTTAAAATGCTACCATTAAGTCAGCTCTGATTTATGACAAACTCAGTATGTCAGAATAGAACTATGCTTCGTGGAGTTTCCACTGGCTGATTTTTTGAGAGAAGATTACCAGGCCTTTCTTCCTAGATACCTCTGGGTGAACTCACACCTCCAGCTCACCAGTGTGTAGCCAGCATGCCAACCATCACACCACTCAAAAACTCTGATATTTATACAGATGTTAGGAAAGAGAAAGAGAAATTTATACAAGTAACATAGATGGGAGAGAGACAGAGAAAGTTTTCTAAAAATGAGACAATCCTGTAAATGCTATTTATAAATTCAAAGAAAAAAATGTCTCTTCAACTTACCAGAAGAGAAAGAAACTGAAGGGAACTTGAAAGATTTATAGTACTTGTACTTCAAAGAAATGTTTCTCACCCTCAAGAGATATTAACACCTTAAAAATTACTCTATGGTTAAAGAAAAAAGGATTATGAAAACCATTAAGAGGTTGGAGTCATGTTTTTTAGATTGAATTTTAAATAGTATTGACTAGCTTGCCGCTGAGAGCAGTGAGGTGATAATACTCTCACGCTTCTCCCCCGCCTCCCAATGTCTGCTGCTCAGGTTGGTGTTACTCTGCCAGAGTTTATAAAAGCAGCATTCTATTCTGTAAACAGAATTTGCCAAGGAAAAAAACAGATCTTTATTCTAAAGAATTTGCTGTTCACTACTATCTGTTTTTTACAGCCTCACCAAACCTGATCTCATCACAAAAAAGCTTTGGTTTTAGTCGGATCCAGCTCGACGGCACTTGGCTTTGGCTTTATATAAGAAGGCGTAGTGGTTGTTCAGTTTGATGTGCTATTTCATGTAAAAGATTGTTGCCATCAGGGAAACCCTGGCAGGGTAGTGGGTAAGTGCTGTGTCTGCTCACCAAAAGGTCGGCAGCTCAAACTCACTGGGTGCTCCTTGGAAACTCTATGGAACAGTGCTACACTGTCCTATAGGGTCACTATGAATAGGAATTGACCTGGTGACAGTGGATTTGGTAGGTGTTTGTCACAATGACAACAACTTAGCTTCACATACTGTTCTTGATTCTCTCTTTCTTGAACTCACAACTTTGTAGATATTGCTCCATAATCTTCAGACACACAGAGTAGGCCTGGCGTATCTGAGGCCAAGCTAGTCAGGCTAGTCGTTCTCGTTCTCTGACACTGTTTTGGGTCTAGACGCCTGAGGAACTGCTTCTTTACTCGTAAATTTCAATAATATAACCTAGAATTAACCCATTCTGTGTGTCATTCTGAATCTGCTTTTCCTGGTATCTGATGAACCTCCTTCCATCTGCAAATGTTAATCTTCTCTGAGTCCTTCTCCTGGTGTGGTTTTGTGGGCATACTATCTACTGCGGAGACATCAGCTGCCTTACACTGAATCATCTTTAACTATCCTCATCTTCTTCCTAATTAGTCTTTTTTTTTCTTTTTCATCTACAGTCATTGTGATTGTCTCCACCGTTCACTTTATGCCGTTAGTTCAGTTTTCAGTCATGTATCTTCTCTTCCTTGCTATTTCAGTTTATACTGCTTTGTTTCATTTCCTTTGCTTAGGTGCACAGTCTCCTTTTACAACTTGTTCTGTTGTTTTGTCATCTAATCTCTCAGCTCTTGTATTTTTGCATTTATATTCCTATCAATTTATTGTGTGAAGGGAAACATTCACAAGGAAGCCCCTTCTATCACCTGATTTATGTTTCTTCCATACGAATTCTTCACCTCACTTTTCTACGTACTCGTCTGATGTTTTGATTAATTGATTTTCCTGTGGTATATTTGCCTAGTTGCAGGTCATATCTTTTTATCTCATTCATGTTTAAGGTGAACAGCTCTGTCCTTGCACCCGTCCCTCCTCACCTGGGACCTGTTGGACTTCGCCCACTCTTCAGTTTGAGGCCTCAGTGTTGTGAGTCCAGATGCTTTTCAGCTCTGAAGGAGGGCAGAGCTCTGCGAAGGCTTCCCTCAGCCTTGTTGAGGAAACTTGGCTCCAAGTTTTCTACCAAGAGACCACTGAAAATGCCCAGGACCAGGACCTGCTTCCCCCAGCTGTGCATGTGACCCACTGTTGCAGACTTTGGCTCATCTTCCATCTTAAACCAATGTCTTGGAAGATGGTAAGCCTTCCACCCCACTAGTAAGATTACAAACTGATACCACCTTTCCAGAAAACAATTTGGCAATATAATCAAGATCTTAGTATTTACAACTTCATTCCAGTAATACCTCTTCTGAGATTCTAGTTAGAAAAGAAAGAACAAAGTTTCATTTGCAGTGAAATTCTTCAGAGCATGATGTATAACAGCAATAAACCAGAAACAATCTAAATGTTCAACATAGAGACATGTTGCAATAACGTTTGCAGGAAATAAAAATAAAGCTTACAAAGAACTGTTAATGATATCATTATATGCTTATTATACAATATTAAGTTAAAAATCCATATAAAATTAAACATGGTAATATCTCAGGAGCCTTGGTGCCATAGTGATTAAGAGCTCAGCTGCTAACCAAAAAGACAGCAGTTCAAACTCACCAGCCACTCCACCAGAGAAAGATGTGACACTCTGCTTCTGTGATGAATTACAGCCTTGGAAACTCTATGAGGAAGTTGTTCTATGTTCTGTAAGATTGCTAAGAAATAGAACCCGCTCAACAGCGGTGGGGTTAATATCTCAACTAATTACATTTTTTTTAAATGCAGAGACAACATCTGGGAAGAACCACTAGAACCAAATCTGAAGGATAGGAGCAATGACAGTTCCATTCACTCTTACATAACAAGAACTTAAATTATGTTTGTGTATAACAGATATGCAATGAATTAAAAAAAAAAAAAAGTACAGCCGTCAAGCGATTTCAACTCGTAGGGCCCCTAAAGGATAAAGTAGAATGGCCCCATAAAATTTTCAAGGAGTACCTGGTGGATTCAAACCACCAACCTTTTGGTTACCAGCTTGACCACCAGGGTTTCCATCTAATCAACAGTTATGAGTAAATGAACAAAAATTAATTCAACCAAAACAAATTTCTCTCAGGTCCCAGTAACATGAATAATCGTATTTCTGAATGCCTTTGATTTTGTACATGTCTGAATCATGTAGGAACTGGAACATGTTTGGTTGAACTGGGATATAAGACATCATAAAGCATCTTTTGTATCTTATGATCTTGTTTTTCTTTGGTTTTGTTTTCCCTGCTTTTGTTCTCTGTTTGACAAGTGCTCTGTTCTTTAATAGTTTTATTAAGATACAATTTGCATACTATACAATTCACCCAGTAGAAGTACTGGATGATATTTTTAGTAATTGTATAGAGCTACACAGCCATCACAACTATCCAGTTTTATAACATTCTCATTAGCAAAACATATATATATATATTTCAAGTTCATTTGCAGTCAATACCCACTCTCTCTTCCTGCTTCAGATAACTGCTAATCAGGCTTCTGCTTATACAAATTTACCTTAACTGGACATTTATGTAAATAAAGTACCATATGAAGTCCATGACAACTGGCTTATTTTGCTGAATGCTTCTGAAGTTCATCCATGTTGGAAAATGTATTGGTAGTCCATTCCTTTTTATTAGTGAATAATATTCCATTGTATGGATATATCACATTTTGTTTATCCATCAGTAGTCCATTCCTTTTTTTGGTGAATAATATTCTGTTGTATGGATACATCACATTTTGTTTATCCATTCCTGACCTGCCAGATGATAGATACTTGAACTGTTTTCAGTTCAGTGCTACAAAAAAAAAAAAAAAAGCCATGAAGTTGATTTTAACTCATAGAGACCTTATAGGACAAAGTAAAACTGCACCACTGAGTTTCTAAGGGGTGTCTGGTAAATTTGAAATACCAACCTTTTAGTTAGCAGCTGTAGCACCAGGGTTTCGATGCTGGTAAGAATAATACCAGTATGCATATTCTCATTCAAATCTTTCTGTTTTCAGTTATTTGGGTAGACTCCTAGAAGAGACTGGCTCGCATGGTTGTAGTTGTTGTTAGCTGCTGCTGCTGTAGCCAAGCCAAGTGCCGTCGAGTCGGATCCGACTCATGGCGACCCTAGGGGGACTCCCCCCTAATTCATAGCAGTCCCATGAACAAAAGAATGAAACATGGACCACTACTGCATCATCCCTATGATCAGCTGCAAGTCTGACAGTGTGGTCCACTGGGTTTTCACTGGCTGGTTTTTGCAAGTGGATCCCAGCCCTTTCCTCACGTGGAAGCTCTGCAGAAACCTGTTCAACATCACAGAAGCATGTTTGCCTCCAGCGGCTGGTGGTGTCTACACATGAGGTACATTGCGCAGGAATTGAACGCAGGTCTCCTGCAGAGAAGGCAAGAGTTCTACGACTGAATATACTCCACTTCCATGGGTGATATGGTAAGTTTTTGTTTAACTTTTTTTTTTTAATTTAATATGACTGAGTGAAAATGTACATTCCCGTATAAATTTACATGCCCACCTATATGCAGCTTCCACTGCTCTCCCTGTCCGGTGACAGCACACTATTCCTCTCTGCTCCATACATGTCTCATCCTCCCAACAGTCTCCTTTCCCCTCCTCTCCACTCACTCTCCTTCCTCCAGCCAGAGGTCAGCAGGATGAAACCCTATAGATGTACAGAACCATAAAATGCATTTAATATATGGTCACTCTGCATCACCAAGTCCAATCCATTCGTGTCTGAAGAGTGGACCTTCATTATGATTTATGGGCAAAGGCAGCATCAGGGCCAGGGGCCATGCTCCCAGGGGAACCCCGAAGCTGCTGAACCATCAATTGAGGTCTTTTAGTGGAGATCTCAGGATGCACCCCTTTTTATTCTTGTGTTGCCAGTGAGACTCAACTTTGTGAGCTCCATCGTGGCTGTCACAAGTGGTGGTCGGGCACCATCCAGTTCTTCTGGTCCCAAGTCAAGTCAATGTAGGCACCCACTCATGTGGGTCTCTCTATCTTCTGGGTTGTCTTTACCCCATGTCATTTTGGTCCTCAGTGAGCATCCATTCCTGCTGAGTTGGGACCAGTTGCTATGCCCTTGAATGGCAGCTTGGCAGCTTTTAAGACCCCAGAAGCTACTCACCAATGTGGGGTGCAGAGAGCCCTGTTAGCAAAAAGCTAGTTGTGTGTATCCATCTGCAATAAACTGAAACAAGATCCATATCTTACACCTTATACAAAAACCAACTCCAACTGGATAAAAGACCTAAATATCAAACCTAAAACAATAAAGCTCATCCAAGAAAAGGTAGGAACAACAATGGAAGTTTTAATACACAATGTGGACAGACTCCAAAATCTGTCAAACAAACCACAATCAACAGAAGAGAAAATAGATAAATGGAAACTATCAAGAATCAAACACTTCTGCTCATCCAAAGACTTTATTAATAAAATTAAAAGAACACCTACAGAATGGGAAAAAATATTTGGCAACTCTATGTCAGACCGACACCTGATATCTGTAATCTATAAGATACTACAAAATATCAATAAGAAGAAGATAAATCATCCAATTAAATGATAGGCAAAGGAGATGGACAGACATTTCACTAAAGAGGAAATCCAAGCAGCCAAAAAACACATGCGGGCAAGATCACAATCTTTAGTTATTAAAGAAATTCAAATCAAGACTACAATGAGATATCATCTCACCCCAACAAGGTTGGCCATGATCCAAAAAACACAAAACAACAAATGCTGGAGAGGCTGTGGAGAAAGTGGAGACCTCCTACACTGTTAGTGGGGTTGCAAAATGGTCCAGCCTCTTTGGAAAGCAATCTGGCGCTTCCTTAAAAAAATGGATATAGATATACCATTTGACCCAGTCATTCCACTACTTGGAATATATCCTACAGAATCAAGGCCTTTCACATCAACGGACACATGCACAAGAATGTTTATCACAGCACAGTCCACGATAGCAAAAAGATGGAATCAACCAAGATGCCCAACAATAGAAGAATGGATAGGGAAGCTATGGTACATATACTCAATGGAGCACTACGCAATGATAAAGAATAACGATGATTCCAGGAAACATCTCCTAACCTGGTTTCAACTGGAAGACATTATGTTGAGTGAAAGTAGTCAGCGACAAAAGGACAAATATTGTATGAGATCTCTATGATAAGATCTCAAAAACAGACTTGTGCATAGAAGACTCTTTGACAGCTGCAAGGGAGGGGAGGGAGGGAGGGAGTGTGAGGGGGGAGGGTTTAGATTAGATAGTTGCTAGAAATCTGGTTGGGTGAAATTGGTGGTAGCACAAGTTAGAAACAAGAACAACATTAAGTGGACTTCAGCATAACCTGAGTACTCCTTCCACCTTAACTCAATACTGCAAAGATAGAGTAGCTGGGGCAGGGGGCAGGAGACCATGCTCTTAGGCAAAATCGAGGCCAATTGGCACAACTAGCATTTTGCTAAGAGGGTTCTCTGCACTCCACATTGGTAACATTTTAATGTCAAAGTTTTTTCCAGAGTAGCTGTTCAACTTTACATTCTTACCAGCAATACATGGGATTCCAGTTTCTTTAACCCTGATCAACTCTTCAGATCATTTGCTTTCTTGATTCCAGCCATTCTAATGGTTGTGTAGAAGTATAAGGACCACCAATTAAGTTTATGAACTCATCCTAGAAAAAGTGCTACATACCTCATTGCTGAGTATCACTGCAGTCACCTTTGAAGTACTCCCGGGAAGCTAAGCACCAACGCCAGTATCTAGTTCATGTTTCAATGCAGTTTTGGAATTCCTTTTCTGGAATGGCCATCAGAGCTGTCATTGTATACTCCTTGATGTCCTCAATATCACCAAAATGCCTTCCTTTCAGTATATCCCTTTGTCTTTGGGTAAAGTAAAAAGTCACTGGGGGCCACATGAGGCGAGTGGTGAGTGGGGAGGGTATTCCAATACAGTCACTTGTTTACTGGCTAAAAGCTCCCTCACAGACAACTAGACAATTACATTTGTTACTTGCCACCTTGGCACCATGCTGCAGTACCCATTCCAGAAAGAGATCCAAACTTGCTTTAAAGGGTGGACTAGATGCAGGCAATGGTGCATAGCTTCCCAAGGGAAGTACCTCAAAGGTGATCATAGTGATATTCAACAATGAATTATATAGCACTTAGAACAATTACGTTCACGGACTTTATTGTGACACCTTGTATCTCAATATGTTTTTTTTTAATTTGTACTTGGCACTTGGCATTTGGCTCTGATGACTATTAATATTGAGAGCTTTAGTGTACCCTTAATAGCTACTTGTATTATTTCTTAATTGAAATATGTCTTCAAATCTTTTGCCCATTTTATAAAAAATATTTTATTGTTCTTTCAGCAAAAGCACAATCTATGCCAATTTGTGAAACCTCACACACAAACCACTATGCAACTCTAACTGCTCTCCCCTCACCCCCCACTCCCATGACAGTAGACTCTCCCTTTCCACCCTGTCCTTCTTGTACCCGTTAAACCAACTCTTGTCCTCCTCCAACCTTTTATTTCACCTTTAGACAAAAGTTGCTCAGAAAGCCTCATGTATTCGTATATTTAAGTCAAGAAGCACAGTCTTCACCAGTATCACTCAGTGTTTATAGTCTAGTCCAATCTGAGTCTGCAGAGTTAGCTTTGGTACTGGTTTCAGCTCTGGACTAACGGAGAATCTGGAGTCAATGTTCTCAGAAGACCCCCAGTCTGTTGGAACATGAAGTCTAATCTTTTTATAGAGTTCCAGTTCTGCACAGCCGTTTTTCTCCCACTTCATCAGGGACTCCACATTGTGTTTCCTGTCAAGGCACTCATTGGTGGTGGCTAAGCACCATCTAGTTCTTCTGATCTGATGCTGATGTCGTCTCTGGATCATGTGGCACCTTCTGTCTCCTGGGTTCACATTTTCTTCATTGATGTCCTTTATTCTTCTCTTTTCAAGGTGAAGTGGGAACAATTCATACTATCTAGATGGCTGCTTGCTAGCTTTTAAGACCACAGACACCACTTACCAAAACAGTATGCAGAACATTCTCTTAAAAAAAAAAAAAACTTCATTGTTCCAATTAGCCTACATGTACCCTGAAATCTTGGTCCCAGACCCCTGCTCCTGGTACTCTGTCTTTCAAAATTTGGGGCTATATTTAGAAAACCTTTTAACTTTTGGTGAAGTCCAGTTGTGCTAACCTTCCTTCTATGCCTGCTGCCACTCCGTTCACCTAACCCAATTCCTATCTATTATCTAATCTATAAATACCCCACTCCCTTCCTCTCCAACCTTGTAACCATGAAAGAATGTTTTTCTCTATGTTTAAGCCTTTTCTTGGGTCCTTACAATAGTAGTCTCATATGCCAGCTGTCCTTTTGTGACTAATTTCACTCAGCACAATGTCTTCCAGATGACTACATGTTTCGAGATATTTCCTAAGATCACATTGTTGTGTGAATATAGCATAGTTTAGTTATCTATTCATCAGTTGATTGACACCTAGGTTGATTCCACATTTTTGGTGTTATGGACACTGCTGCAATAAGCATTTGTGTTCATGTATCACTTTCTACGACATCTGTTATTTCTCTAGGATGTATTTCAGGTGGTAGGATTGCTGAATCACACATTGTTTCTATTTCTAGCTTTTTGAGAAAGCTCCAGATCAATTTCCAAAGTGGTTGTAACATTTTATATTTCCACCAGCTGTGTAGAAGAGTTCCAGTCTCTCCACAACCTTGCAACATTTACTGTTTTGTGTTTTGGGGATTAATGCCAGCCTTGTTGGGATGAGATGTTATCTCACTGCAGTTGTAATTTGGATTTCCCCTATGGCTAATGATGCTGAATCGTTTCCTTATGAATCTGTTAATTGGCTGCATATCTTCTTTGTTCAGTACCTGTTCATATCCTTTGCCTATTTCTTTTTGGAGAGGGTGGATAGCATTTATTTATTTTTATTGTTATTAAGTGAAAGTATACAATCCAAATCAGTTTTGCATGCCTGCCTATCTACAGCTCCTCTACTCTCCTTGCTCTGTGAGAGCACACTCCTCCTCTTTGTTTTATGTTTGCTGTAACCTCTTAACAAGCTCTTGCTCCCTCCTCTCCACCTTCTTCCCTCACATCTAGAAAGAGACCAGAAGGACAGACTCCTATAAACGCATAGAACCATAAAGTACACACATCATATGCTCACATTGTGTTCCCGAGTCTGGTATGTTTTTCTCCAAAAAGTTCACCTCAGTGGTGTTTCCTGGGCAGGGACAGCAGCAGATCTAGTCTCCATGCTCCCAGGGGAATCCCCTAGGCTGTTGGACCATCAGTTGTGCAGTTCTTCAGCTGTACCCCTCTTTCTCTCATGTTGCCACAGGGATTTAACATTGTGTGCCCTATTGGTGGTTGGTCACCATCTGGTCAGTATTGATACAGTCTCCCATTCACATGTGTCCTTCTGTCTTCTGGGCTCTTTTTTTCCCCATATGTTTGGTGTTCTTTGTGATCATCTGTTCCAGCAGAGTTGGGACAGTTTGGTGTAACTCAGGGGGCAGCCTGCTAGCTTTTAAGACCCCACATGCCACTCACCAACATGAAGACTCCCTTAGCAATAAGCTAATTATGCCAGTTGACCTCGATGTCCCCTGAAAGCATGGTCCTCAAACTCCACTCCTGCTACTCTATCCTTGCAATATTGGGTAGGGTTGAGATTAGAAGAACTTTCAGTTTATGGTGAAGTCCAGTTAAGTTGATCCACTTTCTATTTTGTGCTGTCACTGCTTCTGCCTAACCAAATTTCTATCAATTACTCTGTGACCAGCCCTCACCTCCCTCACTATCCTTGTAGCTGTCAAAAGGTTTTTTCTTTTGCACATAAGTCTATTTTTAAATCCTTATAGCAAGAGTCTAATAGAACATTTGTCCTTTCGCTGCTGACTGATTTCACTCAGCATAGTGTCTTCCAATTGAAACCAGGTTATGAGATGTTTCATAAATTATCATTGTTTTTTATGTTTGAGTATATATACCATAGTTTGTTTATCCATTCATTTGTTGATGGGCATCTAGGTTGATTCCATCTGTTTGCTATTGTGGACTGTGCTGCAATAAACATTCATGTTCATGTGTCTGTTTGTGTGACAGTCTTTGTTTCTGTAGGATAAATTCTGAGCAGTGGGATTACTGGACCAAATGCTATATCTATTTGCAGCTTTTTAAGGAAGCACCGAATTGCTTTTCAAAGGTGTTGTATCATTTTGCAATCCCACCAGTAGGGTAAGAGAGCTCCGATCTCTCCACAGCCTCTCTAGCATTTGTTGTTTTGTGTTTTTTGGATCATGGTCATTCTTGTTGGGGTGAGATGATATCTCATTGTAGTTTTGATTTGGGATTTCTCTGATAGCTAGTGATCATGGGCATTTCCTCATGTGTCTTTTGGCTGCCTGGATGTCCTCTCTAGTGAAGTGCCTGGCCATTTCCCTTGCCCATCACTTAATTGAGTTATTTACCTTTTTCTTGTTGGTATTTTGCAGTACCTTGTAGATTATGGAGATCAGAAGTTGGTCCAACATGTAGTTGCCCCATTTTTTTTTCCATTCAGTAGGTAGCCTTTTAACTCTTTTGATAAAGACTTTGTATGAGCAAAAGTGTTTGAGTCTTAGTAGTTCTCATTTATCTATTTTCTGTTGATCATGTTTTGTTTGTCAGATTTTGAAGTCTGTTTAAGGTGTGTATCACACCTTCCATTACTCACTTTATTTTTTCTTGCATGATCTTTGTCATTTCAGATCTGATATTTAGGTCTTTGATCCACTATGAGTCAGTTTTTGTGTAAGGTGTGAGACATAGGTCTTGTTTCAGTTTTTTGCAGATGGATATCCAATTTTGCCAACACCATTTGTTAAAGAGACTTTTAAGCCAGTTTACAACCTCAGGGCTTTGGTAGAATATCAGCTGTTCATAAGAGGATGGTAACATCTCTGAGTCTCAATTCTGTTCTATTGGTCCATATGTCCCTTTTTGTACCAGTCTCAGGCTGTTTTGACTACTGCAGCACTGTAATAGGTTCCAAAGTTAGGTACTGTGAGGCTTCCCACTGTGCTCCTCTTCTTTAGTAGTGCTTTACTTATCCAGGGTTTCTTCCCTTTCCAAAAAAAACTAGCGATTTGTTTCTCCATCTCTTTAAAAAAAGAAAGACACTGGAATTTGTATTGAGACTGCATTGTATATGTAGATCACTTTGGGTAAAACAGACATTTTCACAGTGTTAGGTCTTCCTATCAATGAGCAGGGTAGGTTTCTCCATTCATGTAAGTCTCTTTTGGTTGCTCTGTTAAAGTCTTCTAGGCCTCTTATTTCTCTAGTTAGATTTATTCCTAGATATTTTATCTTCTTGAGGACTATTATGTATAAATGGTATTGATTTGGTGACTTCTTTGATGATCTCTTTGTTGATGTAAAGGAATCCTACTGATTTACTTAAGTTTATCTTATACCTGATACTTTGCTGAACTCCTCTATCAGTTCTAGTAGTTTACTGATGGATTCTTTAGGATTCTCTGTATATAAAATCATATCATATACAAATAGGGAAATTTCAGCTTCTTTCCCAATGCAGATGCTCTTTATTTCTTAGTCTTATCTAACTGCTCTAGCTAGAACCTCTAGAACAATGTTGAATAGAAATGGTGAGAATGGTCATCCTTTATAGTTTCTGTTCTCAAGGAGAATTTTTCCAGTCTCTGTCCATTAGGATGATGCAGGTGGTTGCCTTTGCATAGATAACCCTTATTGCATTGAGGAATTCCCCCTCTATTCTTGTTTTGCTGAGAGTTATTAGCATGAATGGGTGTGGGACTTTGTCAAATGCCTTTTCTGTATCAATTGACAAAATCAGGTGATTGTTATCATTTGTGACATGTATATGGGTGATCACATTAATTGTTTGCCTAATGTTGAATGACTCATGGCAACCATGAGTCGGATCCGACTCGACGGCACTTGGCAATGTTGAATGAGACCCACATCCCTGGTATGAATTGAACTTGGTTATGGTGAATTATTATTTTTTTAATATGTTGTTGAATTCTACTGGCTAAGTTTTTGTTGAAGATTTTTGCATCTAGGTTCATAAGGTATATCGGTAATTTTTTTTTTTTTTTTTTTTTTTTAGTGGGATCTTTCCCTAGCTTTGGTTTCAGGGTTATGCTGGCTTCATAGAATGAGTTTGAGAGTATTCTATCCCGTTCTATGCTGTGAAATAGCCTCGGTAGTATTGGAGTTAACTCTTTCCTAAAAGTTTGGTAGAATTCTCTGGTGAAGCCATCTGGGTCAGGACTTTTTTGGTTAGTAGTTTTTTGATGACTTTTTCAATCTTTTCCTTTGTGATCAGATTATTAAGTTGTTCTACTTCTCGTTGTTATAATTTTGGTAGGTGACATGAATCTATAAATTTGTCCATTTTCTCTAGGTTTTCAAATTTGTTAAGAGTACAGTCTTTTGTAGTACTCTGTTATGATACTTTTGATTTTCATTGGATCTGTTGTGACATATACAATCTCATTTCTTATTCTAGTTATTTGTTTCCTCTCCTGTTTTTCTTTTGTGAATTTAGCCAATGGTTTCTCAATTTTGTTGATCTTTTCAAATAACCAGCTTTTGGTTTTGTTAATTTTTTCAATTGTTCTTCTATTCTCTAGTTCATTAGTTCTGCTCTAATCTTTATTATCTGTTTTCTTCTGGTGCCTGAGGGGTTCCTCTGTTACTATCTCTCTACTCATTCAAGCTGTAGGGTTAATTCTTCAGTTTAGGCCCTTTCTTCCTTCAGGATGTTGGTATTTATAGAAATAAGTTGACCTCTGAGCACTGCTTTGGCTGTATCCCATAGTTCTGGTAGGATGTCTTTTCATTCTTATTTGATTCCATAAATTTCTTTATTTTGACCTTGATTTCTTCAATAATCCATGGATTTTTGAGCAAGGTATTGTTCAGTTTCCATAAGTTCAAATTTGTACCTATGTTATTTCTACTATTGATTTCAACTTCTATGGCTTTATAGTCTGTCGTGGATTGAATTGTGTCCCCCCAAAAATATGTGTAGCCATGTGGATGGGGCATGATTCCCAATATCGTGTGACTGCCCTCCATTTTGTGGTTTTCCTATGCTGTATGTTAAAGCACTAGGGTGGGGCTGTAAATTCCTTCATAGGATCATTTCCCTGCTCCACTGTAAAGGGGGTTTCCCTGGAGTATGGCTTGGCCCACCCTTAATCTTTTCAGTCTGCAAGGGATAAAAGGAAGGAGAAGCAGGCAGAGAATTGGGAGCCTCGTACCATCAAGCAAGTAGCACCAGGAGAAGAGCGCATCCTTCAGACCTGAGGTTCCTGCGCCAAGATGCTCCCTGGACAAAGACTGATGCAATACTGGATTTTCCTCCAAAGCTGATAAGGGGAAAGCCTTCCCCTGGAGTGGACACCCTGAATGTGGACTTGTAGCCTAATGGGCTCTGTAAGAATAAACTTTCTTTTGTTAAAGCCATCCACTCTGTGGTATTTCTGTTACAGCAGCCCCAGCTGACTAAAACATGATCCAAGAAGATATTTTGCAGTAATTCAATAGTTTGGATTTTGTTGAGATCTGCTTTGTGTCCCAACACATGGTCTAGTCTGGAAAATGTTCCACGCGTGTTGAAGAAGAAGGTGTACTTGTCTCTTGATGGGTACAAAGTTCTGTATATGTCAGTAAGTTCTAACTTGTTAATTGTCACAATAAGCTCTTCTGTATCTTTACTGAGCTTTTTTCTGGATGATCTATCCATCACTGAAAGTGGTGTGTTGAAGCCTCCAACTATTATTGTCGAGTGATCTATCTAATTTTTCAATGTTGTCGGTGTTTGTTTGATGTACTTAGATGCTCTGATACTGTGTATGTAAGTATTTAGTAATATTGTGTCCTGTTTATGTATTGAACCTTTTAGCAATAACTAGTAACCATTCTTGTCCACGATAATGGATATTACATTAGTCTATTTTATCTGAGATTAGTATTGCCACACCTGCTCTTTGTTGTATGTTGTTAGCTTGGTATATATTTTTCCATCCATTGATTTTCAGTTTGTTCACATCTTTGAGCCTTAGGTGTGTTTCTTGTAAGCAACATATAGACAGGCCATGTCTTGTGATCCACAATGTCACTCATTGTCTCTTTAGTGGAGAGTGTGGTCTGTTTACATTCAACATAATTATTGATAGGTATGTGTTTAGTGTATGTGTTTAGTGCTGCTATTTCAACACATTTTCTTTGTGTTCTTGATGTTTTCTGTGTTGCTCTTAATACTCTGTTCTGGGTCATTCTTCTTTATGGGCTGACACTTCATCTTTTTCAGTGTTGTTTTTGTGTTTGCTGAGACTCCTGTATTATGCTTCCTGTTTTGATATGTCATATTCTTATTTTGCTTTGTGGCTCCTCCTATAGTCCCCCTTACTGTTCTAAGTTTAAACCAGACTTTAATCTCTGCAAATCTTTTTGATTTCCTCTCCATCTGAAAGGGTTTTAACTACTGTATAATACATACCTCTTTGTAGTGCAGTGATGACATAGTTTTCATGTTATGATCACGGGTTCCCTTCTTTTAATAATTTTAATACACTTTAATAATGTAGTTTTGACTGAGCCTTGTGACTTCCCTGAGTGAGTAGGATTCTGTGTACTGTGTCCTGCATTGCCTTCTTAAGTATACACTTAATGTTTTTGTTTTTCTAAGTAAAGAAGTTCTTTCAGTATTTCTTGTAATTTTAGTTTGGTTTTTACAAAATCTCTAAGCTTCTGTTTATCTGTGAATGTCTTAATTTCACCTTCATATTTGAGATACAAGTTTCAGGATATATAATTCTTGGATGGAAATTTTTCTCCTTCAGGGCTTTGAACGTGTCATCCCACTGCTTTTATGCCAACATCGTTTCTACAGAGAAGTCAGATGAAAGCCTACAGGGTTTCCCTCTGAATGTTAGCTTTGCTTTGAGTCTCGCTGCATTTAAGAGAATCTGTTTATGTTTCATTTTACTAAGTTTGATTATAATATGTCTTGGTGTCTTTCTTTTGGGGTCTAGTTTTTGTAGCACTTGATGCATGTCTTGAATATGTTCCCTTCTTTCATAATTTCAGGGAAGTTTTCTGTCAGTAACTCTACAGTTATGCTGTCTGTATTGTCAGCTATCCCTCCATGTTCAGGAACTCCAGATGTTTGTAGATTATTCTTCTTAATAGAGTCTACATGTTTCTTAATACTTCTTCATTTTTCTTGTTTCTTTTCTCTAATTTATCATTATAAATGCTGGTGTCAGTTGCTCTGTCTTCAAGATCACTAACTCTGGCTTCTGTCTCTTCAATTCTGCTCTTTTGGCTTTGGACTGAATTGTCTAATTCTATAATTTTATTATTGATCAGCTGGATTTTGGATTGTTGATGTTCCATCAGTTCAAATAGCTTACTTAATTTTTCATTTTGTTCTGCTGCCTTTCGTTTAATCTCTAGGAGGACTGTGTATATAATTCTTTTGTACTTGACCTCTGATAGTTTCAGAAAGGCTTATTCACATGGGAAGTTTTTTATTCTTTATTTTGGGAGTTTTCTACAGCCATGGTGAACTACTTCTGTAAATGGTTAGCTATGGAATGTTGTCATCTAGAATCTGTTTGATTTCTCTTGTGTCATTTCAACAGGAGCTGAGGTGTAGTTCTAAGCAGGGAATTGGTCACCAGCCATGCCTATGTACCCTAGTGACTGGCCCCAGGTGGACTCTCTCGGGTGGCAGACTCTGCCTCCTGGCGGGCAAAGATGGTGTCCTGTTTACAGAGTCACTGCGGGGCTGTTGCCCAAACCTATGATGTGGATCAGTGAAGGGTGGAGATGCTGGACCTCTCAGCAGTCAGTTTTCCAGTGGTCTTATTTAAAAGAGTATTTTACTTCTGAGCAGGGAGCTGTCTTTAACAGCTGCCAAAACAATCAGGCCTTCAGGTGCAGCAGACCCCGCCTCCCAACTGACAATGAAAGCACCTCATAAGCTGTTGACAGATGCTATGATGTGGTTCAAAGCAGGGAGAGGTTACTTTCTGACATCCTCTTCCAGGCCCTGTCTATAAATATAGACGTGAATTGTCTCAAAAGCTGCATTTCTGCTAGAGAAGCACTTGCCAGACAGGCTGCTGCTCTGCTTGAGAATCAGCTGCACCTAACATCCTCATCTGGTTGATTCCATCTTTCAGAAAGCCAAGATGACATCCCAGTGGAGCTGCCCTTTCTGCTGTGAAACAGTAGAGCCTATGGTGCATCTCAGAAGAGAGGGTAGAAGGGGAGTGGTGCCCTCAGTTAGCAGCTAGGCTCTCAATACGTGACTATTCCGTGTACTGTCTCTCTGCTGCACTATACACTGTTTACTTAAGCACTGCAGTTTGACACATTTGCTGGCTCATGCCAAGTCCCCACCTCCCAGATAAAAAAGAAGGCATCAGTACCTGCAGTCCTCCAAAATGGTGAGTCAGGAGGAGAGGGGGTCAGCTTCCACTGGCTCATCTTTGAGACGGGTAATTTAGCCCATTACTAGTCAAATCTGACAACACTATGCCAGATCTTTGGGCTCCCCAGAGGTCCACACTGCTCCATTCAATTATCATTCCAGGCCTTAGTTCTCAGAGGGAGTTAAGGAGACATGTGTCTAGTCATATGTGTGACCCCATCCCTCCTTTGCCCATTTTTTAATTGGGTTATTTTTTTGTTTCCCTTGTTGAGGTTTTGGAGTACCTTGGCTTGGCTGTAGATTTAACCACTATACCTGCTGGCATAGCAGTTAAATGCTACCTCTACTAACCAAAAGGTCAGTAGTTCAAATCCACCAGGCACACCTTGGAAACTCTATGGAGCACTTCTACTTTGTCCTCGAGGGTCACAATAAGTCAGACCTGACTTGATGGTAGTGGGTATTTTGGGGATTGTAGATTTGGAAGTTTGGATACTCATCAAATTTATTCTAGCCAAAAATTCTTCACCAACCTGGAGGTACTCTTATTACTCTCTTGGTGAAGTCTGTGGATAAGCACAAGTGTTTGATTTTTAGGAGTTGCCATGAATTTCCTCTTTTGCTCTTTGTGCATTGTTAGTAATATGTCATGGTCTTCTTATGCTGTCTATTAGGGGTTCCAGCATTGTCTCTATTTTTCTTCCATGATCTCTGTGTTTTAGATTTTATATTTAGGTCTGTGATCCCTTTTGAGTTAGTTTCTGTGCATGGTGGGAGATATAGGTTTTGTTTCAATTTTTGTAGATGGTTATCCAGTTTTGCCAACATCGTGTATTAAAGAGACTGTTTCTTACCCAATTTACAAACTTTGGGCCTTTGTCAAGTATCAGCTGCTCATAGGTGGATGATGTTATACCTGGTCTCTCAATTCTGTTCCATTGATCTATATATCTATTTTTGTATCAATACAGGCTGTTTTGACAGTGTAATAGAGTCTAAAGTCAGGTAGTGTGAGGTCTTCTTCTTAAGTAAGGCTTTACTAATTCGGGGCTTCTTCCCTTTCTATATGAATCTGGTGATGTGTTTCTCCATCTCATTAAAAACTGACTTTGGAATTCGTATTGGGATCGCATTGTATGAATAGATCACCTTGGGCAGAAAAGACACTTTCTCTATTTTAAGTGTTCCTATCCATGAGGAAGGTGGGTTTCTCTACTTACATAGATTTCTTTTAGTTTCTTGCAGTAGAGTTTTGTAAATTTTTTTGTAAAGCTCTTTTACATCTCTGCTTAGATTTATTCCTAGGTATTTTATCTTCTTGGGGGCTGTTGTAAATGATATTGCCTTGGTGATTTCCTCTTTGATGATTTCTTTGTTGGTGTAAAGGAATCCACCTAATTCATGTATGTTTATCTTGCATCCTGATATTTCTCTGAACTCTTCCATTAGTTCCAGTAGTTTTTTGTCACATTCTTAGGGTTTTCTGTGTATAAGATTATATTACCTGTGAACAGAGAGACTTGTACCTCCACTGTACCAATTTGAATGACTTTTCTTTCTTTATCTTGTCTGATTGTTCTGGCTAGAGCTTCCAGGACAGTGTTGAATATGCATGGTGACAATGGACATTCTTGTCTGCCTCCTATTCTCAAAGAGAATGCTTTCAGACTCTCTACATTTGGGATGAAGTTGGCTGTTGATTTTACATATCAAAGCCAAAGCCACTATCTTCAAGTTGATCCCAACTCATAGTGACACTATAGGTCAGGGTAGAACTACCCCATAGCATTTTCAAGGAGTATGTGGCAGATTTGAACCGCTTACCCTTTGGTTAGCAGATGTATCACTTACCTGTTGTACCAGCAGAGTTTCCATTTGCCATTGTATAAAATGACCCTTATGTTAAGGAATTTCCCTTGTATTTCTGTTTTGCTGAGTTTTTCTTTCTTTCCTTTTTTTATTGTGCTTAAGTGAAAATTTACAATCCAAGTCAATTTGCCGTATAAAACCCTGAGCATGCACCTCTCTGCAACTCTATTTGCTCTCCTCACCCTGCAACAGCACTCTCTTCTTTTCCACTCTTTGTTTTCAGTATCAATTTTTCTCCTCCTCTTCACTTTCTCCCTTCTAAAAAAGAAACCAAGAGGACAGCACCATATATATATTAAACCATAAAGTATACACACCACCTACATCACTCTGTGTCCACCAGTTCAGTCCATTCTTTGTCTGAAGTGTTGACTTCAGTACTGGTTTCAGCTCTGGACAAGCAGCAAGTCTAGGGGTTATGTTCCTAGGGACCCTCAAAGTTGTCAGACCATCAAGTCTTGTCTTAATAGAGTTCTAGATTTGCACACCCCTTTCTTTCATGCTACATCTACATTGTGTTCCTTGTCAGGGTTGTCTTTGGTGGTGGCTAGGCACCATCTAGTTCTTCTGTTCTCCTGCTGATGTAGTCTCCCAATCACAGGGGTTCTTCTGTCTACTGGGTTCATTCTTCCTCATGGCTTTGATGTCTCAGTTTTCATCTGTTCCAGGTGATTTGGGACTAACTGATGTTCCTCAGATGGCTGTTTATTGGCTTTTAATATCCCAGGAACCACTCACCATTACGGGGTTCAGAAGACTCTCTTAGAAAGACTAGTTTTGCCAACTGACCTCAATGTCCCCTGAAACCATGGTCCCCAGGCCCTTGTCCCTTCTACTCTGTCCTATGAAATATTGGTTTGGATTTAGAAATCCTATGGAAACTCTATGGGGCAGTTCTACTCTGACATCCAAGGTCACTGTGAGTCAGACCTGACTTGATAACAGTGAGTTTTTAGCTTATGGTGTAGCCCAATTATGTTGACCTGCCTTCTACTGCATGTTGTAACTTTCTTCACCTAACCAAGTTCCTATCAAATATCTAATCTATGAGAAACTCTTGCTGAGAGTTTTTACCATAAATTGGTGGTGGATTTTGTCAAATGCCTTCTCTGCATCAACTTACCAAAATCAAGTGGTTCTTGTGTTTTGTTTTATTTATGTGGTTGATTACATTAATTGTTTTTTGAATGTTGAACCATTCCTGCATCCCTAATATGAATTGCACTTGGTCATCAGGAATTATCTTTTTGATGTTGTTGTTAGGTGCTGTCAAGTCATTTCTGACTCATAGCAGCTCTGTGAACAGAAGAATAAAACACTGCCCAGTTCTGTGAAATGCCCACAATTATTTTTACTGTTTGTCCCATTGTTGTAGCTGTTGAGTCAATCCACCCTGTTGAGGGCCTTCCTTTTTCACTTAACCTCCACTTTAGCAAGCATGATGGCCTCCTCCGGGGATTTGTCCCTCGTGACATTTCCAAAATACTTAAGAAACACTCTCCCATCTTTGCTTCCAAAGAGCATTCTAACTGTATTTCTTACATAACAGATAAGTTCGTTCTTTTGACAGTCCATGGCACATTCAATATTCTCCAACACCACAATCAAAGATATTAATTCTTCTGCCTTCCTTATTCATTGTCCAGTTTTTCAACACACGTAATACTATTGAAAATATGATGTCTTGGATCAGGCACACCTTAGTCTTCAAGGTGACATCTTTACTTTTCAAAATGTTAAAGAGGTCCTTTGAAGCAATTTTCCCAATGCAATGTTTCTTTTAATTTCTTGCCTGCTGCTTCTATGAGCATTGACTGCAGAACCAAGTGAAAACAAATCCTTGACAGCTTCAATCTTTCCTCCACTTACGTGATGTTTCCTATCAGCCCGCTTGTGAAGATTTCTGTTTTCTTCGTGTTGAGCTGCAATCTAACTGAAGGACATGGTCTTTGATGTTCATCAGTAAGTGTTTAAAATCTTCTTCACTTCCAACAAGCAAGGTTGTGTCATCTGCATAACACAAGTTGTTAGTGAGTCTTCCTTCAATCCTAAGGCCTTGTTCTTTTTTATATAATCCAGCTTCTCAGATTATTTGCTCAATATACAGACTGAACAGATACTGTGAAAAGATACAACCCTGACACACACTTTTTCTGACTTTAAATCATGCAGTGTCCCTTGCTCTGTTTGTACAACTGTCTTTTGATCGATGTACCAATTCTTCATGAACACAGTTAAATGCTCTGGAATTCTCATTCTCCACAATGTTATTCATAATTTATTATGATCCACACGGTCAGGTGACTTTGCATAGTCAATGAAACACAGGTAAACATCTTTCTGGTATTCCTTGCTGTCAGCTAAGATGCATCTGACATCAGCAATGGTATCCATAGTTCCACATCTTCTGAATCCAGCTTGAATTCCTGGCATTTCCCTGTCAATATACAGTTGCAGTCACTTTTGAATGATCTTTGGTAAGAATTTTACTTGTATGTGATGTTAATGATATTTTTCAACAATTTCTGCATTCTGTTAGACCATCTTTCTTGGGAATATGCATCAATATGGACCCTTTTCAGTTGACTGGTCAGGTAGCTGGCCTCCAGATTTCTTGGTGTAGATCAATGAGTACTTCCAGTGCTGCATTCATTTGTTGAAACATCTCAGTTGATATTCTATGAATTCCTGGAGTCTTGTTTTTCATCAATGCCTTCAATACAGCTTTGACTTCTCCCTTCAGTATCATCAGTTCCTGTGTCTGTTCTTGTATCATATCTTTTTTTGATATGTTGTTGATTTCTATCAGCTGGAATTTTGTTTAGGATATTTGCATCTAAGTTCATGAGAGATCTTTGTCTATAATTTCCCTTTTCTGTGCTGTCTTTATCTGGTTTTCGTTTCAGGGAAAAGAAAGTATCCTTGGCTGCTGTTGGGTTGAGGTTTCTGCACAAAGCATTCTGTGTATGTCTGTGAGGTCAAGTTGGTTGATTTTGGCATTTAGATCTTCAGTTTTTTTCTTAGATGTTTTGTCTTTCACTTAGAATGGTGTATTGAAGCCTGGTACTATTACTATGGAGCTGTCTGTTTCTGTTTTCAATGCAGTTAGTGTTTTGGAGCTCAGCCACTAGATGCAAAGATATTTAATATGGTTATGCCCTCCTGGACTATTGAGACTTTAATCATTATATAATTTCCTTCCTTATCAATTTTACTTTAAAGTCTATTTTGCTAAAGATTAGCATTGCCACTGATGCTGTTTTTTGAATGTTGTTAGCTGGATACATCTTTTTTTCATCCTTTGAGTTATAGTTTGTTCATATCTTTGAGTCTAAAGTGTATCTCCTGCAGGCAGCATATAGATGGTTCGTTTTTTTTATCCAATCTGCCACTGTCCTCTTTATCAGTGCATTTATTCCATTTATGTTTAGCATGATTATTGATAGGCATGGGCTTAGTGCTGTTAACTTGACGTCATTTTTGTGTGTTGTAGAAAATCCCTCTGTTCCATTTAATTTTCTGTGCTGAGTCTTTTTCTTTTACATGTTGTCTTTTCCAATGTTGGTAGTTTTGTGTTTGCATAGACTTTGTAGTATTTCTTATTTTTATTTTGATGGGTTGATAATTTTCCTTTGTGATTACCTTAATATCTTCCTTTATTTTCCTAAATTTTAATCCACTCTTTACTTTCTTCATATCACCTTGACTTCTCCTCCATATGAAAGATCTATACTAAATTTTCTTTTGTGCCCCTCTTTTTGTTACAATATTTACAAAACAACATCTCTGTTTCCCTATTTTCAGTGTTTTGCCTATGATTTATTTTTGCCATTCCCCTATTTGGGTTGATATCCAGTTGCTCTGACCTGTGTTCTAGTCTTGGGTTGGTAGCTGGTGTCAATTCATTTTCTATCCAAAGGATTCCCTTTAATATTTCTTGTAATTTTGTTTTGGTTTTTGCAAAGTTCCTAAATTTCTTTTTATCTGTAAATGCCCAATTTCACCATCATATTTGAGAGACAATTTTGGTGGATGTTTAATTCTTGGCTGGCAATTATTTTCTTTAAAGGCTTTGTATGTGTCATCCCATTGCCTTCTTGCCTGCATGGTTTCTGGTGAGTATTCCAAGCTTAGTCTTATTGATTCTCCTTTGTAGGTTGTTTTTAATTTATCTCTAGCTACTTTTAAAAGTGCCTGCTTATCCTTAGTTCTGGCAAGTTTGATTATAACATGCCTTGGTGTCTTTCTTTGGAAATCTACCTTGTATAGCGTTAAATGAGCATCTTGGATAGGTATCTTCTCATCTTTCAAGATTTGGGGAGCGGGAAGTTTTCTGTTGTCAAGTCTCCAACAGTTCTCTCTGTATTTTCTGTTACACCACCCCCCTCCCTTTCTGGTATTTTAGTCACTCATAAATTATTTTTCTTCATAGAGTTCCACATAATCCTTAGTGTGTCTTGCTTTTTTAAAAAAATTTTTTATCTGATATTTTGTCAAATATGTTGATGTCGTGTGTATTCTTTTCAGCCTCATTAATTCAGCTTTCCATTGCCTCAATTATGCTCCTTTGGCATTCTCTTGAGTTGTCTAATTCTGTAATATTATTACTAATTGTCTGAATTTCTAGTTCTTTTGCTCTATGTTTTCTTGTACCTTGTTTACATTGTCATTATGCTCTGCTACATTTTGCCACATCTCTTTTCTCATCTCTTGAAGACTTCTACCTCTGATAATTCCAGGACTTTTTTGTTTTCTGCTTCTGATAATTCCAGGAATTTCTTTTCCTTTGGAAAATTTGATTCTTTGTTTTGGGAGTGTCATGAATTAAATCATACCCTCCCCAAAATATGTGTAGTAATTTGGCTAGGCCAGGATTACTTGTATTCTGTGATTCCCCTCCATTTGGAATTTTCTGATGCTGTAAATCCTAATCTATGTCTGTGGTTAATAGAGTGGATGATGTTAGAGAAGATTAGAATGGGACTGTAAATCCCTTCCAAGGTCACCTCCCTGCTCTAACATAAAGGGACTATCCCTAGAGTGTGGCTTGCACCACCTTTTATCCTACATGAGATAAAAGGAAAGGGAAACAAGCAGAGAGTAGGGAACCTCCTACCATCCAGAAAGCAGCACTGGGAGACCTGAGGTTCCTACAACAAGATGCTCCCTAACCAAAGACTGATGCAACACAGGAATTTTCCTCCAAAACTGACAGAGGAAAAGCCTTTCACCTAGAGCATACACCCTGAATTCAGAGTTCTAATCTACTGGACTACTTGAGAATAAACTTTTCTTTGCTAAAGCCATTCACTTGTGGTGTCACTGCTAGAACAGCACTGACTAAAACAGGGAACTTTCTGAAGAGGTCATGGTCTACCCCCCAAGTGCTGCGATATGGACTGGTGCCTCCAACCCACTAGTAAACTGTAGTCATTTACTTTGTGTTTGCCTACTGTGTTCCACCTTCTTCTTTTAAAATTTATAGTTTACTTTTCTTATACAGATTCACCTCAGGTGTCCAGGTAGCCAGTAAACAACTGTGCGGTGCACGATCTCACGTACTGTTCTAGATGGTGAGAGATGATTGGTACAAGCACAGATATCTGGCTGCAGTTACTGAGAAATGTAGGGGGCTACATTTGTCTCTGATTATCTGCGAGGATGGTGTAGTCCCCTATGTCTAAATTAGTTTCTACCCAGATTTCAGCTTAGGGGAGTCAGCAGAATTTCCCTCTTTTCCAAATTTGTTCATCTTTTTCCCCACTCTTAGTCTGAGGGAAATCTTGAGAAATCCTACTTCCTCAGTTAATGCTCAGCTAATGGCATCAGACTCTAGCACCTGGCACAGTACACAGAAGGAAGGAGAGAACACTGGAAGTAGGGAAATAGGCCTATCTCATATAAAAGATTCAGATCTACATGCAAAGACTTAGCTTTTGTTCATCTGATTCTGTCTTTTACTGACTCTGGAGGCACAAATGAACACTCCAGACAATTACTCCTGCTGAGAAGGGTCAACACCAACCTCCACTCTCCACTCACCATACAATGGCTGTGGCTGTCTCCTGGCAGATCATGTCAGTGGAATACTACATACCTCTGGTGCTACTCTCCCTTCCCCATTGCTGCGTCCAATTTCTCAACTTTCTCTTTGATGTTCAGAGCCCATAGGATGTCATATGTACTGAATTCATTTGTTATTTTGGGTTTTGTTGTTAGAGGAGTCACAAGATGTCTCTGCCAGCCTTTTGGCCCCACCTCCACTTGCCCATTTTAAAAATGTTTTTTTGTTGTTGTTATTTTTTTGTTTCTCATTCTTGAATTTTAAGAATTCTTTATATATTCTGAATATAAGTCTTAGTCATCTAGTGTTACTATAACAGAAATATCCTAAGTGGATGGTTTTAACAAGGAGAAGTTTATTCTCTCACAGTCTAGTAGGCTAGAACTCTGAATTCAGGGCCCTGGCTCCAGAGTAAGTCTTCCTGTCTGTGTCAGCTCTGGTGGAAAGTCCTTGTCATCACTCTTCCCTTGGTCTGGGAGCATCTCAGTGCAGGAATCTCAAGTCCAAGGGAGTGACTCTGCTCCTGGCACTGTTTTCTTGATAAGAGGTCCCCAAGTCTCTGCTCACTTCTATCCCCTTAAGACACTATTCAATCGCATAGATCTCATTAATGTAACTGCCACTAATCTATCTCATTAAATCATAATGATAGGATTACAACACAAGAAAATCACATCACATGACAAAATGGCAGACAATCACAAAAACTAGGAATTGTGACCAGCCAAAAGAAACAAAACAAAAAAACCCACTTCCATCAAGTTAATTCTGACTCGTAGCTACCCCATAAGACAGAAAAAAAACTGTCCCATAGAGTTTCTAAGGAATGCCTGGGGGATTTGAACTGCTGATTTTTGATTTGCAGCCAAAGCACTTAGCCACTACACCACTTATATTTCCTGACCTAGCCAAGTTGACAGATATTTTGGGGAAACACAAATCAATCCATGTCCTTTAAATACATAAAGTGAAAATATTCCTCCAAATCTGCAGATTGTCTTTGCACTTTAATGATATCTTTTGGAGTACGAAAGGTTTTAATTTTAATAAAGTTTAACTTATCATTCTTCTCATTTTTTGCCTTATGAAGTTGGTTCATATCCAAGAATTATCTGCCTAGCTCAACCCCATGAAAGTTTTCTCCTAAAGTTTCTTGCAAAAGTTTTCTGTTTATTTTTACATTCAAATTTTTGATTCATTTGAGTTAATTTTTATGTACTGTATAGTATGAAGAAAGGGTCAGAAACAATTTCTCTTATGCTGGTTTCTCTAGAGAAGCAAAACCAATGAAGTATATAAATAGATTAAAAGAGAGAGATTTATATCAAGGAAATGGCTCAAGCAGTTGTAGAGGCTGGAGTATCCTAGGTCCATGGGTCAGGATAGAGGCTTCTTCTGATGCACAGGGACTGGCTAACCCAAGGTCAGCATATCTCTTGCTGTCAGGCTGTGAGAATAAATGAATCCCAAACATTGGCTGGCAAGACCTCAGGCAAACTGCTAGCTTAGTCCCAAGAACCACCAATCAGATGAACAGGATCTAGTTCCAAGATTCAGAATTAGTAAAACCAACAACCTTTCCAGAATATTCACTTAGATTCAGTGCATGCCACATGCACAAGGAAATCCTCTTTCAACTGACTGGCTACTCATGGAGGTGGTTACATCATGTCAAATCTCATCAAGAAAGCAGTCACAACATCGTATAACTATCAAATTACTGAGAATCATGGTCCATCCAAGTTGATACACAACTTAAACAATTACATTATTTTTATTTTTTCAGCTGAATTTTCAATTATTGCACCATCAATTGTTGAAAAGGCTATTCTTTCCTATCCCTTTTTAAAAAATTAATTGCCTCAGATGTGAAGAGTCTCAATTTTATTCTATTCTTCTATATACCTGTCCTAATATTAATAGCACATTGTATTGGTTACTGTCACTCTATATTTAGTCTAGAAATCAAGTAGTGTAAGTTCTTCAACTTAGCTCTTATTTTTCAAAACTGAGTTTGGTATGATAGGTCTTTAATTTTCCATATTTTCCTTTGTTCTCTAGGGTGAATTTAACAATTTCTCCAAAATCTTGTTAGAGTGTTGACTGGGGTCTCATTAAATCTATAGGTCACTTTGGGAAACTTCTGTCTTAACAGGATTGACTCTTTCAATTTATGAACATGGAATATTTCTCCATTTATTTAGATCTGCTTTAATCATGAGTCGGTTCCGACTCGACGGCACTTGGCTTGGCTTGGCTTGGCTTAATTTATCTAAGCAATGCTCTGTAGTTTTTATTGAACAAATATTGCACTTATTTGAAAAATTTCTTCCTAAGTATCTTATCCTTTTTGATGTTTTACAGTTGGTATTGAGAACATTTTTATCTTTCAGATTGTTCATTGCTAGTACATATAGCAATACAACTGACTTTTCTGTATTGATCTAATATCATGCAAGCTTGCTAAATTTGTAAAGAAATATGTCATCAGTGAATAAAGACAGTTTTCTATCTACATGTCCAATTCAATCATTTACTTTTACCTTACTGTGCTTTTAAGAAGACCTGATGGCGTAATGGTTAAAGCACTTGGCTTTAACCAAAATGTCTGTGGTTCAAACCCTCCCATCACTGAATAGGAAAAAGATGTGGCACATTGCTTCTGTAAAGATTTATATCCTCAAAAATCCTATGCAGCTGTTCTACGCTGTCATATCAACTCTACAGCAGTAGGTACAATGTTGAATAGACGTGGTACCACAGTCAAAGTCAATATCCTTGTTTTATTCTCAGTCTTAGGGTGCAAACAGTCTTCTATTGTTAAGAATAGAATTAGTGCTGAGTTTTTGTTATACATCTATCATAATGTAGAGGCAGTTCCCTTATATTAAATTTTTGTTGAATATTTTATCATGAAATGATGTTGGATATTTTTTCAATGATTTTTTTCATCTATTGAGATTATTACACATGTCTTATCCCTTATTAATATGACTTATTACATAAGTGGAGTCCCTGTTGGTGCAGTGGTTAAATGCTACAGCTGCTAACCAATAGGTCAGCAGTTCAAATCCACCAAGTGTTCCTTGGAAACTCTATGGGGCAGTTCTCTTCTGTCTGTAGGATTGCTATGAGTCAGAATTGACTCACCGACAGTGAGTTTGGGATTGTTTTTTCTTTTCTTTTTTTTCCTGCTTATTACGTAAACGAAGACCTGGCAGCACAATGCCTAAGAACTCAGCTGCTAATGGAAAAGTCAGCAGCTGGGATCCATCAGCCACTCCTTAGAAACCATATACAGCATTTCTACTATATTCTATAAGGTTACTATGAGCTGGAATTGACTTGATGTCACCAGATTTGGTTTTGTTTGTTTTTAATGATACTACATTAACATATTTTTGGATGTTAGACCTTGCAGATCTTAGATAAATGGCATTTGGTCGTGGTGTTTGGTGCTGTTTTGCATTATATTATATTGCTAAACTCAGTTTACTAATATTTTGGTAAGGATTTTTTGTTTATATTCATGAAGGACATAGGTGTGTAGTTTTTTTTTTTCTTTTTACATGTTTGTCTTAGTTTGGTAGTAGGGTAACATTAACATTAGTGAGTTGGGACGTGTACCCACCTCCTCGGTTGTTAGAACAGTTTTGAAAATAATTGGTAATTTTCCCTTAAAAGTCAATAGAAATCACCAATGAAGCCATGTGAGGTTAGGCTTTTCCTTGTAGGATATTTTTAATTACTAATTCTATTTCTTTACCTCTAAAAGGTATACTCAGATTTTCTATCCCTTTCACAGTCAGTTTCATTTAATTTGTGTCTTTCTAGGGATTTGCCAACTTTTCCTGAGTTGTCTAATTTGCTGGCATAAATTTATGGATAACATTCCCTCATAAAAGTTTAAATATATATGTGTTCAGTAATGATTTTGCCTCTTTTATTCATAGTTTTGGTAATTTGTGTCTTCTCCCTTACTTTCATAAGAAGTCAGGCTAAAAGTTTTTGTAAGTAGAATAAAAACCTTCAAATATATTCACATCCAAAGATGACTGACTAAGCACACCTCTCCTTATATCCCTCTGGAAACCAAGACCTGAATTGACAATCAAACAGAGCCTTCTGATCACCTAATCAGCCTCAGGACACGGCACAGAGCTGTTAATTGGGACTTCATACCACTCAGCGAAAAACCTCCTCTCTTTCGCTGACTCCTGCTCCTGGCTAGCCCCGGCTCTCATTGACAGAAGGTAAACGCACCAGTTTGACTTTTTATTTCCTCTGCCTCGGCTGGCGGGCGGAGCTGGGTCTCGCCTGGCTGCTGGACTCAGACGTGCTGCTGGGGGAATAGGCAGGCGAAATTCCCATATTCTGAGAGCCAGGCTCAGGACTCTGTTAATCTAGCCACACAGAGCGTTTCGTTTTGTAGCTGCCTCAGCGCCGTTTGTGCAGAACACTGAGGTGAGGGTGTGGGACACCATGTTGGTACCGAGATTTTAGCGGGACCTCGTTCTTAGCCTGGGAGACAGCGCCTGCAAACGGGACAGCGCTTCTCCGACAGAAAAGTAGTGATTTTACACAGTGCTGCCTATGTTGGGGGCCCTGCAACAGAAGCAGAGAAATCAGTACCTCTGGGCACCTTTAGCCCCTCTGTCTGCTGCCTGTGTGTAGGATGCCATCTTGGATACGGTGACCACAGCTGGACCTAATTCTTAGCTTGGGAGCCAGAGCCTGCCCACGGGAGAGCGCTTTTCTATCACAAAACTAGTACTCGACACAGTGTTGGCTAAGGCTACGCCCTGTCAGCAGAGGCCACCAGGGCTATAGCATTGCTATACTCTGAACTAGTTTGTTATCATCTGGGATTGGATATAGTGGTGCTCATTTTGTCAGATGAGAAGAGGGACCTCTACACCTGAAAACCTATCTGATTTGTGAACTGGTCAGATACCTTTTGCTTTACATTTGAAGACAGCCTAGAGAAACATTTGCAATCCATCCTCACAGTACCTCTTCCAGCCTCTATATACTCACATGGGACCCAAAAAGCAACAGACAATTGTGGCATACAAGCAATCACTCATGGCTTCAGAAGGCTCCCAAACAAAGCAACCAAGGAGTTTTCCAGATGAAGAAACTTTTATGAAAGCATCAGTAAGTGAACACAAATTGATTACATACAGAGCCCTTCTAGACATCATGCAAAATGCAGCAGAACAAAATGAAAAATTAAGCAAGTTGTTTGATCTGATGGAACACCAGTACTCTGAATTCCAACAGATCAAGAAGAAAATCAAAGACATAGAAACTTCCATGCAAAGCCAAGAAAACAGAATGGAACAAATGGAAAAAAGAATTTCTCACTTGGAAGACAGAGCTACTGATGTCAGTGTCTATGAGCAGAAATCAGAAAAAAGAAACAAGAAAAATGAAGAAACATTAAGAAGCATGTGGGACTTTATTAAGAGGAACAACCTTCGATTAATTGGAGTCCCTGAACAGGGTGAGACATCTGAGAACACAGAGAGTATTGTTGCTGAGCTGCTGAAAGAAAACTTCCCAGAAATCATGAAGGAAGAGAATATAGACATCTCAGATGCATATCGTACGCCACCAAATATAGATCTCAAAAGAAAGTCTCCAAGACATATTATAATCAAGCTTAACAAACTGAAACACAAGCAGCAACTCTTAAAGGCAGCAAGACTCAAGGCAAAGCTAACATTCAGAGGGAAACCCTGTAGGCTCTCGTCAGATTTCTCAGCAGAAACCATGCTGGCACGGAGACAGTGGCACGACACATTCAAAGTCTTGAAGGAGAAGAACTTCCAACCAAGAATTATATATCCTGCAAAACTATCTTTCAAATATGAAAATGAAGTTAAGACATCCCCAGATAAACAGAACTCAGAGACTTTGTAAAAACCAAACTCAAGCTACAAGAAATATTGAAAGAAGTTCTTGGCTTTGGCTTAGAAGAACGAAACCACTAACTTTATATTTTAGAACAACACACTACTCAATACTCATTTAGGGAAGGTTCCAAAGTAAATCACAGCTTTGATATGGAAAGAAGCAATCCAGTGATCATCATGAAAACTACGGTGTCATCATAATAAAAAGAGGGATGTACTACAGTCGTTATAGTCCTTCCAGATGGAGAGGAAGATGACAAGACTGGTAGTAATTAAAATTGGGTTTATAAACAGTTTATTAAGGGGGTTCATAGGGGCAGCTGTAAAGCACAACAAAGATGTATCATACCATTTCAAGAAATCTAACACACGAGTCTCAACAACTATAAAACCAGCTCTGAAAAAGGTGAAAAATCAACTCACAAAAAAGAGTGTCCCAGAACAGACTAATAAGAACAACAGAGAAAACATCAACATAAAAATAAACATATCACAACGGCAGCAGTGAACACATACCTATCAATAATTACATTGAATGAGAATGGACTGAATGCTCCAGTAAAGAGACACCAAGTGTCATCTTGGATCTACAGACACAACCCATCCATATGTTGTCTACAAGAAACTCACTTGAGACCTAAAGACAGGAACAAACTGAAAATTAAAGGATGGAAGAATATATATCAAGCTAACAATGAACAAGAAGAGCAGGGGTGGCAATTATAATGTCAGACAAAATCAATTTTTATGTCAAATCCACCATCATGGACAAAACAGACACTATTTATTACTGAAAGGTTCAGTACACAAGCAAGACTTAACTATATTAAATATTTATGCACCTAATGTCAGACCACCTAAATATGTCGAAGAAACACTGACCATGCTCAAAAGAGAGTTAGATGACTCCACAATAATAGTGGGAGACTTTAACACTCCACTCTCATTACTGGACAGATCATCTAGAAAAAAGCTCAGTAAAGATACAGAAGACCTCATTGACACAATTAACCAACTAAACTTCATTGATATACACAGAACTTTCCACCCTTCAGCAGACAACTACACCTTCTTCTCCAGTGCACATGGAACATTCTCTGGAATTGACCATGTGATAGACCATAATGCAATGCTCAACAAAATCCATACCATTGAATTACTGCAAAGCATCTTCTCAGATCATAAAGCCATGAAAGTTGAAATCAATAGCAGAAAAAACAGAGATGGAAAGTGGAACTCTTGGAAACTGAACAACATCTTGCTCAAAAAAACATGGGTCATAGAGGAAATCAAGGAAGAATTAAAGAAATTTATGGATTCCAATGAGAACGAAAACACTTCCTACCAGAACCTATGGGACACAGCCAAAGCAGTGCTCAGAGGTCTGTTTATCTCCATAAATGCACACATCGGGAAGGAAGAAAGAAACCAAATCAAGGAACTAACTCTACAGCTTGAACAAGCATAAAGAGAACAACAGAAGAGCCCCTCGGGCACCAGAAGAAATGAGATCATAAAGATTAGAGCAGAGCTAAATGAATTAGAGAATAGAAAAACAATTGAAAAAACTGAAAAGACCAAAAGCTGGTTTTTTGAAAAGATCAACAAAATTGATAAACCACTGGCTAAACTCACTAAAGAAAAGCAGGAAAGGAAACAAATAACCCAAATTACAAATGAGAGGGGAGTTGTCAGTACAGATGCAACAGAAATCAAAAATATCATAACAGAATACTATGAAAGACTGTACTCTAACAAATTTGAAAACCTAGGGGAAATGGACAAATTCCTTGACTCATACCACCTACCCAAATTATCACAACATGAAGCAGAACAACTTAATACACCCATCACAAAGGAAGAGATTGAAAAGGTCATCAAAACACTGCCAACCGAAAAAAGTCCGGGCCCGGATGGCTTCACGGCAGAATTCTACCAAGCATTTAGAGAAGAGTTATCCCCAGTACTACTGAGACTATTTCACAATATAGAAAGGGATGGAGTACTCCCAAACTCATTCTATGAAGCCAGCATAACCCTGATACCTAAGCCAGGGAAAGACCCAACAAAGACAGAGAACTACAGACCGATATCACTCATGAACCTAGATGCAAAAATCTTCAACAAAATTTTTGCCCACAGAATTCAACAACATATCAAGAAAATAATCCATCATGACCAAGTGGGATTCATACCAGGGATGCAAGGCTGGTTCAACATCAGAAAAACAATTAATGTGATTAACCACATAAATAACACAAAAGACAAGGATCACCTGATTTTGTCCATTGATGCCAAAAAGGCATTTGATAAAGTCCAACACCCATTGATGCTAAAAAGTCTTAGCAAAATGGGCATAGACGACAAATTCCTCAACACAATAAGGGCCATTTATACAAAGCCAATTGCTCACATCATGCTGAATGAAGAAAAACTGAAAGACTTTCCCTTGAGATCAGGAACTAGACAAGGATGCCCACTCTCACCTCTTCTATTCAACATTGTGCTAGAAGTTCTAGCCAGAGCAATTAGACAAGACGAACAAATAAAGGGCATCTGCATCTGCAAAGAGGTAGTTAAAATCTCCCTGTTCACAGATGATATGATTGTATATGCAGAGAATCCCAAGGAATCTATAAGTAAGCTACTCAGACTGATAGAAGAGCTCAGCAAAGTCTCAGGATACAAGATAAACATAAGTAAATCAGTAGGATTCCTTTATACCAACAACGAGGCTGTTAAGGAGAAAATTATCAAATCAATACCATTTATGATAGCCCCTAAGAAGATAAAGTACCTAGGAATTAATCTAGCCAGAGAAACAACAGACCTTTACAAAGAGAACTACAAGCCCTTACTTCAAGAAACTAAGAGAGACTGAGATAAATGGAAAAACCTACCCTGCTCATGGATAGGAAGACTTAACATTGTGAAAATGTCTATTTTACCCAAAGCAACTTATTTATATAATGCAATCCCTATACAAGTTCCAGTGTCATTTTTAATGAGATGGAGAAACATCACCAATTTTGTTTGGAAAGGGAAGAAATCCCGGATAAGTTAGGTACTTCTAAAGAAGAAGAACACACTGGGAGGCCTCTCATTACCTGACCTTAGAACATACTACACTGCCACAGTGGTCAAAACAGCCTGGTACTGGTACAAGAACAGACAGATCGATCAATGGAACAGAATTGAGACCCCAGAGATGACACCATCTGCCTATGAACAGTTGATATTCGACCGAGGCCCTAAGACATTAAACTGGGTAAAAACAGTCTCTTCAACAAATGGTGCTGGCAAAATTGGTTATCCATCTGCAATAAACTGAATCAAGATCCGTATCTTACACCTTATACAAAAACCAACTCCAACTGGATAAAAGACCTAAATATGAAACCTAAAACGATAAAGTTCGTCCAAGAAAAGGTAGGAACAACAATGGAAGTTTTAATACACAGTGAGGACAGACTCCAAAATCTGTCAAAGAAACCTCAATCAACAGAAGAGAAAATAGATAAATGGGAACTATTAAGAATCAAACACTTTTGCTCATCCAAAGACTTTATTAATAGAATTAAAAGAACACCCACAGAATGGGAAAAAATATTTGGCAACTCTGTGTCAGACCGGCGCCTGATCTCCATAATCTATAAGATGCTACAAAATATCAATAAGAAGAAGATAAACCATCCAATTAAGCGATAGGCAAAGGAGATGGACAGACACTTCACTAAAGAGGAGATCCAGGCAGCCAAAAAACACATGCGGACATGTTCACAATCTTTAGTTATTAAAGAAATTCAAATAAGACAACAACAAGATACCATCTCACCCCAACAAGACTGGCCATGATCCAGAAAACACAAAACAACAAATGCTGGAGAGGCTGTGGAGAAAGTGGAACCCTCCTACACTCTTGGTGTGGTTGCAAAATGGTCCAGCCTCTTTGGAAGGCAATCTGGAGCTTCCTTAAAAAAGTGGATATTGATATATCATTTGACCCAGTTATTCCACTACTTGGAATATCTCCTACAGAATCAAGGCCTTTCACACCAATGGACACATGTACCAGAATGTTTACCACAGCACAGTCCACAATAGCAAAAAGATGGAATCAACCCACATGCCCAACAATAGAAGAATGAATAGGTAAACTATGGTACATATACTCAATGGAGCACTACGCAATGATAAAGAATAATGATGATTCCAGGAAACATCTCCTAACCTGGTTTCAACTGGAAGACATTATGTTGACTGAAAATAGCCAGCGACAAAGGGACAAATACTGTATGAGACCTCTACGATAAGATCTCAAAAACAGACTTGTGTATAGAAGAAAAGACTCTTTGACAGCTGCAAGGGAGGGGAAGGAGGGAGGGGGAGGGGGAGAGGGTTTAGTTTAGATAGTTATTAGAAATCTAGTTGGGAGAAAGTGGTGATAGCACACATTAGAAACAAGAACAACATTAAGTGGACTTCAGCATAACTTGAGTACTTCTTCCATCTTGACTCATTACTGCAAGGATAGAGTAGCTGGGGCGGGGGGCTGGGGACCATGCTCTTAAGCGAATTCCAGGCCAATTGGCACAACTAGCATTTTGCTAAGAGAGCTCTCTGCACCCCACATTGGTGAGTGGCGTCTGGGGTCTTAAAAGCTGCCAAGCTGCCATCCGAGGACACAGCAAATGGTCCCAACTCAGCAGGAATGGATGCTCACCGAGGACCAAAATGACATGCGGTAAAGACAACCGAGAAGACAGAGAGACCCACAAGAGTGGGTGCCTACATCGACTTGGGACTGGAAGAACCGAATGGTGCCTGGCCACCACCAGTGATAGCCACGATGGAGCTCACAGAGAAGAGTCTCACTGACAACACAAGAATAAAAAGGGGTGCATCATGAGATCTCCACTAAAAGACCTCAATTGATGGTCCTCTGAGGACCCTCAATTCGGATCTTGATTCAGTTTATTGCAGATGGATAACCAATTTTGCCAGCACCATTTGTTGAAGAGACTGTTTTTACCCAGTTTAATGTCTTAGGGCCTCGGTCGAATATCAACTGTTCATAGGCAGATGGTGTCATCTCTGGGGTCTCAATTCTGTTCCATTGATCGAACCCTCAATTGAGGGTTCCTCTGAGAGCATGGCCCCCAGCCCTGATGCTGCCCTTTCCCATAAATTATAACAAGGGTCCACTCTTTGGACAGGAATGGATTGGACTTGGCAATGCAGAGTGACCATATATTGAAAGCACTTTATGGTTCTATACATCTATAGGATATCATCTTGCTGACCTCTGGCTGGAGGAAGGGGAGTGGACGGAGAGGAGGGGAAAGGAGGCTGTTGGGAGGATGAGACATGTATGGAGCAGAGAGGAATAGTGTGCAGTCACCGGACAGGGAGAGCAGTGGAAGCTGCATATAGGTGGGCATGTAAATTTATACGTGAATGTACATTTTTACTCAGTTATATTAAATAAAAATAAAAATATAAAAATATATCCACATCCTAATCCTAATGTTACCAGAGGGTCTCTGAAGACCCTCAAAGGTCGTTGTCAGACCCACAAGAAATAATTACTCTGGTAGACCTGGCTGGCCTGCAAATCTTTTTTGGAAAATGAAAACACTTCCAAGTGAGGCAGCAGCGGAGTATACAGCACTCCAGCAAGTGCACCACTGAGCAACTTCAAGATTGGTTTTGTATAGCCCATCTGTGTCCACAGTATAGGAGACAATAAATTAGACATAGCAGCTGCCTGTCCCTTGGCTGGGCATGCATGCAGACTTCAAGACAGTTCCTGCCACAGGGACTTCTGGAACTCGTAGAAGGACTTATTATGGGGATGTTGAGCATGCGCAATTTCTTTCTCCCTTGGTTTGATTCCCTGGTTCTGAATGTTGTCTCTGGTGTCTCAATTGGAAGGACATGTAGCAGTCAAAATGGCACTTCCTACAGATGTCCCTGAAGTTGGTTCCATCTGGTTCCTTCTGAAAAACAACTTTCAGGAAGCTTACACAGTTGTTGGGGGACTTATCTCAGTGTCCCAGAATGCAGTTAATTGTTGGATTTTTTATCTCTTACTGATTTTGTTGATAGTTTTGGGTCACACTTTCACAGATGCCTCAGGCTCCATGTCTTATTCCCAACTGTTGACTCAAAAGAAATACTGCATTTTCTACAGGGTTTCCATTGAATGTTTTCCCACAGACTATCCTGCCTGCCTCACTAAGGCTCTCTGAATGTGTTATGGTACATGGCAAAGGGGGTTTAAAGTTACAGGTAGAATTAAAAATGCTAATCAGCCAAACTTAAAATAGGGAGATTATCCAGGTAGGTCCAACAAAGTCACAGGGTCTTTAAAAGTGGAGAAGGAGGCAGAAGAGGGAGAATCAGAAGGCTGACAGTGTGAGAAAGACTCAACCCAACATTTCTGGTTTCAAAAATGGAGGAAAGAAGCCAGAAGCCAAGGAATACAGGTGGCCTGTAGATATTGGAAAAAGCAGAGAAACTAAATCTTCTCTAGATTTTCAAGAAAGAAATGCATTTTACTGGCATCTTAGCCCAGTGAAGTCCATGTCAGCCTTCTGATTATCAGAAATGTAAATTAATGACTATGTCCTTATAAATATATAATATGTGTTTTTAACCACTAATGTTGTGTCAATTTGTCATAGAACACTGAAAATACATTTTTCACAATTTTGTTCATATTTTCAGAGAACAAACTTTTAATTTAGTTGATTTTCTATTCCACTGATTTCCACTCTACTCTTCATTATCTCTCCCCCCTTCTGTTTACTTTGGATTTAGTTTCCTGTGCTTTTTCTAGCTTCTTAATGTAGATGCCCAGGTTATTAATTTGAGGTCTTTAGTCTCCATTAATATAGATACTTAAAGCTGTAAATTTTTCTCTAAGCACTACTTTATTTTCATCCCTTTGTGTTCACTCATTTCAAAACACTTTCTAATTTAATTTTTGATTAGTTATTTGACCTGTGGTTTATACATAAGTGTTTTGGTAAATTATCAAACACTTACTATTTCTAGAACTCTTCAATTCTTCTTGTGAATTCAAGTTACCATCTTCTGTCGCTTCCTTTCAGTCTGAAGAACATCTTTTTCGTATTTATTATAAGGCAGATCTGGTAACAACAAATTCTCTCAATATTTGCTTATCTGAGAATTTCCACCTTATTTTTGAGGGATAGTTTTTCTGGATGCAGAAACTGTTTTTCTTTCAACGTTTTGAAAACATCATCCTATTGTCTTCTAGAATCCATTACTGGGGATGAGAAGCCATCCAACAACCATACTGTTTTTCTGCATATGAGGAGTCACTCTTGTTGCTTTTCAACAAAAGATTAAGTACTGAAGCCAACAATCCAGACAAAAATTGGACTGGACCATAAGACACAGAGTGATGCTGGTGCAGTGTGCTTCTTGTTTTAAATATATACATGAGGCTGTCAGAGCAGCTCCTCTCAACCAACTCAGTCTCAGACATATGCAGAGAACTCTACCCAACAACAGACAAGTGTACCTCCTTTTCCAAAGCACATGAAACATTTTCTTGAACAGATCATATATTAGGCCATAAAGCAAGTCTTAACAAAATCCAAAGCATTGAAATATTGCAAAGTATCTTCTCAAACTATAAAGCCATAAAAGTTTTAAATTGATAGCAGAAAAATCAAGGATAAAAAGTCAATCATGTGGAAACTGAACAACGCCTTGCTCAAAAACTTCTTGGTTACCGAAGAAATCAAGAATGGAATAAAGAAATTCACAGAATCAAATGAGAATGAAAACACATACTCCCCAAACCTTTGGGACACAGAAAAAGCAGGGCTCAGAGATCAATTTGTCTCAGTAAATTCACACATCCAAAAAGAAGAAAGGGCCCAAATCAGAGAATTAACTATACTACCTGTACATGTAAAAAGAGATCAGCAACAGATAACATCGTGTCATCTGGAAGACCTGCTGAATGAAAGTAGTCAGTTGCAAAAGGAAAGATACTGTATGAGGCCATTATTATGAGGAATCAAGATAAGGGCTAAGCACAACAGAAAATAATCTTTGATGATTCCCAGGGAGGAGAGGGAAGAAGATGGTATTCATAGATTAGATATTAGATAGGGATTGGGTTAACTCAAGGAAGTGACAGCGCACATTAAAAGGAAGATCAACACTGCCAGGTTATACCAAGAGTTAAGAGGTTTCCTTAATATAGCCCAACATTTCAAATGTCAGAGTAGCAGGGGTGGGTATCTGGGGACCATGCTTTTAGGGGACATCTAGGTCAATTGGCGTAACTTTTCCTTTTTTTTTTTTTTTTTTATGAAAATGTTCTGCATCCCATTTTGGTGAGTGGAATCTGGGGTCTTAAAAGCTAGCAAGCTGCCATCTTGGGAGCATTAATTACTCTCAATTTACCTGGAGCAGAGGAGAATGAAGGACACCAAGGATAAGAGGAAAATATGAGCCTAGGGGACGGACGGGGCCATATGATCAAGAGACTGCATGAACACGAGACCAGAGAGCTAGATGGGGTCTGGCCACCACCAATGACTGCCTACACAGGGAACACAACATAGACTCCCTGGTGTAGCAAGACAAAAATGGGGCTACTGATCTAGAATTCTATTAAAAGATCAGACTTGATACTCTGACAACCTGGAGGGTCTCCTAAGAACATTGTCCCCGAATTGGTTGTTAGTCCAGAGCTGAAACCAGAACCAAAGACAACTCTTCAGACAAAAAATTGGACTGGACTATAAGATATGTAGAGAGCAGCTCTTCTACAGAAATGAAATTGGAGGGTGGGTAGGAAGGGACAGGAGTCGGTTGAATGAATACAGAAAATTACAGGGTGGAAAGGAGGAATATGCTGTCATAGGATTGGGAGAACAGCTATAGTTGCATAGAGGAGTGTGTACAGGGTTTTATACGGCAAATTGACTTGGGTTATAAATTATCACTTAATCACACTTAAAAAGAAAGTCCTAGTATCTAAAATATACAGGAAACTCCAACACTGAAAAAAAAGAAAGAAAAGAAAGAAAGAGAAAACCCTGTGGGACAGTTCTGCTTTGTTCCATATGGTTGCTGTGAGTCAGAATTCAATTCAACAGCGATGTATTTTTGGCATGGCTGTGGTACCTCCTGGAATTTTTGCCAACTTTCTGACTAGTCCATTGTTAGTTCACTGTTTGTCCCAAACAGGCCCTTGATCTTAGAGTATAAAAGCAGCTAGCCCTACCTGTTTGTTTTCTACTGAGATCATCTTTAAGTGACATTGCTCCAAATCAAGTGAGCCTCTTCTGAATGTGGCAGCAAAACAAATTGTTTTCATGGCCTTCTCTACCCTATCCTGGATGAAATACTGCACAAATAAAGTCTGGGAGGAATGACAGCAGCCCTAGGCAAGAGCACAACAGACATTCACTGCTCTTAACAAAAATTCAGTAGTTTTAATGAATAAATGGTTGATTCTCCATTACACTGAAGTGGTCATTTGTGTTAGTTTTGCTCGGCTTTATAGTTGCTTTTGGGGGAGAACATTTGTTGACCAACTCATTCATTTATGCTAAAAGTGAATCAGAAGCAGTGGCGAAAAATCTGTTTTGCATAATGTACTTTTTAGTCCTCAAGTCACCTTAAACTTCTGCTGTAACAAGGCAGGAAAGAAAGAAAATCTTCAGGGAACACGAAAGGAAGGAGATAAAATGAACCCCCAAAGAAGAGTATGCACAAAAAAATTTAAGATTTTGATGATTTTTCTTCCTTTTTATACATTTTTATTTTCCATTTTATAATCTTAGCCTCATATTTTTATATCAAATGAAACAATCCTATTGCTGTCAATTCCAACTCACAGCAGCTATACAAGACTGGGTAGAACTTACTCATAAGGTTTCTAAAGAGTAACTGGTGGATTTGAATCACCAACATTTTGGTTAACAGCTGAGCCCTTAACAAGTGCACCACTGGGTTCCCTTATTTTTATAATCCATTCAATTTTCAAATAGGTTATAAATATGAGGGCTGCCAATCAAGTTCATGAACTCATCCTAGAAAAAGTGCTACATACTTCATTGCTGAATATCACTATAGTCACTTTTGAAGTACTCTTGTTGGGAAGCTAGGTACCGATGCCAGCATCTAGTCCAGCCTTCAAAGCAATTTTGAAACTCTTTTTCTGGAAAGGCCATCAGAGCTGTCATTCTATTACCCTTGATGTCTTGAATGTCATGAAAATGTCTTCCTTTCAGTATTTCTTTTATCTTTGGGTAAAGAAAAAAGTCATTGGGAGCTGGATCAGGTGGAGTAAGAAAGATGTTCCAATACAGTTATCTGTTTACTGGCTAAAAACCCCTTCACAGACTATACAATTAAGTTCATGAACTTACCACCATCCCATTATGCACAATGCACAGAAAAAGTTCCAAAACTGCTCTGAAGTGTGGACCAGGTGCTGGCATTGGTTCACATTTTCCCAAGGGGAGTGCTTCAAAGGTGACCATAGTAATATTCACCAGTGAGGTAAGCAGCACTTAAAATAATTAAGTTCATAGACTTAATTATAAGACCTTGTATTTATTGTTGGTATCAAGTCAATTCCAACTCTTAGTGACTCCATGTTTGCAAAGCAGAACTGTTCCACAGGGTTTTCAAGGACTTCTTTTAGAAGCAGATCACCAGGCCTACCTTCCTAGGTACCTCTGGAAGGGTTCCAATTGCCAATCTTTGGGCTAGTATTTGAGCACTTAACCATTTGTGCCACCCAGGAACTGTGATTATAAACATACATGGTTCAAAGCTTAAGAACTCTGGTATTGTCATAGATTGAATTGTGTCCCCCCAAAATACGTGCATTGATCTGGCTAAGCCATGAATCCCAATATTGTGTGATTGCCTGCCAGTTTGTCATCTGATGTGATTTTTCCTATGTGCTATATGAATCCTGTCTTTATGATGTCTATGGGATAAGATTAGTGGCAATTATGTTAATGAGGCAGGACTCAATCTACAAGATTAGATTGTTCCATAAGCCAATCCCTTTGAGATACAAAAAAGAGAAGGGAGCAGAGAGACAGGGAGACGTCATACCATCAAAAAAACAGGGGGGGGAGCACAGCACATCTTTTGGACCTGGGGTTCCTGTGTGGAGAATTCCCTAGACCAATGGAATATTGGTGACAAGAACTTTTTTACAGAACTGATGACAAGAGAAAGCCTGTCCCTAGAGCTGGTACTCCAAATTTGGCTTTCTAGCCTCCTAGACTGTGAGAGAATAAATTTCTTTGTTGACTTGTTAAAATCAACCACTAGTGGTACTCCTGTTGCAGCTGTGCTAGATGACTATGACAAGTGTAGTCTCTCTTTCAGTCCTTTAACCATTTCATCCAATTCTCATCACATTCCTCAATCGGTAACTTGACCCTCATCTTTTAGTCACTATTCAATTTATTATTTGCATGTATTTCTGTAGTTTCCTTATAGAAATGCAAACATATATAAAAATATGTCCTTACTTTTTTCCATTTTCTAATAGAGTACGAAACACACGTATTTTTCTATCCTTGCTTTTTTCACTTAACAATAGATCCTGGAAAGCTATCTATGTCATTGCAGAATTACCTCATGCCTCTGTATAGCTGCACAGTATTTCATTGTAGGTGTAGCATACTTCTTTTGATCAGTCCTCTGTTGATGAATCATGCACAAAGAATCTCTGCCCACCATATAAGTGAAGCTAGGTAAAAGTCTCTCTGCTCTCAGTGTTCCCCAAGCCAGTGTTGAACTAGCTGAATAAGGAAGTGTGGCTCCCTCCAGCACTTTTCTCAGCATTCCAGCTTACCTAGTCCCAATTTGGATCACCAAATAGAATGTGAAAGAAATGGGTGGATTTGGAGAATCCTAAGAACGTAGTCACCTTCTCCAGCCACGAAGAGCTTCTTTCTCAACAACCTAGCTAACTTTGATCCCTAGTTCCTGCACACATTTGTAAATACGTTTTCTGGTGCTTGGTCCCAAAGAATAAGGTTCTTATAATATAGAAAAGACATGCTAAGATCCTTACATTTTTTTTAATAATAATTTTAAAAGGTACCCATTCCCTTTACTGAGTTTGCAAGTTAAAGATCAGATTAGGGTTCCTATAGCAAAGAAGTTTGAAAGAGCATGACTTTGTATCTCTTTGTTAAAGAACTTACCCCAGGAGGCCAGAGTCAAAATGGTGGACTAGACACACGTCTCCTTAACTCCCTCTGAAAACTAAGGCCTGAACTTATAACCAAATGGAGAGTACTGGACACCCAGCAAACCCTAGGACACAGCATAGGGCTGTCAATTTGGACTACATGCAGCTGAATGGGAAACTTCTTGTCCTTCACTGATCCCCACCCTTGTTGAATGCCGGGTCTCACAGATGGAAGTTAACTTTTAACTTTTTTCCTCTGTCTTAGCCAGCAGGCAGGGCTTGGGCTTGACTGGCAGCAAAGCTCAGCTGCACTGCTGATGGTACCAGTTTTGAGAGCCCAGCAATGGACTCTGTGCACCTCAGCTTCTCCACCCTCTCCTTCTGAACCTCCACAATAGAATCAACTATTCCACAGTGGGCGGGAGAGCTTGTGTGGTACACCATCTTGTTTAACTGGGAGGCAGAGTCACCCAAACAGAGGCTTCACCAGGGGATAATTCACAGCTAGAAGGCAGTGCCTGCCATTGGTTTCCCTCTGTCTTAGCTGGCAGGCAGGGCTTGGGCTAGCTGGCAGCAAAGCTCAGTCACCCTTCTCTCAGGCCCAGCAGGCAGAATAGCCACACTTTGAGAGCCCAGGTCTGGACTCTCTGCACCTCAGCTTTTCTACTCCCTCTTTCTGAACCTCTGCCATTGTATTGGCTATTCCATGGCTGACAAGAGAGCTTGTGTGGGATGCCATCTTGTTCAACTGGGAGGCAGAGTTACCCAAACAGAGGCCTCAACAGGGACTAATTCACACGCTGGGAGGCAGTGCCATCCTGGGGAGTACTTTTCCAACAGAAAAGCTGTGTTTATCACAGACTGACATTATGGGTGGGGCCCAGCAGCAGATAACAGCAAGGCAGTAGCCTTTCCATACTTTGAACGAGTTTACAGCATCTGGGGTTGAATATATGGGTGCTTACTTTGCCAGCTGGGAAGAGGGGCTTGAACACCTGACAGCATGACTGATTTTGGAAGCTGTTAGATAGCTTTTACCTTCTCATATAAGTTTACCTAGAGAAATAACTGCAGAGCATCCTGACAGCATCTCTTCCAGCCTTTACTGACCCACATTATAGGGCCAGCTGACAGATCACCAGTGACTCCCTAAGTAGGGCTGTGTCTTTGCCAACCAGGAGGTAGAGCCTGCTACCCCAGAGATTCCACTGGGCCATCACAGGAATACACGCAGGTGACTAATGGTCATCTCCCTTATCAGATTGTGCTTTAGATCCTGTTAAGTTAACATTGGAAAAACTAACCTACCTCCAGATGCCCAGAAAGCAACAAACTTTGGACAGAAACTTAAAGAAAAATTCACCTGTGGCTCTAGAAAGCCCCCCGAAGAAAGAACTAAAGAACTTCCCAAAGAAGCCTTTCTGAAACTATTGGAGATTGAGTACAAAAGGATTACATAGAGAGCCCTCCTAGATATTATGCAAAATGCAGCAGAGGAAAATGAAAAAATAACCAAGTTGTTCAAAGTGATGGAACACCAGTATTCTGAAATCCAACAGACCAATAATAAAATCAAAGAAATAGAAAATTCAATTCAAAGCCAAGAAAACAGAATTGAACAAATGGAAAATAGACTTTCCAACTTGGAAGACAGAACTATTGACTCCAGCAGAGAAGAAACAGGAAAAATGAAGAAGCAGTAAGAAGCATGTGGGAGTCTATCAAGAGGAAACATATACAATTAATCGGAGTTTCTGAACAAGGAGGGACACCTGAGAACACAGAGTGTATTGTTGCTTAGCTGCTTACAGAAAATGTCCCAGAAATTATGAAAGAAGAGAATACAGATATCCAAGATATGTATCAAATACCACTACATACGTCTCCCAAAAGAAAGACTCCAAGACATATTAGAATCAAGCTTAACAAAATGAAATACAAGCAGAAACTGTTAAAGGCAGTAAAACTCAAAGCAAAGCTAACATTCAGAGGGAAACCTCGTAGGTTTTCATCTGACTTCTCAGCAGAAATGATGTTGACACGGAGGCAATCAGATGACACATTCGAAGTCTTGAAGAAGAACTTCCAACCAAGAATTATATATACTGCAAAACTATCTCTCAAAAATAAAAACAAAATTAAGATGTTCGCAGATAAACAGAAACACAGCCAAGCCCAAAGCCAAGTGCCGTCGGACTTTGCAAAAACCAAACCAAAGCCACGAGAAATACTGAAAGAAGCTCTTGGCTTAGAAGAACAAACCTATTAACTGTATTTTAGGAGGCACTACAAGACACATCATCCAGAAACCCACTCAGTTAGGGAAAGCACAAAACTCTATCAAAGCTATAATATTAAAAGAAGTGATCCAGTGATCATATCATAAAAACTATGATAGCATCATATTAAAAAGAGGGATGTACTACAGTCATTATAGTCCTTCCATATGAAGAGGAAGTTAGGAAGGCATGAAGAAAATAAAATTGAGTCTAAAAATAGATTATTAAGGTGGATCACAGGGGTAGCCACAAAGCACAATAAAGATGTAGTATATCAAATCAAGAAAAATAATAAAGGACACTCAACAAACACAAAACCAACACCGAAAAATGAAAAATCAACCCATAAAGAAGAATGTTCCAGAATAAAATAGTAAGAGCAACAGAGAAAATATCAACACAGAAATAAACACATCACAATGATAGCACTAAATGCATACCTATCAATAATTACATCGAATGTAAATGGACTGAACACTCCAGTAAAGAGCCAACGAGTGACATCTTGGGTCAAAAGGCACAACCAGTCTATACATTGCTTATAAGAAACCCACTTTAGACTTAAAGATAGGAACAAAGTGAAAATTAAAGGATGGAAGAATATATACCAAGTTAATAATATATAAAGAGCAGATGTGTGAATACTAATCTCAGATAAAATAGATTTTAATGGAAAATCCACCATCGTGAACAAAAAAGGCCTCCATTTATTGCTGAAAGTTTCAACATACAAGCAGGACTTTAAAATATTAAATATTTATGCACCCAATACTAGAGCACCTAAATATATCAAAGAGACACTATGTTCAAAAGGAGATAGATCACTCCACAATAATGGGAGACTTCAACACCCTGCTCTCAGTGTTGGATAGATCTTCTAGAAAAAAGCTCAGTAAAGACACAGAAGATCTTTTTGCCACAATTAACCAACTAGACCTCATTGACATGTACAGAACTTTCTATCCATCAGCAGATAACTGCACCTTCTTCTCCAGTGCACGTGGAACATTTTCAAGAATAAACCATGTGGTAGGACATAAAGCAAATCTCAACAAAATCCATACCATTGAATTATTGCAAAGCATCTTCTCAGACCATAAAGCTATAAAAATCAAAATCAATAGCAGAAGAAACATAGATAGAAAGTGGAACTCATGGAAACTGAACAATATCTAGCTCAAAAAAACATGGGTTATAGAAGAAATCAAGGATGAAATAAAGAAATTTATGGATTCAAATGAGAATGAAAACACTTTCTGCCAGAACCTATGGGATACAGCCAAAGCAGTGCTCAGGGGTCAGTTTATCTCTATAAATGCCCACATCCAGAAGAAAGAAAGAATCCAAACCAAAGAACTAACCCTACAGCTTGAACAAGTGGAAAGAGCAACAGAGGAACACCAGAAGAAAACAGATCATAAAGATTAGAGCAGAAGTCAACAAATTAAAGAACAGAAGAACCACTGAAAAAATTGAAAAGACCAAAAGCTGGTTTCTTGAAAAGATCAACAAAATTGATGAACCATTGGCTAAACTTACCACAGAAAAACAGGAAAGGAAACAAATAGCCCAAATAAGAAATGAGAGGAGAGTTGTCACAACAGATCCAACAGAAATCAAAAATATCATAACAGAATACCACAAAAGACTACTCTAACAAATTTGAAAACCTAGAGGAAATGGACAAATTCCTAGATTCACATCACCTACCAAAGTTATCACAAGGCGAAGCAGAACAACTTAAAAAACTAATCACAAAGGAAGAGATTGAAAAAGTCATCAAAAATCTACCAACCAAAAAAAATCCTGGCCCAGATGGCTTCACCACAGAATTCTACCAAGCTTTTAGAGAAGAGTTATCGCCAGTATTACTGAGACTATTTCACAGCATAGAAAGGGATGAAATACTCCCAAATTCATTCTATGAAGCTAGCATAACCCTGTTACCAAAACCAGGGAAAGACTCAACTAAAAATGGAGAACTACAGACCACTATCACTCGTAAATCTAGATGCAAAAATCTTCAACAAAATTCTTGCCAATAGAATACAACATTTCCAAAACATAATCCACCACAACCAAGTCATATTCATACCAGGGATGCAAGACTGGTTCGACATCAGAAAAACAATTAATGTGATCAACAACATACATAACACAAAAGGGAAGAATCACCTGATCTTGTTCATTGATGCAGAAAAGGCATTTGATAAAGTCCAACACCGATTCATGCTAAAAACTCTCAGCAAAATAGAAATAGACAGCAAATTCCTCAATGCAGTAAGGGCCACTTATGCAAAGACAACTGCCTACATTATCCTGAATGGAGGAAGACTGAAACAATTCCCCTTGAGAATGGGAACTAGACAAGGATGCCCACCCTCACTTCTCCTATTCAACATTGTACTAGAAGTTCTAGCCAGGGCAATTAGACAAGATCAAGAAATAAAGATCGTCTGCAATGGCAAAGAGGAACTAAAAATCTGCCTATTTGCAGATGATATGATTGTACATGCAGAGAATCTCAGGGAATCCATAAGCTACTCAAATTGATAGAAGAGTTCAGTGAAGTGTCAGGATACAAGATAAACATATGTAAACCAGTAGGATTCCTTTATACCAATAAAGAGATCATTCAACAAGAAATCATCAAATCAATACCATTTACTGTAGCTCCCAAGAAGATAAAATACCTAGAAAAAAATCTAACTAGAGAACCTTTACAAAAGAACTACAAGACTTTACTACAAGAAACTAAGAGCTGGAGGAAGGAGAGTGGGTGGAGAGGAGGGGAAAGGAGACTGTTGGGAGGATAAGACATATATGGAGCAGAGAGGAATAGTGTGCTGTCACCGGGCAGGGAGAGCAGTGGAAGCTGCATATAGGTGGGCATGTAAATTTATATGGGAATGTACATTTTCACTCAGTCATAATAAAAAAAAAGGAAAGAAAGAAAAGAAACTAAGAGAGAATTACGTAAATGGAGAAATCTACTCTCCTCATGGGTAAAAAGACTTAACATTGTGAAAATATTTGTTTTACCCAAAGCAATCTACTTAGATAATGTAATCCCAATACATTCTGGTGACATTTTTTAATGTGTTGGAGAAACAACTCATCAACATTGTTTGGAAAAGGAAGAAGATCCAGAGAAGTAAAGCACTACTAAAGAAGAACACATTGGGAGGCCTCTCACTACCTGACTTTAGAACCTATTACACTACCACAGTTGTCAAAACAGCCTGGTACTAGTACAAAAAGAGACACATAGATCAATGAAACAGAGTTGAGATAGACCTCAGAGATGAGACCAGCATTCTATGATATTCGACAAAGGCCTTAAGACTTTAAACTGGGTTAAAAGCAATCTCTTTAACAAATGGTGCTGGCAGAACTGGATATCCATCTGCAAAAAACTGAAACAAGGTTCATATCTCACATCTTATACAAAAACCAACTCAAACTGGATAAAAGACCAAAATATCAAAACTAAAATGATAAAGCTCATCCACGAAAAAATAGAATCAACAGTGGAAGTTTTAATACACAATGTAGACAGACTTCAAAATCTGAAAAACAAACCACAACCAACAGAAGAGAAAATAGACAAACGGGAATTACTAAGAATCAAACACTTTTGCTCATCCAGACTTCATCAATAGAATTAAAAGACCACTTACAGAATGGGAAAAAATATTTGGCAACTATATGTCAGACCAACGTCTGATCTCTATAATCTATAAGATACTATAAAATATCAATAAGAAAAAGATAAATAATCCAATAAAGCAATGGGCAAAGGAGATGGACAGATACTTCTTTTAAAGAAGATATCCAGGCAGCCAAAAGACATAGGTGGAAATGCTCACAATCACTGGCTATTAAAGAAATTCAAATCAAAACTATCATGAGGTATCATCTCCCCCCAACAAGTTTGGTTGTGATCCAAAAAACACAAAACAGCAAATGCTGAAGAGCCTGTGGAGAAATTGGAACTCTCCTACACTGCTGGTGAGATTACAAGATGGCACAACCGCTTTGGGAAGCAATCTGGCACTTCTTAAAAAACTGGAAATAGATAGACCATTTGACCCAGTAATTCCACTGCTTGAAATATATCCTACAGAATCAAGGGCATTCACACCAACTGATACATTCACACGAATGTTTATTGCAGCACAGTCCACAATAGCAAAAACATGGAATCAACCCAGATACCCACCAACAGATGAATGGATAAATAAACTATGGTATGTATATTCAGTGGAACACTATGCAATGATAAAGAACAATGATGATTTTAGGAAACTTCTCATAACCTAGTTTCAAGTGGAAGACATTATGTTGAGTGAAAGTAGTCAGCGGCAAAAGGATAAATATTGTATGAGACCCCTACTATAAGGACTTAAAAACAGACTCGTGTATAGAAGAAGAGTCTTTGATGGCTGCAAGGGTCAGGATGGATTGAGGGAGAGGGCTGGTTATAGGTTAGACAGTTGACAGAAATTTTGTTGGGTGAAATCAGTGACAGCGTACGTTAGAAGAAGATCAATGTAACTGGATTTTAACATGATTACTCCTCTAATCTTAAGCCAATATTGCTAGGACAGAGTAGCAGAGGCAGGGGTCATGGACTATGCTCTCAGGGAACACCGAGGCCCAATTGGCATAACTAGCATATTGCTAAAAGAGTCTCCACACCCCATATTGGTGAGCGGCATTTGGGTTCTTAAAAGCTAGCAAGCTGCCATCTGAAGCATACCAAATGGTCCCAATTCAAAAGGAAGTGACAAACACCAAAGACCAAAACAACCTGGGGGAAAAAGAACCCAGAAGACAGAGAGACCCACATGAGTGGATGACTGCATTGACATGTGACTGGAGTAGACGGATGGTGCCCGGCCACGACCAGTGACAGCCATGATGAGACTCACAAAGTTGAGTCTCACTGGCAACACTAGAATAAAAAGGGGTGTACCCTGAGAGAACTCCACTAAAAGACTGCAACTGATGGTTAAGGGACTTTGGGGTTCCCCTTGGAGCGTGGCCCCTGGTCCTGATGCTATCCTTGTCCATAAATCATTACTGAGATCAGCTCTTCAGACAGGAATGGATTGGACTCGATGACACAGAGTGACACTATTATGTGTGCACTTTATGGTTCTGTGCATCTATACGATGTCATCCTGCTAGCCTCTCACTGGAAAGTGGGGGTAACAGTGAAGAGGAGGAAACAGGAGATGGTTAGGAGGATATGGCATATATAGAACGGATAGGAGGAGTGTGCTGTCACCAGGCAGGGAGAGCAGTGGGAGCTGCACATAGGTGGGCATGCCAATTTATACTGGAATGTTCACTTTCACTCAATCACAATTAAAAAAAAAAAAGAAAGAATAAAAGAAAAAGAACTTATCCTAACCTATAGTTTTTATTGAGGGGGTCGGCTGGGAGGCTATGTCACTATACCATGTCCTTAGCCACTCACCTATGCTATTTGACCCAGAAACGAATGACCAACCCCCAAAGCACCGAACTTTGGCTGGTCAGAGATCTTTAAATTTCTTTTTCTTAATGGATACCTTGTTTGGGGGGACCAAGTTCAGAATACATGGAGAACATACTAGTGCAGTGGGCACTTGAACTGAAAAGTGATGTACAACATGGCTAGGGAAGGCATCTACCAGAAGCGACAGTTCTGAAACTAAATGGAAGAAAAAAATCTTCTCCTTGATAGCAACCTAAGGCCAGCTGTCACATCTGGATCAGCTTCAAAGCTGGCTTCCACTAGCTGAGGTCACAGATGACTGCTCAAGCCAAAGGACCTCCATACAGGCAGCAATGTCATAAGCTGTCATCACACATAGTATTTGTTTTGAGTCTATCAAGATCATAGCATGGTGAGGACTCCTTAGATGCAGCTTCTACCCTTTAAACCTCCCCACCAAAAGGCAACATCCTCTAACCAAACTGGTCCCTGCCCTTCAACTGTCGCTCCTTTCTCTACTCTTTTAATTGCATTTGTTTTTTAAGCCCACAGAATTCATTATTCAGAAAATAACCTTCTCTGCAATATCAACCTTAATTAACTGTGTTCTTTTTCTCTCACCTCCCACCCTCCACTTCATGCATTTGAATTAAGGCACTCTAGAGCCCCCAGCCAGCACCTCCTCCCTGATCACAGACTCATCAGAGTCAACCAGCCAACCATGACCAGATAAGGGGAAATGGAATTCCTTATCTCTGACTGCCAATGTGAAAGGGTCAAGGTTACCAAGGGGAGACCTTCCAAAAGGAAGAAGAAAGAAGCCAAGCCTCCCTGGTTTCCATAGTAACAGAGGGTTGACTCTTGGCGCATCCCAGGGAGTCTGGCCTGCTTAGCTCTGCTGACATCTTTCCACTTCATTAGTCTCTTTATCAAGTTCCTCTGCATAGAACTAAGCACAGTTTGGTGTCAAGGTGCACTGTAGATGATTTAAAGACAGGGAGACCATTGCTGCATATTCCCAGTGCCTTCCGGGACCACAGATGTCTGCACCCATCCTCCTGTCAATACTCTCTCTGGCTCTGCTGGCTCCTCATTGTTTCTAATCAAAGCTCCATCACCAGAAGCCCTAAACATCCCCTATCCAGCAGCTCTGGAAGGCAGGGCACTCCCTGTCAGGGCTGTGAGGTACCAGAGCCAAGAGGAAGATTAATGACTTTGCCCACAGAAAAGGGATAAAATGAATCCCAAAAAGACAATAAATATGAGTCAACAGGAGTAAGGCTTTGACAGTAATGATGACTGACATGCATTATATTTACTTTCTAGACAACTATGAGCTGCCAGTGGAAACATAGATTACTAAGTGCTTCAGCAAGACAAAGGTGCCTTTAGCAAATTAGACTTGATCCCCATTGCATGCAGGTGCACACCAAAGTATACGTGTGTATATGTGTGAGACAGGAAAAAAAATGTCCATGATTAGTACATGTCCCTTTGGAAATACAAGGACCATGCCATAATTTCTCAGTCTGGTCTCCACACTGCTCTGAAGTTGTGATGGGTCATTTCTCTCAGCCATGAGAATTCTCCTGCAACCAAGAACAGAGGCTGAAAGGAAATCAGTTAGACGGCTTTAAAACATTTTTGATAGATACGACCTCTCTTTCAGGAACCCTGTCCAAGTCTGTGTCCAGAGGAGGGAACTGTTGTCCCTTTTGTGCATAGATTACAATGGGCTTTGCAGCCACAGTATGTTTGGCCACAGAGTGGGCAGAAAAAGGTGGTAACTACCGGAATGAGACTGAAAATGAGTTTCAGGAGCTCTGGGGAAGCTTTGATATTGTCTTGCTTTGTTCTTAACAAATCAACTTATAAATGCTCTGTTGTGGAAGCTAGGGAAACCTGGGTTCCATGTCTATTACTGCTCTTTGTGTGGCCTTAAAGAGGTCTTTTGCCCTCTCTGTACCTCACATTACCCATTAAGGGATAAGAGGGTTAAACTGCACATTGGCTAAGATCCCTTCTAACTCTGTCATATGGGTCAGACCTAACTCAATCCTGCCCCTCACACTCATACAACGATACTAACCCCTAAGTATTTCCTCATTCACCAGTATCCCCTCCTTTGGTACTCTGTCTTTGACCTAGCCAGATTCTCATTATCTCCCTGTAGACTGAGGCCGAGAAACCCTGGTGGTGTAGCACTTAAGCACTCAGCTGCTAACTGAACCAACTAGCTTTTCCACAGGAGGAAAATATGGCATTCTGCTTCCACAAAGATTTACTGCCTTGGAAACTCTATGGAGCAGTTTTACTCTGTCCTATAGGGTCACTAGGAGACAGAATCAACTGTGCAGCCCTGGTTGTACAGTGCTTAAGAGCTCAACTGCTAACCAAAAGGTTGACAGTTTGAATCCACCAGCTGCTCTTCAGAAATCCTATGGGGCAGTTCTTCTCAGTCCTATAGGGTTGCTATGAGTTGGAACCAACTTGAAAGCAATGGGTTTTGATTTTAGACTGGTACCATGGCCTCCTACTAGGCATCAGTCTTGCTCCCCACCTGTTTCTCAACAGGATGGCAATGTGTTAGAAATGCAAGTTCTTTGACAAGACCTAAACCAGAAACTGCGTGGAGGGATCAAAGATCAGTGTTTAATAAGACCTCCAGGTAATCTACATATAATAGTTGTGGGATACAGTGCCCAGGTTCCTACCTCAGAAACAAAAAGGGGGATATTCTGTCTCCCTCTGCCTCCTAGGAGTTCAAATATTGGATCTTCCCATCTTGAAACTCTATAGCCAGGTTTATTCCTGGAAGTCACAAAGGTGACTAATGGTGGGTCAAGTTGTACCATGCAGCACTAACAAACAAATGTTGACCCAACTACTCTGTAATAAGAGAATTCTTGACTGAAGCTCTTGGTTCCTGTCTGTGTTAGCTGAATAGAGCTGCTTTAACAGAAATACCACAGTGAAAGACTTTAACAAAAATAACTTATTTTCTCACAGTGTGGGGGGCTAGAATTACAAGTTCAATGTGCCAGTTCTATCAAGGAGAAGGATTCTTCTCTCCCTCAACTATAGAGAAAGACTCTTGTCATCAATCTCCCTGGTTGAGTAACTTCTCAGCACAGGGACCGCAGGTCCAAAGGACATGCTATTATCCAGGCTCTTGGTCTTATGAGGTTTCCCCCATCTCCCAACTCACTTCTCTAATTTTATATCCCAAAAGAGATTGATGGCGGGGGGCAGAGTCAAGGTGGCTGACTAAACACACTTCTCCATAAATCCCTCTGGAAACCAAGACCTGACATGATAACTAAACAGAGTCTTCTAGACACCTCATGAGCCCTAGAACATGGCATAGGGCTGTTAATTTGGACTTCATACTACTGAATGGAAAACTTCCTCTCTTTTGCTGACCCCTGCTCTCAGTGAGTGCTGGCTTTCATGGATCAAGGGTAACTCTCCACTTTCACTTTTTTTCTCTGTCTTGGCAAGACAGAGGGGACTGGACTGGCAGCTGGTCTTGGTAGCACTACTAGTGGGATAGGCAGGTGAAGTTGCCACACTTTGAGAGCCCAGTTTTGGACTCTGGGCATCTCAGCATCTTTGGTCTCTCTTTCTGCCTCTGCCATTGAGTGGCCTGTGCCACGGCAGGTGGAGAGCTTGTGCAGGATGCCTTCTTGTTCCACTGGGAGGCAGATATACCCATACAGAGGCCTCAGCTGGACCTAATTCCTGAGCTGGGAGGCAGTGCCTGCCCAGAGGAGAGGATTTTCCAGCATTATTTGACACAGTGTCACTTATGGCTGAGGCCCGGCAGCAGAGGCCAGCAGGGCAGTAGCCTTTCTGTATTTTGAACTAGTCTGTAACATCTGGGGTTGGATATAGAGGGGCTTACCTTGTCAGCTTGGAAGAGGGACCTGTACACCTGAAAACCTGACTGACTTTGGAAGTTCTCAGATACCTTTTACCTTTCATTTTAAGACTGCCTAGAGAAACAACTGCAGTCAATCCTCAGAGAACCTCTCCCAGCCTTTATTGATTTACATGATGTCCAAAAAGCAAAAAATTCTCTATAAAAGCTTAGGGAAGAAATCACCCATGGCTTCAGAAGGCCCCCAAAAGAATCAACAAAAGAACTTCCCAGATGTAGAAACTTTTCTGGAACTATTAGAGGTGAATACAAAAAATTATATATATAGCTCTCCTGGACCTTATACAAATGCAGCAGAGGAAAATGAAAAATTAAGCTAGCTGTTTGATCTGATGGAACACCAGTACTCTGAAATCCTACTGATCAAGAACAAAATCAAAGACATGGAAACTTCAATTCAAAGCCAAGAAAACAGAATGAAACAAATGCAAAAGAGACTTTCTGATTTGGAAAACAAAGCTACTGACTCCAGTATCTATGAGGAGAAATCAGAAGAAAGAAACAAGAAAAATGAAGGATTAAGAAGTATGTGGGACTCTATTAAGAGGAACAATCTATGATTAATTGGAGTTCCTGAACAGGGCAAGACACCTGAGAAAACACAGTATTGTGGCTGAGCTGCTGACAGAAAATATCCCAGAAATTATGAAAGAAAAGAATATAGATATACAAGATGCATATCGAATGCCACTCAATATAGATCTCAAAAGAAAGACTGCAAGATACATTATAATCAAGCTTAACAAAATAAAACATAAGCAGAAACTGTTCAGGGCAGCAAGACTCAAAGCAAAGCTAACATTCAGACAGAAACCCTGTAGGCTTTCATCGGGTTTCTCAGCAGAAATAATACTAGCACAGAGACAGTGGCATGACACATTCAAAGCCTTGAAGGAGAACTTCCAACCAAGAATTATATATCCTGCAAAACTATCTTTCAAATATGAAAATGAAATGAAGACATTTACAGATAAACAGAAACTCAGAGACTTTGTATAAACAAAACCGAAGCTACAAGAAATACTAAAAGAATCTCTTGGCTTAGAAGAACAAAACCACTAACTTTATATTTTAGAAGCAAATACAGGACACATCACCCAGCAACCCACTCACTTAGGGAAGGCTCTGAACTCAATCAAAGCTATAATAGTGAAAGAAATGACCCAGTGATCGTATCATGAAAACTATGATGTCATCATATTAAAAAGAGGGATGTGCTACAGTTGTTATAGTCCTTCTAGATGGAGAGGAAGTTGACAAGACTGGTAGTAATTAAAATCGGATTTATACCTAGTTTATTAAGGTGGATCACAGGAGTAGCCGTAAAGCACAATAAAGATGCAACATATCAAATCAAGAAACATAATACAAGAGTCTCAACAACCATAAAACCAACCCTGAAAAAGGTGAAAAATCAACTCACAAAGAAGTATGTCCCAGAACAGATTAATAAGAACAACAGAGAAAACATCAACACAAAAATAAACACACCACAATGACAGCACTAAACACATACCTATCAATAATTACATTGAATGTGAATGGACTGAACATTCCAGTACAGAGATATCGAGTGACATCTTGGATCAAAAGACATGACCTATCCATATGTTGCCTACAAGAAACTCGCCTCAGACTTAAAGATATGAAGAAACTGAAAATTAAAGGATGGAAGATATATATCAAGCTAATAATACACAAAGAAGAACAGGTGTGGCAATTCTAATCTCAGATATAATAGATTTAATGCAAAATCTACCATCTTGGACAAGAATGGACAGTATTTATTGCTGAAAGGTTCAATATGCAAGCAGGACTTAACAATATTAAATATTCATGTAGCTAATATTAGAGCACTTAAATACATTGAAGAAACACTGACTACACTCAAAAATGAGATAGATCACTCCACAGTAATAGTGGGAGACTTCAAAACTCCAATCTCAATATTGGACAAATCATCTAGAAAAAAGCTCAGTAAAGACATAGAAGACCTTATTGCCACAATTAACCAACTAGACCTCATCGACATCTTCAGAACTTTCTGTCTATCAGCAGACAACTACACCTTCTTCTCCGATGATAAAGAACAACGATGATTTTAGGAAACATCTCATAACCTGGTTTCAACTGGAGGACATTATGCTGAGTGAAAGTAATCAGTGACTAAAGGACAAATATTGTATGAGACCCCTACAATAAGAACTTAAAGATAGACTCGTGCATAGAAGAAGACTTTTTGACAGCCACAAGCATGGGGAGGGAGGGAGGGTGATGGGAGAAGGGTTCAGATTAGATAGTTTATAGAAATTTGGTTGGGTGAAACTGGTAACAGCACACACTAGAAAGAATATCAATATCAACCGGACTTCAGCATAACATGATTACTCCTCCCATCTTAACCCAATATTGCAAGGACAGAGTAGCTGGGGAGGAGGCTGGGACCATGGTGTCAGGGGAAGTAGAGGACAATTGGCACAACTAGCATTTTGCTAAGGCAGCCTTCTGCACCCCACATTGGTAAGTGGTATCTGCAGTCTTAAAAGCTGCCAAGCTGCCATCTGACGGTACAGCAATTTGTCCCAACTCAACAGAAATGGGTGATCACCAAGGACCAAAACGACTTGGGGGAAAGAGAACCCAGAAGACAGAGAGACCCACGTGAGTGAGTGACTACATCGATTTGTGACCAGAAGAGCCAGATTGTGCCCAGCCACCACTAGTGATAGCCGTGATAGAGCTTACAAAGTTGAGTCTCACTAACATAAAAATAAAAAGGGGTGCACCCTAAGATCTCTACTGAAAGATCACAGTTGATGGTCTGGGGGCCTTGGGATTCCTCTGGGAGCATGGTTTCTGGCCCTCATGCTGCTGCCCCTGTCCATAAATTGTAAAGGAGGTCAACTCTTCGGACAGGAATGGATTGGACTTGGCGAAACAGAGTGACCCTATCATGTGTACACTTTATGGTTCTGTGCATTTATAGGATGTCATCCTGCTGACCTCTTACTGGAGGAAGTGGAGTGGTTGAAGAAGAGGGGATAGGACACTGTTGGGAGGATAGGACATGTATGGAGTGGAGAGGAATAGTGTGCTGTCACTAGGCAGGGAGAGCAGTGGGAGCTGCACGTAGGTGCCCATGCAAATTTATATGGGAATGTACATTTTCACTCAACCATAATAAAAAAAAGGAAATTGATTTAACACACAACCTAGTCTTGTAGATGCAGTCCTGCCTCATTAACATAACTGCCTCATTAACACTACAGAGGCAGAATTTATGACATATAAGAAAATCCATCTGATGACAAAACGGTGAACAATTACACAACACTGGGAATCATGCCTTAAACACAAATGAATACTCACATTTTGAGGGAACAAAATTCAATTCATAGCATTCCACCTTTGCTCCTCTCCCCAAATTTGAACCCTTGCCACATATAAAACACATTGACCTATCACATCATAGCAAAAGTCTTAAATCAACCTGTGGTCCAAAATCCAAAAATTCCTCTTTATCTGCGAAAGCTAGAATACAAGTTACCTGCTTCCAAAGTACAATAGTACAACAGTCAGGCATAATCTAGACATTTCCACTGCAAATAGGAGAAATTGGTGGGAAAGAAGAGATAACAGGCATCAAGTAAGTCAGCAAAACACTTTACATTCGCTTTCAAGTCTTAAAATAATCCCCTGTTCTCTCCTTTGGGCCGTGGCATGGTTCAGCCCTCCAGATTCTGAGTGTAGGCCACACTCTCTGGAGTCTAGGAAAAGGCCCTCCCTTTTTTTAAGACTGGCAGTCCACATTATAGATAAGCTGTTAGCACAGATCCCAAGAACCAGAGGTCAGATGAACAGGAGCCAGTTGCAGGATCCAGAGTAAGCAAAAGCCTATGAGCCCTGCTGAACGGTTCACTTATATTCAAGGAAGGCCATGCCCCCAAGAAAACTCCCTTTCAGTTGACTGGCTGTTCACAGCTGGTCCTGTCATTGTGGTGACCATCCTGCTCATATTTTAGGTTGGTTCTCTAGCCTCCCACTGAGGCCGCACTAAATTTCTTTCCTTTTCTTGTTGTAATACCCAGAGTTCATTTCTGTTGTTCACAACAAAGAACCCTGACTGATACATATTCTGATCATGCTGAATTGACACATGAGTGCTTTTTCTATTCCTGAAAGTCTCCAGAGATTCTATAAGCTCTCTCAGTTACCTGTTGTAACAATCAAGGTTATTAGTTTTGAACAAAAGAACAATCCCTAGCTGGTTTAAGCGAAAACCAAATTTATTCAAGGGTACTGATAACTCTGGACATCTGTGGAAAAATGGCCAAAGCACACCACCCTCCAGATCGCTCCCCTCAAGTCCCTACCATTGCCCCCACTGGCACAGAAATCAATTGATGGCCACACCATCAATTCTGTATACTACGTGTTTCCAAAGAAACTCTGACATTGCTGCCTCTGGGTACTGTCTCTGCCCCCACATGGCCTAATGGATTCCTCTGGTCACCCGCTTCCTAGCATCACAGGTTTTCTAACTAAAGGCTGACACAGTGCATCTGGTTGAAAAGACCTTAGGAACCCATACTCTATTCAAGCCAGTTTCTGACATAGACTCAAAGGCAGGAAATTTCCCCAAATATAATAAGGGCTGACCATGGGTCTCTCAATCTGTCCTACTGTAGTGGCTGTCTTGTGTGTTGCTGTGATACTGGAATCTTTGCCACCAGTATTTCAAACACCAGCAGGGTCACCCCTGGGGGACAGGTTTCAGCTGGGCTTTCAGAATAAGATAGACTAGGAGGAAAGACCCGGCAGTCTACTTCAGAAGCAACTGTCCAGTGAAAATCTTATGAACAACAGTGAAACATTATCTGATATAATGCCAGAAGATGAACCCCTCAGGTTGGAAGGCACTCAAAATATGACTGGCGAAGAGTTGCCCTCTCAAAGTAGAGTCAGCCTTATTGAAATGGATGAAGTAAAGCTTTTGAGACCTTCATTTGCTGATGTGCCACAACCAAATGAGAAGAAACAGCTACAAATATCCATTAATAATCAGAATATGGAATATACGAAATATAAATCTAAGATAACCGGAAAAAGTAAAAAATGAAATGGGATGTATAAACACTTATATCCTGGGCATTAGTGAAGTGAAATGGGCGGGAAATGACCACTTTGAATCATGAAACCATATGGCCTAGTACAGTTGGAATGACAAATTGAAGAATTCTTTCATGTGCATCTTCAAAAAGAACATTTCAAGTTCTATCCTGAAGTATAACTCTGTCAGTGAGTGACAGGATAGTATTGATATGCCTACAAAGACAACCAGATAATATGACCATTATTCAAATATACACACCAACCACTAATACCAGAGATGAAGAAACTAAAAACTTTCACCAACATTTACAGTCTGAAATTGATCAAATATGCAATCTAGATATGTTTATAACTGCTGGTAATTAGAATTTCAAAGTCACAAACAAAAAGGATTGGTAGCTCCAAAATGGCAGAGTAGTCAGATGTTTCCCATGATTACCTCTAACAAAAAATATCCAAAGTACAAATGAAATGATTACATAAGCCATCCTAGAAACCCTGAACACCAAAGGGAAAGTTGAAAAATCGGACTGAGGGAAGAGTGGAGAGTGAAGAGGAAGTCCAGTCCAGAAGTACCTAGGACTGGCCAAATCTGATCCAACAGGAATCAGAGGTAGCCAGCGTGGTGAACATAGCAGTAACTTTCAGAAGGCATCCTCCACAATGGCAAAGAGCAGCAGAGAATACACTCAAGCCTCTAGAGCCAGTGAAAACCAGCACTTGACCATCAAAAGCTAAGTGACTAGCATCTACCTATTACACATGAATATAAATCTTTGATTTGAAATAAACCTATCTCACTTTTCTCAGCGCTTCTTCCTCCCTTCTCTGCACTGATCCAGCTCTGGAGTCTGATGCCATTAACTAGCCAGAAGTAGGACCCTGCAAGCCCACCCCAAGTCATTCTCTGAGACTGCAAGAGGGAATAATTTAACAAACTGGTGAAAGGAGAGAAGAGTGTGACAAAGCACCTAAGTTCGAAATTCAGGGCAGAAATATTTACTTCATGTAGAATCAGATCTAAGGGGGCACACCGTTCTCACAGACACTCAGGGATAGCTGTTAGCTCCCTGCCTTTCTCACTGTCAGCAGCCAGATTCCTGAGCCTACACCAAATCACTGCTGCCTATCTAAGACAGTAGTAGGGGAGTGTCTGCACCACATATTTTGTGACTGACTACCTGGACACCCGAGCCGAACTCATAAAAGAAAAATAAATGGACTGCTGAGCTTGTATGTCTAGTAACAGCTCTAGCCACCTGGTGACAGGATGTTAGAGCTTCAAAGACACAGGTAACAAAACTAGCACACACAACCAGCCTATCTGGACATTTCAAAACAAAAAATAAAGACATTTTCCAGATGAAGATAACTTCCTGGAGTTGTCAGAGGTAGAATATAAAAGACTAATATCTAAAACTCTTCAAAAGATCAGGAGTGTGATGAGAAAAAATGCAGAAGAGCATAGTGAGAAATTGAACAGGCTGCAAGAAAGCACATAGTGGAGACAATTAGAAATTCAGAAAATTAATAACAAAACTACAGAATTGAACAACTCAGTAGAAAGTCAAAGGACAGGGCTTGAGGCAATGGAAGGCCAAATTAGTGAGAGTAAAGACAAAAGAATGTGAGACCAACGCATTTGAGGAAAAATCAGATAAAAGAATGCTTATTGCAGCATTGCCCACAATAGCAAAAAAATGGAACAAACCTTGGTTCCCATCAACAGGTGAATAGATATACAAACTATGGTATATTCATACAATGGAACACTGCAATGACAAATAATAGTAATGACTTTAGGAAGTATCTCAAAACCTAGTTTCAGTTAGAAGACATTATGCTGGGTGAAATTAGTCAGCTGCAAAAGGATAAGTATTGTATGAGATCTCTGCTATAAGGACTTAAAAACAGACTTACGTACAGAAGAAAAGACTCTGATGGCTACAAGGATAGGAAGAGAGGGAGAGGGTTGTTCATAGATTAAATAGTCAATAGAAATTTGGTTAGGTGAAGGGAGTGATAGCACTCAGATGAGGACAGATCAGGATAACTGGACTACACCATAAATTGAAAGGTTTTCTAAACTCAATCCAACATTTCAAAGGATAGAGTAGCAGGGACAAGGGTCTGGGGACCAAGTGTTTAGGTGACATTGAGGTCAACTGGCGTAACTAGTCTTTTACTAAGGGAGCCCTCTGTACCCCATATTGGTGGTGTCTTAAAAGCTAGCAAGCTGCCATCTGAGGAACACCAATTAGTCCCAACCCATCCAGAACAGATGATGACTGAGAACAACAAAGACACTAGGACAAAAGAGCCCAGCAGACAGAAGGACCCATGTGAATGGGAGATTGCATCAGCATGAGACCAGAAGAACCAGATGCTGCCTAGGCACCACCAAAAGCAGCCACAATGTGGGACACAGTGTAGAGGTCCTGAAGTAGCATGAGAAAAAGAGGTAGGCAGTTCAGGAACTCTACTAAAAAACTAGAATTCATGGTCTGACAACCTGGAGGGTCCCCTGGGAACATGGACCCTAGACTTCCTGCTGCCCCAGACCTGAAACCAGTACTGAAGTCAACTCTACAGACAAGAATGGATTGGACTTGGGGACACAGTATAAGCATGTGGTATGTGTACTTTACAGTTTTATAGATTTATAGGATGCTGTCCTACTGGTTGCTTTCTAGATGGGAGAGGAGACAATAAAGGGGAAGGGACAGGAGCTTGTTAAGAGGATATCACAAGTACAGAATGCAAAGGAAAAGTGTGTTGTCACAGGTGAGGATAGCAGATGGATTTGCAGATAAGCGGGCATGCAAAATTGATTTGGATTGTATAATTTCACTTAATCACAAAAAAAAGGTGATCACAGCAGTACAGCAGCAGAGAACTTCCAGATATTCCAGCCAGATTCGGAAGAGGATGACCAACCAGGGATATCATTGCTGGTGTCGGAAGGATCTTGGCTGAAAGTGGAGAATCCCAGAAGGATGTTAATACATTTACCCATGTTTTATTGACTATGCAAAGGCATTTGACTGTGTGTATCATAACAAATTATGAATAACATTGTGAGGAATGGGAATTCCAGAATACTTAATTGTGCTCCCGAGAAACATGAATATAGACCAAGAGGCAATCATTTGAACAGAATGAGGGGATACAGCATGGCTTATGGTCAGAAAAGCTTTGTGTTGGAGTTGTATCTTTTCATCATACTTACTCAATCTGCATGCAGAGCAGATAATGCAAGACTCTGGGACTACATGAAGAAGAACAGGGCATCAAGATTGGAGGAAGACTGATTAGCAATCTGTGACATGCCAGTGACACAATGTCCCTTGCTGAAAGTGAAGCAGACTTGAAGCACTTGCTGATGAAGATCAAAGATCACAACCTTCGGTACGAATTACACATCTACATAAAGAAAACAAAAATCCTCATAACTGAACCAGTAAAGCCAAGCCAAAGCCAAGTGCCGTCGAGTCGAATCCGACTCATGGCGACCAGTAAGGAACATCATAATAAACAGAAAAAACAGTGAAGTTGTTTAGGATTTCGTTTTAGTTGGATCCCCAACCAATACCCAGGGGAGCAGCAGTCAAGAAATAAAATGACACACATCATTAGGCAAATATGTGCAAAAGATGTCTTTAAGGTGTTCAAAATCAAAGATTTAACTTTAAGGACTAGTGTGTGCCTGACTCAAGCCGTGGTGTTTTCAATAGCTTCGTATGTATTCAAAAGCTGGACGATGAACAAGGAAGACTGAAGATGAATTAATGCTTTTGAATTATAGTGTTGGGAAAGAGTATTGAATATTCCATAGATTTCCAGAAGAATGAACAAACCTGTCTTGAAAGAAGTACAGCCAGAATTCTCCTTAGAAGCGAGGATGGAGAATCTTTCTCTCACATATTTTGGACATTTCCTCAGAAGGGACCAGCCCCTGAAGAAGGATATCATCCTCAGCAGAGTGTCAGTGAAAAACAGGAAGACCCCCAATGAGATGGGTTGACAACGTGGCTGCAATAGTGGATTCAAAGATAGCAAAGACTGTGAGGATGGCGTAGGACCAGGTAATGTTTTGCTCTGTTGTACATAGGGTTGCTACAAGTTGGAACCATCTCGATGGCACCTAATAACACATAGGAAAGGTATTCTATAGTGACAGTGGCCAAGTGACTGAAAAATATTCATGCCACATGTTACAGCATTAAAAGCACCTTGCAACCAATAAATCCTTCCTAGATGCTAACCAAAAGGTTTGCAGTTCAAATCCACCCAGCTTCCCTTAGAAACTCTATGGGGCAGTTCTACTCTGTCTATAGGGTCACTGTGAGTCAGAATCGACTCAAAAGCAATGTTTTGATGCTACTCAAACTGCTGACTGCTAAAAAGCTCCAGTATAACCGGAAGTCCCTGTGTACTGTCTTCAGCAGAATCTTACTAGAAGTGGCCATTGCCTTCCAAATGTTTAAATACTGACGTTAAATCCTCCTTCACTTTCCTTTTATGCCAATTAAGAAATAACAAGTATTTTCTCCTCTTCTGTTCCTTACAATTCCTCAGAGCCTTAGTCACCTCTAAAACCATCCTCTCAGCTATTCAGACAGCTCTTCAATAGCTCTGAAAGTTCCCCTCTTTGTGCTCATTCGCCATAGATGACATAACGGTTTTCATTTTCTCTCTTCTTGCTATGTCCGCGGTTAAGCTCCTTAGCTACTTGCCATAGTAGACAGCATCTCATGTCCAACAAACTCATCTGACTCTGCTAGGTCATGCTGCCCTGTAGTCAAACCAGAAAACAATTCTGTAGTGACCTGGCATTGTGAGGTATCCACAATTAAAAGCACAGCAACTCGTTAGCTCCTTCCTCACCGTGTGGCAGTAGTACACACCACGTGTAGAAGTCACTGAAATAACAGGGCTCAAAGTAGAAGCAGACAGGCATACTTCTGCTATGGCACTAAATTCATCACCCAAAGACATACACTGGCATGATCTCATGCGACTAACTTCACCCCTCTGAGACTCATAGTCCTCATCTGAAATGTTATGATAACAGTATTTACTTCATAGAATTGTTAAAAAGCCTTCACCAGGCCTTTTTTTCATGGCATCAGTGGCTGAGTTTGAATCACCAACCTTGAGGTTAGTGATCAAGTGCAAACTGTGCCATCAGGAACCTAAAACACGTGTGAAAATAAAAAAAAAAAACCTTGCCACTCAGGTGAGTCTGACATAGTGACCCTACATGATGAAACAGAACTGCCCCGTGGAGGGTCCAAGACTGTAAATCCTTGGGGATGCAGGTTATCTCCCACACAGTGGCCAGTGGGTTTGAACCACCAATCTTTCGCTTAGCAGCTGGGTGGTAACCACTGTGCCAGTAGGGCACCTTGAAGTATATGATAAAACCAAAACATCCCTTGCTGTGAAGTCAATTCTGACTCACATTGATCCTATAGGACAGAGTAGAACTGTCCTGTAGTGTTTCCAAGGAGTACCTGGTGATTCAAACTGCCACTGTTTTGGTAGCACTTAACCACTCTGCCACCAGAGTTTCCAAAGCATAAACACTGATTGTTAAAAATATGCCTCATAGGGATGACCTGAAGCACCAGAGAAACTGTGGACATAAAAACATTTTTTAAACTGGAAAACTTCCATAGAATTGCAAGTATTATTAACATTGTAGTTGTTACTATTGTTAACAACTGAATAAGAAGGATTGGGTATCAACTTGATAAAACACACATCCCGAGAGGGTGTTTCCAGCTAGTGCATTTCCATAAGCTGCCCTGAGAAGAAGTGAATATATATTCATTACAGGCATCCCCAGTGTAGCTGAGCTACAGGAATGCTCAGAGCTAGTTTTAAATCTTCCCATTTTACAGATGTGAGGACTGAAAGAATAAGACCTTGACTGAAATGGTCTGTAGAGAGATGGACCTTGAATCTAGTGCTCCTGACCCTGTCAACACTGCCTCAGCAGGACAAGCCTTTCACACTGACCTTCACGGGTGAGCTAACACTGCTCACTCACAGTCCCCAGCCATGCTCCCAAGAAGGTGCCCACCAATCAAACCCTCTAGAAAAACTAAACTTCCAGTAGCCAGAATGTGTGGTTCCCTAAAACACAATTTGAAGAACCAAAGTAATGTTCATACCAACAGTGTCACCTCATACATCTGCTTCTAGGTCTGAAGTTCCTCCTTTCTATTACCTCTTCACGAAATTTTAAAATGACAAATTTAAAATGCCAGTATGAGGGTGAGATTTAGAACTGTTACTATCAACAGCATCACACTGAAAACTAACCCCGTGATCTCTGACAAAGAGCAAGAATGTGAGTTTGCATGGAGAGTGGGGCACAGGAGCATTAAATATAGATTGACAAAAAGAAAGGAAAAAAAAAAGACATTGCCATTAAGTCGAGTCTGACTCACAATAACTCTACAGGACAGAGTAGAACTGCTCCAAAGAGTTTCCAAAGAGTACCTAGTGGATTTGAACTGCTGACCTTTTCTGGTTAGCAGCCACAGCACTCAACCACTATGCAACCAGGGTTTCCAAGAAGGTCCAAAGAAATCTGCCAAGATTACTTCTGATATGATAGAGAGGATTATTCCATGTGGGAGGGTAGAATCACAGGGAGGGGAAAAGGGTATTCAAGGCTCCCTGGATTAATGAGAGAGCATAACTGTCTTTGCTGCCAGGTACGGCCCACAAAGTTCCCCTCAGAATCCTTTCTGGGTTCCCCAAGACTTAAAGAGGAGCCTACCTCCAAGGATATTATAGAATCTTAAGATTCCTCATATTGATACTTCCATCTCTCTAGTTGCGAGTTCTTTCAGAGCAAAATTGAATCCTGTTGCGTGCCCAGCTGATAGCACAGGGCCTGGCAAAAACTATAGATTGGCTTACGGAGGGCATCTCAAGTATAGGTAGTGTTGTTAGTCACCATGAAGTAGGGCCTCAAACTCACAGCAACCCCATGTACAACACAACAAAATTCTGCTGCATTCTGCGCCATCCCCATGATCACTTGTGGTTCATGCCATTGTGTTCTACAGAGTGGTCATTGGCTGATTTTCAGAACTGGGTTGCTGTACCTTTCTTCCCAGTCTATCTTATTCTGGAAGCTCTATGGAAACCTGCTCAGCATTGTAGCCCTACACAAGCCTCCACAAACAGACAGGTGGTGGCTGCGCATAAGGTACGTTGGCCAGGGATGGAGCCCAGGTCTTCTGTATGGAAGGTGAGAATTCTACCACTGAACCACTGACGTCTCCTCGAAGTAGGGTAAACCTACCATAATGCATTTGGGAGTCAAAATGGGAGTAATGCCCATTAAACAAGAGCTATTTCTCTTGAAATCTGGGACTCTGTTGATCCTCATTACACCTTTAAGTTTGGGAGCAATTCAGGGAATGCATCAACAGGCAACTAAGACCATGAAAAGTTCCTCCTGCCCCCAGATCGCCCAGGAGCTCAGCTTCAGTGCTTCTAAAGAGGAGGAACAGGGAAAGGTAGGAACCTGGGGAGAAGGAGGGCCAAAGGACTTATTGTGGAGGTGGCTCTGCATAACTGAACTGCATGTTTCAGGTTAGTTTTTTAACATAAATTTTCTATTAAAAATGCTTTTAGCCCAGGGGCTTCGGAGTTCCCGTGGGAGCATGGTCCCTGGCCCTGATGCTGCCCTTGTCCATAAATTGTAATGACGGTCAACTCTTTGGACAGCAACAGATTGGACTTGGTGACGCAGAGTGACTATATCTTGTGGGCACTTTATGGTTCTATGCATTTATAGGGTGTCATCCCGCTGACCTCTTACTGGAGGAAGGAGAGTGGGTGGAGAAAAGAGGATAGGACACTTTGGGGAGGATAGGATAGGACACGTATGGAGCAGAGATGAAGAGTGTGCCACCTGGCAGGGAGAGCAGTGGGAGCTGCATATAGGTGAGTATGAAAATTTATATGGGAATGTACATTTTCATTCAATCATAATTTTTAAAAGCATGCTTCTATTTACACTTTATATAAAAATGAAAAAAATATCTAAGTAGTTCCTATTAGAAACTGGCAGGGGGGGTCTGGGAAGCCCCTAGGATGCAGGAAGGTCTGTGCCACTATGTCCCTACTACAGAACCTTCTAGATTACCCCAACCTGCTGCCCAGATCTCTCTCTCTCTCTCAATCTCTCTTTCTGTTTTGTTTTTTTTTTTGAATTACAAAGTGAATCTTTCAGCTCCACCTTGGAAACTCATTTCTCTCACTGAGAACTTGCAGCAGAGCCCAAACAAAGGAAAATGGAAACAGAAAGAAAGCACAGCACATTGGAAAAGTGGGCCTTTATGTACCCTCTGCCGACCACTACATCATATTAGGAAGCTTCTATTGGTTTTCTGTGGGAAAGGGAACTAAGGAGACAGAAACCTCTCAAGGAGTCAGGCCAGACAGAGGCTAACATCTCGTCTCTCTGTGTTATCTTTTTCCGCACTTGGAAAATCAATTAGTGATGAATTTCTCTGGAAACTTCTTAATGCTATTTCATTAAAAATCTATGAAAGAGCTATGGATTCACTTGCCAAGTGTGAATTAGAAAATTATCCTTATCCTCTTAATAATTTCCTCTTTGGTAACATTATATCAGTCTACACAATGCCTAAGGTCAGTGGAACTGACCTTAGTCAGTGGAAAGCACAAAATTCTTTTCCCCCTCTACTAATACAAATGAAAGCAGGCAGGATGGAAAATTCAAGGACTCTCTGCAATGGGAGCAGAAGATAAAAGAGAGAAAAACTCGGGAGAAGCCACAAAGAACCACCGCAAAGGCTACATCTTCATGGCTATTCTTTTTTTGGAGGGGGAGAAGGGATTATGATTTTTTTTTTTTAATTACAATTGAATGAAAATGTGCATTCCCGTATAAATTTGCTTGCCCACCTACATGTAGCTTCCACTGCTCTCCCCGCCTGGTGACAGCACACCCTTCCTCTCTGCTCCATACATGTCTTATCCTTCAAACAATCTCCTATCCCCTCCTCTCCGCCCACTCCCCCGCCTCTAGTAAGAGGTCAGCAGGATGACATCCTATAGACGCACAGAACCATAAAGTGCACACATGATACGGTCACTCTGTATCACCAAGTCCAATCTATTCCTGTCCAAAGAGTTATCTCCGTTATGATTTATGGTCAGAGGCAGCAACATCAGGGCCAGTGCCTCTGCTCCCACGGAACTCTGAGGCTCCCGGACCATCAGTCGCCGTTTTTTAGTGGAGATCTCAGGGTGTACTCCTTTTTATTCTTGTGTTGCCAGTGAGACTCAGCTTTGTGAGCTCCATCACGGCTGTCACTGGCGGTGGCCAGGCACCATCCGGTTCTTCCAGTCACAAGTTGATGTAGTCACACATTCACATAGGTCTCTCTGTCTCCTGAGTTCCCTTTCCTCCATGTTGTTTTGGTCCTTGGTGATCATCCATTCCTGCTGAGTTCGGACCATTTGCTGTACCCTCAGATAGCACCTTGCAGCTTTTAAGACCCCTGACATTCACGGCTACTCTTAATAGCATTCCCATCATTAATAACATGCCTGGTGGTGCAGTGGTTAAGCGATCAGTTACTGAACAAAGGTTGGCAGTTTGAATCCATCAGCCACTCCTTGGGAACTCTATGGGCAATTTCCTGTATGTCTTATAGGGTTTCTATGAGTCAAAATCAACTTGGCAGCAACAAGTTGTTTCATTTCGTTTTATTTTGTTTTGTTTTTAACCAGATAGTAGCAAAGAAAACAAATGGGAGTGATTAGGAAGACCACCAGTAATCAGTTGTCATTGACTCTGAATCCTGGTGACCCCATGTGTGTTAGAGTAGAAGTGTGCTCTCTAATGTTTTCAGTGGCTGATTTTTGAAGAGTAGATCACCAGTCATTTCTTCCAAGGCACCTCTGTATAAATTCAAACATCTAATCTTTTGGTTAGCAGCCACATATGTTATGTTCCACCACCTAGAAAGATCACAGTACTTGTAAAAGGACCAAGAGAGGTTCAAGCCAGCCTGTTGCCAAAGTAATGCACTGCCTAGGTGAGATTAACCAGGGCATTTTCTCTTGTTGTATAGCTCCTGGCCGTTGGCCCAGATCGATTCATCTTGAAGGTCCGAGTGTGCAATGAGTAGCAAGTATGAGAAGTATGTGTGGAAGCAGTCACTAAGGCCAGACACAGAACCCGATCTGATACACAGCATACAACTACCTGGTTCCTGCTTCCCTCAAAGAAGGGAGATGAGCCCTCATTAATTCAGACCAATTTGCTGGAAGGCTAGCCTAATAGACAGCAGTTAGATGCTCTGAAAGGATTCCATTTTATCACTTTCATTTACACATAGTAAAAGGAACTAAGTCTGCCTTTGATGAATAGATAAAAATAATTGGTAGTTAGCTCATTAAAGTACAATTTCAAGATAAATTAACTAACATTTTATCGATTGAATGAAATTACATTAAAACTACACTGTGGCAGTCAGAGAAAGCAGCCAAGTCACCATCCCTGTACTCCAAGAGAGCGCAATTTGGTGGAATGGGAAGGTCAGTAAATAAATAATTGAAACAGAGTAAATTCGTGTTATGAGAGGTCAGCTGAAGGGAGTGATGAGAACACAGCAAGGGAGAACTTTATCCAGAGGGACAGTCAAGTACGCTTCCTGGAATGCTCCTGGAACTGGGTCTCAAAGAACAGAAGTTAGCAGGAGGGGAAGAGGAAACAGAAGAGGGAAGAAACCTCTGGATGGTGCAGTTAACATGCTCAGCTATTAATTGGAGGTTGGTGGTTCGAATCCACCCAGAGGCACCTCAGAAGAAAGGCTTAGTGATCTCTTTCCAAAAAATTGACTCAGTGGCTACTGGAACTGCCTAACAAGAGGCAGCCAGGGAGAGATCACACAGTCATTCTAGGCATTTGTGTAGTAGTTTACAGTTTGCAAGCTGCATAGTTTACATATTTTCTCATTTTGACTTCTTAACAGCCCTGTGGGGAAGGCGCTGTTATTTTACCTTACTGTAGATGAAGACAGAGCCTGAATGACTACCCTACCCTGGCTGGTAAAGAAGGGAGCCTACGAATGGAATCAAGTCCCATGGACTCCAGAACCAGCATCCCATCAGGTATCTAATGAAAACTGTAGAACTTCATCTCAGGAAAAAAATGCACATACATTCCAAAACATGCACAGATGTCTCATAATTTGATGGTATTTAGAAACCCATCTTGTGGTGTGGTGGTTAAATACAACGTCTGCTGACCATGAGGTTGGCAGTTTGAATCCACCAGACACTCCTTGGAAACTATATAGGGCAGTTCTACTCTGTCCTATAAGGTTGCTAGGAGTCAGAATTGACTCAATGGCCATAGGTTTCAAAGGTAGGGCCAGTCCAAGGATCTCAGCTTAAGAGCTACTTCTACTCACAAAGCTAGCCAGTACTTACACTGAAATTACAGTTTGTAGGTAAATGTAGAGTCTTTGCTGGTTCTGATGTTTCTACGATGATGGTGGGCACTCCTTGAATTCTACTTACCCTAGTGTTAGTCAACCTCATTTCCACAGATAAGCAAAGTAAAATGTCAGCTCTGCTGTATTTGAATAATCTCGAGTTTGATAAGACTTGGACTAGGAATCCATATTCTCCATTGATTGCACCCTGCCCCAAATGGTTCTGTCTACAGGGGCCCTAGGGATCCAGCTTTTGTTTTTGTTTTTGTTTTTGTTTTTGGAAGAGGAGATGGTCCAGGTGGAAAGGCAAGTAAGTACATCAGGGTAGACAGGGTAGCAGAGCGAGCCAAGGTGGCAGATATGCATCAGAGAAAAGAAGTCTTCTGGTCCATTCTCCCCACTTCTGTGTCTTAAAATACCATAAACAGTTCCCAGACAACCCTTCATTCTTCCCCAAACTCTGTGGCACTTCTGGGGACAGTTCTCTTGGTAGCAAATATAATCCCCTCGTACTGCTAGCAACAAATCCTCCTCTCCCTGACTGCAGGGTCAGGGCAGGGGTACACCTTCAGCTCAGACCTGGATACAGTGTGGCTTGGTGTCTGTTCCCTAACAGGTGCTTAATAAATATATATGGAAGTGGTGTATGAGTGATGTTCTACATCTCTTTATAATGGATTCAAGCTATCTCTGAAAGTGAAAAGGAAGAAAAAGAATTGACAAAATCTCTCCTTGTAGGCCTCATGTCTCCACAGCAAATTTTCAGGGATTCTCTTCCTTAACCTGGGTGTGCACAGATGTAATATTCTAGTGGGCTTATTGATGTACAGTCTTAGACCGGGTTCTCTAGGGAAGCTAAACGCATAACACATATAATATGAGAAAGACTTATAATAAGGAAACAGCTCACTTTACTGTATAAGCTGAAACATACCAAGTTCTGGATCAGGATACACGCCTCACACAGGCATGGAAGCTGGTGAATCCAAGGTCATTACGTCAGAAATCAGAATTCTAGATCACAGGCTGTAAAGGCCAGTGAATCAAAAGACAGTGGGTGAAAAACTGTGAGCTTTCTGCTGACTCATGGAGCTGAAGGGGCTGGTGAATCCAGGATCAGCAGGTCAGGGAACAGGACTCTTACTTGCAGGCTTTGAGTGTCCATGAATTCCAGCAGTTTCTAGTTCAAGTCCCAGGAACCACATGTAAAGAGAGAAGAAAGCCGGAGCTGCTGGCAACATGAGCAGACGGAAGTAGGCAGAGGGAGGCAGGAGACAGGGAGTTGAGAGCTTAGGGGACAGTGAACCACCACAGGGCCCACCCCTGCCACTTTATGTAGCTGCCAAAACATTGACAACCATAGTCTAGTCAAGTTGACACATAGTCTTAACCATCACATGCATCAGCTTCCCCATGACACCACTCTAGCAAGAACTTTATTGCTCATTAGGCACCTGGGAAGCCAAATACCCATACTTGTAGCCCCTTATGACCAAGTAGCCAGCAGGCCCTAACCACAGCCCTCTTCCTCTTGGGCTAGGACACTAACTGGGAAAAATGAAGAATTTAAATGCTCTTACGGGGAGGAAATGCACATTTCTTAGAGAGTAAGTTCTAGGACTGGAGCAGAAACCAAATATTCTGGAAGCAATAACTGGTCTCATTTATCTAAAGTTAGAAGGTTTTGGAAGAGACAGAGTAACCATTAAGACACTTTATTTAAGATGAGTTAAGTCTTTATTTAAGATGAGATAAGTCTGTTTGATTAAAGAGATGAGTGAACCCCAAATCCTGCTCATATCAGGATTTGGAAATCTCAGTTCCTTTGGGGATAAAAGTCAGAACTTCTTTATCTTGAAAACTTTTCCAGAAAGAGTAAAATTTTACCAACTAAAATAGGCAGTCTAATAACTGTGATAGCAGCACCCAAACCATTCATTACAAATCAGAAACATTCTGAACAGAAGTGGTACCTGTGGACTGAGACACAGCTGAGCACTGAACGTTCACAGAGCTTTGAAACTACCTGGAAAATTGGTGCAGACAGTGAGTTAGGTGCCCACCACCTTGCTCTCCAACACAGCTCCCACCACAGCTTTCCCAGGATGACACCAGTCCTGTCTCCTACCCTCCCCCAGCCTCAATCTCTTCAACAGCAAGGCAGGACTGTAACTCCTGATTTCTCCCCATCTTCAGTTCAGCTTAGTTTCACAAATATTTTCTGAATACTTGCTTTGTGCCAGGGCAGTACTGGGTGATACAGACGCAAAAATAGTTGACTCTGTCCCTGTCCTGCTAGAAACCCGCCAGTAATGTGTGAGGAAAACCATGAAGAGATGTCCAGAGTGCTGTAGGAAGGTGCTCCCCCCACCATCTGAAGTTTGGAGGAAGCAGCATCTTAGATAAGTCTAAGAATTAAGTACTTAAAGGTAAAAAGGACATGAGATTTGGAAGGAACACCAGGAGACAAAACTAGCCTGATAAAAGCAGGAGCATAGGCAATTTGATTCTTTCAGAACCCCAGGTTTGAATAAGCAGGAAGAGGCAGGCGAGAAAGCTTGAGAGCTGGAAAAGCACCAGGTCTCAGTGCCTCCGGAGCTGAGCTAAGCATTTGAACCTTATCCTGTGGGTGGAGGAACCCCATCACAGTTTCCAGTACAAAGTGACTAAATCATTTTGGCATTTTAGAACAATCCAGTTCCCCTCAAAGAGTTATTATAGAAATAAAATGAGATTAAAAACAGAAATGTCAATCTAAAAACAATAAAAAGCAAGCATATAGTTTACTACACAAGTGACCTCACTCAAGGATCATGATCACTACTAGCAGTGGCCCAGAACAGAGCCTGAAGGAGGTCCTGTAGGCCTGTACTCAGGCAGAAACCAAGCTCTTCCCAACATCTGTCTTGCTAGGCTGAAGTCTTTAGTCCTCAGCCAGACTTCAGGCCTAATCAAAAGCATTTGCCTGGATTTCCTTTGCTGGGCATGTATATTTTATGAATGTGAGCAAACAGTTCACCCTAGGAACTATCCGAAAACCCCACTGCCGTCGAGTCGGGTTCAACTCACAATGACCAGGCACAAATTACCAAGTGGCCAACTTGGTATGGATATGAACATGATGGAACATTCTTCTGTGGTACACTATACACATGTACTATGGTCCAGTACTGTGCAACAAAATGAGTCTCAAACAGAGCCTGACTGAGGCTGCTGATACAGTGAAATTCTAGGTTTTGCATTAGTCATTACTTCTACCTGTCTCCCCAGATTTGCGATTTAGAACTGAAAAATAGGTCAATAACACAAAAAGGAAAAAAGTCTCCGAATGCTACAAAATCCCTTTTGACATCTTTATCTCTATTTTTCTTCATATCATAATACTTATCAAAACCTGATGATACGCTATGTATCTGTTCATTGTTCATTTCCCCAGCTATGTAAGAAGAAAAAGATTCTGTCTGCTTATTGTTATTTCCTCAGAGCCTAGATCAACATTTGTCCAAAGCAGATCCTCAGTAAATATTTGTAGGATGAATGAATGATGATAGTTCACTGTATCTTCTACCACCAGCCTTGATTTTTTAAATTTTTTTTAACCCTGGTGGCATAGCGGGTTAAGTGCTACATCTGCTAACCAAAAGGTTAGCAGTTCAAGTCCACCAGGCGTTCCATGGAAACTCTGTGAGGCAGTTCTGCTCTGACCTCTGAGGTTGACTACGAGTTGGACCCAACTCGACAGCAGTGGAATTTTGTTTGTATGCACCATTTCATAGAAGGAGTAATTGTTGCAAATTAGGGGGATTTACTTATTTTATTCATTCATTAACTCAAAATAACATTTCTCAAGAACCTACAACATGCCAGCCATCTAATATACCTTCAAAGCTGGCATACAGTTAAAAAGTAGATACTCAAATAGTTTCAAACAAGCAGAGGGAAATATTTGAGAAATCTGTAGCATTTAAAATAGAGGGTCCAGATCTGATGCATCATGGAATGTGAAGGGATTTCACCAAAATTACTTACTCAACCACAATAGCAGATGTGGGAAAGAAAGATGAAAGCTATCGATTGCTATAAATAGCTTTCCAAATCCTTTCTTTCATAACATCAATCATTTCAAAATAACCGAAAAATTAGGAGCAAGTCCCTAGTCAGTACGAAGGATACAGTGACTTTTAAAGAACTAAATTGCCAGGTGGAATTCAGAGCTTTCATCCTGAATACCAAATAGAAAGGTGGTGGGAATACTGTTGATGGAATGCATGCAGCTATAAAAAAAAGTATTTGATACAGTGGGATAAAGTGTTACATTCAAAATTAATTCAAATTGGCTTCGTAAGGAACGCTGCCACATAAATTTAAAATTGGCTCGAAGTCTGCAAACAAAGAATGATGACAAATGGAAATGTATTGAATTGGGGGGAGGCGGGGTCCACAGAGGTCATCTCTATTAGTGGTCTGAAACAGGGAGAGTAAACAGCATGTTAATGAAACTTGCAAATGATGCTAATTTGGGAGGCGTTGTTCTGATCACTGTGGACAGAGAAGGAATGTAAATGAACCTTAAGTGGCAATAAATATGAAGAGGAAACAGCACAATGAGATTCATGTTAGAAAATGCAGACCAAGCCCAATGCAATGGCTCGCCCACTCCCACCCGACAGCTCCTTCTTTGCCCCTTACATTCACAGGGTAGAGCCGAGAGGAAAAGAATATAATCCTATCTCAGAAAGGTCTAATATAACAAAGCGTTTCCTGCTTGTCCAATTTTCTACTGCCGGCCCTTTAAAATTCCACAAAGGGTTTACACTGCATTCAGAACAAGAGTGATACTCACCCTCGGATTACAGGGCTCCATAAATTATAGTGCAGGAGAGGCTGTTAAAAGAAAATAACCAAATAATTAGTGGAATAGGGAGAATGAGTTCTGAGAAATGACCCCAAGGGATAGACTTTTGTTAATTGATGGCTAAGTGGCAACACAATAATGACCTGCTGAAATCTCTCCAGGAAAAATATCCCAGGAAACAAAATTATTTACTAGCAGATGAGGAACTTCGTTCTGCTTGACAGACCAACCATAGGGTGGCCATTTCAGAGTTTTCCCAGTGTAATTTTGATGGGCTTCAACTCTGTACAGCTCATGTCTTGGGCCCTCCTTAACCTACCCTTTCCCACCAGGTCTGAAGGTCATGCCCTTGTTACTTTTGCCCCTGACCTTATCAATGGAAAGAGTGCAGAAGCCAGATGGAGAGCCTTGAAGCTCTCCAACTTGGTGTAGTCACCAACCCCAGCCAAAAGGCAGGTGAGGGTAATGGGAAATCTATCTTAAGATGCCCTGTTGTTCTCGAATGAGCCTCCTCCCCCAGGAATGGATAACACCAAAGCACTATAAAAATAGATAGGATTGTATGCAAATACAAGTGTTGATAATGTTTTTATTTCCTTAGCAGGTTTAGCAACCTGTATGTGTGGTTTCCAGCATGAAGATCTATTTAGGGCTGCCCAAGTGACAGCTTGTAGATAGAAACTGTAACAGACCATGTCTTGAGCTCAGAATTCCAGGAAATCAGAGCAGAAGGCAGTTCAGAACCAGAAGTTTCTCGCTTCTTTATTTTACACATGAGGGTGCAGAGCTTAACAAAAGTCAGCAGAATATATGTCTATGTGAAGAGAAGCTAGAGAACTTGCCCAAGGTCACATTGTGTTGTTTTAGGAACAACAGAGGTAGTAATTGTTAAAAGTTATCATCAAGTGGGCTCCAATTCACAGCTAGCTTACATGTGACAGAAGAAAGGATTGCCTGGTCTTGGGCCATCTGCACAATCACTGATATGTCTGATTCCATTGTTGTGACTGTGAGGCCTGACAATTAAGTCCATGAACTTATTTGTTCTAAGTGCTACATATCTTGTTGCTGAATATTACTACAGTCACCTTTGAAATACTCCCCTTGGGAAGATATACACGGGATGCCAGTGCCTAGCCCATCCTTGAAAGCAATTTTGGAACTCTTTCTGGAATAGCCATTGTACACAGTGGCAAGATGGCAAGTTCATGAACTTAATTGTATAGCTGTGTGTGAGGGAGTTTTTAGCCAGTAACCAAATAACTGTATTGGAACACTCTCCCTATTTACCTGGTCTAGCCCCTAAAGACTTTTTTCTCTACCCAAGGATAAAGGAAACATTGAAAGGAAGACATTTTGATCACATTCAGGACATCAAAGGCAATACGATGACAGCTTTGATGGCCATTTTAGAAAACAAATTCCAAATTTGATTTGGGGGGTAGACAAGGCACTGGTGTCAGTGCATAGCTTCCCAAGGGGAGTACTTTGAAGGTGACCATAGTGATATTCAGCAATCAGGTATGTAGCACTTTTTCTAGGATGAGTTCACAGACTTAATTGGCAATCCTTGTATTACATCATTCCAATTCATGGAGGGTTCCCTCATTTTTGCCAACTCTTTACCAAACATGATGTCCTTTTCTAGTGACTAATGATGTGTCCAAAGTAAGCTAGTGGAAGTCTCTCCATCCTCACTTCTAAGAAACATCCTGGTTATATTTCTGTTGGTGAATAATGGTAGACATATCATAGAATGAACAAACCAGTCTTAGAAGAAATACAGTTAACATCAGCAGCTGGTTAGCATAATTCTCAATTCACATTTCAGAAGAGAGAATTTAAGGTCAGATAGGTTAAATACTTGTTCAAGGTCACAGGACTCAGATTTTCTGAGTCTCATGGTCTCACAGTCTTTCTTCCAAATAACCTGGAAATGGAAGAGGAGGACCAAGATGGTAGACCAGTCAGAGGCTTGCTGTCATCCTTGTTGAAACAAAGACCTGAAAAAAAATGTGAATCAAATATATATGACAGTCTAGGAGCCCTAATCATCAAAGACAACGCTAAGGAGTTGGACTAAGCAGGAGAGAAAAGAAGAGACAGTACAAAAGTGACAGCCTAGAAGTGCCAGTCATGAGGTTGCCAGCATCCTGTTGGCTGGGTAGGTCAGCACACAAGGGCTGAGGGCAGCAGTAGTATTTGGGACACATCTTACCACAAAGAAACAAGATAGGTGGCAGAGGGTCTGCACAAATCCCTGTACCAGGTGGAAGTGTTGCTGGACCTGCAAAAGTTAACTGCAAGCGTCTAACCTACTTCACAGGGGTCAAAATAACCTCTCTGTTTCCAGGATTCTCAGGATAGAGGAGTGCCTCTTTCCTCTCATGCATTCCCAACTCTGTTTCCACGCTAAAACCAGTCCTTAAATAGTCATCAACTTCCATGCCCCTAAAACCAGAACTCAGTGTTAGAACCTGAGGCACCTTTCTCTTCATTGCTCTCTTGGTATAAGAGCTCTTCTACCAGTTCCTCCTCCATCTGACCGCCAGTCCTCACAAGGTCCCCTTTCTTGGGACTCTGCTGATTTGGGCTGGGCCTTCAAGGAACCCTGTCGAGACCAGCAGCTACCTGGGGCAGTTATCTTTGGGACTGCCTGCCAAACCCCTCTTCTCTGCTTGACCTAGGTAGTGTGCTAAGGACCAGAGTGGCTAGTATTTCAATCTGTTGTGCATGGGGTTACCATGAGTCACAGGCTAACTCAATTGTACCTACCAACAATACCATCAGAGAACGGATGGATGGGTGGGTGAGTGGGGATTAGATGGATTGGTGATTGTAGAATAGGATGGGTGAAGGGATGGATGTCTGAATGAGTGAGTGGATAAGTAAATAAAAGAATAGCTGGAGAGATGAAAGTATAAGTGGGTGGATAGTGAGTTGATTGGCTGAGTAGATAGAGGGAGTGGTTGGGTAAGTGAAAGTGTAGGTAAATGGTTGCACAAATGGATAGTTGAGTGAATGGATGAGTGAATGAAAGACGTGATGAATGTATGGGTAGGTGGATGAATGAATAGCAAAGGGCAAAACTCTGGACCCAGACTGAGGAGATCTTGGAGCACAAGTTGGACACCATTTGGATGAGTGGCAGCTCATTTTCTGATACCAACTTGGCCCAGTTTAACTCTGTGCACACATTCTCTCTTTGCAGGTTCAGCTTCCTTCCCTTCCAGCTCCTTCTGGATTGCTCAAGAATCTTACCCTGAAGCTTAGATTGAACTGACTCCTGATCATATATAATCAATACGTAAATGATGACAACATTAAAAAAAAAGTCATAGAACTTCCATACGAGAGCAAGTTTATCAAGAAATAAAAAATCACTTAAACTTAGAATAATAAATATAAATTTGAAGGTAACCACAAAGGAAGCTAACAAATCTACCAAGCAAAATAAAAAATAAAGACATAAAGACTCAGCAAACACAAAATCAGCAATAATGAAAAGAACGTACATAAATAAAAATGGCTCAGCAAAGAAAATTAAGAAGACCAAAGAAACTGTCAACAACACACAAAAATATACCTCAAAATAACAGTAGTTAATTCATAACTACCACTAGTTACACTGAATGTAAGTGGATTAAATACACCAATAAAGAGACAGAGAAGGCAGAATGGATTAAAAACACACACACACACACACTCTGTCTGTATGCTGCTTACAAGACACACACCTTAGACTCCAAGGCACAAACAAACTAAAACTTAAAGGATGAGAAAAAGGCATGAAGCAACCAACCGAGAACAGCAGGAGCAGCAGTACTAATCACAGACAAAATAGACTTGAAAACAAAATCCACCACAAAGGATAAAGAAGATGTCTTGGTTATCTAGTGCTGCTGTAACAGTAATACCATTAGTAGAGGGCTTTAAAAGAAATGTATTTCTTCATAGTAAAGTAGGCCAAAAGTCCAAATTCAGGGCATCAGCTGCAGGGGAAGACATGCTCTGTCTGTTGGCTCCTCAATCTTCCCCTGGTTGAGAAGTTTCTCAGGTTCAGGGATCCAGAGTCCAAAGGCCACGCTCTGCTCCCAGAGCTGCTTTCTGGGTGGCATGAGGTCTCACTGTCTCTTTGATCACTTCTTTCTTTTATACCTGAAGAGATTGCCTCAAGATACAGTAAAATTTTTACAGTAAGTCCTGCTTTGCCAGTACAACTGCCACCCATCTTCTTTCATTACCATCATAGAGGCAAGATTCACAACATTATAGAAAATCATTCAATACCAGGAATCATGGCCCAGCTGAGTTGATACACACATCTTTGGGAGGAAACCAATTCTATCCATGGCCTTAGGACACTATATAATGATTAAAGGGTTAATACATCAGGAGGATATAAACATAATAAATATTTATGCACTCAGTGATAGGGCTTACAAACTCTAATAGCACTGAAAAGAGAAATCAACAGCTTCACAATAATAGCAGGAGATTAGAGCAAAAATAAATGAATTATAGAATTTAAAAAAACTGAAAGGGTCAGAAAGACTAAATGTTGGTTCTTCGAAAGAAATCAACCAAATCAATAAACCACAGGCCAAACTGACAAAAGAAAAACAGCTGCAAATAAAAAGTGAGTAAGAAATGAGAGATGTGATATCTCAACATATCCAACTGCAACAAAAAAGATAACAACAGAAAATACTATGAAAATTGCACTCCAATAAATTTGAAACTTAGAGGAAATGGAAAAACTTCTACAAACACATTACCTACCTAAACTAATACAAACTGAGGTGGAAAAACAAAATAAACTCATAACAAAAGAAGAGATCGAAGAAATAATAAAAACAACTTTAAAAAAAAAAAGCCCAGGCTCAAACAGCTTCATTGGAGAATTCTATCAAACTTTCAGGCAAGAGTTAACACCTGTATTACTAAGAGTATTTCAGAGCATAAAAAAAGGAAAGAATACTCCTGAATAGCATAACCTTGATACCCAAACCAGCTAAAGACATCACAAAACATACGACAGATGAGTATCTCTCATCAACATAGACACAAAAATCCTCAGCAAAATTCTAGTCAATATAATTCAACAGCATATCCAAAACATAATTCATCATGACCAAGTGGAATTCATACCACATATGAAGGAATGGCTCAATATTAGAAAATCAAACAATATAATCCATCGCATAAATAAAGCAAAAGATAAGAACCACATGATCTCATCAGCAGACACAGAAAAGGCATTTGACCTAGTCTAACACCCATTCAGGATAAAGCAAAAAAAAAAAAAAAAAAAACCTCTCAGAAAATAGGAATAGATGGAAAATTCCTCAACATAATAGAGGGCATTTATTCAAAGCCAACAGCCAACACCATTCTAAATTAGGAGAGTTTGAAAGCATTCTCCTTGAGCACAGGAAACAGACAAGGATATTCTTTATTATCACTCTTATTTAACGTTGTGCTGAAGGTCCTAGCCAGAGCAATAAGGAAAGAAGAGAAATAGAGGGCATCTAAATTGGTAAGGAAGAAGAAAATCCCTATTCATGGATGATACAATCTTATACATGGGAAACCCCAAACAATCCACAAGGAAATTATTGGAGCTAATAAAAGATTTCAGCACACTACCAGGACACACCGACTTGATGGCACTTGGCTTGACCAGGGCACAAGATAAACATATGAAGATCAGTTGGATTCCTCTATATCAACAAAGATAACTTCAAAAAAGAAATCACCAAATCAATAACATTTAAGATAATCCCCAAGAAAATTAAGCACTTAGGAATAAACTTCAATCAGAGATGTAAAAGACCTAAACAGAGAAAAGACAAGATACTACTGCAAGAAACCGAAAGAGACCTACATAAGTAGAAAAACATACCATGCTCATGGATAGGAAGACTCAACACTATGAAAATGTGAGTTCTATCCAAAGCAATCTACAGATACAATCCAATCCACTCAAATTCTAACGGCATTTTTTTAATGATAGAGAAAAAGTCACCAGCTTCACACGGAAAAGGAAGAGACCCCAGATAAGTAACGCATCACTGAAGAAGAAGAACAAAGTGGGAAGCCTCATAGTATCTGATTGTGGAACCCCTTTTACATCTGTGGGAGTCAAAATATCCTGGTACTGGTACAACAACAGACAAGTAGACCAATGGAACAGAACTGAGAACCCTATCAACCAATGAGCAGCTGATATTTGACAAAAGCCCAAAGTCAGTTAAACGGGGAAAAGACATTCTGTAGCATAACTAGATATCCATTTGCAGAAAAAGGAAACAGAACTCATACCTCACACCATCTACAAAAATTAACTCAAAATAGATCAAAGACTTAAACATGAAATCAAAGTCAGTAAAGATCAGGGAAGAAGAAATAGGGACAATGAAAAGCCCTAACACATTGCATAAATAATGTAGAAACAATAACTAACAATGCACAAACACCAGGAGAGAAACCAGATAACTGGGAGCTCCTAAAAATCAGACATTTACCAAAAAATTTAACCAAAAGAGTAAAAGGACAACATACAGACTGTTAGAAAAAAAAGAAAAAGAAAAAAACTGGGTGCTACAACATATCTGCTAAGTGTGTGATCTCTAAAGTCTGCAAGATACTATAACACCTCAACAACAGAAAGTCAAATAACCCTATTAAAAAATGTGCAAAGAATATGAACAGGTACTTCACCAAAGAATATGTTCAGCTGCCTAACAGACATATGAGGAAATGCTCACAATCATTAGCCATTAGAGAAACACGGATCAAAGCTACAATGAGATAATATCTCCCTCAGAAAAGCTGGTACTAGTCCAAAAAACACAAAATAGTAAACGTTGGAGAGGCTATAGAGAGACGGGAATACTTATGCACTGCTGGTGGGAATGCAAAATGGTACAACCACTTTGGGAAATGATTTGGCACTTCCTTTAAAAGCTAGAAATGGAAGTATCATATCTTTCATCATCTCCACTCCTAGAAATACATCCTAGAGAAATGATAGCCACAACACAAACAGAGGGATGCACATCCATGTTCACTGCAGCATTGTTCACAACAACAAAAAGACAAACACATAAACAAAGCATGGTACATTATACACACAACGGAATACTCTGCAATGATAAAGAAAAATAATGAACCTGAAAAAAAATCTCACAACATGGGTGTATCTGGAGGACAGTGTGCTGAGTGAAATTATTCAACCACGAAAGTACAAATATTGTGTGAGATTACTATCACAAGAACTCAAGAAAATGGTTGAGCACAGAAGAAAGCATTCTGTGATGGTTAAGAGGGTGGGAAGGAGGGGAGAGAAGAATTCACTAAGTAGATAGTACACGAGGATCATGTTCAGTGAAAGGGAGGACAACACTCAATACAAAAAGGAAGTTAGCACAACTCAGCCAACACAAAAGCTAAGAAATTTCCAGGACACATCCAAACACTTTGAGGGACAGAGTTGCTGGGTCTGGTACCTGAAGACCACAGTTTCAGAGGACATTTTCATCAAATGGCCGAACAAAGTTTAGGAAAATATCTACACCCTATTTGGGCATGTAGGGTCTTAGAAGCTTGCAAGTGGCCATCTAAGATACACCAGTTGGTTTCAGCTCACCTGAAATGAAGAATGAAGAAAACAAACAAACAAAACCAAAACACAAAGACAACATTAGCCCCAAAGAAAAAAGGTCCACATAAACTAGAAACTCCATCAGCCTGAGACCTAGATGGTGCTCGACTACCGACAATGACTGCTCTGACAGAGGAAAGAGACAGAGTCCTGGACAGAGCAAACAGAAGGTGTGGAGCAGGACTCACATTCACACAGAAAGACCAGAGTTGATGATCCCCTAGAGACTGGAGGAGCCCCCGAAAGTATGACCTCCAGACAGTCTGTTAACCTAAAACTGAAACCATTCCCCTTGTAGTGTACTCTTCATATCTCAAGCTTAGCTAAGACTATAAAACAAAACAGAATACACTTGAGGAGTTTGTTAGTTCAGTCAGAAAAAAAGAGATCCAATTGGAAATGGCTGTCTGAAGGCAGGATGGGAAGGCAGGAAGGGACAGCAACTGGATGAATGAACACAGGGAACATGGCGTGGAAAGTGGCCATATGCTGCCACTTTGTGAGGATTGCAACTAATGTCACAAAACAATGTGTATAAATTTTTGTATGAGAAATTAACTTGGGCTGCAAACTTTCACCTAAAGCAAAAGAATAAAGAAAGAAACCTGGAAAAAGTAAGACCTTATGCTACAGGAGAGTGGGAGCTTTTCCAACGATCTAAACAGATCTCAAACTTGGAATCTCTGAAAATTCCTATATGGGTCTGGAATGTAGGCAGTCCTGAATTTTTATATATATATATATGACAACATCAGCATGGTTAAGGCAAGCACTATAGCCTTCTACATCTTCCTGTGACTTGGTAGTCCCCCTAGACCATGCCACTCTGTCACCTCAGGTTTCTTTGGTCTCCTGTCTCCCGTGTCCTGCTGCACGTGCAGAAACCACAGGGCAGAGTAAGATATACAACTCCTCTTACCCAAGCTGGCACTATGGGACATTCAAAACATATGCCATGTCACTTTACTGGATTCTCTCAGCCACCCAGTGAAACAAGCTGGACAGTATTAACCACAATCTCTATTTACTCAGTTAACAAATATTTACTGAGCACCTATGGGAGAAACATTCATGAACAATACACACAAGCATCAACTTCAGTGTCGCAGAAGGTGATGTAAATAGGAAATAAAAGCAAAACCAGATAGTTTTAGATGGTAGTAAGAACAATAAAGAAGATACAACACTGTAACGAGGTAAGAAATTATGGGGTAGAAGGAAGGGTAACTCCTGTAGAAATGCAATCAGGGAGCCCTCTAGAGATGTAACATCTTGCTGTGCCTAATAATGAGAAGCTGGTGTATTCACAGAGGAGAAAGCAGCTAGTGCAAAGGTCCTGGAGTCAGAACAAAGCAGGGATGTTTGAAAAACATGTTTGAAAACTATTAGTGGCTGGAACTTAACGAAGGAGGTATGCTGGTGGAGGATGAAGTCTAAAGGTAGGCAGAGTGAAGAACCTTGATGGACACCCACACAGCAAAGAGTCTGAAAGTTATTCTCAGTGCTGAAAGATAGGCCTTCTATCTCCCCATGCCGCTTCAAAAGGATTATATCTTAAAGCTCAGAGGGGTTCACTAGTGTCCCAAAGCATCACTGCAGTAGGCATTGAAGCCCAGGAACTGTGACTAATGTTCTCTACATAAAAAAAAAATTTCTAGAGGACTGATGGAAGCAAGAAACCCTGACCCTATCTCAGCATCCCCTTTCTCTCTTTCCCAGGCTCTTTCCTATGGGCAGATAGCAGGAGGGGAACTTCCTGACATAGGCCATAAAACCTCCAGCAATGGATATCGCCAAACCAGGCAGGCCCATGCACTTCACAGCTGCCATGAAAGCAAAATTAGAGGTGTGGCCACTGAGAGGGTGCATCATCCTCTAAGGCGTAGCCAGGAGCTGCCTGGATAAATCACATAGGTTCTAAAAGAAGTCACTGCATGGACCACCCACCATGCAGTCCTTTCATGCCACCAGTACTCAGCAGATCAGTGGACCATGACTGTCGGTTATTGGCAAGGAGACGCAGAGAACAAGGAAGAAAGAGATTCTAGTGGCCCAAAAAGCTTCTGTCAATAGGATTGTCCCCAGGCTGCCAGGGCCTTGCAGACCAAGCCCTGGAATCAAGCAGCTATCATGTTCATCTCTGTCTGCTCCACTCTTCATCTTCCATTCTATAATAGTATCAGAGATCCATACATCACAGAACAAAGAGCAATGAAAGGCCAGGTGGGCTCATTCCACTAGCAGAACATGTTGCAGGGTAGCTCTCCTGGGGACCGTGGCTCTATACTGCTTTGACACTCCTCCTTATGTGACAGGACACCTCCTTCAGAGTTCCTTCCTTAGCTTCCAGATCTTAGCCAATGACTCAACCCTCTGTCTTAATTCTGTAATACGGAACCCCTCCCAGGAGAAGGGGCTCAGCATGGTAGAACCTTCAGGCTTTCTACCAGGGCCAACTACCTCCATCACTGCCCACCTTGGGTTTGGCTCTGCTAGGTACTGTCAGCAAATCCAGCTCCTACCTCATCAGGTCCATCAGCATGATTCTAGAAAAGACTCACAGCTCTGGGCTATTGACATGGGCTGAGATGGTCAGTCTCCACAGTTTTTCTAAGAGTTCAGCATTTTCTGTCAGCTGTCTTTTGGTATCAGAACCCATACGTGAACCAGAAGCTGAATAGAGCCGAGACCCCTGGTGCCATTCTAAACTTCGAAATTCATACTGACTTTATACTGTCAGACAACAGCCCTGAGAGTCAATATCAAACCTCATGGCTCTGCAAAATTTTGTTCCAGGATTTTAATTTGATCTGTAAGAAGTTGAGAACAGACTGCATTCTGGGACTGCCAGCCAAGCCAGCCAAGTGCTGTCGAGTCGGATCTGACACATGGCGACCCTAGGGACTAGCATCTGCTAAAACCAGGGTTTCCCTTCACATGGCCTCTTTGCTGGGGCACATCCCGCCAGGGTCTTCCAGGAAGACAGTGGCCAGTCAGGAATGACTATTACTTCCAGAGTTGCTAAAACATAGCCATCCTCTATGGCAAGCTGCTGAGCTCCAGAAAATCTGCCACAGACCCTAATGATGGTCCTGTGGAGTGGGCTATGTAACAGAATCCATTATGGGCAGAAGTATCAGCCCAAGTGTGTGCTGATTCTGTAATGACATCTGTGCCCAGATCAGAAGGTCTTCCTCTTACAGTATGGCCCCAGGTCAGACAAACTCGGGAAGTGGAGGCAGAAGGCCTGGAGCAGCATGCACCAGCCTTCCCAAGAAATGGTTTTAGAGGAGTGGTGCTCCACTGATGTGTTATAGAGAAACAGCCTCCTCAGCCCTGAAGGTGACGATGGGTACCCAAACGGCTGCTCCACCACCATTCTATCAACCTCATCCATCTCACCTCCTCCTGGCTTTGCCCCAGTACTGATCTTTGACATGAGGTTGACATTTTTCAGAATCACCCATCAAGTCCTAAGGCCTCTCCTACAAGTGCCCAGTCACATCACCAGCAAGGCCTCCAGAAATCAGCCAACTCCTGGAAGTATCCACAGGCTCTGACACAGGGCTTGGTACCTACTAGGAATCTAAACAAATGCTTAATGAATGAACAGTAGTTGAAATAGCCATTTGTCTATCAGCTGTCATTCATGTAGCCTTATCTGCTTGTGTCATTCATGTAGCCTTATCTGCTTGGCTCTGGTAAAGAAGGCCCTGATGTCAGATGCATTGGCAGCCAGGGGCTGTCACACCACAAGAAATCCCACAAAGCCCCCATAAGTGAGCAATACTAGTTAGGGAAAAAAGTAGGAAGAGTTGAGTTCTGTCTAACCCTGGTGCTGTGACTTGCCCTCTGTGTGAATCTAGGCAAGTCACTACCCTCTTCCAGCCTTAGCCGTCTCACCTATAAACTGGAGAAGACATTGCCTGCCTGGCAGGGGGACTTGGGGCCAAGAAATTATTCCTACAATTCTTGACAAACTTTAGGTGTCCCACACCCATCTGGTCCTTTCTCAGACCTCCCTACTTGGGAGTCTGAATGCCTGTCTCTGTGCTTATCTTGTCCCTGGCTCTGTGTTGACAGGTGGGGCCTAGTCACAGAAGCAGAGCATAGATCATTTAGAGAATGTGAGTGCTGATAGGGTTGGTTGGGCCCAAGGGTGGAATTTCTCACGTCTCCCTGAACGATCACAGGCTGCATGATCAGAACAACTCTGAGTGGCCCCCTTCTCATAAGCTGTAGAGACCTGGACTCTTTGTGCAGGAAAAGACCTCTGAGTTCTCGTGGGGCCTAAACACAGCTAAGGCATGAGGGACATCTTTATACTCCGCTCACCAAAAATGTGTCACCAATTCTTACTCACTTTAATGAGGGTATCTAAATGATAGCACTTCTTAAGGCATAAAAAAAAAACCTCTACATATGAAGCAGGACACAACAGCTGATTCCAAACAGCTATCTTGACAGCCATTTGGATCGATTTTCATCAAAATGAAAATCCATCAGAATGGCTGTTGGAAAATGTGAAAACATTATCCTTTTATTATCAGATAATGTGGGCCAGAGACAAAACTGACACTCTACTCACACAAATCCATGACTCTTACAACTTTTGTAATAATTACTCCAACCGTGGCCTTGCCTACAACTAAGCTGTGCCTACAGGATGGAAGGAGTGGTGAGGAGAGAGAGAGAGGAGAAAAAAGGAGAAGGAAGGACAGGGGAAAAGAGAGGAGAGGGGAAAGGAGGAGAGAAGAGAAAGCTAGAAAAGTAGTTGTTTATTTTCTGGGCTATGTCAAGATCTCCTCAATCAAAAGAGTCCTTTCATGGTGGTTTGTATATCTTTTCAGATCAGATTTGCTATGTTTTGCTTTTTATTTCAGAAATACTATATGCAGTTTGTCTCTAATATACCCCCATTTATTTCACCCTTGAGACTTCTTTATTTATCAAAGTCACTCTGACCTCTGTTTCTTCCTTTAAAACCAAGAAGAGCACATAAGCAGTCACACGCCCTTGTTCTTCAGCACTGGAAAGGCTCCTAGAGTCTGGCATGGCCCACCTTCTCACTTTGCAGATTGGAACACAAGACCCACTTGGCTAGATGATGGCAATACCAGTGCTGGCAGCTAAAATCCCCAAGCTGCTGTCCTGAATAAGCAGAGTCATTATGAAGCTAATTAAGGGTAAGCTTAGAGGTCACACGCTCACACAGGACCCTTTGTTATCATTTCTGTACTTATTCCAAATAAATATTTATTTTTGCACCTAATTTTATCTTCTCCATTTTTTTTTCCTGAAAGAAGACCTCTAAATCATATAAGCTTGAGGCCACACAAGACCTAGATTTAGCTTGGGCCTAACACTGGTGAATCAGTGGCCATCCAGGCCCCAAGCTAGACATCTACGGGTATCTAAACTCCTTCAATTCCCCCACACCAGTCCTGATATTCTTCTTCCAGAATGGCTTACAGATTGTTGTCTTCTTCTCCATTCCCCTTGTTACTGCCAGGCTCCCATCAGCCCTACCTGAAATACTGAAATGTATTTGCCAACTATTCCTTTGGAAGCTTGTCCTTTCGCCAGGACATGGCTGTTTTCCTAAAGCATAGAATGACCATGTCTTGCTCTTGCCCTAAAACATACCACAGATCTCTCTGAAATGAAATTCAAACATCTCACCCACATCAGTCAGCCCCTTGCCATGGTCTGAATTCTGCTTCCTCTCACTAGCCACGTGACTGTGGGCAAATGACTTAACCACTCAAAGCCTGAGCTTCTTCAGCCATGTAATGGGGCTAATCGTACTTGCCTCAGAATCGTTATAAAGATTAAATGCAGAAATGCACACCAAACTTTACACTAATACTGAGAGCTCAACAAATATTAGCTCTTCTTTTCTCCTTTCTGGTCTCATTTCCATGACACACTTTCTCATAGTTTGTCTCTTTGGTTCTTCCCACCATTCTCTTGAGACTTTCGTTTTATGTGTTATGCTACCATTGTGATCACACCTTTCTCCTCCACTAGGCCGTTAGACTCAAGGCAAGGACAGACCCCAATTTCTCTCTGTGTCCCCAGGTCCAATACATGACCTGTCACCGTTCAGTAAGTGGAAGAGACACTCTTTTGGGGGATCTCCCTTGCTACCCACATGCTTCTCCATTTATCACCCCAGAGAAAAGTGGAGGTGATAGAGGAGGAATGAGAATGGACATTTTTGCTGTGTATCTTGGGTGGGCAAAATGCTGCATTCAGTGTTTTCACAGATGTTCTCTTGCTCCATGCTAGGAGGAAGAGACTTAAGACTTCTTTACAGCCTTGACCTACAGAAGCCTAAAATCTGCAGCATGACCATGGCAAACACATGATCAACAAATACCCTACAATAGGTATAGATCTCAGTCCACAAATTAGGGAGCTTCAAGAAATCTTACTCTTCTTTCTATAATTCAACTTAATTTCTTACTTTTCCTAGTTAGGATAGCCTGAGTAATGCTGCAAAGAACAAGTTAACCTTGAATCTGAGTGATTTCACACACATTGCTTTATTTCTCACTCACTGCATGTCTAGCACAGGTCTACCCTCTTTCTACCCTCAAGGACCCAGGGTGACTGTGTCATCTCATCATGGAGTTTCAGGGTTCATCATGGCAGAAGAAGTAAGAAACTGGAAGTTCACTTAAAAGTTTTCCACTGCCTTAGCATGGAAGTAATTCATGTCACTTCCACATATAGCTCAATGGCCAGAATTAGTCATTGCCAGCCTTAAAGGTAAAGGGGCTTCAAGTGTGGTCTTCCTATGTGCTCAAGACAGAAATGAACAGAATTTGGTCTTGCTGACACTAACCAGATCTCTGTTCGTGGGGCTAGTTCCCAGTCCAGTGAGTGGCCATGTATTTCTAAGTTCTTACTCTGAGCCAAGATCCAAGATATTAAAGAGGGCTTCTCACCTGGTCTTTGACAATCTGTATATATGAGTTACCAGTGAGACATCTATTGTCCTGTCTCTATGGCCCCTTCTTGACTTGCAGCTCTTAATACTGTTCTATGCTTGAAAGTGAGACTCTTCCTAGAACATGGCCAGTAATTGTATCTGCTAAGAAGTACCACAGAGCTTCCTTCTCTGAGAGCTCACTTCCTTACCAAGACACAGCTAGGAAGTTGGGACCAGCTGGGCTCTATTAAACTCTTTTCCTGCCATTTCCCAGGAAGTTTTATGTGTGGGGGAGAAAACATCTCCCCTTGTATTTTCGCAAGACATTCTCTTTCTACCCTTTCTCTTTTAAGAATTAGATTTCTTTACCCAAAGACTTCACCAAAAGAGTAAAAACACTACCTACAGAGTAGGAAAGTATTTTTGACTACCAAGAATCCTATTGGTGTATAATCTCCCTAATGTACAAGGTACTGTTAAACCTCAACAAGCAAAAGACAAATAACTCAATTAAAAAATGGGCAGAGGATATGAACATGTAATTCACCAAAGAAAACATCCAGAATGCTAAGAGATAAATGAGGAAGTGCTCATGATCATTAGCCATCAGAGAAATACAAAGCAAAACTATAGTGAGATACCATCTCACTCCAACAATGCTCACATTAATCCAAAAAACACAAAAAGTAATAAACATTTGAGAAGCTGTGGAAAGACTAGAATCCTTCTGACTGCTGGTCAGGATGTAAAATGCTACAATCATTTTGGAGATTCATTTGGCACTTTCTTTAAAAGCTAGAAGTAGAAATCCCGTACAATCTAACAATCCTACTTCTTGGAATGTGACGTCAGACAATGAAGTCCACCAACTTAATTTTTATGAGTGCTACATACCTCATTGCTGAGCATCACTACCTTTGAAGTACTCTTCTTGGAAAGCTATGCACACCTAGTCCACCCTTCAAAGCAATTTTGGAACTCTTTCTGGAATGGCCTTTGTGCACAGTGGTATGGTGGCAAGTTCACAAACTTAATTGTATAGTTGTCTATAAGGGAATTTTAGTCAGTCAACAAATAGCTGTATTGGAACACTCCCCCTACTATCCTGATCTGACCCCTAATAACTTTTTTCTTTACCCAAAGATGAAGGAAATATTGAAAAGAAGACATTTTGGTGACATTCAGAATATCAAGAGCAATATGACGACAACTCAGTCATTCCAGAAAAAGAGTTCCAAAATTGATTTGAAGGGTGGACTAGGAGTTGGTGTTGGTACATAGCTTCCCAAAGGGAGTACTTTGAATGTGACCTTAATGATATTCAGCAATGAATTATGTAGCACGTTTTCTGGGATGAGTTTGTGAACTTCATTTTCAGTCCCCATATATCCTAGAAAAATAAGAGCTGTCACACAAAGAGATAGATACACATCAACGTTTATTGCTGCACTGTCCACAACAGCAAAAAGATGGAATCAATCTAGACACCGAGCAACAGATAAATGGATAAACAAACTATATACTCACACAATGGAACACTATGCAATAATAAAGAACAACGATGATTTTAGGAAATGTCTCATAATATGACATCATCTTGAAGATATTGCTGAGTGAAATTAGTCAGATGCAAAAGGGCAAATATTGTATGAGATCATTATTATAAGGACTTAAGGAAAGGTTTAAGCATAGAAGAAAATAATCTTTGATGGTTACAAGGGTGGGAAGGAAAAAGAGGGATATCTATAAGTTAGGTAGTAGAAAGGAACTGGGTTAAGTGAAGGGTGTGACAGCACAATAGAAGGGAAGTTAGCACAACTGGATTACACCAAAAGCTGAACAGTTTCCTAAATACAACCCAACATTTTGAAAAATCTAGTAGCAGGGACAAAGTTCTCAAGACCACACTTTCAAAGGATATCTAAGTTAATTGGCATAACAGTTTTGTTTCTTAAGAAAACACTCTGCATGACAAGTTGGTAAGTGGTATCCAGGGTCTTGAAAGCTAACAAGCTGCCATCTAGGTAGTATCAACTGATCCCAATCCACCTGGAACAAAGGAAATATGAAGGACATCAAAGACAAGAGGAAAATATGAGCTGGGCAGAAAGAAGGTGCCATATGATCCAGGGACTACTTCAGCATGAGAACAGAAGAACTAGATGATGCCTGGCCACCTCAAATGTTGACCCTGACAGGGAACACAGTGCAAAGTCACTGTTGTAGTGGAGAAAAATGGGTGTGCAGAACTAGAACTCTATTCAAAGACTACACTTGATGGCCATCAGAGTAGAGGGTCCCCTGAGGACATGGCCCCTGGACTCTCTGTTAGCCAGAGCTGAACCAGTATCAAAGCCAGCTCTGCAAAGACTGGGCTGAACTGTAAGACCAGTGGAATAGACTGAAAGACCAACATTAGCAGTGATGCTGACAAATAGTATGCTTTTTGGCTTAAATATATACATGAGGCTGCCTGAGCAGCTCCTCTGTAACGGTGAGATGAGAAGGTAGAGGGGGACAAGAGTTGGTTGAATGGATATGGGAAGTATAGGATAGAAAGGAGTGTGCTGTCAGAGGGTGGGGGGAGAGGGGAGCTAGAGCAGAACAGTCATGCATGTTCAGGGCTTCATATGGCAAATTGATTTGGATTGTAAAATTTTACTTAAAGCACAATAAAACATTCAAAAATAATAATAATAATAGTTGGATTTCTTGAGCATAGACCTGAATGGAAATTGTTTTGCTGACATGTGTTTTTCACTTTGTCGTCTTGCTTACTTTGGACATGTCACCAGAAAAGGTCAATTGCTAAAAAAGGACATTTTCCTTGGTAAAGTAGAGGGTCAGTGAAAACAAGTGAAACCCTCCACGAAACAGTGACACAAATGCTTCAAACATCAATAATTGTGAGGATAGCATAGGGCTAGGCAATGTTTCATTCTGCTGCATGTAACGTTGACTTAAGTTGGAGCAAACTCAATTAACACACAAGGTATCATCTTTGAGACAATGTCCACAGAGCCAGTTGCCTGCATGAATGGGGATAAGGGACAGGAGAAAAGTTAAAGGAAAATAAAAGCATAAATCAAAGTCTCAAATTCTTTTCAGACCACACACAAATAACCCCTTTCTGGCCTTGGAAGGAGAGGCACTGCCTCACATGTCAGGACCTATTTCAAGGTGACAGTGAGTGTGTGCCCACATGGCCTTATACTCTAGTCAGCCTACCAGTGGCTGGAGGTAACTTTTCTGTATGGTGATTCCAGAGCATATTTAGACCTACAAATGATGGGAGGGCTAAAGCTCTCCATCATCATGAATAGTACCCATAAGCCTGGGTATGGAACAGGAAGTCAGGTTCTTACAGGAACATCACCAGCAGAAGTCACCACAGAGCTCTTAGGGTGTAATATTAGTTTCATTGCTTAGAAACCTCAAGCTTTTAGCTGAGACACATAGCAAAAGGCACCCTGATGGAGGGGACTGATGAGGAGTAGCTGGGATACAAAGCAGCACAGAGTCAGGTGAGGAAAAGGCCAAGTCAGAAAGCTTGTGCCCCCTTGGTCCTTTAGATGTAATTTCTAGAGGAAAAAGGAGGCCTCCTGCCTACCATGTCCCACAGCTACCCATCAAACAGCCTTTTCAGTATCCAGTTCTTCCTTCATGCTTGGAAAAGGAGTGACTAAATGTGTTGTCACAAAGATATTTCAGCTAAACCTAGTCTGTTATCTTTAAAAGAGTTTTGATTTCTTTAAAATTCACCATAGATAGCTTAAATCCCCATATCTATTTTATTGTTTAATTGAATTCCGGGTATGGCATTGGCTATTAATGTTGCTTTGTTTATTTTTAACTCACTACTGGCTTTCATGTGGACTTAAATTGAATCAGTCTGCCCAGCAGTGTTTCTCTTTATTGTTTAGAAGCTGATCACATCTCTTTTTGAAAAGCACAGCGTACTTGTTACCCTTGCTACATAGCCACAATTTGCTGGCCTGAAAATCAATATTCGATTGAATTCAACTTGTGCTCCTCTCTGGAATTCTTGTAGCCTCTCAGTTGATGGCCCAACATCACTGTCCCACACAGATATTTACCTTCAAAATCTGGAGGGAAAAGAATCCTTTTTACCAATGAGTGAAAAGAACACTAAAGGATAGAATTTAAACACTAGAGAGAGATTCAACATTACTTGGGGGCTGAGCAGACAATCCTCGGGCAAAAAAATAAATGACCAGCTTCAAACTAAACCAAAGGTTTATTCTGTAATGTTCCACTAGCTAGAAGTAGTTACCGTCTGGGACCTACTCTGAATTTGCTTTAAAGACATTTTCTCTTCTACATGTCTTCAAATACATGATTTGGAAGAATTAGCACCCTGCTAAGAAGACATCCCTCTAGAAATCACTTGTTTTAGAAAGCAGAGCTTCATGGAATTGCTGCTCTCCCCTTTGGTCACAAGTTTCAAAAAAACACGTGGGTGGCCCAGAGAATCAAGAGACAGCCCCAGAGCAGGCCAGATTTACCCACCCTCATTCTCATTTTCAGTTAAATGAAGGGTGTTGCCACTAAAAGAGCAGGGTTGGGAAGCTGTCAAATCTGCTTTTTCTTTTTGTTTAGGTGCATTACTGGTATACAAAGGAGCCATATACTGTTACACAATGTAACCTGTGTCTTAGTCTAAAACTGCCCTGTGTTGTTTATTCCTTCACAGAAGACTAGGATCAGTACCCCAAAGCCCTTCGAACTTAAATTCACACACATTCAACTACTTTAAATATAGTCCAAATAAACATAATTTTAGCCTGCCTACTTTATATATCCTATGAAGCCGCACCAAACTGACAACAAGGAAGACAAACTGTAGAGCTATAGATCTCAGCTCCTACCGCCCTTCAGGGCCCTCCGACCCACGACTCCCCATCTTGCCATTGAATGACGTCTCCTAGATATACAAGTCCCCTCTCCACTTTCTCCTTCTCCCTCAGGAGGTCCATTGCACTCTTTCCCCTCTGGGTAGCAGTCTCCCTCATGCTACTGTCTTTGGAGGGTCTCTTGTTGGGAGGGCATCCCCAACTCATGAAATTCTGTCCAAATATTGCCCAGTCAACAGCTTGTGTGTTATTGTCTCTCACAGTCCTGTCTTTTCCTTGATCAGTTTCCAAATCGCCAAACTTACCACAACTGAAACCTTAAGAAAGGTCTGAAGGAAAAGGTTTTGTTCCATCTACCTCTATGTGGCATTGCATTAACATTCTTTGCATTTAGTTGAGGAAGAGGAGTTTTTAGCCATTGCTCAATACTCCATCACAAACCAGAAAACTTTTTACTGTTTCTGTCAAAAAAGATGATCCTTCTAGTCATGAGGTCAGCTGTAGTATTTGAGATTTGAAGGGTCTGAGTTAGCTCCTACTTGCCAGACTCATTTTTCTCTTACTCAGAGTTTATCTATCTGTAAGCCCCAAATGGCTCCCTGTATCTTCCCCCATCATCTCTAAATCTGTGTGGCTTACAGAGCCTGTCATTGTCTGTCACTGCTCCATCTATTCAACTTGGACAACCTGTAGGCAATTTGAGCAGTCACCATTAAATGGTGATCTCTTCCTAGGCAGTGACAGACTTAACATCCTCCTCAGGGAAGTGACTGCAATTCAGAAATGCTAGCCATAGCTAGAGCTATTTTTTGGTTTTATATCTTAAAAAAGAGAGAGAGAAAGAAAAAGGGATCTGTAAATTAAACATAATTGGCATGAAATACCATGCAGCAATTAAACAACATCATGAATGCATTTCTACCACGTTATCTCCTAAACACATTAGCTCTCCATGTGTCTTTTAGCCATATTTGTCAACATGATTTAAGTTCTTCTCACTCTGACTCTCCACTCCACCCTTAAGATATACACTCAAAAGTCAGAAATCTCCAAGAACTCTCCTAATTTATTTTTGCCTGCTCATTTGGCTCTTCTATTAGCTGTATATGAAGCTCATGGATTCAGTGATCTTTAAATACACTCTCTATTCTGTTTAACTGACATCTCAGGAGAATCTTCACATCTCACACAGAAGTATATGGAGCAAAATCTTTTCCTTTAAGGCTTTCTGAGGCTTCCAACTATGGTAGTTAGGGGAATTTTGAGGTTGATAAAGAAAAAGACAGGACCATGAGAATCAATAACACACAAACTTTTGACTGGGCAATACTTGGGAAGCACAAGAAGGAGAGTCCTACCCAGAAAGAAATCTTTGAGAATAGACTCTTAGAAGGGTATTTATACACTCACAATCCAACTACTAAGAGTATTTCTAAACCAAAGAGCAAGCTAATAGTCCACACAATATATGGAGGTCAAAGCCATCTTACTATAAGGATTTAGGAGTGGAGTTGCGCCACCAAAGGCACAACTCCTGTGTGGAGTCAGAAGCTGCAGCCATTAGACTCATATGACAAGGCAGTAGAATCAAGCCTCACAAATCCACAGCCACGATCAAGGAACAGAACAGAGTTATCTACGTAGGCAGGGATCCATATAAGTGATTCTCACATGCTTTGGATAAGATCAATCCTCCAAAAATATTAGAGTTTGTAAAACAACACAACCTTCTCATGTAAGACACTGTAGCAACTCTGAATGTATGAAGGAAAAGTCATTTACAGAGGCTAACTTACCACCTAGAGTTAATACATATAGAATGAAAGCCAACCTCATGAAGTACAAGTGGAGAAAATGAAGAAATGTAAAGACTTAGGCCTAAGTAAATGAAATAAACCACTGACATATTTAAAATCCTCAAAAAAAACTTTCAACAAGAATTATCTTAGGGAAGTACAACACGCAGTAAAGAGGAAGTCAGCACAAATGGACTAAATCAAAAGCTAAGAAGTGTCCTGAATACAGCCAAACTCTTCAAGGGGCAGAGTAACAGAGGCAAGGGTCTGGGGACCATAGTTTTAGGGGACATCTAGGTCAACTGGCATAACAAAGTTTATTAAGGAAATGTCTAGCATCCCACTTTGGTGAGAGGTGTCTGAGTCTTAAAAGCTTGGTTCCAAACCCTCTGGAACAAAAGAGAATGAAGAACACCAAAGATACTAAGGAAATACGAACCCAAGAGACAAAAGGGCCACATAAACCAGAGAATTCTCAGTCTGAGACCAGAAGAATTAGATGATTCCAGCTATCACCAATGACCAGCCTGACAGGAAATACAACAGAAAGTCCCTGACAGAGAAGAAGAGAAGTGTGGTACAGAACTCAAAGTCACATAAAAAGAACAGACTTAATGGTCTGACTGAGACTAGAAAAATGTCAGAAGACATAGCTCCAGACTTTCTGTTAACCTAGAAATAAGCTATTTTCAAAGCCAACTCTTCAGACAAAGAGTAGGCGGGAATATACAAGGTCTGACAACTAAGTTTGTGAACTCATCCCAGAAAACGTGCTACATACCTCATCACTGAATATCACTATGGTCACCTTTGAAGTACTCTCCTTGGAAAGCTATGCACTGTTGCCAGCACCTAATCCACCCTTCGAAGCAATTTTGGAACTTTTTTTGGAATGTCCATCAGAGTTGTCATGATACAAAGGTCTGACAATTAACTTTGCAAACTCGTCCTAGAAAAAGTTCTTTGAAGGGTGGTGTTTTAGTCAGCTAGTGCTGCTGTAACAAAAATACCATAATGTGTATGGCTTTAACAAAGGAAAGTTTATTCTTACACAGTCTGGTAGGCTACAAGTCCAAATTCAGGGTGTCCACTCCATGGGAAGGCTTTTCCCCTTGTCTGCTCTGGAGAAAAGTCTGGTATTATCAGTCTTTGTCCAGGGAGCATCTTGGCACAGGAACCTCAAGTCTGAAGGACGCGCTCTTCTCCCCGTGCTGCTTTCTTGATGGTGCGAGGTTCCCAGTTCTCTGTCTGCTTCCCTTTCATTTTATCTCTTGCAGGATGAAAGGATTAAGGGTACAGCAAGCCATACTCCTTTCAGTGGAGCAGGGAGGTGACCTTATTAAGGGATTTACAGTCCCACCCTAATCCTGTAACATATAGCACAGGAAAATCACAAAATGGAGGACAATCACAAAATACTGGGAATGATGGCCCTCACCTATTGGGGACGGGAACACAATTCAATCCATGACAGGTGGACTAGGTGCTGGCATTGGTACATAGCCTCCCAAAGGAAGTACTTCAAAGGTGGCTGTAGTGATATCCAGCAATGACATATGTAGCACTTTTTCTAGGATGAGTTCATGAAGTTAATTGCCAGACCTTGTATGGCAACAGCCCTGATGGACATTGTAGGAAAAGAGTTCCAAAACTGCTCGGAAGGGTGGACTAGGCATTGGCATCAGTGAACAGCTTCCCAAGGGGTGACTGTACTGATATTCAGCAATGAGGCCTGTAGCACTTTTTCTAGCATGAGTTTGTGAACTTGATGATCTGACCTCATAAAACACAAAACAATACTTGTGAAAAATGTGCTTCTTAGTTCAAGTAGAAACTAAATGGATAACTTGAAACACGCAGTTGTCAGTGTGTTATGTTACATGAGCAGTGTTCTGTGTGCAGTTATAGATGTGCTATGTGCTGTCCTGTGCTGGGTGCAAGATGATCCGCTATGAGTACAAAATGGGCTGAAGGGGAGTTTCCTTGAGCCTGCATTCAGTATGAGCAGTTGTTCTAGCAGGGCTTGGGGGATTTGCTTATGCTGGATCCTGCAGCTAGATCTGTTCATCTGATCTCCACTTCTTGAGACTTGAGCTAGCTAAGCTTACCTGTCCATCTTGAGACTCATGGATCTTCACAGTCTGTGAGCAAGAGCCCTACTCTTGAACCTGCCATTACTGAGTTGGCCAGCTCCTGCCACTACATGAATCAGCAGAAACCTCTATCCTAATGCAGCCTCTGTAATCACACGAATTGTTTCTTTGACATTAATCTCTCTATATATATCTTTATAAGCTTTATTGGTTTTACTTCCCTGAAGAACACAGCCTAAGACAACATAAATGAATTAAAAGTAAAAAGATGGAAAGTGATGATAATAACCATATTAATACTAATCGAAACAAAGCTTCAGTACCAATATCATAGAGCATTTTTAAGGCAAAGAATACAACCAGGGATAAACATGGATTTTGTAATGATAAATTAGAGAAGTATTTTAATACTCAGCTATCAGAAGCTCCTTGGAAACTCTAATCTGTCCTATAATATGGCTATGAGTCAGAAACAACTCAACGGCTACATGATTTTTTTCCTCCAATAACTGAAGGAGCCACAGTGGTGCAATAACTAAGCACTTAGCTGCTAACTCAAGGGTTGGCAGTCCAAACCTACCACTTATTCCGTGGGAGAAAGATGTGGTGGTCTATTTTGGTAAAGATTAAGCACTGGAACCCCTATAAGGTGGTTCTGCTCTATGCAGTAGGTTCACTGAGTTAGAATTGACTTGATAGGAATAGGTAGAGGTCTCCAATAACTGACAGAGAGAAAATCAACAAGAACGTAGAAGACATGAACAATATTACCAACAACTTGATCTAGTTAATATTTATAAAATGCTTCAACCAATAAGGCAGACTATGTATTTTTGAGGGCTCAACAAAAAAGTACTAAGATAAATCATATCATAGGCCATAAGGCAACATCAATATATTTTAAAAGATTGGGAATTACACAAAGAATGTTGTCTTAATGCAATGGAATTAAATTAGAAATCTTTGTATCACTGGTAAAGATTTCTTAGGTACTTGCCTAGGAAAATAGAGTGGCCTGTCCAGAAATCATGGTGGTGACTAGTAAGGGAGTGACCTTTCAAAGACACATCCAAAGTTTCACAACTGGACAACTAATTGTGAGAGGAGCTAGTTTAAGAACAAAGATAACTTCAGCTTGAAGCAGATTTGGTTTGAGTACACATAAACCTCTAACACAAATAAAACAGACCACTAATGGTGTGCAACTAGAGGCTCAGAGGTGAGTTCTAAAATTTTAGATACAGAAGTCGTTAATTGTGGTTTAAGGTAAAGGAATAAAGGATGCTCTGGAGAAAAAAAAAAAAAAACAATGGAGAGAAAAGTGGGCCAGGGACAAAGATGTACAACTATATTTGGAATCAAAAAGGAAGCTGCTGTGAGATAGGAGATATATGTAGATGATGTTATTGCAAAAGCTAAGGGAAAAAGGCAAGATTTTCAAGGAGAATGTGATCAGTGTGAGAGTCGGTATCAAATAACACAGATCAATAGAAGTAAAGTTGGAGAAAGCTGTTGGTCTTAGGGCCAAAGAGTTCATTAGTGTCTTTTTAGGAAAATAGTCTCTTTATCATGGAGAAAAGAACATTAAAATGTGAAGTGCTAGCACAAGAGGGAATGTAGCCACAGATGTGGTCCATCTGTTCTGGAAGTCTAGCAGTTCATGGAAGGAGCAGTCACACCAAACACACTGAGGGTCTTACCAGTCTCACTCTCTTCCTGGTGCCTAGACTTTTGCGAGAAAACCTGTTTTTTCCCCTGCTCATTGAATCTTTTCCCACTTCTGGCCACCGGGTTTTTTTGTTTGTTTGTTGTTGTTGTTTGTCTTTGAAAATTGTTGGTATACATCCAATCTTCCTGGACAAAGTACTTGTTCAGAAGTAGATACCTGGCCATGTATACAATCAATTGGTGAATGTATTTTAATGCTGGAAAGGAGTACAAAATCTTCCTCCTTGTAAGGTAGGCAACAGAGTTAGGACACAGAAGGGGATGGTACTGAAGACAGAGGCAGAGGTAACAAAGACAGTGGTAAAGAGAAAGACAGAGATCCCTAATGTCTTAGCTTGGGTTCTCAAGACAAGCAGAACCAGTAATGATATATTTATAAAGTGTATAAATATATCTAGAGAGAGATTTATGTCAAGTAAATGGTTCACCTTGTTGTAGAAGCTATAACATCCCAAGTACATGGTCAGGATAGAGGCTTATCTTGATACATCTGCAGGGTCTGGTGAATCCAAGACTGGCATGTCAGAGAGAATGGCTGTTGCTCACAGGCTGTGAAAATCTACAAATCCCAAGACTGGTAGTTAAGGTTACAGGTAAGGTGCTGGCTTAGGTGTCAAGAACCAGGGGTCAGATGAACAGCAGCCAGCTGCAGGATGCACAATGATCAAAAGCCCCAGAGCTCTGCCAGAATGCCCATCTCTACTTGACGGAAGCCACATACCCAAGGAAATTTCTACTCATAGGAGATTTCATCACGGGAATAACCGTGAATCAAATCTTGACAGGGAAGTTATTACAACACCAGATGACTGCAAAAACATTGAGAGTAATGGCCCAGACAACTTGATACACAATCTTAACCATGATAGTCTACCACTTGTCAACCTGACGACTGTACATATCTCCTTAAACTTACATAATCTCTGAATAAAGAAAATTATAAAGTCATACTCGTGACTACCATGACACAAGGAACATGCATACGGCTGAAAAAAAAAAAAACCATTGCCTTTGTTTATACATTACATTTCATAAATGAAGAAAACAAAAATATTTGATACACACAAAGCAGAAATACTCATAAAAATTACAGTCCTCCTTTCTAGAAATCATCACATCACAACAATTGGTGTTTAGAACTACCTTCCTCCAGCACCTATTCTGTATTCCCTTTGCCCTCAGCAGGCACTTCTGTTGGTTGTGGTTCTTTGCCTGGTAGAGCAAACTAACCTTCATTCCTGAAGAGTTTGGGCTATTAGTAGGAAAGCTACAGCTTTCCTTTAATCACAAAACATGATAGTACTATAAGATGCCTTAAGGTATCATCTGTGTTCCAAATGTACTCTTCTGTACTTCCATTATGTAATATCAGTCTGATTTCCTCTGCATAATCAAGATCGGTCTACGGTACCTCCCTTCCTTGCCTGTTGATCCAGAGGAATAAGGAACCCATAGTGATCAGGTGGCACTTTTAGCATCCAGTTCAATGGAATCAGTAATGTGTCTCCAGATGCAAACATTTCTTCCTTTGGAGCTCAGACCTTTGGACTGTCAGAGCGTTAGGTCACTGGGACAGGAAGGAAAAATCTTTTTAGTTGGTCTCTAGGAGTAATAATGAGTGGTGCCGCTCCTAATTTCAGCCCTTCCTTGATGCCCAGACCCATGAATTCTAGCTATAGAAGATACAGTACCATATATTGGGCACTGGTTTAGGGCAGATACTGCTTCCTGGAGGACATTACCCCAATCATGCAAGGTATTGCCACCTAGATGATACTGTAATTGTGTCTTTAGGAGGCCATCCCATCATTCTTTCAAGTCAGCTACTTCCAAACGATTCAGAACATTCTATAAGCATGGGCCCACTGCTGTACTTCATTTGCTGTAAGGTGAGTCCTTCAAGCCAAAGCAATGCTGTGTGGGATATCTCAACAGTGGATAAGGCATTCTGTAAGTGTACGGATGGTAGTTATGTCAGAAGAAATGCATGCCTGGAAGGCAAATTACTACCTCTGCATTCTTTACATTCTTGATGGTAGAAGTAAACTTGGCAGTCCCTCCAGGAATATGGTTTACTATTTTCCTAGATGGGGCAGTTCTAATGGCTTCCACTTGGCTTTTCCTATCATAAATATCTGTATTCTATTGCCAGTGTTCCAAAGTGGGGGTTCTGTCAGTTGCTGAATATATCTATTCCAAACATGTACTCTAGAACTAGGAAAATCACTATAGGATGACAGGATGAGGTTATGGACCCAATGGGCCTACTGTAAGGTAGACATGCACTGAGACTCCATTAATAGCCTGACTTCCATACAGCCTCAGTTTGACTGGTAGGCCACAGCTACATTTTGGGTCTCCTGGAATTAGTGTCAATTCAGAGCTAGTATCAGATAATCCCCCAAAAGTCTGATCATTTCCTTTTCCCCAGTGAATAGCCACTCTTCTCAAAGGCCATAGATCATTTTGGAGGAAGGCCAGAGGAACAATTAACAGATTAAGTTTTAGGCAATGTGTTGGCGTCCTTCTTCAAAGTGACCCAGCTTCACCTTTAATCAAGTGGTTGTGGGTCTGTAAACTCACTCAAGTCTGGGAATTGATTGAGGGGCCTTGACTCTGTATTCTGGCAGTTGGAAGTATACTGCTGTTCACTTGACATAGAATTCATCTGCTTGTACAGATCAAAAAAAAAATATTTAGTAGATTTCCTATCTATTTCATTTTTAGGGGCATCATGACTAAGTAGCCAATGCCATAAGTCCATATGAGTCAAATTATTCCGATGACTGCTTTGACTCTGTTGTCCATTACAGTAATCATGCCTTTGTTGTCTTAGTCAATGGACACCTCTTGTCCCCAATACCACAGGCTTCTGTAAGCCCCAATGGAGTTAGGTGTATTAATTCAGTTAGGGCAGTTCCCACTGTCAAAGCAGACTTACATAAAACAGAAATCTTCAAAGACGCTGGGGTTCCCTTCACAAATTTGTTCCTCACCATTGTGGTAAAAGGTGTATCCTCTGGGCATTCCAAGTGTAGGTCTATGGGTAAATCCACTCTAGCATGTCAATTTCCTTAAGCCTTTGGATACCCCCTTCTGCAGTATACCAAGGCAGGTTTGGTACTTCAACTTGCTTTAATGTAGGCTACCACATGCCCATGCTTCAGCAACCCAACAAAATCAACTATTAGTCTTTTTTCTGAACTTCTCCAGCTGAAACACTGAAGAACCTGTGCTTAGTGCACCTGTATCTATAAATTCAGACTGACCCATCTTTTTGTTCCTTTTGCCATTATTCCACAACCTTACCAACCATTCTTACACGTATTTCCCAAGTTTCTGCTTTTACATATTAAAAAAGTCAAGCAGTTCCCTTGTAGTGTATCCTGCCTCCTCCTGGGTTACACTTCGTACTTTACCTTCTGTGGCTGACTGGGACTTCAGTCTAGTTATAGGTCTAGAAGTCAAAATTGGTGGGGAAATACTTTGAGAACATTTAACATTGTCTTGTAAAACATCTGCCTCAGGAAAAGGTACTTTAGATGTAGGTGAGTTAATCTTATTAGATTGGAATGGAGCAGCTGACTGTTCTGTTGACAAGAGGTATTCAACTCAATTTAGGTTCTGAATGTCTCCAGATTCCTGATTATCTGTTCATATGTCCCCAACCCAGGTTCCAGGATCCCATATCTTTCCAGTGAATGCTCTCACTTTAACTTCAGACATTTCTTGAGTTTGAGGATTCAGTTGGCACTGTAATTCAGTCACTCATTCAGTAAGACTCTAGGTTTGGTTTTTGACAATATCAGCTGTTACTATAGGAAATATGACTTTCTTTCAAGGCACTAGTGGAAACTTTGAGGTCATTTACATAGCACTTGAGTTCTGACTTTGAAACCCTAAGCTTATCTCTATCTTTTACCACTTTGTCTGGCAAAAGTAGGACCAACCAACCAGCTTCCTATACTTACTTCTAAGTATGACAAAAATGTAGAAATGTATCAAACATATGATCACCCAGAGCTTTGCCTTTCACTGATACTGGATCTATTTGTGGTGATATTTTGTATTTGTGAATTGCCACCTCACACCATGGATTAGCAGCATCCTCATTACTACTGGACATAGAGTCATCATTTTTAAAACTAAACAGACTTTTTGTGATCCACATAGTGCACTGAATGGATCATAACAAATTATGGCTAACATTGCATAAAATGGAAATTCCAGAACACTTAATTGTGCTCTTAAGGAATCTGTATATGGATTAAGAGACAATCATGCAAACAGAACAAGGGGCACTGCACAGTTTAAAGTCAATAAAGGTGTCAGTGTTGAATTATTTCACCATACCTTTTCAATCTGTATGCCAAGCAAATAATCTTAGAAGCTGGATTATGTGAAGAAGAATGAGGCATCAGGATTGGAGGACAACTCACTACTTTATTTGCTGGAAGCGAAGAAGATTTGAAACACTTAGTGATGAAGATCAAAGGCTACAGCCTTCAGTGTGGATTGCACCTCAACAACAAGAAAACAAAAATCCTCACAACTGGACCAATAACAACATCATCATAAATGGAGAAAGGATTGAGGTTGTCAAGGATATCATTTTACTTGAATCCTCAACCAACACCCACGGAAGCAGCAGTCAAGAACTCAAAAGACACACTGCACTGGGAAAATCTACTACAGAGGATCTCTTTAAAATATTGAAAAGATATCACCTTGAAGACTAACATGTGCCCAACCCAAGCCATAGTATTTTCAATCACAGCATGTATGCAAAAGCTAGAAATGAACAAACAAAACAGAAGAAGAATTGTTACCTTTGAACTGTGGTGCTAGAGAAGAATATTGAATATACCACCAAAAGAACAAACAGATCTATTCTGGAAGAAGTACAACCAGAGTGCTCCTTGGAAGCAGAGATGGCAAGATAGTGTCTCACATACTTTGGACATGTTGTTAGGAAGGGTCAGTCCCTGGAGAAGGACATCATGCCTTGTAGAGTGGAGGGTCAGCAAAAAAAGTGGAAGACCCTTAAGATGGGGATGGCCTACGAGGTACTTTTGTTGCCAGCCAGAAGACAGGACCTGCCACATCTGAGGGCCTGTTTTTGACAGTTGTTGGACAGCTCCATATTCAGCTGTAACGTACCTTTTTGAAATAAGATCACCTGGAGAACTGACTTCTAAGAGGCCCAGCAATGTTTCTTCAACTCTTCACTGATCCACCTCATAAGGTTGGCTGGTCACTCATTTGACTCCATAAGTAGTGTGCCAGCTTTGCCAGCAAGGAGGTAGAGCCTGCCATCCCAGAGAGCCCACCTGGGGCCAATCACTATACTACACAGAGACAAATGGTGACCAACTCCCCTCTTAGAACTATGTCTCAGCTCCTGTTGAGATAACACCAGAGAAATCAAACAGCTTTTAGAAGGTGTGCAGACAATGCTCAATTGTGAACAATTTAAAGAAGCAGTCCACCCTGGCTGCAGAAACTCCCAAAATAAATAATCAAAAGACTTCCCAGATGAAGAAGATTTTCTGAAAAAATCAGAGATCAAGTACAAAAGAATTATACAGAGAGCCCTCTTAGAGATTAAACAAAATGCAGCAGGACAAAATGAAAAATTAAGTCAGCTATTTTGAACTGAAGGAACATCAACAATCTGAAATCCAGCAGATCAATAACAAAATCACAGAATTAGACAATCCAATCCAAAGCCAAAGGAGCAGAATTGAGGAGATGAAAGTCATACTCATTGACCTTGAGGATAGAGCAACTGACACCAGCATTTATAAAAAGAAATTAGAAAAAAGAAAAATGCAGAAGTATTAAGAAAGATGTGGGACTCTATTAAGAGGAATAATTGACAAATAATTGGAGTTCCTGAACAGGGAGGGGTAGAGGAAAATACAGAAAGCATGTTGTAGAGTTGCTGACAGAAAACTTCCCTGAAATTATGAAAGAAGAGAACATAGATATCCAAGACATGTATTGAACACCACAAAAAATAGACCCCAAAAGAAATACACCAACACATACCATGATTAAGCTTAATAAAATGAATAAACAAATTCTCTTAAAGCAGCAAGGCTCAAATCTAAGCTAAAATTCAGATGGAAACCCTGTAGACTTTTATCTGAATTCTTGGCAGGAACAATGTTGGCCAGAAAGCAGTGTGATGACACATTCAAAGCTCTGAAAAACTTCTAACCAAGAATTATATATCCTGCAAAACTGTCTCTCAAATGTGATGGTGAAATTAAGACATTCACAGATAAACAGAAGCTTAGAGATATTATAAAAACCAAATCAAAACTACAAGAAATATTGAAAGAAGTTCTTTATTTATAAAACTATAAACATTAAGTGTATACTTACGGCTGCAATGAGGGTCACAGCATCCAGAATCCTGCTCACTTAAGGAAGTCAAAAAGCTCAATAAAAACTACAGCACTAAAAGAAGGGAACCAATGATCATAATAGAAGAACTATGACATCAGCACACAAAAAGAGAGATATAGTCAGTAATTATGACACTTTCAGATGGACAGGAAATTGAAAAGATATGCTGAAGTTAAAGTCTAGTTTACACTTAGAATAGCTAGGGGATCATAAGAATAGCTACAAGACAAAATAACAGTGTGACATACCAAAATAAAAAGTTTAATACAGGAGTCTCAACAAACACAAAACCAACACTGAAAAAGATGAAAAGTCAACCTGTAAAGAAGAATGACCCAGAACAGAATATTAAGAAAAACATAGAAAATATCAACACAAAAAATAAAGGCATCATAATGACAGCATTAAATATGTACTTATCAATAATTACACTGAATGTAAATGGACTGAATGCTCGAATAAAGAGACAGCAAGTGACATCCTGAATCAAAAGACATAATCTGTCTATCTGTTGCTTACAAAAAACACACATAAGACTCAAAGATATGAACAAACTGAAAATTAAAGGATGGAAAAATATATACCAAGCCAACAACATACAAAGAAGAGCAGGAACGGCAATACTAATCTCAGATGAAATAGACATTAATGTAAAATCCACGATCTCGGACAAGGATGGGCAGTATTTATGGCTGAAAGGTTCAATACATAAGCAGGACATAAGAATATTAAATATTTATGCACCCAATACCAGTACATCTAAATATGTTGAACACTGATTACATTGAAAAAGGAGATAGATCCCTCCACAACAATAGTTGGAGACATCAACATTCCACTTTCATTAATGGACAGGTCATCTGGAAAAAAGCTCAGTAATGATACAGAAGATTTTATTGTGACAACTAATCAACTAGACCTCATCAACATATACAGAACTCCGTGCCCATCAAGAGATAATTACATCTTCTTCAGTGCACACGGAACATTTTCCAAAATAGACCATGTGTTAGGACATAAAGCAAGTCTCATCAAAATCCTAACCACTGAATTATTGCAAAGCATCTACTCAGACCATAAAGCCACAAAAGTTGAAATTAACAGTAGAAAAAAACATAGGTAGAAATTTGAACTCATAGAAACTGAAAAACACCTTGCTTGAAAAACTATAGGTTACAGAAGAAATCAAGAATGAAATGAAGAAACTTACGGAATCAAATGAGAATGAAAATATATCCTACCATAACATGAGGGATGCAGCAAAAGCAGTGCTCAAAGGTCAATTTATGTCTATAAATGCATATATATGGAATGAAAAAAGGGCCCAAACCCAAGAACGAATGCTATAGCTTGAACAAGTAGGAAGAGAACAACAGAGGAACCCCTCAGGTACTAGAAGAAAAGAGATGATAAAGATTTGAGCACAAATAAGTAAATTAGAGAATAGGAGAACAATTGAAAAAATTACACAACCTAAGGCTGGCTTTTGGAAAAGATCAACAAAATTGATAAACCACTGACTAAACTTACAAAAGAAAAACAGGGGAGGAAACAAATAACCCAAACAAGAAATGAAATGGAAGATGTCACAACAGACCCAACTGAAATCAAAAGTATTACAATGGAATACTATGAAACACTGTACTGTTAACAGATTTGAAAACCTAGAGGAAATGGAGAAATTTCTAGATTCATATCACCTATCAAAATTATCCCAAAGAAAAGTAGAACAACTTAATAAACCCATCACAAAGGAAGAGCTTGAAAAAGTCATAAAAAAAAACTACCAACCAAAAAAAATCCTGGCCTTGATGGCTTCAATGGAGAATTCTACTAAACTTTTAAAGAGTTAACTCCTATACTACTGAGGCTATTTCACAACATAGAAAGGGATGGAATACTCCCAAAATCATTCTAGGAAGCCAGCATAACCCTGCTATCAAAGCCAGTGAATGTTCCCACAAAAAAACAGAAAATTAGAGACCAATATCACTCATGAACTTAGATGCAAAAGTCTTCAACAAAATTCTAGCCAACAGAATGCAACAAAAAATCAAAAAGACAATTCATCGTGACCAAACTGGATTCACACCAGGGATGCAAGACAGGTTCAACATCAGAAAAACAATTAGTGTGATCAACCACATAAATAGCACAAAGGATAAGAATGCCTGATTTTGTCTACTGATGAAGAACAGGCATTTGATAAAGTCCAACACTCATTCATGCTAAAAACTCTCAGCAAAATAGGAACAGAGGTGAAATTCCTCAATGCAATAGTGGGCATCTATGCAAAGCCAAACACCTACATCATTCCAAGCAGAGAAAGACTGAAAGAATTCCCCTTCAGTACAGGAGCTAAAACAAGGATACCTACTCTCACTACTTCTATTCAACATTGTACTAGAGGTCCTAGCCAGAGCAATTAGACAAGACAAAGAAATAAAGGGCATTCACATCAGCAAAGAAGTAAAAAATCTCCTTGTTTGCAGATGATACAATTGTATATGCAGAGAATCCTAAGGAATCCATGAGTAAACTACTGGAACTAATAGAGGAGTTCAGCAAAGTATCAGGATATAAGATAAACATAAGGAAATCACTAGGCTTCCTTCATACCAACAAAAAGATCATCAAAGAAGTTACCAAATCAATACCATTTACTATAGCCCCCAAGAAGATAAAATACCTAGGAATAAACCTAACTACAGAAATAGAGATATATACAGAGAAAATTACAAGACCCTACTGCAAGAAACCAAAAAAGATTAATACAAGTGGAGAAACCTATACTGCTCGTGGGTAGGAAGATGTAACATTGTGAAAATGTCTATTTTACCCAAGGCAATCTACATATGCAATGCAATCCCAATATAAATTACAGTGTCATTTTTTAACAAGATGGAGAAACAAATTATCACCTTTGTTTGGAAAGGGAAAAAACCCTACATTAAGTAAAACACGAGTGAACAAGAGGAACACAGTGGGAGGCCTCACATTACCTGATCTTAGAACCTATTACAGTGCCACAGTAGTCAAAACAGCCTGGTACTGGTACAAAAAGAGACATATAGACCAATAGAACAGAGTCAAGACCCCAGAAATTCCACCATCCTCTTACGAACAGCTGATATTCAACAAAGGCCCTAAGATTTTAAAAAGAGTCTCCATAACAAATGGTGTTGGCAAAACTGGATATCCATCTGCAAAAAAACTGAAATAAAACCCATACATCACACTTTACACAAAAACTAACTCAAAATGGATGAAAACCTAAATATGAAACCTAAAACAATAAAGATCATGCAAGAAAAAATAGGGTCAACAATGGAAGTTCTAATACACAGCTTAGACAGACTTCAAAATCTGGCAAACAAAGCACAATCAATAGAAGGGAAAATAGATAAATGTGAACCACTAAGAATCAAACATTTTTGCTCATCCAAAGATTTTATCAAAAGAATTAAAAGACCTCTTACAGAATGGGAAAAAAATATTTGGCAACTACATGTTAGACCAATATCTGATCTCCATAATATATATCACAAAATATCAACAAGAAAAAGGTAAATAACCAAATTAAGTAACGGGCAAAAGAGATGGGTGCACACTTCACCAAAGAGGACAGCCAGGCAGAGAGAAGACACATAAGGAAATGCTCACAATTGCTAGCTATCATAGAAATCCAAATCAAAACTCCAATGAGATAACATCTCACCCCAACAAGGTTGGCCATAATCCAAAAAACACTAAACAACAAATACTGGAGAGGCTGTGGAGAGAATGGAACTCTCCTACACTGCTGGTGGAATTGCAGAATGGTACAACCGCTTTAGAAAGTAATCTGGTGCTTCCTTAAAAAGCTGGAAGTAGATATACCATTTGATCCAGTAGTCCCACTGTTCAGAATTTATCCTACAGAAACAAAGGCTGTGATATGAACAGACATATGAGCACAAATGTTTACTGCAGCACAGTCCACAGTAGCAAAAAGATGGAAACCACCTAGATGCCCATCAACAGATGAATGCATAAACAAACTATGGTACATATACTAATGGAACACTATGCAATGATAAAGTATAGTGATGATTTTAGGAAGCATCTGAGAACCTGGTTTCAATTGGAAGACATTATGCTGAGTGAAGTCAATCAGTGGCAAAAGGACAAATAGTGTGTGGTGAGCGGGACGCAACGGTTCAAAATGGCGCCGCGGGCCAGGACCTCACCCCGACCACACCCTTGTTTACCAGACTTAGGGCTTTCATAGTGCATGCTTGTGAGTAGTGGCTGCTGGTCAGCCTATTGAGAGCCCCGCTTTTAGAAGATGTGGCCTATGATGATTGGACGAACCTTGGAGATAAAAGTGTGTGGGGACTAGGTGTGGGAGGAAGAAGAAGGAAGAAGAATAAAGCAAGTAACTTGCAAGGTGGCTCGTATCTGTGTGTCCTGTCTTCTTTCCGCGGGCGGACAGTTAGGCAGCGACAATATTGTATGCAACGCCCACTGTAAGGACTTAAAAATAGACTTATGTACAGAATAAAAGACTCTGATGGCTACAAGGGTGAGGAGGGAGGGAGAGGGCTGGTCAAAGATTGGATAGTTGGAAGAAATTTGGTTCGGTGAAAGTAGTAATAGCACACAGTAGAAACTAGATCAACTTAAGTGGACTTTACGACTGCCTGAAAGCTCCTCTAATCTCAATCCAATGTTACAAAGATAGAGTAGAAGGGGCAGGGTCTAGGCACCATGTTCTCAGGGTGCATTGAGGTCAATTAGCATAATTAGCTTATAGCTAAGAGAGTCTTCTGCACTCTATACCGGTGAGTGGCATCTGGGGTCTTAAAAGCTAGCAAGCTGCCATCTTAGGTATACCAAATGGTCCCAACTCATCAGGAACAGACGATCACTGAGAACACCAAAGACACGAGGTAAAAAGAACCCAGGAAACAGAAGGACCCATGTGAATGGGGGACTGTATCACTATGTGACCAAAAGAACCAGATGGTGCCCGGCCACCACTAAAGACAGCCATGATGGGGCACACAATGTTGAGTCCCAGTGGCAACACAGTTAAAAGAGGGCTGCAGCTCAAGTACTCTACTAAAAGACCACAGCTGATGGCTTGATGGCCTGGGCGATCCCCTGGGAGCATGACCCCTAGACCTGCTTCTGTCCCTGTCTAGAAAACAATACTGAAATCAGCTCATCGGATAAAAATGGACTAGACTAGGGGACACAATGTGGCCATATGGTGTGTGTACCTTATGGTTTTACGCATCTATAGGATGCTGTCCTACCAGTCTCTAGATGGGAAAGAAGAGGATGGAGACAAGGAGGCCAGAGCTTGTCAAGAGGATACGATAAGTATAAAATGAAAAGGAGGAGTGTGCTGTCATGGGTTGAGGACAGCAGCAGAAGCTGCAGATAGGCAGGCATGCAAAATTGATCTGGATTGTATACTTTCATTTAATCACAGTAAAAAAGAAAAGAAAAGAAAGAAAAATACCAGCAGCAACAACAACAAAAATTTCCCTTAATTTTCTAACACTTGCAACTGAAAAAGTCCCAACAAACAAATGTCATCCATTCTCCTTTATCCTACTCTCCACCTAGAAATCTGATACCTATCTTTCAAATCCTAGCGAAAATGATACTTTCTTTGGGATGCCACAGGGATGTGCTAATAATGTGGCCCTCAAAAATAAATGAATGAACAAAAGATTTTATGTTGATTACTTATTTCCATGGTAAGCACTCCCAGCACAACCACCAACATGAAATCACTGAACCCAGAGTTGATAAAGACACACAGGGTCAGCTCTCAGCAGTCAGTACAAGCCAGTTCCGTCACAGTTCTAGCTCCTGACAGCAAACCTAGCGAGTGGCATGCCTGACCTTGACAGTACACACTAAGCACACGTGTCTATAAAGACATCACCTCCTGAATGCACAATCAAGCCCTTGTCCTCATCTGGTTTTCTTACCTGGTGCATCCTTACAGTAATCTCATCTGTACTCCTGCAGGTCTCTGTGCTCAGTACCATTGTAGCACTCACTGTGTGCTAGAACCACTGCATTTATGTTCCACTACTGACGTGGAGCTCCTCCAGAGCAAGCTGTCTTGTTGGGTCCTCCCTCCCTAGGACCTAAAAAAAGTAAATACCTATAGAATGAAGAAAGCAACTCCAGCAGTAAGAGAGCCAAGTGATGGTAAAGGAAGCCTGTGTATATTTCAAGGCAGAGGACATGCTGATGCAGAGGAAAACACTGGAAAATACTAGAAAACTCTGGAAAAGGAAGGAAGTAATATGCTTTGGGAATTTGGAGAGATAGTATCATCAAGATAGACAATTTCAAGGAAATGAGAAGACTGGATGTGGAAACAGAAATGTGTCAAGGTGAGGAGAGGGTGAATATAAAAAACTTTTCCCCTTCTTCCAGGGAAGTCAGGAACAGGGAGAGGGAAGCAAAGACAGGAGAGGCTCAAGCAAGGAAATCAGGTCCAGAGATGCTGCATGGAATCCAGAAATGACCCAGCAAACTTGGGTCTGCTAAGACTGAGTGACTTGAATTTCAGTTGTTTCCCCATGTGTGATTCTGAGGCATGTTCAAATTCATGATTTCCTGCAATAACCCACGAACCATACTTAAGTCCACAATTACTTTCTGAGAATTAGAGCCTGGGCCGTTATCCATCTCTTCCCCTTAACAAATACTCATTCTCCTGATTTACTTGTCCAAGGCTGTGCCTAACAGCGCTTCTGGAGCAAGTATACAGGGCGGCCATGCCCAGTTGGCGAGGGCAACGAGGGAGAATTAAACTCAGCCAACGGCAGTCAGCCAGGAGCTACACTACGTTGCCCTGACAACTAATGGGCGGAGCTTAGGCAAGATAAAAATGGCTGAGGTCAATGGGTAATAAAATCCTAGTTAAGGGCTGATTTTTCTCTCTTTCATCTCTGCTGATATAAACATGAGAAAAAGGAAACGATAATTTAGAAGCAGATTTCCTTAGAGACGGTGCCAGGCAGGATCTACAGTTTTGAAGCAGAAGGCCTTGGTTTGAACTGGGTTCAAACAAGGACATGGCTAGCGCCTCAGAGCTTCCGCTCAGAAACGGATGCTCATGAAACACAAACCAAAAGCATTAAAGAGGAGATACCCCAGTGAGTGAACTTTTTCTGGGCATCTACTATGTACCGAAAGAGCCTTCGTGGTACAAATGGTTAAGCATTTGATTGCTGGCTGCAAAATTGGCAATTTGAACCCACCCATCTGCTTCCGTAAAGATTATAGCCTGGGAAACCCTGTAGGGCAGTGCTACTCCATCACGTGGGCTGGCTATGAGTCAAAATAAACTCAGTGATAACCTAATAGCAACTGTGTACAGAATACGGCCCTAGGAAGGAGATGTCAACAAGAAGCTTCTAGAATCAGTATAGGCCAGTAGTGGTAAAGTCTCAGGTCTCACCTGACATTTATTGCCCAAGGAACCTCAGACCTGACACCAAACCTGGTTGAGTATCGAATATCAACAATCTCGTGTAATGGAGCAATAGTACTTCTTCTCACATGGTGATTGGTTGATTAAGGAGATAATTAATGTAAAGGAGGTAGCATAACACCTGCACAAGGTAAGCACAGAATAAATGGCAGCCCATAATAAAAACTGGTAACATTGAGGCCCTATGCAAACACTGTTGTCAAAGCTTTACACATGCCTTCTCAGAATAACTCCATGGGGCAGCTACTGCTAAATACCCATTCCACATATGAGAAAACTAAGGCACAGAGAGATTAAATAACCTGCCCAAGATCATAGTTGGTGGTGAATAGCAAAGTCAGGCAGTCTAAAAACCTGGGCTGTCAAAACCACATCAACAAAACAGATGTGTCATCAAAAATGGAAAAGCCAAAAGAATACTGACAGACTATTTATACATCTTTGCATACATACACATATATAATAGTTCTAGAAGAATGCACAATTTTAAATTACAACAATGTTTGCTTCTGGGGAAGAAAAAGGCAAAGGAGAGAATTTTCACTGAATATTTACTGTGAATTTTGAATCATGGGAAGGGATTGCCTATTTTTAAGATGCATAAATTAAATTTAATTTTAAAAATAGAAGAGCAGAGCAGGAGAAGTCACTTTCAATATAATTTTTTAGCAAACGTTCACTAAGGTGAAATAACAGTTTCCCATCCTCTAATCCCTGAAAAGATGGTGAAAGAAACAGGCCAGTGAACAGGTGATTACAGACCATACAGCTGAGGATAACATGCTAACCTGGCTCTGAGGAGGACTGAGAGATTCTGCAAATAGGAAGGAAGTCTGGGAGGTTTCACAAAGAATGAACTTTTAAGCTGAGATCTTTCTAGTATACATGGCCTTGTTTCAAGTCACATGTGAAATAGTAACAGTCCATGTTGATGAGCCCTTACTGCCAGGCACTGTGCTAGACTCTTCATACAAATTATCCAATTGAATACATACAACATCCTTACAAGATGGGTACTATTATCATTGTCACCATTTGCCAGATATAGAAACTAAGGTCTAAAAAGTTTTGGTAGTTGTCCAAATAGGAGTTCTGGACTCTGCTCTGATGAGAAGAGGGGTTGCCAGGGGCTTATTGTCAAAATGACCAAAGAGCATGAACAAAGAATGCCTGAATCACATAGCTTCATGGGAACATAGTCCAAATGGCATGCACAGCACTGAGAAGGATGAAGCCACATCCTCCATCTGGGGAGGTGCTTTAGAGAGGAGCTTCAAGTCAGGTTTTGAAGGTGAGAGTAGGCAGGAGGACATCACAGGCAGAGGAAATCCTTGTAAATGGGAATGGGAGAGATGAGGGCAGGACATGGGCTCTATGCCAGGCTGGAAGAAAATTTTTGCAGGAGATGGATGTGAAAGAATCTTAATGACACAGGGCTGGAAGGAGGCAGAGATAGCAGTTGAAATTGGCAGGACTAGGGAGCTCAATAAAAAAGGTAATGGATAGTCACGACAGGTTCTTGAGAGAGGAAACAGCTTGATGAGAATAGCCTGTAAGGAAGAGTATTTAATACTTATTCTGGTGACAATCATAGTGGCTGAACTAAAATCCAGTATACACAATCTAGTCACAAAGAAAACTATTTGAAATTTGGGACATGCGGTAGACACACTTTGACCTCCCCTGTTCAGGATTCTTCTATTTCAGCATTTTGAAAACAAAATTCATAGAATCCTCATTCCAGAGAATCAAAATAGGTGTTGGACAATTAAAAAAACAAAAGAGTTCAAGTGAAAAACATAATAATAGATAACCACCAACCAGGCACTATTCTAAGTGATCCATACAGCATCTTTTTGTTTAACCCTCTCACAGCCTATGAGTTAGATATCATTAATATCTGCATTTCACCGATTAGAAGACCGAAGCACAGATAGATTTAGTAACTTGTCTAAGGCCACTCAGTCTGTGAAGGAGCTACAAGTCGATCCCCGGCAGTCTGCTCCCAAGCTTGTGTTCCTGTTACCTATTAACTAAACCACCTCTCAAAGTCCAGAAATACCAAGTTCAACAAAAATCAACAGATTTCCTTCTCATGAGATTCTCAGAGCCTTTCAGGCCTTCTTCCTCCCTCCTTGCCATCTCAGCTGTGATGCAAAAACAGGTAAAAGGAACTTGGATGAGGCAGACTCATGGTGGAAACTGGGAATCAAGGAGAGGTCACCAGCAGGAAAAGAGGGCCATGTGGCCATTCTGGGCCCACAGATTTCTCCACGTGGCTTCCTCTCTCATGACCAGGGTCAGGCATTGCTCATTCAGTGTCTGGACAGTGGGAGACCCCAGGAGTCTCAGGGCCGAGGGCCCTGGGGAGGAAACAACGTAGTGGTAGAGGAGGTAGAGGCAGAAACTATTTACTAGCCAGTACGGAACTACACCATAATTTAACAACGAGTCCTGGTTATCATCAGTCACATTTTACAAGCATTCACCTCTTGACCGTTTCCAAAGCCTGTTCATTCTTCATCTCACACGAGTGATGGAACAATTCCAGGAACTCAGCAGGACCCATTTTGCACATCAGTGAGTAACAGTAGTCACTAGTTGTATTCCAGTTCTAGACATGAAATTTGAACCCTATGCTTATGTCACAACACTGAGATTCCTTCTAGTTCCAACAGTGGTCTTCAACTGGGGTACCATCAACTTACAGGAGGCAGGGGACAAGGGTTTACAGCTCTACCTAAGCCTTGCCACTTTTCCTAAGTAAGTTATTTGACTTGTTTGGATACTACTAACTTTCTCTGTTCATCTGTGCACAGGTACCCACTTCACAAGGATGCTGTGAAAATTAAATATCAAACTAGGCCTGCCATGGGACCTGACACATACCAAAAGTAATCACACACACTCTATTCCCTCTCTGAGTCAGCTACATTTATCCAGTCTCTCCTTACCTTCAAATGTCTTAGTATGAATCTTAAGTAGCTTTTTCTTACAAGCTTGTTAAGAAAAAAGGCAGGTGAGAAGAAGAGGAGCACCCACAGACGGAGCCAAGATTGAAGGCAAGTCTTCCATGAGTGGGACGCCCTCTGTCGGCTACGGGAGGCAAGTGGCGCATCTGCCTCCTCAACACCCACCGGTGGTCGTTGTGGCGCTAGCATCCTCATGGTCCTTTGGGAATTAATTGACCTACTTCTAAGGGCACTGGACTTCACTGCCCCAGTCTAAAGATAAACGTATGACCTGGCGGGGGGAGTCCATCAAAAGTTTTCATCATACAGGCCACAGTGCTTGGGTCAGAGGTGGACGCATGATCTAAACCCAGCCATTTAGAGACTTAATTTGAGGTTTTTGTTGAAACTGTAGATAAGAAGTTTCCCTTCCTCTAGGCTATATCTTGCTAGGGACCAGCAGCCCATGACAGAGCTGCAGGTGCAGTCGAGAGCAAAGAGAGCAGAGGGTAGTGTCCTGACAACACTGCCTGAGTCCTTGAGTACAAACATAATTGACTCTGAGTACGGTGATGCCAAAATAGTCATTTTTGCTTATCCCAGTTAAATAAATTCCATAATTCTTCCTATCTAAAAGGAAGGCAGAGTTAGCACTGAGCAGTACGTGTACTGGGGAAGCAGCCAGGACAGCAAGAAAAGGCAGGATACTAGAAACCTACAACTGGTAGTTTTCTAATGTGCCCAGTGCCCTATCTGAACATACACATACATGCACACACACACCACACATAACCACATACTCACATCCCATATGCACACCACATTCACACATACACACCATATACCCCCAAATACCGTATATACACACTTGCCACACACGTACATTACATATACACACACATCACATACCTCTACATACAAATACTGCATACGCTCATATCCCACATGCACACACATACATGGGACTAGCACGTGGACAGGCTTGCACATGAAGCCAATAAAAAAGACGGCAGAGCTGCGAGGCAGAGAGGGCAGCATCCCAACACTGTTACATATATTTGGTTATATGCACATAACCAAATCACACACGTACACATATGTCATACATACACATGCATATATATTTCCACCCCACACACAGCTCTGGTCTTGGAGTTCATGTTAATCAAGACAAGGCCACCATCTGGCCATTCCAGTTCTGTCCTGTGTCTGCACTATTGCTGCCATCCACAGCCCAGCACTTCAGGCAGGCCACACAGCATGCTGTCCCCTTCCTTCCCTGTCATTCTCCCACTTGAATTCTCTCACCCTCTCTGCATTCCTGCCATGCCTCCCTTTCTCTCAGCTCCCCACAGAACAGCTCTCTTACCTCAAAAAGCTGTCCCTGACTCATCCCACCGCATCCCTGCCAAGTTCCTGTCACCACTTGGCTATTTTACACTTCCCCAGAAGGAATAATTTGCACCCTATGTGGATTTATATGTGTTCTAATTTTTTTTTAGAGGAAGTATATTGTGGGGAGTGAACTGGCTAGAGCAGAACAGGCTGGGTTCAAATCCAAATGTACCTTCACATACTGTGGGGCTTTGAATAAGTTATACTGTTGGGTCCCTAATCTGTGGACATGGAGATCTAGTCACTATCTGCCACCCTTCTCTGTGAAGAATCCTCCTCTCATGAAGAATGAGAAGATACAGAATCCCTTGTTAAACACAAAAATTATGACAATCAGGGGTATTTGGCAGTTTGGAAGTATTATAACAATTTGTACTTATGTTCAACCTCAACCCTTCTGCCCTTCCTCTCTTGGTTGTTGTCAGCTGCTATGTTGTTGGTGCACCGTTGTGATACATTGTTGGCACTGGCTGATTTTTGGAAGTAGATCACCAGGGCTTTCTTCCTAGTCTATCTTTGTCTAGAAGCTCTACTAAAATCTATTCAGCGTCTGTCAAGGATTGAACTGTGTCGCCCCCAAACCGTGTGTAGCCATTTGGCTGGGCCATCATTCTTGATGTTTTGTGATTTTCTTGTTATACATCTTAATCTCTGCCTGTGGCTAATAGATGGGATGATTATGTTAAAAGAGGATTAGGATGGGACTGCCATACCTTTGCTAAGGGGGTTTCCCTGGTGTATGTCTTCTGTCACCTTTTATCCTTTCATCCTGTGGGAGATAAAAAGAGAGGGAAGCAAGCAGAGAACTGGGAACGTCACACCAGCAAGAAAGCAGCATCAGGAGTAGAGTTCATCCTTCAGACCTCAGATTCATGTGCCAAGACACTCCCTGACCAAAGACCAATGCAACACAAGGACTTATTCCCAGAGCCAACAAGGGGGAAGCCTTCCCCAGAATCAGACACCGTGAATACAGACTTATAACCTACTGGACTGTTTAAGAATAAACATTTTTCCTTGTTAAAGCTATCCAACTTTGTGGTATTTCTCCTACAGCAGCACAAGATGACTAAAACAGCATCAGGACAACACACAAGCATCCACTGACAGATGAGTGGTAGTTGTGCTTGAGGCACATTAGCTAGGAATAGCATTAGGGTCTCCCATGCAGAAGGTGAGGATTCTACCACTGAACAACCACTGCCCCTTAGGCACTTTCTTTTGCCTAGTGTTTTAAGGAGCTCCTAAGGAAGCCGTCCAGTTAGTAGCTGCCTCAAGTGACCAGGAAGTTGTTGACCCTCTGGTCACCTAGTGGTATTTGAAGGCTGAGCTTTCCTCTAAAAATCTGTTTTGGTTGAACTCTTGGGGCATAGAGCACCCAAAAAGCTATAAGGAACCCTTCCTTTTCTGCCTTTCCCTTTGCTGGCACTCCATCAGGGAAGTAAAAACTGCCAGTCTGAGAAGAGCACATGTCCCCATGTCTTTGACCTAGAAAGAGGTTGTCCCTTTGCTGGCCAGGGATGTGAAGACACAAGTAACCTACTGCAAGGATGATACTAGTTACCAGCTAGTGCTCTCCCAAAGGGCAGGGATTAGAGAGGAGTCCTTCATGTTCTTCCTTTCATTGACAGGAAGGATACAGCTGATAGAGACCATGGACTGGAGGAAGGTAGGCACTGGTTCACAAATGAGTCTGCATTTTTTATATCCATTCATTCTCTGGCTCAACAAGCAACCATTGGATGCCTGCTTTCTGCCAGGCATTGTAGTAGAAGCTGGAAGGCAATAATCAAATAATGTCCAGCTCTCTACTCAATGGGAGCCTATGTATAGGGAGGAAGGCAGACAATTCAATCAACATGGAAATGGTGGAATGATGCTGTGACAAAAAGTAGAAGCATGAGAGAATCCCTACCCCATCCTAGAGGATTCAGGTAGGCTTTGGCAAGGGAAATGATGTTTCAACCAAAGACTGAAGTCAGGGCAGGTCATCCAATAGGCAAGGTAAGCATGGGCTTACTTACGAATCTGTTTCAAAGATGTGGTGAGAACCATGTGAAATTGTTCTCAGTAGATTAGTAAGCCTGCGATTATCTTGCTTACTGGGTCAACTATCCCTGTAAGGGATTTTAAATTTTATAAGAGGCTTTGATTCTGTAGGAAGGCACTGCGGGGTCAAGACAGAGACAAATGCCAGGCATACACAGAAGCAGAATCTTTGATGTAGAGAAAAATGTAAAATTGTTCACTATAGATGCTCAAGTAAGCAAGGTAAGCATAGTGAAAATCTGTGCCAATACCACTGGACATGGCAAAGTGTGGGGTGAAAAAACTAAATAAAAAGAGACTCTGTCCTGGAAGGAATTCTAGTCTAATCTTGCTGAGTAGGGGCTGCAAGATGAGGAAGAAGAAGGATTAATACAGAAGAAAAGCACAATGCAGAGGCATGGAAGCATGAGAGATCAAAATTAATTGAGGATCAGCAGATAGGCTGTGATGCCTGGAGCAAAGGATCCCATGGGACATAGCAGAGAATTAGACTAGGGGACCCATCTCACAGGCCCTCCTTGTACACTGATCTAAGGAGTTTAGGTTTTATTCTGAAAGCTGAGCACAGCCCCTGAGATCTTCAATATGATGGTCAGACTAGCAATATCAGTGTGATCACAAAACTTGGAAGAAATATGGGATCTTGAACCTCAGCTCAGATCAACTGAATGAGGAATTTGGTGGTCGGTCCTAGCAACTGATGTAGTGTGTGTGTGCGTGCGTGCATGCATGTGTACATGTTTGTATGTGATTATACACACCCTTTAGGTAAAAGTTTACCACTCAAGTCAATTTCTCCTACAAAAATTTATACACATTTTGTTATACAACACTAGTGGTAATCCATATAACATGACAGCTCCTACTGTCTACCCCTGGTTTTCCATGTCCATTGAACCAGCTCCTGTCCCTTTCTGCTTTCTCATCCTGCCTCTGGACAGAAGCTGTCAATTTAGTCTCGTGTATGTATTTGAATTAAGAAGCACATTTTTCACAAGTTTTATTTTATGTTTTACAGCACAGTTGAATCTTTGTCTGAAGTGTTAGCTTCAGGAATAGTTTTAGTGGCGGGTTAACAGAATTTGGGGGCCATGTCTTCCAGGATTCCTCCAGTCCTTTAAGTTTGGTCTTTTTACATGGATTTGAGTTCTGTGCCCCAGTTTTCCCCTGCACCATCAGGGACTCTCTGTTGTGTTTCCTGTCAGGGTGATTATTGGTGGTAGCCAGGTATCATCTATTTCTTCTGGCCTCAGGCTGACAGAGTATCTGTTTTGTGCAACTCATCTATTCTTGTAGGCTTATATTTCCCTTGTGTCTTTACTGTACTTCATTCTCCTTTGCTCCAGATGGTTTGAGGCCAATTGATGCATCTCAGTGGCTGCTTGTAAGATTTCAAGACCCCAGACACCACTTACCAAAGTGGAATGCAGAACATTTTCTTTTTACATGTAATTCACATTTTATATATTTTTAAAAATATATTTTATTGTGCTTTAAGGGAAAAGTTACAATCCAAGTTATTTGTCTTTGTGTTAGTATGTGTGCATGCATGTATGTGTGTGTGTGTGTGTGTGTACTTGTGTACATATGCACTTTAGGTAAAAATTTACCTCTCAAGTCAATTTCTCATACAAAATTTATACACATATTGTTATGTATGAGTTGGATCTGACTCAACAGCACTTGGCTATTATTATGTAACACCAGTGGTAATCCATATAACACAACAGCTCCTACTGTCCACCCCTGGTTTTCTGTGCCCATTGAACCAGTTCCTGTCCCCTTCTGCTTTCTCATCCTGCCTCCTGAAAGAAGCTGCCAATTTATTCTTGTGTAGATATTTGAACTAAGAAGCACACTCTTTATGAGTTTTACGTTTTAGCCAAGCCAAGTGCCAGTTTTACATAACACATATACTGCTATGCAACTCTTGCTGCCCTCCCCACCCTGTAACTGAACACTCCTCCTTTCCACTTTATGTTTCCCATGCCTATTCAACCAGTTTGTGTCCTCTTCAACCCTCTGAAATTACCTCTGGTAGATGCTTCCCAGTGAGCCTCATGTATCTACTTAAGCCAAGAAGCACACTCTTTGCCAGTATCATTTTTTGTCTTATGGTTCAGTCCAGTCTTGATCTTAAAAGTTGACTTCAGGAGGGGACAGAATCAAGTTCGCAGACTAAACACACATCTTCCTAAATCCCTCTGAAAATCAAGGCCTGAAGTGATAATTAAATGAAGACTTCTGGACACCTAGTGAGCCCTAGGACACAGCATAGGGGTGTCTATTTGGTCTACACACCACTGAGCAGGAAACTTCTTCTTTTTCACCAACCCCCCCCTCCCCCCACTTATGAGTGTCAGCTCTCATGGACTGAAGGTAAATCACCATTTTAACTTTTTTTTTCTCTGACTTAGCCAATGGGAGTGGCTGAAATTTGACTGGCAGGCTTGGCAAGGTTCAGATGCACTGCTGATGAGATAAGCTAGCAGAGTCACCACATTTTGAGAGTCTGGCCTTGGAATCTGTGCATCTCTGCACCTCTGACTTCTCTGTCTCTCAGAATCTCTGAATCTCCACCACTGAATAGCCTTTTCCAAGGCAGGCAGGTGAGCTTGTGCAGGACGCCATCTTGATTCACTGGGAAGCAGAGTTTCCTATGTGAAGGGCTCAGCTGGACCTAATTCCCAGGCTGGGATACAGTTCCTGCACCGAGAGTGCTTTTCCAGCACTAAAACAGTCTTTGATATAGAAGAGATTTGTACACATGAAAGCTGGGCTACTTTTGAAAACTGTCAGACAGCTTTTACATTTCAATAGAGAAATAACTGTGGTGCATCCAGAGAACATCTCTTCCAGCCTTTACTGTGTCACATTATAGGGTCAGCTGACAGCTCCCCAGTGACTCTGTAAATGAGGCTGTGTCTTAGCCAATCAGGAGGTGAAGGCTGCTATCCCAGAGATTCCACTAAGCCCATTCACTGGAGTACATAGAGGTGTCTGGTGATCAACATCCTTTTCAGACTGTTTTAGATCCCATTAAGGTAACACTGGAGAAACAAAACAACCTCCAGATGCCCAAAAAGCAACTTTGGACCAGAACATTAGGAAGAATTCACCTGTGGCTTCAGAAGGCCCACAAAAGGAAGACACAAAGAATTTCCCAGATGAAGAAGCCTTTGTAAAACTATCAGAGGGTGAGTACAAAAGGATTATATAGAGAGCCCTCCTAGACCTTATAAATGCAAGATGCAGCACAGCAAAATGAAAAATGAAAAATTAAGCAAGTTGTTTGATCTGACAGAATACCAGTACTCTGAAATCCAACAGATCAAGAAAAAAATCAAAGAGATAGAACATTCAGTTCAAAGCCAAGAAAGAAGAATTGAACAAATGGAAAATAGACTTTCTGACTTAGAAGACAGAGCTACTCACTCTAGCATCTATGAGGAAATATCAGAGAGAAGAAACAAGAAAAATGAAGAAGCATTAAGAAGCTTGTGAGACTCTTCTAATTGATAGGTATACATTTCATGCTGTCATTGGAGTTCCTGAACAGGGTGGGACACCTGAGAACACAGAGAGTAATGCAGCTGAGCTGCTTACAGAAAACATCCCAGAAATTATGAAAGAAGAGAATATAGATGTCCAAGATGTGTATCAAATGCCACTCAATGCACATCCCAGAAGGAAGACTCCAAGACATATTATAATCAAGCTTAACAAAATGAAAAACAAGCAGAAACTCTTAAAGGCAGCAAGACTCGAAACAAAGCTAACATTCACAGCAAAACCCTGTAGGATTTCATCTGACTTCTCAGCAGAAATGATGCTGGAACAGAGACAGTGGGATGACACATTCAAAGCCTTGAAGGTGAAGAACTTCCAACCAAGAATTATATATTCTGCAAAACTATCTTTCCAATATGAAAATGAAATTAAGACATTTGCAGATAAACAGAAACTCAGAGACTTCGTAAAAACCAAATCAAAGCTACAAGAACTACTGAAAGAATCTCTTGGCTTAGAAGAACAAAACCACTAACTTTATATTTTAGAAGCAAATACATGACACATCACCCAGAAACCTACTCAGTTAGGGAAGGCTTCAAACTCAATCAAAGCTATAATAATGAAAGAAATGACCCAGTGATCATATCATGAAAACTATAATGTCATCATATTAAAAAGATGGATGTACTACAGTCATTATAGTCCTTCCAGATGGAGAGGAAGCTAATAAGACTTGTAGTAGTTAAAATTGGGTTTAAACATAGACTATTAAGGGGAACCACAGGGGTAGCCACAAAGCACAATAAAGATGCAACATATCAAATCAAGAAACATCATACAGGAGTCTCAACAACCACAAAACCAACCCTTAAAAAGGTGAAAAATCAATTCACAAAAAAGAATGTCCCAGAGTAGGATAGTAAGATGAACACAAAAATAGACATCACAATGACAGCACTAAACACATACCTGTCAATAATTACATTGAACGTGAATGGACTGAACGCTCCAGTAAAGGGTCAATGAGTGGCATCTTGGATCAAAAGACATGACCCATCCACATGTTGGTTATAAGAAACTCACCTTAGACTTAGATATGAAGAAACTGAAAATTAAAGGATGGAAGAATATATATCAAGTTAACAATACACAAAGAAGAGCATGTGTGGCAATACTAATCTCAGATAAAATAGATTTTAGTGTAAAATCCACCATCGTGGACAATGAGGGACACTATTTATTTCTGAAAAGTTCAATACACAAGCAGGACTTAACAATATTAAATATTTATGCACCCAATACTAGAGCATCTAAATACATCAAAGATACACTAACTACACTCAAAAACTAGATAGATCACTCCACAATAATAGTGGGAGACTTCAGCACTCCGCTCTCAATATTGGAAAGATCATCTAGAAAAAAATCTCAGTAAAGACACAGAATACCTTATTGCCACAATTAACCAACTAGACCTCATTGACATATACAGAACTTTGTATCCAACAGCAGATAACTATACTTTCTTCTCCAGTACACATGGAACATTTTTCAGAATAGACCATGTGTTAGGACATAAAGCGAATCTCAGCAAAATCCATGCCATTGAATTATTGCAAAGCGTCTTCTCAGATCATAAAGCCATAAAAGTCAAAACCAATAGCAGAAAAAACATAGAAAGTGGAACTCATGGAAACCGAACAACATTTTGCTCAAAAAACTATGGGTTATCCTGCTGATCTCTGGCTGGAGGAAGGAGAGTGGGTGGAGAGGAGAGGAAAGGAGGCTGTTGGGAGGATGAGACATGTATGGAGCAGAGAGGAGTAGTTGCGGTCACTAGATAGGGAGAGCAGTGGAAGCTGCATATAGGTCGGCATGTAAATTTATATGGGAATGCACATTTTCACTCAGTCATATTAAAAAAATAAAAATTATATAAATAAATTTTTTTTTTAAAAAAACCGTGGGTTATAGAAGAAATCAAGGATGAAATAAAGAAATTTATGGACTCCAACGAGAATGAAAACACTTCTTACCAGAACCTATGGGATACAGCCAAAGTAGTGCTCAGAGGTCAGTTTATCTCCATAAATGCACACATTCAAAAGGAAGAAAGAACACAAACCAAAGAACTAATGCTACACCTTGAACAAGTAGAGAGAGAGCAACAGAGGAACCCCTCAGGCACCAGAAGAAAACAGATCATAAAGATTAGAGCAAAACTAAACAAACTGGAGAATAGAAGAGCAATTGAAAACAACAAAAGACCAAAAGCTGTTTTTTTGAAAAGATCAACAAAATTGACAAACCACTGGCTAAACTTACTAAAGAAAAACAGGAAAGGAAACAAATAGCTGAAATAAGAAATGAGAGGGGAGTTGTCACAAAAGATCCAACAGAAATAACAAATATCATAACAGAATACCACGGAAGTCTGTACCCTAACAAATTTGAAAACCCTGAGAAAATGCACAAATTCCCAGATTCATATCACCTAGCAAAATTATCACAAGCTGAAGCAGAACAACTTAATAAACCCATCATAAAGGAAGAGATTGAAAAAGTCATCAAAAAACTACCAACTAAAAAAGCCCTGGCCCAGATGGTTTCACCACAGAATTCTACCAAGCTTTTAGAGAAGACTTATCTCCAATACTACTGACTATTTCACAGCATAGAAAGGGAAGGAATACTCCCAAATTCGTTCTATGAAGCCAGCATAATCCTGATACCAAAACCAGCATAACCCTGATACCAAAGCCAGGGAAAGGCCAACAGAAAAGGAGAACTACAGACAAATATCACTGATCAATCTAGATGCTAAAATCTTCAACAAAATTCTTGCCAATAGAATACAACAACATATCAGAAAAACAATTCATCACAACCAAGTTGGATTCATACCAGGGATGCAAGGCTGGTTCAAAATCAGAAAAACAATGTGATCAACCACGTAGATAACACAAAAGACAAGAATCACTTGATTTTGTCTATTGATGCAGAAAAAGCATTTGATAAAGTGCAACATCAATTCATGCTAAATACTCAGCAAAATAGGAAGAAATGACAAATTCCTGAATGCAATAAGGGTCATTTATACAAAGCCAACTGCCTACATCATCCTGAATGGAGAGAGACTGAAACAATTTCCCTTGAGAATGGAAACTAGAAAAGGATGCCCATTCTCACCTCCCCTATTCAACATCATACTAGAAGTTCTAGCCAGAGCAAGTAGATAAGACCAAGAAATAAAGGTCATCTGCATCAGCAAAGATGAAGTAAAAATCTCCCTATTTGCAGATGATGTGATTGTATACACAGAAAATCCTGAAGAATCCATCAGTAAGCTTCTCAAATTGATAGAAGAGTTCAGCAAAGTATCAGGATACAAGATAAACATAAGTAAATCAGTAGGATTCCTTTAACCAATGATGATATTATTGAAGAAGAAATCATCAAAACAATACCATTTACTACAGCCCCCAAAAAGATACAATACCTAGGAATAAATCTAACCAGAGAAATAACAGACCTTTACAAAGAGAACTACAAGAACTTAGTACAAGAAACTAAGAGAGACTTACATAAACAGGGAAACCTACCCAGCTCATGGATAGGAAGAATTAACACTGTGAGAATGTCTATTTCACCCAAGCAATTTATGTTATATAATGCAATCCCAATATATAATGCAATCCCAATACAAATTCCAGTGACGTTTTTTAATGAGATGGAGAATCAAATCACCAACTTTGTTTGGAAAGAGACGAAGACCCAGATGAGCAAAGCACCACTGAAGAAGAAGTATGCACTGGGAGGCCTTTCACTATGAAACTTTAGAACTTACTACACTGCCACAGTTGTCAAAACAGCCTGGTACTGGTATAAAAAGAGACAGATAGATGAATGGAACAGCACTGAGATCCCAGAGATGACACTAGCCTCCTATGAACAGTTGGTACTGGACAAAGGCCCTAAGACATTAAACAGGGATAAAAAAAACCTCTTCAACAAATCGTGCTGGCAAAATTGGATATCCATCTGCAATAAATTGAAACAAGACCCGTATCTCAAGCCTTTTACAAAAACCCACTCAAACTGGATAAAAGATCTAAATGTCAAATCTAAAACAATAAAGCTCATCGAAGAAAAATTAGGATCAACAATGGAAATTTTAATACACAACGTAGGCAGACTTCAAGATCTGACAAACCAACCACAATCAACAGAAGAGAAAATAGACAAAAGAGAACTACTAAGAATCAAACACTTTTGCTCATCCAAAGACTTCATCAATAGAATTAAGACTACCTACAGAATGGGAAAAAATATTTGGCAACCATATGTCAGACTGACATCTGATCTCCATAATCTATAGGGTACTATAAAATATCAATAAGAAAAAAGACAAATAATCCAATTAGATGATGGGCAAAGGAGATGGACAGACACTTCTGTAAAGAGAAGATCCAGGCAGCCAAAAAACACATGCAGACATGCTCACAATCATTAGCTATTAAAGAAATTTGAATCAAAACTACTAAGAGATACCATCTCACCCTAACAAGGTTGGCCATGATCCACAAAACACAAAATGACAAATGCTGGAGAGGCTGTGGAGAAATTGAAACTCTCCCACAGTGTTGGTGAGATTGCAACATGGTGCAACCTCTTTGGAAAGCAATCTAGCGCTTCCTTAAAAAGCTAGAAATGGATATACCATTTGACCAAGTAATTCCACTGCTTGGAATATACCCTATAGAATCAAGGCCATTCACACCAACTGATAGATGCACAAAAATGTTTATTGCAGTGTAATTCACAATAGCAAAGAAATGAAATCAACCCAGATGCCCAACAACGAAGGAATGGATAGGTAAACTATGGTATATACACTCAATGGGACATTATGCAATGATAAAGAATAGTGATGATTTTAGGAAGCATCTCGTAACCTGTTTCAGTTGGAGAACATTATGTTGAGTGAAAGTAGTCATCAGCAAAGGGATAAATATTGTATGAGATCCCTACAATAAGAAATTAAAAACAGACTCATGCATAGAAGAAAAGACTCTTTGATGGTTGTAAGTGTGGGGAAGGAGGGAGGGAAAGGGTGGGGTACTGATTAGATAGTTGATAGAAAGTTGGTTGGGCGAAATCTGTGACAGCACATGTTAGAAAGAAGATCAATATTAACTGAACTTCAACATAACATGATTACCCCTCCCATTTTAACCCAATATTGCAAGGAGTATCTGGGGTGGGGGTTTGGGGACCATGCTCTAAGAGGACCTTGAGGCCAATTGGCATAACTAGCATTTTGCTAAGAGAGTCTTCTGCACTTCAAATTGGTGAGTGGCATCTGGGGTCTTAAAAGCTGCCAAGCTGCCGTCTGAGGTACACCAAACTGTCCCAACTCAGCAGGAATGGAGGATCTCGAAGGACCAAAATGATATGTGGGAGAGAGACCCCAGAAGACAGAGAGACCCCCATGAGTGGGTGACTACATTGACATGTAACCAGAATAACCAGATGGTGCCAGGCTACCACCAGTGATAGCCATGATGAGGCTAACATAATTGAGTCTCACTGGCAACACGAAAATAAAAAGGGGTACACCCTGAGATCTCCACTAAAAGACCACAGTTGATGGTCCAGGGGCTTTGGGGTTCCCCTGGAAGCGTGGCCCCTGGCCCTGATGCTGCCCCTGTCCATAAATCATAATGGTGGTTAACTCTTTGGACAGAAATGGATTGGACTTGGTAATACATAGCGACCATATCATGTGTGCCCTTTATGGTTCTGTGCATCTATAGGATGTCATCCGGCTGACCTCTTACTGGATGTAGGGAAGAGGGTGCAGAGGAGGGGATAGGAGATTGTTAGGAGGATATGGCATACAGAACAGAGAGGATGAGCATGCTGTCACCAGGCAGGGAGAGCAGTGGGAGCCGCTCATTGGCGGGCATGCAAATTTATATGGGATTGTATATTTTCACTCAACCATAATTAAAAAAAAAAAATGACTTTGGGACTTTGAGAATGGTTTCAGTTGTGGCCTAACAGAGAGTCCGGGGGTCACGTCTTCCAGGGAACTTCTGGTCCATCAGACCATCAGGTCTGATCTTTTAAACAGAGTTCAAGTTCTGCGTACGCATTTTTCTCCCTCTACATCAGGAACTCTATGTTGTGTTCTCTGTCAGGTCAGTCATAGATAGACAGAACATCTTAATAAACTTCATTACACCAATTGACTTAGACATCCCCTAAAAACATCATCCTTAGCCCCTAGCCCCTGCTATTCTGTCCCTTGAAGTATTTGATTCTGTTTAGGGAACTGCTGAGCCTTCCATTAATCCATTTGTGCTAACTTCTGTATTGCATGTTGTCGTTTACCTAAGATAATTCTTGTCTACTATCTAGCTAGTGAATGTCTCTCTCCCTCCCTCCTGACTCTCATAACTTAGAAAGAATGTTTTGTTTGCTTCAGCCTTTTCTTGAGTTCTTATAATAGTGTCTCATACAATATTTGTCCTTTTGCAACCAACTAATTTCACTAGTTGTCAAGGATTTCATTTTACTTGGGTCCACAATCAACGCCCATGGAAGCAGCAGTCCAGAAATCAAAAGATGCACTGCACTGGGAAAATCTGCTGCAAAGGACTTCTTCAAAGTATTCAAAAGTAAAGATGTCAACTTGAAGACTAATAAGCACCTGACACAAGCCATGGTATTTTCGATGGCGTCATACGCATGCGAAAGCTGGACCATAAACAAAGAAAACAGAAGAAGAATCGATGCCTTTGAATTGTGGTGTTGGAGAAGAATGTTGAATGCACCATGGACAACCAAAAGAACAAACAGATCTGTTCTGGAAGAAGTACAACCAGAGTGCTCCTTGGAAGCAAAGATGGCAAGACTGCGTCTTACATACTTTGGACTTTCTGTCAGAAAGCAACAGTCCCTGGAGAAGGACATTATACTTGGTAGAGTGGAGGGTCAGAGAAAAAAGAGAAGACCCTCGAAGAGATGGGTTGACACATTGGCCACAACAATGGGCTTAAGCATAAAAATGATTGTGGACGTGGCGCAAGACCTGGCAGTGTTTCGTTCTGTTGTTCATAGGGTCGCTATGAGTCAGAACCTACTTGACGGCACCTAACAACAACAATTTCACTACCATAATGCCTTCCATACTCATCCATGTTTGGAGATGTTTTGCAGATCCATTGTTGTTCTTTATCATTGGGTAGTATTCCACTGAGCGTATATACAATAATTTGTTGATCCATTCGTCTGTTGTTGGGTATCATGGATTGAATTATGTCCCTGAAAAAAAATCTGTGTGGCGGATTAGCTAGGCCATGATTCCTTGTGTTGTGTAATGTTTCTCCATGTTGTAGAGCCTGTCTCTATGATGTTAATGAGGGTGGATGGGCTGTAGTTGTGTTGGTGCGGGAGGGCTCAATGTGTAAGAATGTTTTGTGCCTTGAGGCAGTCTCTTGAGATAAAAAGGAAAGAAGCTAGCAGAGAGAGTTGAGGGACCTCATATCATCAAAAAAGCAGCATCAGGTGTACAGTGTATCCTTCAGACCTGAAGTTCCTGCACCAAGATGCTCCCTGACCAAAGACTGATGTGGCATAGGAAGCTTCCTCCAGCTCTGATAAAGACAGAAAGGCCTCCCCTGGAGCAGATGCACTCAATTCAGACATGTGGCCTACCAGCCTTGTAAGAATAAGTTTTCTTTGTTAAATCAATCTGCTTGTGGTATTTCTGTTAGAGCACATTGACTAAAACAATGGGCACCTGGGTTATTTCCATCCTTTTGCTATTGTGAATGATAGTGCAATGAACATGGCTATGCATGTATCTACTCATGCAAAGGCTCTTATTTTTCTAGGATACATTCCAAGAAATAGGGTTGCTGGATCTGATGTTACATGTATTTCTAGCTTTTTAAGGACGCACCAAATTGATTTCAAAATTAGTTGTACTATTTTGTATTCTCACCAGCAATGTGTAAGTGTTCCAGCCTCTCCAAAACCTCTTCAACAATTATTTTGTGATTTTTGGATTAGCGCTAGCTGTGGTGAGATGGTATCTCATTGTGGTTTTGATTTAGGTATCCCTAATGTCTAAGGATCACGAGCATTTCCTCACATGTCTGTTATGTGGCTGTTCATAGGCCTGTTCATATACTCTGTTCATATTTTTTACTGTGATGAAGTGCAAGTATACAATCCAAATTGATTTTGCATGCCTGCCTGTGTGTAGCTCCTTCTGCTCTCCTTGCCTGATGACAGCAATCTCCTCCTTTTCGTTCTGTACTTCTAGTATCCTCTTAACAAGCTCCTGTCCCTTCCTCTCCACCCTTTTGTCTCCCATCTAGAAAGAGACCAGTAGGACAGCATTCTACAAATGCATTGAACTAGTAAGTATACACACTATATGATCACACTGTGTCCCCAAGTTCAATCCATTTTTGTCCAAAGAGTTAGCTTCATTAGTGTTTTCTTATCAGGGGCAGTAGCACATCTAGAGGCCACACTCCCAAGGGATCCCCCAGACCATACGACTATGAATTCTGGTCTTTTAGTAGAGTTCTAGATCTGCAACCCTCTTTTTCTCATGTTATCACAGGCACTCAACATTGTATGCCCCATGATGGCTGTCCTTGGTGAAGGCCAAGCACCATATGGTTCTGCTGGTCACATGTTGACAGAGTCTCCAATTCACATGGGTCCTTCTGTCTCCTGAGCTCTTTCTTTCCTTGTGTCTTTGTTGCTTTCTGTGATCATCTGCTCCGGATGAGTTGGGACCATTTGGTGTACCTCAGATGGCAGCTTGCTAGTTTTTAAGATCCCAGACACCGCTCACCAATATGGAATGCAGAATACTCTCCTAGCAATAGGCTAGTTATGATAGTTGACTTCCCAAGAGCGTGGTCTCCAGACCCCATCCCTGCTACTCTATCCTTGCAATATTGGGTTGAGATTAGAAGTGCTCACGGTTTACGGCAAAGTCCATTTAAATTGATCTACTATGTGCTGTCACTGCTTTCACCCAACCAAATTTCTATCAGCTGTCTAATCTATGATCAACCCTCTCCCTCCCTTCCCACCCTTGTAGCCATCAAAGAGTTTTTTCTTCTGTACATAAGTCTATTTTTAAGTCCTTATAGCAGGGATTTCATAGAATATTTGTCCTGCCATTGACTGACTTCACTCAGCATAATGTCTTCCAATTGAAACCAGGTTATGAGATGCTCCCTAAAATCATTGTTCTTTAGCATTTTATAGGGTTCCACTGAGTATAGGTACTGTAGTTTGCTTATCCATTCATCTGTTGATGGGCGTTGAGGTTGATTCCACCCTTTTGCTATTGTGGAATGTGCTGCAATGAACATTCCCATGCATGTATCTGTTTGTGTGATAGCCTTTGCCTCCGTAGGATATATTCTGAGCAGTAGGATTACTAGATCAAATAGTATATCTATTTCCAGCTTTTTAAGGAAGTTCCAAATAGCTTTCCTAAGAGTTTGCACCATTTTACAATCCCACCAGCAGTGTAGGAGAGTTCCAATCTCTCAACAGCCTCTCCAGCATTTGTTGTTTTGTGTTTTTTGGATTATGGCTGTCATGGTTGGAATTGTGTGCCCCCAAAAATGTGTGCAGCCACGTGGCTGGGATATGGTTCCCAGTATCTTGGGACTGTCCTCCATTGTGTGGTTTTGCTAACCTGTATGTTAAAGGATTAGGGTGGGGCTGTGAATTCCTGTGGGGGAAGTTACCCTGGAGTATGGCTTGCCCCACCCTTAATGCTTTTAGCTTGCAAGGAATAAAAGGAAAAAGAAACAAAGGACAATTTGAAAACCTCGCTACCATCAAGCAAGCAGCCCCGGGAGCAGAGCGCATCCTTCAGACCAGAGGTTCTTGCATGAGGACGCTCCCTGGACAAAGACTGATGCAATACCGGACTTTCCTCCAGAGTCGACAAGGGGAAAGTCTTTCCCTGGAGCGGACACCCTGAATATGGACTTGCAACCTACCGGACTGTGTAAGAATAAATCTTTCTTTGTTAAAGCCATCCACTCTGTGGTAATTCTGTTAGAGCAGCCCTAGCTGACTGAAACAATGGCCAACCTTGTTGGGGTGAGATGGTATCTCATTGGAGTTTTGATTTGGATTTCTCTGATAACTAACGACTGTAAGCATTTCCTTATGTGTCTTTTGGCTGCCTGTATATCCCTTTTGGTAAAGTGTCCATCTCCATTGCCCATCACTTAATTGGATTATTTACCTTTTTCTTGTTGATGTTTTGCAGTATGTTGTAGATTATGGAGATCAGAGGTCAATCAATCCCACATGTAGTTGCCAAATGTTTTTCACATTCTGTATGAGGTCTTTTAACTCTTTCGATGAAATCTTTGGATAAGCAAAAGTGTTTGATTCTTAGTAGTTCCCATTTATTTTCTCTTCCATTGATCTTGCTGTGTCAGTTTTTGAAGTCTGTCTGAACTGTGTATTAGAACTTCAGTTGTTGACTCTATTTTATCTTGCATGATCTTTATCATCTTAGGTTTGATACTTAGGTCTTTGATCCATTTTGAGCTAGTTTTTGTGTACAGTGTGAGATATGAGTCTTGTTTCAGTTTTTTTGCAGACGAATATCCAATTTTGCTAGCACCATTTGTTAAACAGACTGTTTTTATCCGTTACAGTCTTAGAAACCTTGTTGAATATCAGCTATTCAAAAGAGGATGGTGGCATCTCTGGGGTCTCAACTCTGTTCCGTTGGTCTATATGCCTCTTTTTGTATAAGTACCAGGCTGTTTTGACTACTATGGCAATGTACAAAGCTCTAAGACCAGGTGGTGTGAAGTCTCTCACTGTGCTCCTCTTGTTCAGTAGTGCTTTACTTATGCAGGGTTTCTTCCCTTTCCAAATAAAGTCAGTGATTTTTTTCTCCTTCTCATTAAAAACAACACTAGAATTTGTATTGGGATTGCATTGTATATGTAGATCGCTCTGGGTAAAATAGACATTTTCACTATGTTAATTTCTCCTATCCATGAGCAAGGTGGATTTCTCCATCTCCTTTGGTTTCTTGCAGCAAGGTCTTGTAATTCTCTCTGTATAGGTGTCTTATTCCTCTAGCTAGATTTATTCCTAGGTATTTTATCTTCTTGGGGTCTATAGTTAAATGGTATTGATTTGGTGATTTCTTCTTTGATTACCTCTTTATTGGTATAGAGGAATCCTACTGATTTACTTATGTTTATCTTGTATCCTGATACTTTGCTGAACTCTTCTATTAGTTCTAGTAGTTCACTTACAGATTCTTTAGGATTCTCTGCATATACAATCATAGTGTCTGCAAAAAATAGGGAAATTTTTACTTCTTTATGAATGCAATTCCCTTTAGCTCTTTGTCTTGTCTAACCACTCTAGCTAGAACCTGTAGTACAACGTTGAATAGAAGTGGTGAGAGTGGACATCCTTGTCTAGTTCCTGTTCTCAAGGGGAATTCTTTCAGTCTCTCTCCATTGAAGATGATGTAGGTGGTTGGTTTTGCATAGATGGCCCTTACTGTGTTGACGAATTTCTCCTCTATTCCTGTTTCACTGAGAGTTTTTGGCACGAATGGGTGTTGCACTTTGTTGAATGTCTTTTCTGCATCAATTGACAAAATCAGGTGATTCTTATCTTTCGTACTAGTTAATGCGGTTGATCATATTGTTTCTCTAATATTGAACCAGCCTTGCATCCCTGGTATGAATCCAACTTGGTCATGATGAATTATTGTTTTGATATCTTGTTGAATTCTATTGGTTAGGGCTTTGTTGAAGATTTTTGCATCTAGATTCATAAGTGATATTGGTCTGCAACTTTCTTTTTTTGTGGCATCTCTCCTAGGCTTTGGTATCAGGGGTATGCTGGTGTCATAGAAGGAATTGGGGAGTATTTCAATCCTTTCTATGCTGTGAAGTAACCTCAGTAATATTGGATTTAATCCTCTGCCCATTTTTTAATTGGATTGTTTATCCTTTTGTTTGGAGGTTTCCCAGTATATTGTAGATATTAGAGATTACATCTGATCAGTTACGACATATACAAATTTTTTTCCTAGTCTGTAGGTTGTATTTTTACACTTCTCATGAAGCCTTTAGTGAGCATTAATTGATTTTTAGGAGCCCACAGTTATCTAGTTTCTCCTGCAGTGTTTGTGCATTTCTAGTCATGGTTTCTATTCTGTTTATGACATGTGTTTCTCCTGCTGTCATTTTTCATATTTTTTTCTTCCATGATCTTTATCACTTTAGATTTTATATCTATGTCTTTGATCAATTTTGTGTCAGCTCTTGTACATGTTGTAAGGTATGGGTCTTGTTTGTTGTTTTTGTTTTGCAGATACATACCAGTCAAGCTGGTACCATTTCTCAGAGACTGCCTTTTCCTCATTTAACAGACTTTTGCTGTTTGCCAAGTATCAGCTGCTCAGATGTGGATGAATTTACATCTGGATTCTCAGTTCTGTTCCTTTGGTGTAAGTATCTGTTGATGTACCAATACCAGGTAGGTTTAACTAACGTCATGGTAAATCAGGAAGTATGAGGTCTCACACTTTGTTCTTCTCCAGTAATACTTTATTTATCGGGTACCTCTTCCTTTTCTGTATGAAGTTGGTGATCTGTTTCTCCATCTCATTAAAATTTGTTAATGGAATTTAGATTGGGATTGTATTGTATCTACAGATTACTTTGGGTAAAATAGATGTTTTCACAAACTAGAGTCTTCTTGTCTATGAACAAGGTGGTCTCCACTCACAGTGGCCTCTTGGTTTTTTGTAGTAGTGCCTTGTAGTTTTCTTTGTATAGGTCTTTTATATCTCTGGTTAGATTTATTCCTAAGTATTTTATCTTCTTGTGGGCTACTGTAAATGGTATTGATTGGGTGATTGTTTTTTAAGGTTCTCTTTGTTGCTGTAAAGGAATCCAATTGATTTTTGCATATTTACCTTGTATTCTGATACTTTTCTGAAATCTTCTATTAGTTCCAGTATTGTGGATCCCTTGAAGTTTTCTGTGTATAAGATCATATCATCTGCAAATAGGTATACTTTTACTTCTTCATTAAATTTGCATGTCTGTTATTTATTTTTCTTTGACTAGAACCTCTTGCATAATCTCGAATAGGAATGGTGATAAAGGGCATGCTTGTCTGGTCTCTGTTCTCAAGGGTAGTTCTTTCAGACTCTCTATTTAGGATGATGTTGGCTGTTGGCTTTGTATAAATACTCTGTATTACATTGAAGAATTTCACTTCTGTTCCTATTTTTCTGAGAATTTTTACTATGAATAGGTAGGTGTTAGATTTGTTAAATGCCTTTTCTGTATCAGTTGATAAGATCTGGGGTTCTTCTATTCATGTGATGAATTATACTAATTATTTTTCTAGTGTTGAACCATCCCTGTATACCTGGTATGAATTCCACTTAGATATGGTGAATTATTTTCTTGATATGTTGTTAAATTTTATTGGCTAGAATTCTGTTGAGGATTTTTGCTTCACTGTTCATGAGGAATACTGGTCTATAATTTTCTTTTGGGGGACCGTCTTTACCTAAATTTGGCATTAGTGTTACATTGGCTTCATTGAATGAGTTCAGGAGAATTCCACTCTTTTCCATGCTCCGAAATACCTTTAATAATTCTGAAGTTAACTATTCTCTAACTGTCTGGAAGAATTCTCCAGTAAAGTTACCTGGGCCATAGCTTCTTAGTGTTGAAGTTTTTAAATTATTTCTTCAATTTGTTTGTTTGCTATAGGTTTATTTAGTTGTTCTATCTCTGATTTGTGTTCATTTAGATAGGTAGTGTGTTTCTAGAAATTTGCCGATTTCCTATGGGTTTTCAAATTTGTTAGAGTACAATCATAGTACTCTCTTATGATTCTCTGAATTTCAGTTTGGTCTGTTATGGTATTGCCCATCTCATTTCCTATTTAGACTATCTGCTTCCTCACCTTTTCTTTTGTCAGTTTGGCCAATGGTTTATCAATTTTGTTGATTTTTTTTTTAAAGAACCAGTTTTTGGTCTCAGTAATGTTTTCAACCGTTTTTTTTATTCTCAATTTCATTTATTTCTGCTGTAATTTCTATTATATTCTTCTAATGCATGAGGGCTTCTTTTGCTACACTTTCTATTTGATCGAGGTGTAGAGTTAATGTTTTGATTCAGGCCCTATCTCCTTTTTTTGGATGTGTGTGTTTATTGCTATAAATTCATCTCCTGGAGCTACTTTTGCTGTGTTCCAAAAGTTCTGCTAGGATGTATTTTGTTTCACATTTGATTCAGTGAATTTCTTTATTCCTCTTTGATTTCTTCTTTAATCTAGTAGCTTTTGAACAAGGTGCTGTTCACTTTCCATGTATTTGATATTCTTTCTTGCTTTTATGTTATTGATTTCTGCTTTTATGACTTTATGATCCAAAAAGATGCCTTGTGATATATCTATATTTTGGATTCTATCAGTTCTGGAGAATCTTCCATGTGTGTTGGAAAAAAAAGTATATTTGGCTGCTGATGGGTGGAATGTTCTGTATATGTGTATGCAATCAAGTTGGTTAACTGTGGCATTTAGAACACCTGTCCTTATTGAACTTCTGTCAGGGTGTACTGTACTTTACCAAAAGTCGTGTGTTGAAGTCTCCTATGATTACTACGGAGCTGTTTCTTCTTTTGGTGCTCTTAGAGTTTGTTTCACATATTTTGGAGCCCTGTTATTGAATGTGTAAATACTTATCATTGTTATATCCTACTGGTGTAATGACCTTTTAATCATAACGGAGTACCCTTCTTTAACCTTTGTGGTTGAATTTGCTTTAAAGTATATTTTGTCAGATATTAATATTACCATTCCAGTTCCTTTTTGATTGTTGCTTGCTTAACATATTTTTTCTATCTGTTGAGTTTTAGTTTGTGTTTCTGAGGCTAAGATGTGTCTGTTGTAAGCAGCGTATAGACAGATTGCATTTTTTTTTATCCCTTCTGCTACTCTGTCTGTCTTTATTGGTGTATTTAGTCTACTTACATTCAGTGTAGTTATTGGTAGGTATAAGTTTAGTGTTGTCATTTTGATTTTGTTTGTTTGTTTTGGGCGGTTTTCTTTGTTCCACTTAATTTTCTGTGCTGAGTTGTTTTCCTGTATGTGTTGTCTTTTCATCTTTTCCATTGTTGTTGATTTTCTTACTGCTGATTCTTTATGTTTTTCATCTTTTTTGATTTGGTGTGTAGGATTGTTAGTTTTCTTTTGATTACCTTGAAATTTACCTCACTTTTTCTAAATTTAAAACATTCTTATATTACTTGCTATCGATACAAAGTCCTCTCCATATGAAAATTCTATGGCTAGATTATTTAGTCTGTCTTTTTGTTTTAATGCTGTTATCTGACATTTTGAATTCTGTTTCCCTATTTTCAGTGTTTTACAAGGTCTACCAATTAAGTCTACAAGCTTAGTTGTCCTAAGTGCTAAGTACCTCATTGCTGACCATCACTACAGTTGCCTTCAAAGTACTCCCCTAGGGAAGCTATGTACTGATGTCAGCACGGAGTGCACCCTTCAAAGAAATTTTTGAACTTTTTCTGGAATAGCCATCACATACAGCGGCAACACAAAAAGTTTGCAAACTTAATTATATAGTTGTCTGTGAGAAAGTTTTTAGCCAGTAAACAAATAACTGTATTGGAACACCACACCTACTCACCTGATCTGGCCCCCAGTGACATTTTTCTTTGCCCAGAGATAAAGGAAATATTGAAAAGAAGACATTTTGATGACCTTCAAGACATGAAGGTAATACAACAACAGCTCTGATGGCCATTGCAGAAAAGGAGTTCCAGACTTGCTTTGAATCCTGGTCTAGGCTCTGGCATCAGTGTATAGCTTCCCAAGGGGAGTACTTTGAAGGTGACCATAGTGAGATTCAGCAATGAGGTATGCAGCACTTTTCCTAGGATGCATTTGTGAACTCAACTGTCATTTCATGTGCCTTTCACGTGTTCTTGTGATTTCCCTATCTGAGTTGATATCTCGTTGTTCTGTCTGTGTTCTAATCTTAGGTTGTCATGTTATGTTATTGACTCTAACTTGGGTACTGTGTTTAGTATTTCTTGTAATTTTGGTTTGGTTTTTACAAATTCTTTTAACTTCCCTTTATCTGAAAATGCACTAATGTCATCATATTTGAGAGACAGTTTTTCTGGGTATATAACTCTTGGCTGGCAATATTTTCCTTGAAGGCTTTACTATGTCACCTCATTGCCTTTTTGCCTTCATGGTTTCTGCTAAGTTGTCAGTTTCATCTTACTGACTCTCCGTTGGAGATGGCCTTTTATTTATCCCCAGCTGCTTGTAAAATTCTCTATTTTTGTTTCTGACAAGTTTGATTATATGTCTCAGTGATTTTCTTTTAGGACCTACCATACGTAAGGTTTGATGAACTTCTTAGATAGATATCTTCTTGTCTTTCTAGATATCAGGGAAGTTTTCTGCCAACAAATCTTCAACAATTCTGTCTGTATTTTCTGTTATCTGCCTCCCCATGCCCACCCCACTCTGGTACTCCATTTATTTGTAGGTTATTCCTCTTGATAGCATCTCATATTCTAGTCTTGGATTGTCATTTGATATTATTGATTCCTAGGGTCGATGGCACTTGGCTTGGCAGGGTTTCTTCACTTTTTAAAAATTCTTTTATCTTATGTTACTTCGGATATATTGGTATCAAATGTTTTGTCTTCAATTTTACTAATTCTGACTTTCATCGCCTCAGTTCTGCTCTCATCACTTTCTACTGAGTTGTCGAATTCTGAACTTTCATTGTTAATCTTTAGAATTTCTATTTACTGTCCCTCTGTGGATTCTTGCTATTTGTTAAATTTGTCACTTTGCTCTTGTGTAACCTTAAGTTCCTCTATTGCTTTGTTTCTGTATTCCTTGGCTTGGTCTTTGTTTTCCTGACCTCCTCCCCGATCTCTTGAAGAGCTCTGTATATTAATCTTTTGAATTCTATCTCTGGTAATTCAAAGACCTTCTCTTCTTTCATGTGGTTTCCTGCTTCTTTATTTTGATTGCTTGCTGAAGACTTCATAGTCTGCCTCTTTATGTGATGTGATATGACTGTTGTCTCCAAGCAATCAATAAGCACTTACATTTATTTATTTTGTATTTGTTTTACTGTTTTACTTTGTTTTGATATGCCCAAATAGGCTGGTCACGTGAACTACTTCTATCATTGGCATCTTAGAGGCTCTCATATCCAGTCACCAGGAGGTCAGAGCTGCCACTAGGAATGTGAGCCTATGAGTCCATTAATTTTCTTGTGTGGATTCAGCTCAAGTGTCCATGTCATTGGTCACCAGATATGTGGCACAGGCTCTCACCTATTGTCCTAGATGGGCAGGGCTACTTGGGGGTGATTGGGGCATGAGAGGTTTCTGGCTGCAGTAAGGGGCTTTGTGCTGAGCAAGGTAGGGTGATGATGACTATCCCTGAGTGCCTACGTGGAAGGTGGTTTCTAGTGCATATAGGTGTGTGAGTTTTGTAGCTGAACTTTGGGCACCCAATGCTGTTGGCTATAAGGACTGAGAGGCAGCACTTACTTTAAACCCTGCATCTTGGATGGAGCCACTAATCCTCAGGTTCTTGTTATGGTTAGGTCAGCTCCCTGCTTAATGGGCAGAATGATGTCAAATACTATGAATCTGTCACACCCATTTAGCTTTTGCTAAAGGGTATGCCTGTTACAGTATGCTAATGAGGATATATGCTTTTGAATTGGGCCCACACAGGTCTAGGCAGAGATGAAAGGCATTCACTTTAGGCAAAGGTATTGTGCCTGCCCTGATACTTGTTTAGGAGAACTGGTAGATTACTTTTTCCTGTTTGTTATCTGCTAATTTTGTTCCCTCTCCAAAGCTACAACTCCACGGCAGTTGGCTTGGCTGGCTCCAAAGCTAGAATAGCTTGGGGCATGTGACAGAATCCACTTACTGGCCATGGGCTACAGCAATCACTGGAGCCAAATTAGTACTGGAGAAGAGCAGGGAGAGGACAGGTGAATGGGAAAGAGGTACTTCCCAGAAGTTTTTTTTTTTTTTTTTTTTTTTTTGGATCCTACACCATAGGTTAGATGTTTTTACTTAACTTTCACACATCCAGCATCAGTTTCCCTTGGTCCCACATGCTTGTGCAGACTCTCCACTGCTTGTTTTCTCCCATTGTGGAAAACATGTCCCAAGTATTACTGCTTGCTTCAGCCCATGCCCATGAGTTGATCCAGCCTGCAGTCTGCTGGCCAGGTCAGGTCTGGCAAATTCCCACTACTTCTGAACTGTCTCTCCCTTTTTCTGCTGCTCAGACTGACTCCTCAGCTTGGTGTTTGGTGCTCAGGACTCCAGATTGTCATATATAATGATTCAATTTTTTTTTCATGTTTTGTTGTAGTAGGAACCATAAGAAGTATCTAACTACTCTGCCTTTTTGGCCTTGCCTCTGCAATCTATGTCTTAAACTCTGTTGGTAATTCTGATGTTTCCTCAAGGCAATGCTGATGTTTCCTCAAGGCAATGCTGATAACACAATTAGAATCATATGGATAACTGTTTAAAAAATAAAACAGGCTCCTAGTGTCTACTTCCTAAAGGTCAGCAGTTCAAACCCACCAGGCAGTCCTTGGAAACTCTAGGAAGCAGTTCTAGTCTGTCCTGTAAGGTCACTATGAGTCAGAATTGACTGGACAACAGTGGGTTTGGTTTTTGTTTTTTGGTTTACAAATTGATTCAGAATCTAGGGTGTGGATATCTGGGACTGGAGGGCTTGAACTAAGGTATGGCCCTGTTAGTTCTGATAGTTATCAGGTTTGGAGAGAACCGCTGCCCTAGAGCAATGCTCTGCTGACTTTAATGTGCAAATGAATCTACTAAGAATCTTGTCAAAATGCAAGGTCTGATCCAGTCAGCCTGGGGAGGAGCCTGAGACTCTGCATTTCTAACAAGGAAACGCCAGTGCTTCCAGTCTACAAACCACACTCTGAGTAGCTGAGGATTTACCTGCCCAGTCTCCTCTGTCAGCTTCAACAACCACTTGCAGGGTTGGGCTCCAGACCTACAAGAAGTGTTTCCAGGAGGTGAGGCCAAGATGGCAAAGTAACCAGGTAACTCCTGTGTTCCTTCTTACAACAAAGATAAATAATAATAATAATAATAATGAATTGATTGTATATGACATTCTAGGAGCCCTGAATATCAAAAGTAAAGTTGAGTAATCAGACCCCAAGCCATTCCACCAGCCTTGGTGAGGATACAAATTAGCAAACAGGAAAAAATAATCTGCCAGCTCTGCCAAATTGGGAACACATGGTAGAAGCAGTTCCTTGGCCTAGGCAGAGGCATAAGTGCTCCATGGGCTTTGATTGCCTTTCACCCCTGTGTACACCAGTGTGGGCCCACTGCAACAGTGTAGGCCTTCATCAGCACAGTATAACAGGGTATATACCTAAATGCTAATTTCACTGTACCGGCTATATGGAGGAAAGGCACATTCATGACATTTGACATCTTGCTACCTACTAAACAGGATCCTTAACTATGCACAGCATAGATCTGAGGACTGTTGGTTCCACACATACCACCTAAACACCCATGATGGGGTCCAAGAATAAATGATGCTTTATACTTCTTGCAGCCAACAGTATTGGGCACCCATAGTCCAAGTAGAAAACCAGCCCACCAAACAGGGACCTGCTTTCTACACAGATAATCAGGGTAGCTGTCAGCCCCTTGCCTTGCTTAGCTCATGGCCACCTACTGTAGCCAGACACCTGTACCCACCCATCTAGGACTGTAGGTAAAGGCCTGCACCACAACTTGGTGACTCATTATTTGTACACCTGAGCTGAGTCCACACAAGAGAAGTAAATAGGCTCCCAGACTCACTCACATACCTACTGACGGCTCAACACTTGATGACAGAATTTTAAAGCTTCAAAGGCGCCAAGAATAAAATTACCTCACACAACCAGCCTATCGGGGCATATCAAACCAAAACCAGCAAAAAGCTAGGACACAGTAAGTAAACATAAAATAAACACAATAATTTACTGATGGCTCAGAGACAATAGTCAATATCAAATCGCATAAAGAGGCTGATCATGATGACTTCAGAAACTTCCAAATCAATGAATCAAAGAATCAAGAAATCTTCCAGATGAAGACAACTTCCTGGAATTACCAGAGGCATAAAACAAAAGATTAATATAAAGAATTTCCCAAGAGCTCAGGGAGGAGATCAGACAAAACACAAAACAGCAATAGAGGAACTCAAAAACATTAGAAAAGAGCATAACAAGAGAATTAACAGGCTGCAAGAACCGAGAGAGAGACAGCAAACAAAAGTCCAGAGGATTAATTATAAAATTTTAGGATTAGATAATGTAACAGAAAGTCATGGAAGTAGAACTTAGGCAACGGAAGTCAGAATTAGTGATAGCATTTATCAAAATTTTGCTTCTTGTGCTTTTGTATTCTTCAGAAACGTATTATAGCAAAATCATCTCTTGATGTGGTATGGATAGAAACCCTGGTGGCATAGTGGTTAAGTGCTACATCTGTTAACCAAAAGGTTGACAGTTCTAATCTGCTTGTTGCTCCTTGGAAATTCTATAGAGCTGTTCTACTCTGTTTTATGGGGTTGCAGAGAGTCAGCATAGACTCCACAGCAGCAGGTTATGGTATGGGTGGAGCTTGAAGACATTATGCTGAATGAAATAAGCCAATTACAAAAGGACAAATAATGTATGACTTTAGTTACATAAAAACAAACATTCAGAGACCAAAGTTTATTAGCGGTTACCAGGGACAAGATCAACAAACAGATGCAGCACTGGAAGTGCTCACTCATCTATGCCAAGAAATTTGGAGGACAGCTACTTGGCCAACTGACTGGAAGAGATCCGTATTTATGCCCATTCCAAAGAAAGGTGAGCCAACTGAATGTGGAAATTACTGAACAAATATCACAAGCAAGTAAAATTTTGCTTAAGATTATTCAAAAGTGACTGCAACAGCAAATTGACAAGGAACTGCCAGAAATTGAAGCTGGATTCACAAGAGGATTTAGAACCAGGGATATCATTGCTGATGTCAGATGGATCTTGACTGAAAGCAGAGAATACCAGAAAGATGTTTACCTGTGTTTCATCGACTATGCAAAGGCATTTGACTGTGTGAATGATAATAAATTGTAGACAACATTACAGAGAAAAGGAATTCCAGAACACTTAGTTGTGCTCTTAAGGAATCTGTATACAGATAAAGAAGCAGTTGTGTGAACAGAACAAGGGGACATTGAATGGTTTAAAGTCAGGAAAGGTGTGCATCAGGGTTGTATCCTTCACCACACCTTTTTAATCTGTATGCTGAGCAAATAATCCAAGAAACTGGATTATATGAAGAAGAAAAAGGCATCAGGACTGGAGGACGACTCCTTAACAACCTGTGTTACTCAGATGACACCACCTTACTTGCTGGAAATGAAGATGATCTGACACTTACTGATGAAGATCAAGGACCACAGCCTTCAGTATGGATTTCACCTCAACATAAGTAAAAGAAAGGTCCTCACAACTGGACCAGTAAGCAACATTGTTACAAATGGAGAAAGGATTGAGACTGTCAAGGGTTTTGTTTTACTTGGGTCCACAATCAACACCCATGGAAGCAGCAGTCCAGCAATCAAAAGATGTCTTGCATTGGGAAAATCTGCTGCAAAGGACCACTTCAAAGTACTCAAAAATAAGGATGCCACCTTAAAGACTAAAATGCACCTGACCCAAGCCATGGTATTTTCAATTGTATCCTATGCATGTGAAAGCTGAACCATGAACAAAGAAGACAGAAGAGGAATTGATACCTTTCTATTGTGGTGCTGGAGAATAATGTTGAATGTACCATGGACAACCAAAAGAACAAACAGATCTGTTCTGGAAGAAGTACAACCACAGTGTTCTTTGGAAGCAAAGATGGTGAGACATCTCATATACTTTGGATATGTTGTCAGGAAAACACAGCCCCCAGAGAAGGACATCATGTTTGCTAGAGTGGAAGGTCAGTGAAAAAGGGGAAGGGCCTCTACAAGATGGACTGACACAGTGGCCACGACAATGGACTTAAGCATAAAAACAATTATGGACATGATGCAAGACCAGGCAGTGTTTTCTTCTGCTGTTCATAGGGTCACTACGAGTCAGAATCAATTCGATGGCATCTAACAACAACAACAGCAGCAGGGATAGGAGGGAGGGGGAAAAGAAGGTGAATGCTGATGGAAAAGTTGCACTGATTAAGGATAGAGTTGCACAGCCAATTTTTATAATTGCTGTCAATAAGTTGTACACTTGTAAAAAGTTTAATTGGCAAAATTTGTGTAATAGGTATATTTACAACAGCCAAAACAACAACAAAAAAAGTATCTGCTGTGGCTGCTTATGTTTGACCAAGTATCTCAAGGGATTTGGGTTCCTTGTTTTGGAGGTTTAGGGTCATAGTTTCACGAAACATCCAGTTAATTGGCCTAATATCATGTTTAGTGCTTCCATTCTACCTCTTAGTTCATCATGTAGTGCCTGGGATCTTAACAGTTTGCAAGAGGCTAGCCAAGGCACAGCAATGAGGTCCATTCACCTGGAATAACAGAAGAAGGAAAATCAGGAATAGGAGGATGATAAGGAATGTGTGGCTAATTTCCTCCAAAAAGAACTGCCTCCTCATGAGGCCAGAGAACTGGATGGTACCCACCTGCCGTTAGTGGACATTTTGATCACAGATTCTACAGACAAATCTTGATCAAGAGGAGGAAAGTACAGAATAGAATTTCAAATTCTCATGAACATTGGACTTCCTGGATCCATGGAGAGTGGATGAACCCCAGAATCCATTGCCTTGAGATAATCTTTAAACCTTACACCAAATAGATAAATAAACAAACCTGTCTATATAGGATCAATTTGACAATAGCATTGTAAAAGATTAGACAGGAAATTTAGGTGGCAGTGATTTTATGTTAATGAGGAGAAACAAAGAAAAGGAGGCTAAGAATGATTGCACAACTCAAAGAACGTAATAAATGTCACTGAAATATAATGTAGCATTGTACATGTATAAAAATTCTTGAGTTGGTGTATGTTTTGCTGTGTGTTTTCTCAACAACAACAAAATAAAATACAAAAAGAAAACAGAAGCATAGAAGGGAAACATGCCCCATTGCCTATGCGGAATGCTTTCTAGAGACTGCATTCAAGCAGTGTCTGGAAGGATGAGTAACAGGGATCAGGGAGACGAGGGGTGGCGACTGGAAGATGACATTTCAGACAGAGGTAAACTAAAGTTTGGGGCGGATTAACGGAAGAGTTCAGGAAAAGCAGGTGATTCAAAGAGAGAGCGATCCTAGGACAAGTGATGAGAAGCTGGAACAACTGAGACAAAGCACCTTGGGAACCGAGACACTGAGAGGTAACTGTGGGCCAAACAGGCTAAATGCAAGTAGCAGCAGCACAAAGTGTTGGAAGAACCCTGCTACTTATCTTTACATTCACTGTGGGAATCTTGGTCTCCCAAATCTGAAAGGTGCTTCAGTCCCGCATTTGGGCCTGCCCTGCCCTAGCCTTGTTCAACTGTCCCTACAGTTTCTTCACTTCTCTGCCTGGGCCTGAACGGATAACGTGTGTCTGATTTAAGAGGGAAAGAGTGTAATGCTGTATCCTGCTCTATGTCTTCCAGTCCAGCCTTGTGTAATAGAGTTGAAATAGTGACCTTCCATCTATTTCTCAATATACCAAAGTCAGGAGAGTACAGGTTCCATTTAAAGATTCCTGTGCCCCTCTCCCCACTCTGCCATCATCCCTAACATTGAGCCTAGGGTCAAGTTTCCTGTCTAGAAGGCCTATCCACAATATGAGATGCAAACAGAAAAGAGATGTTGGAACCATTCAAGATATACTGTGAGACACTGGACAGTTTATTTAACCTCTCTGGGCCTCAGTCTCCCATCTTTGAAATAAAGAAAATAAATCCTCATATTTGTGATTATTTGAATTAATTTTTCTTTTAATTAAAATGCCTGAGGATGTCTGGCATATAGTAGCCATTCAACTGATATAAATCCCCTCCTCTCTCTCCACCTCTCCTTTTCCATAAGTAATAAATAACTAGAGCCCTTCACTGGTGATTCCAGACTCCTCGATACACTTGCCAACTCCACAGTCCTTCCTTCAGTACACATAGGCCTTCTGTTGAGGAATCTCTCTTCATCCTTTCCCCTGAGCCCCTGCATTCCTCATTCCATCCTGTCCTCACCGTCTACCCTCTCCCTTTCATCATTTGTTGCCTCTCTGCTTATCGAGTCTACCCTCAGGACTAAGATAAACCCCATCCCCCCAAGTGAGGCCTTTTCTGGCCGCACAACAACCACGATAATGAAACACAATACATCTAGTCCAGCAAGCCAAATCAAGCTTACCCTTGTAGACCACACACGCCTCAGGGTGGCTTCTCTATGACTCACCTCCCAGCACTTGTTGTGTTCATTGGAACCCCAGTAGACTCCTGTCAGTCTGAGGCCCTGCCTGTTGCTGGCTAGGTAGCCCATGGGTCTAGCTGGCCCTAGTGAAAGGATGGTACAGGGGAGAGGGGAAGGAAGAAGTTTTCTTACCTCCCTAAATTCCTCGTAAGCTTCTTTTCACAGTGGAGCACAATTCTGTCCTGGTGGCTCCTTCAAAATTCACGGCTTTCCTTGGTCACACCCTGGTACTAACTACTAATGTCCTCCACTTCCGTCGTACCTATAGTCCAGCCAGATGGCTGGTTTTCTCGCTGCCTCCCTGCTGGAAGGGGCTAAGCCACAAGCAGGTTTCTACAGGCCAGCATATAGGAGTGAAAAGATAGCAAGGAAAGTTGGATGCCAGATTTCTGCTGTGGTGATATTACCTCATAAACATGAGGGTTGATGTTGAAACCCTTCTGCTTTTTTTTGTCAAGGAAAGCATTTTGGATTAAATTGTGTACCCCTGTATACATATATCTTGACCCCTATGAATGTACATATGATCCTGTTTGGAAATGGAATTTTCTTTGTTGTGTTAATTAGGTCATACAAGAATTGGGTGGATACTAAATTTAATCACTTCTGAGTTGTAAAAGGAGCCAATTAGACACAAGGGCACATAAACAGAGGGAAGACGGATAACAAAGACAGATCCATCTATCAGCTGAGGAACAGCAGGATTTCTAGCAAATACCAGAAGCTGTAATGGAAAAGGCAGGACATCCTCCGTTGTGGTCAGGATTATGTCAACTTGTCTACTACATATTTGGCTGCTGTATTAAGTGGCAGGGCAGGGTTTGTGGTGACTCCCTGCCCCTCGGCTCTCATCTCGCGACCTTTTACTACGGCTGCTGGTCGCTCACGTGGCCAGGAGCTCCTGCTCTCTGGTTCCAGCGTCTGGTTCCAGGACTTAACTAGCAGCTGTTGGACTCACAGTCCGTACAGTCTGCACTTGAGAGTCCTGCTCCCTGATCTGCTGATCCTGGGTTCGCCAGCCTCTGCCTGCTCCTGCTCCCTGACCTGCTGATCCTGGTTTTGCCAGCCTCTGTCGCTTTGTCTCGCCACCAGCTTGGGATCCACTGACCTACACAACTGGTGATCTAGAACTCCGGTCTCTGACTTGCTGACTTTGGGTTCCTCAGCTTCCGTGGCCACGTGAGGCTTGTGCCAGAGCTTGGGACATTCAGCTTTGTGATTATGTGAGCTGTTTCCTATATCTGTATCTATCTATCTATATTATAAATCTTTCCTTGTACCTACACATGTTACTGGTTTTGCTTCCCTAGAAAACCCAGCCTAAGACAGTTTGGTACCAGGAGTGGTTCTAGGGAAACAAAATTATAAAAATGAATCCTTTCAAGTGGTTCTTGAGTCTGGCTAATAGTAACACTGTTGCTAACTCTGCTCCTACCGGTAAAAAGTGCTCTGCTAGTCCATGGGCTGAGGTGACGGTACACATCCACAAAATAGCCCCACCAATAGATCAGATATTGGTGAAAGGTGACCCTCTGGGTGAAAACGTGTGTGATAACTTTTCGAAATTATGTGCAGATGAGCAGTATAGGGAAGTTTGTTGGCTGGTCCTACTTGCATTAGATAAGCTGGTGAAGGAAAAAGATGAGCTCAGGGCCTTGGAATCAAAGCTCTCATGTCATGTAAAAGACCTCAAAGCTTCTGTTTGTGCTTTAAAAGAAAACCTCATTACCTGTAATAGCAGAGCTGAAACTGCTGAAAGCCAAACTCAGATGCTTATCGTTAGAGTGGCGGAATTGCAAAGCCAATTCAATTGCCAATCTAGAGAAGTATCTGAAATTAAAGTGAGGGCATTGATTGGGGAAAAAATGGGACCCTGAAACTTGGAATGGAGACATATGGGAGGATGATATGGAAGCTGGGGACGCTGAGCCCCTCACTTCCAGTAAATCACTCCTGTCAGCTGAACCACACCCATGTGAAGGGATTACTTCACCTTTGTCTGCGAAACCACCCCGCCCAGTAAAGCCATTATCCCCTCCACTCCAACTTGATGAGATTAGCTGTAGACCCCCTGCCGCTGAAGAGTGCCTGCCAGAGTCATTGCCTGGGGCACAGCCTAAGGCAGATGCTTTACGAGAGCATGCCGAAGACTTCCGCACTGCCGATTTTGGCTTCTAGACCTGTAACTAGACTTAAGTCCAAGCAAGCTCCAAAAGGTGAAGTACAAAGTGTGACCCAGGAGGAGATACGCTGTTAGGGTCCGTGATTTTCAAGATGCGACACTGTTACTTGAAAGGTTAAATTTTATTAAAAAATATGCCCAATAGGAAAAATACTGGTGCACCAGGGACGCACCCCAAGCTACACAGAGCAGGGGGCGACCGCGAGTTTCCTCAGCACCCAGTATTTAAGTCATGAGATTGCAAAGCAGGGAGGGTGAACTGCCTTTACATTGATTGGTTAACTCCTATTAGTTGTAAAATGTGGTCAAGGTCTAGGGGTCACTTGCAGGCTGTCACTTGCAAGGTTGCCCCCAGGCTTGTCTTGTGACAGTGTTTTGTAAGCCAAAGGTGAGATTATTCTATGGTATTTTCTGCTATTAAGTTGTTTCCTGGGGCTTTCTTTTTAATACCTCAAATTTTTACCGCACCTTTCCTCATTTCAGCAACGCTATACTCCAAAGGAATTACTTGACTTTTCTAACACATACAAACAGAAACCTGGGGAATATGCTTGGGAATGGCTGTTAAGGGTGTGGGATAATGGTGCAAGGAACATAAAGCTGGATTAGTCTGAATTTCTTGACCTGGGTCCACTGAGCACAGACTCTTCATTCAGTGTTTCAGCTCGAGAAGTTAGGAGAGGACCTAATAGTTTGTTTGACTGCATTGCTGAAGCATGGCTGATGCGGTGGCCTACACTAAATCGAGTTGAATTGCCAGACTTGTCTTGGGGTACTGTAGAAGAGGGTATCCAAAGGCTTAGGGAAATTGGCATGCTAGAGTGGATTTATTCAGTTAGGCCTTCAAATTCACACATAGCATGTCCAGAGGACACAACTTTTACCACAACTGTGAGAAACAAATTTGTGAAGGTAGCTCCGGGATCCTTGAACACTGCCGTGATTGCCATTTTATGTAAATCAGATATGACAGTGGGAGCTGCCCTAGCTGAATTAAGACACCTAACTATAATGGGGCTGACTGGATCCTGTGGTGGTAAGGGTCAAGTGGCTGCACTCAATCGACAAAGACGAGGTGGGCGTGCTTACAGTAATGGACAGCAGAGGCAAAATAGTAATCGTAATAATCTGACTGGTGCGGACATGTGGAACTGGCTCCTTAGTCATGGTGTCCCTAGCAGTGCGATAGATGATCAGCCTACTAAGTATTTACTTGATATGTATGAAAGGATGAATTCTGGGTCAGGTGAACAGCAGCCTAACTCAAATCGCCAGAAGAGAGAGTTGCGGTCCCTCAATCAACTCCCAGACTTAAGCGAGTTTAAGGACCCACAACCCTTTGAATGCAGGGGAGGCCAGGTCCCTTTGAGGAAGAATTCTGATACCGTGCCAAAATTTTATACTATTAATCTTTCTCCTGCCCTTCCCCAAAGGGATCTACGGCCTTTTATGAGAGTGACTGTTCACTGGGGAAGAGGAAATAATCAGACTTTTCGGGGACTACTGGATACTGACTCTGAACTGACACTAATTCCAGGAGACCCAAAACGTCACTGTGGCCCACCAGTCAGAGTGGGGGTATATGGAGGTCAGGTTATTGATGGAGTCTTGACTCATGTTCGTCTCACAGTGGGTCCATGGGTCCCTGAACCCATCCTGTAGTGATTTCCCCAGTTCCAGAATGCATAATTGGAATAGATATACTCAGCAATTGGCAGAACTCTCACATTGGATCCCTGACAAGTGGAGTGAGAGCTATTATGGTGGGAAGAGCCAAATGGAAGCCACTAGAACTGCCACTGCCTAGGAAAATAGTGAACCAAAAGCAATACCATATTCCTGGAGGGATTGCTGAAATTACTGCCAACATTAAGGACTTGAAGGACACAGGGGTGGTGATTCCCACCACATCCCCATTGAATTCGCCTATTTGGCCTGTACGAAAAAATGGATGGATCTTGGAGAATGACTGTAGGTTATCGCAAACTTAATGAGGTGGTAACCCCCATTGCAGCTGCTGTTCCAGATGTAGTTTCACTGCTTGAGCAAATTAATACATCTCCTGGTACTTGGTATGCAGCTATTGATCTGGCTAATGCTTTCTTCTCCATACCTGTTTCCAAGGACCACCAGAAGCAGTTTGCATTCACCTGGCAAGGCCAACAATACACTTTCACTTGCCTGCCTCAGGCTACCTTAACTCTCCAGCCCTATGTCATAATTTACTCCGCAGGCAACTTGATTGCTTCTCTCTTCCACAAGATGTGACACTGGTCCATTATATAGATGACATTATGCTGATTGGACCTAGTAAGGAAGAAATATCAGTGACTCTGGACTTATTAAACATTTGTGTGCTACAGGGTGGGAAATTAATCCCACAAAAAATCAGGCACCTTCCAACTCAGTGAAATTCCTAGGGGTCCAGTGGTGTGGGGCATGTCGTGATATCCCTTCTAAAGTAAAGGATAAGTTATTGCACCTGGCTGCTCCAACAACTAAAAAAGAGGCACAGCACCTAGTGGGTTTCTTTGGATTTTGGAGGCAACATATTCCTCATTTGGGTGTGCTACTTCAGTCTATTTATCATGTGACTAGAAAGGCTGCTACTTTTGAGTGGGGCCCAGAACAGGAGAAGGCTCTGCAACAGGTTCAGGCTGCTGTGCAGGCTGCCCTGCCACTTGGGCCATATGATCCAGCTGATCCAATGGTGCTTGAGGTGTCTGTGGCAGATGGAGATGCTGTTTGGAGTCTTTGGCAGGCCCCTATTGGCAAATCACAGCGCAGACCTTTAGGATTTTGGAGCAAAGCTCTGCCATCCTCTGCAGATAACTACTCTCCTTTTGAAAAACAATTTTTGGCTTGTTACTGGGCCTTAGTGGAGACTGAATGCTTAACCATGGGACACCAGGTCACCATGCGCCCTGAGCTGCCTATCATGAACTGGGTATTGTCTGACCCACAGAGTCATAAAGTTGGACAAGCACAGCAGCACTCCATCATTAAATGGAAGTGGTATATACAAGATCAGGCCCGTGCAGAACCTGAAGGCACAAGTAAATTGCAAGAGGAAGTGGCCCAAATGCCCATGGTCTCCACTCCTGTAACATTACCTCTTGTCTCCCAGTTTGCACCTATGGCCTCATGGGGAATTCCTTATGGCCAGCTGACTGAGGCAGAGAAAACTCGTGCTTGGTTTACAGATGATTCTGCGCGATATGCCAGCACCACTCAAAAGTGGACAGCAGCAGCACTACAGCCCCTTTCTGGGACCTCCCTGAAGGACAGTGGTGAAAGCAAATCCTCCCAGTGGGCAGAATTTCGAGCAGTGCATATGGTTGTTCACTTTGCTTGGAAGGAAAGATAGCCAGATGTGCGGCTGTATACCGATTCACGGGCTGTGGCCAACGGTTTGGCCAGTTGGTCAGGGACTTGGAAGGAACATGACTGGAAGATTGGAGACAAGGATTTATCGGGGAGAGGTATGTGGGTAGTCCTCTCTGAATGGGCCAAAGAAGTGAAGATATTTGTGTCTCATGTTAATGCTCATCAAAAAGTAACCTCAGCAGAGGAGGAGTTTAACAATCAAGTGGATAGGATGACCCGTTCTGTAGGAACCAATCATCCTTTTTCTGCAGCTACCTCTGTCATTGCTCACTGGGCCCATGAACAAAGTGATCATGGTGGCAGGGACAGTGGTTATGCATGGGCCCAGCAACATGGACTCCCGCTCACCAAGGCTGACTTGGCTACAGCCACTGCTGAGTGCCCAATCTGCCAGCAGCAGAGACCAACACTGAGTCCCCAATATGGCACTGTTCCTCAAGGTGATCAGCCAGCAAACTGGTGGCAAGTTGATTACATTGGACCACTTCCATCACGGAAAGGAAAGTGTTTTGTCCTTACTGGGATAGATACTTACTCTGGATATGGATTTGCCTACCCGGCACGACATGCTTCTGCCAAAACTATCATCTGTGGACTTACAGAATGCCTCATACACCGTCATGGAATCCCACACAGCATTGCCTCTGATCAAGGGACTCACTTCACAGCAAATGAAGTGCGGCAGTGGGCCCATGCTCACGGAATTCACTGGTCTTACCATGTTCCCCGTCATCCTGAAGCAGCTGGCTTGATAGAACGATGGAATGGTCTCCTGAAGACACAATTACGCTGCCAGCTAGGTGGCACTACCTTGCAGGGTTGGGGAAGTGTTCTCCAGGAGGCTGTGTATGCTCTAAACCAGTGTCCAATATACAGTGCTGTTTCTCCTATCACCAGGATTCATGGGTCTAGGAATCAAGGGGTGGAAATGGGAGTGGCACCACTCACTGTTACCTCTAGTGACCCACTGGCAAGATTTTTGCTTCCTGTCCCCATGACGTTATGCTCTGCAGGATTAAATGTCTTAGTTCCTAAGGGAGGAATGCTGCCATCTGGAGACACATCAACGATTCCACTGAACTGGAAGCTAAAATTGCCACCAGGCCGTTTTGGGCTCCTTGTACCTCTGGATCAACAGACAAAGAAGGGAGTTACAATACTGGCCAGTGTGATTGATCCTGACTATGAAGATGAAATTGGATTGACATTACATAACGGAAGTAGAGAAGAGTATGTTTGGAATGCAGGAGATCCCTTAGGACGCCTCCTAGTACTACCATGTCCTGTGATTAAGGTCAATGGAAAACTACAGCAACCCAACTCCAAAATGAGTGACAATAGCCCAGACCCTTCAGGAATGAAGGTTTGGGTCACCTCACCAGGCAAGGAACCACGATCAGCTGAGGTGCTTACTGAGGGCAAAGGGAATACAGAATGGGCTGTAGAAGAAGGTAGTTCTAAATATCAGTTACGGCCCTGTGACCAGTTGCAGAAACAAGGACTAATTGCTATGAATATTCCTGCTTTGTATGTGTGTATTGGATATTTTGTTCACTTATGAAACATAAGATGTAAATGGGTTAATGCATTTTCAGTTGTACATGTGTTAGTTATATCATGTTGACATAAGCATGACTTTGTAACTGTACTTCTTCAGAGACTGTGCGTGGTAAGGTGCAGATGCCAAGTTGACAAGGGGTGTACTGTGGTGGTCAGGATTATGTCAACTTGTCTACTACATATTTGGCTGCTGTATTAAGTGGCAGGGCAGGGTTTGTGGTGGCTCCCTGCCCCTCAGCTCTCATCTCGCGACATTTTACTACAGCTGCTGGTCGCTCATGTGGCCAGGAGCTCTTGCTCTCTGGTTCCAGCGTCTGGTTCCGGGACTTAACTAGCAGCTGTTGGACTCATCAGTCCTTACAGTCAGCACTTGAGAGTCCTGCTCCCTGATCTGCTGATCCTAGGTTCGCCAGCCTTTGCCTGCTCCTGCTCCCTGACCTGCCGATCCTGGATTCACCAGCCTCTGCCTGCTCCTGCTCCCTGACCTGCTGATCCTGGTTTTGCCAGCCTCTGTTGCTTCGTCTCGCCTCCAGCTTGGGATCCACTGACCTGCACAACCGGTGATCTAGAACTCTGGTCTCTGACTTGCTGACTTTGGGTTCCTCAGCTTCCGTGGCCACATGAGGCTTGTGCCAGAGCTTGGGACATTCAGCTTCTGTGATTATGTGAGCTGTTTCCTATATTTGTATCTATATTATAAATCTTTCCTTGTACCTACATGTGTTACTGGTTTTGCTTCCCTAGAAAACCCAGCCTAAGACATCCTCCTAGAGCCACACCTTGAATTCAGATCTCTAGCTTCCTAACTGTGAGAAAGACAATTTTTGTTCCCTAAAGCCACTCATTTGTGGCAGTTCTGTTACAGCAGCACCAGGTACCTAAGACACTTCAGCAGTTCCCTGTCCCATAAGCTCACTTACTTTGCCATTCACAAAGAGAAAATAAATTCCTTGTAACTTGTTCTCGTTCACTCACCATCTTTCATGTTCAGTGCCTGCTCTTTATGGAAAACTTCTTAGCCTCAGGCTTCAGGGCCAGGAATCTAACTACTCCTTTGGCCTCTGAAAGCATTTTGATTCCCTTCCTCCTTTCTTCCAGCCTCAAATCATCTTCAGGTACATCATGAAACCCTCTATCATCTCAAATCGAAAAACCGAAATTGTTGCCACTGAGTCAATTCCGATTCATGGAGACTCCACATGCTTTAGAGTGGAGCCATGCTCCACAGGGTTTTCAGTAGTTGTGACCTTTTGGAAGGAGATCACCAGGTCTCTCTTCTAAGGAACATCTGGGTGGATTTGAATCATCAAATTTTCACTTAGTAAACAAAATGCTTAACTCTTTGTGTCACCCAGGGACTCCCTTCTATCAGTACAGACTGAGAGAATTCTTCTTGTGGACAGAGTGACCATGGCTTAACAATGACATTCATTCACTTATATAGGTATCCGACAAATATTTGTTGCATGCATATTGTGTTCCAAGTGCTGTGCTGGCACGTGGTATAAAAATCCATTGCTGTGGAGTCAATTGAGACTCACAGCAACTCTATAGGACAGAACAGAATTGCCTTATAGAGTTTCCCGGGGGTGGCTGGTGGATTCGAACTGCAGCCTGCTGGTTAGCAACTGAGATCTTAACCACTGCAACTCTAGGGCTCCAGCACTTGGTACAGTGATGAGCAAAACAAACTCATTCCTGCCTAGTTTTCTGTCTGAGAGAGACATTAAAAAAAAACCTGCAAATAAATTTAACTTCGCAGGTGGAGAAAAGTGCAGGGAAAGGCATTAACAGGTTGCAAAGACGGAATAATGCAATTGGCTCTCTGGAAGCCGAGACCTGAAGGACAAGCAGGCTGACTGGGAGGTGATCAGCTGCCGTCACACCACTCGCCTGCACTCGTCCCTCACTCTTGTAAGCAGGCTCCCTTCCTCCACCATGCTCAAGACCTGAAAAGAGAGCCTCCTCCAACTTCCATCTCAAAGTCTCCCTCCTCCCTTCAAAACCGTACTTTCAAGCCAGGGATACAGATTTCTCCCAGACAGAGTTTACAGGGTTATTTGGCTTCTACAGGAGCTGGTCCATAGCATCTGAGGAAGTAAACAAAGGGCCTAGGAAAGAAAGGCAAGGTGGCAGTACCTCTGCTCCCACCAACTAGGGATGGGTGCCATGTCAGGGACTGAGCTTCTAAATAGGTGCTCTGCAATGGGCACATTAATGATAGCAGCGGTAAAGTTCTGTTAGCCATCTGGAGCAATCGTATGCCCTCCAGGGCCGAGCACTCTGTCACCGATGGCTGCCAACAGATGTGGGTAGACAGAGACCCCAAAGGGCAGGAGTGGGTGTCTGTCTGAGATAGAGGTCAGTTAGAGGAGACACCAGCAGTAGCCAGGCTGAGCTGCACGACACCAGAATACGCCAGCCAAAATATCTGGATGAAGCTGTTTGCAAGTTAGATATAATCCTCAGCAAACCCAATCTAGGGCTATTTTCACTTAGAAAAATGGATTGTCTTTCCTTATGTAAATGCAGAAAATATGTTAGATATGTGAGATTACTGACAGGAAAGGTAGTTCTTTGTCTCTCCCACCAGGGTCAACATCATTTGTGGATCATAAAAACCCAGTTTCAAACTCTGGCAGGGTCACTTAACCAGCTGTGCAACCTTGGATAACTTAGATAAAACTTCTGAGCCTCAGCTTCTTACCTTTAAATTTAACCTAGTAATCCTTCTTTTCACAGGTCTCTGGGAGGATAAAATCAAATAGAGGAAGAAGAGAAACATTTAGCCTCATACCTGTCTCTTCAAGCCTCCGTTAATAGTGTTATTACTAAGAGGTGGGTGTGATTGCAGTTCATGGACGAGCGCTCACAGCCCTGTGTCTGGTCCCAACTCCAGCACCTCCATCCCATAGCTACGGGATCAGTTTTTCTTTGGCTGCTTGTTTTCAAGAAGCAAGATATACTTCCATCCCCCACTTCATGAGAGTAAATTAACAGGAGCACAAACAGGTGTCACTATGATTTATGGAGTAATTAATAAACAATTAAGGTGTCTTGGAACACAATTACACATTTTATTTCAGCTGCCTTGCTTTAGCGAAGGCTTGGCTTGCCCACCATCAGTGTTAAGGACAGTCTCTGGCCCGTAGTAATGGGTGATCTGAAAGGACGTGTGGGTTTTATTTAAAACCAAGGTGTGGGGTAGACAGGGCCTGGGAGGTGGAATGACAAATGAGGTGTGCCTCCAATGTAGCCAGTGCCTTCATGATAGGTCTCTTTGTGAACCCTGCACCCCCTTGGTGCCAAGAAGCCTCTAGGGAGTCTGCTGCATGGGCCCCTGCAGCTGACCGTGAAATCAGGAACCACATAAAAGCCAGGCCTGTCACTGCCCTAGGGGCACTCTCAAAGCTTACAAGGAGTCCTAGTTCTCAGCTGGGATGCTTGTCTATATGTACCCTGCCCAGCAGAGGGCACCATCAGTCCCCTCTTGTCCTTGATAACAGCTTCCCCAACACTGTCACTAAAAAGGCTACCTCTTTTGCCTCCACTTCCCACCCTACTCCAGATCACTGACACTTGACCCTGCTGGGCACACTCCCTCCTTTCTCTGTCCCATCTAGCTCCATTACCAAGTCCTGTCTAGTTTCTGAAACATTGCTCAAACCCACCCACCCCTTCCTAATCCTGTCACCTCTAGTCTTAAAACCCTTAAGCAACTTCCCGTTGCCCTCAGGATAACAACCAAAAGCATAAACTAGTTGTTATGGATTGAATTGTGTTCCATAAAAAATGTATATGCAGGGTTTGGCTGGGCCACAATTTCTGATACTGTGTGACGTTCCCTTATGTTGTAAACCTTGCCCCTATGATGTTAATAAAGGAGGATGGGTAGCAGTTGTGTTAGTGGGCAGGACTCAGTGTGTGGGATTATACTGTGCTTTGGTGCAGCCTCTTGAGATATAAAGAAAGGGAAGTGTTTTAGTCAGCTAGGCTGCTCTAACAGAAATACCACAGAGCGGATGGCTTTAACAAAGAAAGATTTATTCTTACACAGTCCGTTAGGTTGCAAGTCCATATTCAGGGTGTCCGCTCCAGGGAAAGACTTTCCCCTTGTCGGCTCTGGAGGAAAGTCCGGTATTGTATCAGTCTTTGTCCAGGGAGCATCCTCACGCAAGAACCTCTGGTCTGAAGGACGCGCTCTGCTCCCGGGGCTGCTTGCTTGATGGTAGCGAGGTTCTCAAATTGTCCTTTGTTTCTTTTTCCTTTTATTCCTTGCAAGCTAAAAGCATTAAGGGTGGGGCAAGCCATACTCCAGGGAAACTCCCCCCACAGCAGGAATTCACAGCCCCACCCTAATCCTTTAACATACAGGTTAGCAAAACCACACAATGGAGGACAGTCCCAAGATACTGGGAACCATATGCCAGCCACGTGGCTGCACACATTTTTGGGGGGACACAATTCTAACCATGACAGGAAGCAAGAGGAGATTTGGGGACCTCATACCACCAAGCAGCAGAGCCAGGAGCTGAGTGTATCCTCTGTAAAGGACTGGGGTCGTTGCACCTCAGAAGCTTCCAGGCCAGGGGAAAACTGATGACAAGGACCTTCCTCTAGAGCCAGCAGAGAAAGCCATCTCCTGGAACTGACCCCCTGAATTTCAACTTTTAGCTTACTGGACTGAAAAAATAAAATTTCTCTTTTTAAAGCTTTCTACTTGTGATATTTCTTTTAAAGCAGCACTAGATGACTAAAACATTAGTCTACATATCATCTACCTCTACTCTCAAGCCCATGACAATTCACTCATCTCCCACATGTGACGTAGCCCCTGCCCACCTCTTTGACTTGATGATGAACCTCCCTTCTGGTCACTCTGTGTGCTGCACTGGTTATAAACACTCTTCCCTGTTAGTCTGACTAAAGTCCTCTCTTTTATTTGCTGGGAAATTACCTTACAGCCTAACCCCCAACCATCACCCAATCCACTAGACCTCTTCCTGCCACCAACCCAAACAGGTGTTCTTACCACTCCTTTTTTTTATCACAGATTGAAACCCGTCAGTGAGAACCCAGTTTAGATGTATCCTTCTCCAAGATTCCTTTCCTGGTCAATCCGGCCCACAGTGACATGTCTCATATACTCTGACCCCCTCCAGTGCCTGCACTGTTCTTGCTTGCTTTTTTTATTTTGCTGGTCTTGACTGTGAAGTAGAGGGCAGTAATACAGTTCCCAGAGTGAGGCAAACCTAGGTTCAAGTCCTGTAAAACTGAGGTTATTGTTTTGAAGGATTAGTGAGGTAAAGTACCTAACACATGATAAATACTCAATGAATGTTAATTATTTATAATCACACACATGTAAACTTACACAATCTTAATAAGACTAAATACCACACAGGCAAGTATCAGTTCAAATCTGTTTCATACCTAGGGAGAGACAAGCTGGCATTTAGAAATTGCTTCTTTTCTGGCTCCCACGTTGGCATTGATCCAATCATTCACTTTGAGGTTTCCTTTTTTCCTTCCCATTGAGATTCCAATTTTAAATATTCACCCATGATGGTTATGTTCATATGCCAATTTGGCTGGACCATAATTCTCAGTGGTTTGTAGTTATGATGTAGTTTGACAGCTATATAGTAATGTAATCTCTTCCATGACAAGGTCTGATATACTGTGGTCACCTCCATGATGGGATCTGCTATGAGTAGCCAGTTAGTTGAAAGGCAGATCCCTCAGGGGGTGTAGCCTATATCCAATACAGGTAGACTCTAGTGAGTCTTGTGGACTTTGGCTCACTCTGAATTCTGCAGCTAGCTCCTGTTCATTTGACCTCTCATTCTTGGAACTTGAGATAGGAGCTTACCTTCTGTCATGCCTGTTGATCTAGAGATTTATCAGTCTTTGAAACCTGTTAGCTACAGGCCTACTGTCTGACTTATCAACCTCGGGCTCATTACCCACTGTGGCTATGTGAATCAGGAGAAGCCCTCACCCTGACCCATGAACTTGGGATGTTCTAGCCCCTACAACCACATAAGCCATTTCCTTGATATAAATCTCTATGCATATTATTTATACACATTACTGGTTTCGTTTCTCTAGAGAACCCAACATAAGACATTTGGTACCAAGAACGGTTCAAGAGAAATAAAATTATGATGACTTTTCTAAACTGGTTCTCAATCTGATTAATCTTACAAATTGATGGCTCTGCTTGCATTAGTATAGCAGGCACTGTTAATCCATGGTGTGAGGTGGTAATTCAAACACAAAATTATTACCACCAACAGATCAAATATTGGTGAAAGGCAAGGCTCTTCAATACCTTTCTACACTTTCGTCATGCTAAGAATTGTAAGGAAGCTGGTTGGTTGGTCCTACTTTTGACAGATAAGGTGGTGAAAGAAAGGGGTAAGCTCAGAGAAAAACTCAAGTGCTGTATAAACAACTCCAAAGTTTCAACTTGTGCCTTGAAAGGAAGTCTTATTTCTTGTAGCAACAGAGCTTATGTTGCCCAAAACAAAACCCACAGTCTTATTGTAAGGGTGGCTGAACTGCAATGCCAACTGAATTCCTCAATTCTAGAGATGCCTGAGGAAACTCTGGTGATGTAGTTGTAAAATGCTGCAGTTGCTAACCGTAAGGCTGGCAGTTCAAATCAACCAGACACTCCTTGGAAATTCTGTGGGACAGTTCTACAGAGTCCTACAGGATCACTGTGAGTTGGGGTCAACTCAACAGCACTGGCTTTAGAGATATATGAAGTTAAAGTGAGGGCACTGATTGGGAATAAATGGGATCTTGAGACTTGAGATGGAGAGATACAGGCAGATAATCAGAAAGTGGAGATAATAAGCCCCTAAACTCTGTTGAATCACTCCTAACAACAGAAGCAGCCCTCTCACTCACAACTGAAGAGATTACTCCATATTTGTTTGCTAAGACATGTTCCGCAGTAAAACCATTAGCCCTTTACCTACATCTGGTAAGATTAACTGTGTCTGAAGAAGTTATAGGACTCCTAGACCTATAACCAGACTTAAGTCCCAGCAAGCCCCAAAAGGTGCAGTATACCAGGAGGAGGTACATTACACTCCGAAAGAACTACTTGAGTTTTCTGATATGTACAAACAGAAACCTGGTGAACATGTGTGGGAATGACTATTAAAGGTATCTAGTAATAGTGCAAGGAACACAAAGATGGATCACTCTGAGTTTATTGATACGGGCTTGCTAAGTACAGATTTTTTCACTCAAAGTTTCAGCTCTTGAGGTTAGGAGCGAATCTCATAGTTTATTTGATTGGGCCGCTGAAGCAGGAATTACACAGCATCCTACAATAAATCAAGCTGAAGTATCAGACTTGACTTTGTATAACGAGAGGAAGGTATTTAAAGGTTTAGCGAAATTCACATCTTAGAGTAGGTATTTCAGGTTAGGCCCACAGACCCAAACACCAGTGCCCAGAAGACACAACTTTTACCACAACAGTGAGAAACAAATTTGGAAGGGAGCCCTAGCATCCTTGAAGACCGCTGTGGTTGCTATTTTATGTGAGTGAAATTTGACAGGGGAAATTACTTTAACAGAACTAAGACACTTAACAAAAATGGAGTGTTGACTCATGGCAATAACAACTCATAATGGGCAAGAGAGTCAGAGCAGTAATCAGAATAGTCTGGACTAAGATGGACTTAAGGAGTTGGCTACATAGTCATGGTATCTCTACAAGTGAAATAGATAGGAAATCTGCTATTTACTTGATTGGTACAAGCAAAAGAATTCTAGTCAAGTGAACAGTAATCTAACTCCAATTGCCAGAATACAGAGCCAAGGCCCCTCAATCAATTCCTATACTTCAGCAAGTTTAAAGACTCACAACCTCTTGAATGAAGGGGAGATCAGATCCCCTTGAAGAAGTTTCCCACTATGCTACCCAAAATTTATACTGCTGATATTTCTCCCAGTCTTCACCAAAGGTATCTATGAGAGTGACTGCTCTTTGAGGAAAGGGAAATAATCAGATTTTTCAGGGATTATTGGATGCTGACTCCAAAATAATAGTAATTCAAAGAGACCCAAAATATCACTATTGTCCACCAGCCAGAGTAGGGGCATGCGGAGTCAGGTTATTAATGGAATGTTAGCTCATGAGCTGTCTCACAATAGGTCCAGTAGGTCCCCAAACCCACTATGTAGTGATTTTCCCAGTTCCAGAATGCATAATGGAAATAGATATACTCAGTAACTGGCGGAACTCCTATAATGGATGTCTAACGGGTGTAGTAAGAGCTATTATGGTAGGAAATGCCAAGTAAAAGCCATTAGAACTGACTTGCTGAGGAAATAGTAAACCAAAAGTAATACCATATTCCTAGAGGTACTACAGTCACTACCACCAGAAGACTTGATGGATGTGGTTGATGTTGTTAGGTGCCGTTGAGTTGGTACTGACTCATAGCAGCCCTATGTGCAACAGAACGAAACAGTGCCTGGTCTTGCACTATGTCAACAATCCCATCGTTGCGGCCACTGTGTCAATCAATCCATCTTGCCGAGGGTCTTCCTCTTTTTCACTGACCCTCCACTCCACCAAGCTTGATGTTCTTCTCCAGGGACTGATCCCTCCTGACAACATGTTCAAAGTATGTAAGACGCAGTCCCGCTATCTTTGTTTCCAAGGAGCATTCTGGTTGCCCTTCTTTCAGAACAGATCTGCTTGTTCTTCTGGCAATGCACAGTGCATTCAACATTCTTCTCCAACACCACAATTCAAAGTCATCAATTCTTCTGTCTTCTTTGTTCATTGTCCAGCTTTCACATGTATATGATGCAATTGAAAAAAACATGGCCTGGGTCATGCACACTTCAGTTTTCAAGGTGACATCCTTGCTTTTCAATATTTCAATGAGATCCTTTTACATAAGATTCTCCCAATGTAGTGCATCTTTTGATTTCTTGACTGCTGCTTCCGTGGGTATTGGTTGTGTGTCCAAGTAAAATGAAATCCTTGACAACCTCGATCGTTTCTCCATTTTTAACGATGCTGCTTACTGGTCCAGTTGTGGGGATTTTTGTTTTCTTGATGTTGAGATACACCCCATACTGAAGGCTTGATCTTCATCAGTGTTTCAAATCTTCTTCACTTCCAACAAGTCAGGTGGTGTCATCTACGTAATGCAGGTTAATGAGTTGTCCTCCAATCCTGATACCTCATTCTTTTTCGAACAATCCAGCTTCTTGAATTATTTGCTCATCGTAGAAACTGAAACGATATAGCAAAAGGATACAACCCGGACACACACCTTTCCTGACTTTAAACCATACAGTGTCCCCTTGACTTCCTCCTGATCCATATGCAGTGTCCTTAAGAACACAGTTAAGTTGATGGATGTAGTCATGGTTGGATTCTCACCACATCCCCATTTGACTCATCTAATTGGCCTGTATATATAAAACAGATAGACCTTAGAGAATGGCAGTGGAAAACTTAACGAAGTAATGACTCCAATTTCAGCTTCTCTTCCAGTTGTAGTTTCATTGCTTAAGCAAATTAATACACCTCTTGGTACGTACTACACAGCTATTGATATGGGTAGGACCTTTTCCTCTATACTGTTTAGAAGGACCAGAAGAAGCAGTTTGCCTTCAGCTGGCAAGGCCAGCAATCTATCTTTCATATCCTACCTCATAGCCATATCAACTGTCTTGCCCAGTGTCATAATTTAGTCCACAAGAACTTGATCACGTTTCCTTTCCACCAAATTTCACACTGGCCCATTACATTCCTGACGTCATGCTTACTGGACCTAGTAAGGGAGAAACATCAATGAATCTAGACTTATTAGTACATTTGTCTACTACAGCATAGGAAATCAATCCAACAAAAATCTGTGTATCTTTCACCTCAGTGAAATTTCTAGGAGATCAGTGTTGTGTGATGTGTAGATACTCTTTTAAAGTGAAGTATAAATTATTGTATCCAGCTGCTCTCACAACTAAAAAGGAGACAGAATACTTAGTGGGCCTCTTTGGATTTTGGAGGCAAAATGTCCATTATTTGTGTGTAACTACTCTGGCCTATTTATCAAGTGACTCAAAATCTTCAAATTTTAAGTGGGGTCCAGAACAAAAGAAAGTTCTGCAACAGGTTCATGCAGCCATGCAGGCCACCCTGCTACTTGGGCCACATGATCCAGCTGATCCAATTGTACTTGAATTGTTAGTGGCAGATAGAGATGCATTTTGTAGTCATTGGTTGGGCCTTATTGGTGAATCCCAGAGTAAACCCTTAGGATTTTGAAGCAAGACCTTCCATCATCTGAAGATAACCACTTTCTTTTTGAGAAACAGCTTTTGGCTTATCACCAAGCCTTAGCAAAGACTGACTACCTAGTCATGGGACACCACGCCACTGCAGAGACTGAGCTACCCTTCATGAACTGGAAGTTGTCTGGCCCACAGAGTCATAATGTTGGACGTGCACAGCAGCAATCCATCATTAAATGGAAATGGTATATATTATATTGGGCCTGAGCACAACCTAAAGGCACATGTTAAGTTGCTTGAGGAAGTAGCTCAAATGCCCATGGTCTCCACTCCTGCAAAGTTATCACCTTCTGTGATAGCTAAGATTATGTGTCAACTTGGTGAGGCCATAATTCTCAGTGTTTTGGCAGCTGTATAATGTTGGGGTACAGCTGTTACAAAGTGTGCTGTGGTACCAGCATGGGTGGGATCTGTGGAAGCTCACCACCCCCTCAGCCTTCATCTCTACTCCTGCTGCTACTTCCTGTCAGCTCACCTTGCCAAGGTTTTTACTTGTTACAGATCCAGCAGCTGCCACTCTCTTGTCTTCTTACATCAGGTTCTTAGGACTTGAACTAGCAGCTCTTGGGATTCATCAATCTTCACAGCCTGTGAGTGACAGATCTGTTCCCTGACTTGCTAACCCTGGGCTTTCCAGCCCCTGCAGCTCTATGAATTAGGAGAAACCTTGTAGTCTTGCCCACCATCTTGGGATTCACTTACTTTCACAGCTAGTGAGTGAGACCCTTGCTCTCTGACCTGCTGACCTTGGGTTTACCAGCTTTCATGGATGCGTGAGGCTTGTATTCTGATCCAGGGCATGGGATGTTTCAGCCTTTTATATTTGCATGAGCTATTTCTTTTATATAAATATCTTTCTATACATACCTGTATGCTTTACTGATTTTGCTTCCCTAGACAAGCCAGCCTAAGACATCTTCCATCTCCCAATCTGTACCTATGACTATATGGAGAGATCCTTATGCTCACCCAACTGAGGAAGAGAAAATTCAAGATGGTTGTGGACAATACATCTTTAAAGTGGACAGCAACAGCAGTAGAGTCCTTTTACAGGTCCTCCTTGAAAGTCATTAGAGAAGGGAAATCATCACAGTGCACAGAACTTGGAGCAGTGCAGTTAGCTGTTTACTTTGCTTGAAAGGAGAAATGGCCAGATGGCAACTGTGTATTGATTCATGGGCTGTGGCCAGTGGTTCAACTGTATGGTCAGGTACTTGAAAAAGATATGATCGAGAAATTTGAGACAGGGAGGTATGAGGAAGAGGTACATGGATATAAATCTCTGAATGATTCCGAGAAGTGAAGATATTTATGTCTCATGTGAATACCCACCAAAGGGTAACCTCAGTAGAGGAGGATATTAACAATCAAGTGAATAGGGTGACATGTTCTGTGGAAACCCATCCTTGTCTTTCCTCAATCGCTTTGATCATTACCCAATTAGCTCATGAAAACGTGGCCATGGTGGTGGGGATGAAGGTCACGCATGAGCTCAGCAATATGACTTTCAGTCACCAAGACCTACTTGGTTGCAGTCATTGCTGACTATCAAAATGCCAGCAGCAAAGACAAATAGTAAGTCTCACACACAGCACCATTCTTCAAGGTGATTAGCCTGGTAGCAAGCTGATTACCCTGGACTTCTGTTGTGAAAAGGGCTGTGTTTTCTCCTTAGTGAAATAGACACTCTGGGTATGAATTTGCCTTCTCTGCACACAATTCTTCAGCCAAGACTACCATCTGTGAATGCCTTATCCACCATCCTGATATCTCACACAGCATTGCCTCAGATCAAGGGACTTGCTTCACAGCAAATGAAGTGTGGCAGTAGGCCCATGCTCATGGAATCAAATAGTACTACCATATTCCCCAACATCCTCAAGAAACTCTCTTGATAGAACGGCTGTTAAAGACATAATGACAGTAGCAGCAAGCGGTGATACTTTGCAGGGTTGGGGCAACATTCTCCAGGTCTGACAATTAAGTTCATGAACTCATCCTACAAAAAGTGCTACACAACTCATTGCTGAATATCACTATAGTCACCTTTGAAGTACTCCCCTTTGGAAGCTATGCATTGACACCAGAGCCTGGTACACCCTTTAAAGCAATTTTGGAACTCTTTTCTGTGATGGCCATCAGAGCTGTCATCATATTACCCTTGATGTCTTGAAGGTCATCAAAATATCTTCCTTTCAATATTTCCTTTATCTTCCATTAAAGAAAAAAAGTCTTGGGGTGGGTCCAAGATGGCGGACTAGACAGATATCTCAATTCCCTCTGAGAACTAAGGCCTAAATTAATAATTGAATGGAGCACTCTGGACACCCAGGAAGCCCTAGGGCACATCATAGAGTTGTCAGATTGAACAATGAGCCCTAAACAGGAAACTAACTTTCTTGAAGAGGCAGTGTGTGCTGAGTCTCGCTTCTGTTGACTCACCGCTTGGGCACACTACAGGTACTGATGCCATCTTTGTTATCTGGGAGGCAAGGGGTGGGCATGAGCTGACAAATATGCTGAACTGCAGTGCTAAAGTAAACACCGTATAGTGCAACAGAGAGACAGTAGGTGGCATAGCCACATTTTGAGAGCCCGGCAGCTGACAGAGGGCATCACTGCCCCTCCACTCTCTGTTTTCTGAGTTGCACTATAAATTCTGTGGTTTTGCAATGGGAAAGGCAGCTCTGCCAGGATGCCATCTTGGTTGGCTGGGAGTCACCCAGCCAGAGGTCACAGAAGGGATTAATAGCTAAGCTGAGAAGCAGTGCCAGTTTGGAAAGCCATTTTTCAGTCATGTAGGACAGTGTTATGGGAGTGACCTGCTGAGAATGGCAGCAAGGCCATTACCCCTCCCTAACTGAATCAAGTCATACCATCTGGGGATGTCTGAAGAGGTGCTTCTGTTGTCAGCCAGAAGGTGTGCCCTGCCACATCTGATAGTCTGACTGATTTTGAGAGCTGTCAGTCAGCTCCCAGCTTCTGAAAAAAAGACCACCCAGAGAATTAACTACTGAGCAGCCCAGCAACATCTCTTCCAGCTTTTACTGACTCACATCATAGGGTTGGTTGACAGCTCCCCAGTGAATTCATAAGTAGGGCCCTGTCTTTGCCAGCCAGGAGGCAGAGCTTGCCACCCCAAGGAGTCTACTGGGGACAGTCACTGGATGACACAGAGATAGCTGGTGATCAACTCCTTTCTCAGAACTATGCCTCAGCTCCTGTTGAGATAATACCAGAGAAACTAAACAGCCTCTAGACAGCTGAAGGCAACAAACCATTCCTAGCCATTTAAAGAAACAGGCCACCAAGGTTCTAGAAAACTCCTAAAATAAAGAACCAAAAAACTTCCTAGATGAAGAAGCCATTCTGCAACTATCAGAGGTCGAGTACAATCCTAGAGAGTAAATAAAATGCAGCAGAGCAAAATAAAAAACTTAAACAAGTTATTTGAACTGATGTAACAACAACAATCTGAAATATAGCAGATCAACAACAAAATTACAGAATTTGACAGTTCAATCCAAAGCCCAAAGAGCAGAATTCAGGAGATAGAAGTCAGACTTAGTGACCTTGAGGATAGAGTAACTGACACTAACATTTATGAGAAGAAATTGGAGAAAGGAAATAAGAAAAATGGAGAAGCACTAAGAAACATGTGGCTCTCCATTAAGACAAACAATCTACAATTAATTGGAATTCTTCAAAAGGGACAGATAGCTGAAAACACGGAGTATTGCTGTTGGGTTGCTGACAGAAAAATTCCCTGAAATTATGAAGGAAGAGAACATAGATATCCAAGATGCTCATCAAATGCCACAAAAACCAGACCTCAAAAGAAAGACACCAAGACATATCATAATGAAGCTAAATAAAATGAAACATAAACAGATGCTCCTAAAGATAGCGATGCTCAAAGCAAAGCTAACATTCAGAGGATAGCTCTATAGGCTTCTGTCTGACTTCTCAGCAGAAACAATGTTGGCAAGGAGGCAGTGGGATGACCCATTCAAAGCTCTGAAGGAGAAAAACTTCCAACCAAGAAATATATATCCTGCAAAACTCTCTCTCAAATATTAAGATGGAGTTAAGACATTTGCAGAAACAAAAGCTTAGAGACATTTTAGAAACCAAACCAAAACTACAAGAAATACTGAAAGAAGCTCTTTGATTACAAAACAAAACTGTTAAGTGTATATTTAAGGAGGCAATGCAGGACACAATATCCAGAATCCAACTCCGTTATGGAAGTCACATAACTCAGTCAAAGCTACAATATTAAAAGAAGGGAATCAGTGATTGTATCATGAAAACTATGACACCATCACACTAAAAAGTGGAATATACTGTAGTACCTACAGTTCTTTTGTATAGAGAGCAAATTAAAAAGATACACAGAAGTTAAAAATGGTTTAAACTTAGACTATTAAGAGGGATCAAAGGGGTAGCGTCAAAGCACAATAAAGATGCAACATATCAAAACAAGAAACATAATACAGGAGTCTCAAAAAACACAAAACCTACACTGAAAAAGATGAAAAGTCAACCCATAAAGAAGACTGACCCAGAACAGAATATTAAGAGCAACATAGAAAACACCAACACAAAAATAAATACTTCAAAATGACAGCACTAAACACGTACCTATCAATAATTACACTGAAGGTAAATGGACTGAACTCTCCAATAGACCATGAGTGACATTCTGGATCAAAAGACACTAGCTATCTGTATGTTGCTTATAAGAAACATAACTTAGACTCAAAGATACAAACAAATTGAAAATTAAAGGGTGGAAAAATATATACCAAGCTAACAACATATAAAGAAGAACAGGTGTGGCAATACTGACCTCAGATAAAATATATTTTAATGTAAAATCCACCACTGTGGACAAGAATGGTCACTAGTTATTGCTGAAAGGTTCAATACACAAGCAGGACTTAACAACATTAAATATTTATGCACCCAGTACCAGGGCATCTAAATACATTGAAAAAACACTGACTACATTGAAAAAGGAGATAGATTACTCCACAATAATAGCTGGAGACTTCGACGCTCTACTTTCAGTAATGGACTGATTATCCAGAAAAAAGCTCAGGAAAGACACTTAAGGTGTTGTTGCAACAATTAACCAACTAGACCTCATGGACATACACAGAACTTTTTATCCATCAACAGATAAATACGCCTTATTGTCCAATGCACATGGAACTTTCTCCAGAATAGACCATGTGTTACGACATAAAATAAATCTCAACAAGATCTGAACCACCAAAGTATTGCAAAGCATCTTCTTGGACCATAAAACCATAAAAGTCAAAGTCAATAGCAGAAAAAAACATAGGTAGAAATTTGAACTCATGGAAATTGAACAACACCTTGTTCAAAAAGCCATAAGTTATAAAAGAAATCAAGGCTGAAATAAAGAAATTTATGGAATCAAATGAGAATGACAAAATATTTTACCAGAACCTGTGGGATACAGCAAAAGCTGTGATCAGAGGTCCATTTCTCTCCATAAATGTATAGAACTCTGAAGGATGAAAGGACCCAAACCAAAAAACTAACTGTACAGCTTCAACAAGTAGAAAGAGAGCAACAGAGGAACCCCTCAGTCACTAGAAGAAAACAGACAGTAAAGATTAGAGCAAAACTAAATGAAATAGAAGATACAAGAACAATTGAAAAATTAACAAAACCAAAAGCTGGTTTTTTTAAAAAGATCAACAAAACTGACAAACCACTGGCTAAAATTACAAAAGAAAAACAGGAGAGGAAACAAATAACTCAAATAAGACATGAGATGGGAGATGTCACAATAGACCCAACTGAAATCAAAGTACTGTGACAGAATATTATGACTGTACTCTTAACAGATTTGAAAACCTAGAAGAAATGGACAAATTTCTGTATTCATATGACCTACCAAGATTACCCCAAGGAAAAGTACAACAACTTAATAAATCCATCACAAAGGAATAGATTGAAAAAGTCGTCAAAATCTACCAACCAAGAAAAGTGCTGGCAGAGATGGCTTCGCCAGAGAATTCTACCTCACTTTTACAGATGAGTTATCTCCAGTACTACTAACACTATTTCACAGCATAGAAAGGGATGGAATACTCCAAAATTCATTCTATGAAGCCAACGTAACATTCATACCAAAGCCAGGAAAGATTCCACAAAGAAAGAAAATTACAGAAAAATATCATTCTTGAACCTAGATGCAAAAAAAACTTCAACAAAATCCTAGCCAATAGAATTCAACAGCCAGTTCAACAACACATCAAAAAATAATTCATCATGATCAAGTTGGATTCATACCAGGGATGCAAGGCTATTTCAACATCAGAAAAGCTGTTAATGTGATCAACCACATAAATAACACAAAAAATACGAATCACCTACTTTTGTCAATTAACGCAGAAAAAGCATTCAACAAAGTCCAACTCCTATTTGTGCTAACTCTCGACAAAACAGGAATAGAGGGGAAATTCCTCAACACATTAAGTGTCATCTATGCAAAGGCAATTGCCTACAGCATCCTGAATGGACAGAGACTGAAAGAATTCCCCTTGAGAATGAGACTAGACAAGGACACTCATTTTCATCACTTCTACTCAACATTGTACTAGAAGTTGTGGCCAGAGCAATTAGACAAAACAAAGCAATAAAGAGCATTTGCATCAGCAAAGAAGTAAAAATCTCTGTATTTGCAGATGATATGATTGTATACACAAAGAATCCTAAAGAATCCGTAAGTAAACTACTTGAACTAATAGAGGAGATCAGCAAAGTATCAGTGTCATGGATTGAATTGTGTCCCCCCAAAAATATGTGTAGCCGTGTGGCTGGGCCATGATTCCCAGTATCTTGTGACTGTCCTCCATTTTATGGTTTTCCTATGCTGTATGTTAAAGGTTAGGGTGGGACTGTAAATCCCTTTCTAGTATTACCTCCCTGCTCCACTGTAAAGGGAGTTTCCCTGGAGTATGGCCGGCCCCACCCTTAGTCCTTTCATCCTAAGAGAGATAAAAGAAAAGGGAAGCAGTTAGAGAACTGGGAACCTCGCACCATCAAGAAAGATGCACCAAGAGAAGAGCACGTCCTTCAGACCTGAGGTTCCTGGGCCAAGATGCTCCCTGGACAAAGACTATGCAATACTGAACTTTCCTCCAGAGCCAACAAGGGGAAAGTCTTCCCCTGGAGCAGACACCCTGAATAAGGACTTGTAGTCTACTGGACTGTGTAAGAATAGCCCTTCCTTTGTTAAAGCCATCCACTCTGTGGGATTTCTGTTACAGCAGCCCTAGCTGACTGAAACAATCAGGATACAAGATAAACTTAAGTAAATCAGTAGGATTCCTTTATACCAACAAAGAGATCATTAAAGAAGAAATCACCAAATCAATACCATTTGCCCCCAAGAAGATAAGATACTTCGGGATAAATCTAACTAGAAAAATAAGAGACTTACACAAAGAGAACTACAAGACCTTACTGCAAGAAACCAACAGAGACTTAAATAAGTGGAGAAAACTACACTGCTCAGGGATAGAAAGAGTTAACATTGTGAAAATGTCTATTTTACTTAAAGCAATCTACATACACAATGCAATCCCAATGCAAATTTCAATGACATTTTTTAATGAGATGGAGAAACAAACCAACTTTTTTGGGAAAGGGAAGAAACTTCTGGGTAAGTAAAGCACTACTGAAGAAGTGAAACACAGTGGGAGACCTCATACTACCTGACCTTAGAACCTATTACACTGCAACAGTAGTCAAAACAACCTAGTACCAGTACAAAAAGAGATACATAGAACAATAGAACAGAGTTGAGACCCCAGAGACACCACCATCCTCTTATGAAAAGTTGATATTCGACAAAGACCCTAAGATTGTAAACTAGGGTAAAAACCATCTCTTTAACAAATGGTGCTGGCAAAATTGGATATCCATCTGCACAAAAATTGAAACAGTATCCATATCTTACACTTTACACATAAACTAACTCAAATTGGATAAAAGACCTAAATATCAAACCTAAAATGACAGAGATCATGCAAGATAAAATAGGGTCAACAATAGAAGTTTTAATACACAACTTACACAAACTTAAAAATCTAACAAAGCACTACCCGCAGAAGAGAAAATAGATAAATAGGAACTACTAGGAACCAAACACTTTTGCTCATCCAAAGACTTTATCAAAAGAATTAAAAGACCACCTACAGAACAGGAAAAAATATTTGGCAACTACATGTTGGACTGACGTCTGATCTCCCTAATCTACAAAGTACTACAAAATATCAACAATAAAAAGGTAAATAACCTATTTAAGCAATGGGCAAGAAGATGGACAGACACTTCACCAAAGAGGACATCCAGGCAGCCAAAAGACACAAGTAGAAATGCTCACAATCATTAGCTATCAGAGAAATCCAAATCAAAACTATGATGAGATACCGTCTGACTCCAACAAGGTTGGCCATGATGCCCAAAACACAAAACCACCAATGCTGGGGAAGCTGTGGTGAAATTGGAACTCTTGTACACTGTTGGTGGGACTGCAAAATGGTACAACCTCTACAGAAAGCAATTTGGCACTTCCTTAAAAAGCTGGAAATAGACCTACCATTTGACCAGTAATCCCACTGCTCACAATATATCCTACAGAATCAAGGACAGTCACACGAACAGATATATGCACACAAATGTTTATTGCAGCACAGTCCACAATAGCAAAAAGATGGAATCAACCCAGATGCCCAAAAACAGATGAATGGATAAACAAGCTATGGTATGTATACTCAGTTGGAACACTACACAATGGTAAAGAACAATGATGATTTTAGGAAACATCTCAAAACTTGGTTTCAGTTTGAAGACATTATGCTGAGTGAATTCAGTGGCCAAAGGACAAATACTGTACAAGAACCCTATTATAAGGATTTAAAAACAGACCCATTTATGAAAGAAAAGACTCTTTGATGGCCGCAAGGGAGGGGAGGGAAGGAGAGAGTTGGTTATAGATTAGTTGATAGAAATTTGGTGGGTGAAATCACTGACAGCACATAGTAGAGAGAAGATCAACTTAACTGGACTTCAACATAAACTGAAAACTCTTCTAACCTTAACCTGATATTGCAAGGATAGAGTAGCAGGGATGTCGGGAGCCAGCCCCAATATCTTTTGGGGGGCCCCACGGAGGGAGGGAAACGACGTCGGTGAGGAAATGAATTGAGAGAGAGACAGGAAAGGGTTTTGGAGAAAATATGGCAGCCCTTCAAGGTCTGTCTGTCTTTATTTTTATAGTTGAGGTGACGTGATTTTCACCCTGCCCATTGACCACACAAGCTATTGGCTAACTTGAGGTGATGTGATTCTCACCCTGCCCCCTGACCACGTAAGCTATTAGCTAACTTGAAACTGAAACTTTGTGGTCTTTTTCTTGTTACTTGTGAAGGCCTTCTAGATTAATGGCCCGAGGCAGGTGTGTTGTGGTGATAATTGACAGTGAAAACAAAGTTATACCCCGAGCTCAATCAGCCCTACTTATACCTCAAGGTTAAAAGGTTCAGGAGGAGGGTTCTAAAGGTTGTAATCTCTATTTGTTCCTACTTTGCTCTTTTTTTTATCTCTTCCTGTGGAGACAGTAAACACCTACCATCCCCCACCCTATGCTTTTCTTAAACTGTTCTAAGAAGGGTAATTCTTTTCACATGGGGGCATGTGCAGCTGGGGGAAGTCAGCAGGGCTGGGCCGGCCTTGGCATTCCCGGGCTGGGCGTTCCCAGGCTCAGCATTTGTCCTTGTGCAGGAGATGAGGGGATATTTTTGAGGAGAGTTTAATTAGGATGAAACATATACAGCCAGAAATATGTCATTGGTGAGATGCATCTGCCTGCCATCACACAGGCTTCTGGCTTTGCTCACAGAGGTCTTTGTGGGTGATGGGCTTTGGCACAGGGACAAAGGTCTGGGGACCATGCTTTCAGGGAAACTCAAGGCAAAGTGGTATAATAAGCCTATTGTTAAGAGGATTTTCTGTACCCCATATTGGTGACTGACTTCTGGGGTCTTAAAAGCTAGTGATCTGTCATTTGAGGTATACCAAATGGTCCCAACTCATCCCAGAATAGATGATCACCAAGAACAACAAAGACACAAGGAAAAAAGAGCCCAGGAGACAGAAGGACACATGTGAATGGGTGACTGTATCAACATGTGACCAGAAGAATAAGATGGTGCCTGGCAATCACCAAAGACAGCCATGATCGGGCACACAGTGTTAAGTCCCAGTGGCAACATGGGAAAAACAGGGGTGCATCTCAAGAACTCCACTAACAGACCACAATTGATGGTCCAAAGTCCTGGGAGTTCCCCTGGGAGCGTGGCCCCTAGGCCTGCTGCTGTCCCAGACCTGAAAACATCGTTGAGATCAACTCCTCAGACAGGATTGGACTGGATGCAGGGACACAATGTGACCATAAGGTGTGTGTACTTTATGGTTCTGTGCATCTATAGGATTGCTGTCTTACTGGTCTCTTACTAGAAGGGAGACGAGAGGATGGAAAGGAAGGGACAGGAGATTCTTAAGAGGATATAACATATATAGGACAAAAAGGAAGAATGTGCTGTCACTGGGTCAGGAGAGCAGAAGGAGCTGTAGATAGGTGGGCATGCAAGTTTAATTTGGATTGTATACTTTCACTCAATCACAGTAAAATATTTAAAAAAAGAAAGAAAAAAACTCATTGGGGCCAGATTAGGTCAACAGGGAGAGTGTTCCAATACGTTTATTTGTTTACTAGCTAAAATCTCCCTCAAGTTCTCAAACTTGCCACTGTGCCACCATGTGCAATGGCCATTCCAGAAAGAGTTTCAAAATTACCTTGAAGAGTGGATTAGGCACTGCCTTGGTGCATAGTTTCCAAAGGAAGGTATTTCAAAGGTGACTGTAGTGATATTCAGCAATGAGGTATAAAGCATGTAAAATAATTAAGTTCACAGACTTAATTGTAGGACCTCATGTGCCCTAAAGCAGCACTCAATATGTGGTGTTGTTTCTCCCATAGCCAGGATTCATAGGTCCAGGAATCAGTGGGTGGAAATGGGAAGTGGTGCAACTCACTATTAATCCTAGTGACCCACTCACAAGATTTTTATTTCAATCCCTGTGACCCTATGCTCTGCATGTCTAGAGAGCTAATACAGGAACTATATCTTAGTCATCTAGTGCTACTGTAACAGAAATACTGCAATTGGATGGCTTTAACAAACAGAAATCTATTTCTTCACAGTAAAGTAGGCTAAAGCCCAAATTTAGGGTCTTAGCTCCAGGGGAAGACTTTCTCTGTCTCTTGGTTCTGGAGGAAGGTCCTTGTTATTGGTCTTCCCCTGATCTAGGGACCTCTCCAGTTCAGGGAAACCAGGTCCAAAGAACATACTCTGCTCCAGCTTTCTAGGTGGTATGAGGTTCTCAACTCTGCTTACTTCCTTTCTTTTTTATCTCTTGAAAAAAAAAGGTGGTACAGGCCATACCTCAGGAGAAGTCCTTTTACATTGGATCAGGGATGTGACTTTGCTGAGGGTGTTATAGTCCCACCCTAATCTTCTTTAACATGATCTAATCTTACCCGACTAACCACAGGCAGAGATTATTATATACAGCATCTGTGAAAATTACAATCATAAGATAGAGGACAACCACACAATACTGGGAATCATGGCCCAACCAAATTGCTACACACATTTCTGAGGAAGACATAGTTCAATCTATGACAGTTCCAAGCGGAGGAATGCTCCCACCTGTAAACGCATCACCAATTCTGCTGCACTGGAAGTTAAGCGTGCCACCTGCCCATTTTGAGCTCTTTATGCTTCTGGATCAATAAGTAATATAGGACTGTGTGACTGATCCTGATTACCAACAGGAAATTGGATTGATACGACATAATGAAGGTAAAAAAAAGTATGTCTGGGATATAGGAGGTCCCTTCAGGTATCTCTTAGTACTACCATGCACTGTGATTAAAGTCAACTTAAAACTATAGCAACCCAATTCACCATGACTACTAATAACTCAGACGCTTTGGGAATGAAGGTTTAGTTCATCCCATTAGGCCAAGAACACCGACTAGCTAAAAGTGTTTGCTGAGCCAGAAGGGGATAGAGATGGATAGTAGAAGAGGGTAGTTCTAAATACTGGTTATGACTATGTGACCAGTTGCAGAAACAAGGAATGTAAATGTTGTGACTGTTTCTTCTTTTTCTGTATGTATTTAATTTTTTTCTTTTTTGTTTTCCTCACTTACAAAGATGTAAATATGAATAGCATATTTTCAGTTGTTCATGTGTTAGTTGTATTATGCTAGGCACAAGTATGACTTTATAATTATCTTTACTCAAGAGAGCATGTATGGTTTAAGGTGATGTGTACACGTGTCACATTGACAAGAAATGGACTGTGATGAGGATGGTTGCATGTCAACTTGGCTAGGCCATGGTTCTCAATGGTTTGACAGTTATGATGTAGTTTGGTGCTTGTAGAATTATGTAATCACTTTCATAATGAGATTTAATATAATGCGATGTCCTCCACAACAGGTGGACTCTTTGGCAAGGCTCCTGTAGCTGGCTCATGTTTATCTGACCTTCAATTCTTGGAAGTTGAACTAGAAGATTGCCTAGTGATCTTGGGATCTGTCAGCATCTATGAATTGGATCTTCGTTTCACAAGCTTCTGTAGCTACATAAGTCAGGAGAAGCCTCCAGCCAGACCCACAGATGTGAGACTTTCCGTCTTCTACAACTAACTGAGTTATTTATATAAATCTCTCAGTAGATGAATAAATGATAGAAACTAGAAGCTAGCTAGCTAGCTAGCTAGATAGGTAGGTAGGTAGGCAGATAGACAGACACAGATGGCTTACTGGTTTTGCTTCTCTTGATAACGCAGCTGAAGACACCATCTATAGTTGACTTCCCAAGCTCCCTGACAAATGTAGCTCTCTATTTGGCTTTAGAGTGACAGCAGAGGTGGGAATAGAACCATCTGATGACATAAGGGATTTTCATGTACTATTCAAAAACTCTGTTGCCTTGGTGGTTAAGTGCTATGCCCGATAATCAAGAGGTCAACAGTTTGAATCTGCCAGGCACTCCTTGAAAGTCCATGAAGTAGTTCAAAATTTACTGTCCTGTAGGGTTTCTGTGAGTTGGAATCAACTTGACAGCAGTTGGTTTGGTTTTGGTTTATTCGGCACATACTTATACTAAAAAATTTTACGTGTTTACCTGAAATTGAAATTTCACTGGGCATCCATCAGTGTAGCACTATGCCTCATTTCTCCTATTGGGAAATTTCACTCCAACAAATTTGTTTTCCTAGTGCCCTCTTATATAGGCCTCATATATAGCCAGTTCAATTCTTTAGTAAACATTTATAAATGTAAATAAACACCAAAACCTTGTGAAGCCCTCATAACTGTTTTAACAGTTTTCCTAATATTCTTGCCTTTAAGGTTCCCTTCCCTATCACACCAGGACACACACACATACACGCATGCACATGTGCGCACGCACGCGTGCACACACACACACACACACACACTTATAAATGGAAAAATAAATATGTTTAGTAGAAGGCTGGCTATGGTAATCTTTAAGGTCTCTTCCCATTTTTGATCTTGTGTGAGGAATGTGTGTCATACATTCACTGTTGCCTTGTTTGTTTAAAGTTCACGACAGATATCACCACATTGTCTAGGGATAATATTCTCAGATCATAATCATTTTCTTCAGTGTTGGCAAATACTGTTCCACAGTCTTCTGGCCTCCAGTACTACAATTAATCTAAAGGTCTTTCCTTTGTAAATGACACATTTTTTTCCAGCAGCAGCCTGTGAAATGTTCTTTTTCTTTGGAGCTCAGCAATGCTAACTGACTATATTCAGGGTATTTTTTTTCACAACCATCTGGAACCTTCAGTGAGCCATTTCATACTAAGGACCAACGTCTTCTTCAGTCAAGAAATTGTTTCCTTTACGATTTCTGTAATTATTATTTCTCCATCTACCACACTAGAACATCTGTTTTTCATACTATATTTCATAGTTATACATCTTAGCTTTCTGTTCATGAGCTCCACATCTTTCTGTTTTCACTTTGTGAACTATTTCTCACATATGATCATCCAGAACGCTAGCTGGATTCTCAGAAGTGACTAGACTCTTTTAAAACTTGTGTTTTAGTGTTCTCCCATTAAGAAATCAGGTTTTTGTTGCTTTAGGAAGTCAATGCTGTTCTCTAGTTTTCTTTGAGAGTTCTTCTGTTCCACTAGACCTTTCTCTGTCTCATTTTGTTCTACCTCAGCAAAAGCCACCTGTTCTAGTTGTTTGCTGAATTTCTTTAACTGGGTGATGATGTTCTTTTTCTACTCATGATTATATGTTCGTTCAGCCCTCAGACAGTTCAGGGTATAGAAGGTCTTTCACACTAGCAGGCACTAGAAAGATGTTGAAGTTTTCTCTTTTGGAGGGCTTGCTGTGAGGGAGTTGTAAAACAGTTCCCAGAACCCTTCCTGCAGTGAAGGAAGAAAACTGCTCTGCTCCAGGGCTCCCTATTGCAGGACAGAGTGATAGGCCTCTCCTACCCTGAACCACTGGTCAGCAGGCTCAAGCAGCGTTTCCAGGGACCACACACATCCAAGAGCCGGTACAAATACTCTACGAGCACGCCTTCGGTTCTCTCAGCAGGTGAGCCTCTTACAGAGCTGTGAAATCTGTTTTTAGCCCACTTCCTGGAAAAGGAGAGCTTTCTCTATCCCTAGTTTCTCTGCCCCCATCTAAACCAAACCTCCAACAAACAGGCTTACCAGTAAGCCCACTCAAAACTGTGTTGCTCCAAGAAGGGAATCAAAGGGCCTGGAAGCCACAGGCCTGGGAGCCATTCAACAGAAAGCCAGTTTCTCCCTATCTCTGCTATAAATATTACTGTTCCAAGACATCCTATCACTGCACTGGAAGAAACATTGCTCCTCTGGGGCAGTTGAACATACAGCTTCTTCCAAAGCAGTTATAGAAGAACTGGAAATAATCTGATCTTGGATTCTAAACACTTGGGTTTGAGACCCTATTCTAAGCGTTTTGTAGATATTGAAGTGTAGTGTCACCGTGAGTTAGCTCTAAAATCATGTTACAGAATAAGACTAATTTTGAGGTATGTTCCTGAGTCAGATCTTCCTGGTACTTTTCTAGGGATCAGGTACTTATCTTCAGATCTCTGCACTCAAACCCTGTGGGGAATGGGAACAACAATAAATCAAAGACTAAATAACAATAGCAGAGGCTACACTATATTTTCATAGCATGTTTATGAGGACATCATATGGAGCAGAGCTAAAGGATTTACTCAAGTCAGGGTATTTTATATCTATTGCTTTTGTGTTATCTTCCAGACTTATCTTTCTGACATTAGAGAAAAATAATTAGTCCGATTGTGATTGGTTCCCTGCACAGTTTTGTTGGTTTTCATCCAAATATGCTCTAGTTTTCTGGTATTCATAAATTAATTATTGGATGATTTGTTGCAATATCTCTCCCAGGGTAATTGTGCCTGTCACAGCACATGACATTTTATAATATGTTCTTGAGTTTTTAGGCAATGTGTGCTAAGTAAATGTGAATTATTATTGTTGGCCTCTATCGAAGGTGGCAAGTAATCAGGACAAGTTGAGGTCTCTCTCTGAGCAGGATATCCACATATCTACAACTCTCTTCAGGAAGAGAAACCGTAACAATCACTCTGACCCTTGCCTAACTTGCAAAGCACAGCCACTTTTTCCTTCCCCTTCCCCTTTTCTTGCTCTCCCTTGTTTCACCAGATAATGCGCCTCTCCAAGAAATGACCATTAGTCAGAATGACAACACCTTTGAGCACACCTGATCACTTAACCCACTGAAGATATGAGAGGTCTATCCTCTCCCAGGTGTTGATTCAGAGATTCTGAAAGTCAAAGCCAGGGTCCCAAGTCCCTAACACAAACTATCGACTGCAGTTTATGGTACGTTTTCAGGGTCTGTTCAGAATGAAAGAGATACAGAAGTCGGGCACTCGTGGGGAAGGAGGCAGTGCTGGGCTCAGTTCCCCACTAGCTGGCTGGGCAAGTCATGTAGTTTCTTGGAGCCTTACCTGTCCAGTGAGGGGACTTGACTGGATGTCATTAGAGGGTCCAGCCAGAGAGTATCCCTGCTAAATGTTAAGTGCTCAGGGCACAGACATGGCAGACTCATTTTTAGGCCAAAAGACAGCCTGATTCTCTAACCATTGGCCTGAAAGATTAATGGCCACAATGCCTAAATATGCAAGGATAGCATCAAGGACGAATCCCAGCAAAATCTTGAACTAAGCAGTGGATATCTTTGGTCCTACTACTCCTTGCTGTCCTGCGGTAATTCTCTCTCCCTCTGTCTGCTCACTTTAGGATCTTGATGCTTTTACACTGTCCCTGAAGCCCATGAAATTCCCAACTAAGTAGGTCTTCAAGCAACAGTCTGTGCTCACATCTTTCACAACCTACCACCAGCCACCAAATTTATGTGATAGAGATATCACTATCAAGAGATCTGCTTAACAGTTCAGACTTAGCAGAAAAACTGGAGGTCATATATTTATAGGCAATAATAGTGTATTGTTGCCATGAATTGAATTGTGTCCCCCCAAAAATGTATGTGTTGATTTGACTTGGCTGTGAGTCCCAATGTGGTGCCATTCCTCCCATGTGTTGTGAATCCTGTCTCTGTGATACTGATGATGGAGGATGGGCTGCAGTTGTGTCAGTGAGGCAAGATTGAAACTACAAGCTTGTGCTATATAAGAGATAGAAGCTAGCTTGTGCTATATAAGAGATAGAAGCTAACAGAGGAAGTTGGAAAACTCACACCACCAAGAAAGCATGATGGAGAGCAGAGCACGTCCTCTGGACCTGAAGTTCCTGTGCCAAGATGCTTTCCTTGAATTTGGACTCAGCCCACCAGACTGTGATAACTTCTTTTGTTGAATGGGCTTGTAACTTGTAAAATGATTTGTGGCCTTACCAGACTGTGGCTATAAAAGTCTGTCTTCACGAAGACTTCTGGCTTGTGGTACTTTCTGTCAGAGTAGTACCAAGTAACTAAAACAATTGTTTTACATTCTAGCTTGGAACACAGGTAGCTTTACAACTAGAGCTCATTTTAAGCTGTGTGGAAGGCAAGTGGTCTGAAGGCCACTGTGAGCACTCAGAACTTCCCAGGCAAATTTAACCCACAACCCATCCCACTGTCAAAAGAGGAATGCAAAGGCATTATAAAAAGGCTCAAAACTGAAAACTTGTCCTATTAGAAATGTGAAAATACTGGCTCTGCTTTGCACTGTGGGTCATACGCACAGGAGAAGATATAATTGGGTTAAGGGTCATCGTCTCTCCAGCACCCAACCATTTGGGGACTTAGGAAGCTGCAGGTTGTGTAATGGGACAAGTCCAAATTGATCAGGAAGAGCCTGGGTTCTAGTTCACTCATTGCCATTTTATTTTCTGGGTTACTTTAGACAGACGGCTTCTCCTCTTCAAACTTGGCTTTAGTGCTATAAATCATTGGAGCCAATTATTTATATTTCCTTTTCAACTGTTACACTGTGGTTCTCACCTTCACCTGTATCCTAAAGGGTGAACAGATTGCTGTGTTTTCACTCACCAAAAAGTTGCAGGATTGTGGATGCCTAGTTAGCATTGAAGGAGACCTGATGGTGGAGATGCTAACTGAAAAGTTGGTGGCTCAGGGGGAAAAAGATGTAACAGTCTGCATCTATAAAGATTACAGCCTTGGAAGCCCTATGACCCTGTCCTACTGGGTCATCATGAGTCTGAATTGACTCACAGCACGTATCAGTAACAGTTAGCATGCCCTATTTCTGATAGGGAGAAAGCACAATTTTACTCCATGTATATACTGTTGTAGTTTCTATCAAAAGGATGCATCCTGATCTTGTTAAGAGTTGATTTTTGTTCAGGTTCACTTCCAAGTGGCAAGCCACCCTTCATCCCCTAGCAGCACTTTGAAATGTAAAATAAAGGTTTGTTCTGCTGTATTTTTCCCCATCAACCTTCATTCTGGGGGAACGAAGCCTCACTGGCTGAAGTGCTTGGAGACGTGAAGTGCGTCCTTAATGCTCTAAGCATTTCCAGCAGAGGAGATGTCACCTTCACCATCCAAATACAGCTGAAAATTGTACTCTAATCAGATAAGACAGTGCCACTGAGTACCTCACAGGAGACACAGTCCAAGTTCCAGAGCTTCCCTGTCCTAGATTGTCTAGCCCATAAAGTTACCAGCACAGTCCAACAAAACCTCTGCCAGTCACCCCAGTAGCAGCCAGGAAACCATAGAAAAGAGAGGGTGCATGAGGGCTTTACAGAAAGGAATCAGCTGCATGAATTCTAGAAGAGTCAGAAATTCTTGGTTCATATTTAGCTGTGATAGCTAGTTCTCTAACCTCTGTATGTTTCTGTTTCCTTTCTGTAAAACAGGAATGATAACAATGATGACACCTGCTTTGCCTTTTGTGAAAATCAGTTAGGGTGATAAATGTAAAATAAAACACTTTCTAAACCCGTGCCTCTTGAGGGAGAGGGTGGAATCGTAATTGTCAGAAAACTGCTTCAAGACAGACATGCCAAATCTCCTTCGCCATTCTCCAGACCTCTAATTTCCCAGATTCAGGGCAGAAGCAGGCCATTTATATTCTGAAAATACCCCAGAAGATTCTGATCTATACCATTCCTGCTGTGTGTTGTGCATATGAGAGAGGAGATTGGTAGGATGCAGGCTCCATTCCTAACCAATATCTGGTAGTCCTGGAGGGAAATCACAGGAAATTGTGCATATGGACCCAAGGAATCCCAAAGAATCACGGAGACTCACGGGGACAGAATTTTTGCCCAATGAACCCTGAGAGACAGCTGGACCATCTGTCCACTTGGGAACAGTTAAATTAGGGTTCCTAAAGCAACTGAATCAATGGTGATACCTGAGGTGAGATGGCATCACAGATGCCCCAAACTAAACCAAGTTACCCACATAAACAGATAACTTCAAGGGCTTTCTGGGACTTCTCCTTTTCTTACTATCTTTGCAGGTTAATGAAATCAGGCCTTGATATTCAGGCTCACTGAAATTTAATGGTCAGAACAGGAAGCCAGTAGCCAAAGCCAAGTGTCATCAAGTCGGATCGGACTCAATGGCATCTCATTTTCTTTCTCTTTGCTAGTTCTGGGGATGGGAGCCCTTAGGGCAGACATAGTTCGGTGCAGCAGATTAACTACTTCTCTGCTGGTCACAGATGTGAGGTTTGCTGGTAGGTACCCAGGTTACTCCCCATGGGAGGAATAAAAAGCTGAACTCCCCCTTCCCCACCAGGACTTTAGGCTCTCTGAGCTCCCTTCCTGATGTCAGATATGCCCAGGACTCAGCTGTCAGCTAATCCTAGCTCAACGATGTGGCTTTTGACCACCATCCACATTGACTAACAAATCCTCAACTCTGCTAGTGTTTCCCCACAGGCACACACACATTAACCCAACAGCCACCTTGACAGTCATCTTACACAGTCAGTACAGTCTTTAGACACCTTCTTAAATACAAGTCCCTTGAGTGATCCAAGTACTACTGTTTTAGTCCTGGTGCTGCTTTAATAGAAATACCACAAGTGAATGGCTTTTAAAAAAGAAACTTTATTTGTCACCATAAACCAAAAGTCCAAATTCAGAGTGCCAGCTCCAGGGAAAGGTTTTCTTTGCTAGATCTGGAGGGAGGTCCTTTTCATCAAGTTTCTGAGGTACAACAGGACCCTAGTCCTGTCCAAGAGACACACTCAGCTCCTGTTGCTGCTTTGTTTCTGGATAGTATGAGGTCTCCAAATCTCAGCTTGCCTTCCTTTCTTTTACATCCCAAGAGGTTGCCCCAAGCCACAATACAATGCCATACATTAAGTCATGCGGAACCAAGTCAACTGCTGGCTAGCCACCCTTATTAACATCACAGAGGCAGGGTTTACAGCATATATAACACCAGGAATCACCCTGGCCAAATTTTTACACACCTTTTTGGGAGAATACAATTCAACTGACAGCCATTGATGGTGAATTATCATTAATAATGCCTCTGGTTAAGCCTATGTATAAACTATCTTCTGTGACAATTCTTTTAAATGCCCTCAAGTCTTTGATACTTCTCCCATTGAAAATCGAAGGCTATGTCTCCTTCCACTGAATCTGGACAAATTTATGACTGTGTCAGCTAGTAGAGTATGGAAGACATAACACTGTATGTCTTCCACAGCTAGGTCAGCAAAGGCCATGCAGCTTCCACTTGAATCTCTTGGAACACTCACTCTAGGGAAAGTCAGCTGCCCTATGAGAAGCCCTACTACAGTGAGATCACTATGGTGCAGAGATCACATGTGGACATTCTAGTCTACAGCCCCAGATGAGCTCCCAGGCAGCAATGAGGACCAGCACAGCCATGGGAAGGAGACATTTTAGACATCCTGCCTAGTGAGGCCTTCAGATGATTGCGTCTCTACTTGGCTTCTGACACCAACTATATCAAGACCTCATAGAAGATCCAATCAGTCAAAAATAAAAATCTCCTGAATTCCTGTCCCACAAATGTGATCAAAACTGGCTGTTTTAAGCTGCTAAGTTTGGGGGTAAACTGTTACATAGCAATAATAAGTGAAACATCTTCCAATTCCTTTTCTTAATACAGTGGTGAATCTGAGCCATCAAAATCAGGTACTCTTATATTTTGGCAGTGAGAACAAAATTTGCTAAATCTTCTTGGGAGTAATTTTGGCAACAGCCAGCAAAAGCTTTGAAACATGAGCTCTCTTTGACCTCTCAACTGCAGTCCTAGGACTTGGTTGCTCTAGTGAACTAATTACAGATATATGCAAAGAACTGTATGAATTTTCTGTAAGGATGCTTATTAGTGTCATCTACAATAACAAAATATCAGAAATAACCTAAACGTCCATTGAGGGACTACTTAAATAGACTACAGTACACTGACACAAGAAAACACGCCTGTTTAAAATGATGTTTTTAGGTATATTGGACGATAAAAATATTCATGATTAAATTGAGGTTGCAAGTAGTATTTTCTTAATATTAAAAATACATACACCTAGAAGGAAAAAGAAAAAGCTCAAATTATAAAAGTGGTGTTTTCTAAATAGTGTTATGGTCGCTAGGTTTTTTAAAATGTTTTTTTGTATTTTTCACATTTTGCATAATTAACATTCATTACTTTCCTTATATGTATATGTGTGTGTGTGTGTTTATAAAACAAGAAAATGTGATACCCAAACTGCCAAAGATGTGAAAAGGGCATGTCGCTTGTGACTCAAGTACCAGTCATTTCTGAGGGGTTAACAAGATGCCTAGTCACAGCTACTGGGCTAAGGTAGAGTCCCCAAAGCCTCATAAGACTGTGAATGTCTTAACTTTCTGGTGGACAACAAGCAAAGTGAGGGTCCTGGCAGGACCAAGGTGGCAGAATAGTGAGATGCATCCTGTTATCCTTCTTACAACAAAGACTCGAGAATAGAAGTAAGTATATACAACAGTCTAAGTACTATAATCATCAAAACCAAAGTTGAAGAATTGGACTGAGCAGCAGGGGAAGGCCTACAACATTGGATTGTGTCTTGAGCCAATCCCTTTTGCAATATAAAAGAGAAAGTGAGCAGAGCTACCATCACACCGCCAAGAAAGTAGCATTGGGAGCAGAGCTTGTCCTTTGGACTCAGGGTACTGCATGGGGAAGCTCCTAATCAAGGGAAAGATTGATGACAAGGGACATCCCCCAGAGATAACACAGAAAGCCTTCCCCTGGAGTTGACTTCCTGAATTTGGGCTTCTAGCTTACCAGACTGTGAGAGAATAAACTTCTGTTCTGTTACAGCAGCACTAGATGACTCAGACTATCAGTAAAGAGAAAAGGAGTAACAGAATGGTTTAAAAAAAAAAGATCTATTTATGTATTGTCTACAAGTAACATGCCTTAGACAAAAAGCATAAACAAACTGAAGTCAAAGAATTGAGGAAGAAATATAAAGCAAACAATAACCAGAAAAGAGGAGAAGTAGTAATATTAATCTCTGATAAAATAGACTTAACAGCAAAGTCCACCATAAAGGATAAGGAAGGAAACTATGTGATTAAAGGGTTGATATACCAGGAGGACATAGCCATAATAAATATGTGAGCACCCAATGACAAGGATCCAAAATACATTAAAAAAAAAAACAAAACTCTAACAGCATTGAAAGGAGAAATAGACAGTTCCACAATAGTAATATGAGACCTCGACACACTTTCGGTGAAGGGCAAAACATCTAGAGAGAAATTCAATAAAGATACCAAAAAAAACCCACTATATTGAGTTGGGCTGACTCTTAGCAATCCTACAGGACAGACGAGAACTTCTCCATAGAGTTTCCAAGGAGTGTTTGGCAGATTCAAACTGATGTAGCACTTAACCACTGTACCACCAGGGTTTCCCACTAAAGATACAGATGATCTAAATGCCACCATCAACCAATCCCAACTTGCAGACATTGTCTTAGTTATCTAGTGCTACTGTAACAAAAGTAGCACAAGTTATGCCTTTAACAAAGAAGGATTTATTCCATCACAGTCCTGTAGGCTGCAAGTCCAAATTCATGCATCAGTTCCAGAGGAAGGCTTTCTCTGTTGGTTCTAGAAGAAAGTCCTTGTCTTTAATCTTCCCCTGGACCAGGAGCTTCTGAGGCAAAGGGACCTCAGGCCCAAAAGACATGTTCTGCTTCCAGCACTGCTTCTTTCCTGAGGTCCCCAACTCTCTGCCTGATTCCCTTTCCTGTATGCCAAGAGATTGCCTCAAGGCTCAATACAATCTTACAGACTGAATCTTGCCTCACCAAAACAATCACCTGCCTGTCCTTCCTCATTAACATCATAGAAGCATTCTTTAACAGAATAGAGAAATAAATTATCAACCTTGCATGGAAAGAAAGAGGCCTCAGGTAAGTAAAACATTATTGAAGAAGAACAAAATAGGAGGCCTCTGGCTACATGGTTTTAAAACCTATTATACAGCCAGGAAACTGGCGGCATAGTGGTTAAGAGCTACAACTACTAGCAAAAGGGCAGCAGTTCGAATCCACCACCAGTGCCCTTTGGAAACCCTATGGGGCAGTTCTACTCTATCCTATAGTGTCCATGTGAGTCAGAATCTACTTGACAACAATGTTTTATTCTTTTAGAAAACAATTTATTTTAATAGAGCCATGGTAGTCAAAACAGACACACAGACAAATAAAAAAGAATTGAGAGCTCAGACATAAATCCATCAATCTATGGGCAGCTGGTATTTCACAAAGGGCCAAAATCTTCCAAAGGAGGGAAAGACCTGCTCTTTACCAAATGTTTCTGGCATAACTAGATATCCATCTGTAAAAAAAAATGAAACAGAACCCACACTTCACATCACACAAAAAAACTAACTCAGAGTAGAGCAAAGACCTAGATACAAAATCTAAAACAAAAAAGATCATGGAAAGAAAAGTAGGACAATGCTAGAGGCCTTAACACATGTCATAAATAGGATTCAAACCATAACAAAATATTGCACAAATACCAGAAGAAAAACTGAATAACTGGGGACAAACTACAGACTGGTAGAAAAATTTAACTATGAAATATCCAACAAAGGTCTAATCTCCAAACTCAACAACATACCACAGCACATCAGTGACAAAAAGACAAATTCTAGTTAAACATGGGCAAAGGATATGAACAAATACTTCACCAAAGAAGACATTCAGATGGCTAACAGACACGCAAGGGGAATATTCATGATCATTAGTGTTTTAGTCAGCTAGTGCTGCTCTAACAGAAATACCACAGAGTGGATGGCTTCAACAAAGGAAAGTTTATTCTTACACAGTCCGGTAGGTTGCAAGTCCATATTCATGATGTCGGCTCCAGGGGAAGGCTTTCCCCTTGTCCTCTCTGGAAGAAAGTCTGGTATTGCATCAGTCTTTGTCCAGGGAGCGTCTGGGCGCAGGAACCTCAGGTCTGAAGGACGCGCTCCTCTCCCGGTGCTGCTCTCTTGATGGTAACAAGGCTCCCAATTCTCCTTGTTTCTTTTTCCCTTTTTATCTCTTGCAGGCTGAAAGCATTAAGTGTGGGGCAAGCCATACTCCAGGGAAACTCCCCCTACAGCAAAGCAAGGCAGTAATCCTATGCAGGAATTCACAGTCCCACCCCTATCCTTCAACGTACAGTTTAGCGAAACCACACAATGAAGACAGTCCCAAGATACTGGGAACCATATCCCAGCCACGTGGCTACACATATTTTGGGGGGGGGGGGGACACAATTCAACCCATGACAATTAGGTATTACCAAAAAAAAAAAAAAAAGACCCACTGCTATCAAGTGGTTTCTGACTCAAAATGATCCTATAGGACAGAGTAGAACTGCCCCATAGAGTTTCCAAGGAATGTCTGGCAGATTCGAACTGCCAACCCTGTGGTTAGCAGATACAGTGCTTTACCACTATGCCACCAGAGTTTCCGACTAGCCATTAGGGAGATGCAAATTAAAACCATCTCACCCCAGTACTGGCACTGATCCAAAAAAACTCAGATACGTGGCTGTTGAGTCAATTTCTGCTCACAATGACCCTACAAGACTTAAATCAGCTACCTAGTGGGGTTTCCAAGGAGTGGCTGGTGGATTCGAACAGCAGTCAAGTTCTTTAACCACTTCACCACCAGGAATCTAATATTGGAGAAATTGTGAGAATATTGGAGCCCTTAATGAACTTCTGGTGGGAATGTAAAATGTTGCAACCACTTTGGAAAACAATATGGTGCTTCCTTAAAAAGCTAGAAATAGAAATACCATACAATCCAGTAAACTCACTCCTAGGAACATGCCCTACAGAAATAAAAGCCATCACCCAAATAGAAATGTGCACACCTATGTTTATTATAGCACTATTCACAATAGCAAAAGATGGAAACAGCCTAAACATCCATCAACAGAAGAATGGATGAGCAAATTATGGTACAATGGAATACTGTGCAACAATAGAGAACAAAGAGGAATCTGTGAAACATCTCACAACAGGGATGAATCTGAAAGGCATTATGCTGAGTAAAATAAGTCAATTGCAAAAGAAAAATTTGTGTGAAACCACTATCATAATAAAGGCCGGTGGAAACCCTGGTGGCATTGTGGTTAAGTGCTATGTCTGCTAATCAAAAAAGTTGGCAGTTCGAATCTGACAGATGTTCCTTGGAAACCTTATGAAGCAGTTCTACTCTGTCCTACAGGGTTGCTATGAGCCAGAATAGACTCAGCAGTACTGGGTTTTCTGGGTCTCCCACTTACCAGAAGTGAGCTCTTACACTCATTCCTTAACCTCTCTGAATCTGTTTTCTTATCTGTAAAACAGAAATAACAATACCTCACCGATACAGTGGTGATAAAGATAACTGATACAAACAGAGACCTGTTAAGCCAGAGCTCGCACACTGTTGGCCCTCAGAAAACAGTAGTTACTACACTAATGAAGATCCTTGGAGCTCAGAACATCCAAACCAACTGAATCTATGTAAAGCCCAGGAAACTCTGCATACAGAATCAGACTGAAAATAAGAGTTTCTTTGGCCTTTACAAAGGTCACCTGATCTCTTATATAGTATACACCAGAGCTAACAAACACCTCAGGAAGGAGGCAGAAGATGCCTAGAGGCTTTTTAGCCATCATTCTAACATTCCTTGAAACAGCAGGGCCTCTCATCCCGATTCCAAAAACCAAACCACACTCATTGCCATCAAGTCCATTCCAACGCATAGGTGACCCCATGTGTGCCAGAATAGAACTGTACTCCATACAGTTTTTAGTGGACTCGAGGACAGTGAGACTATTATAGAGAAAACCCTGTGGTATAGTGGTTAAGTGCTACATCTGCTAACCAAAAGGTCAGCAGTTTGAATCCACCAGGTGCTCCTTGGATATTCTACAGAGTACTTCTGCTCTGTACAGTAGGGTTACTATGAGTCAGAGTCAACTCCACGATAATGGGTTTGGTTTTTTGGTAGTTGTATAGTTGTATAGTTCCGTGACACTTTTCAGTAGATCTGAACCACCAACATTTTGGGTAGTAGCTGAGCTCAAGCCATTCTATAGGCAGGGAAACTGAGGTTCAGAAATGTGATCAATGATAGCTCTGAGACTCAGAAATGTTACCAACAATAGATCTGAGATTCAAACCCAGGTCCTAAGTATCTCACACACTCCTTGTCACCTGCTGAAGTTTCTCCCCACACTGGTATTAGGAGTATTTCTAAATCACAGCCTGCATCCCTCTTTGGCAAGATAAGCCCATTACAGGAATTGAGAGGAGGCTGGAAGCCTCATCTTAGGTCAGGCAAGGACTCCTCCAAATCCCATGGAAGGATGAAGAACTTGGCACAAGCTGTCAGGGGTTAGGCAGAGGACACAAGCAATACTCCTAAGCATTACCTAATAGGGAAAGAAGAACAGAAACAGAACACCCAGCTTGTAAAAATGAAATTGGATGTCCACACCAATCAAGACTGAACACCAAAGTCAGGAAGGCAGAATGAGGAAGAATTGCCCTCCGGGTGTGGGCAGCAAGTGTAAACACGAACAGCTCTATCCTGGTTCACTTCCTGTGTAAACTACGGTTACAGAATGAGGAAGGCAATTTTAACATGACAAAAATAGGCATAAAAAGAATACACGAGACCCCAAGCCTCTTGCCCAGTGTGGCATAACCACGTTATAACTAGATAGAGTCTTTGGATGGGTTCTGCAACTCATTAACAGTGCCCCCTTTTAAAAAGAGAGTACTGTTTATTTTATAGACGTGCTAGAATTAACTAGCAGGATTCTATGTCAGGCTTTCTTATTTATTTTCCCTATAACTTGAACCATGATTTCCCTGAATTCCAAGTTAATAAAATGCTTACTTAGAAGGTGTGGTCATCTGTAGTAGGTGCTGCTGTGTTCACTCCTACTCCCTTCCCTGTGGGTTGATGAAGTTCCTGGGGCATGGGGAATTTCCCAGGATGCCCAGCTTGAGGCAGCTCTGTTGTGTGGAAAGGAATGCACTGAAGAGAGAGGTCAGGTGCTAGCATCACTCTGCTTCAAGAGGCTGGCTCCTGGCTGGTCTGCTGGGAAATCTTGAGAGCTGGCATACTTGTGGTTCTTCACCTGCCACTTGAGTATGTACACTGGCATGGAGAGCTGGGGAGACACACTCCGGCACAGTCACACTGCTCAGCCTTCAGCGTGGGCTCTGTGTGCTAGTGACCAAGAAGCTGTGCATATCACTCCTATCAGCTCCCCACCATTAAACTTTCTCGTTCCCTACAGGCAAGAGCACTGACCCGCGATGCTTCATCCTTGCTGCTTTACTGCTTGCTCGAGGATGCTTTCCCTCCATTTACCCACGTGATTAAAAGGAAATCAAATGCATTACATCTGCTCAGTCAATTAAAGTTGGCACTAGGATCCACCTACCTCTACTGCTCCTGCATGCTCTCCTGATAACCACACCCTGTCACACACGGGCAGCCACAAACGCTGAAACCTGTGTCCACTGTGATGACACGTTAACAGTAGGAAAAACACTTGCTGCCTCGACATGGGGTGAGCCCTACTGCTAGGCAGGAACCTCATCAATGCTCTCAGCCCAGCCTGCTGGGCGCCCTGCACCAGCCCAGCACAGTCAACGAGATTTCCTTGTTCCTGCTTGCTTTTCCCTACTCCCAGTTCTAAACTCTCTGCTTGATAACAGTGCAACATCAACTTTCAGTGCCTCAATCTCCCGTTTCTGCTGCCCATCCCTGTGTAGGCTCTCCAAATATCATTTATTCAATTCCATTCAACAAATATTTGAATGGGCCTACTTTATATGTGGCATTGCCTGGGCTGTTCATCCTCCCCTTGACTCCATGACTTCCCACAACTCTGCCTATGCTGCTTCTTGTATCCCCACGGCAGGCAAGGACTGGGTACTTGCCAAGTATCTGCAGATCGAATTGATGCCTACTTAAAAGACAGCCATGCAAACAATCAATAAAGCTCAATGTGATCAATGTTATAGGAGAGGTGAATATAAAGTCCTTTGGAAACTCAGAAAACAGAGCAATTGATTCTGCCTAGGTAGGATGCTTTCCAGTCAAATGTCACCAAACATGCAAAGTTATGACAGTGTACAAGTGTGGAGAGACCTGGGAAAGATAGCAGTGTTTTCTTTGCTTTTGTTACAAGGCTACAGAAGGGCTGACCAAATGCTTCTATGTGTGGGTCAACAGACTTGTAGAAACCAGTTAGGCCTGCCATCTGATGAAGGAAAGGTCCCTTGGGATTTTCAGTCCTTGAGCTCTGCATTGTGCAAGCTCCTGGCCTAGGTTCTAGAGCCACAGGGAAGAATCCGATGAGTAACTGCATATGAGGGGCTCACAACTGATAAATGAGAGAAAAAGAAAGGCTGAGTTGGCAAGCATAGTGAAGTGTGATGAGGGTGTCCGAGGTCCTACCAAACTTAGGTGCCTGGGCTACAATGACTCCAACTGCTACAAGCTCTGAGATGGCAGGACTGCCGGAGGGAGGGTGGGGGACAACACTGGTTGTTATTAGAAACATCTAGAAATCCAAAGGGCTAGGTCTCCCCGTCCTAATCCAGAACCCTCCACAGAGTGCGACCCTCATCTTGTGCAGGAAGACTGGCACTTCTGGGGGTACTAGGCAGTCACATCTAACTTTTACCTCAAATGGCTTGTTCTTCTGTCTCTACTTTCCAGTCTTATCTCTCCTAAAAAAAAAAAAAAGAGGCAAGCATAAAGGAGGAAAAAGCAAATCTGGGGGAAACATAAAGAGGCATGTGTTTCTGTCCTAGGTTTACCATAACAAAATACCACAAATTGGGTGGCTTATTATCACAGAAATCTATTGTCTCAGTTCCGGAGGCTGAATTCAGGGTGTCAGGGTGTCTCTCTTAGGGCTCAAGCAGAAGATCCTTTCTTCTCTGTCTCAGCTTTTGGTGGCCTCAGGTGTTCCATGGCTTGCAGAGATGGCCACCATGCCTCTGTCCTTCCGTACCTCTTCTTCATAAGGACATGACTCGGATTGGATTAGGACCTACCCTACTCCAGTATGACCTTATATTAACTGATAACATCTTCAAAGATCTTATATGCAAACAAGATCACATTGATAGGTGCCAGGGATTATGACTTCAGCATACCTTCTAGGGGCAGATCAGTCAGTCCATAATGGCAAGGAAACAGGAGGGAGGAGAAAGTTGGAAACATCATGAAGATCCCTCGGCACAAAATCAGTGGTACAGATTGGCTTTTCCAAAGATATAGCTGGAGCCTAGAGACCTCTGCTCCAAGGTCAGGCTTCTGAAGGGTTCTGGGGAAGTTTAAAATCATTGCCCTGGGTTGTATCCCCCAGCTCCATATACGTCTTTATTATGCAGCTGATGCTCTGAGCCCAAGGTGCCAGCCAACCAGGAGATAGGTTTGATTCATGAAGGCTGCTTTGGATGACTCACCTCATTAGGAGCTGATCCTGTACGAGAACTCCAGTGAGGCTACTGGTGACACCTGACTCTGAGGAAGGGCATGGAAGATCCACAGAGCCAACAATTTACTGGCTGGCCTTCTGATTCAGACAGTTCTGCACTTCGAATTGCTTCAATTCAAACTTCTTGTGATTTTTCTAGGCAGCTGGGAGGAGAGTGTATTGATTCTGCGTTTTGATAAGGTCAGCAGTGATCAGCTCTGACAGTCAAGCACATGGCTTGTCCTCTTCCCCCTCCTCTACTGCATGTGACTCCACCTGTGGAAAAGGAGCGGGAGAAACAAAGCCTAGGGAAGAGGAGGTAGCACTCTTTGTATCCATGGGTCTGCAAATCTCTTTACATCCCATCAACAAAAGTGGACTCCTCTTGGATTGCAGTCTAGGGGAAGAAATAAGGGCACACTTGATCTTTTGTGTGCACAATATCATTTTTCTTTCCCTCTGTGACTTTCTGCCTTGCAGTCTATTCTGGTTAGTGACTCCTTTTCCTGCAAAGAATCAATTAAGTTCCACATAACACCGGCAGAGTCCTAGGATGACAGTGATTAACGTTCAGAACCTGTAAGATTGTTCAGGCTGAGCTAACTACGAGGGCATGGAGAAGGCCCCTCTGAGGTTTTGCACACATGATTTGATTAAGACAAGAAAAGTGCTTGGGTTATTCTCCCTTTGCTGAGGCTCTGGGAGGGGAGGCCGCTTGATACTCTCTCCTAAATTAAAAATGAAAGCTCCCTGGGAAGAGCAGACATGTTCACAATCCAGCCTTGCCAGATGAAGGCTGATGCTCCTTGGAGGTCTCCCAGATAGTATGCAAAACACTAAAGCTATAAGAGTATGAGCATTTTCCTAGAGACAAGATGCAAAGCTTTCACTAAAAATTGAATGGTCCAAATAAAGTTAAGAATGACTGTGCTATAGAATCCTTTCAAAAGTCCTTCAGAATGTTCCAGGCTCCCCAAACCAGCTCTCAGCTGGAAGTGCTGTGGGATGTGGCTTGGAATGCCAAGACCAAGAGTGAAGTCTCAAGTGAACCTGGATGAGTTGGTACAATGTTGATGCCCTGGTGAGAACAAGCTTCATGACCAATGGCTTGGCAGAAAGGAGCCTAAGGACAGTACTCCTCTCACAAGAAGGGTTTCCTGCTCTGATGTCTGTTAGATGCCAGCTACAGAATCGTGTTCAGATCCAAGTGTCATTGGATTTAAACCAGTCTCAATATATTCAGGGACACTGTCTTAGATATTTACTGCTGATAAAACAGAAATACCACAAGTAGATGATTTTAACAAGGAGCAATACAGTCTCGAGGACCAGAAGGCTAGAAGTTTGAATTCAAGGTGCTGTCTCCAGCAGGAGGCTTTCTGTCTCTACTGGCTCTGGGGTAGTGTCCTTGTCATCAATCTTCCCCAATTAAGGAGCTTCTCAGCACAGAGACTCTGGGTCCAAAGACATGCTATTCTCTTGGCTCTCGTTACTTGGTGGTATGAGGTCTTCTAGTTTCTGTGCTCACTTCTTTATCTTATATCTGAAAAGAGATTGGCTTAAAATGCAACCTCATCCTGCTGATTGAGTCCCATGAACATAATTGCCACCAACCTCTTCTCATTAACATCATAGAGACAGGATTTACAACACATAGGAAAATCACATCAGATGACAAAGTGGTGGACAATCACACAACTCTGGGAACCACGTCCTAGCCTCGCCGACAGATAAGTTGGTGGGACACAATTCAATCAGTGACGGTCACCAACCAGGATGATTGAGGATCCGAATGACAGTATCAAACACAACAGAAATCACAACTGCTCTGAGTAGGTCCCTACTCTTTCAGGTAGTGCCACAGTATTAGCTACTTCTGGCACAGGATCTTATTAACTATTCACAACAGCCCTGTGACATTCCTATGACTCTATTTCATAGGTAAAAAGATTGTTATTCTTTAAAATGTGTTCATAATCCAAGGTCAGAATGTGTAAATGGCCAGATTTGAATTCATGTCTATGTGACTCTAAAGCCAATGGTTGGAAACTACACCATAAAAGAAACAAGATGAGAACTTGAGAATAGCTTGGAGAAGAGAATCCCTGGAAACAGGGCATCAGAAGGATAGGGAAACTGCTGCTGAAAAGACAAGAATTGGGGATGACAGGAGTTAATGCAAAACAGATTTGAGGAATATTTAGTAAGTTAGTTTTCTAGAAGCATCAGACAGTCCCACAGAAGATTCTGCTGAAAGAAGCATTAAGTCATTTCTTACATAGAGATGTCCATCGCTTGCTCTACGTGAACTCTTTTCCACAACTGAATGGATCAGAAGTGGATTCCTGATCCAGTGGTCATTCCTGAGCCTGGTAGAAAAAACTCGGTGCTAACAGTGGTTTAGTTAAATAATGCTTGCTGCTATAACAAACCCAAATGTGTGTGATGGCTCGGACCTAATAGAGGCTTATTTCTCATTTTTGAACAGTCTTAAATGGTTGTTAGTAATCAGGTCTCTTTTGAGCGATGATTCAGAGATTTTCCATTTCAGGCTTTTTCCATCTTACACTTTCACTGTTTTCAAGGCAGGACTTCCAAAGTCACTGGGCTGGTCTACATCAAGCCAGAAAAAAGGGAAATATTGTGGAAGACTAAAAATTTTTGTGGGTCAGGCCTGGAAGGTGTGCACACCCCTTCAGCTTACATCCTGTTGGTTGAAATTTCACAATATGGCTATACCTAACTGGAAGGGAGGCTGGGAAATGTAGTATACCTGCATGATCAGGGAAAGGAAGAAGTAGGTTGACTGAAACTTGAGTCAACTTCTGCTAGAAGCGGAGAGGAGCAAGGCCAATCAGAAGAGTCACAGGCTACATTACTTCCTGTCCACTAACATATCTGCAATTTCCTCCCCAAGATCCTCAGTAAAGAAAGTGGTCTTCCTTTTCTGAAAAGGGAATTCTCCTGAGAAATGCATACAAAACAAGAAGCTTGTAAGACCCAGAAACCCAATAAGTAGTGAATGATACATAAAGTCATTTAGGAGTTTATCTCCAGCTACTATACAAATAGCCTCTTCTACAAAATGGTAGCACCTCGGTCCTTTTTTTCTTTTATCAGAAATTAATATCACCACTTGTTTTAGTCTTCTAGTGCTGCTTTAATAGAAATACTACAGGTGGATGGTTAATAAGAGAAAAATTATTTGTCATGATCCAATAGGCTGAAAGTCTAAATTCAGGGTGTCAGCTCCAGAGAAAGGCTTTCTTTGTTGGATCTGGAGGAAAGTCCTTGTCGTCAATTTTCCCCTGAGCTGGAAGTTTCCCAAAGGACACACTCAGCTTCCAGCACAGCTTCTTGGAGGTATGAGATTCCCAAATTTCTGCTAGCTTCTTCCATTTATAACTCAAGGGACTACCTCAAGGCACTAAACTATCTTACACACTGAGTTCTGCCCCACCAACACAACTGCATCCATCACCCTCATCGGCGTCATAGAGGTAGGACTTACAAAATGGAGGGACAGAACACGATACAAGAAATCATGGCCTTGCTAAGTTGTTACACATATTTTGGAGAGAACACAATACAGTTTATGATGCCAGTCCTGCTCTTTTTTGAATGTTGTTAGCCTGATACATTTTTTTATCCTCCGAGTTGCAGTTTGCTCATGTCTTTGAGTCTAAGGTGTATCTCCTGTAGGCAGCATATACATGGATCATGTTTTTAATCCAGTCTGCCACTCTCCGTCTCTGATGCATTTAGTCCATTTATATTCAGTGTGATTATTGATAGGTTTGAGTTTAGTGCTGTCATTTGGTGGGGGGGGCGCGTGTGTGTGTGTGTGTTGCTTTGTTCCATTTAACTTTCTGGGCTTAGTCTTTATTCTTCATGAGTTTTCTTTTCATCATTTTCTGAAATTTGCTGACATTTCAGATTTTTCTTGTTTTTTATTTTGATGCATAGGATTGTTAATTTCCTTTGCAGTTAGCTTAACATTTAGCCCAATTTTCCAAATTTAAATCAGTCTTTAACTTCTTTATATCACTTTAACTTCCTCTCCACAGGGAAGATCTATGACAACATTTTATTTTGGGTGCCTCTTTTTTATTATAATTTTTAGATAATGACATCTCTGTTCCCCTGTTTTCAGTATTTTACTTATGATTTACTTTTATGATTCCCTATTTGGATTAAAATCTAATTGCTCTGTTCTGTGTTTTGAGTTCTTACCAGACATTGTTGGTTTTCTAATGACAGGACTCCCTTTAGTATTTTTTTGTAGTTCTGGTTTGGATTTTACGAATTTTCTAAACTTCTGTGTATCTAGAATCATCCTAATTTTGCTATCATATTTGAGAGACAATTTTGCTGGATCTGTAATTCTTGTCTGCCAATTATTTTCCTTCAAGGCTTTGTTTATATAATCTTTTGGCTTTCTTGGCTGCATGATTTCTACTGAGTAGTCTAGCTTAGTGTTATAGATTTTCTTTTGTAGGTTATTTTTCATTTTTCCCTATCCACTCTTAGAAGTGTCTGTCTTTAGTTTTGGCAAGCTTGACTATAAGATGCTTTGGTGTCTTTCTTTTGGGATCTAACTTGTGTGGAGTTCAATGAGCATCTAATATAGGTATCTTCTCACGTTTCATGATAGCGGGGACATTTTCCGTCAGCAAATTTTCAACAATTCTCTCCATATTTGCTATTATTTCGCCTTATTCTTGTACTCCAATCACTTGTAAATTATTCCTCTTCATAGAGTCCCACATAAATGTTAGTGGTTTTGTCTTTTCTTAATTATTTTAACTTGTTTTTTCTCAAATATGTTGATGTCACATGCTGTATCTTAAGTCTCACCAATTCTGGCTTCCATTGCCTCGATTCTGCTCTTTTAACTTTCTATTGAGTTGTCTAAATCTTTAATTTTATTATTAATTTTCTGAATTTCTGCCACTCGATGCTTTCTTACAGCTTATTCAATTTGTTGCTATGCTCCAGTGAATTTAGCCTCAACTGCTTTCTCATCCCTTAAAGAGTTCTAAATACAAATCTTTTATATTCTGCCTCTGATTATTCCAGGAAGTTCTCTTCCTCTAGAAAATTTGATTCTTTGTTTTGGGAGTTTCCTGAAGAGACTATGGTCCAAGCCTTTATGTCTTTTGATATGGACTGCTATTTATAAGCCATCAGTAAATTGTAGTTGTTTATGTTTGCTTACTGTGTTCTAGCTTCTTATTCTAAATTGTAGTTTACTTATCTTATGTAAATTCAGCTCAGGTGTTCTGGTGGTCAGTTTCCATGTGTGTGGTGCAGGCTCTTGCCTAACATCCTGGGTGGGTAGGGGTGATGGTATTGGCACAAGTGCCTGGCTGTAGCCACTGAGTAGTGCAGGGTGTTGACAGCCATCCTTGAGTGTTTACGAGGTTGATGTATCCCCTTACATCTGAATCTAGGTGAAGAAACAGTTTCTACCCTGATTTTCCAGCTTAAGGGAGTCAGCAGATTTTTTTTTTAAATCTTTTCACCCCGTTCCTCGAGTTTGCTAAACTGTTTCTCTCTCCAAGTCTAAGAAAATGGCTCAAGGTGGGCTTAAAGAACTCTACTTCTGGCTCAGTTAAGGGCATCAGACTCCAGAGACAGGCACAGTGCAGAGGAGAGGGAGAGTAGCTTACTGTGCGCTTGAAGAGTCTTACTTCCAGCTCAGTTAACAGTGTCAGACTGTCATGCTGTCCACAGTCCAAAGAAGGGAGGAGAAGAGTGCCAACAGAAGGGAGATAGGCCCGTATTGAAGGAAAGATTCAAATCTGCACACAGTAGGTTACACACAATGACTTAGCTTTTGACAGTCTGGTGCTATCCCTCACTCGCTCTGGAGGCACAAGTGGATTCTCCAATCACCTCCAAGCTGTGCCCACTGCACAGTGGCTGTGTCTGCTTCCTGGCAGGTCAGGGCCTTAGAATCTTATGTACTTTTAGCACTATTCTCCACTACCTTTTTCTCAGTCCAATTTCTCAATTTTCTTTTTGATGTTCAGGGCTACTAGGATGTCATGTGTACTGTATTCATTTGTTCTTTTGGGTCTTTGTTGTTATAGGGGCCACAGGAAGTATCCATCTACTCCACCATCTTGGCTCTGCCTCCTCAATCCTCCTTTTTTGGTGGAAGTATCCCCAAGGGGATTTATCCTATCTACTTGATTTCTTGCTCATTCTCCAACTTGCTTACTGTCCATCATCTTTCTGTGCATCATTTTAATTCTGGCAATACCATTCTGTCACATCAACAGTTCACCACTCACGTCAGCTTAACTGACTCACTCAGATTTCCCAGGGCCTGTCTTATCCTTCCTGCCTCTGAAACACTACCTTGCAGAAACCGTGTCCACAGTGCGGTCTACGTCAATGGCATTCCTTGGAGTTGTACCACTGCACAGCCCCAAGTCCCATACCAGGAGAAATGTGACTAGTTTCTCATCCCAACATTGCCTAACTTCAACTCTTTGCACTTTGGAACCTCTGGAATATGTAGGATACTTTAATTTTTCTATCTGAAATAGGATATGAAAATATACAGAGTAGATTATATTGCATTTCAGCTCACCCATATCTTCTCAACTGGAAAAATAAAAAACTATCCTCAGTTTAAAGGCCAACTGGTGCATATATCTATGTCTGTGTCTGTATCTGTGTCTGTTTTTCCTATAACATCTTTTGGCACAGTCATCAAAATTCCTGATAAAAACAGAAAAATTAGAACTGCTAAGTTAGATGTTTGTTAAAAGTACTGTCTTTAGATAATATCTGTGACCATATATTTATTCTACCACCTCAGTCCACAACTATTTCCAAGAAGCCTGTCCTCATTGTCTAACATAGTGCCTAGCAAATGAAAGGCATTCAGTGAGTACTTAAAAGAATGAATGAATAACATCCAAACTTTACACATGTGTTCAAAACTTTCCTTAAAGGAAGGAGAAAGTATCACCTATGCTCTCTTTTCTTGATGGAGGAAAATTAGACAAGAAAGCCTTCTCCAAGCTGTGGAAAATGTTCAGATCCCTTAGCTAGCCAAAATCTCCACAAACAGTCCCAGTGCCCAAACACTCTCCAGTGATACCTGAATGCTCCCAGTACTCTATTTTCCTCCCTTGTGCCAGCCAGGGAAGCCAAGCTCTATAGCTTTAGGAGGTAGTGTAGAACCCTCAGAAGTGCTGGGGACAGGGTGACCTGAGAGAAGATAAAGGACATAGCTTGTCTGGTAACTACAATCGTATCCTCACTGACCTTAGTCACCAGAAGTCTGTCAGATACTCATTTAGAAAATGTTTTCAGGGTCCACAAAGAAGGAGAATGGTCAGAAATGGCCAACAGGTGCCAGAATCCACATTTCTGAGCTCTAGCTTCATCGATTTAAAATATCAACTCCAAGCTGTCACCTCATTTCTTTCCAAATCAAATTTGTTATCCACTCTATGAGATGTACTAGATTAGGAAGCCTAAAAGTATTGACATGTCCATTCCAAGTAGATTCTCTGGGGTAGCCGATCTAGAGACTGAAAATATTTCTATTTCATTTATTGTTCAGATTTTATTTAAAGGCAAAGCCCCCAAATGGCAGTGAGAGGGTTCAGGTTGTTTTAAGGGCATTTTTCCTTTCTGTGCCACTGTAAGCCTGATCTCCATTTTTCCAAGCTCTGGAGAGAAACTTCGCTTGCCAACACTTGAGTGATTTCACCTCTAGTGTTTCCATGGTGATGTACATCCCCACGCAGCCTGGAGAAAAGGTGCAGCTCCAAGAGACAATGAATATGAATGAAGCCTGGCTGCCACTCTGGGCTTGGAGAACTCTCGTGAACGAGCGAGGCTGAACTGAGCACTGGCTCCACATGCCCTATGCCCTCAGACAGACTGAGGTGACCTATCTCTACCAAGGAAAGTCTGGATCTATTCCTGGGAAACACAGCTGGCCGGGGCCCCAGGGACTGGGGAGTAGAGGAATCAGTTGTTCAGAAAATAGGCACAGAACATCTCCAGCAAAGCATGCCCCTTGCAGTATGCAGTACTAGGTTACACAGGGTCTTCACAGCCCTGGAGTCCATGGGTCCTTGGCTTCTCTCCTGGTCTAGTCTAGGTACAACCACCTTTAGGTTCCCAATGTGTATCTAGACTTAGCTATTTAAAAACAAAAAAAATCCTCAAGCATCTAAGGCTGCTCCCGCTGCCCGGTGAGCACCACAGCCTAAGGTAGGATTTGGAGTGTGGAACCCCTCTTGCCTCCTCTCAGACAACAGTATCAATAACTAACCAAAGCCAAACCCAGTGCCATCAAGTCAATTCCAACTCATAGTGACTCTGTAGGACAGAGTAGAACTACCCCCATAGAGTTTCCAAGGAGCACTGGACAGATTTGAACTGCTGGCCTTTTGGTTAGCAGCTATAGCACTTAACCACTACACCATCAGGGTTTCCAATATCAATAAAGCTAATTTATTAAATACTTGCTCTGTGCCAGACACTACACTAGAAGTATTACATGATTTTCCCACTTGATCTTCACCATAAAACTAACCCTCCATTTCACAGATAAATAAACCAGAGTTCAGAGAGGTTGACTGACTTTCCCAAGGTCAGCCAGCTAGTAAGTGTTGAAGTCGGGATTTAAACCCTAACAATCTAGATGTAGAGCCTGATATTGGGCAGATCCCCAGGTGTCTGCATCTAGGGCTAGGGCTAATTCAACCCCAAAATTAACAATTACCCATTGATTTTCAGAACTTGTATTTTGTTCAGTCTTCCCCAGTTTATAATAACAACTATGCTTCCACTTCTTTACCATCTTCTATGGGCTAAGCGTTTTACATACTTGACTTAATCTAATCTTACTAGAGTGGTGTGAGATGGGCACCCTTATTCCCACATTACGTTTGAAGAAATTGAAGCCCTGAGAGATTAAGTTTGTCAGATGAGTGTCAGAGGCTACATACAAACCCAGTTCTGACTCCAAGGCCAGGATCTCTGTACTATGCTGCACTTTTTATATCTCATAATCCTTGCCCGTCAAGTCTCAGGTTGAGTGATCAGCTGTCTACCTGGGGGGTGGGGTAGAGGGGGAATTGAGAACCCTAAGCGTTTAGTTTTGGTTTAAGCAAGATAGTGACATGAAAGTCAAAGCTGTTCTCCTTTTTCCGCTGCCTGTTTGATCACATTTCACAAACACATGCAGGAATAAACATACAAAGTCTGACAGTTACATTCACGAACTCATCCTAGAAAAAGTGCTACATACCTCTTTGCTGAATATCACTACAGTCACCTTTGAAGTACTACCCTTTTGTGCACTGATACGAGCACCTAGGTCACCCTTCAAAGCTATTTTGGAACTCTTTTTCTGGAATTGTTGTCAGAGCTGTTGTACTATCTTCGATATCCTGAATGTTATTAAAATGTCTTCCTTTCAATATTTCCTCTATCTTTCGGTAAAGGAAAAAGTCATTGGAAGCCAGATCAGGTGAGTAGTTATGGTGCACAGTTATTTGTTTGCTGTCTGAAAATTCCCTCAGACAGTGCCGTGTGAGCTGGTGCACTGTCATGATACAAGCTCCATGAGTTGTTGACAAAAAGTTCAGGAAATCTTCATCTAACTTTTTCATGCAGCATTTTCAGTACTTCCAAATAGTAAACTTTGTTAGTTGTTTGTCTGATTGGTACAAACATTTGCACTGTTTTTGCTGTTTTTGTCGGTTCTGCTCTGTACTGGCTGCCCCGACCTCGCTTTATCAGTGATGCTTTCTCTCCTCTCAGGAAAATGGCTAATCCATTTGTACACTGCCATTTTGTTCATAGCATTATACGCATAAACTTGGAATATCATGCCCCTAATCTCACTGCCACTCAGACCAAATCTAACAAGAAATTTAATATTTGTTTTCACTCTAATTTGAGCTCCAACATTCTCACAATGGCACATGAAAGCACGTTAACAACAACAAATGCCATTCAGCAAAACACTGCCACACATTGACATGAACACAGCTATGAGACACTGATATACCAGCATTATGAAACTTTACTGAGTTGTTTGTAAAGTGCTGCCAATGTAAGTGCATGGTGGCACGTCCACAAACTGAATTGTCAGACCTCATGTAGCAGGCACTGGGGTGACAGCTCCCGAATTCCCCTCAAGGCCATTCCTTGTTGTTCATCCTTGACAATGTAGCATCAAAATCCTGTGATCACACTCACTTTAGCAGCAAGGAAACCAACATTTGACATGGTTAATCAATCTATCCAGAGGTCACACGGTTAATAGGAAAGCCAAGACAGGAACCCAGGTCAGTAACCCAAGCCCATATACCCTGCTGTGCTTTCCTATAAACAAGCACCACAGGCTATGTGAGAACTGACAAGGGAACAGTTCTCCAGGGTACTTAAGGAGGAAGGCTCTCAGAAGGGAAGAGTTTCATGCAGTGAACACTAGAGATACCTAACAAGGGGATTAACTCTAGTCCATAGGTTCCTGAAGAGTAATGAATAAGCCTCAGCGGTTCCACAAACCATCTGAAATGAGACCCCAAAAATTTCACTTTGTTGGAGATGTTAATGTCCATGGGGCAAAATTACCATCCTGTTCTCAGATCCTCAAAAAAGTCCCTGGTCACCCAAAGTAGATGAAGGACCACTGTCTGAAAATGATGCATTTGCTCTGATGGGTGACTGATGGGTGGAAGCTGTCCTTTCTGGCAAATGTGGTGTGGGAATTCAGCCTCAAAAGAGGTCTACATGAATGCCCAAGAATGCAAAGCTGCTCTGCCAAGCTCAAGCCTTCCCCAGTCTGTCTGCTGGATCTCTTCTTCCCTACACGTTCTGGACTGCTCAGAAGTGGCAGGAGTTTCCAAGACAGTAAGGTGAGAGGGGGAAGAGCATGGTTCTTCTTAAACCAGGAAGTAACCTTTCTCCACTGTTTTGTATCAATATCTGTGACCTGGAGACTCCTTCCTCTGGGATCCCAGATTGCCTAAGGAGACCACTGCTCTCCCTCAGCCATCTCCCTTTTGATGTATTTCAAGTCGCATGGCTAATGTTCTGTACTTTCAAAACAGAAATAATGAGTGACTCATTTGAAAAGGCCTGTGTCTGAAGCACTTAGCAGAACATTTTACTAAGCTGGATAATGCCCACTGTGAAGATGGAAGGGTGTAGTCCCTACAGGGTTAAATAAAGTGGGAAGATAGAGCAGCAACAGCCATCACCACCACCTCTCTGACAGAGCCAATCCCCAATGTCATGGTAGAGTTACACCAAGTTTCCCGAAATGCAGGGTCAGCCTACTTAATGCGGAGAATCAAAGCATTTCTAAGACAATTCCATTTGAACTGTGGTCCACTCACTGGCTAAGAATACATTTATATAGCCAGTAGGACCCAATGTTTCCATCCAATTAGCACATGCCTGCATCCAGCTCCTGGGACTAAAATAAAACAGGTAGGGTGAAATCAAATTCCAGTGCCACCACTTTTGGGGTAGATATCCCCAGGCTCATGAAGAGGAAGATTATGCCTGCTGCAGGCTGCTGTCAGTGTCTTGTGGAGCCCCCAAACTCCAGCAAAAGCAGGGGCTACTCCATTAGTACATTACTGCTGTGCTCCTTCCCTGGGCCTGGCTATGAGCCAGGCTCCAGAGAGTCAGAGAGGAAAGATAATCTCTCTTCTGAACAAGCTCACAGTCTAGCAAGAGACACAGCCTGATAAAAAGGCAATGCTAATACACTGAGATGAGGGCTGTGATAGAGTGAAGCGTAGGGAAATACAAGAACACAGGCGAGGGAGAGCATAAAACACAGCTAGGGAACAGGAGACAGGGCTTCCTGGAGGAGGAGACACATATGCTGATTCTTTATATACATACAAGTATGTAGGAAACCCTGGTGGTGTAGTGGTTAAGTACTACATCTGCTCACCAAAGGTCAGCAGTTTGAATCTGCCAGACACTCCTCAGAAACTCTGTAGAGCAGTTCTGCTCTGCCCTGTAGGGTTGCCATGAGTCGAAATAGACTTGACAGCAGTAATATTTTTCCTAATATATGTGTGGATAAATATATAAGTAATGAAATATTCATCATTTTAACAATCTTCACATGTATAGTCTAGTGGTATCAATTATGTCCATATGCTATTCAACCACCACCATTAACCATTCCTGAATTTTTATATGCGCTGATTTTTTTATGATAACAGAACGAGCCATACTGAGCAGGCAAGTGGCTCATTATGGTCAAAGTACAGAGTGAGAGAGATGTGTGGACCAGACAAGAGAAGGACTAGAGTTGTGGATTGCTGCCTAAGCAATCCACACCTTAGCCTACACTACTATCACCTGGAAAGTTTGTTAAAACATGGATTGCTGGACCCTACCCCAAGAATTTCTGTTTCAATAGGTCTGGGTTAGGATCCCTGGTGGCACAGTGCTTAAATGCTCAGCTGCTAACTGAAAGCTTGCTGGTTTCAAGCTATCAGTCGCTCTGCTGGAGAAAGATGTGGCCATCTGATTCCATAAAGATTTATAGCCTTGAAAACCCTACGGGTCAGTTCTACTCTGTTCTATAAGGTTGCTAAGAGTCAGAATTGGCATGATGGCAACAGGCTTGGTTTGATTTGGTTTAAGTCTCGGTTGGGGCTTGACAATTTGCATTTCTAACAACTTCTTGAGAGATGCTGATGCTGATGGTGTAACCTGATCCTACAGATGCTAGTAAATTTTTGTTAGTCCCTAAACTAGCCGAAGCCTGATTTGGTCCGCCCCATATGCACAGCAGGGTGAGCTACAACCACTAATTAGCCTCAAGAGACATCACAGCAAATAAATAGAATAAATCAGAAGTAAAATCATCACCTGGATGCTACCCCAAAGTGAGAAGTCCTGCAAGAACCATATTACCTCCTGTTTCCTGCCACCCTTCTAGAATTTTCTGTCCTCAGTAATTTTGCTTGCCCGCCATCTTGCTGCCCAAATCACATATAAGCTTTGCTTCCTCATAAGTTGGGGAGTCAGATCTGAGGAACTTCCTCACGGCTCCTAGCTCCACAATAAAGTAATTTTGTCTTTCTCAAAGACCAGTGTCCAGAAAATTTTGGCAAGTCTGAGCATATTGGATAAGGACCTGCATTCTAGCAGTAGATAGCACTAGGCTAGGAACTATCATTAAAGAAACACTTTCTTAAGCCATTTTGAGATATTGGAATTTACCCGGAGAATGGGTCAGGAAAAGAGGTGGGAAATTGTTAAAAGGCAGTGATTGGAGAAACAAAAACACCAGATTATATCTTAAGATCCTCCTGACTACAGGTTCAGGGATGGGTTGAATGGGGTAGGATTAGGGACAGAAAGATTGGTCAGAAGGTGGTTGTAGTGATTCAGGTAAGAATGAAGCAGCTCCAATGAAAATGAAGACAAAGAGTAATCTAAGAGATTCTAGGGGATCTGGAGGCTGGTTGGGGTGGCAGAGTTAAATACCACAGTTACATGCCAGTTGCTAAAACAAAAAATGAAGAAAGACCATTTGGGGGCCTGTGGGGTAGAGGAATTCCATTTTGCACGTGTTAAGTTTGATGTGCCTGCAACACATTCAGATGGAACTATCTGCCAGTCAGAGATATACAGGCTTAAAGACTGGGGAGAGGTATGATCTGAGGAGGTTTTGGAAGTCATTAGCGTGGGGGAGGAATTAAAAGATGGGAAAGAACAAGATGGCCCAATAATAATAATAAATTGGAATGCTGTTATTTGAAAGGGCTCCAGAATATAACATCAGTCTCAGGGGGCACTGAGCCTCTGTTAAGGGTGACTGGAAATTTGGGGAACAACACTAGTGGTGGTCGTGCAACGTGATTAACATAATTAATGTCACTGAATTATACACGTGAAAATGGCAAGTGGAAACTGAGATTGCAAACTAAGACAGATAAGGAAGAAGTACCTCAATGTCTTTCCAAAAATAACTAGCCTGTGAAAATCTTATGAATAGTAGCAGAACACTGCTGAATATGATACCAGAAGGTAACCCCTCAGGTTGCAAGTCACTCCAAAGACAACTAGGGAAGACCTGTCTCCCCAAAGCAGAGCTAGCCTTAAAAACAGGGATAAAGCCAAGCTTTTGAGACCTTCATTTACTTATGTGGCAGGACTCAACATGAGAAAAACAGTTGCAAAAATCCATTACTAACTAGAAGGCAGAATATATGAAGTATGAATCTAGGAAAACTGGAAATCATCAAAAATGAAAGAACACATAACTATCAATATCCTAGGCATTCATGAGCAGAAATGCACTGGTACTGGCCATTTTGAATCAGATGATCATGTAGTCTACTGTGCTGGGAATGACAATTTGAAGAGGAAAGGGGTTTGCATTCATCACCGAAAGGACCATTTCAAGATATATTCTGAAGCATAACATTGTCAGTAATAGGATAATACTCATAAATCTACAAGGAAGGACAGTTGGTGTGACTATTATTCAAATTTGCAACCCACCTCCTAAAGCCAAAGATGCAGTAGTTGAAGGCTTTCACCAACTTCTGCAGTCTGAAATTGATTAAACATGTAATCATGATGCACTGATAAATACCGGCGATTGGAATGAGAAAGTTGGAAGCAAAGAAAAGGCAGAGGTAGTTTGAAAATATGACCTTGGTGACAGAAATAACTCTGGAGATCATGTGGTAGAATTTTGTAAGACTGATGACTTCTTCATTGCAAATACCTTTTTTTTTTTTCAGCAAGATAAACAATAACTATAGGAAACCCTGGTGGCATAGTGGATAAGTGCTACAGCTGTTAACCAAAAGGCCAGCAGTTCGAATCCACCAGGCACTCCTTGAAAACTCTGTGGCGCAGTTCTACTCTGTCCTATGGGCCTCTATGAGTTGGACTCAAACTTGACAGCAGCGAGGGTTTTTTTTTGTTTTTTGTTTTTCATACATGTGACCCTCACCATATGGTATACACAGTAATCAAACTGTGCACATCTATAGAAAGAGATGAGAACCTCAATATCATCAATCAGAACAAGGCCAGGAAATGACTGTGGAACAGACCATCAATTACTCATACACAAGTTCAAGCTGAAACTCAAGAAAATTAGAATAAGTCCATGAGAGCCAAAATATGACCTTGAGTTTATCCCACCTGCATTTAGAGATCTTTTCAAGAAAAGTATTTGACTCTCTGAATACTAATGACTGCAGACCAGACTAGCTGTGGAATGATATCAAGAACAACATGAAGAAAGCAAAAGGCTATTAAAAAGATGAAGGAAGAGAGGGAGGGAGGGAGAAGGAAAGGAGGAAGGGGGATAGGGGAAAGGGAATTAGAGAGGGAGAGTGAAGGGAAGGAGGGAAGGGAGAAAAGAAGGGAAGGGGGAAAGAGGGAAGGAGAGAAGGGTGGAAGGAGGGAGGGAGGAAAGGATGGAAGGAAAGAACGAAAGAATGAAAGAAAGAAAGAGCGAAGGCAAGAAGGAAGGAAGACCAAAATGATGTCAGAAGAGACTCTGAAATTCACTCTTGAGTGTCTAGTGTCTAAAGCAAATAGAAGAGATGATGAAGTAAAAGAACTGAACATAAGATTTCTAGGGGAAAGTTGAGAAGACAAAGTATTATAATGGCATGTTCAAAGACCTGGAGTTACACAACCAAAAGGGAGGAGCCTGCTGAGTTTTCTTAAGGGGAAAGAACTGAAGAGAAAATTCAAACCACAATACTGAAGAATTCCATTGGGAAAATATTAAATGATGCAGGAAACATCAAAAGAAGAAGCAAGGGATACACAGTCAGTGTAACAAAAAGAACTGGTCAATTTTCAACCATTTTGGTAGGTAGCATACGATCAGGAACCGATGGTACTCAAGGAAGAGGTCTAATCTGCTCTGACAGCACTGGTGAAAAACAAAGCCTCAGGAATTGACGGAATTCCACCTGAGATGTTTCAACAAATGGATGCAGCATTGGAAATGCTCACTGATACATGCCAAGAAATTTGGAGGGTATCTACCTGTCCAGCTGACTAGAAAAGATCCACATTTTTGCCCATTCCGAAGAAAGGCAATCCAAATGAATGCAGGAATTATTGAACAATATCACATGCAAGTAAAATTTCACTGAATATCATTTAAAAATGATTGCAGCAACACATCCACAGAGAAATGTGAGAAATTCAAGCTGGATTCAGAAGAGGATACCATTGCTGATGTCAAGTGGAACCTCAATGAAAGCAGAGAATACTAGAAGGATGTTTACCTTTGTTTGATTGACTGTGGGAAGGCATTTAACTGTGTGGATCATAACAAATTGTGGGTAACATCACAAAGAATGAGAATTTCAGAACGCTTAATGGTGCTCTTGAGGAACTGGTATATGGTTCAAGAGGCAGCTGTTCAAACAGAACAAGGGGATACTGTGTGGTTTAAAATCAAGAAAGGTGTGTGCCAGGGTTGTATCCTTTCACTGAACTTATTCAGTCTTTATGTTGAGCAAAGAATCCAAGAATCTGGACTATATCAATAAGATTGGAGAAACGGGACTGGAGAAAAACCTATTAACAAACTGCAATATGCAGGTAACACATTCTTGTTTGCTGAAAGTGAAATGGATCTGAAGCACTTATTGATGAAGATCAAAGACGACAGCCTTCAGTATGGATTATACCTATACATGAAGAAAACAAAAATCCTCACAAATAGACCAGTAAACAACATCATGACAAATGGAGAAAAGACTGAAGTTGTCAAGGATTTCATTTTACTTGAATCCATAGTCAACAGCCATGGAAGCAGTAGTCAAAAAAATCAAAGGACATAATGACATTGAGCAGATCTACTGCAAAAGACCTTCTTTAAAGTGTCAAAAAAAAAAATACAAAGAAATATCCTTGAAGATTAAGGTGTGCCTGACCCAAGCCATGGTATTTTCAGTCACCTCATATGCATATGAAAGCTGGACAATGAATAAGGAAGACTGAAGGAGAATTAATACTTTTGAATTATGGTGTTGGCAAAGAATATTGAATACACCATGGACTACCAAAGGAACAAACAAATCCTTCTTAGAAGAAGTACAGACAGAATGCTCCTTAGAAACAAAGACTGCAAGACTAAGTCTCACACACTGTGGACATGTTATCAGGAGGGATGCTAGAAAAGGACTTCATGTTTGGTAAAGTAGGGGGTCAGTGAAAAAGAGAAAAAAGATTTTAAGCTGGGGTAAGAACAGTCTCTTTAACAAATGGTGCTGGCATAATTGGACATTCATCTGCAAAAAATTGAAAAAAGACCCGTATCTCACACCTTATACAAAAATCAACTCAAATTGAATAAAAGACCTAAATATAAAAGCTAAAACAGTAAAGCTCATCCAAGACAAAATAGAGTCAACAATGGGAGTTTTAATACACAATATAGACAGACTTCAGAATCTGACAAACAAAACACATTCATCAGAAGAGAAAATAGATAAATGGGAATTAATAAGAATCAAACACTTCTACTCATCCAAAGACTTCATCAAAAGAATTAAAAGACCACCTACAGCATGGAAAAAAAATATTTGAAAGCTCTGTGTCAGACCAACGCCTGATCTCCATAATCTATGAGGTACTGCAAAATATCAATAAGAAGATAAATCATCCAATGAAGCGATGGGCAAAGAGATGGACAGACACTTCTCTAAAAAGGAGATCCAGGCAGCAAAGAAAACACATGTGGACATGCTCACGATCATTAACTATTAAAGAAATTCAAATCAAAACGACAATGAGATACCTTCTCACCCCAACAAGACTGGCCATGATCCAAAAAACACAAAACACTAAATGTTGGAGAGGCTGTGGAGAGATTGGAACTCTCCTACACTGTTGGTGGGATTGCAGAATGGTGCAACCTCTTTGGAAAGCAATCTGGCTTTCCCTTAAAATAATGGATATAGATACACCACTTGACCCAGTAATTCCTCTGCTTGGAATATATCCTACAGAATCAAGATCATTCACAACAATTGATACATGCACATGAATGTTCATTGCAGCACAGTCCGCAATAGCAAAAAAATGGAATCAACCCAGACGCCCAACAACAGAAGAATGGATGGGTGGACTTTGGTATATATACTCAGTGGAGTACTATGCAATAATAAAGAACAATGATGATAGCAGAAAACATCTCTCAACTTGGTCTCAACTGGAGGACATTATGTTGAGTTAAACTAGTCAGCGACAGAAGGACAAATATTATATGAGACCCCTACAATAAAAACTTAAAGCAGACTCGTACATAACAGACAAGACTCTTTGACAGCTACAAGGGTGGGAAGGGCGGGAGGACAGGAGGGTGAGGGGCGAAGGTTTAGATTAGATGTTAGAAACTTGGTTGAGTGAAATTGGTAACAACGCACATTAGTAAGAAGATAAATATTAAGGGGACTTCAACACAACTTGTGTACTCCTCCCATCTGAACCCAGTATTGTAAGTATAGAGTATGTACACTTTCATTTTTATTTAATAAAAAAAAAAAAGAGAAAGACCCTCAATGAGATAGACTAATAGAGTTTCTGTAACAATGGGCTCAAGCATAGCAGAGATTGTAGAGATGGCACAGGACCAGGCAGTGTTTTATTTTGTTGTGCACAAGGGAGCTATGGGTTGGAGACAACTCAACAGCACCTAACAACAACGTACTTAACCCCTGCCGTCACACTGATCCCAACTGGTAGTGACCCTGTAGGACAAAGTAGAACTTTCCCAGAGGGCCTCAAGATTTAATCTTTATAGACACAAACTGCCACACCTTTCTCCCAGGTAGCAGCTAGTGAGTTCAAACTGCCGACCTTTTGGGTAGTAGCTGAGTACTTAATCACTGCACTACTTACCACAGCAATAAAAAGTAACTGCAGCAAAGGAATATAAGAAACATGTCATTTGCATCCTCCAGGAAACTGACACTGAGAAGAGCTAAACGAGCAAAGCATTTATATGCAAGGTAACGTCCTCCAAAAGTCCCTAGGTAGCACAAATAATTTGTAGTCAACTACTGGCCTAAAGGTAGGCAGTTCAAACTCACCTAGCGATGCCCTGAGAAAGGCCTGGTGATCTGGTTCTGTAAAGAAGGCCCAATGGAGTAGCTCAGCTCCGTAACACTTTTTGTCACCATGAATAGGAATTAACTCATTGGTAAAAGTGGTTTAACATCCATTCAAGGAACAGGAGAGAAGCAAGATTTGGAAGGACAAGTGGTCAGACAGCAACACAGACCTAACAGAATCTCTACTGTCTCAAGGCAAAGCTCCAGAGCAAAGATTCCTGCGTCATCTTCTATCACTTCTACCTCCTATCTTCTACCATTGCCTTACTCAGTCATTGGCTGGGGACAGCCAAGAAGGACAGGACTGTGGCCCCAAAATGAGGGAACTCCTGAAGGGACCTCAATCGGGCAGTAGTTCTCAAAGTACTAACTAAATTGTTACAAAAGCCAAAGCAGGAGTATTAAGGAGAAAGCTGTAGACAGTTTCTGAAGCCTCACAGCAGGAAGATAAATCATGTGAACGGTCATTAGATCTGCCCCCCAGAGGAGGGAGATGAGCTTTCCCACAAAGGGACAGCTACAAGGGAGACATTAAAGCCCAAATTGGAAGGTGCCTGAGAGGTGAGAAGTAGAGACAGTGGAGTATGGAAAATTCCCTCAAGGAGCTTTGCTGAAAAGAGAAGGAACGAAGGAGGGCAGCAGCTGCGAGAACACACAGGAGTGAAGGGAACTGAAGACAGTGAGAAGAGGAATGGTTTTGGACCAGAGACAACCGCTGATCCCGTCTCAATAGCTCTGCCTCCCAGCTGGACCAGACAGAGCCAAGTCCAAAGGATCTATCTGAAGACCTGGTAGGGGAAGAACAGCAGCAGGCTAGGTGTGGAGCAGGGAAGGAAGTCCAGGGGGAGAGGTAATGCAGTGGCCTGGGAAGGAAGCAGCAAAGATTTCACCCAGCAGAATGGCTCAGAACTGTTCTCTTGCATTGATCCAGGCTCGGGCCCTTCTGCTCACACCCCCGCCTTCATCCCCTAGAGGTCTCACTGAGCCACGCAATCATAAGTCATTGTCCTAATAGCTTTATTAGGAAAAAAGGAAGACATTAAAGCCAGCTTAATGAAGCCAGGACTCAGAAGGCAGCAGGCAGCACACTAGTCATCTCACTTCCCTTGGCCTCTTGAGAGTCCACCAGAAAATGTTTCTGTCTTCAATATTGGGGTGATTAACCCAGTGCAGAAGTAATACAAGTCATAAACACGTTATAGACTTGTTTTCTTTCATAAAGCCTTCATAATACGAGCAAGCATCTCATGGTAACCTGTCGTCATAGGGCAAATAGAGTCTGGTTAGAGTGAATGCCTGAAGTCTACCTCCTATCAGATCTGTGCCTTGATCAATAAAAGATCACAACGAGGCAGCTTAGAGTTTAATTATTTACCATTTCTGTGCTTTCATGAAAAAGAAATGTTCTGAAATAAAACTGCTTGTTCATTGCCATATGGAGTCAATATCCTAGGCTCTATGTGGTGTTAATGAATTAATTAATCAACTAATGGCAGTGAAGGTCTTCAGAGACTGTGGATGCTCTTCTCCAAAGGGAATATTTTTCACTTGTATTGGCAATAATTTTAAACCATTCTTTATTTTCTAGAAATCCTGGATAATTTCTTAGCTAGAAACTCTTAGATTATGCATACTTTTGGCATTGATTATGCTGGTGTTTTCCTATTTTGTCCTTTGTGTTATTTCCATTTTTATAGCCAACTTCCAATTATCTGTGAAAATGAGATAACAAGAATCCCTGAAGAACGGAAATGCCTCCTCTTAGCCAGTCAGCTGCAGGAAACTTCTCTTTTGATCGAGGTGTTAAGCTTTGGCTCTTCCGTTGACTTCTCTCTCCTCTTGGGTTGTTGTTGTTGTTGTTAGCTGCCCACGAATTGGCCCCAACTAAAGGCAATCCATGCACAATAAAATTGGACCATTGTGATCCACAGGGTTTTTGATGGCTGATTTTTGGAAGTAGATCACCAGGTCTTTCTTCCTAGTCTGTCTTAGCCTGGAAGCTTCACTGAAACCTGTCCACATCATAGCAACATGCAAGCAACCACTGACAAATGGGTAGTGGTGGTGCATGAGGTATACTGGCTGAGAATTGAACACAGGTCAGATGTGACTCGATGGCAGCGGGTTTATCCCACATAGAGTAGATAGTGATTAAGTGCTACAGCTGCTAACTAAAAGGTCAGCAGTTCAAATCCACCAGATGCTCATCGGAAACCTTATAGGGCAGTCCTACTGTGTCCTATGTGGTTGCTGAGTCAGAATTGACTCAGCAGCACTGGATTTGGTCTTTGGTATTCCACATAGAAAGGGAGAATTCAGTGGTAGAAACACAGAAAAACTGTGACACTAAGAGGAGATCTATCAGACAGAAGAGAAAGGAGCAGAAATCCAGATTAAAATATTTCACACACTAGATTAAGAACCTGGAATATAATAGTAATGACAACCAAAGACAAGAAGCATAGTTTCTTAATCGCTGATAGAAATTAAAGATATATAAGAAGGTAGTTTACCAGGTAGCAGGAGAAATTAGGGTTTGTTTTTAAGGAAAAAGAGCTAGGCCAAAATTTGCTATCAAAGGAGACTACAAAACCAGCCTGAGAGATTTTTAAAAATAAGAAACAATGACAGTGTATTGGGTGAGATGCAGACCAGCTGGAGGCATCGTGACAGCTTGACTAATTTTACAAGTCTTCCAACACTTTCAGATGCACTGGGACAAGAAAGGATTAACCTGGCGAGAAGAGAGATGGCAGGTCTAGGGACAGAAGACGAGAGCTGAGCAGAGTAGATGACATGAGGTGAAAGGAAGGTCTGCATGCTTCTCAGACCAATTAGATGCCAATAGTTTTAAAACATGCCTGTTTCTGTTTTAAAATAAACATAGAAATCTCATTTTGTTTGTTTTAAAATAATATATCACTGAGTGTTTGCAAAATTAATTTCTAGTCCAAGGTGAGATTTCAATAGCCACCAAGCCCTTTTATCAAGCCCATGTCTTTGGTTTGGCTGTAAACAGCTGGTAACAGTGACAAAATGTCATGAGCAGTGTGTGCATTGTCTCCAACTCATCCAATAGGAGTGGCAGAGCCAGTGAAATGTGCAAGGCCGGGCACAGAGGTAGGCTGTCTGGCAAATGACAGTATAGGATTTTTCATGTTGGCCAACCTATCATACTGATATTTATTCTCTCTCCTCCTTTCCACTCTCCGGGCTACAGAGGAGAAAAACTGCAAAATTGGAAGGGCAAAGGGGGCCTTTAGCTGCCAGGACTAAGGAAGGAGCTCTTGGCACTGAACTTGGAATTTGGAACACTGTTTTCCATAGAAACGGTAATGCAGATGGTGATTGAGACTTATCAGGAGAGCAGTGTGAGTGTAAACACAGCCAGCTTTGGGGCCAGAGAGACTACAGGACAAACATGCTGTGTGTCCTTGGGAAAGTTACTTAACCTATCTGAGGTTTAGTTCCCTTTAACAAAGGGTTGCTGTGAGAATTAAATCACTGAGATAACGTATATAAAAGTCAGACTAAAGAGTCTGGCATATCGGAGATGCTCAGCAACCGTTAGCTGTATTAGCATGGTTAGTGAACAAGGATATAGTCCACTATGGGTTAGGTGGTCTTTTGTGTTCCAAACTGGGAACTCAACTCCCATTGTTCCTACCAAGAAAAATGCATTCTGAGATCTAACAACTCACTTAAATGAATAAATAAACCTAAGCTCCCAAATTAATTTACAAATCAGGCACTGTCTGTTCTTGTTTTTCATCATCCTTTACAGACCTAAAATCACTTGATACATTTAAGAACACAAAATGTATTATGTATAACTTGCTTGCCCACAAAATTATCATGTTTGATATATTTAGAAATGTGAGGACTAGAGAAGAAAAGAAATTTAGAAATACACTGTGGGGGGTTTCCTGGTTTTCCAGTTTGGGTAATAAAGAACAAAAGGTTCTAAGAAATAAAAACTATTGAGGTCTCCACATCTTCACAGTGACTTAACTCCCCTTTCCAGGCAAGCAACATCAGCCCATAGAAGAATGCTGCAGTGTGAGATACTTGGCCTGCATTCAGAGGGTCAGGCAAGAAGATACACAAAAAAGGGCCACCATCAGGTACTCTGCCCAGGACTCCAGGTCCTCATATTCCTTTGAAGTTTTGCAAATGTCTTGCTCTACTCTTAAAGAAGAGTAGAACTGGCAGATATCGGGTTGTGACTATAAAGGTATTCCTTTCTGGTCATCTAGGAGGTTTCAGACAAGATTTGGAGAACCCCAGTCCCATACATCCCAGAGGAGGTCAGCTACTGGGGGATCTAGGTGGATGCCTGAGCTTGCATGTGCCAGCTATGTATGAAGAAAGATGACGTCATAAAGGAAAGTAGAGCAAAGAAACAGAACAGGGAAGGGAAGGATAGCGACTGTGTGTCAGTTTGGATATTTTTTAGCCTCATATAGTAAAAGACACAACTTAAAAATGTTTAAACAAGTCTGTTGCTGTTCTTGTTGTGGTGTTGCTGGTGTGCTGTTGAGTGGATTCTGACTTAGTGACCCTTAGGACAGAGTAGAACTGTTACATAGCGTTTCCTAGGCTGTAACCTTTACAGGAGCAGGGTACTTCCTTTGGTTGGTTCAAGTCACCAACCTTCTGGTTAGTAGCTGAGCATTTAACCACTTTGCTACGAGGTGAATTTTCACCCCGATTCAGTGGCTTGATCATGCCGTCATAGACACAGTTTTTTCCACCTATCTTTTGGCTCCGTTGTCCTCAGTATGTGACCTTTTGTCTTCACACTTGATAACAAGAGACCTGCAGCAACTCCAGACATCACATAGTCACACAATACCCAAAAGCCTGAGGAGAACATCCTCTTCTTGTGTCTTTTTTTGAGAGTAAGCGAAGCACTCCCCAAGGCCCCTTGTTATTTCATTGGCCAGAATGCCATCATGCGGTTATTCCTAAACTAATCACCTGCAAGGACGATGTATTTCTTAAGGTTGATTTGTACTAATAGAGGCTTACCTACTGAGGGCTAAGGGGAGACCCAGCTCACATGAGCTGGATACTTGAACAAAACCCAATATGTTAACAAGCAGGTGGTGGGGCATCATACCGAAGCAATGCAAGCGTATCAAGAAAGCCAAGAAAAGATGACATGTGCCACCAGAGTGTGGTTCCTTTTGTATAGTCACTGAGGAACAAAGCCCCTTCTGAAATGTTGATTCCAAAACAGGAGAGGAAAGTGGAAGCTGACTCCTGACAAGAATTTCTCTTGGGTACTATCCCACGTGGTTCACGATCTCAGGATCTTATTCAGCTTTCTAGTTCCTGGGTTGTTCCAGCACCTATCATTTACTGGCCCCTAAAATTTGAACAATATTTGTTTTCATAATGAAAAATAAATAAAGATGCAGTAGATTCAGAGGCATTTCTTATTAAAGAATGAATTCATTTTCTTCCCATGTCTTTTAGAGCTATTAAATCCTCAGAGATAAGGCACTGAAAGATAACAATATACTTTCCTTGAATGTCTTCTGATGTTACCGGCAAGAACAGCCCTTGACTTTTAGGCACTCTGTTCATTATTCTGAGAAGCGTCGTGTTTATAACTACTTCATTAGCATGATACTTCATGATACATTAGGAAATATAAGGGTACCACTGACATGTAAAAGTCTAGGACTTCATTCACTTCCATAGCTTCTGCCCTCGTGCCCATGATATATTCATTCTAAAACCAAAGAAGAAAAATTTATGGGAGAATTTACATTCCACACCATCATCACTTTCAGCAATCTTAATTAATCTCTGAGCTAATTAAGAAATGGATCCAGTTACATCTAAGATGCATCAACTTGTCCCAACCTACCTGAAGCAATGGAGAATGAAGAAGAACATTAAAGAAATAAGGAAAATATGAGCCCAAGAGATAGAAAGGGCTGCAAAAACCTGAGACAACATCAACATGAGACCAGAAGAAATAGATGGTGCCTGGCTACCACCAGTGACTACCCTTACAAGAAACTCAACAGATTCCCTGAATAGGAGAAGGGCAGAGTTCGGAACTTGAACTCTAGTAAAAGGATGAGATTTGGTGGTCTGACAGACTGGATGGTACCTGGAAGACATAGTCCCCAGACACTCTGGTAGTCCCAAACTAGAAACATTCCAAAAACTAACTTACCAGACAAAGATTGAACTGGTGTACAAGACATCATAATATGATACTGAGAAGAGTCTTCTTCTCAGCTCAGGTAGATACACAAGACTAAAGGCAAGATGAGAAGGCAGAAGGGGACAGGAGGTGGTTGAATGAACACAAGGAACATAGAGTGGAGAGGAGGAGTATGCTGCCTCATTGCAGGGAGAGCAACTAGGATCACATTACAAAGTGTATATAAGATTTTGTACGAGAAACTGACTTGAATTTTAAACTTTCACTTAAGGCATAATATTTTTTTCTTTTTTTTTTTAATTATTATTGAATGAAAATGTACATTCCCGTATAAATTTGCATGCTGACCCATATGCAGCTTCCACTGCTCTCCCTGCACGGTGACAGCACACTCTCCATACATATCTTGTCTTCCCAACAGTCTCCTATCTTCTCTTCTCCACCCTTTCCCCTTCCTCCAGTATGAGGCCAATAGGATGACCTCTTATAGATGCCTAGAACCATAAAGTGCCCACACAATATGGTCACTCTGCATCACCAAGTCCAATCCATTGCTGTCTGAAAAGTTGACCTTCATTATGATAGAAAGGTGCAGCATCAGGGCCAGGGTCCCTGCTCCAAGGGAAACCCCAAAGTCCCTGGACCATCAATTGTGGTCTTTTAGTGGAGATCTCAGGGTGCACTCCTATTTATACTTGTGTTGCCAGTGAGACTCAACTTTGTGAGTTCCATCGTGGCTATCACTGGGGGTGTCCGGGCACCATCTGGTTCTTCCGGTCACAAGTCAATGCAGACGTCCACTCACCTGGGTCTCTCTGTCTTCTGGATTCTCTTTCCCCCATGTCTTTATGGACCTTGGTGATCATCCATTCCTGCTCAGTTGGGACCATTTGCTGTACACTCAGATGGCAGCTTGGCAGCTTTTAAGATCCCAGATGCCACTCACCAATGTGGGGTGTGGAGGAGAGTCCTCATTAGCAAAACGCTAGTTGTGCCAATTGACCTCGACTTTCCCTGAGAGCACAGTCCCAGGCCCCCCGCCTCAGTTCCTCTGTCCTTGCAATATTGGTTTAACATGGGAGGAGTACACAAGTTGTGTTGAAGCCCCGTTAATACTGATCTTCTTACTAATGTGGGCTGTCAGCAATTTCACCCAACCAAATTTCTAACAGCTATCTAATCTAAACCCTCACCCCTTGCCCTCCTGCCCTCTGCACCCTTGCAGCCATCAAAGAGTCTCTTCTGTTATGCATGAGTCTGCTTTTAAGTTCTTATCGTAGGGGTCTCATACAGTATTTGTCCTTCTGTCACTGACTACTTTCACTCAACATAACCATGTCCTCCAGTTGAATCCAGGTTAAAAGATGTTTACTGATGTCATTGTTGCCCCTTATCATTGCATAGTGTTCCACTGAGTATATTTACCATAGTTTACCTATCCTTTCCTCTGTTGTTGGGCATCTGGGTTGATTCCATCTTTTTGCTATTGTGGACTGTGCTGCAATGAACATTTGTGTGCACGTATCAACTGGTGTGAATGGTGTTGATTCTGTAGGATATATTCTAAGCAGTGGAATTACTGGGTCAAATAACGTATCTGTATCCATTATTTTAAGGCAGTGCCAGACTGTTTTCCGAAGAGGCTGCACCATTTTGCAATCTCACCAACAGTGTAGGAGAGTTCCAATCTCTCCACAGCCTCTCCAACATTTAGTGTTTTCAGCATCTTTTGGATCATGGCCAACCTTGTTGGGTAAGGCATAATATTTTTTTTTAATTGGCCAAGTTAATGTGGATGACATTCTCCTAAAAATCTCTCCTCTTCAGGTGTTCTACAAATTACTAAAAAAGAGGAGCCCTGGTGACTCATTGGTTAAGATTTTGGCTCCAACCCCAAAAGTCAGCAGTTTGAATCTATTAGCCACTCCCTGAAAACTCTATGAGGCAATTATACTCAGTCCTATAGGGCTGCTATGAGTCAGAATCAACTCAACAGCAATGGCTTTGCTTGGGGAGGTTGGCATGAAAGTTAAGATCTTATGTAACCCAGCTGAAGAGTGTTTATAAAAGACTCTAAAAGGTGATCCATACTTAGATTTTTCTTTGTTTCCAGTCTTAGATTAATGCAACTTTATTTTAGGAGTCTAAGGACTGAACACAGGAAGGACAGGGTATCAAGGAACCAAACATCAGTTCCCTTGCCAGTAAGGAGCTGCCTACATGGTACAATGTCAAGAGTACTAGAAAATCCTTCCAAATACTCTTTGTCTGCTCTCAAACGCTATAAATGTCTTCTGTGTAGAAGAGCCATTCCTTCCAAAATTACAGCTAAGTTTTAAACAGTGTTATTTGGGAGCAATAATACTCCAATAATTTAAATCAACACTAGGATATAATTGATCATTAACAAGTTCTTCTCTGAAAAGCAGACTTCTATTGGGGAGAAGAAGTATCTAGGACAAGGAAAAGGACATAAAAACAAGGACTGGAAAGAAACAAGTTTTCCTGAATCTTCTTATGGAATCCTGATTTATCCTTAGCAAGACTGAAGACAGGCCAAGCAAGGCTACTCTTGTTAACATAGTAAGAATTCAAGGCTAAAATCTACTTCACATTAAATGAAACACTTCCTGTGATATACCTAGACAGAGAAATCTTTCACAGACCTGGCAGGCACGGCCATGGCCCTTAGCTCTTCTCTCCCATCTGATGTTGTCAATCAGCTAGTTCAGGTTTTCTCTACTGTATCACATGTCAATGCCCCTCTTCACGCTCTGTGGGCCAAAGATGAACAATAGGGTTCATCTCATGTACCAGCTTCAACTGATTGGTAGTGGCCATTTGGAGTATATCAAGAACTGAAAAGTGTTTGAGATTTTAGCCTTCTTGCAAGTTAATGAGTTAGCCTGCAACCATTCTGTGGATGCTGGTAGAAAATACAAAAATCCTGGGCCAGAGATGAAGGATCATTTAGTACTCATAGCAATAGTGGTAGCCAGAGTATTAGTACTTTTGCACTGGCTCTTTGAGTCCTAATTCCCATAGGATGACATGAAAAGGGCCATACGATACCCTTACACACAATGGGTGGTAGAACAGGAAAGGAACCTTGAAATTAGGGAAACTGATTTTTTTTAATGGATTTAAACATGTGTAAACTTTACTCCAGATCTTTGATCTACTCTCTCTGTCTTCCAAGGCTGTAAGCAAACCTGTCATTTGCTTGGAAAGGAACTCTGTGTCTTCTAAGACTGGTTACTATATAAACATTCTTGAAAAGATTGTCCAAAATAAAGGGCAGTGAGCATCATGGCTATGAGACATGCAGAAATTTGAGACCCATAGAATACCGTCTCACAATAACATCCATTCCTCATTTACCCATTATTTTGTCTTCTGGACAATTTTCCCTTGTACTCATGTGCTCCCACTCTGTTGGCCACTCCAGTTAGTCAGAGCAAGTGAGGCTAGGACCAAATTCACTGCATTTGTCTCATACTTCATTTAATATTAAGTCTGCTATCAACAGTAAATCAAATAGCAAAATGAGGCCAACCAGTATACTGACTAGAACTATGCTTCTGGAAATCCCAAACCCAGATTATTAAACAAATGTTATAAACTATCAGAGTTTACCCTAGAAATCCAAGTGGACTTCTCCATAAATTGTTATGCTGACATTTCAACCTCGTCTACTATACTAACCTCAAAAACAGTAGGATAGATTAGCAGTTACACAGACCTTGCCTGGCCCAATAGAAAGAAGGCTAAGGCAGTTTCATCACCCGTAACAACTGTCATCAATGAGCTAAGGCTGATCTGAATGACTTGCAAGACTGTGGTAGTGTTATTAATCACTTTGAACTATATCGGGGACAAGTTTCATACTACCTTTTTAATTGACTAATTCTCATCACAGAGATAACTACTTGTAAGGTGAACATAAATAGTTGGTTATCCTTCAGGAAGCTTCCCAGAGTAACCTAGGGTAGTCTTATTGTGGAGAAGTCATTCCACTTGTATTCAAACATACCCACTGCCGTTAAGTCAATCTGGGCTGTATAATCTGCTGGTGACATTTCTTAAAACACTTCAAGATCTCCAGTTACCACTCCTAAGATGAAAGTCTCTGAGTCTAAGATACTGGGCCTCTTTTTTTGATAATGGATACCTGAAGAATCGCTAGTTTTTCCCTGACTAGCAGAAAGACTGAGCATCATAAATCAGCCAGCATAGTCCCAAGAACTTTTATTTTATAAGCAAACTGCTGAATTTGTCAGGGCTTATCAGCCACCTCTGCTGGCAGAGGTGTTAAAACACCATAGCCAAGCCAAGTGCCATCGAGTCGGATCCGACTCATGGCGACCCTCAAGGCCATTTTGACTTGCCAACCAACAGGACAGCTCGTAGTCAAATCTGTGAATTTGGTCAAGGCACACTCACTAAATTCTTGCACATTTCCTGGTGGCAAATGACAGAAGAGTTTAGAAACAAACACATATCAGAGGCCTTGCCATGTGAATGTGAACTGATCTTGGTCCTTAGGTGCCAGTGGTACAAAAAAGAAGTTGTTAACAATATCTAGGACAGCATATGCCAAGTCCCATCAGTTCGTGTAACAGACACATTAGATGGATTTGGGTGACTTTAACTTCTACAGGTCTGAATAGAATTATCACTTGGACACTCATTTCAACAGAGCCATCAAAGTTTGAGCCTCTCCCTTCTCCAACATCCCCCAACATACTCACATAAGGTATGTATGGCCTTTGGCCCACCTCTGTTGAAGACAAAGAAACCTTAGCCCTCTACTTGTAATTGTTTTCTCTTTTAAAGTAGCTGTGGTCATGGCAGATGAGGAGGAAGAGATGAGGAACTACGGAGATGAAACAGCTCTGTGCCATTAATCAAAGTTTCTCACTTACTTTTGGTTTTGAGGGGCCTAGTGACAGTTCATGGACTATCCAAATGAACTGTCAATGTTTTCTCCCTCACTCTGTTTCGGGCATCAGAGTCCTCAGGCTGACATCATCTATTCCACCAGCCTGGGGAACCATTTGGCTGAGCAGCAAAAGCCACACTGCATTTTTGGGTAGAGCCATAGGGTTTGAAACCTTCTTGCTGAACTGATGCTTGACTTGCTTAGCAGCAACCTTCTTGTGAAGATGCCAACTTAATCTGAGATCTCTACTATATGAGGTAATCAGCTAACTGTAGCCTACAAAATAAATCTAACCTGTTACCTGCTTTTCACAATGAAGTCTTGCTGAAATAAAGTCTCACCTTTCTCCTTCCATACATTACCTGATGCTGATGGAATTGAGTAATTGCAGCAGAGACAGTTTGGCCCACAAAGTCTAAAATGATTACCATCTGACCCTTTACAGAAAAGTTTGCTGATCCTCATGCAACACCGTTACCAAGATAACACCCCTTAAGAGATCATCTGATTTCAACAGAAGGGGGAAGGGCCTCTCTAGGATAATGGTGTTGGCCTGGGGAAAATTAGCAAAAACCAGCGCACCATTCAGGCTGCTATCTTGAATCTGCTTCCCAGTCTGCAGCCACCTCCCAGATTCCTCCTTAGTCATTGGCAATAAAGTAGAGAATAATTTATTGCCCAGTTGACCGTACAATTTACCCAACATACACACTACAAGTTCCCATGAATTTTTCTCAGAGTCTATTAATTGGTCCATTAGGCCTTCACCTTTCCTCTTCCAGAGAGTCATGTTTCTGTCAGTTTTCCATTCTCATCACCCAAACTGTCAAGAAATGAGAAAGGTCAGATATTTTACCCTACTGAGAGCCAACAAGCTAGCTTAATACAATTTCATGGATGCTGGGGGGAAAAACAAGATTTCGAGGTCTGAAATGAAGGATCAATTATTATTGACATTAATAATAGTATACAGACTGTCAGCATTTTTGCACCAGCTCCCTCATTTTCAGTTGTCATCGGGTGATTAAAAAAAGAAAAAAAAAAAGGCCAGATGATACCCGTACATGCAATGTGGTGTATTACTGAGGAATCCTGAGGTCAGAAAACCTGAATCTTTAATTTTTTCTTGCTCTTTTTTCTTTTTTTTAACTATACTAAAGGTGAAGATTTGCAGAACAAACCCAAATCTCTTTAAATAATTGGTGTACATATTGCTTTGTGACATTAGTCACCAACCCCATGATGTGTCAACACTCTCCCCTTCTTGACTTTGGGTTCCCTATTACCAGCTTTCCTGCTTTCTGCCTTCTTGTCCTTGCTCCTGGTCTGGTGTGTCCACTTAGTCTCATTTTGTTGTGGAGGCCTGTCTAATCTTTGGTTGAGGGGTGAACCTCAGGAGTGACTTTAGTACTGAGCTAAAAGGATGTTTGGGGCCACACTCTCAGAGTTTCTTCATTCTCTATAGACCAATGAGTCTGGTATTTTCCATGAGCTAAAATTTTGTTCTGCATTTTTCTCCACCTCTGTCCAGAACACTCTGCTGGGATCCCTGTCAGAGCAGTGAGTGGTAGTAGCTGGGCGCAATCTAGTTGTACTGGACTTAGCATGTTGGAGGTTGGTAGTTGTGGTCCCTTCATCTTTTGGACTAATCTGTCCCAACTGAGCTAGATATTCCCCAAGACCATGGTCCCCACAGCCCTCTGTCCCATAATTCAGTCCTTCAGGGAGTTTGGATGTATCTTTGTAGCTTCCATGACCTTGCCTTGAACAAGTTGTACTGGCTTCACCAAAGATATCTATTACCTATTTAGTGTTTTCCATTCCAACTCCTCCTTTCCCTAATAACCATCAAAGATTGTTTATTATTTTTGTGTAAACATTTTTGTGAGTTTTATAGTAATGACCTCATACAGTATTAGTCTTTCATAATAGACTTATGTCACTTGGCATAATGCCCCCAGATACACCCACGTCATGAGATAATTTGCAGATTCATCTTTGTTCTTTACCATTGTTTAGCACTCCTTTGTGCATACGTACCATAGTTTACACATTCATCTGTTAGTAAGCATCTAAGTTGTTTCCATCTTTGTGCAATTGTAAACAATGCTGCAGTGAATACAGGTGTGCACATGTCCATTAGCATAATAGATCTTACTTCTTTGGGATACATTCCTAGGAGTAGGATTGCTGGATCAAGTGGTATTTCTACTTCTAGCTTTCCAAAGTGGTTTTACCATTTGGTATTCTTACTGAGAATTTGAACTCCCCATGGCCTCTACAACAAGATCCAGTTATTTTCTGATTTTTTTTTCTTAATTCATCCTAGTAATGCCAGGATGAGAAGTTTCTTATTGCTGTTTTGATTTGCATTGCACGAATGGCTAACGACCCCAAGCATTTCTTCATGTGTCTGTTAGCTGTTCCAATGTCTTCTTTGGTGAAATGTCTGTCCATGTCCTTTGTCCATTTTTAATTGGATTATTTGTATTTTGATGTAGAGGTCTTAGATTTTCCTACAGATTTCAGACATTAGACCTGTTGTCACATCCAAAGTTTTTTTTCCCACTATGTGATTCTCTTTTCACTTTTTGGGGGAAGTCTTTTGATGTACATTAATGTTTAATTTTTATAAGATCCTAGTTATTTAGCTTATGTTCTGGAAACTGTATATTGTTAGTTATGGTTCATATCCTGTTAATGCTATGGATCAAGGTCGCTAGCATTCATCATATTTTTTTCTTCTCCGGTCTTCAGAGTTTGGGGTTTTATATTTAAGTCTTTGATACATTTTGAATTAGTTTTTATACACGGTGTGGGATATGGGTACTGTTTCATTTTTTTGCAGATGGACATACAGTTTTGCCAGCCCTATTTCTTAAAAAGACTGTCTTGTCCCCAGTTTATAGACTTCGCACCCTTGTCAAATATCAGGTAACCATAGGTATGTGAATTTACATCTGTGTTCTCAACTAAGTTCCATTGGTCAGTGTATCTGTCATTTTACTAGTTTCAGGCTGTTTTGCCTACCATAGCTGTATAGTAGTATCTGAGGTCAAGTACTGTGAGTCAGCCTACTTAGTTTTTTTCCTTTGGTTGCGCTCTCCTTCTCTGGTGCCTCTTCCCTTGCCATATAAAGTTAATGTCATGGATTTAACCATGTTCCCCCCATAATGTGTGTACCCATTTGGCTGGGCCATGATCCCCAATATCTTATGATTGTCCTCCACTTTGTGATTTTCCTACGCTGTTTGTTACAGAGCATCAAGGTAGGACTCTAAATGGCTTCCTAAGATTACCGCCCTGCTCCAACGTAAAGAGAGTTTTCCTGAGTGTGGCTTGCACCACCATTTATCCTTTTATCTTACAAAAAATAAAAGGAAAGGAAAGCAAGCAGAAAACTCAGAACCTTACACCATCAGGAAAGCAGCACTGGGAGTAGAATGCATCCTTCAGACTCAAGATGCCTGCACCAAGATGCTCCCTGGACAACGACTGATGGAACACAAGGACTTTCCTCCAGAGCTAAAAATGGGGAAAGCCTTCCCCTGGAGTAGACACCCTGAATTTGGACTTGTAGCCTACCAGACTGCAAGAATAAACTTTTCTTTGCTAAAGCCTTCTACTTTGTGGTATCTGTACTAGAGCAGCACTAGGTGACTAAAACAGTTAACGAACATCTTTTTGAAGAATGCTCTTGTTATTTGGATCAGCATTGTGTTGAATTTGCAGATTCCTTTGGGTAGAACTGTCATTTTCACAATGTTGAGTCTATCTGTCCATGAACATGGTATGTTTTTCCATTTACATAGATCTCTTTTAGTTTCTTGTAGTAGTGCTTTATAGGTTTCCTTGTAAGGTCTTTCACATCCCTGGTTAGATTTATTCCTAAGCATTTTTGGGGGGGAGCTTTATGAACGGTATTGCTTTCCTAATTTCATTTTCATCATTCTCTTCATTGGTGTATAGGAATCCAACTGCTTTTTGTAGGTTTATCTTTATCTTGCTACTCTGTTGAATGTTTCTATTAGTCCTTCTCATGGAATTTTTGTAGTTTCATAATATCCACATATCATATTATCCAAAAATAGGAACAGTTACTATTTCACTACCAATTTGGACATCCTTTTATTTTCTTGCCTTACTGCTGTAGCTAGGACTTCCAGCACAATGTTAAATAGGAGTGATGATAATGAATACCCTTGCCTTATTCTCATTCTCAAAGAGAAATATTTTTAACATCTCTCCCTTGAAAATGATATTGCCTGTTGGTTTTCTATAGACTTTTTATATGTGGAGGAATTTCCCTTCTATACCTATTTTATTGAGGATTTTTATCAGGATTGGGTGCTGGACATTGGTGAATGCAAGACTAAATAAAAAGACTGTAAATTTTCACTAAAGGATATAAGAATCAGGATTGAATAAGCAGAGAGACATCATGTGTGCCTGGATGGTAGAATTTGCCTTCACAGTTAGTGTAATTTCAGTTTCAAAGATTTGGGTGTTAGAATTTGGGGAAGAGAAAGGTGATTATCCAAGGGGAAATATTTGCTTATATTGATTGAGTCTCAGATTGATAGGTTGTTCTAGTCATCACTGGTTGGTCATCCTATTTAATTTGACAGATGTACAGAGCAAATTCTTGATCTGCAACCATCGGAGACTTAGGCAAGGTATTACTATAATAGATTCCCTCCAGTTCTGGTTCCTTTCTCATTAAGAGTAAGTTCCATAGCTATAGCCCCTGAAGTCTTGTCTAAAAAGCCAAACCCAAAGTATGAAAAAAATGCCCTCATTTTCAAGGCTAACTGTGTTGGAATCTCTCACCGTAACCAAGTCCCAAAACTAAGATCTCTGCAGTAGACCATATGTATAATGAATAAGAGAGTAATGGAAATGAAATTAATTATAGTATCAGCACCAATGGACCACATTGCAGGGGCTCAATAAGGACCTTTTTGTCACTTTTCAGTGCCCTATGTTTTGGTCTCATAAGGCCAACTACAGCTGAACATTAAACTGTTCTAATGACCACAGTATCCCTATTCTTCAGCACCTCCAGTGTTTTGTTGGCCTAAAAACCATCATGAAAAGATGTGACTCTCCTACCCCACCCCCGGAAATTTGTCTGTACCCCAAATTCCTCTAATTCTGGAATCAAAGCCTTCCCACAGTTAATTTGTGCTCATCTGCATCTCGCTTTCCTAACAGTTAATGCTGATCTGCACCTAAAACAAGAAAGAAAAACCCCAGAAGGTGGTTGCAACATAGAAAATGAACCCTTCTATACACCCTCCACTCACCACAAAGCAATGGAGAGAATTCCAACTACTATAATGGTCAGGAAAACATTTTCTTGCTCTCAGGTTTCCACAGGCATTAGCTCAATTCTCATAAAAGCAAAGGCGATAATCCAAGCAAATCAAGTTGTAAGAGGTTGCAAACAAACCAAAAAAATTTCACTTAAGTGGTCTGGTACTGAGTCTAATCACATTTTCTCAGGACCAGCTAGATAATTTGTTGAGCCCCAAAGGCACACAACAACAATGCAAAATGAATACACAGCACCTCATGTTCAAACTAATTTTTCACTAAAAGTACTTAAAATTTCAATATACCTATAGCAGAGCATTAAACCACGTGTGTGGTCCTTCTGAACACTGGGCTTTATGCAGCTGTATAGGTCTCAGGCCCACCTGGTTGGCTGCGGAGTTATATTTGAGCACTGCCCAGTTAATCTGCTGCTTAAAGTTGACTCCTGTGTTCTATAGATTTTACAAGTTTAAGCACCACCTTATGAGGTTTGCCAATTAAGTTTGCAAACTCACCCTAGAAAAAGTGCTACATGTGTGATCCAACAATTAATTCCCCAAACTCAGTTGTTCTAAGAACTACGCACTTCATTGCTGAATATCATTAAGGTCACTGTCATGGATGAACTGTGCCCCCCGCCCCAAAATGTGTGTAGCCATTTGGCTGGGCCATTATTCCCAATATTTTGTGATTTTCCTGTGTTATACATCCTAATCTCTGCCTGTGGCTAATAGATAAGATGATTATGTTAAAATAGCATGAGGGTAAGACTGCAACACCCTTGCTAAGGAGGTTATCTTGGAGTATGTTTTGTACTAGCTTTTATCATTTCATCATATGAGAGATAAAAAGAGAGGGAAACAAGCAAAGAATTGGAAACCTCACACCACTGAGAAAGCAGCACAAGGGGAAGAGTGCATTCTTCAGACCTGAGGTTCCCGTGCCAAGATGCTCCCTGCACACAGACTGATGCAACACACAGATTTGCCTCCAAAGCTGAAAAGGGGGAAAGCCTTCCCCTGGAGCAGACATCCTGAATTTGGACTTGCAGCTTACTGGACTGTGTAAGAATAAACATTTCTCTTTTTTAAAGCCACTCACTCTGTGGTATTTCTGTTACAGCAGCACTAGCTGACTAAAACAGCTTTGAAGCATTCCCCTTGGGAAGCTATGCATTGATGCCAGCACCTAATACACACTTGAAAGCAATTTTGGAACACTTTCTGGAATGGCCATTGCACACAGAGGCACAGTGGCAAGTTCATGAACTTATTTGTATAGCTGTCTATGAGGAAATTTCTAGCCAGTAAACAAATAACCGTATTTGGAGCATGCTCCCTACTCACCTGGTCTGTCATGATGCAAGAGCCACAAGTTGTTGGAAAAACATTCAGGTCGTTTTTTTGTCTAAAATTTTCCATGCAGCCTTTTCAGCACTTCCAAATAGTAATCTTGGTTAACTGTTTGTCCAGTTGGTACAAATTCATAATGAACAATCCTGCTGATATCAAAAAAAGGTTGAGCAACATAGTTTTGACTCTTTATTTGGATTGACAGAACATTTCTTGTTATGGAGAATTGGCTGACTTCTGTTGTGTGCTTTGACACTTTGTATCAGAGCCATATTGGTACACCCATATTTTATTACTGGTGATAACATGGCCTAAAACATCATCCTGCCTCCCCAAAAGATCTTGGCAAACTAGACTCTCCTTTGCTTTTGTTCATCAGTGAGCTCCTTCAGGATCATTTTTGCAGACACTTTCTCATGCCAAGATTTTCTGTTAAGATTTTTCCGTTTCTCTATTGATGTTTACTTGAATTGTTGTGCTTCTCGCAGTCAGCTGACAATTTTGACACACAACTTGATGAATTTTTTGCAATGTTTTCGCCAAATTTGCGCATTGCTAGCCACCCCTACCTTTCTTCATCAGTGATGTCTTCTCTCAGAAAAATGTTTAATCCATTTGTACACTGCTGTAGTGTTGCTGTGAGTCAGACTCATCCAACTCAACAGCAGTGGGTTTGGTTTTCTGTTGATTTTCTTCATGACATTACCCCCTTAAATTTGAACTAATATGTCCCTGATTTCACTTCCACTCTTGCCAAGCTTAACAAGAAATTTAACATTTGTTCATTGCTCTAATTGAAGCTCCAACATCCTCACAACAGCACACAAAAACATGCAACAACAATAAGGAACGCCACTCAGCAAGACTCGACCCCACAGTGACACAAACACAGCTGTGAGGCACTAATATACCAAGGCTACAAAACCTTACTGTTGTTTATATGGTGCTGCCAGTGTAAGCACACAGTGATAAGTTAGCGAACTTAATTCAGACCTTGTGTATCAGTGACAAGGATGTAAACAAGACTAACACCGCCAATTGCTCTGAATCCAGAGTAGGTTGATACAGGGTAGAGGGCAAGAATCTGTGTCCAATCCAATTATTATAGAGATAATAGGTGAGCAATGGGAGGTAGTTGAAGCTACAGCCCTACCAACCCACACCTGCTCCAGATTGGCAACTTTGGGGACTTCTCAGAACTTCTAGTGAGATGGGCCTTAGAAAGGACATTCAGACCATCCCTTGAAGTTTTTGCTGAATAATCACAGGGCAGGACAGCCAGGAAGGAATTCCTGATTCAGAGAAGAATGTCCTAGACAACAGCTAATGAGTCTCATACAACCTACAGGCGTATTTTGTTTGGCCTGCAATATTTTAAACCTGTACATTTTTATCTCGAAACTTGAATTTCTGCCATTTCTAAAATAATATCACTTCTTGATCAACTAAGGCATGCTACCTGCCTGTCTTAACACCTATGACTCTTTCAGCTCTGAGAAGCCACTGGGGATCCAGCTGTTGTCAAAGATCGACACTGGACTGAGTATAATTCTACTACTATTTAGTATAATTTTTATAGCAGGCTATGAGACTTTCTGAATGCTGCAAGGAAATAGATGTAAAGTAGTATGCAAGAGGAGGGTAATAATGATAATAATGGCTGCCACTGTCAAGAATTTATCCAGTATAGTACAAAGATTGTAATGTATGTTATGTCATTTAATACTAATAAATCCTGTAGTCTCAACACAGACAACATCTGACTTAGGTGTCAATCTGCTTTCACCTAACTTCAGCCACTAGGTGAGACACTCCCAACACCACCATACCAGTGCTCACCAAGGTCTGCTATGACCACAAGACACTGCATTGTGCCTCCTTAGCAGCCAGGCAAACCAACTTCTTCCCTTTCTCTCTGTGTTACCAAGTCCCAGAAAGCCAAAAACCTAGATTGTCTCACTTTGGGACCTCTTCACGATGAAATCCCAGAGTGCTACACCCCCTAACTCACCCTATCTCAGGGAACTGTTCATGGTAGAGAAAGAACATTGCTAAGACTAGGTTAGTAGATCATGGAAAGAATCTCTGGAAGGAGCATCTTATGACCAAACCTGACTGCCACTCTCACCAGTGAAGTCCCCAGCCTACACACCAATGAGAACTTCTCTTCTCCTCCTCCATGCTGTTCTGTCCACTCCAGGACCCGACCAGTCACTGTCCAAAGAATATGCCACCAGTTTGTGTTATGAGGTTCTGCTTTGTCCCTTCAACCAACACATGTGAGTTACTTCCATTTTGAGGTATTAATCTGAGCAAGTATGAGACCTTCACACTAAAGCAGTGCTTAAGACTATTTCTCTAAGATTCTTGCTCAAACACACACCCAGTGTCTTTGAGGCTTCTGTTGTTTGAAGCTTTAAGAAAGATAGACATGCTGGAATCCTGGAAAAAAACAAGATTGTCACCCACAGAGCTATTAAGGTCACATGAGAAGAAAGAGTGTTTTCTTCAGGTGAGTGTCTCTCAAGTGTGGTAGCACTGAAGTGGGGACTGAAAGCCCAAAATCTGTTCAACATACAAGAAGTTTCAAGATCTTTGTCAGTTCCTGCAGAGGTGATCAGGCAACAAAAGATTAAGTCAGGGAAGCTGAATTCATTAAAGAGTGATTGATAGGCCAGTATCCCATAATAGCTCTCAGCAAGGCGGGGATTATCACTGAAACAACCCATGCTGGTCTAAGGCACTCAAGGGACCAAAATGCAAGTTCTCTGCTGAGTGAGCAGAGAACACAAGCCAAGGCAGCTAAATATTCTCTTTGGAGAATTTCTTTCCAGTGCTGGTTGCTTGATGAATTGCTTTCTCTACTTGAGGAATAGTTCAGTCTGAATAGCTAGTACAGGGCATCTGAATTCAGATCACACTCTTTGGGCAGCATTAGAGGAGATATTTTAAATTCCTAGTCTCCCGTGTTCTTGTCTCAGTATTCCGTGTCAGTTATCTTATCACTCAAGAGCCATTGCCACTTGTGAACTTGTGTTACATTTTCCCAGATCACAGTTTGTTCAACACTGGCCACACTGCAATGACTCCTTCCTGGAACATGAACAAGCCATCTTACAGTCACAATGACTTATGACTTACTGCTCCAAGCCACTGTGTTCTCATTCATGCAGCTTCAGTTTCCCAGAATGGCATTTTTTAACCTTGTTTCCCATGGGAAGCAGTAAGAATGTCATGAAAAGAGACTTGGAACCAGAATCAGAAGATGTGAGGAGACAATTTTCTTGAAAAAGACTTTTCTTCTGCAGTTGTAAAATGCACTATTAAATAAAGAAGCTCTTTGTAAAAGGAAGGTGTCAGGGTGATGGCTTGTCTGAGACAATCCAGTGGATTCCGTCTTAAACACAACAGCCCTTGCTCTCACTTGTTGCTGCTTCTCTAAACCTTGTCCAGCAGCAAGGACATCTTCTACTCCTATCCCATATTATACTCTGGCACCCAAAGGGGCCACTAGTAGACAGGGGTGGGGATAAGAGCCTAGAAAATGAAATAGCCAAGCTTGGAGCCGAGATGACAGAGTAACAACGTCCCCGCTAAACCCTTCAACAACTAAGAACCTCAAAATTAATGAAATCCACCAAATGCAGCAATCTAGAAGGACTAGACTGTGCTTAGAGAACTCATAAGTACAAAGGGAGGCAAAAGAAGATCTTAGGAGCCGTGAAAGGCCTCAGATAAAACAACAAGACCTGGATGGAGATTTTCTGTGAACTGAAGGCAAACCAGAGGGGGAGAATTCCTGCCTTCAGTGAATCTTAGCAACCAAGCAGAGCTGAGAAACAAGAGCTGGAGCAATCTTGAATCTGACTAAAGAGACCTGCCCCAGCCTAAGCTTCATAGCCACAACCTGCAGCCTAGACCTGAAGACCCCCACGCAGGTTAGAACACTCTGGCAGGAGGCCAACCATTGATTAGTGTCCCCACCAGAACCACCCACCAAGCAGCCAGACACTGACTCAGAGCTGCAAGGGCCTGGGAAGCCTCAGCTGGAGGAGTAGGGAGAGGGGGTGGGGAGCGCGGGGACAGGAGGCCAGAATTTCCAGCATCCCAAAGTGATGGGCAGGAGAGGGAAGAGCTGGGGGAAGCACATAAGTGCACTCCACACCCCGGGCCTTAGTCCTGCTTGGGACTGGGAGGCCTGAGTCCAGGCTCCCCATGCCTACAAAGCAGGAGATAGCGGGACCTGGGGGGCTGGAGTGAACAGCCCTGCTGCTGGTAGGCCTGGGACCGGCCTTGGAACCAGTGGGCCAAGAAGCTCAGGGCTCCTGTGGCCTAGGGGTTGGGGGCTAACAGGGAGCAATCACGGCTGGGAGAGGATTGGGGCCACGTGGCCAATGAGACTTGGGCTCAGGCAATCAGGCAGGTCCAGAGTGATAGCCCCAGAAGCTGGGAAGCCATTGGAGCCACACGTGCTGTAGAGTTCCAAGCTCAGTTGACCTTGAGAAAGGGCAGAGAGCATAAGTGGCTAAGGAGCCATTAGTGCTGCCTGCAGCAGGAAGGTGTCGGCTCAGGTGAGCCAGGAGAAGGGGAGAGATTACCCTAGCACCTAGGCAGCCACTGAAACCAAGTGCACCAGGGTGGTCTGGGCTCAGGCAACCCTGGAGGAGTACAATAATCACCCCAATGGCTAGCAGCCATTAGAGCCAAGTGCACCAGGGAGATTTGAGCTCAAGTGACCCCAGGGGAGTGAACTCACTACCCCAGCAGATGGGCAGCCATTAGAGCCATGTGCTATGAAGAAATCTGGCTCAGGCCACAGTGGGGGAAAGGCAGTGAGCACAGGTGGCTAGGCTGCCATTAGTGTTGGTGCACTGGGAAGACTTGGGCTCAGGTGAACCAGGAGAAAGGGAGAGAGTACCCAAGCAGCTAGGCAACCGTTTGTGCCATGTGCTCCACAGAGGTCTGGGCTCAGGTGACCCACAAGAAAAGGAATAACTGTCCCAGCAGCTAGGCAGACCTTGGAACCAGGTTTACTGGGGAGGCATGAGCTCAGGTGACCCTAGAGGAGTCAGGCAATCACCGCAGTGACTGGGCAGCCACTTGAGCCAAGTGTGCCTGGGAAGTTAGGGATCAGGTGACCCTGGGGGAGGGGAGTGATCACCCTAGTGACTAGGTAGCCATTGGAGCCAATGGCACCAGAGAAGTTATGCTCAGGCGACCCTAGAGGAGTGATTACACCCAGCAGCAAGGCAGTCATCAAAGCCAACTGCATCAGAGAGGCTTGGGCTCACGTGACCCAGGGGAAGTGAAGTGATCACCCCAGCAGCTCAGCAACCATTGGTGCCATGTGCACCAGGGATCGCTGGGCTCAGGTGACTTGAGGGAAGGGGAGTGATCACCCTGGAAGCCAGACTGCCACTGGACCCAGCTGTTGCCAGAGAGGCTTGGGCTCAGGTGACTCTAGAGGAGTTAGGCAATCACCCTAGTAGCTAGGCAGCCACTGGAACTGAGTGCACCTGGGAGGCTTGGACTCAGGGGACCCAGAGCAAGAGGAATGATTGGCCCAGTGACTTGGTAGCCACCAGATGACAACAGAAAGAGTGACAGCAGTTGCTGTTGTAACTTGGGGAAGAAGACCCTACACCTGAGTCCAAGGCTGAAGCTCCACAAGGGATCTACCCAAACCAGAGGCAGCTACAACAGCACCACTTGAGTCCTGCCCACCTTGGAGTGGTTGCAGAAGCACAACATCTGCACATGTGACCATTGCCACCCTAGAGACAGAAGCAATGGTGGTGCTGCTGAGAGTAGGAAAGACTCCCCCATCCAAGAGCTGCACCAGCAACAGCAGCCGATCAGGGCAGGGCAATAAGAGCAAGCAACAGAAAATAACCAGACTGCACAGAGAGTCTACAGCCCAGGCCTAACAGAGAGACAGTGGTCAGGCCAACCGAACTATTAAGTCTCTTTCACTGCAATGAATTCCAGATGACTCAGAGGCAGTAAGCAATCTGTAAGTACCTGAAGAATCAGACTACCATGGCTTCAGGAAATTCCCAAAATAAAGCATCAATAAATTTCCCAGCTGAAGAAGAATTCCTGCAAATATGAGAGACAGAATACAAAACATTGATATATAGAACTGTACAGGATGTCAGGAAAGAGGAAAGGCAAAATACAGCACAGCACACTGAAAAACTAAATAAGCTGCAAGAAATGCTTGCGTAGCACTGGTCTGAAATTCAACAGATTAACAATAAAATCTCTCAGCTTGATAACTCATTAGAAAGTCAAAGGAGCAGGATTGAGGACATGGAAGGCAGAATTAGTAAGCCTGAAGACAAAGTAAACAACAGGATACATGAAGAAAAATCAGATAAAAGACTCAATAAGAGTGAAGAATCTCTTAGGGTGATGTGGGATTCTACTAAGAGAATTAAAATCTGTAAGATCAGAGTACCAGAACAAGGTGGAATAGCTGAAAATACGGAACAAACAGTTGAAGACCTGTTGACAGAAAACTTCCCTGATATCATGAAAGATGAGAAGGTCTCCATTCAGGATGCTTATTGAACCCCACTCAACAGAGCTCCCAAAAGAAATACACCAAGGCATATCATAATCAAGCTCAATAAAACTAGAGACAATGAGAGACTACTGAGGGCAACCAGAAACAAGCAAACAACAACCTATAAAGGAAAATTATTCATATTAAGCTCAGACTACTCAGCTGAAACCATGTTGGGCAGAAGACAGTAGGATAACATATACAAAGCCTTGAAGGAAACAAACTGTCAACCAAGAATAATATATCCTGCAAAACTGTCTCTCAAATATGAAGGTGAAGTTAAGACTTTCACAGATAAACAGAAATTTAGAAAATTTGTAAGAACCAAACCAAAATTACAAGAAATATTAAAGGAAGTTCTTAGATTAGGAAATCAATAGCATTAGATATATGTGTAAACATCCAACATTTCACAGTTTGTCAAGATAACATCAGGAAGCCAAGTAAAGCCAAGTGCCGTCGAGTCGGATCCGACTCATGAAGGAAATCCAAAAATGATAACCAAAACCAAATCACAAAAAATAGAAATTCAGAGATCTTAGGATACAATCAACAATTATATCAAAAAGAGGGTCAAAGAAAGGTACACATAGACCTTCCTGATGTGAAGGAAGACAAGGAAATACATAGACACTAAAGTTTGGGCTACTTTTAGATTAATAAAAGGGGCTAAGGGAGTAACCACAAAAGAAATCTGTGACTCTACACATCAAAAAGCAACATACAAAATCACAATTTCAAAAACACAATGACTGAAAGCCACAAAAAGAAAATACTTGAAGAAAAAGGCTCAGCACAGAAAATGGAATGCAACAGAGGAACTGTCCTAAACACTCCAAGAAGCCATCAAAATGACAACATTAATATCATGTCTATCATAATCACACTGAATATAAATGGACTAAATGCACCAATTAAGAGAAGGAGGGCAACAGATTGGATTAAAAAAATGACCCATCTATATACTGCTTATAGGAGACACACCTTAAATTCAAAGACACAACAAACTCCATTCAACTCAAAGGTTGGGAAAAAATGTATCAGGCTAATAACATTCAAAAGAGAGCAGGAGTGGCAATACTAATCCCTGATAAAATAGATTTTAAAGTTAAATCCATCATATGAGATAAAGAGGGTCACTATCTAATGATCAAAGGCTCAATCCAACAGGTGGACATAACCTTACTTAATATCTATGCATCCAATAACAAGGCTCCAAAATACATAAAACAAACACTATTTGAACTGAAAACAGAAATAGACAGCTCCACAATAACAGTAGAAGACTTCAACACACCACTCTCAGTAAAGAACATCCAAAATAAAAGTTTAGTAAACACATGGAGGATCTAAATGCCACAATCAACCAACTTAACTTTACAGACATATTCAGAACACTTCAACTGCAGCCAAGTATACTTTCTTTTCCAACACTCATAGAATGTTCTCCAGAAGTGACTGTGTATTAGGTCACAGGGCAACAGTCACAAAATTCAAAACATTGAAATAATACAAAGCTTCTTCGCAGACCACAAAACCATAAAACCAGAAATCAATAACTGAAAAAAAAGATGCAAATTAAGTCAAAAGTATGGAGACTGAGTAACATTTTGCTCAAGAACTACTGAGTAACAGAAAAAGTCAAGGTTGTGATCAAGAATCTTATAGAAGCAAATGAGGATGAAGACACATCCTACCTAAACCTATGGGATACAGCAAAAGCAGTGCTCAGAGGTCAATTCATCTCAATAAAGGTACATATCCAAAAAGAAGAAAGGACACAAACTAAAGAATTAACTCATCAACTTAAAGAACTAGAAAGATTTCAGCAAAAGAACCCATCAGGCTGCAGATGAAAGCAAATTATTAAAATTAGAGCAGAAATAAATGAAATAGAAAAATAGTTGAAAGAGTAGACAAGTCCAAAAGCGGGTTTTTTGAACACATCAACAGAACTGATAAGCCATTGGATAAACTGATAAAAGAAAAACAGAAGGAGAAACAAATAATTCCGACTTAGAAAGGAGATGGGCAATATCACAACAGACCCTGCTGAAATCAAAAGAATACTACAAAAAATTGTACTGTAATAAATTTGTAAACCTAGAGGAAATGGACAATTTTCTGAAAAATATCACCTGCCTAAACTTAGTACTTAAACTTTACTAAATCAGAGATAGGATAACCAAAGCCATTACAAAAGAAGAAACTGGAAAAGCAATTTAAAGCTTCCATCCAAAAAAGCCCTGGCCCAGATGGCTTCACTGCAGAATTCTATCAATGTCCAGAGAAGAGTTAACACCACTACTTCTAATGGTATTCCAGAGCATAGAAAAGGATGGAATACCCTCAAATTCATTCTATAAAGCTATAACCCTGATACCAAAACCAGGTAAAGACAGCACAAAAAAAGAAAATTATGGACCAATATCTCTCATGAACTTAGATGCAAAAATTCTTAACAAAATCCCAGCTAAAAGAATTCAACAACAGATCAAAAAAATAATTCATCACAACCAAGCAGGATTCTTACCAGGGATGCAGGGATGGTTCAACATAAGCAAAACAATTGATGGAATCAACTACATAAAAGACAATAACCACCTGATTCTATCAGTTGATGAAGAAAAGGTATCTGATAACGTCCAACACCCATTTGTGTTTAAAAGTCTCACCAAAATAGAAATAGAAGGGAAATTCATCAACATAATAAGGGCCATCTACACTAAGCCAACAGCTAACATCATAGTTGATGGAGAGAAGTTGAAAACATTCCCCTTAAACCTTGGTGACATAGGGGTTAAGAGCTATGTATGTTAACCAAAAGGTTGAAAGTTCAAATCCACCAGATGCACCTCAGAAACTCTATGGAGCAGTTCTACTCTGACCCCTAGGGTCACTATGAGTCAGACCCAACTCGATGGCAGTGGGTAGTTAGGTAAGATCAGGTACTAGACAAGGATGCCCTTGGTCACCACTTCTATTCAACATTCTTCTGGAGGTCCTAGCCAGAGAAATTAGGCATGATAAAAAATTAGGGGCCTCCAAATTGGCAAAGAAGAAGTCAAAATATTGCTATTTGTGGATGATATGATCTTGTACACAGAAAACCCTAAAGAATCCAACAAAAAACTACCAGGTCTAATAGAAGACTTCAGCAAAGTATCAGGATACAAGATAAACATACATAAATCAGTGGGATTACTTTACAGCAACAAAAAGACAACCAAAGAGGAAATCACTAGATCACTACCATTTACAATACCCCCAAGATGATAAAATACCTGGGGATAAATCTAACCAGAGATGTAAAAGACCTATACAAAGAAAACTACAAGTGTACTGCAAGAAATGAAAAATGATTTACACAAGTGGAGAAATCTACCTTGTTTCTGGATAAGAAGACTTAACATTGTGAAAATAGCTATACTTACCAAAGCAATCTATACATACAATGCCATCTCAATTCAACTTCCAATGACATATTTTAACAAGATAGAGAAACAAATCACCAACTTCATATAGAAAGGAAGGAAGCCACAGACAAGTAAATTACTGTCATGGATTGAATTGTGTCCCCCCCCCCAAATATGTGTAGCTACATGGCTGGGCCATGATTCCCAGTATCTTATGACTGTCCTCCATTTTGTGGTTTTCCTATGCTGTATGTTAAAGGATTAGGGTGGGGTTGTAAATCCTTTTATGAGATCACCTCCCTGTTCCACTGTAAAGGGAGTTTCCCTGGAGTATGCCTTGCCCTACCCTTAACCCTTTCATCCTGCAAGAGATAAAGGGAAAGGGAAGCCCACTGAGAACTGGGAACCTCACATCATCAAGAAAGCAGCACCAGGAGAAGAGCTCATCCTTCAAATCTGAGGTTCCTGAGCCAAGACACTCCCTAGACAAAGACTGATGCAATACTGGACTTCCTTCTAGAGCAGACAAGGGGAAATCCTTCCCCTGGAGTGGACACCCTGAATATGGACTTGTAGCCTATCGGACTGTGTAAGAATAAACTTTCCTTTGTTAAAGCCATCTACGCATGGTATTTCTGTTCGAGCAGTCTCAGCTGACTAAAACTATTACTACTGAAAAAGAAGAACAAAGTGGGAGGCCTCACTCTTCCTCACTTTAAAACCTACTACACTACCGCAGTAGTCAAGACAGCCTGGTACTGGCACAAAAAACAGAGGCATAGACCAATCTAACAGAATCGAAAATCCAAATATAACTTGATCTGCTTATGAACAGCTGACATTTGATAAAGCCCCAAAGACAGTGAATTCGGGTAAAGACAATCTCTTCAACAAATGGTGTCGACATCACTGGATATCCACCTACCAAAAAAAAAAAAACGAAACAAGATCCTTATCTCACACCGTGCACAAAGATCAAATACCTAAATATGAAAGCTAAAACAATAACATTCTTAGAAGGAAAAATTGGGAAGATGATGGATATGCTGCTAATCCATGATACCAACAGTCTACCAAGAGCCACCAACAACCTTCAGTCTTCAGAAATGAAAATAGATCATTGGGAACTCTTAAGCATTAAACCCTTGTGCTCATCCAAAGCCTTCATCAAAAGAGTAAAAAGACTACCTACAGAGAGGGAACAAATATTTGCCCATCATGCTTCCGACCACTGCCTAACCTCTCTAATCTACAAGATACTGCAAAACCTCAACAAGAAAAAGACAAACAATCCAATTTAAAAAAGGGCAAATGACACTAACAGGCACTTCACCAAAGAAGATATATAGGTTGCCAACAGATACACGAGGAAATGTTAGTGATTGTTAACCATCAGAGAAATCCAAATGAAAACCACAATGAGATACCATCTCACCCCAACGAAGATGACAATAAACTAAAAAACACAGAACGATAAATGCTGGAGACGATGTAGAGAGGTTGGAACACTTCTACACTGTTGATGCGACTATAAAATGGTTCACTCACTACCGGAATCTATTTAGTGCTTTCTTTAGAAACTAGAAATAGAAGTACCATATGATTCAGTAATCCCACTCCTTGGAATATATCCCAAAGAAATAATGAATACCATTCAAACAGATACTTGCACACCAGATGTTTAGTGCAGCTCTTTCTACAATAGCAAAAAGTTGGAAACAAATTAGATGCCCATCAACAGAAGAATGTTTAAACAAACTAATATATTCATATAATGGAATACTATGCAAAATAAGAAACAATGATGGCTTAGAGAAATACCTGTGAATGTGGGACCATCTAGAGGAAATTATGCTGAGTGAAATCAGCAAGACACAAAAGGACAAATTTTATATGAGGCCATTATTATAAGGACACAAGTAATCGTTTAAGCACAGTAGAAGTCAATATTCAATGGTTACAAGGTTGAGGCAAGGAGGAAGACAGATTTTTTACAAATTAGGTAGTGGTGAAGATTAGGAATTGGTATAGGATGTGACCGCACACACTAGCAGTGGGGTACCCACAACTACTCAAATTCAAAACCAAATTGTCCCTTTAATGTGGACCACCTCTTTGGAAGAACAGAGAAACAGGGTCTGGGATCTGGGGGCCACACTCTCAAGGGACATCCAGACTAATTGGCATATTCAAGGTTTTTCTCTCTGCCTCTCTCATCTCAAGATATCATTCCAGATACCATCTGGGTGAGTGATGACTGGGATCTTAAAAGCTAGCAAGCTGCCATCTAAATAGCATCAAATGGTCCCGGTCCACCTGGACCTGAGGCAAATGGAGGACATCAAGGACAGGAGAAACATACGAGCCCACCAGATGGAAGGGGCCGTATAAGCCATATCCTGATTCAGCATTACAACAGAACTAGATGATTCCTGGCCACCACCAGTGACAGCCTAGAAGGAGTACATGGAATAGAGCTCTGGACACCGGAGGTGATGGAATAGAGGGCAGAGCTAGAACTCTACCAAAGGACCATGCATGATGGTCCTTCTGAATGGAGGGCCCCCTGGGAGCATGGCATCTAGCACTGGAGCCAGCTCCCCAGACAAAGACTGACCTGGACCACACAAAACAGAGTGACACGGGAGGCAAGCAAACCTTTAAAAATGTACATGGGTTGTCTGATGGACACTTTGCTGTAGCTGAGTTGATTGGGTGAGAAAGGCCAGAACTTTATCTAAAGGTCACAGGAAATTCCAAACAAAAGGGGAAGCATGCTGTCACACGGCAGGGGTAGGGGGTGGGCAGCTAGAATGCAATAGAGGTGGAAGTTCTGGGTGTTATATGGCAACATGATGTAGACTGTACAATTGTTCTTAATTCACAGTATAAATAAATAAAATGAAATAGCAAGCCCAGGACTAGCAAGTTCTTCGCTCAAGATCTGGCAAAAGGTATCTCAGCTAGAGCTCCAAGAAAGTGGTAAAATATATTTCTTTAAAAAAATTACAGTATTACTCAAACCTGTACACCACTACTTATTAGCTGTGAGACATTGGAAGACTCACTTAACTTTTCTCAGCCTTATAATGGATATAAAACACTTACCTAATGGGCTGTCCTGAGGATTAGATGAATCAGATAATGTGAAGCTCCTAGGACACAGCTTGATCCATAGTAGATGCTCAAAGAAACTAGCATTCTTTCTCCCAAGGTGATACTCACAGGGCAGCTGAAAATATACCCCTCCCTGTTTTAATCAATCTGCCAGGTGCTCCTTGGAAGCGCTATTGGGAGGTTCTACCCTGTTCTACAGGGTTGTTGGTGTTGGAATCTATTCAACAGCAGTGGGTTTGTTTTCGTCAACAATAGAGTCGATATCCCAGGATTACAAGACAATACAGTCAGACTTCTTCAGCAGACTCCGATGTGTGCTGTTTATAGCAACTAGCAACACTCAAAAACTGCATGCAAAATATTGTAGAGAAGTTAGTATGTTCAGTTTCCTGGGGAGAGGATTAACAACTTTTAAAAGTGCCCTTGACCCATCAAGGAAACCCTGGTGGCTCAGTGATTAAGTGCTTTGGCTTGTAACCAAAAGATTGGCAGTTCGAATCCACCAGGTGCTCCTCAGAAACTCTAGGGGGCAGTTGTATTCTGTCTTGTAGGGTCCCTATAAATTGAAATTGACAGCAACAGGTTTGACTCATCAAAATGCCAGGAGTCTCTGCCCTCAAGTATGTACCATTCCAGAAAGCAAGATGCCTTCAGATGGGGAAAGGGTAGATCTTTCTCTGGAGACTTGAGGTGGTTTTGTTTAACATCTGGACTTGCAGATAACAGCTTTCAGATTTCCTTAGACAAATCTAATCATCATAGGTGTTCTGGTTTGTTTTCTGTTAGTTTGATTTGATTTGGTTGTTGTTTTCCAATCTCAGGTAATGATGAATGAGTGTAAAGAAATAGAATCTTTCATCCAGTAGATAACAATCCCCAGCACCCGCACACACAAAAAAACAAGCACACACTCATTCTAGAAAAAAAAAACGAACTGTCAACTAGAAATGTACTTAGATAAACAGAAAACTGAAAACTTCCAGTGCCAATTACATCTTATCTAGTGAATGCATCTGTATGTCAAGTACTTTCCCTACAATATCTCTTCGCTCACTGCAATCCTATACTGTAAGTGTAAGTCTCCCACCAGCAAATTCACAGACACTCAGAAGGTTAATAAAGTGCTGAAGAGAATTCGAATTCCATCTGTTTCTGATTGAGCTTGAAGAAAAACTTCTTAAAAACCAACTGTCAGGGACAGACTTGTGTCCCCCAAAAGTGTGTGTCAACTTGATTAGACCATGATTGCCAGTGTTGTGTGGCTGTCCTCCATTTTTTTGTTTTCCTATGTTATAAATCATAATCTCTACCCTAAGATTAGGGTGGTATATAGCACCCTATCTTGTGTCATTTTATCTTACAAGAGATAAAAGGAAAGGGAAATAAGCAGAAAATTTAGGCACTCATATCAACATGAAAGCAGTGCCAGGAACAAAGTGTCTCCTTCCTGTGCAGAGAAGCTCATAGTCCAGAGGAAGATTGATGAGGACTTTCCTCTAGAGCCAACAGAGAGAGAAAGCTGATGCCCCAAATTTGGACTACTAGACTATGAAAAAATAGACTTCTCTTTGCTAAGGTCATCCAGTTATGGTATTTCTATTATATCAGTACTGGATTACTAAGACATCAATTAATAGAAGAAGCTAAGGATTGCATTAGTGATAAACCCTTCATAATGGAGCCCTTGGAAGGGAGCATCTCTGTCAGATCCAGCTGCTTTACCAGACTCTGAGGAAAAGCTCCTTGGCTCTCACCAACCAGATGACATTCTTTGCCACAGGCCAGAGAAGGCCCAAAAAAACAGAGGGTGAAATGTCCTTATGTGACTTCTTTATGCACATCTGCCAAGAAGAGCACAAGAAAGAAGTTCAGACTCTTTCATCAGTTTGACCAAATTCTCCAAGAAGAATTTTGAGAGATGGAAGACCATGATGGCAAAGAAAAAGCCAAAATTTGAAGATATGGCAAACATCTCACAATAACAAGGAGACGAAACATTACATTCCTCTCAAAGGGTATAAGAAAGGAAAGAAAAAAAGATTCCAATGTGCCTAAGACACCACTATCTACCTTCCTCTTTTGCTGTGAACTTTGCCCAAAGATCAAAAGTGTACGCCTAGGTCTATGCACTGGGGATACCAAAAAAAAAAAAAAAAAAAAAAAAATTGGGTGAAACATAGCCTGAACAATCAGCTGCAAATAAACACAACATGAGCAGAAACAAGCTATGCTAAAGGAAAAATATGAAAATGATATTGCCATACATCATGCCAAGAGCAAAAGTGAAGTAGGAAAGTAGGATCCCAGCAGGCCAACAACCTCGAAGAAAAGGAAAAACAAGAAGATAAGGATGAGGAGAAGGAGGAAGAGGAAAAGGAAGAAGACAAAGATAATGGGAAAGGGGATGAAGATGAAAAATAGGTGGCTATCATGTAATAGTAAGGGTGGAGTATGTGTGTGTATGCTCAACCAGTTGTTTAGCTAAGAATGTGAACTCAAGTGCAGCTCAACATTAGCTTTGGTACAAAAACTACACACTCTTGAAATTAGTCAGAGGCACAAGGACAAATAATGTATGAGATCCCTACTATAAGGACTTAAAAACAGACTCGTGTACAGAAGAAAAGACTCTGTGACAGCTGCAAAGGAGGGCGGAGAGAGAGAGGGAAAGGGATGGTTATAGATTAGATGGTTGATAGAAATGTGGTGGGGCGAAGCAGTGACAGCACACATTAGAAAGAAGATCAACTTAACAGGACTTCAAGATAAACTGAAAACTCTTCTAATCTTAACCCAATGTTGCAAGGATACAGTCAAAAGGACAGGGGTCTGGGGACCATGCTCTCAGGGGACATCAAGGCCAATAGGCGTAACTAGCCTATTGCTAAGAGAGTGTTCTGCACTCCATACTGACAAGCGGCATCCAGGGTCTTAAAAGCTAGCAAGCTACCATCTGAGGTACACTAAATAGTCCCAACTCATCCAAAACAGATGATCACCAAGGACAATAAAGATGTGAGTTAAAAATAGCCCAGAAGACAGAAGGATCCACATGAATGGGTGACTGCATCAATATGTGACCGGAAGAATCAGATGGTGCCTGACTACCACTAATGACAGCCATAATGAAGAGTCCCAGTGGCAACACAAGAAAAAGAGGGGTGCATCTGACGAACTCCACTAAAAGACCCCAATTGATGGTCCAAAGGCCTAGGAATACCCCTGGGAGCATGGAACCTAGACCTGATGCTGCCCCTGACCAGAAAACATTACTGAGGTCAATTCCCCAAACAGGAATGGATTGGACCCAGGGATACAGTGTGACCATATGGCATGTGTACTTCATGGTTCTGTGTATCTATAGTAGGCTATCCTACTGGCTTCTAACTAGAAGGGAGAGGAGATGGTGTAGAGAAGGGGACAGAAGACTGTTAAGAGGCTACGACGTATATAGAATGGAAAAGAAGAGTGTATTGTCACTGAGTGAGGAGAGCAGGAGTAGACAGGAGGGCATGCAAATTTAACTTGGATTGCATACTTTCACTCAATCACAATAAAAAATAAGAAAAAAAATTAAAAAGCTACACACTCTGGAATAACGAGATTCTTTGTAGAGAAAATACATTTTTAAATGCAGGTTGTTGCTTTTTGAGGGACTACTATAATCAGTTAGATTTTAAAGCTTCTGATTTTGAAAGTTTCTAATATTTAATGAATTATTTAATTTCTTGTATATGTATAGCAACACAACAAACTCCTAAGAATTAGTGTCAAACAAATTTTGGAGTTTTAAGGGTACTATATTTTTCAATTTTTTTAAAATAAAATTATTTATGCATTAAAAACTAATATAAACAGTACAGGATAAGACATTTGAGAATAAGGCAGAGCAAAAAATCACGAAAAAGGAAATAAACATCATATAGCATCTTAAATCAAAAAGGAAAAAGCCTTCCTTGTAGTTATTGATGCTACAAAACAAACTACCCTAAACTTAATGGTATAAAACAGTGATCATTTTCTTTGGCTTACAGTTTACGAGGGTTAGGAATTCAGAAACAGAATAGCAGAGATGACTTGTTTCTGCTCTATCAAGTATGGAGCCTCAGCTGGGACTTGACTAGAAGGCTGGCAGTGACTCAATTGTTGGGTGCTAGAACTATCCTCAGTCTTTTGCACTCACATGTCTGCCAAATGATGCTGGCTGCTATCTGGAATCTCAGTTGGGACTGTCAGCTAGAGCATCTCTGTATGACCTTTCCATGTGGACTTCCTCAAAACATGGTACTCTCAGTGTGGCAGACACAGAAGCTCAGAGCTTCAAAAACATGTGCTGGTGGAAAATGCAGAAGCTACAGTGAATCTTCTGACAGTCTCAAAACTCATACAATGTCATTTCTGGTATATTTTATTGGATACAAGCAAGACTCAAGCCCACTAGATTCAAAAACAGAGGACATAAACCTCATCCCTCAATGCAAGGAATGACAAAGAATTTAAAGCCATTTAAAAAAAAGAAGAAGAAAGCCTTGAGCAATTTTTCTAAGAAAGTAGACATGGAGGCAGAGCCAAGATGGGGGAATAGGCAGACATTCCTGCCATCCCTCTTACAACAGAGACCTGAAAAAAATAAGTGGATCAATTATATATGACAATCTGAGAGTTCTAATCATCAAAGGTAAAGCAGAAGAATCAGACTGAGTAGCAGGTGGAAGGAGAGACAATTCAAATGCAATAGAGGACAGATCACAAGACCACCAATGTCCTGCTAGCTGAGTTTGTGCAGTGCACATGGGCTAAGGCAGTCAGCATCATTCAAAGACTATCTCACCACATCATGTGCAGTTAAGCACCAACGAATCTCCATGTATCACCAGAACAAAGTTAGCAAAATGAGAGCTGTGAAAGTTAAGTGTAAGCCTCTTACCTGTAGCTCAGGGGCAAAATAATTCCTCTTCCTCCTATAGTTTCACAACAACAAAGCGATTCCTTCTGCTCAGCACTTTCGTATCCTGCTCTGCTCCAATACCAGTCTGGCAGAATTCATCAACTGCCATGTCCCCTAAGCTAGGAATTCAGGGCTCTCTGTGCTAGCCACTCCATCTAGCCAGCTGTCTTTGGCTGGGTTTTCTAGGGAAGCAAAACCAGTAACATGTATATATATATAAGAAAAGATTCATATACAGAAGAAACAGCCCACGCAGTTGTAGAAGCTGAACATCCCAAGTCCTGGCACAAGCCTCACATGGCCATGGGAGCTGATAAACCCAAGGTCAGCAAGCAGAGACCATAGTTTTAGATCACCAGCTGTGTAGGTGAAAAGATCCCAAGCTGGTGGTGAGAGTGTGAGGTCTCTGCTAACTCATGGGGCTGCAGAGGCTGACAAACCCGGGATTGGCAAGTCAGGGAACAGGACTCTCACTCGCCAACCATAACAGCTGATGAATACAACAGTTGCTAGTCCAGGTCCAGGAACCAGAAACAAAAAACAGCAGGACCTGCTGGCAATGTGAGCAGACAGGAAGTAGATGGCAGAAGGCAGATTGATGAGAGCTGATGGTGGGGAAGCCACCATAGGCTCCACCCCTGTCACCTGATGCAGCAGCCGAACATGAAGTTTCCAAGTTGACACAATCTTGACCACCACACCAGCTATGACAGGGGTCTTAGAATCAGTAGCATCTCCCAGTCCTTCCAGCCAATAGCACTGGATGCCCAAAGAGCCACTGTAATACCCCCACACTACATACTATAGAGAACAGAGACATGCCCCATACTCAGACACCCAGGGGCAGTAGTCAGCTATGGACATGTTGCACACATAGCCCTCCACTACAGCCAGATACTTGTGCCTTCTCAGAATACCCCTATGGAGCCCTACAGGCCTAGGACTACAGGTGACAGTCTGCACAACACACTTGGCAACCAATGACTTGGAAAACTGTGCCAGACTGCCCCCAAGAAAAGTGACCAGATAACTGGGCTTACACACCTAGTAGTTTCTCTGACCAGCTGGAGACGGGACACAAGAGCTTCAAAGATGCCTAAAACCAAAGCAGTTCACACACCCAGACTAGTTGGACATATCAAAACAAAAAGGTAGGACACAGTAAACAAATATACAATAAATATGTATAATAACTTACTGAGGTCTCAGAGACAACGGTCAGTATCAAATCACATAAAGAAGCCGGTCAAGATGGCTCCAGAAAGTGACCAAAAGAATCAGGAAAGTTTCTGGAGAAAAATAAGTCAATGGAACTACCTGATAAATAATTCAAAAGGCTAATATACAGAGCCTTCCAAGAGATTAGAAAAGAGATCAGGCAAGACTCAGAGCAAGCCAAGGAGCACACAGACAAAGCAATAGATAAGTTCAGGAAAACAATACAAGAAAAAGAGCAACAAAATTAACAGGATGTTAAGAAGCACTGAGACAGTAACTAGAAATATTAGAGATTAACAATAAAATTTTAGAATTAGACGACTCAATAGAAGGTCATAGGAGCAGAATTGAGACAGTAGAAGTCAGAATCAGTGAGCTTGAAGACTAATCCCTTGACACCAATTTATTTGAGGAAAAAAAAGTAAAAAAATAAAAATTTAACAAAGAAAGCCTAAAAATTACGTGGAACACTGTCATGGATTGAATTGTGTCCCCCAAAAAATGTGTGTAGGAATTTGGCTGGGCCATAATTCCCAGTATTGTGTTATTGTCCTCCATTTTGTGATTTTCCTATGCTGTAAATCCTAATCTCTGCTTGTGGTTAATAGGTTGTATTGAGTTAAAAGGGATTGGAGTGGGACCATAACACCCTTCCTAAGGGAGTTTCCCTGGACTGTGGCTTGCACTACCTTTTATCCTACAAGAGATAAAAGCAAAGGGAATCAAGCAGAGAGTTGGGGACCTCATACTATCAAGAAAGCAGTACCAGGAGCAGAGAACATCTTTCAGATCTGAGGTTCCTACACCAAGATGCTTATGTAACACAAGGACTTTCCTCCAGAGCCAAAAGAGAGATAGTGTATTCCCCCCTACAGCCAGCACCCTGAATTCAGACTTCTAGCCAACTGGACTACATAAGAATAAAGATGTTTTTTTAAAAATCATCCACTTATGGTATTTCTGTTAGAGCAGTACCAGATGACTAACACAGATACTCTCAAGAGGAAAACCCTGAGTGATCAGAGTACCAGCAAAGGGGGGAATAAGAGAAAATACACAGACAATTGTTGAAGGTTTTCTGGCAGAAAACTTCCTAATAACATGAAGTACAAGAAGATATGTATCCAAGAAGCTCAGTGAACCCCATACAGGGTAGAAACCCCCCCCAAAAGAACCAAGGAATATCAAAATCAAACTTAACCAAAACCAAAGGCAAACACAGACCCTTCAGAATGGCTAGGAACTCATGAAAAATCACCAATAAAAAAGAGTCAATAAGATTAAGCTCTGATTACTCAGTAGAACTATGCAAGCAAGAAACCAATGGGATGACATACATAAAGCCTCTGAGGAAAAAAGAAATAGCCAACCAAGAATTATATCCAGAAAAACTGTCTTTCAAATATGATGGAGAAATCAGGTCATTTCCAGATAAACAGAAGTTAAGGGAATTTCTACAAACCAAATCAAAATTCCAAGTAATATTAAAGGAAGTCCTCTAGTTAGATAAACCAACAATATCAGACAACAGTCCAAGAACAAGACACAGAACAGGTCATCCAGATAACAACTCAGATGGGGAATTCACGAAAACAAAACAAAGCAAAAAGATTGAAAATAGGAAAGCAAAAACATCAATATGTAAGCAATGACAATGTCAAAACAAAAAGGGGGAAATAAAGAGTGTAGTTCATAGAAATTCTATATGGAGAGGAGTTAAGGCAATACCAAGAAATAAAACACTGGTTTAAGTTTAGAAAAGTAAAGTTAAATTTCAAGGTAATGACATAGAAAGCTAACAAATCTACCCATAAAAATAAAAAAGTGGTAAAACACAAAGATTAAACAAACACACAATCAACAATAATGAAAAAGATGAAAAGAAATTATGTAAATTAAAGTAACTCAATACAGAAAACTGCAAAACAGAAAACCTGTCAACACCACCAAAAAAAAAGCAAGATGACAGAAGTAAACTCATACCTATCAATAATTACACTGAATGTAAATGGCCTAAGCACATCAGTAAAGAGGCAGACAGTGACAAAATAGATTTTAAAAGAAAGCACAACCCATCTATACATTGTCTACAAGAGACAGACCTTAGACACGGTGACATAAACGAACTATAACTGTAAGGACAGAAAAACTAAACACATCAACCAAACAGCAAGCAACAAACAGAAGAGTAGCAATATTAATCTCTGACAAAATAGACCTTAAAGCAAAATTTACCACTAAGGATAACGAAGGACACTATACAATGATTAAAAGGCCAGTACATCAGGAGGACATAACTATAATAAATATATATGCATTCAATGACAGGATTCCTAAATACATGAAATCTAACAACATTGACAAGAGAAATAGACAGCTCCAGAGTACTAGTAGGATTCTTCAACATACCATTTTTGTTGAAGGAAAGAACATCTGGAAAGAAACTCAATAAAGATGCTGAAGCTCTAAATGCCACAGTCAATCAACTTGACCTCATAGACATACACAGAACACTCCACCCAACAGCAGCAATGTATACATTCTTTCCCAACACACATAAAACATGCTAGAGCACAAAGCAAGCTTAACAACAAAATAATACAGGTCATCTTTTCTGATCATAGTACCATAAAAGCAGAAATCAATAACAGAAATAGCAAGGAAAATAATCAGAGACATAGAAACTGAACAATACCTTGCTTAAACACTATTGGGTTATAAAAGAAACGAAGATGGAATAAACAAATTCACAGAATCAAATGAGAATAAAAACACATCTTATCAAAATCTTTGGGACACTGCAAAAGCAGTGATTACAGACCAATTTATAGCAATAAATGCACACATCCAAAAAGAATGGGCCTAAGTCAAAATATTAACCCTACAACTTGAACAAATATAAAGAGAGCAACAAAAGAAACTCTAAGGCACTAGGAGAAAGGAAATAACAAAGATTAAAGCAGAAATAAACAAAATAGAGAATACAAAAACAACTGAAAAAGTCAACAAGGCTAAAAGCTGCTTTTTTGAAAAGATTAACAAAATTGATAAACCATGGGCCAAACTGACAGAAGAAAAACAACACAGGAAGCAAATAAACTGAATAAGAAATGAGACAGGTGATACCACAACAGACTCAAATGAAATAAAAAGGATTATAGCAGAATACTTCAACAAATTCAAAAACCTGGGAGATGTAAACACACATTTCTAGAGACACACTAACTACCTAAGATAAAACAACTGAGGTAGAAAAAATTATGAGCCTATAATCAAAGAAGAGGTTAAAGAAGTAATTTAAAAAACAAAACATTCAATAACAGCACCACTATCAACAACAACAACAACAACAAAAAAAAAAAACAGCCCTGACAGCTTGACAGGAGAATCCTACCAAACTGCCAGAGAACATTTAACACTAGTACTACTAATGTGTTACAGAGCATAGAAAAGGAAGACTCCATTATGAAGCCAGCATAACAGTGATAGCAAAGTCAAGCAGATATCCACCCAAAAAAGAAAATTACAGATTACTATCCCTCATCAATATAGAAGAAAAGTCCTCAGCAAAATTCTAGCCAACAGAACTCAACAATGTATCCAAAAAATAAATCACCATGACCAAGTGAGATTCATACTAGGTATGCAAGAATGATTCAGTATTAGAAAATCAAACCATGTAATCCATCACACAAAAGAATCAGATGATCCTATCAACTGATGTAGAATAGGAATGTAGAATAGGAATTTGACAGTCTAATACCAACGACTAATAGAAATTCTGATCAAAATAGTAGTAGAAGGAAAATTCCTCAACATAACAAAGAGTATTTATTTTGTACTGGTCAAAACAGTCTGATACTGGTACAACAGACACATAGCCAATGGCCAATGTCATTCTAAACAGAGAGAGAGGTTGAAAGTATTCCCCTTAAGAACAGAAACCAGAAAACGATGCCCTGTGTCACCATTCTTATTCAACCTTGTGCTAAAGGTATTAGCCAGAGAAGTAAGACAAAAAAAAGACATAACGGACATCCAAATTGGTAAGGAAGAAGTAAAAGTATCCCTATTTGCAGATGAAATACTCTTATACACAGAAAATCCCAGTAAATTCACAAAGAAATCTACTGGAGCTAATAGAAGATTTTAGCAAAGTATCAGGATACTAGATAAACAACAAAAATCAGTCGGTTCCTCTACACCAAAAAAGAGAACTTCCAAAAGAAAATACCAAATCAATATCATTTATGATAACCCCTAAGAAGACATACTTATAAATAAATCCCACCAGAGACATAAAAAGACCTATACCAAGAAAACTACAAAACTTCACTGCAAAAAAACAAGAGACCTACATAAGAGGAAAAACATACCACACTCATAAACAGGAGTACTCAACATTGTGCAAATGTCTAGTCTACCCAAAGTAATTTACAGAAACAATGTAATCCAGATGCAAATTCCACCACTTTTTAACAAGATGAAAAAATGAATCACCAACTTTATATGTACAGGGAAGAGGCTCCAGACAAATAAAGCATTACTGAAGCAGAATGATTACCTGATTTTAGAACCTATTTTACTACCACAGTGGTCAAAACAGTCTGGTACAACAGACACATAGACCAATGAAGAGTTGATAACCTAGACATAAATTCATCCACCTACTAGCAGCAGATATTTGACAAAGAATCAAAGTCTTTTTAATGTAACTAGATATCCATCTGTAAAAAAATAAAACAGGAACCATACCTCACACCAAACACACAAACTAACCGAGAATGGACCAAGACCTAACATAAAATCTAGAACAGTAAAGATTGTGGAAGAAAAACAAGGAAAATGTTAGGGGCCCTATTTACCCTAAAACCAAACCCATTGCTGCTGAGTAAATTCCAACTCATAGCAACCCCATAGGACAGAGTAGAACTACCCCACAGAGTGCATTCAAACTGCTAACCTTTTGGTTGACAGTCATAACACTTAAGCACTATGCCACCAGGGTTCTTATTATATAAGCATACATAGTACGCAAACCATAACTAATAATATACAAATATCAGAAGAGAAACTAGATAACTGGAAGCTCTTAAAACTCAAACACACTCATCAAAAGACTTCACCAAAAAAGTAAAACAGACATCCTACAAACTGGGAAAAAAATTTTGGCAACAGCATATCTGATAAGGGTCTAATCACTAAAATCTACAAAATACTGCAACACCTCAACAACTTAAAGACAAACAATACTATTAAAAACTGGGTGAAAGATGTGAACAGATATTTTACCAAAGATGACACTCAGGTGGCTAACAGATACACAAGGAAATGCATAAGATCATTAGACATTAGGGAAATGCAAAGCAAAACTACAATGAGATGTCATCTCACCCAGCAAAGCCGGCACTAATCAAAAACACACCAAATAACAAATGTTGGAGAGCACGCATGTAGACAAGAACTCTTATACACTGCTGGTGAGCACATAAAATGGCACAATCACTTTGGAAAACAAGATGGCACTTCCTTTAAAAGCTAGAAACAGAAATACTCTACAACCTAGCAGTCCCATTCCTAGGAATATACCTGACAGAAATAAAGCCATTACATAAATAGATATATGCACACCCATGTCCACTGTAACATTGTTCACAAATAGCAAAAAGATACATAACAACCTAAATGACTAGCAACAGTTGAATCAATAAACAAATTGTGGTACATACACACAATGGAATACTATGCAATGATAAAGAACAATGATGAACCTGCAAAACATCTCACAACATGCATGAACCTGGAGAGCATTATGCTAAGTGAAATTAGTCAGTCGCAAAAGGAAAAATATTCTGCAAGACCATAATTGTAAGGTTTAAACACAGAAAAAAGCATTATTTGATGGTTACCAGGGTGGGGAGGGAGGAATAGGTGAAATTGCTAACTAGATAGTAGACAAAGGTTAACTTCAATGAAGGGAAGGACAACACACAATACAGGGGACGTTGTCACACCTGGGCCACAGCAAAAAGTAATTTCCCAGATACTTCCAAACACTTTATGGGACAGGGTAGCTGCAGCATAGAGATTATAGTCTCATGGGACATTTAGATCAACTGACATAACTTAGTTTATACAGATAATGGTCTACATTCCACTTTGGTGTGTTTGTAGTCTTAAAAACTTACCAGTGGCCGTTTAAGATACAACTATCATCCCATCCAGAGCAAAGTAGAACAACAAAAAAAAAAAGACACAAAGTAAATACCAGCCCAAAGAACTAAAGGACCACGTGAATCAGAAACTCCACCAGCCTGAGACCAGAAGAACCAGATGTCACCTGGCTACTACTACCAATGACTACCCTGACAGGGAATCTCCCAACAGAGTCCTGAAGAAAGCAAGAGAAAAATATAGAACAGCATTCAAATTCAAGTAAAAAGACTAGACTTAACGATATGGCAGAGATAGAATTGGTATATGTACCACAGTTTGAAACTATGGCTCTTGGAAGCTCTGTTAACGCAGAACTGAAACCATTTCTGATGTCCAGTCTCAGACAAAGACTAGACAGGTCTATAATACAAAAAAAATACATGTGAGGAACATGCTTCTTAGTTCATTCAGATATATGAGACCAAATGGGCAGCTCCTGGTTAAAAGCAGGATGAGAAGGCAGAAAGGGACAGCAACAGGTTAAATGGACACAGGGAGCCCGCGGTAGAAAGGGAGAATGTGTTGTTATATTATGGGGATTGCAGCCAGTGACGCAAAACAATATTTGAATTTTTAAAAGAGAAGTTAACTTCAGCTATAAACTTTCACCTAAAGTACAATAACAAAAAAAATCAGAAGAAGCCTCAGACAATATGTAAATGAATAACATGGCTATGTTTCAATAAAATTTTCTTTACGAAAACTGCAGCAGGCCAGATTTGGCCCTTGGGCTGTGCTTTCATGACCCTTGGTCTAAATAATCAGAGGTTTAAATAAATTATATAGAGTTTTTGAAAAAATATATACCAATTAGAAGAAATAATATAGCCCTTTAATCTGTCAAAAGATATATACACAAAAGCAACAAAAAAAAGATTCTATGTCAAAACATATTTTTAAAGCAGTAAAAATGAAAATATAAAAATGTAATAAGAAAAACTATCTCTGATGTTATCTATAACCTGTTGCTGTAGAATCACTTCTGACTTACAATGACTGCAGAACACAGTAGAACTACCTTACAGAGTTCCTAAGACTAAATCTTCATGGAAGCAGACTGCCACATCTTTCTCTTGTGTCACAGCTGGTGAGTTCAAACCAATGACCTTTCCGTTAACAGCCCAGTGTGTAACTACTGTGCCACCACAGACTAAATTCATCTCTTAGAGGAAAAAGAGCCTCAGCTTGTAAAAAAAAGAAGAAATAAATTAGATAAATGTGAGAACTAGAAAAGAGAAGTGACATGAATAAGATGTTAACTGTTTCTAGTTTACTGGAGCCTTGTGTGATGGTGAGTAGCAGAAAGAGGAATGCTAACATATATATCTGTGCTAATACAGAACAGGAAACACACAAATATAAATTTACACTTAAAAACAAGAACAAGTTATTTGGGAAAAGTAGAGCTCAATAAGTTCTTCAGAAGTGGGGCTTTACTAATTCCAAACTGGGAATATCTGATGAAGATTGAGTTGAGATTTCTGCATGGGCTAGCCACAAAGAAAGCCTTTCTCAGCAATTTAATCATGTAAACAAAATGCAGGGTCAGGGAGAATTTGTCTATAACCTACTTAGGAAAAACTGTTCTTAAGAACTTTAGCACTTGAATCACTTTGTTTGCATGGCAATTAATTGGCATTGCTAATTATAAATGAGTTATCTCTTCATTAAAACAGGCTTAGATGAATGTTAGCTTAAAAGCACTTAGCAGTTAGTGTGGATTGCCATTATCTGAAAGCAAACCTGCATTCCTTGAAAAATATCTACATTGTAAACAAAAAAGGCCATAAAATTAATTTTTACTAATTGATTCATTACTCCACTATAAGATTTTAGTAAATAAAATTCGAACTACAAGTGATGAAAAGTCAAGTCAAATATAATGATCAGTTAATTTTTCTAACAGCTTGAATAAAGGGTCAAAGGCTCTGAATGCTCATGAGAGTGACTTCTAGCCTGAAACACTTTTATTTCTCAGATGCAGGAACAATGGAAAATCATAGAAAAACACTACTTTGTGGTCTAAGATCAAATGCCCCGGAAGGGTGCTCACAGAAACGGGATTTCTAGAGACCAATTTGCAGCCCACCTTCCAGTACGAAAGGCTACACATCAAACCTCATTGCTGTCTAAACTTGAACCTCTCAACACTAATTAATTCATGTTTGTCATTGGAATCGAGGCTATTCTTTCTAGCTGAGAGAGAAAAACCTAATTTCATGTCTTTGTATCTCCAGAAGCAAGGCTTGGGATAAACCCATGTTAATTCTAACATGTAATTGTACCTCAATGAATGTATGTCAAATAAGTGAATAAATGACTAATTTCTTTGACAGAAGATTTCTGATAACGGAGAAAAGTAAGGGGAGTGTAAACTATTCTATAGTAAGACACATAAAAGAGACTCTGCGAATGAGGGTGTGGGTCAGATTAGTCCTACCCAAAGACTTTGAAGTAGGAACACAGTCAGTATGCCCAAGGAATAGCAAGGAGGTCCAGTGGGCCTGGATTGGTGTGCAAAAGGGAAGATAATCGGAGATGAGGTCAAAGGGATAACGGGAGGTCAGATCAAAGAGAGTCTTCTAGGTCAATATAATGACTTCAAATTTCACCCAAGTCAGAAGGGGGGCAGCTGTAGCAAAGGAAGCATCTCTGGGAAGACACAGAGACACTAGGAAGGAAGTTATTGCAACAATTCAGATGAGAGACAGTGATCACTTAGACTAGTAGTAGCAGTAGAAGTAGTGAGAAGTGGCCATATTCTGGGCATATATTTTTCAGGTTGAACTATACTGTTTGCAAATAAATGGGCTATGAGCCACCAAGCCAAGTGCCATCGAGTCAGATCTGATCAAAAAAAGAAAAAGAAAATTCAAGAATAACTCCAAAAATTAAGCCTGAGAACTGAAAGAATGGAAGTACTAGCCTTCCCCAACTGAGATGGAGAATACTGCAGGTAGAGACGGTTTATGACGTGTGAAAAATCAAAAGCTCGTATTTTGATCTGTTAACTATGGGATGCATATAAGACTTTTGAGTGTAAATGTTGAATAACCAGTTGGATACAGGAGTGAAGAGCTAGAGGAGGGTCAGGGCTAGAACTTGTGCAGTGGCCCAAGAAGTCTCATAAAATGCCCTTCATGAAGTTCTTATGGTGTATGAGGAGTAAGCTGCAGAGATATCAGTGTACAAGAATTTACTCAAAAAGGGCTATGTGAATAAAAATTCCATTTTCATTCATTTATTTCCCTGACAGGAATGAAACTGTGATTTGTTGTGATGGAAATACTGGCAGCTAGGAGATAAGTTAAAAAGTTATTGCATGGTCCAAGGGATAAATGTTAAGAGACCAAATAAAGGAAGTGAGAATAGAAAGAATTGGAAAGACATTTCTGAGGTAGACAAGATGTCATAAATTGAACAATGTCCTCAAAAAGTGTGTGTATTAATTTGGCTGAGCCATGATTCCAGGTATTGTATGATTTTCCTGTATGGTGTAAATCCTGCTGACACTATGATGTTAATGTGGGAGGACAGGAAGCAGCTGTGTCGGTGAGGCAGGCCTCTACAAGATTGCATTATGTCTTGAGACAGTCTCTTAGAAGATAAAAGGAAAGGGAAGCAAGTAGAGAGCTAGCGGCCTCGTACCACCAGGATAGAGTACCTGGAGCAAAGCATGTCCTTTGAACTTGGGGTCCCACACCTGAGAGGCTCCCAGTCCAGGGGAAGACTGATAAGAAGGATGTTTCTCTGGAGCCAACAGAAAAAGCCTTTCCCTGGAGCCGAGATCCTGAATTTGGACTTTTAGCCTACTTTTCTGTGAGAAGATAAGTTACTCTTTGTTAAAGCCAGCCACTTGTGAATTTCTATTAGAGCAGCACCAGATGACTAAGACAGAAAGCAAGACTTAGTGGTCAACTCAACATGAGAATTAGGAAAGGGAGGAATTCAGATTGACTCCTAGTATCTATGTGAATGATGGTGCCAGAAATGAAGATCAACATACAGGAGAAGGGAGAATGCTATGACAATGACAGCATAAGAAACTCTAAGATCATTACCCTCCCCACATGTACAAGAAAAGCAACTAAAATCTACTCAATCTTGTGATAACTCTGAAATGCTGTGAGAAGGACCACAGCAAGGAGCCTCAAACTGAATCAAGACAAGAACAAATCTCATGGCAAAAAAAGCTCTTCTTCCACTAACTCAGTCCCTCCTTCTCCTGCCACAGAAGGTGGATGGCTTCAGTGGAGCCACAGTCATATCTCCTGGCAACAATCCCAGTCATTGCTTCCAAAATAGATGTAACAGGTCTTGCTAGAGGACTTTTTCTGGTGTATATTCTGACCAGTCTGGAAACAGCCTAACAGGCTGAAATCTCAGTCTGGACAGAATCAGAGCCCTCACAGGGAATGAAAGAGAACAGTGACAAAGGACTGGAGAGTATACTCACCTGAGGGCAAGTTAATCAGGATGTGCTTTCTTAATGGGTTGGGAGATTCTAAAGAACTGAAATCTTGGTCTGGCCAGAACTGGAGTACTTATATGATTGGGGAGGAAGTGGTAACCAAGGTCTGAAGGCTTCTCCAACATACCAGAATAGAGTGATTAGTATATGTTTTCTGATCTGCCTGAAAAGGATTGAAACTTCAGTGTAGCCTCAACCATTAGTATCAGAGAGCAAGAGAAGGAGCAGTAAGCAAATTACAAAGGTTGTGCCTACCTAAGTTTCTTGAAGAAACTAACATTGCCAAAAGCACTATATATTTAGAAAGCTAATACTTTGCAAAATTTTAATGTCTTGGCTTAACAAAAAAAAAACCACAAAGTGCATAGAGAAACAGAGATAATGCTCCAAGTAACTGAAACAAATAAAAAATATATTTAAGAAGAGCCAAAATATGAACAGATTGGAAAAATATAATACAAAAATATTAAACAAGTTCAAAGAAGTAAAGGAAAACACAGACCATGAACTAAAGGAAATCAGGAAAATGATGTATTAACAAAACAAGAATATAAAGATAGATTCTATAAAAACAAACTAACATAAATGCTGAAACTAGAAGACACAATTACTGACATTTTAAAAATTCACTGGAAGGATTTAAAAAACAGATCTGAGTTGACAGAAGAACAAATCAGTGAAGACAAGGTAATCAAAATCATGAAGTCTGAAGAGCAGCAAGAGAGGCTCAAGATTCCTGAATACAACCTAATGGGAACGTGGGATATCATAAAACTAACTAACAATATATATCATAGGAATCCCAGAAGGAGAAGAGAAGGAAGGGACAGAAAGAATATTCTGAGACTAGTGGCAGAAAACCTTCCAATTCTGAAGGTGTACATGAATTTACAGGAAGCTCAATGAACTCCAACTATATAAACCAAAGGAGATCCCTACCAAGACATTTTACAATCTAGCTCTCAAAAAAAGGAGATAAAGAGAGAATTTTGAAAGCAGCAAGAGGGCAGCAAAGAGCTGCATACAAAAAAAAAAAAATTCCCTATAAGAATCCTTTCAGGAGGTAGGGCCAAGATGGTAGAAGAGTTAAACTCTTCCTGAGGCCCTTCTTACAAAAAGACCTGAAAAAAGACATGGATCAATTATATACAATAATCTAGAAGCCCTGAATATCAAAGAAAAAGTTGAGAAGTCAGATTAAGCAGCAGAAGGAGGGAGAAACAGTTCAGAGCAACAAGGAAGCCCCAAACCTCACCTGACCAATACCATGCAAGCTGGATCTTCTGATGCATGACAGATGAGACAAGCAGTAGTGTGCAGAACACATTTTAATCTTTGGAAGAAACGGAGCAGTAGAGAGTGTACACGAGGCTCTGGAGACAAGAGGATATGGCATTAGACCACCAAGAGTTTTAAGTGCAAGCATTTATTTAGCCTACCACATGAGATCAAAATAAGCCATACCCTCTCTGGGAAGTACCTCTTTCCCTCCCATCCATGCTTAAACTAACACTAAATTAGCACAAACCAAGGTAGACGAAATAAATAAACCTATAATAAGAGATTGGGGCAGGGCCAAGATCACTGAGTAGACACACATCTCCTCAATTCCCTAAGGTGTGGAACAATAATTGAACAGAGCAGCACGGACATCCTGGGAGCCATAAGATCTAACATAGAGTTGTTAGATTGGACTAGGAACCAGTAAGAGGGAAACTACCACTCTCTAAGATGAGGCAGTGGCATGCTAAGTCTTGCTTCTGTTGACTCATCATTTTGGAGGACTGCGGGTGCTGACACCTTCTTTGTTATCTAGGAGGCAGGGAATGGGCATGAGCCAGCTAATATGCTAAACTGTGTAGTTTAAGTAAACAGTATATAGTGCAGCAGAGATCGTTCTTCAGATGGCCACATGCTGAGAGCCTGGCTGCCGACTGAGGGCACCTCTGTCCCTCTACCCTCTCTTTTCTGAGCTGCACCATAGATTCTGATGCTTCACAGCAAAAAGGGCAGCCTGGATGGGACACCATCTTGGTCAGCTGGGAGGCAGAGTCAGCCACCCAGAGGTTGCAGCTGCGGATAATTCTCATGCTAAGCAGCAGACCCTGTCTGGACAGTGCTTCTCCAGCAGAAAAGTGGCATTTAGGATGGTGGGGACTAAAATACAAGTGGAGCCTGGCAGAAGATGGTGGCAGGGCCCTAAGCCCTCTCTTCTTTGAACAACTTCAAAACATCTGGCAACAGCCTATGAGGTGCTTTCATTGACAGCTGGAAGGTGGGGCCTGCCAAACCTGAGGGCCTCACTGACTTCAGCAGCTGCTGGACAGCTCCTCACTCAGCAGTAAGCCACGTTTTTAAAATAAGACCATTGGAAAACTGCTAAGCAGGGTGGCAGTGTCTCAACCAACCTTCACTGATCCACATCATAGTGTCAGCTGATGGCCCCTCAGTGACTCCATAAGTAGGATGCTGTCTTTGCCAGCCAGGAGGTGGAGTTTCATTCCTGAGAGTTCACCTGGGACCAGTGACTACAGTACACAGAGGTGGCTGGTGAGCAAATTTAGTAGTGCCCTTACTGCTGTCTAAGAACTACACCTCAGCTCATGTTGAAGTAACACCAGACAAACCGAACAGCTTCTAGTTGGCATGAAGACAACAATCAGTAGCTAATCATTTAAACAAGCAGTCCACCACGGCTCCAGAAAGCTCCCAAATTAGAGAATCAAAAAACTTCCCTGATGAAGAAGGCTTTCTGAAATTATCAGAGGTTGAGTACAAAAGAATTATGTATAGAGCCTTCCTACAGATTAAGCAAAACACAGCAGAACCAAATGAAAAATTAATGCAAGAAATACTGAAAGAAGCTTTTTGCTTACTTGAACTGATGGAACACCAACAATCTGAAATCCAGCAGATCAACAACAAAATTACAGAATTAGACAATTCAATCCAATTCCAAAAGAGCAGAATTGAGGAGATGGAAGCCAGAGTTAGTGAGCTTGAGGACAGAGCAACTGTCACCAGCATTTATGAGAAGAAATCAGAGAAAAGAAATAAGAAAAACAAAAATTTAAGAAGCACATGGGACTCTATTAAGAGGAATAATCCATGAATAATTGGAGTTCATAAGAAGGGAAGGATAGCTGAAAATACAGTAAGTGTTGTTGTAGAGTTGCCGACAGAAAACTTCCTTGAAATTATGAAAAAGATAGATATTCAAGATGCTTATCAAATGCCAAAAAAAACTAGACCCTAAAAGACACTAAAGCATATTATAATCGAGCTTAATAAAATAAATCATAAAGAGAGAGTTTTAAGGGCCAAAACCCAGCAGTGAGGCTTAAAGCAAAGGTAATATATATACAGAAGCTCTGTAGACTTTTGTCTGACTTCTTGGCAAAAGTGATTTTGGCAAGAAGACAGTGAGATGACACATTTAAAGCCTTGATGGAGAAAAACTTCCAAGAATTTTACATTCTGCAAAATTATCTCTCATATATGAAGGTGAAATTAAGACATTTGTATATAAACAGATGCTTAGAGACTTTGTACAAACCAAACCAAAACTACAAGAAATACTTAAAGAAGCTCTTTGATAAGAAAAACAAAAACATCAATATCAAGTATATACTTAAGGAGGCAATGCAGGACACAGCATCCAGAATCCTGCTCAGGGAAGTTACAAAGCTCAATCAAAGCTACAATACTAAAAGAAGGGAACCAGTGATCTTAACAAGAAAACTATGACATCGTCACACTAAAAACAGACACATGTTACAGTGGTTATAATCCTTTCAGATAGAGAGGAAATTAAAAAGATACACAGAAGTTAAAGTCTGGTTTAAACATAGAATATTAAGGGGGGTCATGTGGGTAGCTGCAAAGTAAAACAGCAATGTGACAGTCAAGCCAAGTGCCGTCATGTCAACACTAAAACGTAATGCAGGAGTTTCAACAATCACAAAGCCAATGCTGAAAAAGATGGAATGTCAGCCCATAAAGAACAACCCAGAACAGAATGAGTCCAAAAGAGAAAACATCAACAACACAAAAATAAAGGCATCAAAATGACAGCACTAAACACACATAAGTATCAATAATTAAACTGAGTATAAATGGAATGAATGCTACAATAAAGAGATGGCAAGTGACATCCTAGATCAACAGACACAATCTGTCTATATGTTGCTTACAAGAAACACACCTTAGACTCAAAGACATGAACAAACTGAAAATTGAAGATGGAAAAATATATACCAAGCTAACAACATACAAAGAAGAACAGGAGTGATAGTACTAATCTCAGATAAAATAGGCTTTAATGTAAGATCCATGATCATGGACAAGGATGGTCACTGTTTATTTCCGCATCCAATAACAGAGCATCTAAATACACTGAGCAAACACTGACAACATTGAAAAATGAGATAGATCACTCCACAATAATAACTGGAAACTTCAACATGCCATTTTCAGTAACAGACAGATCACCCAGAAAAAGATCAGTAAAGACACAGAAGATCTTAACTGTGACAATAAACCAACTAGACCTCATCGACATATACTGACTTTTCTATCCATCAACAAATAAACATACCTTCTTCTTTGATGCACATGGAATATTTTCCAGAATAGACCGTGTGTTAGGGCATAAAGCAAGTCTCAAAAAAATCGAAACCACTGAATTATTGCATAGCATCTTCTCAGACCATAAAGTCATAAAAGTGAAAATCAATACTGGAAAAAAGCAAAGCTAAAAATTTGAACTCATGGAAACTGAAGAATACCTTGCTCAAAAATACATGGGTTATACAAAAAAAATCAAGGATTAAATAAAGAAATTTGTAGAATCAAATGAGAATGAAAATACATCCTACCAGAATCTATGGGATACAGCAAAAGCAGAGCTCAGAGGACAATTTATCTCTATCAACACACACATCCAGAAGGAAGAAATGACCCAAAACAAAGAATTAACCCTACAGCTAGAACAAGGAGAAAAAGAATAACAGTGGAACACTTCAGGTACCAGAAGATGACAAAGATTAGATTAGCACTAAAAGAACTAGTAGAACAGTTGAAAAAATTAACAAAACCAAAAGCCGGTTTTTTGAAAAGATCAACAAAATTGATAAACCATTGGCTAAACTTACAAAAGAAAAACAGAAAAGGAAACAAAAAATAAGAATAAGAAATGAGATCAGAGATGTAACAGACCCAACTGAAATAAAAACTATAGTAACAGAATACTATGAAAGGCTGTACTCTAACAGATTTGAAAACCTAGAGGAAATGGACAAATTTTTAAGTTCATATCAATTACCAAAATTATCACAAGAAGTAGAACAACTTGATAAACCCATCACAAACTAAGAAATTGAAACAGTAATCAAAATCCAACCAAACAAGAAACTCCTGGCCCACATGGCTTCACCAGAGAATTGTACCAAACTTTTATAGAGAAGGTAATTTCAATACTACTGACACTATTTCACAGCATGGAAAGGAATAGCATATTTCCAAATTCGTTCTGTGAAGCTAGCATAACCCTGATACCAAAGCCAGGGAAAGATCCCACAAAAAAAAGAAAATCAGAGACTAACGTCTATCATGAACCTAGATGCAAAAATCTTCAACAAAATCCTTGTCAATAGAATTCAACAATGCATCAAAAAAATAATTCATCATGACCAATTTAGATTCGTATTAGGGATGTGAGGCTAGTTTAACATCAGAAAAACAATTAATGTGATAAACCACATAAAAAGCACAAAAGATAAGAATCACTGGATTTTGTCAACTGATGCAGAAAAGGCATTCGACAAAGTCCAACAACATTCAGGCTAAAAACTCTCAGCAAAATAGGAATAGAAGGGAAATTCCTCAAAGCAATAAGAGGTATCTACCAAAGCCAACTGCCTGCACCATTGTGAATGGAGAGAGACTGAAAGAACTACCCTTGAGAATGGAAACTAGACAAGGATGCCCATTCTCACCACTTCTATTCAACATTGTACCAGAGGTTCTAGCCAGAGCAATTAGAAAAAAGACAGAAATAAAGGGCATCCATGTCAGCAAAGAAGTAAAAACCCCTCTATTTACAGATGATCTGATTGCATATGCAGAAAATCCCTAAGTAAACTACTTGAACTAATAGAAGAGTTCAGCAAAGTATCAGGATATAAAATAAACATAAGTAAATCAATAGGATTCATTTATACCAACAAAGAGATTTTCCAAGAAGAAATCACCAAATCAATAGCATTTACTGTAGTACCAAAGAAGATAAAATACCTAGGAATAAATCTAACTAGAGAAATAAGAGACCTATACAGAGGGAATTACAAGACCTTACTGCAAGAAACCAAAAGAGACTTACAAAATGGAGAAACCCACCCTGCTCGTGGATAGGAAGACTTAACATTATAAAAATGTCTATTTTACCCAAAGTGATCTACATATACAATGCAATACCAGTACCAATTCCAGTGACATTTTTTTAAAGAGATGGAGAAACAAAGCACCAAATTTGTTTGGAAAGGGAGGAACCCCTGCTGAGTAAAAGCACTACTGAAGAAGAAGAATTTAGCAGGGGGCCTCACACTACCAGATCTTAGAACCTAGTACACTGCCACAGTAGTCAAAACAGCATTGTACTGATAAAAAAAAAAAAAGAGACATATAGACCAATGGAACAGAGTTGAGACCCCAAAGATGCCATCATCCTCTTACGAACAGTTGATATTCAACAAAGGCCCTAAGATTGCAAACTAGGGTGATAACAATCTTTTTAACAAATGGTGTTGACAGAATTGGATATCCATCTGCAAAAAATGGAAACAAGACTCATATCTCACACCTTACACAAAAACCAACTCAAATTGGATCAATGACCTAGATATGAAACCTAAAACAATGAAGATCATGCAGGAAAAAATAGTGTCAACAATGGCAATTCTAATATACAGCTTAAACAGACTTCAAAATCTGAGTGTCAAAGCACAATCAACAGAAGAGAAAATAGATAAATGGGAACCACTGAGAATCAAATACTTTTTCTCATCCAAAGACTTTATTGAAAGAATTAAAAGACTACCTACAGAATGGGGAAAAAAATTGGCAACTACATATCAGACTGAAGTCTGATGTTTGTAATCTACAATGTGCTGCAAGTTATCAACAAGAAAAAGGTAAATAACCCAATTAAGCAATGGGCACAGGGGGTGGCCAGACACTTCATCAAAGAAGAAATCCAGGCACCCAAAAGATGCAAGAGGAAATGTTCATGATCATTAGCCATTAGAGAAATCCAAATCAAAACTACAACGAGATACCATCTCACCCCAACAAAGTTAGCCATAATCCAAAAGCATGAAACAACAAATGTCAGAGAGGCTGTGGAGACATTGGAACTCTCCTGCACTGCTGATGGGATTGCAAAATGATACAAACTCTTTGGAAAGCAATTTGGCACTTTCCTGTTGTTAGGTTGTTGTTAGGTGCCATTGAGTCGGTTCTGACCCACAGCTACCCTATAAACAACAGAATGAAACACCACCCAGTCTTGCTTTTGGAAAATCGGCTGCATGACCACAATCATCTTTATACTTAAGCCCATTGTTGTGGCCACTGTGTCAATCTATCTTATCGAGGGTGCTCCTCTTTTTCACTGACCCTCCACTCTACCAAGTATGATGTCCTTCTCCAGGGACAGATCTTTCCTGACAACATATCCAAAGTATGTAAGACACAGTCTTACCATCTTTGCTTTCAAGGAACACTCTGGTTGTACTTCTTCCAGAACAGATCTGTTTGTTCTTTTAGCAGTCCATCACACATTCAACATTCTTCTCCAACACCACAGTTCAAAGGCACCAATTCTTCTGTCTTCTTTGTTCATGGTCCAGCTTTCTCACACATATGATGCGATTGAAAATATCATGGCTTGGGTCAGTTGCATTTAAGTCTTTAAGGTGACACACTTACTTCTGAATATTTTGAATAGGTGCTTTGCAGCCGATTTTCCAAATGCAATGCATCTTTTGATTTCTTCACTGCTGCTTCCCATGGTGTTGATTGTGGACTCAAGTAAAATAAAACCCTTGACAATGTCAATTGTTTCTCTGTTTACAACAGTGTTGCTTACTGGTCCAGTTGTGAGGATTTTTGTTTTCCTGATGTTGAGGTGTAGTGCATACTGAAGGCTGTGATCCTTGATCTTCAACAGTAAGTGTTCTTCCTTAAAAAGCTTGAGACAGATATACTGTTTGATCCAGTAACCCCATTGCTTCGAATATATCCTACAGAAACAAAGGCTGTCATGCAAAAAAATACATGTACATGAAAGTTTATTGCAGCACCGTCCACAATAGCAAAGAGATGGAATCAACCTAAATATCCATCAACAGATGAATGGATAAACAAACTATGGTACATACACTCAGTGGAATACTATGACAAAGAACAATGATGATTTTACAATGTTTCTCTTAACCTGGTTTCAGTTGAAAGACATTATGCTGAGTCACATCAGTCAGCAGCAAAAAGACAAATATTGTATGAGACCCCTGCTAAACAGACTTATGTACAGAAGAAAAGATTCTTTGATGGCTGCAAGGGAGGAGAGGAAGGGAGAAGGCAGGTCATAGATTAGACAGCTGATAGAAATTTGTCTGGGTGAAAGCAGTGACTACACAAAGTAGAAAGTACATCAAGTTAACTGGACTTCAACATAAACTGAAAACTCTTCTACTCTTAACCCAATATGACAAGGATAGAGTAGCAGGAGTGGACACTGGGGACCATGCTCTTGGAGGGCATAGAGGCCTACTGGCATAAGGAGCCTATTGCTAAGATAGTCTTCTGCACCCCATGTTGGTGAGTGGCATCTGGGGTCTTAAAAGCTAGCAAGCTGCCATCTAAGGTACACCAAATGGTCCCAAACTCATCTGGAACACGTGATGACTGAGAACAACAAAGACACAACAATAAAACAGCACAGGAGACAGAAGGACCCATGTGAGTGGGAAACTCTATCAACATGTGAACAGAAGTACCGGATGGTGCCCGGCCACCACCAGCTTCAATGGAGCACACTATGTTGAGTTCCTGTGGCAAAATAAGAAAAGGAGCGCCGCAGCTCAACAACTCTACTAAAAGACCGCAAATGATGATCTGATGACCCAGGAAATCCCCTGGGAGCATGGCCACTAGACCAATTGTTGCCCCTGTCTAGAAAACTCTACTGATGTCAACTCTTTGGACAAAAATGGACTGGACTAGGGGACACAATTTGACCACATGGTATGTGTACTTTATGGTTCTATGCATTTAAAGGATACTGTCCTACTGGTCTCTTACTAGATAGGAGAGGAGAGAGTGGAAAAGAGAGAACAAGAGCTTATTAAGAGGATACTACAAGTGCACAATGAAAAGGAAGAGTGTGCTGTCACAAGGCAAGGAGAGCAGAAGGAGCTACAGATATGAGCACAAGCAAAATTCATGTGGATTGTGTACTTTCACCTAATCACAATAAAAAACAAGTAAATAAAAGTGGAGATTGACAAGGTAATATACAAAATTTTTTAAATAACCTTCTCCCTCCCCCCAAAAAAGCCCTGGCCCAGTCAGCTTCACAGGATTATTCTACCAAACTTTCAGACAAGAGTATGTACTACTACTAAAGGTATTTCAGAGCATATGAAAGAATAGACTATTTCTAAACTCATTCTATGAAGCCATCATGACCCTCATACCAGTACCAGGCAAAGACACCACAAAAAAAGAAATCAACAAAATTCTAGCCAATAGAATTCAACCATTCAAAAATACCCACTGCAGTCAAGTTGGGTCTGACTCACTGTGACTCTATAGGTCAAAGTAGAACTGCTCCATAGAGCTTCCAAGAAGTGCCTGGCAGATTTGAACTGCTGACCTTTTGGTTAGCAAGCATAACACTTAACCCACTATGCCAAAGCACTTGGCTGGCTTGGCATGACAAAGTGCAATTCACAGCAAGTATTCAGAGATGGTTCAACATCAGAAAAACAATCAATGTAATCTATCACATGAATAAAACAAAAGAACCACAAGATCTTATCAACTGATGGAGCAAAGGTATTTGACAAAGCGCAATGCCTATTCATGACAAAAAAAAACTCTTACCAAAACAGGAATAGAAAGGAAATTCTTCAACATAATAAAGGACACTTTTACAAAGCTAATAGGTAACATCATCCTAAATGAAGAAACAGAAACCAAATAAGCATGCTGTCATGAACTGAATTGTGTCCGCTAAAAATACCTGTCAATTTGGTTAGATCATGAGTCTCAGTATTGTATGATTGTGTATCGTTTAATCATTTGATGCTGTTTCTCCATGTGTTGTAAAGCCTATCACTGTAATGCAGTGAGATTGATCTGTAGCTGTTATATTGGTGAGATCTACAATATTAGAGTCTTAAGCCAGTCTCTTTTTGAAATATAAAAGAGAACTGTGAACAGACAAACAGGGGGACCTCATACCACTAACAAAGCAGCACCACAAGGACAGCACGTTCTTTGGACCTGAGGTCCCTGTGCTGAAATGCTCCCAGATCAAGGGAAGATTAATGATAAAGATCTTCTTCCACAGCTGACAAAGAGAGAAAGTTTCCCTGGTAGCTGATGCCCTGAATTTGAACTTCTCTCTGTGAGAGAATAAATTTCTCTTTGTTAAGGCCATCCACTTATAGAATTTTTGCTGTAGCAGTGCTAGATGACTATGACAATGCCCCTTATCACCAATCTTTTTCAATCTTCTTTTGGAAGTCCTAGTCAGAGTGGTAAGGCAAGACAAAGAAATAAAGAGCATCCAAATTAGTAAGGAAGAAAGAAAAGTATCCCTATTTGCAGATAATATGGTTATATACACAGAAAACTCCAAGAATCCACAGGAAAATTACTGGAACTAGTAGAAGATTTTATTTAGCAAAGCATTTGGAAACCCTAGTAGCATAATGGTTAAAAATTACTGTTGCTAACCTACAGCTTTGCAGTTCAAATCCACCAAACACTCCTTGGAAGCCCTGTGGGGCAGTTCTACTCTGTCCTACAACGTGGCTATGAGTCGGAATCAACCCAACAGCAATGAGTTTGCTATTGGTTGTTTTTATCAGGATGCAAGATAAACATACAAAAATCAATTGTTTCCTCTACACCAACAAAAATAACTTTAAACAGGAAACCATCGAATCATTCCCATTTACAATAACCCCCAAGAAGATAGAGTACTTAGGAATAAATATAACCAGAGACATAAAAGACCTATACAAAGAAAACTACAGGACTCTACTGCAAGAAACCAAAAGAGACCTACATAAGTGGAAAAACATATTTTGCTCATGGACCAAAAGATTCAACTTTGTGAAAACAGCAATTCTACCTGAAGCAGTATGCAGATACAATGCTATCCTGATCCAAATTCCAACAACAGTTTTTAAGAAGACAGAGAAACAAATCACAAACTTCAAATGGAAAGGGAAGAAGCCGCACATAAGTAAAGCATTACTGAAGAGGAAGAACAAAGTGGGAGAATTCATACTGCTGATTTTAGAATCTATTGTACCACCACAGTACTCAAAACAACCTGATAGTGGTACTGGCACAGCTGCAGAAACATAGACCAATGGAGTAGAATTGAGAATCTACACTTAAATTCACCTACCTATGAGCAACTGATACTTTACAAAAGCCCAAAGTCTGTTAAACGAAGAAAAGGTAGTCTCTTTAACAAACGGTGCTTGTGTAACTGGATATTCACCTGGGGGGGGGGGGTAGATAATCAATAGAAATATGGCTATGTGACAGCAGTGACAACACACAGTAGAGTGTAGATCAGCTTAAATGGACTTCACCATAAACTAAAACGTTTTCTAAATTCAACCTAACATTTCAAAGGATAGAGTAGCAGGGACGGGGGTCTAGGGATCAAGTATTCAGGGGACATTGAGGCCATTTGGCATAACTAGTCTATTGCTAAGAGTGTCTTCTGCACCCCATATTGGTGAGTCACTTCTGGGGTCTTAAAAACTAGTAAGCTGCCATCTAAGGTGCACCAAATGGTCCCAACTCATTCGGAACAGATGATCACCAACAACATAGATACAAAGAAAAAAAGAGCCCAGGAGACAGAAGGACACACGTGAGTGGGAGACTGCATCAACGTGAGACCAGAAGAACCAGATTATGTCCAGGCACCACCAAAGACACAACACTGAGCCCCTGAGGCAACACAAGAAAAAGATGTGTGCAACCCAAGAACTCTACTTTAAAGACTTGAACTGATAGTCCAACAGCCTGAAGGGTCCCCTGGGAACACGGCCCCTAGACTTGCTGTTGTCCATGACTAGAAACCAGTAATGAATTAACTCTTCAGACAAGAATGGACTGGACTCAGGGACACAGTGTGACCCTATTGTGTGTGTACTTTTGTGTGACCATATGGTGTGCATACTTTATGGTTCTACGCATTTACAGGAGGCTGTCTTACTAGTCTTTTTCTAAATGGGAGAGAAGAGGGGGATAGATGCTTGTTAAGAGGATACTATACACAGAAAGTGAAAAGGAGGAGTGTACTGTCACTGAGTGGAGAGAGCAGAGGGAGCTGAAGATAGGTGGCCATGCAAAACTGATTTAGACTGCATACTTTCACTTAATCACAAATAAAGAAAGAAGCAAGACCTGTACCTAACATCATGTACAAGAACTAATTCAACATGGATCAATGACCTAAATATAAAAACTAAAATGATAAAAAATAATGGACTGAAAAACAGAGACAACACTAGGGGCTCTGAGACACAGCGTAAACAGAATACAAAACATTGCTAACAATTATTAACACAAATACCTGAAGAGAAAATAGGTAACTGAGACTTCCTAAGAATCAGACACTTATGCTCATCCAAAGACTTCACCAAAAGAATGAAAAGACAACCTACAGACTGAGGGGTGTAGAAATTGGCTATGACACATCTGATCTCTAAAATCTATAAGATACTTCAAAATCTCAACAACAAAAAGAGAGCACAATTAAAAAATGGGTAAAGGATATGAACAGATACCTCACCAAAGAAGACATTCAGCAGCTAGCATACACATAAGGAAATACTCACGATTATTAGCTGTTAGAGAAATGCAAATGAAAACTACAATGAGAAACCATCTTACCCTAACAATGCTAGCACTAATTCCAAAAAAAAGAAAAAAACACACAGAATAGTAAATGTGGAGAGGTTGTGGAGAGACTAGAACACGTCTACACTTCTGGTGGGAATCTAAAACAGTACAACCACTTTTGAAATCAATTTGGTACTTCCTTAAAAAACTAGAAATAGAAGCACCACATAATTCAGCAATCCCAGTCCTTGGAACATATCCTAGAGAAACAAGGGCCATCACATGAACACACATATGCACACCAATGTTCACTATAGCACTGTTCACAATAGCAAAAAGATAGAAACAATGCAAATGCCCACCCAAAGAAAATGGATAAACAAACAATGGAATACTATGCAACAATGAGAACAATGATAAATCCTGGAAACAAAGAACAATGATAAATCCAGGAAACATCCCACAAGAATGAACCTGGAAGGCATTATGATAAGTAAAATTAGTTGCAAAAGGACATGGTATAAGACCACGGTGATAAGAACTCACAAAAGGGTTGAGCTCACAAGACAACGTTCTATGATGGTTACGAGAGTTAGAAGGAAGTTAGAGAGAAGACAAAAATCGTACTAGGGGAAGAGAAGAATCATACACAATATTGAACAAGTTAGCACAACTGAACTAACATCTAACAAGTTTCCTGAACACAACCAAACATTTTGAGGGACAGAGGAGCAAGGTCTGGAGTCAGGGGAACATAGTTTCAAGAGACATCTAGGTCAACTGATATAACCAAGTTTATGAAGAAAACATTCTGGGGTCCCAGTCCACCTGGAGCAGAGAAGAATAGACATCAAAGATATGAGGAAAATACAAGCCCAGGGGACAGGTGGTGTCTTATATCTAAGACTACATCAGCATGGGACCAATAGAACTAGATGGTGCCAGGCCACCACAAATGACTGTCCTGACACGGAGCACAGCGTAAAATCTCTGATACAGTGAGAGAAAAACGGATGTGCAGAATTTAAACTCTGTTGAAAGGCCACACTTGATTGTCCTTCAGACCAGAGGGTTCCCTGAGGATGTGGGCCCGGACTGTCTGTTAGCTCAGAGCTTAAAATAGTGCCAAAGCCAATTCTTCAGGCAAAGAGTAGACTGGACTATAAGACAGAGTGATGCTGGTAAAGAATGTGCTTCTTGGCTTGAACACATACATGCAGTTGTCTGATCAGCTCTGTGAAAGGGAACATAACACAGTCCTTGACAGAGCAGGAGAAAGGTAGGGTGCAGAACTATTTATGTGAAAAGACCAGATGCAATGGTCTGGCTGAGACTGGAGGAACCCTGGAAGGTGTGGCCGCTGACCACCCTGTCAACCTAGAACTAAAACCATTTCCAAAGCCCACTCTTCAGGGAAAGATTAGACTAGCCTATGAAAGATAAAATAGTATTCATGAAGAATGTGCTTCTTGGTTCAAGCAGATACAGGAGACCAAATGCACAGCTTCTGTCTGGAAGCAGGTTGAGAAGACAAGAAGGACCTGGAGTTGGCTGAATGGACACAGGAAACCCAGAGTGGAAAGCAAGAGTATGCTGTTGCATTATAGAGATCGCAACTGGGGCCACATAACAATGTGTGTATAAAATTTTTATATGTGAAATTAATCTCAGCTGTAAACTTTCACCTAAAACACAACTAAAAAAAAAAAAAATCCCCCGTATGATTAAGTGTGGGAGGAAATGTAATGACTTGTTTAAAGTTATGAAAGAAAACAATTATCAACAAGAATACTATATCTGTCAAAACTGTCCTTCAAGAATGAACGCAAAATTAAGATGTTTCTAGGTAAATCACAGCTGAGAGAGTTTAGATTAGCCCTAAAAAAAAAAATACTAGAGAGTCTTTCAAAACCATGAAGAAATGACATTAGGAAGTAACTCAAAGCAGTATGTAGAAACGAAATTATTCATTAAAGTAACTTCATGGTCAAGTAAAAAAGCAAACTTTAAGGTATTTTTGTTTCCTAATTTCAGTTGTGTCCTTCATTCTTTATAATAACAATTACATTTTTAAAAGTGTAAATTTCTGTTACAGGACACATGATATATAAAGATCTAACAAGGAATAGGAACGATACAAAAATAGAGTCTTTGTACCTTCCTGAGATTAAGTTGGCATCGATTTCAACTGGGTTGTTATAAATATAAGATGTTAAATATAACCATCATGATAACAAAGAAGACAACATATTTAAAAATACGTATGAAGGAAAGGAAAAGGGAATAAAAATGACTCGCTGTTAAAAAAATCAACCAAACCCAATAGTTGGCATTATTAGAGGAAATGTGGGAAAAAGAAGACATGAGACACACACAAAAAAACAAATAACAAAATATCAGAGGTAAGTCATACTTTATTAATAATTACCGTGATTGTAAGCAGAGTAAATGTTCCAATTAAAAGGTAAAGAGTAAGACAGTGAATACAAAAAGACATGATGTACCTGTATGCTATATACAAGATAAACATCTTAGGCTCAAGAACACAGATAGATTCCAAGTGAAAGACAGAAAAAAATATTTCATGCAAATGGTAACCAAAAGACAGCTGAGGTTGCAATTCTAATATCAGATAAAATAGATTTTAAGTAAAAATTTCTCATATGTATGTGGAAGCGTGACAGTGAATAAAAAAGACTAAAGAAGAATTGATGTCTTTGAATTATGATGTTGATGAAGAATACTGAATATATTATGGACTGCTAGAGGATGAATAAATCTGTCTTGAAAGAAATATAGCCAGAATGCTTCCTAGAAGCAAGGATGGGAAGATTTCTCCCACGTACTTGGGTCATGTTATCAGGAGTGGTCAGTTCCTAGAAAACAACATCATGCTTGGTAAAGTAGAGGGTCAGTGAAAGAGAAGAAGACTCTCAACCAGAGGAATTAACACAGTGGATGCAACAATGGGCTCAAACATAACAACAGTTCTGCAAATGGTACAGGGCTGGGCACTGCTTTGTTCTGTTGTACATTGGGTCACCATGAGTGGGAACCAACTCAATGGAATCTAAAAACAACAACAAGCAAGTCTGTTGTAACAGACAAAGAATGACCTCATATAATGACAAAAGGGTCAATTCATCGGGAAGACATAACAATCGTAACAATCATAAATATGTATGCATCTAGTTTCATAAGCCCCAAAATATACAGTGCAAAACACTAACAGAACTGAAGGAAGAAATACACAGTTTTATAATAACAGCTAGAGACGTCAATGCACCCTTTAAAGAAGGGACAGAACATCTAGAAAGATTGATAACAAAACAGAGGACTTGAACAACACTGTAAAGCAACTAAACCTAACAGACATATATTGAACACTCCACCAGCAACAGCACAAATTGCTTTCTTCTTCAATGCACATGGATTATTATCCAGCATAGAACCCATTCTCAGTCACAAAATAACTTTCAATCATTTTAAATAGAGTTAAATCACACAAAGTATCTTCTCTGATCACAAGGAGTAAAATTGGAAATTAATAACAGGAAGAAATATGGAAAGTACAAAAATATATGGAAATTAAACACCAAAACTGACACACAGTAACCCTAAAGGACAGAGTAGAACTGCCCATAGGGTTTCCAAGAGTTACAGAAGTAGACTGCCACATCTTCCTCCTGTGGAGCAATTGGTGTGTTGGAATCATAGACCTTTAGGTTTTCAGCTGAACACTTAAATATTGTACCACAAGTGTTCTAAAGAAGAATATAGCATCAGGACTGGAGGAGGACTCATTAACAACCTGCTTTATGCAGACAACATAACCTTGCTTGCTAAAAGTGAAGAGGTTTTGCAACACTTACTGATGAAGATCGAAGATCACAGCCTACAATATGGGTTGCATTTTGACACCAAGAAAACAAAAATCCTCACAACTGGACCAGTAAGCAACATCATGATAAATAGAGAAAGGATCGAGGTTGCCAAGGATTTCATTTTACTTGGTTCCACAATCAATACCCATGGAAGCAGCAGTGACAAACATCAAAAGACACATTTCATTGGGAAAATCTGTTGCAAAAGACGTCTTTAAAATGTTGAAAATTAAAGATATCACCTTGAAGACTAAGGTGCGCCTGACCCAAGCCATGATATTTTCAATTGCATCATATGCATGTGAAAGCTAGACAATGAATAAGAAAGACCTAAGAAGACCTCAAACACCTTTGAAATGTGACATCTGAGAAGAATATTGAATGTACCATGGACTACCAAAAGAACAAACAGATCTGTTCTGGAAGAAAGAAGTACAACCTGAGTGCTCCTTAGAAGCAAGGATGGTGAGACTATTATGTCTTATATACTTTGGACATGTCATCAGGAGGAACCAGTCCCTGGAGAAGGACATCATGCTTGGTAAAGCAGAGGGTCAGGAAGAATTGGAAGATGAATTGACAAGATGGATTGACACAGTAGCTGCAACAATGGGCTTGAGCATAAAAATGATTGTGGGCACAGTGCAGGACCAGGCGGCATTTCATTCTGTTGTGCCTAGGGTCGCTATGAGTTGGAACTGTCTCAATGGCATCTAGCAACAATTAAATGACGAATGGGTCAAGTAGGGAATCGAAAGAGAAATTAGAAAATACTTAATCATGTGAAAATGAACGTACCAAAACTTACGGGACACAATGAAGGCAAGATTCAGAGGAAATTTATAGCAGTAAAGGTCTATGTTAAGAAATACCTTGAATTGATAGCCCAACTCTCCAACTTGAGGAACCAGGAAAAGAAAAGCAAGCCAAGCCCAAAGCTACAGGGAGCAGTAACAAAGGTCTTAGCAGAAATAAAGGCAGTATAGATAATAATAAATACTAGACAAATCAATGAAAATGGAAGTTGGTTTTCTTTTTTCTCTTTTTGGAGCAGTGAAATCAACACTCTGTAGCTAGACTGATGAGACAAGGAGAGACAGAGGAGATGTAAAGATATAAAGTTAGAAATGAAAGTGAGGACATTAAAACTGACCCTAAAGAAATAAAAAGTATTCTAAAGGAATTCTATGAACCATTCCTGGTATGCCTAAAAATTAGATAATGAAATGAAGTGGACTAATTCCTAGAAACCCATAAACTTCCTACATATACTCAAGAAGAAATAGAAGATCTCAACAAACCCATAACATAAGAGGTCTGACAAGTCAGTTCCCAAACTGATCCTTAAAAAAGTGCTACATACCCCATTGCTGAATATCAATGCAGTCACATTTGAAGTGCTCCCCTTGGGAAGCTACATGACAACACAAGTGCCTAGTCTACCCCTCAAAGCAATTGTGGAACTCTTTCTGGAATGGCCATTTCACACGGTGGCAAGGCAGCAATTTTAAGAACTTAATCGTAGCATTGTCTATGAGGGAGTTTTTAGCCAGCAAAGAAATAACTGTATTGGAACACCCTCCCTACTCATGCAATCTGGACCCCAGTGACTTTTAACAACTCCCATCTCAGTTCTTAGTCGGGTTATTTGTATCTTCTACTGTTTTTCTTTTGTAAGTGTAGCCAATGGTTTATCAATTTTGTTGATTTTTTCAAATAACCAGTTTTTGGTTTTATTAATTTTTTTTATTGTTTTTCTATTCTCTAATTCATTTAGTTCTGCTCTAATCCTTATAATCTGTTCTCTTCTGGTGCCTGAGGGGTTCTTCTGTTGCTCTCTTTTTACTTGTTGAAGCTGTGAGTTTAATGCTTTAATTTGGGTGCTTTCTTCTTTCCAGATGTGTGCAGTTATAGAGATAAACTGACCTCAGAGCACTGCTTTTGCTGTATCCCATAGACTCTGGTAAGATGCGTTTTCATTCTCATTTGATGTCATAAATTTCTTTATTTTGTCCTTGATTTCTTGCACAACCCAAGGCTTTTTGAGCAGTGTTGTTCAGTTTCCAGAAATTTGAATTTCTACCTATGAATTTTCTGTTATTGATTTCAACTTTTGTAACTCTACGATCCAAGAAGTGTTTTAGTTCACCAACTTCCCATAAATATAAAATCTCCCTGACTATTCCCTGTAACTTTTTAGAATAGAACATAATTTGCACAGTGGCTTATATTGTTTTTAAAAAATTAAATTTATTTTACTTTATTGTTAAGAATACAAACAGAACATACACCAATTCAACAGTTGCTACTTGTACAACTCAGTGACACTGATGACATTCTTCAAGTCAGGCAACCACTCTCAACCTCTTTAATGAACTGTTCTTCCTCCATTAAGATAAACTCACTGCCCCAAACTTCCCACCTAATCTTTTGAGTTTCTGTTGTGAATCTGATCTCATATAACAATATCTATTAATCAATGTAAGTTAAACAAATAATTTTAATTTACAGCAGAATTTCCTTTACAAAGTATATGTCAAAAAAGAGGAGAAAATATTCAGGCTATGCATCAAAAAAATTATTTTCAAACTATGTCAGATATTGACATAGCCTTCATTTGAAAATGAAATTGTGACATTTCCTCCTGTTCTCTCTTCTTTATAAATACAATAAAGTACCCATCAGACCAATGTTGGTGAAGTTATTCTCAGTGTTTGAGGCAGACTAGGAAATGATCTTTGGCATACATTCTATTCTACTATTAAAACTCATAAAACCACAGGTAGTGTTTTTGTATATTTTATGAATAACTCAAACTACTAGTTCTAAGCAAATTTACCCTGATACTCTTGATGGTGAGATATAAAACTGGATAGGCTTAACTGGCCTTCTATTTTCTAATTCATTTAGTGAAACTTCAGAGGTGTGGATGAAATTTAACAAGGGATGAGCTAAAATGAGGTTTTTATAATAAAAAGTTATGGGTTTCGGTTATTCCAGTTATTTCTAGCCAAGATCAGTTTGGCTCACTGGAAAAAAATAATAAATTTCTTCAGTTAGTCAACGTCTCCTTTAGATTATTAATCCCTCCCACGTCCCCTTTCTACTTTTCTACACCTCGTTATTGCCACCTCTTCCCTCCCTCCTCTGTATCACATCTTCAGTTCCGAATTCTATAGTTTTTCCCTCTGATATGTCAAAAAAGCAGGTCCTACTACTGAATTAACAGCAATGATAGATTGTACGGGGGCTGTGGAATTCTTACCCTACAGAATCCACGCAGTTGCATGGCACAACTGATTACCCATTGCCATCTGTGCCCGGTCCCTCCAACCTGACCTTCAGCTCTGAGACAGGGCACCAAGCTCTCGTGCTTCTTCTTGTGCTTCCCCTGGCTTGCCCACAGCTTGGCGCAGGCTAAGACTTGAGTGCATACTTGATGAAAATGGTTGTGCTGGCCACTATCAGTATTATCATTAAAACTCTTCCCTTCTATTGAGCACACATTTTTCATATTCAGTTTTAAGTCCTCAGAACAATCCCTGGAAATATTATTGTTACGATTACCTTTCTTCTTTTCATATATGAGAAAGCTAAATCTCAGAAAGAATGCATAATTTGATCAAGGTCGTACAGACCATGTATCTCAATCCATAGGCCACTTTTGTAAAAATATTCTAGGTAGATAATTTTTTTTAATTATCCCTATAATCTAGACAAATGAGGGAAATTTGCTCCTTCTCCCAGGTGGGTGCAGTACGGTGGGCACTTGGCTTAGTTGGGGTGCACTGTAGAGATGGCAGCCTCAGTGGGGAGCCTTGTTCAATGTACCGGTCATATGTTTAAACCCACAAGCAGTATGTTCAAACTTATAAGTCTCTGATTCCAAACTCCATGGCCTTTCCAGCTTCTGTGTCTGAACTTGGGTATCTGAGATTTTGCCCGTTTCCTGGAAGTCATCTCCCAGAAATTCAGATTTTTATTCACAGACAGTTTGAATTGTCTGACCTTTGGATTATGATATTCTGCTTTACTTAGCCATCACTGTCCACTGCAAAAGTAGACCAACAATGCTCTCTTTCCTTGGTCTCAAAGGCCATTCTGGTGCTCAGCACACAGATAAGGAGAGTACAGATGGTGTCACACCAGCCATCACCACCAAGTTTTTACATTACTACAACTAAGCAAATCAAGCTACAACCCAACTAGCACAAACAGTGGCAACATGGTTACAAAATTCCAACCCTAAACAAGTGCTTGCTTATCAGGAAACCCTGACAAATCACTAAGCATAAGCAGCAATAGCAGGCACCAGGGTAATAATTTATTTTTAATACCATGCTGTCTGTAACAGTGCAATTTCCTCCAGGGTATTTACTCCAAGATTTCGAGATAATTACATCTCAGAAACCAGGCTAATTACAGTTAACAGCCTGAAAACCAAAGGAACCCTTCCCTCCACTCTCCCCCTTTTTTTTTCACTATAATACTATATAAATTCCATTTAAAATGTGCAGCATCATTTAGGAAACCAATTTGACTACAGCGCAGAGGCTGGTTCTCCCTTTCTTGCAGCACTTGCATTAACTTGCACTGATGTGTATCAGAGGGACCCAAGCAACACAGTCTCAGTAATTAGAATGACTAATGGTGCTGTAGAAAGAAAACAATGACAGCAATCTTCCAACAGAAAAGAAAGTCCAAATGTGCCTGGTAGAAAACCAGAGTGTTGAGTGCAGATTTGTGGAGCAAAGGTGAGATTACCTGTGCCTTCTAAATACACTCTAGATGTCCCTCGGAGTACATAACCAGTTTAGACCATCTGCAGAATTAATGAGCCGAGAGGAATGTGAGAAATCATCTAGTCAATTTTCATTATTTTCAAACAACCAAAATGCAAAGCAATGTGTACTGGTCATAAAAATCTCTAAGAACAAAGACTCTACGACCTGGTCTTTCACTTAAAAACCGGAAATTACTTCCTGCTGAATCAAACTCATGGTGAAGCCTTGTGTGTCAGAGCAGAACTAGTTTCCACAGGGCTGTCAATGTCTGATTTTTCAAAAGTAGATCTCCAAGCCTTTTTCAGAAGCATCTCTGTGAACATACACTATTTCAGCCAGCAGCTGAAAGTATTAACCATTGTGCAACCCAGGGACTCCAATCATTCACTTAGCAAACATTTTCCATCGTTTTCTAGCTGCCCTGTAGTGAGCTACAGCTATGCAGATGGATTTCCTGAGGGTATTTTTTTTCCGTTTATCACTCTTATATCAGAAAGTTGTCCCAATCCTAAATTTATCTTCATGCAACTCTCAGATCATTTCCTCTGTGTAAACTATCACTGTGTTTGAACTGACAGAGCTATTCCCCTCCTCTTCTTCGGATGGTAAAACCTGAGTTCCAGGTGCTGCCCAAATTTTTAATCAGTTGTCTATTGTTTCCTGATTTGTTTCCAATTTCTAATAGCTTTTAAAATGTAGAAAGCAACCATCACAACTAGCTCTGGCTTAACGTGATGTCCCACGGGATGTAGGTACTATGTTTTCTTTTGGCCACTTGTGGGGAAAGGGGACCAGATTCGAGAAGAAAAGAGGAAATCCAGTATTTGGAACTTCCACATGAAATTCATTCCTGTTTCTTTAAGTGCCCTGACAACTTACCTACCTGACATCATCACAGTCTGAAACTAACAGGCCTAAAACCAAACATCTCCAGAATGCCAATGGTTTTCCTCCTCATCCTGCTCTTATTCAGAAAAGCAACACACTGTATTAGCGCTTCCATCAGCCTCTTGGCTAGACGCTTCTAGCTGCTAATAATAAAAAATTTGCATGCAAATGGTGTTTCTCATAGTAACAACTCCGTAGCAACACTGCCTGCTTTCATTCATTTTATTTGTTGTTTTCTAAGTACTGTCAGGGGTTGAATTATGTTCCCTAAAGAATCTGTAGCAGTTTGGCTGGGCTATAATTCCTTATATTGTATGATACTCTCCTAGTTGGAATTCCTGCCTCAGTGATGTTAATGAAGGTGAATGGGCAGCAATTAATTGTGCTGCTAGAACAAGATTCAATGTGTAAGTTTGTTTTGTGCCCTGAGGCAGTCTCTTGAGATATAAAGGAGAGAAGCTAGCAGAGACATTTGGGGACCTCTTACCATCAAGAAAGAGAGCAGTCCCAGGAGCTGAGCACATCCTTCAGAAAGGACCAGGGTCCCTGTGCCTCAAAAGCTTTCAGTCCAGGGGCTAATTGATGATAAGGACTGTTTTAGTCAGCTAGTGTGGCTCTAACAGAAAATACCATGACTGGATGGTTTCATGAAGATAAATTTTATTGACACAGTCCAGTAAGCTGCAAATTCATTTATTAGTTACAAGTCCACTCAGTATGAGAAATCATCGTAGTCCAGTAGGCCAACAGTACAAATTCGAAGAAAGCATCTGAGCATAGGATCCTCAGGTCCAGAGGACTTGCTCTGCTCTCGGTGCTGCCTTCTTGGCGGCATGAGGTTCCCAACCTACTGTGCTCGCTTCTCTCCTTTATATCCCGCAGCTGGCAAGTGGAGTCCTGCCTCACCAGCACAACTGCTGCCCATTCTCCATCAGTATCACAGAGGCAGGCTTCACAACACATGGGAGGAATGACACCACCCTGGGACTCATAGCCAAGTGAAATCAATACATACATTTTGCGGGGGACACAGTGTAACCCTTGACAAGGACCTTCCTCCAGTGCCAGCAGAGAAAGCCTTCTCCTGGAGCTAACACCTTGGATTTGGACTTTTTGCCTACTGGACTACGACAAATAAAATGTATCTTTTTAAAGCCATCCACCTTGTGGTAGTTCTATTAGAGCAGTACCAGATGACTAAAACAGGTACAATCAAGTCGGTTCCAACTGACAGCAACCCTATGCACAACAGAAAAACACACTACCCAATGCAGTTCCAACAATTGTTGCTATGCTTGAGTCCATTGTTGGAGCCACTGTGTCAGTTCATCTCATTGAGGGTCTTCCTATTTTCTGCTGCCCCATTGTTTACCAAGCATGAGACTGTTCTACAGGGACTGATCCCTCCTGACAACGCGGAGAAAGTACGTAAGGCATAGACTCACCATTCCTGCTTCTAAAGAGGATTCTGCTTGTACTTCCTCCAAGACGTATTTGTTCATTCTTTTAGCAGTCCATTCAGTATTCCTTGCCAACTACAGTACAAAGGCATCCATTCTTAGGTCTCCCTTACTCACTGTCCAGCTTTCCCATTCTTCACAATGTTATCTCTAATAGATTATGAACCACGTAAATAAATGCCTTTGCATAGAAAACAAAACACAAGTAAACATCCTTCTGGTATCTCTGCATTCACCAATTGCATATGATGCAATTGAAAATACCGATGCTTGGGTCAGGCACACCTTAATCTTCAAAGTGGATCTCTTCTTTTCAATACTTTGAAAAGGTCTTTTGCAGCAGATCTGCCCAATACAACGCATCTTTTGAGTTCTTGACTGCTGTTTCCATGGGCATGGATTGTGGAACCAAGTAAAATGAAATCCTTGACAACCTCCATCCTTTCTCCATTTATCATGATGTTGCTTATTGGTCCAGTTGTGAGGACTTTTGTTTTCTTTATATTGAGGTATAATGTATAGGGAATGCTGTGGTCTTTCATTTTCATCAGTAAGTGCTTCAAGTCACCTTCACTTTCATCAAACAAGGTAGTTTCATCTGCGTAACACAGGTTGTTAAGGAGTCTTCCCCCAGCCTTCATGGCCCATTCTCCTTAATAAAGTCCAAAGCACCTCAGATTATTTTTGTTCAGTATACAGACTGAATAGGTGTGGTGAGCAGACACAACCCTGAAACACACTTTTTCTGACTTTAAAACATGCAGTACACCCTTGTTCTATCAGAACAATAGCCTCATGATCTATGTACAGGTTCCTAGTGAACACAATTAAGTGTTCTGGGATTCCCATTCTTCACAATGTTATCTCTAATAGATTATGAACCACGTAAAGAAATGCCTTTGCATAGAAAACAAAACACAAGTAAACATCCTTCTGGTATCTCTGCATTCACCAAGAGTCCATCTGACATCAGCAATGATATCCCTGGTTCCACATCCTCTTCGGAATCTGGCCTGAATTTCCAGCAGTTTCCTGTGTATATACTACTATAGCCACTTTTGAATGATCTTCAGCAAAATGTTATTTGCATATGATAGTAATGATACTGTTCAATAATTTCCACATTCACTTGGAACACCTTTCTTGGGAGTAGGTATAACTATGGATCTTTTCCATTCAATCAGCCAAGTAACTGTCTTACAAATTTCTTGGCATAAACATTTGAGCACTTCCAGCACTGCACTGGTTTGTTGAAACATCTCAATTGATATTCTATCAATTTCTGGAAAATTGAGGTTTTGTTTTTCTGTTTTTTTGCCAGTGCTTCCAGTGCAGCTTGCGCTTTTTCCTTTAGCACCATCGATTGCTGATCATATATTAACTCCTGAAATTGTTGAACATCAACCATTTCTTTGGGGTATAATGACTCTATGTATTCCTTCCATCTTTATACGCTTGCAATGTCATTTAATATTTTGTCAACAGAATCCTTCACTACTGTAACTCAAGGCTTGAATTTTTACTTCAGTTCTTTCATCTTTAATAATGCCAAGCGTGTTCTTCCCTTCTGGTTTTCCATCTCCAGGTCTTTGCATATGTCATTATAATACTTAATTTGTTTTCTTGGGAAGTCCTTTGAAATCTTCAGCACAGTTCTTTTACTTCATCAATTCTTCCTTTCGCTTTAGCTACTTGACGTTCAAGAGCAAGTTTCAGAGTCTCTTCTAACACTCATCTTGGTCTTTCTTTCCTGTCTTGTTATTGACCTCTTTCTCTCTTTGTGCACAGTGTCCTTGATGTCATTCCAGAGCTCACCTGGTCTTTGGTCATTAGTATTCAATTCATCAAATCTATTCTTGAGGATGGGAATCCTGTTGTGGTGGGACCAGAGCACCCTCCTGGCTTTGGGTCTCTCCTACCTACACACTTCTTGGCCTCTAAACTCAGGTGGAATATACTCAAGGTCGTACTTTGTCTCATCCGGTTCAAAACGCTTACTGATTGATCACTGTCTTTCCTATTCAAACTGTTCTGTCATTAGTTCTCCATTTAAAGAAGAGGAATGGTTCCTCTTAATTGATCAGTATATACAGTGGGACTACTTTTTACTAGCAGGCAGGATTATCTTGCCCTAAAATTCAGCACACAGATGCCATGTCCCCCTTACCTTTCTGGATCAGACACAGGTAGGCCTGGTATTAGGAGTGCTTCATCCACCCTCATTAGTCTTCTTGAAACAAGCAAGCCACATGTTCTGCTTTTGTCTGCGTCTCTTCAGAGGTATGCTTGAGCATCATGGTCCAGATATTCAGGCTGGAGGGTCCTTAGGAGGTGAGAGGCTCTGGTTCATCCTCATACTTAAGCCATGTATCCTACCCAGTTTTATCAGAATCCTAAGTTGGGGACTACCAACTGTTTGTACAAGCCATACTTAAAATATCTACTTTGTTATTATTCATTTTAAACTTACTATCTAGTGAAGCATTTTATGTGCCTTGAAAATAAGTTCCCGTTGATACTAGCCGGAAGACCTTTATACTTTACCATAGAATATTTCCAATGAAATCTAAGTTTAAAAGACATTTCATGACTGAAACTTGGATATTTGTAACTGTGAGGCCAGAGTGACTGTGTTATGCTTTGCTTTTTGGCTCTGCCTAAGAAATACCTTACCAACTAACAAAAGAGAAGTTAAATGGGAAACTAAAGGTTATAACTCTTCTACAAGCCCCCAGAATAACCAAGCACAGTTCTGGGGAAGTAGAAACCACCAGCTTGGGGTTGATTGGCTTTTGTTTTAATGGGAAAATCAAAGGGAAGAGCTCTGAGCCAAGAAGTGTGTAGGTAGGAGAGACCCAAAGCCAGGAGGGTACTCTGGTCCCACCACAACAGGATTCCCATCCTCAGACATGCTTCTGTCTCAAAGTGGTGAGTAAGGCTTGTTAGAGTTCATTAGGGCTATAAGAAGGAATGTTTCCACTTGAAAGGTACCTTCGGGGAAAATGACATGATGATTTTCAGGGCTGCTTCCTTCAAAGGAATTTTCTTTTCTAGTCCCTCATTCCTTTGAACAGCTCTTTAGGACAGGCAAAGGGCAGATGTTGCTGCATAACAAGAAAACTATTTCCCAGTTGTTTTCGTAAAATTGGGTCAACAGTCAACCACAGTTAGCCTACACTTCCATGAACTGAGAAAAATCCCATTATTGGGGTCTCTGCTGGTCACATAAAGTGGCAAGGCCATAGGGGATGATTTAACTAAGCAATCCAACTGAGACATTACAAGACACAGGATGAGATAGAAAGAAAGAATTGAATGAAGTCTGGGGATAGACTGAGTTGAATCAAAATTTGGTTGATAAAAATGGTGGAAAACAAAATGATGTGTATAAAATTTTAAAAAATCCAAAGTATCATAATAGAAATCTAGGTACTTATTAACTATTTAGCCATGTTAAACAACAATTTAAAATAGAGTGGCTGTATTTTAAATATGTCTCCTTTGTTTCATGCGACTTGAATCATAAAACCCACTAATAAATCATCCAACGCTAGCTTGCTTTAATTGCAGAACAAAGTCTAAGGAGAAAGCATAAAAGGACTATATACCTAAAGCTATAAAGGGATGTCAAATGGTACAGTTGTTAGAAAGGACCCAGTAACACTTTTAGGCAAAGTGTAACCTAATTAACTTTTTTCCACAACGTCTTTGATGTTACTTACAAATCTCTAAAGATGCCCAGAAAGCACATTCTGTTATAGAACTCAGAAATATGATAAAAGCTTATAGCAGAAAATTGTCTATATCAGGTTTCTCTCTGATTAGTGTCACTGATGATTTTCTATTCATCTATTCATTCGTGAAAATTATTTTTCTCTAATTGTACCTCAGGATTGTAGATTCATCATAATCTTTGATTTGTCCATGTTACCTTTATTTAGTTATTATTTTCTAATGTGTTAATCATTCACAAAAATCACCCAAAAACACAAAGATAGAACCTTGATGGGCAGTCTGAGTCAAGATTCTCTGGAGAAACAGAAACAAGGCAAATGGATAAATGGATGGACAGACAGACAGATTAGATAAGAGAGAGGGATGAAATAAATGGAAAGATGAGACAGACAGATAGATACATAGATTTTAAGAATTGGCTTATGCAATTGTGGGGCTGGTAAATTCAAGATCTGTAGGTCAATCTATGGACTGAAATCCCCGGAGTCTTGTGTCACAAAATCTATAAGTTAGGCAATGGGAAGAGTGAATGATTCTGGCAGCATTTCTCTTTATATTATAAAGCTAGCATACACTCTAGTGAAAACTCCCATTTTTGTTCTTAAAGCCTTCAAGTGATTAGAAGAGGCTTGCCCACGTTATGGAAGGTAATCTGCTATACTTAATGCCAACTGATTTAATCATATCCAACTAGTTCATAACAGATATTAGATGAGTGTTTGATCACACAACAGGGCCTCATAGTTTATCCAAGCTGATATATAAAATAGACCATCACAGAGACCCACATCAAATCATATGCTCTACTCCACCCTATCCCCACTTAATCCCTCTGTTTCCTTTTTCCACCTGAGATAAGCATTCTTTTGAATGTCAGGTTTATAGCTTCATTCCTTTGTTTATAATTTTACTGACTATACACCTATACTTAATGTATCTATATATCCTTCAGCTATTGATCCCTTCTGTTGATGTATTCAAAGTGTACAATGTTCCACTGTGATTCAGAAGATCCTCGTTTGGCTAATTTTCAGAAGTAGCTTGACAGACCTTTCTTCCTAGTCTGGCAGCTCTGCTGAAACCTGTCCACTGTGGGTAACTCAGCAGGAACTTGACATACCAGTGGTATAGCTTCCAGTGCCTCCGCAACACACGAGCCACCACAGTGCAACTAACCGGCAGAATATGTGTTGAAGATTCCTCTTATATACTTGGTATTCTATGATAATTTTACAAATACCGTTTTATCCTTAATCTTGTTTTATAATTTTTACAACCAGCATTTTTTAAAAAAAACTTTGAGCTAACTTTTATGCTAATCTTATATCCAGCCACCTTATCAAGCTCTCCTGTTATTTCTAATAACTTGTCTATAGATTAATTGGGGTTTTCTACATAAATTATCATACAATCTGTAAGTAATCACTATTCTATTTCCTCTTTCTCAATCCCTGTTTCTCTAACTGTGGCATAGTGGTTAAGTGATCTCGCTGTTAACCAAAGGGATGGCCGTTGAAATCTGCCAGGTGCTACTTGGAAATTCTGTGGGGCAGTTCTACTCTGTCCTATAGGGTCGTTGTGAGTCAGAATTGTCAGCAATATGTTTGGTTTGAGTTTGGGTTTTATTCTTCTTTCTTACCTTATTGAAATGTTTCGAACCACCAATACAGTGTTGAAGATAACTGGCAATCAAGCACATTCTTTCCGATTTCCTCTCAATCTCCACATTCATCTTGAGTAATCGCTTCCTATTTTCATGGCTTCAGTCACCATCTAGGCCACTATCCTGACTCATATTCACTTTCCCTTGGACATCTTGATCTGACTATGCCACAGGTTCAACAAAACTTATCATCTAGTCCCACCTCTCAATTCATGCCTGCTCCTTTCTTGTTTATTCTACATCTATGACTGGCACCACCATCTATGGGTTGACCTCAGCTGTTTTCCCTACTCCTTGAGAGCAGAAAAAGGTCTTATTCATGTTTGTATCCTCAAAACCCAGCGCAGCGCCTGAGGCAGGAAAGAGTTCAATAAATGCTTTGGAAATGTACAGTGAATTGGTACTGTTCCCTTTATCCACATCTCTCATCTCTGTGGAGAATCCTGTCTTTCAAAACTGCTTTCAATGCTGCCTAATGTCTCCTGACTATGATATGTCCCTCTGTTTTGTTTTGTTTTGGTAGCTTTCCTTGGTTTATATCCCATTGGATTTGGGCTTTTGTCTGGTTCTTTTCTGAAGGCTGCATTGTGTCTCTTTCATCTTGGTGCCCTTGTCATGTGTAGCTCAGAGCCTAGCAACAAAGACTGCCAATTAAGTTCACAAACTCATCCTAGAACAAGTGCTATATACCTCATTGCTGAATATCGCTATGGTCACCTTCGAAGTACTCCCCTTGAAAGGTTATGCACCGTCACCAGCACCTAGTCCATCTATCAAAGCAATTTACCTTGATGTTCTGAATGTCATCTAACTGTCTTTTTTCAATATTTCCTTTATCTTCAGGTAAATAACGAAGTCATTGGAGCCAGATCAAGTGAGTAGGAAAGATGTTCAAATACAATTATTTGTTCACTGGCTAACAATTCCCTCACTGACAACTACACAATTAAGTTGGAAGGCTTGCCACCATGCTACCATCAGCCATGGTCATTCCAGAAAGAGTTCCAGAATTGCTTTGAAGGGTGAACTAGGTGCTAGAATCGGTGCCTAGCTTCCCAAAGGGAATACATGGAAGGTAACCGCAGTGCCATGCAGCAATGAGGTACATAGCACATAGAACAACTAAGCTCATGGACTTAATTGTCAGACCTTGTATAACTGATGCCAAATATACACCCAAGCTAATAAAACTGGATTTCCTCCAGAGCCACAAGCCGACAAGAGAATGTGCTTTGGATTCTTCTGTGATTTGCAGTCATGTTCAGTAGACAGAGTTCTGCCAGTATCTCCACCTGCACAGTCTTCCACCTCTACTTTCCCAAATGCTTTTTCAGTTTTAAAATGGAAATCTCTAAGACAGTATTATTCATTTTGCATAATGTCTTACAAGCAATGCCTCCTCACCATTCTGTTCTGTACTGCAAGGTGCACCCACGTGCTTTCTTGGGTTTGTTTCGGTGCACTAGATTTTTAAGTAAGAAAACTTGGCATGCCATTCCATCTAGGTTTTCCTTCCTAGAAATATCATCTCCTTCTCCTCATTCTACACACTCTTCCTGGGTGAGTATTTCATATTCCATGGCTTCAGTCACTGCTCTGATCTATCCTGACTCACATATCCAACTGTCTCTTGTACATCTCGCTCTGAATTTTCCACAAGTACCTCAAACTCAACAAGTTCAAAACCTATCATCTAGTGCCGTCTCTCAACTTGTGCCTGTATCTCCTTTATTTATTCTAAATCTATTAACATCACCATCCTACATGACTGTTTTTGAAAGTCAGACTGTGTCATTTAAATATTAATGTTATGGAAAAAGAGGAGAAAAATTGGTCTCTCATCTGATATACAATGCTAAAGGAAATTAACATTAATAAATGGTGACAAACTCTACAAAGAGAATAAAGTTAAATTGCCTTAGACTATTTTCAGAAGTTGTTCAAGTAATGAGTATTTTACTGAATTCCCCCGTAACTATTATTATTCTAAAAGTCTAATTTTTTAACTATGGATCTCAAATAATAATTCAAATCTTCACATTTCCTTCAGAGTATTTGCAGTCTTAAAGTGTGCATGTAGAGAAACAATTTGTGGAGCAAAACCAAGAATTGTCTGAAAATTAGGCTTTCTTGATCAAATCTAAAGCAGCCACTGTGCTGTGGAAAGGCAAATTTTAGATCTAAAAAGTTAAGTGATACATTCATATCTAGCAGCTGAAAATGTCTAGAGATTAACTGAATTTTTCACTTCTTCAGCTAAATACGTACCATTATAGACACACTGGCAACCCTGGGTCACAGCTGGACTTAGCCTGGGTGGCTCCAGAGAGAAGCGGCCCTCCTGCTCCTGATTTTGCTTTCAGTACTATAGCCTCCACTTTACTTAACCTGCTAGGGCTATTGGTGAAAATACAAGCTCACGATTCCAGAAGTGTGATCTCCGGACCAAAAGCATCAGCATCACCTGGGAAGTTATTGCAAATGCAAATTCTTAGGCACCCAGCCCAAATGTACTGAATCAGAAATCTTGGTGATAAGTCTCAGCAATTTGTGTTTTAAAAACCTCCCAGAAGGTTCTGATGTGTCTTCAAGTTTAAGAACCAGTGATCTATAGCCCTCACCCAAGGAAACTGTTTCTTAAAAACTTATGTGATGGTTCTATGCCCCAGTGACCAGGAATCAACAGATTTGGAGTAAAGTCAGTGCACTGCTATGTCTTAAAAGCCCCTCCCCCCAAAGGATTTTAAATTATAGCCTGTGTTGAGAATCTGATTTCAGCTTTTGATTTTTGCTTTGGTGATGGCAACAACTTCAGAAATGAGTTCTTGGCTTCCAATCTTTTCCTTCCTCAATTTTCTCTCCAACCACCCATGTCCCACCTCCCAAGAGGTTTGTCATTAGCCTAGGAGTTCTTGAACTTTACCATGCATCCAACTCAGTCAAAGGGCATGGTCAAAACATTTTGCTGAGTCCCATTGTCAAGAGTTTCTGACTCAGTAGGTCTGGGGCAAAGCCTAAGAATTTACCTTTCTAACAATATTCCAGATAATACTGAAGCTGCTGCTCTCACTTCTAACCCATGCATTCTCCAGTCACCCTGGCCTTGAATAGAAGGGCAAGTTATTACATAAGGAGCTTATCTTGAGGGACTTCTACCATCATACAGATCCTCCAGCCTTGTTCATGGTGTCCCTGACTCCAGGCCAGAAAGCAGCATAGTTATCATGCTCAAGAATGCAGCCTCAGGAGAGGCTAACATAACAAAGTAGCCAGATGAATCCCAAGATCCCTCCAACAACAAGGATCCAGAAAAACAACTTAATGTATTATATAGGACATTCTAGAGGCCCTGAACATGAGGAGGAAAGATGAGAGAACAAACTGGGCAACAGAGAGGTGACAGCAGGTCCAGAGCAGGCGGACAGGCCAGGCTAAGAAGGTGATTATCCACACCCCACATAGGACCCTCCATGGTGAGCACAGTGAATAAAGCTGCATTCAAAGAAAGTCTTACTCAGCAAAGAAGCTGAACTTCAGACAGTCATGCCTACAGAATTGCAGCACTCTCCCATTTGAATGTCAAAAGTTAAGTTGTAAAAGATGCATACAGACCAAAACTTTTTCTCTGGGCAAAGTCTCTCTCCCTTTCTTCTGTGATCCCCCCTCCATTCTAGTGCTGCACTGGGCACCAAATTGTGATGTTCTACCTGGACTATAAGTGGGACCCCTCACCCACACCCTGAGCTATTTTTCTGGTCTTGGAAAGGAAGCAATTTAACAAATGAGTTTTTTTTTAAAAGGAGGTCTGCCAGTTCCCCTGAGCCAGTAACTGAGGGCAGAAACAAATCCTTTGCTTATAGGAAAATGCCTGTTGGCTCCCTACCTTCCTCAGCACTAATGCAACCAGAAACCTAAGCCCACGCTAATCAGCATTTCTCAGCATGCACTACACTCTTAGCAGCCAACTAATAGGGATCCTAGGATGAAAACACACAAGAAAAGTAAACTAATGCCTAAGTCCACATGCCTAGCATCAGCTTTAACCAAACTGTGACAGGGCATTATAATTTATAAGCCTCTTAGCTGGACACTTAAAAACTGAATTAATATACGTATGTGTGTGCATGTGTGCGTGTGTGTGTATGTATGTTTAAACACAATAACCAAATATAAGTGATCTACAACTTTCTGATGGCTGGGAGGCAACAGTCAATTTCAAATCATCTAAAGGAGACCGAGATGACTTTAGAAAATTCCAAAAACAAAGAAACAAAAAACTTTCCAGATGAAGACTTGCTGCAATTACCAAAGATAGAACACAAAAGACTGATGTTTAGAGCTCTTCAAGAGATCAGGAAGGAGATTAGACAAAATGGAGCAAAGCACAACAAAAAATTAAACATACTGCAAGAAATACTTGAGCAATAACCATCTGATATTCATCAGATTAAGAATAAAATTACAGAATTAGACAATTTAAAAGAAAGCCAAAAGAGCAGAACTTAGGTAATGGAATGCAAAATTAGTAAGATTGAAGATAAAATAATTGACACTAGCATTTTTAAGGAAAAATTAGATACCAGAATTTTTAAAAACGAAAAACAGTAAGAGCTCCGTGGGGCTCTATTAAGAAAAATAATTTACCAGTGATACAAGTACTAGAACAGGGAGAAATAACTAAAAATACAGACAGAATTGGTGAAGATATGTTGACAGAAAGCTTGCCTGTGATGATGAGCTATCTGTCCAAGATGCTCATCAAACTCCACACAAAGTAGATACTGAAAGAAAGACACCAAGACATATTATAATCAAACTTACCAAAACTAGCTAAAGAAAGGCTTTTAAAGGTAACTAAGCTTAAAGAAAAAATTACCTGCAAAGGAGACTCAAGAAGACTAAGTTCAGAATACTTAGCATAAAGTGTGCTGACAAGAAGGCAATGAAATGGCAAACACAAACTCTTGAAGGAAGAAAATTGCCAGCCAAGAATTATACACTGTGAAAAATTCTCTGTCAGGTGTGACAGCAAAATTAGATATTCTCAGATAAAAAGAAGCTTAGATAATTTGCAAAAACCAAATGAAAATTACAAAAGAAAACACTGAAGGAAGTTCTTCAATTAGAAAATCAATAACATCAGATATAAACTCAAGGCTACAATGCAAGGCATAACATCCAGATATCAACACAGATAGCCAGCCAACACAGATAGGAAAACCACAAAAATAAATCAAAGCTAAAACACTAGAAATGGAGAAACACAGATCTCAATGTGTACATGGTGACTGTATATCAAAAAGAGGGCCTAAATAAGATATTCATGCATCTTTCATAGGGAGATGAAGTCAAGAAAATATGGAGGAATTATAAAGATTATTTTAAACTTAGAGCATTAGGGGTAAATATTAAGTTAGCCACAAAGAAAATCAACAATGCTACACATCAAAATAGGAAAAAAAAATCAAGAAGTCTTAGCAAATATAAAACCAAAAACAATGAAGCAGATAAAAAGAAAATCCACACATAAAAATGACACAGCACAGAAGATTAAGTGGAATAAAGAAACTGCCAATAACACACACACACACAAAGTCCAAATGACACCACTAACTTCATACCTATCAATAATGATATTGAATGTAAATGGGTTAAATGCACCTATGAAGAGAAAAAGAGTAGCAGGATGTATTTAAAAACATTGTCTGTATGCTGTCTACAGGAGACATGCCCTAAATGTAAAGATACAAACTGAAACCCAAAGGATGGAAAAAATATATACCAAGCAAATAACATTCAGGAAAGAAACGGTAATCCTAATTTCAGATAAAACAGACTTTAAAGTTAAATCCACCACAATGCACAAGGAAGGTCAACACAGTAGGAAACTATAACCATATTAAATATCTCTGTGGCCATAAAGTAAGCCACAACAACATCCAAAGCACTACAATATTACAACACATCTTTTCAGACCAAAAAGCCACAGAAGTAAAAATCAATAGCAGAAAACGCAAAGCAAAAAAATCAAACACATGGAAACTAAACAATACCTTGTTCAAAAACTTCTGGGTTATAGAAGAAATCAAGGATGGAATCAAGAAACTCACAGAATCAAATGAGAATGAAAACATGCTACCAGAACCTGTGGGTCACAACCACCAAATCACTGTTCAAAAGTCAATTTACCTTAAAAAACGCATACATCAAAAAAGAGGAAAGGGCCCAAATCAAAACGTTAACCCTGGGGGTGGAGTCAAGATGGCAGACTAAGCACACGTCTCCTTATATCCCTCTGGAAACCAAGACCTGAATTGATAATCAAACGGAGCCTTCTGATCACCTAAGCATCCTCAGGACATGGCACAGGGCTGATAACTGGGACTTCATACCACTGAGTGAAAAATCTCCTGTCTTTCGCTGACTCTCACCCCTGGCTAGCCCTGGCTCTCACAAACGGAAGGTAAACACACCATTTTGAATTTTTTTTCTCTGTCTTGGCCAGCAGGCGGAGCTGGCCCTAGTGGCTAGACTCAGATGCGCTGCTGGGGGGATAGGCATACGAAATTCCCATATTTTGAGAGCCAGGCTTAGGAATCTGTTAATCTAGCCACTTGGAGCCTTTCATTTTATATCTGTGTCAGCGGGGTTGGTATGGAGTTTCGCAGTCAGTGTACGGGATGCCGTGTTGGTACCGAGATTTTAGCGGGACATAATTCTTAGCCTGGGAGCCAGCTCCTGTAAACAGGACAGCACTTCTCGGACAGAAAAGCAGTAATTTACCGAAGGCCACCTACACTGGGGACCCTGCAACAGAAACAGAGGAATCACTACCTTTGAACACCTTTAGCCCCTCTATCTGCTGCCTCTGTGGAGGACGCCATCTTGGATATGGTGGCTACAGCTGGACCTAATTCTTAGCTTGGGAGCCAGAGCCTGCCCACAAGAGAGCACTTTTCTATCACAAAAGCAGTACTCGATGCAGTGTCGCCTAAGGCTAGGCCCTGTCAGCAGAGGCCAACAGGGAAGTAGCATTGTTGTATTCTGAACTAGTATATTATCATCTGGGGTTGGATATAGTGGCGCTTACTTTGTCAGTTGAGAAGAGGGACCTCTACACCTGAAAACTTAACTGACTTATGAAGTGGTCAGATGCTTTTTGCTTTACATTTTAAGACAGCCTAGAGAAACATTTGCCATCCATCCTTACAGTACCTCTTCCAACCTCTACATACTCACATGGGACCCAAAAAGCAACAGACAATTGTGGCATACAAGAAATCACCCATGGCTTCAGAAGGCTCCCAAACAAAGCAACCAAGGAGTTTCCCAGATGAAGAAACTTTTATGAAAGCATCAGGAAGTAAATACAAAATGATTATATACAGAGCCCTTCTAGACCTTATACAAAATGCAGCAGAACAAAATGAAAAATTAAGCAAGCTGTTCGATCTGATGGAACACCACTACTCTGAAATTCAACAGATCAAGAAGAAAATCAAAGACACAGAAACTTCCATGCAAAGCCAAGAAAACAGAATGGGACAAATGGAAAAAAGAATTTCTGACTTGGAAGACAGAGCTACTGATGCCAGCATCTATGAGCAGAAATCAGAAAAAATAAACAAGAAAAATGAAGAAACATTAAGAAGCATGTGGGACTCCATTAAGAGGAACCACCTTCGATTAATTGGAGTCCCTGAACAGGGTGAGACATCTGAGAACAAAGAGTATTGTTGCTGAGCTGCTGAAAGAAAACTTCCCAGAAATCATGAAGAAAGAGAATATAGACATCTCAGATGCATATCGTACGCCACCCAATATAGATCTCAAAAGAAAGACTACAAGACATATTATAATCAAGCTTGAAAAAATGAAACATAAGCAGCAACTCTTAAAGGCAGCAAGACTCAAGGCAAAGCTAACATTCAGAGGGAAACCCTGTAGGCTTTCATCAGATTTCTCAGCAGAAACCATGCTGGCACGGAGACAATGGCACGACACATTCAAAGCCTTGAAGGAGAAGAACTTCCAACCAAGAATTATATATCCTGCAAAATTATCTTTCAAATATGAAAATGAAATTAAGACATTCCCAGATAAACAGAAACTCAGAGACTTTGTAAAAACCAAATCAAAACTACAAGAAATACTGAAAGAAGTTCTTGGCTCTGGCTTAGAAGAACAAAACCACTAACTTTATTATTTGAGAACGACACACTACTCACTACTCTACTCATTTAGGGAAGGCTTCAAAGTCAGTCACAGCTTTGATACAGAAAGAAGCAATCTACTGATCATCATGAAAACTATGGTGTCATCATAATAAAAAGAGGGATGTACTACAGTTGTTATAGTCCTTCCAGATGGAGAGGAAGATGACAAGACTGGTAGTAATTAAAATTGGGTTTATATATAGTTTATTAAGGGGGATCATAAGGGCAGCTGTAAAGCACAACAAAGATGTATCATACCATTTCAAGAAATGTAACACAGGGGTCTCAACAACTATAAAACCAGCTCTGAAAAAGGTGAAAAATCAACTCACAAAAGAGAATGTCCCAGAACAGACTAATAAGAACAACAGAGAAAATATCAATATAAAAGTGAACATATCATAATGGCAGCAGTGAACACATACATATCAATAATTACATTAAATGTGAATGGACTGAATGCTCCAGTAAAGAGACACCGAGTGTCATCTTGGATTGAAAGACATTACCCATCCATATGTTGTCTACAAGAAACTCACTTGAGACCTAAAGACAAGAACAAACTGAAAATTAAAGGATGGAAGAATATATATCAAGCTAACAATGAACGAAGAAGAGCACGGGTGGCAATTCTAATCTCAGACAAAATCAATTTTAATGTCAAATCCACCATCATGGACAAAGATGGACACTATTTATTGCTGAAAGGTTCAGTACACAAGCAAGACTTAACTATATTAAATATTTATGCACCTAACATCAGAGCCCCTAAGTATGTCAAAGAAACACAGATTACACTCAAAAGAGAGTTAGATGACGCCACAATAATAGTGGGAGACTTCAACACTCCACTCTCATTACTAGACAGATCATCTAGAAAAAAGCTCAGGAAAGGTACAGAAGACCTCATTGACACAATTAACCAACTAAACCCCATTGACATATACAGAACTTTCCACCCATCAGCAGACAACTACACCTTCTTCTCCAGTGCACATGGAACATTCTCCAGAATTGACCATGTGATAGGCCATAATGCAATGCTCAACAAAATCCATACCATTTAATTACTGCAAAGCATCTTCTCAGATATAAAGCCATCAAAGTTGAAATCAATAGCAAAAAAACAGAGATAGAAAGTGGAACTCTTGGAAACTGAACAACATCTTGCTCAAAAAAACTGGGCTATAGAGGAAATCAAGGATGAAATAAAGAAATTCATGGCTTTCAGTGAGAACGAAAACACTTCCTACCAGAATCTATGAGATACAGCCAAAGCAGTGCTCAGAGGTCTGTTTATTTCCATAAATGCACACACCTGAAAGGAAGAAAGAAACCAAATCAAGGAACTAACTCTACAGCTTGAACAAGTAGAAAGAGAACAACAGAGGAATCCCTCGGGACCAGAAGAAACCAAATCATAAAGATTAGAGCAGAGCTAAATGAATTAGAGAATAGAAAAACAATTGAAAAATTGAAAAGACTAAAAGCTGCTTTTTTGAAATGATCAACAAAATTGACAAACTACTGGCTAAACTTACTAAAGAAAAGCAAGAAAGGAAACAAATAACCCAAATTAGAAATGAGAGGGGAGTTATCACCACAGATGCAACAGAAATCAAAAATATCATAACAGAGTACTATGAAAGGCTGTACTCTAACAAATTTGAAAACCTAGGGGAAATGGACAAATTCCTTGACTCATACCACCTACCCAAATTATCACAACGTGAAGCAGAACAACTTCATTAACCCATCACAAAGGAAGAGATTGAAAAGGTCATCAAAACACTGCCAACCAAAAAAAGTCTGGGCCCAGATGGCTTCACGGCAGAATTCTACCAAGTATTTAGAGAAGAGTTATCCCCAATACTATTGAAACTATTTCACAGTATAGAAAGGGATGGAGTACTCCCAAACTCATTCTATGAAGCCAGCATAACCCTGATACCTAAGCCAGGGAAAGATCCCACAAGGACAGAGAACTACATACCGATATCACTCATGAACCAAGATGCAAAAATCTTCAACAAAATTCTTGCCAATAGAATACAACAACATATCAAGAAAATAATCCATCATGACCAAGTGGGATTCATACCAGGGATGCAAGGCTGGTTCCACATCAGGAAAACAATTAATGTGATTAACCACATAAATAACACAAAAGACAAAGATCACCTGATTTTGTCCATTGATGCAGAAAAGGCATTTGATAAAGCCCAACACCCATTCATGCTAAAAACTCTTAGCAAAATGGGCATACACGGCAAATTCTTCAACACAATAAGGGCCATTTATACAAAGCCAGTTGCCCACATCATCCTGAATGGAGAGAGACTGAAAGACTTTCCCTTGAGATCAAGAACTAGACCAGGATGCCCACTGTCCCCTCTCCTATTCAACATTGGGCTAGAAGTTCTAGCCAGAGCAATTAGACAAGACCAAGAAATAAAGGGCATCTGCATTGGCAAAGAGGAAGTTAAAATCTCCCTGTTTGCAGATGATATGATTGTATATGCAGAGAATCCCAAGGAATCTATAAGTAACCTACTCAAAGTGATAGAGGAGTTCAGCAAAGTTTCAGGATACAAGATAAACATAAGTAAATCAGTAGGATTCCTTTATACCAACAACGAGACTGTTAAGGAACAAATTATCAAATCAATAACATTTACGATAGCCCCTAAGAAGATAAGGTACCTAGGAATTAATCTAACCAGAGAAACAACAGACCTTTACAAAGAAAACTATAAGCCCTTACTACAAGAAACTAAGAGAGACTTAGATAAATGGAAAAACCTACCCTGCTCATGGATAGGAAGACTTAACATTGTGAAAATGTCTATTTTACCCAAAGCAATTTATTTATATAATGCAATCCCTATACAAGTTCCAGTGTCATTTTTTAATGAGATGGAGAAACAAATCACCAATTTTGTTTGGAAAGGGATGAAGTCCCGGATAAGTAAAGTACTACTAAAGAAGAAAAACACACTGGGAGGCCTCTCATTACCCAACTTTAGAACATACTACACTGCCATAGTGGTCAAAACAGCCTGGTACTGGTACAAGAACAGACAGATCGATCAATGGAACAGAATTGAGACCCCAGTGATGACACCATCTGCCTATGAACAGTTGGTATTCAACAAAGGCTCTAAGACATTAAACTGGGGTAAAAACATTATCTTCAACAAATGGTGCTGGCAAAATTGGTTATCCATCTGCAATAAACTGAATCAAGATCCATATCCTACACCTTACACAAAAAACCAACTCCAACTGAATAAAAGACCTAAATATCAAACCTAAAACGACAAAGTTCATCCAAGAAAAGGTAGGAACAACAATGGAAGTTTTAATACACAGTGAGGACAGACTTCAAAATCTGTCAAGGAAACCACAATCAACAGAGGAGAAAATAGATAAATGGGAACTATTAAGAATCGAACACTTTTGCTCATCCGAAGACTTTATTAATAGAATTAAAAGAACACCCACAGAATGGGAAAAAATATTTGGCAACTCTATGTCAGACCGACGCCTGATCTCCATAATCTATAAGATATTACAAAATATCAATAAGAAGAAGATAAACCACTCAATTAAGCAATGGGCAAAGGACATGGACAGACATTTCACTAAAGAGGAGATCCAGGGAGCCAAACAGCACATACGGACATGTTCACGATCTTTAGTTATTAAAGAAATCCAAATCAAGACGACAATGAGATACCATCTCACCCCAACAAGATTGGCTATGATCCAGAAAACACAAAACAACAAATGCTGGAGAGGCTGTGGAGAAAGTGGAACCCTCCTACACTGTTGGTGGGGTTGCAAAATGGTCCAGCCTCTTTGGAAAGCAATCTGGCACTTTCTTAAAAAAATGGATATTGATATACCATTTGACCCAGTCTTTCCACTACTTGGAATATATCCTACAGAATCAAGGCCTTTCACACCAACAGACACATGCACCAGAATGTTTATCGCAGCACAGTCCACGATAGCAAAAGGATGGAATCAACCCAGATGCCCAACAATAGAAGAATGGATAGGCAAACTATGGTACATATACTCAATGGAGCACTACGCAATGATAAAGAATAACAATGATTCCAGGAAAGATCTCCTAACCTGGTTTCAACTGGAAGACATTATGTTGACTGAAAGTAGTCAGTGACAAAAGAGGACAAATACTGTATGAGATCTCTACGATAAGATCTCAAAAACAGACTTGTGTATAGAAGAAAAGACTCTTTGACAGCTGCAAGGGAAGGAAGGAAGGGAGGGAGTGTGAGGGGGGAGGGTTTAGATTAGATAGTTGCTAGAAATCTGGTTGGGAGAAAGCAGTGATAGCACACATTAGAAACAAGAACAACATTAAGTGGACTTCAGCATAACTTGAGTACTCTTTCCATCTTAACCCAATATTGGAAGGATAGAGTACCTGGAGCAGGGGGCAGGGTAGGGGACCATGCACTTAGGTGAAATCGAGGCCAATTGGCACAACTAGCATTTTGCTAAGAGAGCTCTCTGCACCCCACTTTGGTGAGTGGTGTCTGGGGTCTTAAAATCTGCCAAGCTGCCATCCGAGGACACAGCAAATGGTACCAATTCAGCAGGAACAGATGCTCACTGAGGACCAAAATGACATGCGGTAAAGACAATCTAGAAGACAGAGAGACCCACAAGAGTGGGTGCCTACATCGACTTGGGACCAGAATAACCGGATGGTACCGGGCCACCACCAGTGATAGCCACGATGGAGCTCACAGAGAATAGTCTCACTGGCAACACAAGAATAAAAAGGGGTGATTCCTGAGATCTCCACTAAAAGACCTCAACTGATGGTCCAGTGGTTTCGGGGTTCCCCTGAGAGCATGGCCCCCAGCCCTGATGCTGCCCTTACCCATAAATTATAACGAAGGTCCACTCTTTGGACAGGAATGGATTGGACTTGGCAACGCAGAGTGACCATATATTGGATTCACTTTATGGTTCTATACATCTATAGGATATCATCCTGCTGACCTCTGTCTGGAGGAAGGAGAGTGGGTGGAGAGGAGGGGAAAGGAGGCTGTTTGGAGGATGAACAGAGAGGAATAGTGTGCTGTCACTGGACAGGGAGAGCAGTGGAAGCTGCATATAGGTGGGCATGTAAATTTATATGGGAATGTACATTTTCACTCAGTCATGTTAAATAATAAAAATAAAAATAAAAGTTAACCCTATAACTTGAACAGGTAGAAAGAGAGCAGCAAAAGAACCCTTCATGCCCCAGAAGAAAAAGTAAATAATAAAAAACAAAGTAGAAATAAAGGACTTTGAAAAGATCAACAAAATTGATAAACCACTGGCTAAACTTACTAAGGAAAAGCAGGAAAGGAAACAAATAACCCAAATTAGAAATGAGAAGGGAGTTGTCACCACAGATGCAGCAGAAATCAAAAATATCATAACAGAATGCTATGAAAGGCTGTACTCTAACAAATTTGAAAACCTAGGGGAAATGGACAAATTCCTTGACTCATACCACCTACCCAAATTATCACAACGTGAAGCAGAACAACTTCATAAACCCATCACAAAGGAAGAGATTGAAAAGGTCATCAAAACACTGCCAACCAAAAAAAGTCTGGGCCCAGATGGCTTCACGGCAGAATTCTACCAAGTATTTAGAGAAGAGTTATCCCCAATACTATTGAAACTATTTCACAGTATAGAAAGGGATGGAGTACTCCCAAACTCATTCTATGAAGCCAGCATAACCCTGATACCTAAGCCAGGGAAAGATCCCACAAGGACAGAGAACTACATACCGATATCACTCATGAACCAAGATGCAAAAATCTTCAACAAAATTCTTGCCAACAGAATACAACAACATATCAAGAAAATAATCCATCATGACCAAGTGGGATTCATACCAGGGATGCAAGGCTGGTTCCACATCAGGAAAACAATTAATGTGATTAACCACATAAATAACACAAAAGACAAAGATCACCTGATTTTGTCCATTGATGCCGAAAAGGCATTTGATAAAGTCCAGCACCCATTCATGCTAGAAATAAAGGACTTACAGAAGAGAAAAACAACTGAAAGAGTTAACAAGACCAAAAGCTGGTACGTTAAAACATCAACAAAATCAATCAACCACTGGCTGAACTGACAAAAGAAAAACAGAGGAGGATGTAAATAACTTGAATAAGAAATGAGATGGGCAATATTACAACAGACCAAATTGAAATTAAAAGAATCGTAACAGAACACTATGAAAAATTGTACTTTAATAAATTTCAAAACCTAGAGGTAATTGACTAATTTCTAGAAACACACTACCTACCAAAACTGACACAAACAGAAGTAGATCAACTTAACAAACTCATCACAAAAGAAGAGATTGGAAAGGTAATCCCAAAACTCCCATCCAAAAAAGTCCTGGCCCTTATGGCTTCACCGGAAAATTCTACTAAACTTTTAGGGAAGAGTTAATACCACTATTACTAAGAAATATTTTGGAGCATAGAAAAGGATGGAATATTTCCAAACTCATTCTACAAAGCCAGCATAACCCTAACACCAAAACCAGGTAAAGACTGCACAAACAAGGAAAGTTACAGCCGGATATCTCTCATGAACTTAGATGAAAAATCCTTAACAAAATTCTAGTCCATAGAATTCAACAACATGTCAAAAAAATAATTTATCATAACCAAGTAGGACTGATAACCAGGGATGCAGGGATTAGAAAAACAATTGAACATTAGAAAAACAATTAATGTAATCAACCACATAAATAAAACAGAGACAGAAAACAACTTGATTATATCAACTGACACAGAAAAGCCATTTGACAAAGTCCAACACACATTCTTGTTAAAAACTCTCAGCAAAATAGGAATGGAGGGGAAATCCCTCTACCTAATAAGGGGCATCTGTGCAAAACCAACAGTAAACATCATCCTAAATGGAGTGGGTCTGAAAGTACTCCTCCTGAGAACAGGAACCAGACAATGATGGTCTTCATCACCACTTTTATTAGACACAGGAACCTCGGATCTGAAGGATGTGCTCTACTCCTCGTGCTGTTTTCTTGTTTTTATGAGGTTCCCAACTCTCTGCTTGCTTCCCTTTCCTTTTACCCCTTGTAGGATAGAAGGTGGTACAAGCCACATTCCAGGGAAACTGTCTCTACACTGGAGCAGAGAAGTGATCTTAGAAGAGTTTTACAGTCCCATCCTAATCCTCTGTAACATAATCCTGTCAGCCACAGGCAAAGATTAGGCTCTATAGCACAGGAAAATCACAAAATAAGGGCAATCGCACAATATTGGGAATCATGTCCCAGCCACGTTGCTATGCACGTTTTGGGTGGGGACACACAATTGAGTTCATGACAACTGTACTGCAAAAAAATCAAAAGAGACCTAAATAAGAGAAAAAAACCTACCTGCTCATGGATAAGAAGACTTAACATCATTAAAATGTCTTTCTGTAGATACAATGCAATATCAGTGCAAATTCCCACGGCATTTTTTTAATGAGGTGGAGAAACAAATCACCAACTTTATTACTGAAGAAGAAGAACAAAGCGGGAGGCCTCACATTACCTAACTTTAGAACATATTACATTGACACGGTATTCAAAACGGCCTGGTACTGTTACAAAAACTGATACAAAAGACAAAGACCAATGGAACAGAACTGAGAATCCATATATAACATCAACCACGTATGGGCAGCTGATATTTGACAAAGAACCAAAGTCTGTGAACCAAGGCAAAGACAATCTCTTCAATAAATTGTGTTGGCAAAACTGGATATTCATCTGCAAAAAAAAGAAACTGGATCCATGTCTCACATCATCACAAAAATGACCTCAAAATCTAAACCAATAAAGATCATGAAGCAAAAATAGGGACAACACTGGAAGCCCTAATACACAGCATAAACAGACTACAGAATATTACAAACAATACATAAACACCAGAAAAGGAAATAGATAACTGGGAACTCCTAAAAATCAAACACTTATACTCATCTAAAGACTTCACCAAAAGATTAAGAAGACTACCTATAGACTGAGAAAAAGATTTTGGCAACCGTGAATCCGATCAGCATCTAATCTCTATAGTCTACAGCCAAAGCCAAGTGCCGTCGAGTCAGATCCAACTCATAGTCTACAAGGTACTGCAAAACCTCAACAAGACAAAGACAAACAATACAATTAAAAAATGTGCAAAGGATATGAACAGGCACTTCTCCAAATAAGACATCCAGGCAGCTAACAGGCAGATGAGGAAATGTTCAAGATCACTAGCCATTAGAGAAATCCAGATCAAAACTTCAATGAGATACCGTCTCACCCCAACAAGGATGATATTAATTCAAAAGCAGAATAATAAATGCTGGAGAAGTTGTGAAGAGACTGGAACTCTTGTATACCAGCTGTGGGAATGTAAAATGGTACAACCACTTTGGAAATCAATTTGGCACTTCTCTAGAAAGCTAGAAACAAAAATACCATATGATCCAGCCATCCCACCTCTTGGCATACATCCTAGAAAAATAAGGTCTGTCACATGAATAGATACATGCATGCCAGTGTTCACTGTAGCATTGTCCACAATAGAAAAAAAGATGGAATCAACCTAGGTGCCCACCAACAGATGAATGGACAAACAAACTATGGTGCATTCAAACAATGAAACGCTGTGCCACGATAAACAACAAGGATATTGAGAAACATCTGATAACACTGCATCATCTGGAAGACACTACGCTGAGTGAAATTACTCAGTTGTAAAAGAACAAATATTGCATGAGACCACTATAAGAGCTCAAGAAAAAAATTAAGCACAGAAGAAATAATCTTTGATGGTTGCAAGGGTGAGCAGGGAGGGAGAAGGATATTCATAGATAATATAGTTAAGTTAGGTAAAAGAAGAGAAACATGCAATAGAAGGGTGAGTTAACACTGCTAGACTATCAAAAGAAAAGGTGTTTCCTAAATACAACCCAACATTTTAAAGGATGGAGAAGCAGGGGCAAGGGTCTGGGGACCACAGTTTGGGGGGATGTTCCCAGTCTGTTGGCATAACCGAGATGTGTATGTGTGTGTGAAAATGCTCTGCATCCCACTTTAGTAAGTGGCTTCTGGCATCTTAAAAGCTAGCGAGATGCCATCTGAGTACTATCAATTGGTCTCAATCCACTGGGAGCAGAGGAAAATAAGTGACATGAAAGACATGAAAAAGATATGAGACCAGGAAACAGAAGGGGTCATATGATCTAGAAACTACATCAACGTGAGACCCAGATGGACTAGATGGTACCCTGTCACCACCAATGACTGTCCTGATAGGGAAGACAACATACAGTCCCTGACACAGTAGAAGAAAAACAGGTGTACAGAACTAGAACACTATAAAAAGACCACACTTGATGGTCTGTCAGACTGGAGGGTCCCCTGAGGACATGGCCCCAAGACTCTCTGCTAGCCCAGAACTGAAGCTAACTCTTCAAAGATTGGACCAGACTATAACATATAGAGTAATGCTGGCAAAGAGTGTTTTTTGGCTTGAGTTAAAGTCCAGGAACTTAATTGTTCTAAGAACTACATACCTCATTGCTGAATATCACTATGCTTACCTTTAAAGCACTCCCTTTGGGAAGTCATGCACCAATACCATTGCCTAGTTCACCCTTCAAAGCAATTTTGGAACTCTTTCTAAATGGCCATTGTGCATGGTGGCCAGGTGGCAAGTTCACAAACTTTATAGTACAATGGTCTGTGAGGGAGTTTTAGCCAGTCAACAGATAACTGTATTGGAACACCCTCCCTATTCACTTGATCTGCCCCCCAGTGACTTTTTTCTTCACCTGAAGATAAAGGAAATATTGAAAGAAAGACATTTGGATGACATTCAGAACATTAAGGGTGATACAACGACAGCTCTGATGGCCATTCCAGAAACAGAGTTCCAAAATTGTTTTGAAGGGTGGACTAGGCACCGGCATCAGGGTATAGTTTCCAAAGGGGAGTACATCAAAGGTGACCATAGCAATATTCAGCACTGAGGTATGTAGCACTTTTTTTGTAGGGTGAGTTCATGAACTTAGTTGTCAGGCCTTGTATACATGAGATTGTAGGAGTGGCTCTTACCCAGATAAGAGATGAGAGGGTGGAAGGGGGCAGAAGCTGGTTAAATAGATATGAGAAATACACAGCAGAAAGGAAGAGTGTGTTGTCACAGGGTGGAGAGACAGCTAGAGCTGCATAGTGGTGTGTATGCGGGATTTTTTTACAACAGATTGACTTGAATTGTAAACTTTCATTTGAAGCACAATAAAATATTTTTTAAAAACGAATGCAACCTCAAAGTCAGGTTGCCAGTGTTGAACCCCATAAGAAATATGAATCTCATTTTTAAAAATGGGTATAATGTAGAACATACCTGATGACCTTGTTGTAAAGATTAGATTCATTCATACATGTACCATGCATAAAGTCTAGTAATTCTAAGTGATCAAATATTCATAATTATTATTAAAGTTATAATGAGTTATAACTTAAAGCAAGTTATAATCAGGGATAACTATACACATTATTTCAGGGTACCTCCCACCCTAACGTTTAGACATTAATATCTGGAGGCCCTTGTTAATTCATAAATAAAAGGGATATATAGTTTGCCATCCATATACAGAATCATTTTCCCTGCCCCAGAAAACAGAGGTGTTGTCAACAGAAAAGGCTATGAGTCTGATCAAGTTTCTGTCTGGAGAGGCCTGACTCGCTAGTCATGCCCAAGCAAAGCTGCATCTCCCCGAGCAAGAATATAGACCTACGCAAGGTGAAGCCCTCTGCTACATTTCTGAAATCAAATGATCATACTCTGCTTAGAATTATTCCAAGATTCTCCACTGCCTTAAGAACAAACACAAAACTATTCATTCTGCCTTAATTGGTCTCTGGCCCATTTTCAGCTTCTTGTGAAATAATAAACCACTTAGACTTCTTATAAAAACACCTTACCCTATGAAGTCACAATACCTTTGCACCTGCTGTTTTTCTGCCTTTCACACCTCCTTGAACACTCGATAAATTTTTATTTATTCTTCAGAACTCTCTCAGTCACTTCTGCCTTAAAGCCTCCCTGATCCACTACCACACACACACACACACACACACACACACACACACACACACATACACACACCCCACCTCAAGGAGGAGGTGATCTTCACCTTCTCTAAGTCACTTCCATGCCCTATGCCCAGCAGTATTGTGCTAGTACTGAGTGCATGAGTTGGTAGTATCTATTCATAGCTTTTCTCTACTGCTGGTCTGGAAGCCAAAGCAAAGCAGGGTCTATGTTCTGGTCATCCTGATACCCACACCAAGTAATGACCAACAATAAAGCCCATTTTAGAGACTTTATCGTTGAGGGAGGGAAGGATAAAGGGAAAGAGGGAAGAAGGGAGGGAGGGGGGAAGTGGGGAAGCAAGGAAGCGAGGATTAGGGGAATCATAAGATATCAGGTGCAGAAAAGAGTGGCCACCCGAGCTGATCCACAAACCAGCAAGTATAATATAGCCCTTACAGCCTTTAACTGTAGATCAGCACAAGAAGTCTGGCCACCTTGTATTAGTTAAGACAGTAATTCTCAAACATTTTAGTTCTAGGACTTCTTTTTTCTCTTAAAAATTGTTTATAACCCCAAAGTGCTTTTATATTTTATTTCTGGGGTATCGTATTAGAAATGAAAATCAAAATTTTTAGAAATATTTCTTCACTGATTTGTTTTAAAATAACAGCAATAAGCCCACTAAATGGAAACATAAATATTTTTATGAAAACAAACTATCTTCAAAATAACAATCTGATTGAGAAAAGTGGCACTGTTTTGAATTTCTGCAAATCTCTTTCATGTCTGGCTGTATAGAAGACAGATGTATTCTTGTATCTGTTTCTGCATGCAGTCTTTTGGGATATCATTCGCCACACAGCCTCAAGAAAAATCAGCTGTACACTCACTCATGAGACAGTGAGAGCAGAAAAAGCAAATAAAGTTTCAATATTGCTATAAAACCAGTTTTGACCTGTGGACCCCATGAAAGGGTCTCAGACTCCAAGGGACCCCCAGCTCACTGCAAGAACTGCTAAATTAGGGTATAGGTCATCTGTGGTCACAGAGACTGAAATCACAGTGACTTGAACATGATAAAAACGTATTTGTCTCTCACCTAACTTGCCAGATAGAAGCTGTCCTTGTCTGTACCAGAGTACCACAGTAGCAAGGTAATGGAACCCTGAACTCTTTCTGGTTACTCTACCATCCCTGGGAGTCTGTCCCACCCAGATGATGTATATATTACTTCCTCTTGCATCCCATTGGGCAGACATTAGACAAAAGGTATACCCAGCTCTAAAAGAACCTGAAAAGTATTTTTTAATCTGGTTGGCTACATGTTCTAACACTGTAGAAAAATGTGGAAACAGATAGGGGGCCAGTTCCCAATCTCTGTCACACTGCCTTTGCTCTTGGGTCCTGCTAGGCACACGCACAGGGATGAACCTCCGCCAGCAAGGGCTCAGTTCACCCTGCCCAGAAGGTCAGTGGAGCTGGTCTTGGCAAGAGACAGGGGTCACATAGCAAGGCGCCTTGGACTGTACATCTGCCTTACAAAAACAATACTAAAAGAAAGCAAAGAGGTCTCTAAACAAGCAGGCTTTTGTGCAGGAAAGTGGGTGCTTACATAAAGAGCGGCAGAGAGGAGCTAAGGATAAGTCACAAAGAAAATATATTAGTTAACAGAAAAACTGCCAAGCACTAGCCCCAAATAAGGCTCTGAATCAACACAGCTACAAGGACCTGCAAGATCGTGAACCTTCCTTTTCAGTTTTCATCCCAGCTACATCGCATATCTGTCTCCCACACCCCTCACCCTCATACTTCACATTGCAGCCATCTTCCATTCTTTTCAGTCCAAAGAGTATACTTTAGTCTCTCTTGTCTCACAGTCTTTACATGTGTTGTTCCATCTGCACAGTGGTCAAGTACTTGGCTGCTAACCAAAAGGCCAGCAGTTCAAACTCACCAGTCACTCCACAGAAGAAAGACATAGCAGTCTGTTTTCCATAAAGATTTACAGCCTTGGAAATCCTGTAAGGCAGTTCTACTCCAACCTAAAGAGTTGCTGTTTTAGTCTTTAACAGAAATACTATGAGTGAATGGCTTTAACAAAGAAAAATTTACTCATACACAGTCCAGTAGATTACAAGTCCTAATTCAGGGTGTCTGCTCCAAGGGAAGATTTTCCCTCTGTCAGCACTGGAGAAAGTTGCTTGTGTTGTATCTGTCTTTGGTCAGTGAGCATCTTAACATGGGAACCTCAGGTCTGAAGGGTGTGCTCTACTCCCACTGGTGCTTTCTTGATGGTATGAGGTTTCCACTCTCTACTTGCTTCCCTTTCCTTTTATCTCTTGTAAGATAAAAGGATAAAGGGTGGTGCAAGCTATGCTCCAAGGAAACTCCCTTAGCAAGAGTGTTGCAGTCCCACCCTAATCCTCTTTTAACATAATCACCCTATTAGTCACAGGCAGAGACTAAGATTTATAGCATAGGAAAATCACAAAATGGAGAACAATCACAATATATTGTGTGATTGTTCAGCATTTTATCATATGACATGATTTTCCTACATGTTGCAAATCCTACCTCCATGATGCTAATGAGGCAGGGAGGTAGCAGTTGTGCTGATGAAGCAGGACTCAAACTACAAGGTGAGATTGTGTTTTAAGGCAATCTCTTTTAAGCTGTAAAAGAGAGAAATGAGCAGAGAGACAGGAAAATGTATCATCGAGAAACCAGCACCAGGAGCAGTGTGTGTCTTCAGACCCAGGGTTGTTGCTCAGAGAAGCCCCTGTTAGGGAAAAATTTGTTGTAAGGAAAAAGATCTTTTTACAACTTTCCTCTAGTTACCCGCCCCCGAGCACTCAGCCCATACATTCCTGACTGTTGAACTAAAATGGGAAGGGCCACTTCCCTAACCACCAGAACTAGTTTTGGAAACAACAGGACAGTATAGAACCAACCCCCCTTCAGAGTTCAAGGAACTTACCCAAAAAGGCTGGTTTCGGGAATAACAAGAAGGAACTTACCCAAAAAGGCTAGTTTCAGAAATACCAGGAAGTAAATGCACCCGAAATATCCGCCCTAGCCCTGAGCTAATACAAACCAACCCCACGTGGAACCTTTCCCAACCCCACCTCTCCCAAGAATATAAGACCCTGCCTTTATATACTCTGTACTTTTCTTGTTCGGGGCCCATTCCCTCTGCTCTGACAAGAGTATGGATTGAGCCCCAGCGCGCTGGAATAAAAGCCTCTTGCTGTAGCATCAAGCTGCAGACTTTGTGACTGATTGGGGTTACGCCGTCACCTGTGACTTGAGGAGGGGTCTCCCCTGTTGGGGGTCCTTTCACTCCCAGTCCAGGGGAAGATTGGTGACAAGGGCTTTCCTCCAGAACTAACAGAGAGAGCCTTCTCCTGGAGTTGACATCTTGAATTTGGACTTCTAGACTACTAGACTGTGAGAGAATGAACTTTTCTGTTAAAGCCATCCACTTGTGGTATTTCTGTTATAGTAGCACTAGATAACTAAGACACCCCTACCGTCTGACAAGGGGCTGTGAAGATTCCCATACCACTGGACCAACACCGTGAAGCAGACAGCCTGAAAAGTCTATCAGCAATGGGGAACTCTATCAAACATTCAGAGAAGAACTCATACCGGTACTACTTAAACTACTTCACAGCATAGAAAATGAAGTGATACTCCAGAATTTATTCTATGAATTCACTGTAACTCTGATACTAAAACTAGGCCAAGATACCACGGAAAAAGAAACTTACAGACCAATATTCTCTCATGACTACTGATGTAAAAATTCTCAACAAAACTTTAGCCAACAGAATTTAGAATCACATACAAAAAATAATGTACCACGACTACATGGGATTCATACTAGTTATGCAAATGGTTCAACATTAGAAAATCAATCATTGTAATCCACTGCATAAATAAAAGAGAAAATAATCAGTTGATCACCTCAGTTGGTGCAGAAAAGGCATTCAATAAAGTGCAACACTCACTCATGACAATACCTCTCAGAAAAGAAAATAGAAGGGATATTCCTCAACATAATAAAGAGCATCTATACAAAATCAACACCCAGCATCATAATCAATGGAGAGAAGCTGAGTAAGACATGGATGTCCTTTATCACCACTCCTATTTAATGCTATACGGGAAGTCCTATTCAGAGCAATAATGCAAGGAAAAAATAAAGGGCATCCAAAATGAAAAGGAAGAAGTAAAGCTATCACTAGATATGGATGATATGGTACTATACATACTGAACTCAAAGGACTCCACAAGAAAACTACTGGAACTAATGGAGAGACTCAGCAAAATAGCAGGATAATAGGTAAACACACAAAAATCAGTTGAATTCCTGTACACCAACAAAGAGAACTTCAAAAAAATCAGGAAAACAATGACACATATAATAGCCCCACAAAAAATAAAATAATCAGGAAGATAAAATAACCAGGGATATAAAAGACCTTTACAAAGAAAGGTACAAACTACTGCTTCAAGAAAGCAAAAGAGACCTACACAAATGGAAAAACATACCATGCTTGTGGATAGGTAGACTCAACATCACAGAAATGTCATTTTTACCCAAAGCAATCCACAGGTGTAAGGCAATCCTGATGCACATAGTGACAGCATTCTTTAAGATAATGGAAAAACTAATCACTAGCTTTAGATGGAAAAATGCTTTAAATGGAAAAATGATAAGCAAAGCGTTACTGAAGAAATAGAACAAAGTAAGAGGCTCAGAATCTACTATACAACCACAGTAGCCAAAATAGTCTGGTACTGGCACAACACAGAAATCAAGTCAAACCAAACCCACTGCTATCAAGTCAGTTCCAACCCATAGCAACCCTACAGGGCAGAATAGAACTGCTCCATAGATTTTCCAAGAAGGGCCTAGAGGATTTGAACTGCCAACCTCTTAACCACTACACAAACAGGGTTTGTAGCACAACGTAGACGCATACACAAATGCAACAGAGTCAAAAGCTCAGACCCAAATCCATCCACTTGTGGGCAGCTGATCCTTGACAAAGGACCAAAATCCATTAAATAGTGAAAAACAGTCTTTTTAACAAAAGGTGCAGGCAAAACACATACCTGTCTGTCTTACGCTGGGTTCTCTAGAGAAACAAAACCAGTAAAACATATAAATATGTACATATAGAAAGGCTCATGCATGCAAAAGCTAGAAAATGTAAAAAGACGACAGAAGAATTGATGTCTTTGAATTGTGATGTTGGAGAAGAATGTTGAATGCACCATGGACCACCAAAAGAACAAACAGATCTGTTCTGGAAGAAGTACAACCAGAGGGTTCCTTGGAAGCAAAGATGACAAGACTGTATTGTACATACTTTGGACATGTCAGGAAGGATCAGTCCCTGGTGAAAGACATCATGCTTGGTAGAGTGGAGGGTCAATGAAAAAGAGGAAGACCATTAACGTGATGGATTGACACAGTGGCTGCAATGGGCTTATGCATGAAAATGATTGTGGACATGGCACAAGGCCAGCTAGTGTTACGTTCTGTTATGCATAGGATTGCTATGGGTCAGAACTGACTCAGTGGCACCTAACAACAACAATAACAATAGAGAGACACTTATGTCAAGGAAACAGCTCATAAGATTGTATAGGCTGGAACATCTCAAGTCAATCCATCAGAGTAGGGCTTCTCCTGATTCACACAGCTGCAAGTGCTGGTGAACCCAAGATCAACAGGTCAGTGAACAGGGCTCTTGCTCACAGGCTGTGAAGTTTGATGTAGCCCAAGATTTGAAGGCAACATCCCAAAGCTGCTCCTGATATACATAGCTGTACGGGCTGGTGAACTCTTCAAGATTAGCAGGCAAGCTGCTAGCTCAAGTTCCAAGAAGCAGAAGTCAGACAAACAAGAGGCAACTGCAGGATCCAGAACAAGACAAAAACCTTGACAGGGTGAGCAGAAAGGAAGTAGTCAGTGGAAGGGGGAGAGATGAAGGCTGAGGGGGTGATAAGCTGCCACAGGCCCTGCCTCCATCAGTACCACTCATAGATTCCATCACAGGGGTGATCACATATCAAAATTTCAACAGGGAAATAACCACAACACTGTACAACTGCCTAAACACTGAGAATCATGGCACAGCCAAGTTGACGCACAATCTTAAACATCATGTCTTCTGTAAAAAAGTGAAACAGGACCCATGCCTCACACCATACAAAAAGCTAACTCAAAATGGATCAAAGACTTTAATGTAAAACCTAGTACAGTAAAGATCATGGAATAAAAAACAGACAATGCTAAGGACCCTAATACATAACATAAATACAAAAGGAACCCTAACTGACAATGCACAAACACCAGAAGATAAGCAAGATCACCGTAAGCTCTTAAAAATGAAACACGTGTGTTCATCAAGAGCCTTCCACCAAAAGAGTAAAAAGAGAACCTACAGACCTGGAAAAATATTTTGGCTACAACATAGCCAACAAGAACTAATCTCTAAAATCTATAGAACACTTCAACGCCTTAACAACAAAACGGCAAATACACAAATTTAAAAATGGGCAAAGGATATAAATGGACATATCACTGAAGAAGACATTCAGGCTGCTAACAGACACATGAGGAAATGCTCGCAAACATTAGCCACTAGAGAAATGCAAATTGAACTATAATGAGGTACTGGCACTGATAATTTAAAAAGAAAATCACAAATTTTGGAGAGGTTGTTGGGAGACTGGAACTCTTATATATTGCTGGTAGGAAGGGGAAATGGTAAACTCACTAAGTAAAATGACATGGTGTCTCCTTAAAAAGCTAGAAATAGAAATATCACATGATCGAGCACTCCCACTCCCAGGAATATATCCTAAAGGAACAAGAGACATCATATAAGTAGCCACAAACACACTCGTGTTCTTTGCAGCATTATTCACAATAGCAAAAAAAGAAACAAGTACCCATCAAAAGATAAATAGACAAGCTTTGGTACATGCACTCAATGGGGTACTAGACTTTGATAAACACAGTAATGAGTTCACAAAACATCTCATAGCATGGATGAATCTGGAGGGCATTATGCTTACTGAAATTAAGCCAGTCACAAAAAAAGCAAATATTGCATGAGACTGGTGGCACAGCGATGATAGCTACAGCTGCTAACCGAAAGTCTGGAAGTTCGAATCCACCAGTCACTTTTTGTAAACCCTGTGAGGGCAGTTCTACTCTACCCTAGAGGGTTGCTATTAGTCAGAATCCACTCAACAGCAAGCGCTTTCTTGTTTTATTTTATTTATAAAGACTCATAAAAAATGCAGAAAAAGTCTTCAGTGGTTACAAGGGAGGGAAGAAGCAGGAAAGAGAAATCACTAGACAGTAGACAAGTGGTAACTTTGGTAAAGGGAGAAAACATTCCCCTGGAGCAGACATCCTGAATTTGGACTTGTAGCCTACAGGACTGTGTAAGAATAAACTCCTTTGTTAAAGCCATCCACTCTGTGGATGGCTTTTATTTCTGTTAGAGCTGCACTAGCTTACCGAACAGCCCCCATACAGTTTCCAAGGAGCAACTGGTGGATTTGAATTGCGGACCCTTTAATTAACAGTCATAGCACTTAATCACTACACCAACAGGGTTTCCAGTTCAAGACTACACCAGCCTACAATACAAACCAACTCTATGGCACTCAACAACAACATAAACAAACAACACATGAAGAATGTGGTTCCTAGTTTAATCAAGCACAAGAAACCAGTGCGCAACACTTTCTCAAAAGCAAAGATGAGATGGTGGAAATGGACGTTAAAATTGGATGGACACAGGAAATCTGGGGTAGAAAGGAGGAAGTTGTAGGGATTGCAACCAACATCACAAAACAGATTGTGTATACATTTTTTAATAAGAAACCAATCTGCACTGCAAACTTTCACCTAAAGTACAACAAAATTTTTAAAATATTTTTACTTGGATGAGCGGATGAATGAATGCATGGATGCATGGTTGCATGGGCAGACGGATGGATAGATGGACAGAAAGATGGATGTATGGAACGATAGACGGATAGATGGATGGATAGATGTGTACATAGATGGGTAAATGGGTGGACATGTGGATGCATGCATGGCTGAGTGAATGGTGGGATGGATGTCAGACTTTGGCAGAGGTGAGGGCAGTGATCTGCTTCTTCTCAACTAAAAAATTTCCAGGACCCTCTGCAAAGAGTAGCTGAAGACATGGTTTTGTATTGGTTCTGCCTCCTGAGTTGTTATGGCATTCCAACACAGCCACTCATCTGATGCAATAAGGTCTCATTCCAGCTTAGGGCAGCAGAAGTGTGAGTACTTTCAAAGGTATGAGTCAGTTTTCCACCCATGCATGGGCCCAGTATGCCTGGAATCTGGTATCGGGGTCTCCATCCTGGTCTGTTTCCTCCTAAGTCTGGAACATTGACAGTGTCCTATATTCTGCTGGGTCCTGAAGATTACTCGTGCTGAAGTTCAATCATAAACACTGCCAGCTGTAGCATAACTTTGTGGTCTGATCCAATGAGGACTTACAGTCCTCACTGTATGGACTGTTTTATTTTCCTTTCTCTAAAGATTGTCCGAGTTCTGCCTGGGTAGACAATAAATCCATCTTTTCAGGGATCAATTGCAGTGACTGGCTGCAAAGCTTGGAAATCCAATTAACTGGAAAATAAATAAAAAATGAAAAATACACTGCATCCGTGGCATAAATCAGCTAGAAAAGGTTCTGCACATTAAAATAAACAAGGAAAAATCTCAACTTCATTTGTCTTCTTTCCCTTTTTTTAAACCCCATTATTGATAAATTTAACCTTGCTTCCAGTTTTGTCTTAGTCAAGATTTGCTCAAGTATGGATCTGTCGGAATGGCTATCTGTGTTCTAACTGTATCCTGCAGGCACTCTCTAAAGAGACACTAGCTCAGCTAGGATTACCTTAGTGCCATATGTAAAACTTTAGGCCCTGTCTCTTCATCTTTTTATACCACACGAACTCTTAAAGGGTCATAAATCTGCACTAGCACTGTGTGGGAAATATGAGTTATTTTGGCTTCCTGTGACATTTCAAAAAGGGTAGTATTTTCACCATTTGGCTGAGTGAAAGGCCTTATGCCTCACTGCTGTGGAGGTCTGCGGTCATCACACAAGGAGCTTGTGGGCAGCTGGACAACTTTACTGGTATGGAGAGCAGGTCCAGTAATTACGACAGCGAACCCCACTCTTGGCTTCATCCTATACCTCCCATCAATGTCATGTCTGTTTTGACCTTCTCAAGCCCTGGGAGGGGCCAATCTTGGGCTTAAGGTAACAGTCAACCTGACGACACCACCAGAGAGAAAACAGACCAGCAAAGGCACTTAGAGAAAAGGGCTCCACGAACTCCCATCAGTAATTGGAATGTGGTTTGTTTCTTGTAGGTGTCACTGTACAGGACAATCGAGAGGTTAAAATCATTGTCCACAGCCTGGGACCCACAGGAGCAGTAGTGTGGGGGAAGATCCTGTAGATGGTGTCCAGAGTGGAAGGCTCTGCCACTGATTCTCTGCGTGACTACAGACTGTCACCAGATGTTCCAGGTGTTCCCTCATGCATAAAATAGGTAGGATGTGGCAGCCAAAAGACACATGAGGAAATGCTCATGATCGTTAGCTATCAGAGAAATTCAAATCAAAACTACAGTGAGACACCATCTCACCCCAACAAGGTTGGCCATGATCCAAAAAACACAGAACAGCAAATGCTGGAGAGGCTGTGGAGAGATTAGAACTCCCCTACACTGCTGATAGGATTGCAAAATGGTACAATTTCTTTGGAAAGAAGTTTGGTGCTTTCTTAAAAAGCTGGAAATAGATATACCATTTGACCCAGTGAACCCACTGCTCAGAATATATCCTACAGATACAAAGGCTGTCACACAGACAGAAACATGCACGTCAATGTTATGTTATGCACGTCAATGCATGTTATTGCAGCACAGTCCACAACAGCAAAAAGATGGAATCAACCTAGATGCCCATCAACAGACAGATGGATAAAGAAACTATGGTACATATCCTCAATGGAACATTATGCAATGAGACAGAACAATGATGATTTTAGGAAGCATCTCATAACTTGGTTTCAACTGGAAGACATCATGCCGAGTGAAATCAGTCAGCGGCAAAAGAACAAATGTTGTATGACACCCCCGCTATAAGGACTTAAAAATAGACTTAGGTACAGAAAAAAGACTCTTTACAGTCACCAGGGTGGGGAGGGAGGGAGAGCACTGATCATAGATTAGATAGTTGATAAAAATTTGGTTGGGTGAAAGCAGTGACAGCACGCAGTAGAAAGTAGATCAACCTAAGTGGACCTCAACATAAACTGAAAGCTCTTCTAATCTGAACCCAATATTGCAAGGATACAGTAGTAGGGGCAAGGGAATGGGAACCATGCTTTCAGGGGACATTGAGGCCAATTGGCATAAGTAGCCTGTTGCTAAGAGAGTCTTCTGAACCCCATATTGGTGAGTGGCGTCTGGAGTCTGAAAAACTAGCAAGCTGCCACCTGAGGTACACCAAGTGCTCCCAACTCATCTGGAACAGATGATAATAAAGAACAGCAAAGACACAAGGAAAAGAGCTCAGGAGACAGAAGGACCCATGTGAATGGGAGACTGTATCAACACATGACCAGAAGAACCAAATATTGCCCGGCCACCACCAAAGACAGCCATGATGGAGCATTCAATGTTGAGTCCCTGTGGCAACATGAGAAAAAGAGGGGTGCAGCTTAAGAGTGCTACTACAAGACCACAGTTGATGGTCCAGAGAGTGTGGTCCCCAGACCTGCTGCTGCCCTGATCAGAAAACATTACTGAGATCAACTCTTCAGACAAGAATGGACTAGACTCAGGGACACAGTGTGACTGTACAATGTGTGTGCTTCATGGTTCTATGCATTTATGATAGGCTGTCCTACTGGTGTCTTTCTAGATGGGAGAGAAGAGGGTGGAGAGGAGGTGACAGGAGCTTGTTAAGAGGATACGACAAGTATAGAATTAAAAGGAGGAGTGTGCTCTCACAGGGCAAGAACAGCAGAAGGACCTGCAGATAGGAAGGCACGCAAAAGTGATTTGGATTGTATACTTTGACTTAATCACAATTGAAAAAAAAAGTAGACTGAAATAAAGGCTTGCAAAGCCCTTAATGTCCAAATGCCTGCATGTCCATGTTCAAAGATTTGTTGAAAGAGTAGCCTTATTTCAATAAACTACAAACTACACACTGCTTTTCCAGGCTTTCTTTTTTTTTTCCTGATGCTCTGCTCACATCTTTGCTGAATTTGCCACCTCTGGATTATGAGCATTGGACAAATAACCTACGTTGGTCAGTTGATGGCACTGTGGAAAACAAGAAAATCAAGTTTACTATTTCTCAACATTTATTGAAATAAATGGCTAAATGACATATCCTCTATGCTCTTCCACTCATCCTATCTCCAAAGACTCCAGGAATAAAAGGCATAGGTCTATTAATATATGTGAGAAGAAATCTCTCCTAGTCTTCAAAATGTGCCCATGTGGACAGTTTCATATTCAGGCTACCAATTGTCTCTTACTCCCAACTAGCTGGTCATTAATTTCATTTTACCTAAAATATTTTATTTTTTAAACTTATTTTCAAAATTCTGTTTACCCAAAAATCAAAGCTAAAGGAAGACAAATAGGATGAGGGTGGGCAGTACCACTGTTGTTGTTGTTAAGTGTCATCAATTTGGTTCTGACTCATCACAACCCTTTGTACAACAGAATAAAACATTACCTGGTTCTGCACGATCCTCATAATCATTGATATGTTTGAGCCCATTGTTGCAGCCATTGTGTCAATCCATCTCATTGAGGGTCTTCCTCTTTTTTGCTGACCCCTTACTTTGCCAAGCATGATGTCCTTCTCCAGGTACTGGTCCCTCCTGATAACATGTCAAAAATATGTGAGATGAAGTCTTGCTATCATTGCTGCTAAGGAGCATTCTGGCTATATTTCTTCCAAGTCAGATTTGTTTGTTCTTCAAAGACATCAGTTCTTCTTTGGTCTTTGTCACGGGTTGAAATTGTGCCCCTCAAAAATACATGTAGCTATTTGGCTGGTCCCTGATTCTCAGTATTATGTGGTGTTCCCATATGTTGCAAATCCTGCCTTTGTGAGGTTAATGAGGGATGATGGGCTGCAGTTGTGTTGGTGGGGTAGGACTCAATGTGTAAGACTAATGTGCCTTGAGTCTATATCTTGAGGTGTGAAAGAAAGAAGCTAATAAAAAGATTTGGGGACCTTATACTACCGAAAACCAGTGCAGGGAGCAGGGCACATCCTTTGAAAAGGGCCCAGGGTTCCTCCACTTCAGAAGCTCCCAATCCAGGGAAAGACTGACAACAAGGACCTTCCTGCAAAGCCAACAGAGAAAGCTTTTCCCTGGAGCTGATGTCCTGAACTTGGACTTACATTGTACTTAACTATGACAGAATAAAATTGCTTTTAGTTAAAGCCAGCCACTTGTGGTGTTTCTGTTCTAGCACCACTAGATGGTTAAGACAGTCGTCTTTATTCATTGTCCAACTTTCATACGCGTATGAGGCAGTTGAAACACAATGGCTTGAGTCAGAGGTGTTTCCTTACATCAGGCGTATTTGGGTCCCAGTGGCATTCCCATAGTCATAAACTAAATGTACTGGCACAGGAAACAGAAAACACATACAGCCTAAGGTCTCTCCTAAGCCTGGCTGGAAAGATCAGACTTACGCAAGGAAATTAGTACACACCTTCTTAGTCTCAAGCCTGATAGCTATGTTTTATATTCAATTACTTACCAAGCATATGTTTAAAAAACCAAACCCACTATCATCAAGGAAATATCTACTCACAGCAATACTATAGGACAGAATAAACTTGCCCCATAGAGTTTCAAAGGCTGAAATCTTTACAGAAATGGACTGTCATATACCACAGAGTGCCTAGTGGGTGCAAATGGTCGATCTTTTGGTTAGCAGCTGAACACTTTAACCACTGGGATACAAGTCTACACCAGGTACCATGCCTGGGTATAGGGAAACAATAGTGATACAATAGCCGTAGCTTGCCTTTTTGAAGTTTACAGAGCAAAGCCAAGTGCCATCGAGTCGGATCTGACTCATGTTTACAGAGGATGATGCGTATATCCACATGTCCCAGGAACAATGGGTCAACTCCATGGGAAATAATCACGCATTTAGCATAGTGTAGACATGCTTTGCTTTGTTAATATATAGCTACATTTTTCTATTTTCATCTAGTGGTTGGTGTCAAGAAGGCAGCAGGCGCCCGAGGCTGTTATCTTACCAATTGCTCCTTCTTCTCCAAGGCAGGTAGTTACAAGCACCAAATAAGTTTCTATTCTCACTGTGGGGTTTTTTGCTTTAAAACTGTTTACTGATCAATAAAAAGTAGAAAATCACTAAGTCATTGCCTGGGGAAACTATACTAGTAATTTTACAGCAGGCTAGATAGTAAGTAAAGATTACAAATGTTAGCAGGTAGGAGGCCCACCTCCTACTGAAAACAAGTCAGTCCTGACAGAAATCCAACCACCACTGATGGCCTTGGAAAGCCTGAACAAGGTCAATGGCAGAGTGAATATGATCACATTGGTCTCATTCCCAGTGTGTTTACTAGCTCCCAAAGAAAATGGACAGCCTTCATATGCACTCCCATATGTTTAAAAGTAATAAACACTGTAAATAACAGACTCTAGGCTTCAAATAAATGCAACAGAGTATACATAGGATTTAAAAATAGCATTTCAAAATACATTTTTAAGTTAATTTTTAAAATAAGACTCTCAGTGAAACGTATCTTTCCTCTGCAACTATTTATGTTAACAACTCTGACTTAGCCAACAAGCTTTTGAAAGCTCAAAGATGTATGAGCTTATATGGCAGTATTCATTTTTTCTTTCAGTCATCCTTCCTTCCATTTGCCCAACAAGGACTGCTGGGAATGTCAGCATCCACAACTGTACCATTACCCTTGGCCATATTTCTGACAATGACCCTATTCTTGGTTCCTCCAAAAGAAGCATTTGATATAACCTACTTCATTCCTCTCCCTCCACCTATTTGCCTTGTTTCTTCTTAAACCTCTGTGTTGATTACCCAGATGTCCCTAAAATAGCTAGGGTCAAATACTCCCGATGACCCTTCAGTCTGATTGCACCCTCACCTATTTATCTTTACTCCATGGCTTCCATAAGTGACAATCTTACTCTCTTATGTCCGCATTCAGCTGCTCTCTTGTCTACTAAATAAAAAAGCCCAAGACTTGCTCTCTTCCTTGTTAGCATCCCTTACTCTACCAGACAGATAATGGTATATCATTTTGAATGTTATAAGGCAAAAGCATCTTTCTAGACAAGCAGCAGACTCCGGCATCTAAGCAGTCATTCAACCATAAATTTTGGCTATAAGGATCCTTGGAGGATGGTGAAGAGCTTATTGAAGAACAACATGTGTGAAGGATTACATGGGCTCCACTCATTCTCAGGTGAGTACCCATGTTCATAATAATGACAAGGCTCTTGGTCTTTGGTACTGAATCCTAAAACATGAGTATCACCTCTTGGCTCTGATTATATTCCATGAGAAACAGCCAGCTTAAGACGTAGCACAAAGTCATTATCATTATCAAACACCTCAGTTTAAAAGTTTTATTTTATCATTTTCCTGAAGAGACAAGCTCTTGATGGAATGACACTCTGGACAGGCAAGCTTTGATGAGGACAAAAGAGCAGACACTCAGAGTCCAGGACCCTGCTGAGGTTAGGCAGCACATAGAGAGTCCTAGCAACAAGGCAGAACTTGAGAACACATGACCTATCACCAGTAATAGGCATTGAAGAGCTTCAGATACAGATGAAAACGAGAGGCTCGCAATGAAGACAAGTTTCACACTTTCCACTTTGATCAAAGGGAGTCTTGGTTATATATCAGGAGAGCAAGGCTGCAGAACTAGGAATCACCTTCCTTCCTCCTCCACTGTCCCATAATAGGAAATCTTACCCTATGGGCAGCAGTGAGGTTCTGAGGGCTCTCCTTTCTGTCTTTGAGTACCATGAACCCCTAGACCAAGGGATTCTAAGCCAGTTCTGATTTCATATCCTAAACTCACTGAGTTGGGAATTCAGCTTGAGCCTGAAGGCTCAGACATGAAGGATCTATTCACATGGGTGAACTAAGGATCCTTTTGAGTATGTCTTCGCCTTAGAAAACAGAGAAAGGAGGTGGAGAAGTTTGGTTCAAGAATAACAGGTCATAGTTACAGCAGACAGACAATTCACCCACAATTCCAGGCCCAAGGATTTGCCCCACGATCTAGCACAGCAGCGACAAGAGTCAGCATCCCCTGAGTTTGAGCTGAAAAGGAGAAGGTTATGAAAGTATCAACTTCAGTGTGCAGATCATACATGATATACCCTGAGGATCTCCCAGAGCCATTTGGGAAGGTTATGAAGAAGCCTGGAAAATCTAGTGAGCAAGGATAGAGAGCTGAAGCAGATAATGTTCACTTGAGGCTGCTCACCTCTGATGCGGCCAAGAACCAAGGGTGATAGCTGCCAGTAAAAGTTTCATTATTGGTGGATACCCTGATTTTCAGCCAAGTAGATCCTTTCGCGTAAATGTTGAAGGCAGGCCTGAGTGGTAATGTGAGAAATGGAAGGCAAGACATCCTCCAAGGAAAGACACTGGTGACTACACAAGTTCTTGCCACACAAGTAGGCCCTTACTCCATGCCCTGAACCCACCGTTCCAGCAATCTTAATAAAATAAAGACATCACTCCCACCTCAGTATCTTTGCCTACCACTACTGTTTCTAAATTCAGGTCAGAGAACAAGAAGGTGCAGAGATCTGGCAAGAAAAAGGGAAAAACCCATACACCTGAGTTATTTAATACAATTTTTAAGGAAAACACCAAATATCAAGTTACATTAGATATTTTTTAATTTTTCATACAATTCTGGCTTGACTAGATTAAGCTTTGTGTAGCTGAAGTCAGGAATCCAGGTGTCATGGGTTGGATTGTACCCCCCCAAAATATGCATATCAATTGGCTAGGCCATATTTACCAGTATTGTGTGATTGTTCACCATTTTGTCATCTGAAATGATTTTCCTTTATTTTGCAAACACTAACTCTATGGTGTTAATGAGATAGGATAGGTGGCAGTTATGTTAACAAGGAATGACTTGGTCTACAAGATTGCATTTTGTCTTGACACATAAATGTGTCTTTTGACACATAAAAGACAAAAGCAAGCAGAGAGAGAGAAAGACCTTGAGCCACCAAGAAAGCAGTGCTGACAGCAGAGTATGTCCTTTGGATTCAGTGTTCCTGAGCAGAGAAGCTCCAAGGCCAGGGAAAGATGAATGAAAAGGAACTTCCTTCAGAGCTAATACACACAGAATGTCTTCCCTTGAGGTTTACACACTGAATTTGGACTTCCAGCCTACTTTACTGAGAGGAAATAAATTTCTCTTTGTTAAAGCCATTCCCTCACAGTATTACTGTTATAGCAGCACTAGATAACTAAGGCACCAGTCCTCTATTCTGTGAGTGGTGACAAGGCAATCTTGTGCCTGTCACTTTCTTCTCTGTCTTTCTGTAATTCAGGCTGCAATAAGAGGAGACTAATACCTGATGAATTATTGAGGGGTTTTAAAAACTGACAGCTTTTTCTGAATTAGTTGCCTGTTAGAGGAGGAGGCATTTTCTCAATCCAAAGTATTACTACAGCAGAATAATAGGTCTCTTTAGAGCTGGAAGTATTACTTTTTTTTTAGAATATTGATGTTCCAAGTAGGAAAATGATTTCTCTGAAGCCATATAATCAGTCAGTGCATGAGAATGAGCAGCTGGATCACCTGACTCCGTGTGCCCTGATACATCTCTTCTAGAACTGCATTGAAACATCCAGCTGATCTGGTGGATTTTTTTTATTAAGAGTACCCATGGAAAGAGCAAACACACTATATTCATTAATGTCAAAAGGATACAGCTTTTCATAAAAAACAAGGCCAGCCCTCTCAGTATTTATTTTCTTGACCTTCTTGCTACTTGAATTTGTTCAGGCAGGTCTATCTCGTTTCTGTAATTTTCTTTCCACAGGAACAACTGGTTCTTTCTCCTAATTTTTATTTAATAGTGTTGCCACAGTGGACTTTTTCTTTCTCTCACTAAAGTAGCACTGGGCAATACATGACATAAATAAAATTCAAATCATAGCTAACAATGTACAAATACCGTAAGAGAAACTATACTACTGGGAGTTCCTAATAATTGAACATTCATGCTCATGAAAAGACTTCACCAAAAGAGAACCTGAAGACTGTGGGAAAAAATGTTAGCTATCACATATCCAGCGAGTCTAATCTCAAAAATCTACGAGATGCTATAATACCTCAATGGCAAATAAAAAAAAAATCCAATTAAAAAATGGGCAAAAAATATGAACAGCCATTTCATCAAAGAAGACATTCATGCAGCAACCGGATACACGAGGAAATGATCATTATCCATTTTTTAAAAAAATTCTGTCCAGTTGCTTCTAACTCATAATGACCCTATAGGACAGGGTAGAACTGCCTTGGTACGGTTTTAGTTGGTGAATTCAGACTGCCGACTTTCTGATTAGCAACCTGAGCTTTTAACCACTTAGACACCAGGGCCCCTCCCTCATTAGCCACCAGAGAAATGCAAATCAAAACTACATCAAGATACCATCTTACCTTGACAGTGTTGTTACTAATTCAAAAAGTACAAAATAACAAGTGTTGAAGAGGTTAATGGAAAGATTGAAACTCTTACACACTGCTGGTGAGAATTTAAAATGGCACAACTTTGGAACACCATATGGTGCTTCCTTAAAAAGCTAGAAATAGAAATACCATGTATCCAAGCAATTCCACTTCTAGCAATATACCTGAAAGAAATAAGCACCATCACATGAGTAGACATATGCACACCCACATTTAATGTATCACTGTTCACAACTGTAAAAAGATGGAAACAACCTGAAGGCTCATCAACAGATGAAGGGATAAATTTTAGTACATATACACAATGAAATACTATGCAACAATAAACAGCAATGATGAATCTGAGAAAAACCTTACAACATGCATGAATCTAGAGGGCAGTATGCTTAGTAAAAAAAGTTAGTCACAAAAGAACAGATATTGTATGCAACCTTTACTATGTACTCAAGACAAGGTTTAAACACTGAAAAAAGTATTCTTTGATGGTGGAGAGGGTGGGGTAGAGGAATCATTAACCAGATAGCAGACAAGCGTCAACTTCAGTGAAGAGAAGGACAATATGCAATATAGGTGAAGTCAGCACCACTGGTGTCAAAGTTTTCTAGACATTTCTAAATACTTTGAGTGGCAGAGAAGCTGAGGCTAGGGCCTAGGAACCATAGTGTTGATGGACATCTGCGTCAACTGGAACAGTATACTCATAAGGAAAATGTTCTACATTCTACTTTGGTGAGTAGTGTCTGAGGTCTTAAAAGTTTGCGAGCAGTCATCTAACATACATCTATTGATTCTATCCCACCTGGAGCAAAAGAGAATGAAAAAAACAAAACACAAGAAAAAATATTAGACCAAAGGCTGAAGGACCACATGAACCCAAGACTCCACCAGCCAGAGACCAGAAGAACTAGATGGTGCCCAGCTGCAACCAATGACCCCTCTGACAGAGATCACAACAGAGACTCCCTAACAGAGCAGGAGTAAAATGCAGAACAGAATTCAAATTCAAGAAAAAAAGACTTGACTTATTGGTCAGACGGAGACTGGAGGAAGTCCCAAAACTGCAGTCCCAGATACTCTGCTAACCCAGAACAGAAATCTTTCCTGAAACTCACTTCTCAGACAAAATCAAACAGGTCAATAAGACAAACAATGACATATGTGAAGAATGTGTTTCTTGCCAAGCCAAGTGCTGTCAATACAAGACCAAATAGGCAACTCCTGTTTAAAAGAAGATGAGAAGGCAGGAAGGGACAGGAACTGGACAAATGGACACAGAGAAGTTGGAGTGGAAAGGAGGAACATGCTGTTCCATTGTGGAGATTGCAACTAATGTCACAAAACAAAATGTGTGTAAATATTTAAATAAAAATAACTTGAACTGTGAACATGCATGTAAAACACAAAAAAAAATAAAAGTAAAAATCAAGTAGCACTGTGTTCCATCAGATGAAATCAGGCTCCAGGTCTCTGCCTTTGTAACCAAGCCCTGGTCTTTAATTGTGATCTCCCAGCAACATCTCTGTTGCCCGTAGCAGAAAGAAATTATTGGTTGGATTGTGAATTCTGTTTTTGTTTTGTTCTGTTTTCCTTAAGTCCATGTATTCCCTGCAAATAAACTTTAATATAATTGATCCTGACACATCTAAACTAAAAAAAAAAAAAAAAAAACCTAGTACTGTGAAGTCAATTTCAACTCATAGCAACCCTATAGGACAGAGAAGAACTGCTTCATAGAGTTTGCAAGGAACACCTGGCAGATTTGAACTGACCTTTTTGGTTAGCAGACATGGCACTTAACCACTACACCACCAGGGTTTCCTTGACACATCTAGGAGCCTTTTAATTGCTCTCCAAAATGTGCTCAGGTTAAACAGTGTCAGCACTTGAACGAACTGTAAACAGAAACAGATCTGTTACGCTTTGTAAATCAACATTTGTTTTCTGTTATTTGTTCTCTAAAGAACCTTCTTTAGAGGACCATTCCCAATCAAAGGGCAAAGTAGACATGCCAACAGGACCGCCATTCTTTCTTGTCCGTACTCCCCTCAACATGGATACTGGATATTTCAGACATCACAAAACCATTAGGAACCTTATGATTATTCAGGAAAAGGATACACAGCTGGTAACTCCATAAGCAAAGCTTTTACTCGTTTCCTCGCTGCCACCTCATGCCTGGCCATTTAACTGTTCGTTAGCCTTTGTCTTAGTCACCTGGTGCTGCTCCAACAGAAAATACCACGAGTGGAAGGCTTCGTGAAGAGAAATTTTTATTGCCACAGTCCTGTAGGACATAAATCCATTTACAAATTGTAAGTCCATTCAGCGAGAGAATTTATCACAGTGCAGAGGTCTGAGTCCAAATCCGGTGAGAACATCTCGGCACAGGTACCTTAGGTCCAAAGGACCTGCTCTGCTCTCGGTCTTGGTGGTATGAGGTTCCCAACTTCCCCTGCTCACTTCTCTCCCTTTTATCCCACAAGTATGTAGCTTGAGTTCTGCCTCACCAACACAACTGCAGCCCACTCTCCACAATCAATACCACAGAGGCAGGATTCACAATTCATGGGAGGAAGGGCACCATACTGGGACTCATAGCCAAGTCAAATCAACAAATACATTTTGGGGGGGCACAATTCAGTCCATGACATCCCACCCCTTGGCACTCTGAGAATCACATCATTAGAAATACAAAATATATTCATTTGCAGCATAGCTACACTAACAGTCTTCATTCATAGCATAGCAACAATCTTCATTCATAGCATAACAACAATCTTAATTCCAAGTCCAAAATCCACAAATTTCTCCTCCACTGTGAAATCCAGAGCACATTATCCTCCCAAAATACAATGGTATAACAGGCAGGCGCAAATTACACATTTTCATTACAAATTGATAAATTGCAGGGAAAGGCATAGCATACACCAAGCAAATTATCAGAACACATAACATTAGCCTTTATGGCTTCAGAAACAGTATTCCAAACTCTGAAACATTTTATAACCCTTCCCTTCAGACTCTAGGTATTGGCCACACACTCTGCTAATGAGTGGAAGCACCTGGGCTTCAGCTCCACCGTCCAGGCCCACTTGGACAGCAACTCTGCCCCCTTCAGCTTTAGGTGCACCCTAAACCAAACTGAGTGTCAATTCCACTCCCACAAACACAAAAAGCCCTGGCTCCACCATTTCATAGCCTTACCTTCTGAGACTGAGGCAGCTCAGCTTCATCTCATCAGCTTCTACTTCCTATGGCCTCATGGCTTAGGCCTCAAGCCCACATCTGCCCTGCAGGAGCAAGTGTTCCAAAGCTCTGTAGCTGCACCTTGTCAAGTGCCTGGAGGTACCCACTCCACCAGGAAGCCTCCTGTGCACAGGCATTCAGCATTCTCATTCCATTCTGCTGCTACCCATTTGCTGCTGCTGCCACTTTTCTCACCATCTGCTGCCTTCTCAAGTGCTAGCAGTTCTCTTTGGTACCTTCTTCTATCCACTCACTGTTTTAAAAAAAGCTTCCGCATTTTAGTTGTTAGAGCAGTACTCCACTCTTGGCACCAAATTCTGTCTTAGTCACTTGGTACTGCTCCAACAGAAAATACCACGAGTGGAAGGCTTCATGAAGTGGAATTTTGATTGTCACAGTCTGGTAGGGTGCAAATCCATTTACAAATTGTAAGTCCATTCAGCAACAGAATTTATCACAGTCCAGTGGTCTGAGTCCAAATCCAGCGAGAGCACCTCAGCACAGGAACCTCAGGTCCAAAGGACGTGCTCTGCTCTTGGTGTTCGTGGTATGAGGTTCCCAACTTCCTCTGCTCACTTCTCTCCTTTTTATCGCACAAGCATGTAGCTTGAGTCCTGCCTCACCAAGACAACTACAGTCCATTCTCCAACGTCAATATCACAGAGACAAGATTTGCAACACATGGGAGGAAGTGCACCATACTGGGCCTCATAGCCAAATCAAATCAACAAACACATTTTGGGGGTGCACAATTCAATCCATGACAGCCCTTTTTCCAGGGAATTGGAAGGGAAAACAAAAGATGAAATCCAAACCCATCCTGTCATGCATCAAAATATGTGCTCCCAAAACTATGTGTATCAATTTGTATGAGCCACAATTCTCAGTCTTGTATCATTGTCCACAATTTTGCCATTTGATGGGATATCCCCATGTGCTGTAAATTCTTTACTAGGTTGTCAAGGATTTCATTTTACTTGGGTGAACAGTCAACACTCATGAAAGCAGCAGTCAAGAAATCAAAAGATGCATTGCGTTGGGAAAATCTGCTGCAAAGGACCTCTTTAAGCTATTGAAGTGTACTGATGTCACCAGGAAGACTAAAGTGGTAGTTTCAATCACTTCATGTGCATGATAAAGCTGGACAATGAACAAAGAAGGCAAAAGAAGAATTAATTCCAGGGGTGGAGTCAAGATGGCAGACTAAACGCACATCTCCCTAAATCCTTCTGGAAACCAAGACCTGAATTGATAATGGAGCCTTCTGGACACCTAGAGGGCCCTAGGATGCAGCATAGGGCTGTCAGTTTGGACTTCATACCACTGAACCCAAATCCTTCTCTCTTTTGCTGACTTCACTCTTGGCTAGCATGGGCTTGCACAGACCAAAGATAACTCACCATTTTATTTTTTACCCTCTGTCTCAGCTGGTAGGTGGAGCTGGGACTTGACTAGCCGCTAATCCCAGATGCACTCCAGGTGGGATTGGCAGGCACTATTGCCATGTTCTGAGAGCCCAGTCTTGTACTCTGCAAATTTTGGCATCTTTGGCAAATCTATCTATCTCAGTCATATACTAGCTGTGCAGAAGAGGTTCCTAGCTTGTGCGTGACGCCATCTTGATCCATTGGGAGACAGAGACACTCATACGAAGGCCCCAGCTGGACTTCCTTCCTAGGCTGGGAGGCAGTGTATGCCCCTGGGAGAGAGGAGATGTTTTGCACAGTGTCACCTAGGACTGGGGCCCAGCAACAGAGGCTGTGGACTCCAGGTGTCTTGGCACCTTTGGACTCTCTTTCCGCCAGTGGTCTGGTGTCAGCCAGGTAGAAAGCTTGTACAGGACACCATTTTGTTCCACTGAGAGGCAGAGTAACTCATACAGAAGCCTCACCTGGAACTAATTCCTGGTCTCGGGGGAAGTGTATGCCCAGAAGACAGCACTATTACAGCAGAAAAGCAGAATTCTCTACAGCAATACTGGGGCCCGACAGCAGAGGCCAGCAGGGCAGTAGTGTTTCTATATTTTGAACTAGTATAGAACAGCTGGGATTGGATATAGAGGTGCTTACTTTGCAAGGTAGGGAAAGGGACCTATATCTGACAGACTTTGGAAATTGTCAGATACTTTTTACCTGACATTTTAAGACAGCCTAAAGAAACAATTGTGGTCCATCCTCACAGCATCTCTCCCAGGCTTTATTGACTAACATGAAGCCCAAAAAGCAACAAAATCTGGAGAAGTCAGTAACCAAGACATCACCCGAGGCTTCAGAAGGCCTCACAAAAGAAACCACCTCAGAACTCCCCAGATGAAGAAACTTTTTTGAAACTATCAGAAGATGAATACAAAACAAATATGTATAGAGCCCTCTTAGACCTTATACAAAATGCAGCAGCCAAAGCCAAGTGCCATTGAGTCAGCAGAGCAAAATGAAAAATTAAGCAAATGGTTCAACCTGATAGAACAGCAGGACTCTGAAATCCAACAGATCAAGAACAAAATCAAAGACATAGAAACTTCCATTCAAAGTCAAGAAAATAGAACGGAACAAATGGAAAAGAGAATTTCTGATTTGGAAGACAGAGTTACTGATTCCAGCATCTATGAGGAGAAATCAGAAAAAAGAAACAATAAAAATGAAGAAGCATTAAGAAGCATGTGAGACTCTATTAAGAAGAACAATCTACGATTAATTGGAGTTCCTGAACAGGGTGAGACACCTGAGAACACAGAAAATATTGTTGCTGAGCTGCTGACAGAAAACTTCCCAGAAATTATGAAAGAAGAGAATATAGATGTCCAAGATACACATCGAACACCACTCAATATAGACCTCAATAGAAAGACTCCAAAACATATTACAATCAAGCTTAACAAAATGAAAAACATAAGCAAAAACTCTAAAAGGCAGCAAGACTCAAAGCAAAGCTGACATTCAGAGGGAAACCCTGTAGGCTTTCATCGGATTTCTCAGCAGTAATGATGCTGGCATAGAGACAGTGGCATGACATCATCAAAGGCTTGAAGGAGAAGAACTTCAGCCATGAATTATATACCCTGCAAAACTATCTTTCAAATATGAAAACGAAATTAAGACATCTGCAGATAAACAGAAACTCAAAGACTTTGTAAAAACCAAACCAAAGCTACAAGAAATACTGAAAGAATCTCTTAGCTTGGAAGAACAAAACCACTAAATTTATGTTTTAGAAGGACATATCATCCAGAAACCTGCTCAGGGAAGGCTCCAAACTCAATCAAAGTTATAATAGTGAAAAGAAATAATCCAGTGATCATATCGTTAAAACTACGATGTCATCATATTAAAAAGAGGGATATACTACAATTGTTACAGTCCTGCCAGATGGAGAGGAAGTTGATAAGAACAGTAGTAACTGAAATTGGGTTTATACATACTTTATTAAAGGGGACTTTAGTGGCATCTGTAAAGCACAATAAAGATGCAATATATCAAATTAAGAAACATCATGCAGGAGTCTCAACAACCACAAAACCAACCATTAAAAAGATGAAAAATCAACTCACAAAGAAGAAAGTCCCAGAACAGATTAATAAGAACAACAGAGAAAACATCAACACAAAAATGAACGTATCACAATGGCACCACTAAACACATACCTGTCAATAATTACACTGAATGTGAATGGACTGAATGCTTCAGTAAAGAGACATCGAGTGACATCTTGGATCAAAAGACAAGACCCATCCATATGTTGCCTAGAAGAAACTCACCTTAGACTTAAAGTTATGAATAAACTGATAATGACAGGATGCAAGAATATATATCAAGCTAACAATACACAAAGAAGAGCAGATGTGTCAATTCTAATCTCAGATAAAACAGATTTTACTGTAAAATCCACCATTGTGGATAATGATGGACACTATTGGATAATGATGGACACTATTGTTGAAAGGTTCAACAGGACTTTATATTAAATATTTATGAATCTAATATTAGAGCATAAAATACACTGAGGAAACACTAACTACACTGAAAAAGGAGACCGATCACTCCACACTAATAGTGGGAGACTTTAACACTCCACTCTCAATATTACACAGATAGTCTAGAAAAAAGCTCAATAAACACACAGAAGATGTTATTGGCACAATTAACCATCTAGACCTCATCGACATATACAGAACTTTCTATCCATCAGCAGACAACTACACATTCTTCTTCAATGCAAATGGAACATTCTCCAGAATAGACCATGTGTTAGGATATAAAGCAATTCTCAACAAAATCCATACCACTGAATTAAAGCAAAGCATCTTCTCAGATCATAAAGCCACAAAAGTCGAAATCAGTAGCAGAAAGAACATAGATAGAAAGTGGAACTCATGGAAGCTGAACAACATCTTGTTAGAAAAACCATGGTTTATAGAAGAAATCAAGGATGAAATAAAGAAATTTATGGATTCCAATGAGAATGAAAACACTTCCTACCAGAACCTATGGGATACAGCCAAAGCAGTGTTCAGAGGTCTGTTTATCTCATAAATGTGCACATCAGGAAGGAAAAAAGAAACCAAATCAAAGAACTAACCCTACAGCTTGAACAAGTAGAGAGAGAACAACAGAGGAACCCCTCAGACACAAGAAGAGGACAGATCATAAAGACTAGAGTGGAACTAAATGAATTAGAGAATGGAAGAGCAATTGAAAAAATGAAAAAGACCAAAAGCTGATTTTTTGAAAAGATCAACAAAACTGACAAACCACTGGCCGAACTAACTAAAGAAAAACAAGAAAGGAACAAATAAGCCAAATAAGAAGTGAGAGAGGAGTGGTCATAACAGATCCAACAGAAACCAAAAATATCATAACAGAATACTATGAAAGTCTGTACTGTAACAAATTTGAAAACCTAGAGGAAATTGACAAATTCTTTGATTTATATCACCTATCAAAATTATAAGGTGAAGTAGAACAACTTAATAAACCCATCACAAAGGAAGAGATTGAAAAAGTCATCAAAAACTACCAACAAAAAAAAAGCCTGGGCCCAGATGGCTTTGCCACAGAATTCTACCAAGCTTTTAGAGAAGAGTTATCTCTTAACACTACTGATACTGTTTCACAGTATAGAAAGGGATGGAATACTCCCAAATTCATTCTATGAAGTCAACATAACCCTAATACCAAAGCCAGGGAAAGACCTAACTAAAAGAAGAACTACAGACCAATATCACTCATGAATCTAGATGCAAAAATCTTCAACAAAATTCTTGCCAATAGAACACAGCAAGATATCAAAAAAATAATCCATCATAACCAAGTTCAATTCATACCAGGAATGCAAGGCTGCTTCCACATCAGAAAAACAATTAATGTGACCACCTACATAAATACCACAAAGGACAAGAGTCACCTGATCTCTTCTATTGATACAGAAAAGGCATTTGATAAAGTCGAACACCCATTTATGATACAAACTCTCACAAAATAGAATAGACAGCAAATTCCTCAATGCAATAAGGCCCGTTTATACAAAGTCAACTACCTACATCATCCTGAATAGAGAGTTACTGAAACAGTTTCACTTGAGAACAGGAAGTAGACAAGGATGCCCACTCTCACCTCTCCTATTCAACATTGTACTAGAAGTTCTAGCCAGAGCAGTAAGACAAGACCAAGAAATAAAGGTCATCTGCATCAGCGAAGAAAAGTGAAAATCTCCCTATTTGCAGATGATATGATTGTATACGCAGAGAATCCTAAAGAATCTATAAGTAAACGACTCAAACTGATAGAAGAGTTCAGCAAAATCTCAGGGTACAAAATAAACATAAGTAAATCAGTAGAATTTCTTCATACTAACAACAAGATTATTAAGGAAGAAGTCACCAAATCAATACCATTTACTATAGCCTCTAGGAAGATAAAATACCTACAAATAAATCTAACAGGATCTTTATAAAGAGAACTAAAAGCCCTTTCTACAAGAAACTAAGAGAGACTTACATAAATGCAGAAACCTACCCTTCTCGTGAATAGGAAGCCTTAACATAGTGAAAATGTCGATTTTGCCTAAAGCAATCTACTTACATAATGCAATCCCAATACAAATTCCAGTGACATTTTTTAATGAGATGGAGAAACAAATCACCAACTTTGTTTGGAATGGGAAGAAGCCCAGGATAAGTAAAGCACTACTGAAGAAGAACACACTAGGAGGCCTCTCACTACCTGACTTTAGAACCTATTACACTGCCACAGTTATGAAAACAGTCTGGTACTGGTACAAAAAGAGACAGATCAGTGGAATAGAACTGAGACCCCTGAGATGACATCAACTTCCTATGAACAACTGATATTTGACAAAGGTCCTAAGACATTAAACTGTGGTAAAAACAATCTCTTCAACAAATGGTGCTGGCAAAATTGGATATGCGTCTGCAAAAAGTTGAAACAAGACCCATATCTTACACCTTATACAAAAACCAACTCAAACTGGATAAGAGACCTAAATATCAAATCTAAAATGATAAAGCTTATCCAAGAAAAAGTAGGAATAACAACGGAAGCTTTAATGCACAATCTAGACAGACTTCAAAATCTGTCAAACAAACCACAAACAGCAGAAGAGAAAATAGATAAACGGGAACTACTAAGAATCAAACACTTTTACTCATCCAAAGACTTTATTAATAGAATTACAAGGCCACCGACAGAATGGGAAAGAATATTTGGCAACTATATGTGAGATAGACACCTGATCTCCATAATCTACAAGGTAATACAAAATATCAGTAAGAAAAAGATAATATCATTCAATCAAGCGATGGGCAAAGGAGATGGACAGACATTTCTCTGAAGAGGAGATCCAGGCAGCCAAAAAACACATGCAGACATGCTCTCAATCATTAGCTATTAAAGAAATTCAAATCAAAATTACAATGAGATACAATCTCACCCCAGCAAGGTTGGCCATGATCCCAAAACTGCACAACAACAAACGCTGCAAAGGCTGTGGAGAAATTGGAACTCTCCTACACTGTTGGTGGGATGGCAAAATGGTGCAACCTCTTTGGGAAATAATCTGGCACTTCCTTAAAAAGCTGGATCTAGATATACCATTTGACCTAGTAATTCCACTGCTCAGAATATATCCTACAGAAGCAAGGCCCTTCACACCAGCTGACACATGCACACAAATGTTTATCGCAGCACAGTCCACAATAGCAAAAAGATGGAATCAACACACATGCCAACAACAGAAGAATGGACAGGAAAAATATGGTATATATACTCAATGGAACACTATACAGTGATAAAGAACAACAATTTCAGGAAACAACCCATAACTTAGTTTCAATTGGAGGACATTATATTGAGTGAAAGTAGTCAGAGACAAAAGGACAAATACTGTATGAGACCTCTATGATAAGAACTTAAAAACTGACTTATGCATAGAAGAAAAGACTCATTGACATCTGCAAGGGAGGGGAGGGAAGGAGGGCAAGGGTGGAGGGTTTAGATTAGATAGTTGATAGAAACTTAACTGAGTGAAATCTGAGACAGCACACATTAGAAAGATTAATATTATTTGGACTTCAACCTAACATGATTACTCTTTCCATCTTAAATCAATACCACAAGGGCAGAGTAGCTGGGGCTGGGGGCTGGGGGCCAGGAGCCATGCTCTCAGAGAAAATCAAGGCCAATTGGCACAACTAGCATTTTGCTAAAAGATCCCTCTGCACCCCACGCTGGTGAGTGGTGTCTGGGGTCTTAAAACCTGTCAAGCTGCCGTCTCAGGGTACAGCAAATGGTCCCAACTTAGCAGGAACGGATGATCGCCAAAGACCAAAACAACATGGGGGAAAGATAACCCAGAATTCAGAGACACCCATGTGATTGACTGACAACATTGACTTGTAACCCGAAGAACCAGATGGTACCCAGCCACCACCAGTGATAGCTGTGATGGACCTCACAAACCTGAGTCTCATGGGCAACACAAGAATAAAAAGGTGTGCACCTTGAGATCTCCATTAAAAGACCACAATCGATGGTCCACAGGCCTTCGAGATCCCCTGGGAAGATGGTCCCAGGCCCTGATGCTGCCCCTGTCTATAAATCATAATGGAGGTCAACTCTTGGACAAGAATGGATTGGACTTGGCGACGCAGAGCGCCAATATCGTGTGTGCACTTTATGGTTCTATGCATCTATAGGATGTTGTCCTGTTCACCTCTTATAGGAGGAAGGGGAGTGGGTGGAGAAGAGGGGATGGGAGATTGTTGGGAGGATAAGACATGTATGGAGCAGAGAAGAGGAGTGTGCTGTCACCGGGCAGGGAGAGCAGTAGGAGCTGCATATAAGTTGGCATGTAAATTTATATGGGAATGTACACTTTCATTCAATCATAACTTTTTAAAAAAATACGTGAACTTTAAAAAAAAAGAAGAATTAATGCCTTTGAATTTTGGTGTTGGAGAATAATGTTGAATGTACCATGGACCGCCAAAATCTGTTCTGAAAGATGTGCAACCAGAGCAGTACCAGATGATCAAGACACATCTGTTTGCTCCTTATTAGCAGCTCCAGTTAGACATCCAGCAGGAAAGCAGCCTGAAAGGATTAATGAATATGAAGTTTGAGGACTATCTCTGTAGCTCATTTGTTTAAGCTTTTCTTTCTTCCTGAAATCATCTAGTACAAAATGTAAGAACTCAGGACCAGACTAAGGCAGTTCGCATGATCAATATCTTCCAGAAGAAAGTGAGGAAAGAGTACTTACCTCAGACTTTCTAAAGAATTCCAAACTTTATTGTCCCATATAACCTTTCAGATTTTTTCAAAAGTAAGTTATAAAATAGAACACCCTAGGGCTAGTCAAACACAAAATATTAATTTCTTTCTTGGTCTTTTTGGCTTATGGGAACCCCCACCACAAGATAAATCTTACTTCAAGAAACAGTAAATCTTAACAATGATATCAGGAAAGCCAACTTTTAAAAAATATTTTATTCCAGGGACCATGCTCTCAGGGGACATCGATGCCAATTGGCATAACTAGTGTATTGCTAAGAGAGTCTTCTCTACTCCATATTGGTGAGTGGCATCTGGGGTTTTAAAAGCTAGCAAGCTTCCATCTGAGGTACACCAAATGGTCCAACTCAGCAGGAACAGATGATCACTAAGAACCAAAACGACATGGGAGAAAGAAAACCCAGAAAACAGAAAGACCCATCTGAATGAGTGAGTACATCTACACGTGACCAGCAGAACCAGATGGTGACTGGCCACCACCAGTGACAGCCATGATGGGGCTCGCAAAGTTGTGTCTCAGTGGTAACACAAGAATAAAAAGGGGTATACCCTGAGAACTCCACCGCAATTGATAGTCCGAAGGCCTCGGGGTTCCCCTGGGAACATGTACCCTAGACCTGCTGCTGTCCCTGTCCATAAATCATTACTGGTGTCAGCTCCTCAGACAGGAATATATTGGACTTGGCAACAAAGAGTGATCATGTCATGCATGCACTTTATGGTTCTATGCATCTATATGATGTCATTTTACCGGTCTCTGACTAGTGCAGAGTTGAGAGGGTGGAGAAGAGGGGACAGGAGATTGTTAAGAGGATATGACTTGTATAGAATGGGAAGGAGGAGTGTGCTGTCATCGGGCAAGGAGAGCAGTAGGTGTTAGCATATGAATTTAAACCAGATTGTACACTTCCACTCAATCACAATAAATAAATAAAACATATATATATATACATATAAACAAGAATCCTGACAAAAGTTTACGTAACATAAAAGAAAAAAATTTTTATTGAATTTTTGGTGAAAGTTTACACAGCAACTTAGGTTCCCACTTGACAATTTCCACACAAATTATTCAAAGACATCAGTTCTGAGGTCCAACAATTAAGTCCATGAACTAAGTGCTACATACCTCATTGCTGAATATCACTATGGTCATTTTTGAAGCACTCAACTTGGGGAGCTATGCACTGATGTCAGCACCTAGTCCACCCTTCAAAACAGTTTTGAAACTCTTTCTATAATGGCCGTTGCACATGGTGGCAAGTTTGCAAACTCAGTTGTATAGTTGCCTGTGAGAGAGTTTTAAACAAATAACTGTATGGGAACACCCTCCCTACTCACCTAATGTGGCCCCCTAGTGACTATTTTCTTTACCAGAAGATAAAGGAAGTATTGAAAGAAAGACATTTTGATGACACTCAGGACATCAAGGGTAATATGATGACAGCTCCGATGGCCATTCCAGAAAAAGAATTCCAGAATTGAAGGATAGACCAGGCACTGGCATCAGTGCATAACTTCCCAAGGAGAGTACTTCAAAGGTAACTGTAGTGATATTTAGCAGTGACTGTGTAGCACTTTTTCTAGAATGATTTCAAGAACTTAATTGGCAGTCCTCATACATTTATCCAAATGTGTAACCATTCTCTGTAATTGTGTTCTGTTTGTTCCTATTCCATTACCCTAGTTCACCGTCCGCTTATCGTCACATCTTTGCTTTTGAGTAATTATTGACAGTTTGGTCTCACACTGATGACTTGTAAGTAGGACCTTGATTTTATGTGTCATACCTTATGTATGCCGCTCTGATGTTTTGCTAAAGGGTGATATCAGGGGATAGTCCTGGTTCTATCTAGATTTAAAGAGTATCTCAGGACAACAGTCTCAAGGAGTCCTCTGTTCTCTACTATTCCAGTTCGTGTGGCTTGGGTTTTTTTTGCTTGTTTGTTTTTGTTTTTGTTTGTTTTTAACAAATAATTTGAGTTCTGCTATTTATTTTTCCACCATTCTATCCAGGACCAAACACTGTACCTCTGAAAAGTCAGTGGTTGTAGCCAGGTAGCATCATCTCATTATTCTGGCCTCAGAGTAGATGAAGTTACAACTCACGTAAGCTTTTTTCTTACTTCTTTGCTCCTGGCAAGCACCGACCAGTAGTTGTTTCAGGAAAGCTGACTTTTAATGATAAAGAATTTACACAAGATACTAAGCAAACATTGCTGCAGACTAATCCAGGCTGTTAAATAAACAATAGTGGTAATGCAAGATAAACCCTGCAGAAAGAAATAAAAGTTGAGCCTTCCAGAAGAAATATTTACATATAAATAGAGGAAAGTATGTATGTAAAGAAACAGACAGGTTATATCTTCTTTTGAAGGACCCCTCGTGGCATAGGGGTTAATGTACTTGGCTGTTAACTGAAAGATTGTAAGTTCAAACCCACTAGCATCTCCGTGGGGAAGAAGATGTGGCAACCTGTTTCCATAAAGATTAAAGCCTTGTAGGGAGGTTAGCACAACTCATCAAGGAAAAGTCACACAAGGTTCACACATACATCAAAATTTCTGAGGGACTGAGTTACTGGGCTGAGGGGTGGGGACCATGGTCTCAAGGAACATCTAGCATAATTCATTTAACATAGTTTATAAAGAAAATGTTCTACATCCTGCTTCAGTATGTGGTATTTGGGATCTTAAATGCTTGTAAATAGCCACCTAAGATATGTCTACAAGTGCTACTTTATCTGGAGCAAGGGGAAATGAAGAAAACCAAAGATAAAAGGAAAAGATTAGTCCAAAGGACTAATAGAATGAAACTACCACAGCCTCCACCAGAATGAGTCCAGAAGAACTAGACAGTACCCAGCTATCACCACTGACTGCTCTGACAGGGATTATAACAGAAGGTTTTAGGCAAAGCTGGAGAAAATGTAGAACAAAAGTGTAACTCACACGCACACAAAAAAAAGACCAGACTTACTAGTTTTACAGAGACTGGAGAAACTTCGGGAGTATAGCCCCTGGACACCCTTTTACCTCAGTACTGAAGTCATTCTGAAGGATCATGCTTCAGGCAAAGATTAGACAGGTCTACAAAACAAACAATAACACATGTGGTTCAACCATGTATGTGAAACTAGACAGGCACGCCAGCCCAGAAGCAAAGAAAGGAAGGAAGAAGGGTACACAAAAACTGGATGGAAATGGGTGACCCAAGGTCTAGAACAGGAGAGTATTGGCACATTATGGAGATGGCAATCAAGGTCACAAAACAGTATGTGTGCTAATTGCTTAAAGAGAAACTAATTTGCTTTGTAAACTTCACCTAAAGCACACACAAAGAAAGATAACAGCCTTGGAAACCTCATGGGGCAGTTCTATAGGGTCATTACAAGGCATAACAGCACCATGTTTAATTTTTTTTTTTTTTTTTTGGCTTATCTTTTCCTCTAGACAAATGGTTTTTTGTCACACATCTTAGTGTTTGTTGGTTTATTCTGAAGACTATTATAACGTTTCATCAGAAAATTCTTTTCTCTCTAAGCATATGATTTGCTATTATATCTCAGTGTATAACACTGTAAGCTTTTATAGAATGTATCACTAATCTTTGAAAAATGTGATAAGATAACACGATTTACTGAAATTCACTTTATTGTCAAATTTGTTAGACTGTATCTGAGGCTGGAAATAATGCCTTCCTGCATACAGGCTCTAAATCCTAAGTCATTTTACCCAAAACTCAAAGACAAGTCATTCATAGACAGGGAAACTGACAGACTTGACTTCAACAGAAGTCTGCCAGGCTCTAGCCCTGCCTTGTCACTCACCAACTGTGAGACCTTGGATCAGTCACACTCCTCCCTGGGCCTATGCAACAAATGGTCTGTTTCCTCTGACTGTCAAATTTCATGGTCTGGATGTTGGAGGATCGGGTCAGAGCAGAAGAAAAGCCAGCTAGGTCAGATAAGTACAAATTCAATATTCAGTTGGTACAGCATGACAGACCCACCATGACAGACCTACCATGAATTAACTGGAGATGTGAAAGGGAAGCACTTTCAGTCCAGAGTCTGGAGCTCAGGATTGGTGTTTTATGAACTGTTTATTTCAGCTAGATATAACTAGGCTCTAAAAACTTTTCGCAAAGAAGAAAACAATTGTGAGTTAGAATGCCAATCTATTAGCCTACCAGCGAGAATGGATATTTATAATGACTGGAATACTCTCACAGCTACTTGAAGTGTCTGTTCCTGTTATTTAGGTGGCTAGAGCCCTGAACCAGGCATCAAAAGTTACTCAATGAGTTAAGAATTATTTACAGCTAAACTGGTGTTGATAGGGAAAGGAATAATAAATGAGACTTCTAGTATCGCATTAAATAAAGTGTTCCTCAGTCAGGCAGAGTAGTGAGACAATTCCTGTGGTTCTTCTTACAATACAGACTCAAAACAAACAAGTGAATCAATTACATATGATGATCTAGAAACCTTCAACATCAAAGATAAAGTTGAAGAGTTGGAATGAGTGGCAAGGGAAGGGAGAGACAGTTCAGAAGCAGCAAGGATTTGCCAGACCTGAACTGGCCAGCACCCTGCAGTCTAGAATGGCCAGTGTTCACAGGCTGATGCAAGTAGTAGTACTCTGGCCACCTTTTGCACACCAAGAAAAACCAGGTGATAGAGAGTCTGCATAAGCCTGTGGAACCAGGGGATAACAGGGTAAGACCTACAAAAGTTAAGTGCAAGCTTCTAACCTACTGTATGGGATCAAAATATACCTTCCCTCTCTGGGAATTATGTCTCTCCCATTCCCTCAGCCCTCTCTGCTCTGCTCAGTCCCTAGTTGGTTTCTATGTTTGCCAAGTCCCCTGGGCTGGAAGTAGAAGCCATCACACCCAAAGCCATTCTGGATTTGGACAGTGACCAAATTAACAACATGCTAATAACAAACAGGAAAAAATAATTGCCAGCTTCCCTAAACTGGCACCTCAGAGAAGGTACAGCAGATTTGCCTAAGCAAATGCATAAGGGGTCCTCAGACTATCAGTGCTTTCACTGTTGCATAGATTTGCATAGGCTTTCATTAGCATAGTACAAAAGGTACAAACTGAAGCCTATTTTCAAATGTAACAGCTAAGGGGGAGTAGCAGATTCATGGCATTTGACACTACCCTACCCATTAAGCAGGGTCCTCACCTACCCACATCAGAGCCTTGAATACTGGTGGCTCCACACTCTCCACCCAAAACAGAGGTCTAAGAATAAGTGGTGTCTCCCAACAACATTGGGTGCCCAAAGTCTGGCTGCAAAACTCACTCAGCTGCACACTCTAGGGAATGGGGACACACCTTCCAACCAGGCACTCAGGGACAGCTATGAGGCCCCTACCTTGCTCAGCACATAACTGTGTACTTTAACCAGATAGCTGTGCCTGCTCCAATAACAGCTACGTAGCCCTGCCTGTTTAGGTCTGCAGGTGAAAGCCTGCACAATACACTCACAGTGGTGGACGACCTGGACACCTGAGCTGAATCCACACATGAAAAGCAAATAGACTCCTAGGAGCAGTTCTAACCACTTGGCAACAAAAGTGAGATCTTCAAAAAGGTCAATAATCAAAGTAACTCCCACAACCAGCCTATTTGGGCATAGTGAAACAGGAAGCTAGGACACAGTAAGGTAAGCAAACTTAAAATTGTCTTTTTGTCATACTGTGGGGCTTGCGTGTTGCTGTGATGCTGAAAGTTACTTGCCAGAAGGAGAAGGGATTTTTTTTAATCCCATGCAGTAGTTTAGATGCTTGCAATTAACTTTTGCAGATACCAACATGGTCACCCATAGCAGACAGGTTTGAGCTGAACTTACAGACTAAGACATACTAGGAAGAAGAACCTAGAAATCTATTTATAAAAAGAATTAGCCAGAGAAAGCCCTATGAATAGCAGAAGAACATTGTCTGAAAGATGAGCCCCTAGGTTTGGAAGACAACAAAAAGACAACTGGGAGAGAGTTGTCTCCTCAAAGTAGAATCGATCTTAACAATGGGGATAGAGTCAAGCTTGTGGGACCTTCATTTGCTGATGTGGCATGACTTTAAATGAGAAGAAACAGTTGCACTCATTCGTAATAATTGGAACATGGAATGTACAAGATATGAATCTGGGAAAATAGCAACAGTCAGAAATGAAACAGAACACATAAACATCAGTATTCTAACTATTAGAGGGCTGAAATGGATTAGTATTGGCCTTTTTCAATCAGACAGTCATATGGCCTACTATGCTGGGAATGGCAACTTGAAGAGGAATGGTGTTTCACTCACTGTCAAAAAGCATATTTCAAAATCTAATGGCTGGCTTGGCAACCAGAGTACAATGCAGTCAATGATAGGATAATATCTATATACCTACAAAAAGACCACTTAATACAAGTATTATTCATATTTACAAACCAACCACTATGACCAAAGATGAAGACATTGAAGACTTTTACCAGCCTCTGCAATCCCAAACTATTTGAACATGCAATCAGTATTCACTGATAAATTCTGGTGGTTGGAATGCAAAAGCTGGGGAAAAACAGAAGGATCAGTAGTTGGGAAACACGGCCTTGGTGATAGAAACGACGTCAGAAATCACGTGAAAGAATTTTGCATGAAGGTTTTGGTTTGGGCAATGACTTCATTGCAAATACCTTTTCTCACCAACATAAACAGCAACTATACACACAGACCTCACCAGATGGAATACACAGGAATCAAATCAACTACGCATGTGGAAAGAGACAATGGAATACCTCAACATCATCAATCAAAACATAGGTACCAACTGCTGCATAGACTCTAATTTACTCATATGAAAGTTCAAACAGAAACTGAAGAAAATTAGAAAAAGTTTCCATGAGAGTTAAAATACGACCTGGAGTGTATTCAACCTGAGTTTAGAAACCATGCCAAGAATAGATTTGATGCACTGAACAATGACTGAAGACCAGACAAGTGTGAAGAAAGTAACAGGTCATTAAAAAGAAAGAAAAGACCAAATTGGACATCAGAAAGAGATGTCTTGAAACTTGCTCTTGACCATCAAATAGTTAAAGCAAAAGGAAGAAGTGATGAACTAAAAGAACTGGACAGAAGATTTCAAAGAGTGGCTAGAGAAGACAAAGTGTTATAATGACATGCAAAGAGCTGGAGACAGAAAATTAAAAGAAGAATGTGCTCTGTACTACTCAAACTGAAAGAACTGAAGAAAAAATTTAAGGCTCAAGTGGCAGCAGTGAAGGATTCTACAGGGGAAATAATAATGCAGGAAACATCCAGAGAAGATAGAAGGAATACAGAGTCATTATACCAAAAAGAATTGGTCATTGTTCATTGATTTCGGGAGGCAGCGTATGATCAGGAACCAATGGTACTGAAGTCAAAGCTGCATTGAAGGCACTGGCAAAAAACAAGACTCCAGGAATTGATGGGACATCAACTGAGATGTTTCAGCAAATGCATGCAGCTCTGAAAGTGCTCACTCTTCTATGCCAAGAAATTTGGAAGACAGCTGCCTGACCAGCTTGCTGAAAGTGATCCTTATTTATGTGTGTTCCCAAGTGAGATGATCCAACAAAATATGGAAAATATTAAACAACATCATTAATATCACACACAGGTAAAATTTTGCTGAAGGTCATTCAAAAGTGGCTGCTGCAGTATATTGACAAGAAAATTCTGAAAATTCAGACTAGATTTAGAAAAGGATGTGGAACCAGGAATATCATTGCTGATGTCAGGTGGGTCTTAGCTGAAAGCAGAGAACACCAGAAAGATGTTTTATCTACTATTCAAAGGCATTCAACTATGTGTATGATAAAAATTTATGGAAAACACTGCAGAGAATGGGAATTCCAAAACACTTAATTGTGGTCATGTGGAATCCGTACGTGGATCAAAAGGCAGTCACTGAAACAGAAGAGGACACTGCATGGCTTTGAATCAGGAAAGGTGTGTGTGAAGACTGTGTCCTTTCACCATACCTATTCAACCTGCCCACTGAGCAAATAATCTGAGATGCTGGACTACCTGATGAATAATGGGGCATTAGGGTTGGAGGAAGACTCACTAACAACCTATGTTATGCAGAAGACACAACTTTCCTTGCTGAAAGTGAAGGTGACTTACCGACGAAGATCAAAGACCACAGCTTTCAATATGAATTATGCCTCAACACCAAGAAAACAAATCCTCACAACTGGACCAGTTAGCAGCATCATGATAAATGGCGAAAAGTCTGAGGTTCTCAAAGATTTCATTTTATCTGGTTCCACAATCAACAGTCATGGAAACAGCAGTCAAAAAATAAAAAGATGGGTTTTTTTTTGTCAGAAGTACTATAAGCAGATGAATTCAAAAGGATAAATGTTATTTTGTCCCAGTCCAGTAGGCTAAAAATCCAAATTCAGGGTGTCAGCTCCAGGGAAGTATTTCTCTGCTGGCTCTGGAGGAAAAGTCCTTGTCTTCAATCTTCCCTTGGACTGGAAGCTCCTGAGGCACGCAGACCCCAGTCCTCTCCAAATGACATACTTTCTCCTGGCACTCCTTTCTTGCTTGATGGAATGAGATCCCCAAGTCTCAGACTTTCTCCCTTTCTTTTATATCAAAAGAGGCTGCCCAAAGCCACAATACAATCCCACACATTAAATCCTTCACCACCAACACAACTGCCACACATCCACCCTCATTAATGTCGCAGAGGCAGGGTTTACAACATGGGGGAACATCACACAATACCGGGAATCATGGCCTAGCCAATTAGCCACACATTTTTGGAAGAACACAATTCAATCCATGACGTTCTACCCTTAGTTACCTCAAAAATCATATCCTTGAAACATGCAAAACATATTCATATCAGAGCAAAAGTCTGAAGTCCAAAATCCAGAAATTCCTCTTCAGCTGTGAAAAATTTAGAACACTAGTTATCTGCTTCCAAAATACAATGGCAGAACAGGCAAGCACAAGCTAGTCGTTCCCATTACAACTAGAAGAAAACATAGGGAGAGGCAAAATAGGGACCAAGCAAGTTAAGAGAGCACATAACATTAGCCCTCAAGGCTTTTAAAATAATCTTCCATTTTCTGAGACATTTTACACAATGGCCCTGCCTTCCAGACTCTAGGTATTGGTCATACTATCCAGATTCTAAGTGGAGGCCCCTTGGCTCTGGGATACAGCTCTGCCTTTCAGGCCCACTGAGACAGCAGCTCTACTCTCCTCAGCTTTAAGGACCTCGTTATCTTATCTAAGTAGCCATAGGCAGCAGAAGTCAAAGAGAAAAGGAACATGAGAAGCTGAGCTGCCTCAGTCTCAAAGATATGGTCATAACCTCAGGGGCTGCCAAAGACTGAGTCACAGCACCTGGTGTTTCTAAGGGTGGAGCTGCCACTCAGATGGACTAGGATAATGAGATCTCAGGCCTGCATCTGTCCTGCTGGGGCAAGTTTCCAAAGCTCTGTGGCTCTACCAATTTAAGTATCTGGAGGCACCCCCCCCCACTCCACCAGGAAACCTCCTGCACATAGTCACTCAGCTCTCTCTCTCCATGGGTCAGCTTCAGCACTGTCTTATGCAGGTCTTGTTCTGTTGCTGCCTGTCTGCTGCTGATACTTGTCCCTTGATGCTTGTTTCTCACCATCTGCACTTTCTTCAGTGTTAACAGTTCTCCTCAGTTCCTTCTGAGTATTCTGTTCATTCACAGTTTCAAAAACACTTCCACATGTAAGGTATCTTTTAGAGCAGCACTCTACTCTCTCAGTACCAAATTCTACTTTAGTCGTTTAGTGCTGCTATAACAGAAATATCACAAGTGGATGAATTTTAAAAGATAAAATTTATTTTGTCACAGTCCAGTAGGCTAAAAATCCAAATTCAGGGTGTCAGCTCCAGAAGAAGACTTTCTCTGCTGGCTATGGAGGAAGGTCCTTGTCTTCGATCTTCCCCTGGACTGGAAGCTTTGGAGGCACTAGGACCCAGCCCTTTCCAGATTATGCACTCAGCTCTCAGCACTGCTTTCTTTATTGATGATACTAAGTCCCTGAATCTCAGCTTTTCTCCCTTTCTTTTATATCCCAAGAGACTGCCCCAAGTCACAATACAATCCTACACATTAAGTCCTTCCCCACCAACACAACTGCCACCTGTCCTTACCCATTAATGTTATAGAGGCAGGATTTATAGCATGGATGAATATCACACACTACCAGAAATCAGAGCCTAGCCAAATAGTTGTACACATTTTTAGGGGAATACTATTCAATCCATAACAGATGCATTGAACTGGGCAAATATGCTGCAAAAGACCTCTTTAAAAAATTGAAAAGTGGGAGCAGGGCCAATGTGGCAGAGTACCCAGATGCAGCCTGTGATCCTTCTAACAACAAAGATCCGGAAAAACAATTTAGTGGATTACGTAGAACATTCTGGGAGTGATGAACATCAGAGTGAAAGCTGGAAGAACAAACTGGGCAACAGGGAAGGGAGACGAGGTTCAGAATTACCCAGATAGGACAGACTGGATGGGCAGGAATCCACACACTGCAGGAAAATCCTCTGCTGTCAGTACTAGTGAACAAAGCTACATTTAGAGTGTCTTTTTCAGGGGAGAAGCTGAGCTTCTCAGAGTCACATCTACAGAATCGTAGAATTCTCCCACTTAAATGTCAAAAGATAAGTGCTTGCACATCATGCAGATCAAAACTTTTCTTTTGAGCAAAACCTCTCTCTCATTTCCCAGGTCCTCTATGTCAGGCAGGCCAGGCTGTACCTGGATATCACAACCAGGATGCGGATCCTGGAAATCATCAGGGCAGGGCGAGCCCTCCCCAACTTCCTAGAAAGTCCCCACCTCAGTTCCTGGAAATCATCAGAGCATGGGAAATCCCTCCCTTCCTGGAAACTCCAAAGTCCCCAGTTATTTTTCTCATATGCTATTCAAGTGACTTACCTCACCCAAATCCTATTGGCTCCCGCCTCTTTCCCCATGTCCCCACTAAGGTCCGCAATAGGTGGAATGGTCTGCCTCTATGTAAACCCCCTTCCCCAACTTGAAAGCGTGACTTCTCCAACTCCTACCTTGGAGCTCGTAGGGTTCACCTGGGAGCGCACCAATAAATCCTGTTCTACTGCTGACTCTCACTCTTTTTCTTTCTAACTGCCACTGATACGTTTAATCTACCTCACCTTACAGTTGGTGCCAATATATTTAGCCTGCCTCACCTTACACTCTTCTCCCTTCTCTGTTCTGCACCAGGTGCCAAATTATGAATCTTTACCTAGGCTGGAAGTGGGTTCCCTTACACAGACACTGAGCTATTTTCCTGGACTTGGAGAGGGAACAATTTAACAAATGGACGAAAAAAAAAAAAATCCACCAGCATCCCTGAGCCAGGAAACCAGAGCAGAAACAGGCCTTTTGTTAAGGCTCAGGGCTGCCAGGCCCCTACCTCTGTCATTGAGTGCAAGCAGCCACATGAGCTCCCACCAATCATCATTCCCCAACAGGCACTACCAACTTAGTGGCTGACTATCTGGTCTCCCAAGTTGAATACACACAAGAAAACTAAACTGATGCCTAGCCTGCGAGCCTAGTAATATCTGTAACTACCTGGTGATAGAGTGTTGGAATTTCTAAGGCTCCAATAATGAAACTAGCTCATATGACCAGCCTATCTCACACTTTAAAACCAAATTCATCTAGAAAGGTCTGACAAGTTTGTGAACTTGCCACCATGTGCTTATGTTGCCAACACTATACAAACAACTCAGTAAGGTTTCATAACCTTGGTATATCAGTGTCTCACAGCTGTGTCCATGGCAACATGTGGCAGCATCTTACTGAGTGGCATACTTTATTGTTGTTGCATGTTTTTGTGTGCCATCACAAAAAAATCAGAGCTTGAATTGGAGCAACAAGCAAACAAAATTTCTTGTTAAACTTGGCAAGAGTGGAAGTGATATCAGGGACAACTTAGTCCAAGCTTATGAGGACAATGCCATGAGGAAATTGGCAATGTACAAATGGCTTAAACATTTTTCTGAGGGATGAGAAAACATCTCTGATGAACAAGAGGTCAGTGCAGCCAGTAGTGAGCAAAACTTATGAACACATTGCAAAAATTCATCAAATTATGCATCAAAATCATTAGCTGACTGCAAGAAGCATAAAGACCAAGTAAACATCTATAAAGAAACAAGAAAATCTTAATTGAAAATCTTGTCAGGAGAAAGGTGGGTACAAAAACAGTCCCAAAGGACCTCAACAATGAACAAAAGCAAAGGAGAATCAAAGTTTGCCAAGACCTTTTGGAGAGGCAAGATTATGTTCTAGGCCATGTTATCACTGGTAATGAAACCCAAGTGTACCAATATGATCTTGAAACAAAGTATCAAAGTGCACAATGAAGTCAGTTAACTCTCCACTACCACCAAAGTTCCATCAGTCCAAATCAAGAGTCAAAATTATATTGCTAACCTTTTTTGATATCAGAGGGATTATTCATTATGAGATTGTACCAAGGTTACTATTTGGACTCACAGCCAAATCAAATCAATACATACATTTTTAGTGAGACACAATGCAATCCTTGACAGTGAAATTAGGACATTTTCAGATAAACAGAAGCTTAGAGAATTTGCAAAACCCAAATCAAAACTACAATAAACACTGAAGGAAATTTTTTTATTGGACAATCAATAGCATCAGTTATAAATTCAAGGATACAGTGCAGGTCAGAGCATCCAGATATCAACACAGATAAGGAAATCACAAAAATAAATCAAAGCTAAAACACTAAAAATAAGGGAACAGAGATATCAATGTGTAAATGGTGACAACATTATACCAAAAATAGGGACTGAATAATATATTCATAGATCTTGTATATAGAGAAGAAGTCAAGATAATACTAAGAAATTAAAAACTGTTTTAAATTTAGAACATTAGGGATAAATATTCAGGTAACCACAAAGGAAACTAATAATCCTACGCATCAAAATAAGAAGGAAAATGAGGAAATCTCAGGAAATACAAAACCAATGACAATGAAACAGATCAAAAGAAAACCTGTAAAGAAAAACAACTTAGCACGTAAAATTAAGTGAAACAAAGAAACTGTCAACAACACAAGCAAAGATACCACAGTGATAGCACTAAACTCAGACCTCTGGTCATTTGTGTTCAACTCATCAAAGCTGTTTTTCAGATGGTCTTTAAACTTGGGTGGGATATACTCAAGGTTGTACATTGGTTCTCGAGGACTTGTTCTAATTTTTTTCAGTCTCAGTTTCAACTTGCATATAAGCATTTGACAGCCAGCGCCAAAGCCAGCACCTGGTCTTGTTCTGACTGATGATATTAAAGTTTTCCATCATCTCTTTTTCCAGACGTAGTCAATTAGACCCCTGTGTATTCTGTCTGAGGAGGTCAGTGTGAACAGTCTCCATCTGCACTGGTGAAGAAAGGTATTTGCCACAAAGAAATCATTGGTCTGTATCACATGATCTCCAGCATCACTTGTGTCACCAAAGCCATATATTCCAACTACCAATTCTTCTTTGTTTCCAACTTCTGCATTCCAATCACCTGTAATTATCAGAGCTTCCTGAGTGCATGCTTCATCAATTTTGGACTGAAGAAGCTGATAAAATCTTTAGTTTTTTCAACTTTGGCCATAGTGGTTGGTGAATAAATTTGAATAATAGTAACATAAACTGGTCTTCTTTGCAGGCATGCAGATATTATCCTATCACTGACAGTACTGTACTTCAGGACAGATCTTGAAATGTTATTTTGATGATGAATGAAACACCACTCCTTCTAAAGTTTTCATTCCAGGTATAGTAAACCAGTCCATTTCAGTTCATGAAAGCCGAGGAAGACCTAAGACCAGACAAGTTGTGGAATGATGTGATAGACTTCATACATGAAGAAAGCAAAAGGTCATTAAAAAGACTGGAAAGAAAGAGAAGACTGCATTGAATGTTAAAAGAAACTCTGAAATTTGCTCTTCAATGTGGAGTAGCTAAAGCAAATGGAAGAAATGATGAATTACAAGAACTGTACAGAAGATTTCAGAGGGCAGTTCAGGAAAACAAAGTATTATAATGACATGTGCCAAGAGCTGGAAATGTAAAACCAAAAGGGAATAACACATTCTGCATTTCTCAAGCTGAAATAACTGAAGAAAAAATTCAATCCCTGATTTGCAATAGTGAATATTAAATGACTCAGGAAGCATCCAAGGAAGATAGAAGGAAATGCAGAACCATTATACCAGAAAGAACTAGTCAATGTTCAACCATCTCAAGAGGTAGCATATAATCAGGAACCAACGGTACTGAAGGAAGAAGTCAAAGCTGCACTGAAGGCTTGGTAAAAAAAAAAAAAAAAAGGCTCCAGAAATTGATGGAATATAATTGAGATGCTTCAACAAACAGATGTGTAGCACTGGAAGTACTTGCTCATCCATGTCAAGAAATTTCAAAGACGACTACCTGGCCAACTGACTGGAAGAGACCCATATTTATGCATATTCCCAAGAAAGGTGATCCAATCAAATGAGGCAATTATCAAACAATATCATTAATATCACACAGAAGCAAAATTTTGCTCAAGATCACTCGAAAGTGACCACAACAGTACATTGACAGGGAAATGCCAGAAATTCAAGCCAGATTCAGAAGAAGATATAGAACCAGGGATATCGTTGCTGATGTCAGATGGATCTTGGCTGAAAGCAGAGAATACCAGAAAGGTTTTTACCTGTGTTCACTGACTATGCAAAGGCATTTGACTGTGTGGATCATAACAAATTATGGAAAACATTGTGGAGAATGGAAATTCCAGAACACTTAGTTGTGCTCATGAGAAATCTGTATATGGATCAATAGGCAGTTGTGCATACAGAACAAGGGGACACTGCATGGTTTAAAGTCAAGAGAGGTATGCATCAGGGATGTGTCCTTTCACCATACATTTTCAATCTGTATGCTGAGCAAATAATCTGAGAGCTACATTGTATGAAGAAGAATGAGGCATCAGGATTGGAGGAAGACTCACTAACAACCTACATTGTGTAGATTACACAAACACTGCTTGCTAAAAGTGAAGAGGATTTGAAATACCAGTGAAGATCAAAGACCATGGCTGTTTTAGTTATCTATTTCTGATCTAACAGAAATACCATGAAGTAGATGGCTTCAGCAAAGAAAAGTTTATTCTTACACAGTCCAGTAAGTTACAAGTCCACATTCAGGGTGTCTGCTCCAGGGGAAGGGCTTTCTTTCTGTTATAGCAGGGGGAAAGTCCTTGTGTTGCATCAGTCTTTAGTTAGGGAGCATCTTGGTGCAGGAGCCTCAGATCTGAAGGATGTGTTTTTACTCCCAGTGCTGCTTTCTGGATGTATGAGGTTCCCAACCTTCTGCTTGCTTCCCTTTCCATTTATCTCTTGTAAGATGAAAGGATTAAGGGTGGGCAAGCCATGTTCCAGGGAAACTCCCTTTACAGTTGAGCAGGGAGGTGATCTTATGAAGGGATTTACAGCCCCATCCTAAATTTCTAACATATAGCATAGGAAAATCACAAAACAGAGGACAATCATAAAATACAGGGAATCATGGTCCAGTCACATGGCTACACACGTTTTGTGGGTTACACAGTTTAATCTATGACAACAGCCTTCAGTATGGGTTGCAATTCAACATCAAGAAAATAGAAATCTTCACAACTGGATGAGTAAGCAGTGTCAGATAGATGGAGAAAGGATTGAGGTTGTCAAGGATTTCATTTTACTTCATTCCACAACATATCTAACAAGATAAAGATATCTCATAAAGATAAAGACTTAAATATAAACTTGAAATCAATAAGAAGAAGAAAAACAAACAATTCTGGGGACCCTAATACATGGCATAAACAGACTGCACTAACAACACAGAAACACCAGAAGAGAAAATAGGTAACTGTGAACTCCTAAAAATCAACACTTAAGTTCATCTAAAGACTTCACCAAAACAACAAAAAGATTACCCACACCGGGAAAATTCTTTGACAACCGTGAATCTGATTGGCATCTAATCTCCGTAATCTACAAGACATAGTAGAACCTCAATAAGAAAAGGACAAATAACCCAATTTAAAAAATCGGCAAATGTATGAACAGACATTTCATGAAAGATGACATCCAGATGGCTAACAGATACGTAAGAAAATGTGGAATATCATTCGCCGTTAGAGAAATCCAAAACAAAACTATAACGAGATACCATCTCACCCCAACAAATCTGCATTATTCCAAAAAGCACAGAATAATAAATGTTGGAGACATTGTAGAGAGACTGGAACTCTTCTACACAGCTGGTGGGAAAATAAAACAGTACAACCACTTTGGAAATCAATTTGGCATTGTGTTAAAAAGCTAAAAACAGAAATATCGTATCATCCAGCTGTCTTATTTCTTGACATGTATCCTAGAGAAATAAGGGCTGTCACAAAAATAGATACACGCACACCAATGTTTATCACAGCACTGTCCACAATAGCAAAAAGATAGAATCAACAGATGAGTAGATAAACTATTGTACATTCACAGAACATAATACTGTACAATGATAAAGAATGATGATGGGGTGGAGTCAAGATGGTGGACTAAGCACACGTCTCCTTATATCCCTCTGGAAACCAAGGCCTGAATTGAAAATCAAACAGAGCCTTCTGATAACCTAATCAGCCTGAGGACATGGCACAGAGCTGTAAATTGGGACTTCATACCACTCAGCTAAAAACCTCCTCTCTTTCGCTGACTCCCACTCCTGGCTAGGCCCGGCTCTCACGGATGGAAGGTAAATGCACCAGTTTGACTTTTTTTTTCCTCTGTCTTGGCTGGTGGGCGGAGCTGGGTCTTGCCTGGTGGCTGGACTCAGACGCACTGCTGGGGGGATAGGCAGGTGAAATTCCCATATTCTGAGAGCCAGGCTTGGGACTCTGTTAATCTAGCCACTTTGAGCCTTTTGTTTTGTAGCTGGCTCAGCAAGGTTTGTGCGGAGCTTCGCAGTCAGTGTGCGGGACGCCGTGTTGGTACCGAGATTTTAGCGGGACCTTGTTCTTAGCCTGGAAGACAGCACTTGCAAACAGGACAGTGCTTCTCCAACAGAAAAGTAGTGATTTTGCACAGTGCTGCCTACGTTGGGGGCCCTGCAACAGAAGCAGAGGAATCATTACCTCTCAGCACCTTTAGCCCCTCTGTCTGCTGCCTGTGTGGAGGACGCCCTCTTGGATACGGTGGCCACAGCTGGACGTAATTCTTAGCTTGGGAGCCAGAGCCTGCCCACAGGAGAGCGCTTTTCTATCACAAAACCAGTACTCGACGCAGTGTTGGCTAAGGCTAGGCCCTGTCAGCAGAGGCTACCAGGGCAGTAGAATTGCTGTATTCTGAACTAGTTTGTTATCATATGGGGTTGGATATAGTGGCGCTTATTTTGTCAGATGAGAAGAGGGACCTCTACACCTGCAAACGTAACTGACTTGTGAACTGGTCAGATACCTTTTGCTTTACACTTCAAGACAGCCTAGAGAAACATTTGCAATCCATCCTCACAGTACCTCTTCCAGCCCCTATATACTCACATGGAACCCAAAAAGCAACAGACAATTGTGGCATACAAGCAATCACTCATGGCTTCAGAAGGCTTCCAAACAAAGCAACCAAGGAGTTTTCCAGATGAAGAAACTTTTACAAAAGCATCAGGAAGTGAATACAAATTGATTATATAGAGAGCCCTTCTAGACTTTATACAAAATGCAGCAGAACAAAATGAAAAATTAAGCAAGATGTTCGATCTGATGGAACACCAGTACTCTGAAATCCAACAGATCAAGAAGAAAATCAAAGACATAGAAACTACCACGCAAAGCCAAGAAAACAGAATGGAACAAATGGAAAAAAGAATTTCTGACTTGGAAGACAGAGCTACTGATGCCAGCGTCTATGAGCAGAAATCAGAAAAAAGAAACAAGAAAAATGAAGAAACATTAAGAGGCATGTAGGATTCTATTAAGAGGAACAACCTTCGATTAATTGGAGTCCCTGAACAGGGTGAGACACCTGAGAACACAGAGAGTATTGTTGCTGAGCTGCTGAAAGAAAACTTCCCAGAAATCATGAAGGAAGAGAATATAGAAATCTCAGATGTATATGGTATGCCACCCAATATAGATCTCAAAAGAAAGACTCCAAGACACATTATAATCAAGCTTAACAAAAGGAAACACATGCAGCAGCTCTTAAAGGCAGCAAGACTCAAGGCAAAGCTAACATTCAGAGGGAAACCCTGTAGGCTCTTGTCAGATTTCTCAGCAGAAACCATGCTGGCACGGAGACAGTGGCACGACACATTCAAAGTCTTGAAAGAGAAGAACTTCCAATCAAGAATTATATATCCTGCAAAACTATCTTTCAAATACGAAAATGAAATTAAGACATTCCCAGATAAACAGAAACTCAGAGACTTTGTAAAAACCAAACTCAAACTACAAGAAATACTGAAAGAAGTTCTTGGCTTTGGCTTAGAAGAACAAAATCACTAACTTTATATATTAGAACAACACACTACTGAATACTCTACTCATTTAGGTAAGGCCCCAAAGTAATTCACAGCTTTGATATGGAAAGAAGCAATCCAGTGATCATCATGAAAACTATGGTGTCATCATAATAAAAAGAGGGATGTACTACAGTTGTTATAGTCCTTCCAGATGGAGAGGAAGGTGACAAGACTGGTAGTAATTAAAATTGGGTTTATAAATAGTTTATTAAGTGGGTTCATAGGGGCAGCTGTAAAGCACAACAAAGATGTATCATACCATTTCAAGAAATCTAACACACGAGTCTCAACAACTATAAAACCAGCTCTGAAAAAGGTGAAAAATCAACTCACAAAAAAGAATGTCTCAGAACAGACTAATAAGAACAACAGAGAAAACATCAACATAAAAACAAACATATCACAATGGCAGCAGTGAACACATACCTATCAATAATTACATTGAATATGAATGGACTGAATTAATGCTCCAGAAAAGAGACACCGAGTGTCATCTTGCATCAAAAGACACGACCCATCCATATGTTGTCTACAAGAAACTCACTTGAGACCTAAAGACAGGAACAAACTGAAAATTAAAGGATGGAAGAATATGTATCAAGCTAACAATGAACAAAGAAGAGCAGGGGTGGCAATTCTAATCTCAGACAAAATCAATTTTAATGTCAAATCCACCATCGTGGACAAAGATGGACACTATTTACTGCTGAAAGGTTCAGTACACAAGCAAGACTAAACTTTACTAAATATTTATGCACCTAATGTCAGAGCACCTAAATATGTCAAAGAAACACTGACTATGCTCAAAAGAGAGTTAGATGACTCCACAATAATAGTGGGAGATTTTAACACTCCACTCTCATCACTAGACAGATCATCTAGAAAAAAGCTCAGTAAAGATACAGAAGACCTCATTGACACAATTAACCAACTAAACCTCATTGATATATACAGAACTTTCCACCCATCAGCAGACAACTACACCTTCTTCTCCAGTGCACATGGAACATTCTCCAGAATTGACCACGTGATAGGCCATAATGCAATGCTCAACAAAATCCATACCATTGAATTACTGCAAAACATCTTCTCAGATCATAAAGCCATAAAAGTTGAAATCAATAGCAGAAAAAACAGAGATACAAAGTGGAACTCTTGGAAACTGAACAGCATCTTGCTCAAAAAAACATGGGATATAGAGGAAATCAGGGATGAAATAAAGAAATTCATGGCTTTCAGTGAGAATGAAAACACTTCCTACCAGAATCTATGAGATACAGCCAAAGCAGTGCTCAGAGGTCTGTTTATCTCCATAAATGCACACACCTGGAAGGAAGAAAGAAACCAAATCAAGGAACTAACTCTACAGCTTGAACAAGTAGAAAGAGAACAACAGAGGAATCCCTCGGGCACCAGAAGAAACCAAGTCATAAAGATTAGAGCAGAGCTAAATGAATTAGAGAATAGAAAAACAATTGAAAAAATTGAAAAGACCAAAAGCTGGTTTTTTGAAAAGATCAACAAAATTGATAAACCACTGGCTAAACTTACTAAAGAAAAGCAGGAAAGGAAACAAATAACCCAAATTAGAAGTGAGACGGGAGTTGTCACCACAAATGCAACAGAAATCAAAAATATCATAACAGAATACTATGAAAGACTGTACTCTAACAAATTTGAAACCTAGGGGAAACGGGCCAATTCCTTACTCATACCACCTACCCAAATTATCACAACGTGAAGCAGAACAACTTAATAAACCCATCACAAAGGAAGAGATTGAAAAGGTCATCAAAACACTGCCAACCAAAAAAAAGTTTGGGCCCAGATGGCTTCACGGCAAAATTCTACCAAGCATTTAGAGAAGAGTTATCCCCAATACTAATGAGACTATTTCACAGTATAGAAAGGGATGGAGTACTCCCAAACTCATTCTATGAAGCCAGCATAACCCTAATACCTAAGCCAGGGAAAGATCCAACAAAGACAGAGAACTACAGACCGATATCACTCATGAACCTAGATGCAAAAATCTTCAACAAAATTCTTGCCAACAGAATACAACAACATGTCAAGAAAATAATCCATCATGACCAAGTGGGATTCATACCAGGGATGCAAGGCTGGTTCCACTTCAGGAAAACAATTAATGTGATTAACCACATAAGTAACACAAAAGACAAGGATCACCTGATTTTGTCCATTGATGCCGAAAAGGCATTTGATAAAGTCCAACACCCATTGATGCTAAAAACTCTTAGCAAAATGGGCATAGACGGCAAATTCCTCAACACAATAAGGGCCATTTATACAAAGCCAATTGCCCACATCATCCTCAATGGAGAGAGACTGAAAGACTTTCCCTTGAGATCAGGAACTAGACCAGGATGCCCACTGTCACCTCTCCTATTCAACACTAGGCTAGAAGTTCTAGCCAGAGCAATTCGACAAGACCAAGAAATAAAGGGCATCTGCATCAGCAAAGAGGAAGTTAAAATCTCCTGTTCGCAGATGATATGATTGTATTTGCAGAGAACCCCAAAGAATCTATAAGTAAGCTACTCAAACTGATAGAAGAGTTCAACAAAGTCTCAGGATACAAGATAAACATAAGTAAATCAGTAGGATTCCTTTATACCAACAACGAGACTGTTAAGGAGGAAATTATCAAATCAATAACATTTACAATAGCCCCGAAGAAGATAAAGTACCTAGGAATTAATCTAACCAGAGAAACAACAGACCTTTACAAAGAGAACTACAAGCCCTTACTACAAGAAACTTAGAGAGACTTAGGTAAATGGAAAAACCTACCCTGCTCATGGATAGGAAGACTTAACATTGTGAAAATGTCTATTTTACCCAAAGCAATTTATTTATATAATGCAATCCCAATACAAGTTCCAGTGTCATTTTTTAATGAGATGGAGAAACAAATCACCAATTTTGTTTGGAAAGGGAAGAAGCCCCGGATAAGTAAGGTACTACTAAAGAAGAAGAACACACTGGGAGGCTTCTCATTACCCGACCTTAGAACATACTACACTGCCACAGTGGTCAAAACAGCCTGGTACTGGTACAAGAACAGACAGATCGATCAATGGAACAGAATTGAGACCCCAGAGATGACACCATCTGCCTGTGATCAGTTGATATTCGACAAAGGCCCTAAGACATTAAACTGGGGTAAAAACAGTATCTTCAACAAATGGTGCTGGCAAAATTGGTTATCGATCTGCAAGAAACTGAATCAAGATCCATATCTTACACCTTATACAAAAACCAACTCCAACTGGATAAAAGACCTAAATATCAAACCTAAAACGATAAAGCTCATCCAAGAAAAGGTAGGAACAACATTGGAAGTTTTAATACACAGTGAGGACAGACTCCAAAATCTGCCAAGGAAACCACAATCAACAGAGGAGAAAATAGATAAATGGGAACTATTAAGAATCAAACACTTTTGCTCATCCAAAGACTTTATTAATAGAATTAGAAGAACACCCACAGAATGGGAAAAAATATTTGGCAACTCTATGTCAGACCGACGCCTGATCTCCATAATCTATAAGATACTACAAAATATCAATAAGAAGAAGATAAACCATCCAATTAAACGATGGGGAAAGGAGATGGACAGGTACTTCACTAAAGAGGAGATCCAGGCAGCCAAAAAACACATGCGGACATGTTCACAATCTTTAGTTATTAAAGAAATTCAAATCAAGACAACAATGAGATACCATCTCACCCCAACAAGATTAGCCATGATCCAGAAAACACAAAACAACAAATGCTGGAGAGGCTATGGAGAAAGTGGAACCCTTCTACACTCTTGGTGGGGTTGCAAAGTGGTCCAGCCTCTTTGGAAGGCAATCTGGTGCTTCCTTAAAAAAATGGATATCGATATACCATTTAACCCAGTAATTCCACTACTTGGAATATATCCTGCAGAATCAAGGCCTTTCACACCAACGGACACATGCACCAGAATGTTTATCGCAGCACAGTCCACGATAGCAAAAAGATGGAATCAACCCAGATGCCCAACAATAGAAGAATGGATAGGTAAACTATGGTACATATACTCAATGGAGCACTACGCAATGATAAAGAATAATGATGATTCCAGGAAACATCTCCTATCCTGGTTTCAACTGGAAGACATTATGTTGACTGAAAGTAGTCAGCGACAAAAGGACAAATACTGTATGAGACTTCTACGATAAGATCTCAAAAACAGACTTGTGTATAGAAGAAAAGACTCTTTGACAGCTGCAAGGAAGGTGAGGGAGGGAGGGGGAGGGGGGAAGGTTTAGTTTAGATAGTTACTAGAAATCTAGTTGGGAGAAAGCGGTGATAACACACGTTAGAAACAAGAACAACATTAAGTGGACTTCATAACTTGAGTACTCCTTCCGTCTTAACTCATTACTGGAAGGATAGAGTAGCTGGGGCTGGGGGCGGAGGACCATGCTCTTAGGCAAATCCCAGGCCAATTGGCACATCTAGCATTTTGCTAAGAGAGCTCTCTGCACCCCACATTGGTGAGTGGCGTCTGGGGTCTTAAAAGTTGCCAAGCTGCCATCCGAGGACACAGCAAATGGTCCCAACTCAGCAGGAACGGATGCTCACCGAGGACCAAAATGACATGCGGTAAAGACAACTGAGAAGACAGAGAGACCCACAAGAGTGGGTGCCTACATCAACTTGGGACTGGAAGAACCAGATGGTGCCCGGCCACCACCAGCGATAGCCACGATGGAGCTCACAGAGAGGAGTCTCACGGACAACACAAGAATAAAAAGGGGTGCATCATGAGATCTCCACTAAAAGACCTCAATTGATGGTCCAGTGGTTTGGGGGTTCCTCTGAGGGCATGGCCCCCGGCCCTCATGCTGCCCTTTCCCATAAATTATAACAAAGGTCCACTCTTTGGACAGAAATGGATTGGACTTGGCAATGCAGAGTGACCTTATATCAGAAGCACTTTATGGTTCTATACATCTATAGGATATCATCTTGCTGACCTCTGGCTGGAGGAAGGGGAGTTGATGGAGAGGAGGGGAAAGGAGGCTGTTGGGAGGATGAAACATGTGTGGAGCAGAGAGGAATAGTGTGCAGTCACCGGACAGGGAGAACAGTGGAAGCTGCATATAGGTGGGCATGTAAATTTATACGTGAATGTATATTTTCACTCAGTCATGTTAAATAAAATTTAAAAAAAAATAGAAGAAAAAATATGTCACTGGAACTTGTATTGGGACTGCATTATATAAGTAGGTTTCCTTGGGTAAAATAGACATTTTCACCATGTTAAGTCTTCCTATCCATGAGCAGGGTAGGCTTCTCCACTTATGTAAGTCTCTATTAGTTTCTTGTAGTAAGGGCTTGTAGTTCTCTTTGTAAAGGTCTGTTATTTCTCAGATTAAATTTACTCCTAGGCACTTTATCTTCTTAGAGGCTATAGTAAATGGTACTGACTTGATGATTTCTTCCTTAATAATCTCACTGTTGGTATAAAGGAAGCCTACTGATTTGTATGAAACAGAACAACTTAAAAAACCCATCACAAAGGAAGACATTGAAAAAGTCACCAAAAAAACTGCCAACCAAAAAAAAAAAGCCCAGGCCCAGATGGCTTCACCACAGAATTCTACCAAGCTTTTAGAAAAAAGTTATCTCCAATACTACTAAGACTATTTTGCAGTATAGAAAGGGATGGAACATTCCCAAATTCATTCTATAAAGCCAGCATAACCCTGATACGAAAGCCAAGGAAAGACCCAACTAAAAGGGAAAAACTGCAAACCAATATTACTTGTGAACCTAGACGCAAAAATCTTCAACAAAATTCTTGCCAATAGAATACGAAACCATGTCAAAAAAATAATCCACCGTGACTACGTTGGACTTATACCAGAGATGCAAGGCTGGTTCAATATCAGAAAAACAATTAATGTGATCAACCACATAAATATCACAAAAGACAAGAATCTCCTGATCTTATGTATTGATGCAGAAAAGGCATTTGATAAAGTTCAACACCTATTCATGCTGAAAACTCTCAACAAATTAGGAATAGACCGCAAATTCCTCAATGCAATAAAGGCTATTTATACAAAGCCAACTGCCTATGTCATCTTGAATGGAGAGAGACTGATACAGTTTCCCCTGAGAACAGGAACTAGAGAAGGACGCCCACTCTCATGTCTCCTATTCAACATTGTACTAAAAGTTCTACCCAAAGCAATTAGACAAGACCAAGGAACAAAGGACATCTGCATTGCAAAGAAGAAGTAAAATGCTCCCTATCTGCAGATGATACGATTGTATATGCAGAGAATCCCAAAGAAACCATAAGTAAACTACTCGAACTGATAGAAGAGTTCAGCGAAGTTCCAATCCAAATTTTAATGACATTGTTTAACAAGATGGAGAAACAAATCACCAACTTTATATAGGAAGGGAAGAGGCCCTGGATAAAAAAAATCAATACTGAAGAATAAAAATAAAGTGGAGGCCTCACACAATCTAATTTTTGACCCTATTATATGACCATGGTTGTCAAAGCAGTGTAGAACTGGTACAACAATAGATACATAGATCAGTGGAATAAAACTAAGAATCTGGTCATCAATTCTTCCACCTGTGAGCAGCTGATATTTGACAAAGGCCTAAATTCCGTTAAATAGGATAAAGAGTCTCTTCAACAAATCGTGCTAGCGTAACTAGATATCCATCTGCAAAAAAGTGAAACAAGGCAACACTTAACCATGTACAAAAACTAACTAAAATGCATCAAAGACCTAAATATAAAATCTAAAACAATAAAGATTGTGGAAATAAAATAGAGACAATGCTAAGGGCCCTAATACATGGCATAAACAACACAAAAACATTACTGACAGGCACAAACACCCAAAGCCAAATTAAATAACTGGGATCTCCTAAAAATCAAATCCTTATGCTCACCAAAAGACTTCACTAAAAGAGGGAAAAAGAACCTACAGGCTGGGAAAAACAGTTTCTATGACAAATTTGATCAGGGCCTAATCTATAAAATCTATAAAATACTGCAAAACATCAACAAGTAACTAGTTAAAAAATGGACAAAATATATGAATAGATATTTCACCAAAGACGTTTATGCAGCTAACAGGTTACATGAGGAAATGTTCATGATCATTAGCCATTAGAGAAATGCAAACCAAAAGTATAATGAGATACCAGCTCACCCAAACAAGATTAGCATTAAGCCACAAAACACAAAACAATTAATGTTGGAGAGGTTATGAAGCGATGGAAACACTTACACATTGCTGATGGGAATGCAAAATGGTACAACCACTTTGGAAATTGATTTGACTCTTTCTCAAAAGGCTAAAAATAGAAATACCATAGGATCCAGTGTTTCCATTCCTTGGAATGTATCCTAGAGAAATAAGGGCTGTCACATAAATAGACATATGCACAACCATGTTCGTTGCAACACTATTTACAATAGCAAAAAGACCAAAAAAAGGCCTAAGTGCCCATCATCAGAGGAATGGATAAATTATAGTACATACCCAAAGCCACTGCCTTTCAGTTGATTCCAACTCATAGTAACAATATAGGAAGGAGTAGAACTGCCCAATAGTTTCCAAGGGGTGTTTGGTGGATTCAAACTTCTGACCTTTTGGTTAGTAGATGTAGCATTTAACCACTGTGCTACCAGGGTTTCCATAGTATGTACACACAATGGAATATTATATAACACTAAAAAAAGATGCATCTGTGAAACATCTCATAACATGAATGAATCTGGAAGGCATTATGCTGAATTAAATTAGTCACAAAAGGACAAATAGTATATGAGACCACTGTTATAAGAACTCGATAAAAGGTTTAAACACAGAAGAAATGTTTTTTGATATTTATGAGAGAGGGAGGAAAGAAAAGGGAATTCACTAGACAGCACACAAGAATCCTCTTAGGTGATGGAAAGAACAAAACAGAATAGAGGGGAAATCAGCACAACTGGACTAAATCAAAAGCTAAAAAGTTTCCTGTACTAAACAAAACACTTCAACGGACAGTAGCAGGGGCACGGGTCTGGGTACCATGGTTTGGTGGGACATCTAAGTCAACTGACATAATATACTTTATTAAGAAAATGCTCTGTATCCTGCCTTGATGAATGGTGTCTAGGGACTTAAAAGCTAGTAAGCGGCCATCTGTGATGAATCAATTGTTCCTAACCCTCCCGGAGCAAGGGATGAAGAACACTGAAGGCACAACATAATATTAGCCTAAGAGATGAAAGATCCACATAAACTATGGACTCCATCAGTCTGAGACCAGAAAAACTAAAAAGTGTCCAGCTACCACTGATGTCTGCCCTTGACAGGGAACACAACAGATGGAGCAGGGTAAAAGTAGGATACAGAACTCAAATTCTAGTAAAAAGACAAGACAGTGTTCTGACTGAGACTAGAAGAACACCTCAAAGACATGTCTTTCGGTTTCACTGTTAACCCAGAACTAAAACCATTCCCAAATCCAACTGTCCAGGCAAAGATTAGACTCAACTATGAAACATAAAATGGTACTTATTAAGAGTGGCTTCTTGGTTCCAGTAGATACAGGAGACTAAATGGGCAGCTCCGGTCTGGAGACAAGATGAGAAGGGAGAAACAGAAAGGAGCTGGTTGAACAGACACAGGAAACTCTAGCGGAAATGGGGAGTGTGCTGTCACTTTACAGGGATTGCAACTAGGGTCACATAACAATATGTAAGTCTTTGTATGAAAAATCAACTTGAGCTTAAACTTGCATCTAAAGCATAACAAATAATTTTTTTTTAAAAAAAGGAAGTAGTATTCTCAAAGTTCTCAGACCTAGACCTAGGTTTCTAGAGGTCTGCAATCCTCTCAAATTCTCTGCAGTATTATGTATGAAAGTGGCCATGTGCATTTTTATAAAATGGATGTCCATAACATTTATCAGCTTTTTAGAGGCATCCGTGATCTCCAAATGAGCGTGAACTGTTAAGAGATCCAGAAAAATAGACTCTGTATAGAGAGGGTCAGAGTTCAAGGCAGCTCTGAAGAGACTGAAAGCTGAGGCTAGAGCTGACAGGCAAAATAAAGATTCTCCAAGATGGGTGAGGTCAGGAAAGAAAGAGAGAGCAGAGTCCTGGTCCAGGGCCAGGTTGGGTACTACAGCACTGATCCCAGGGACCCCACAGAGGATTAGCTGTGTGAATCAACCACTGTGACACAGAGACTCTCAAGAGAGCCATCACTCACATGGAGCCTTAAACTCACCAGGGCAGGACTCATATTAAATTTCATTAAATAGAGCAAGTAATTCTGCAGGATTACTTACCAATGTCTGGGAATTATCCAGAATGTGTCCCATATACCCCAACTTTGATCTAGACCTCATGGACCACCTCTGATTGAGCACTGCCCCCAGCCCCATCCCATGTCTTTTCTCTTCCCCCAAGCCCATCATTTGACTTCTCTTTCTGCACAGGAATTAGCATGAGATGAAGACAGTGTTGGCCCCAGGAGGCCAGAGCAGAAACACACAGGTATCACCTCTCATGAGCTATTTTCAGGATAAATGGTTGACACATTGGGCCAAAGGTAGCCACTTAAATCTGAAGGTTAATTGATTAAAATTAAATAAAATTAAAAATTCAGTTTCTCAGTCCATAACACCCCACATGTAAATGCTCAATAGCTGCAAATGACTATTGTATTAGACAAAGAAGAACACATCCATTATCACAGAAAATTCTTCTTTGAAACTCTGTGGCACAATGATTCAGAAAAAAGAAAAGCCCAAAATAAGCTTCAGTCACCACGATGGGCTTCATAAAGGAAATGGGACTGGAGCTGAGCCTCAGGAGATAAGATGGGAGCATGGGAAGGGGTGTTGTGCTTAGACACCCCAGGAAGAACAAAGGTGAGAGTAAGGAGAAGGAAGCGGACACACACCTGAAACTGGAGCCTGGTACATATTCATGATGAACATGTATCACAGGAATGAAGGAATGGTAGGGAGAAAAATAACTAGGCAGGGTTATAGCATAGAGGCAGATTGCATGGGGCTTTCACTACCAGGCACCATAATTTAGGCCCAACAGTACTACTTACCAACAATGTCTGCTTGAAACTATGGGTAGCAAAAGTGGTTAAGCACTCTGTTACTAGCCAGAAGATTGGCAGTTCAAACACACCCAGAGGTCCCTTGGAAGAAAGGCCTGGTAATTTGATTCCAAAAGATCACCACCTTGAGAAACCTATGGAATGCAGTTCTACTCTGCACACACAAGGTCACCATGAGTGGGAATCAACTCAGTGACAACAGACAACAACAGAAAACTGTCAATTATTTAACATGTACTGTGTCCCAGGCATTGTACCAAGAGATTTATATAAATTATTGAAGTCATTCCTTTCAACACTGTCTTAATTATCTAGTATTGCTAGAGCAGACATACCAAAAGTGGATGGCTTTAAGAAGGAGAATTTGCAGGCTACAAGTCCAAATTCAGGCTGTCAGCTCCAGAAGAAGGCTTTCTCTCTCTGTTGGCTCTGACAGAATGTCTTTGTCATCATTGTCCCCTGATCAAGGAACATCTCAGTGCAGCAACTCCAGGTTCAAAGGATGAGCTATTCTCCTGGTTACTGTTTCTCATTGGTATGAGGTCCTCATGTCTCTCTGCTCACTTTTCTTTTACATCTCCAAAGACACTGGCTTAAGACACAACCCAGTTTTGTACAGTGGGAATTGTGGCCTAGGCAAACTGATCCACATATTTTGGGGGGAACACAATTCAATCCATGACAAGCACCAAGAAGTACATATTGTTAACTATATGACCAGAACGAGAAAACTGAGGTTTATAGAATTTAGGTAACACGCCCAAGGTCACACAGCTGGTAAGTGGTGGAATATTGCTCAAATGTAATACAATTGTCATCACTGCTTTCATCCTGCCATTGAAACATCCTTTGTTTTAATTAGGAAGGGCTTTTGTCCCTACTGTTTACAGTGTAAATCCCTAGGTTCCAAAGCATCTCTTCTGAAACTCCTTTTACCTTTCATGATGCTCAGGAGAAATATTATCTTAACAGAGTCCCAGTGCTTTAGTTATTTAGAATGTGTGGCATCCACAAGAGTAGGGACATGGCTAGAGGAAATTAATGACAGAGGTTGTCCCTGCAAGCAAAAGTAGAAGGTATCTACAAAAAGAGGCCTCACCAATTTTTCAGGTGATGTCTATGCTGAAGTCATCTTGCCAGCTTCAGAGCCCTGTCTGTTTAATATGTGTTCAGGGAAGCCCCTGCTTCCATGAGCTGCGGGCACTCCTATAAAACTTTTCATTGTCTTCCACTCTCCAAGGAAGCTGTTTGCAGATTTGGGTTCTGGAGGTCACACAAGTGAACTTTTCCCTCTTATGACCATGACGGCAGTCTGAGCTGGCTGATTCCGGGACAGAGTTGGCCTTGGACTAGATGAATGAGCACCTCCAGACCTGCAAATGCCTTTGCTGAAAATCTCGGGGGCTATTTTGTCAATTCCTGGAGCCCTTTTTTTCATCAGTGCCTTCAGCGAAGCTTGGACTTCCATACTTTTGATTCTGAACCATACACTACTTACTGAAATAGTTGAATGTCAACCAATTCTTTTTGTACAGTGACTCTATGTATTCCTTCCATCTTCCTTCATGCTTCCTGTATCACTATGTATTTTGCCCATAAACCAAAATTAAGCCCATTTCTGCCAAGTCATAGTGATCCTGTAAGACAAAACAGAACTGTCTCATAGGATCTCCAAGGAGTACCTGGTAGATTCGAACCACCAGCCTTTTGGTTAGCAGCTATAGCTCTTAACCACTACGCCACCAGGATGCCCATACAATCCTTCAAGACTGTAACTTGAGGCCTGAGTTTTCCTTCAGTTCTTTCAACTTTAGAAACGCTGAATGGGTTCTTCTCTTTTGGTTTTCTTAACTTCAGATCTTGGCACATTTCGTTCTAATACTTTACTTTGTCTTCTCTCGCTGCCCTTTGAAATCTGTTCAGCTCCTTTCATTTCTTCCATTTGCTTTAGCCACTTTATATTCAAGAGCAAGTCTTAGAGTTTCTTCTAACATACATTTTGGTCTTTTCTTTCTTTCCTGTCTTTTTAATGACCTTTTGCTTTCTCCATATATGATATCCTTAATGTCAATCCACAACTCTTCTGGTATTCAGTCATTAGCGCTCAGTGCATCAAATCTTTTCTTGAGGTGATCTCCAGACTCAGGTGGGTTGTACTCAAGGTTGTATTTTGGCTCTTGTGGACTAGTTTTAATTTTCTTCTGCTTCACCTTAAACTTGTATATGAGCAGTTGATGATCTGTTCCACAGTTGGTCCTTGACTTTGTTCTGACAGATGAAACTGAGCTTTTCCATCATCTCTATTCACAAATGTGATTTATTTGATTCCTATGTTTTTCAACAAGTGAGGCCCAGATTTGTAGTCACCATTTATGTTGCTGAAAAATTGTGTTTATAAAGAAGAAATTGTTGGTCTTGCAAATCTCTTTCCTGTCATCTCCAGCATCATTTCTATCATCAAGGCCATATTTTCCAATCACCAATCTGTCTTTGTTTCCCAGCTTTGCATTCCAATCACTAGTAATTATCAATGCATCTTGATTGCATGTTTGACCAATTTCAACTGTATAAAGTTGGTAAAAATCTTCAGTTTCCTCATCTCTGGTATTAGTGATTGGTACGTAAATTTGAATAATAGTTGTGTTAACTGGTTTTCTTTGAAAGCCCATAATTATTATCCTATCAGAAGCAGGATAGATCTTGAAATGTTCTTTTTGATGATGAATATGACCCCATTCCTCTTCAGTTCGCCATTCCCTGCATAGTAGACTATGTGATTGTTCAACTGAAAAATGTCCAATTCCAGTCTATTTCACCTCACTAATGCCTAGGATGTCAATCTTTACACATTCCATTTCATTTTTGATGACTTCCAATTTTTCTATATTCACACTTTGTACTCTGCATTTCAGTTATTAATGGATGTTTTCCACTGGTTTTTTTCCCCTCTCACATTTTCTGTCATGTCACATCAGTAAATGAAAGTCCCAACAGGCTTATTCCATCGTTACCATTAAGGTCAGCTCTACTTTCAGGAAGCAGCTTGTGATAGTTAAGATTGTGAGTCAACTCCGCTGGGTCGTGCTTCTCCGTGTTCATATGTGATCACTCCCATGATTACATCTGCTGTGAGTAGCCAGTGTAAACAGAGTTTCCTTGGAGGTGTGGCCTTCATCCACGTATAAGCAGATGTTCTGGCTTTTTACTCGCTTCTGTAGCTGCCTTCTGTTCACCTGACCTCTGGCTCTTGGGATTTGAGCTATCAGCTTATCTGAAGATACTGAGATTTCAATCCTGTGGCTGCCTTCACTTTGTCTGATCTCTGGATCTTGGAACTTGAGCTACCATCTTATCTGCAGATCTTGGAATTTGTTACTCTTCACAGCCTGAGAGCAGGAGCCCTGTTCTCCAACCTGTTGATCTTGTGTTCACCAGCCCCTGTGGCTGCGTGAATCAAGAAGAGTCTTCATCCTGACGCATGGATTCTGGATATTCTTGCCTCTATAATTGTGTGAACCATTTCCTTGATAGAAACCTCTCTGTATATATTTATACATTTTACTAGTTTTGCTTTCTAGAGAACCCAGCCTAAATACAGCTCTTCCCCAGTCATATTCTGAGTGTCTTCCAATCTGAGGGGCACAGCTTCCAGCACTATATCAAGCAATGTTCGGCTTCCATTTATAAGATTTTCACTGAGCAAGCTTTTCAGAAGTAGACTACCACGTCCTTCTTTCCAATTTGGAAGCTCCACTGAAACTTGCCCACCATGGGTGGTTTTTCTGCTAGTACAACCTCCAGTATCACATCAGCATACACAGTACAACAAACTGACAGATTCATGGTTGTTTTATTAAGCTAAAGCATAACAATACATTTTAAATTATCATAGACAAAAATTGATTACAGCATTTAAAGCAAGATTTAAAGAAATATATATACCTTGTTACTACCTTTAACAGTTATCATTCACTGCTTAATCTAATCTTGGCACTTGCTCAAAGCTGAAACTACAATTCACCTTTCTTTGGAGTTAAAATCCCATGTGGGGTTGATATTTGACTTTTTTTCTTTGCAGAATTAGAGATTTGGGCACTCACAAATCTTCCACAAGATTACTCTCTAACTTGTCACAGTTTCAGCCTCTTTCACGGAATTTATCAGTGAAAAGGTTCCCAGCTGAAGTCTTAGCATTCTTATTAATAGTCTTGCTGTCTAATCACTCTTTCCTTCTGCATGAGAGACTGACCTTCTTCTATTCCACACAACTGTCAATAACCAAGAAGAGAAAATGATCACAATCAAGCTCCCTAACCACACACACAAACATGGTTTTATTGATTTTCTAGTAAGAAGGGGTGATTTCACTTTATAAAGGGGAAGAACTTCTCCAAGGAAATAGCCCTTGCATCCATGACAGCTGTTTTTTTCTTTGCTTTATTGTTTAATAATGACTAAAATCCACTGGATACAGTGATTATTCACTGCTATGATTCTCTCACGCAGGAGACCCTAGATTGATTCCTAGGTGACGTACATCATGCACAATCAACACCAGTCTGTCATTGGAGGCTTACATTTTGCTATGATGCTGAACAGGCTTCTACAGAGTTTCCAGACTAAGAGTAGGAAGGTCTGAAAATCTACTTCCAAAAGTCAACCAGTAAAAATCTTACAGATCACAATGGTCCAATCAGCAGTCCATCATGGAAATGGCACAAGACTAGACAGCATTTCATTCCACTGTTCGTGAGATTACAATGAGTTGGGGATTGATTCAATGGCAGCTAACAATAACAACCTCTAGCTCATTCAAAATCTTCATTCTAATTAACCACAATATTAAATAAAACACAGTAATTGTAAACCAAGATTGAGAAAAGATTTTCTGCATAACTTCATTTCTATAAGTTGGTAAAATATTGTACATTCTGAGCCAGTCAGATGTAAGGATTAAACATGCTATTTGTATGTATGAAAATAAGGTCCATATGTAAGCTTCGTGGGAATAAGTTGCTTTTGTGTGTGTGTGTGTGTTCTGTGAGTAATGTTGCTCTTATAAGAAAAACCAGAGAGACAAGGCCAAGATGGTAGAAAAGTCACATGATTCCCATGGTGGCTCTTACAAAGACCACCCCCAGAAAAGGTCAATAGATTATATATGACATTCTAGAAGCCCTAAACATCAAAGGTGAAGCTGAGGAATTGGGCTGAGTGGCAAGAGGGGATAGAGAGAGAGAGTTCAGAAGCAGCAAGGAGTTGCTGGACCAGACCTAGTGGAAACTAGAACCCTGCAGGTCAGAACTGATATCATAACGGCAGTGATGCACGCAGTGGAGTTCAGGACATGTTTTTCACACTGGAAGAGACCATGCAGCAGAGAGTCCACTCACACCTCTAGAGTTGGTAGAAGGTAGCTCTTGGTCAGCAAAAGATAAGCAACTTCCATTTAACCTACTGCATGGAACAAAAATCATTCCTTTGGGATAAATCTGTTTCCCATTTACCTACTCTCTTCCTGCTCTGCACTGGGTTCAAGCCAGCTTCAGAGACCAATATGTGCCCTGGCCCCAGAGTAGGATTCCTGAGCTATTCTCCCAGCCTTGGGGAGGGAACAAATTAACAAACAGGAAAAAATAATCTACTGGCTCCCCTAAGCTAGAAACTCAGGGCAGAAACACTTCCTTAGCACACACAGGTGTAATGGGTCCATGGACTTTGAATGCCTTTCACCCCTGCCTTTCACCTGTATTGGCCCACTACAACAGTGTAGGCCTTCATTAGCATAGTACAACAGGGTATATACCTGAACTCTAATTTCACCGTATCAGCTACTCAGTGGAAAGGCAGTTTCATGACATTTGACACCATGCTGCCTATTAAGGAGTATCCTCACCTAACCACCCACAACAGAGACCTGAAGACTGATGACTCCGCCCAAGCTACCTGCTGACACATGACACAGAGGTCCAAGAATAAGTGATTTCTCCTAGTCCTTACAGTTAACAGCACTGGGTACCCATGCTCTGGATGAAAAATCCACTCACTTATGTGTTCTAGGGAACAAGAATATGCTGTGCTCACAGACACTCCGAGGTGGCTATCAGCCCTTACCTTGCTCACTGTGTGACACTCTTCTCCCCACTACAGCCAAGTACCTTTGCCTACACCAATTGCCCCTGCCCATCTTGGATTGTAGGGAAGAGCCTGCACCACACACTGACTGACTGACTATCTGGATTCCTGAGCTGTATCCATATAGGAAAAGTAAAAGCACTCTTGATCTTATATGTCTAGTAACAGCTCTAACCACCTGATGACAGGACATTAGAGCTTCAAAGATCCCAGTAATCAAACTAGCTCACAAAACCAGCTTACTTGGGCATATCAAAATAAAGCAAAACAAGAAGCTAGAACACAGTAAGCAAACATATAACAAATAAATATAGTAACTTATTGGTGCCTCAGAGACAACACTCACAACTCACACAAAGAGGCAGATAGTGATGGCTTCAGAAAGTTCCCATAACAAAGAATGAAGAAATTTTCTGGATGAAGAGAACTTCCTGGTATTACCTGAGACAGAATACAAAAGATTAATGTACACAGCTCCTGTATCTCTCCTGGAGAAATCAGAAAGGAGATCAGGAAAAACGCAAAACAAGCCAAGAAGCACATCAATAGAGGAATTTAAAAGGATTAGAGAAGAGCATAATAACAGATTTAAATGTTACAAGAATCCGCAGAGAGGCAGCAAACACAAATCCAAACAACTATAAAATTTAAGAATTAGACAACTCAGTAGAAAGTCATAGGCATAGAATGGAAGTAATGAAAGTCAAAATTGGTGAGACTGAAGATAAAGCACTTGACACCAACTTACTAGAGGAAAAATTGCCAGCCAAGTTAGACAAACTAATTTTAAAAATGAGAAATCCTATGGTTCATATGAAACTCATCATGAGGAATACCCTGCCAGTGATTGGAGCACCTAAACAGGGAGGGATGATAGGCAATACAGAAAGAATAGCAAATATTTACACACTCAACAGCAGGGCTCCAAAATACACGAAATAAACTCTAACAACATTGAAAAGAGAAAGAGACAACTCTGCAATAATACTAGCAGACTTTGACATACCACTTTCGGTGAAGAAAAGAGCATCCACAAAGAAGCTCTATAAATACACTGAAGATCTAAATGCCACAATCAAACAACTTGACCTGATAGACATACAGAACATTCCATTCAACGGTAGCCAAACATTCTTTCTTTTGTGTCACACTGGAACATGCTCCAGAATAGACCACACGTTAGGCCAGAAAGCAAGACTTAACAGAACCCCAAACATTAAAATACTACAAAATATCTTTTCTGACCATGAAGCCATAAAAGTAGAAATCAATAATAGAAAAAGCAAGGGAAAAATTAAATGTATGGAAACTGAACAACATCTTGCTCAAAAATTACTGTTATAGAAGACATTAAGGATGGAATAAAGAAATTCATTGACTCACGTAAGAATAATAACATAACTTACCAGAACATATGGGACACAGCAAAAGCAGTGCTTATAAATCAATTTATAGCAATAAATGCACACATCCAAAAGGACAAAAGGGTCAAAACCAAAGCACTAACCCTACAACTCAAAGAAATATAAAGACAGCAGCAAAAAACTCTTGGGACCAGAAGAATGTAAATAATAGAAATTTAGGACAGAATTAAATGATATAGAGAATAGAAAATTAATTGAAAGAGTTAACAGGACCAAAAGCTGGTTCTTTAAAAAGATCAACAAAATCGATAAACTACTGGTCAAACAGACAAAAGAAAAACAGGACAGGAAGCAAGTAACCTGAATAAGAAATAAGATGGAGGATATCACAACAGACCCAACTGAAATTTTAAAAAATCATAACAGAATACTATGAAAAATTATACTCCAACAAATTTGAACATCTCGAGGAAATGGACGAATTTCCAGAAACACTCTACCTACCTAAACTAACTCAAACAGAGGTAGAACAACCAAATAAACCTATAATAAAATATTGAAAAGATAATTTAAAAATTCTCAACCCCCTTGCAAACTCCGCCCCCCAAAAAACCAGCACTGATGACTTCACTGGAGAATACCACTGAACTTTCAGAGAAGAGTTAACACCACTATTACTTAAGGTATTTCAGAACATAGAAAAGTATGGAATATTCTCAAACTCAATCTATGAAGTCATCGTAACCTGATACCAAAACCAAATAAAGACATCACAAAAAAAAGAAAATTGAAAACTAATATCCCTCATGAACTTAGTTAGATGTAAAAATCCTCAACAAAATTCCAGCCAAAAGAATTCAACAATATATCAAAAAAAAAAAAAATTTACTATGACCCAGTGAGATGCATTCCAGGTCTGCAGGGATGATTCAACATTAGAAAAACAATCAACGCAATCCCTCACATAAATAAAATAAAAGACAAGAACCACATGATCTTATCAAATGATGCAGAAAAGACATCTAACAAAGCCCAACACACATTTGTGATAAAAACTCTAACAAAATAGAAATAAAAGGGAAATTCCTCAACCTAATAAATGACATTTCTACAAAGCCAACAGCTTCCTAAAAGGAGAGAGTCTGAAAGCATTCTTTGAGAACAGAAACCAAATGAGGATGCTGTTTGTCACCACTTCTCTTCAACATTGTTCTGGAAGTTCTAGCCAGAGTGACTAGGCTAGAAAAAGAAATAAAAGGCTTTCAAATTAGTAACAAAGAAGTAAAAGTATTCTATTTGCAGGTGATATGACCTTATACACAGAAAACCTTAAAGAATCCACAAAATAATTACTGGAAGCAATCAAATTGTTGAGCAAAGACCAAAATACAAGGAAAATATACTGTGATGGATTGAATTTTGCCCCACCAAAAATATGTGTAGCCATGTAGCTGAGCCGTGATTCCCAATATTTTGATTGTCCTCCATTTTGTGATTTTCCTGTGCTGTGTGTTAAAGGATTAGGGTGGAACTGTAAATACCTTTATAACATCACCTCTCTGCTCCACTGTAAAGAGAATTTCCCTGAGTATGGCTTGCCCCACCCTTAATCCTTCCATCCTGCAGGATATACAGGGAAAGGGAAGCAAGTAGAGAATTGGGGATGTTATACCATCAAGAAAGTAGCACCGTAAGAGAGCTCTCTGCACCCCAAATTGGTGAGTGGCGTCTGGGGTCTTAAAAGCTGCCAAGCTGCCATCCGAGGACACAGCAAATGGTCCCAACTCAGCAGGAACGGATGCTCACCGAGGGCCAAAATGGCATGCGGTAAAGACAACCGAGAAGACAGAGAGACCCACAAGAGTGGGTGCCTACATCGACCTGGGACCGGAAGAACCAGATGGTGCCCGGCCACCACCAGTGATAGCCATGACAGAGCTCACAGAGAGGAGCCTCACTGGCAACACAAGAATAAAAAGAGGTGCATCATGAGATCTCCACTAAAAGACCTCAACTGATGGTCCAGCAGTTTTGGGGTTCCTCTGAGAGCATGGCCCCCTGCCCTGATGCTGCCCTTTCGCATAAATTATAACAAAGGTCCACTCTTTGGACAGGAATGGATTGGACTTGGCAATGCAGAGTAACCATATATTGGAAGCACTTTATGGTTCTATACATCTATAGGATATCATCTTGCTGACCTCTGGCTGGAGGAAGGGGAGTGGACGGAGAGGAGGGGAAAGGAGGCTGTTGGGAGGATGAGACATGTATGGAGCAGAGAGGAATAGTGTGCAGTCACCGGACAGGGAGAACAGTGGAAGCTGCATATAGGTGGGCATGTAAATTTATATGTGAACGTACATTTTCACTCAGTTATGTTAAATAAAAATAAAAATTAAAAAAAAAAGAAAGTAGCACCGGGAGAACAGCGTGTCCTTCAGACCTGAAGTTCCTGCAGCAAGATGAGCCCTGGACAAAGACTGAGGCAACACCAGACTTTCCCCCAGAGCTGACAAGAGAGAAAAATCTTCCTCTGGAGTGGACACTCTGAATTTGGAATTGTAGCCTGCTGGACTGTGTAAGGCTAAACTTTCCTTTGTTAAAGTCATCCACTTTGTGGTATTTCTGCTAGAGCAGCACTAGCTGACTAATACACATACAAAAATCAATTGGATTCCTCTACACCAACAAAAGAGGAACTCACCAAATCAATACTATTTACAACAGTTTCCAAAATTGTTAAGAATAAATCTAATCAGGGATGTAAAATATGCTTAAAGAAAACTACAAGAGACCACTGCAAAAAAACCGAGAGACCTACATAAGAGGTCATATACGGCATAAACAGAATACAAAACATTACCAACACTGCACAAACACCAGGAAAAGAATTGATAACTGGAAACTAAAAAAAGTAAACACTCATGCTCAATGAAAGATTCCATCAAAAGAGTAAAAAGACAACATACAGACTGGGGAAAAAAAAGTGTATATGACAGTTCAATTAGTGTATCATCTCTGAAATCTACCAGATATTGAAAGACCTCATCAATAAAAAGATAACACGATTAAAACTTGGACAAAAGATATGAACAGGCACTTTACCAAAGAGGATACTCAGTCGGTTAACAGACATGAGGAAAATCTTGACATGTTTAGCCACTAGGGTGTTGCAAATTAAAACCACAGTGAGACACAATCTTATCCAAACAGGGCTAGTATTAATCCAAAAAATAATAAATGTTAGAGAGGTTGTGGAGGGACCGCAACACTTACATACTGCTGGTGGGAATGTAAACTGGTACAACCATTTTGGAAATCAATCAGTCACTTCCTTTAAAAAAACAGAAATAGGAGTACCATATGATCCAGCTATCCCACATCTTGGACTATCTCCCAGAGAAATAACAGCTATCACACAAATAGGTATATGCACACCCATGTTTGTTGCTGCACCATTCAGAATAGCAACAGATAAAGCCAAGCCAAGCCAAGTGCCGTCGAGTCGGAATAGGTAAACAAATAATTATGGTATACTCACACAGTGGAATACTATGCAATGATAAAAAAAATGATGAATCTCTGAAACATCTCATAACATTGAGAAATCTGGAAGACATTATGCTGAGTGAGATTAGTCAGTTACAAAAGGACAAACAGTGTATGAGACCACAATTGTAAGAATTCTAGAAAAGGTTTAAACACAGAAAAAAGCATTTTTTGATGGTTACAAAGGGAGGAGATGAGTGAGAGGGGTTTTCACTAACTAGATAGCAGAAAATAATCATATTAGGTGATGAGAAGGACAATGTAAAATATAGGAGAAATCAGCATAACTAGAATAAACCAAAAGCTGAGAAGTTTCCTGAATACAACCAAACATTTTGAGGGATGGAGAAGCAAGGGTCTCTTTGTTTCAGTGAATACATGTGTCAACTGGTATAACAGTTTATTAAGAAAATGTTCTGTATCCCACTTCAAAGAGTAGTACCTAACAAGAAGGCATCTAAGAAGCATCAATTGGGCCCAACCTCCCTGCAACAAAGAAAAATGAAGACCACCAAAGACATAAAGAAAATATGAGCCCAAGAAACTCTGACAGGGAACACAACAAAGAGTCCCTGACAGAGCAGGAGGAAAGTGGGGTGCAGAACTGAAATCCATTTTAAAAGACCAGATTTGATGGTCTGACTGAGAATGAAGGACCCCATAAGACACAGCCCCCAGACTCTCTGTTAGCCAGAAACAAAATCATTCCCAAAACCAACGGTACTGACAAAGATTGGACTGGATTATCAGACATAAAATTATACTGATAAAGTATGTGCTTGTTGGCTTAAGTAGATACATGAGACTGAATGAGCAGCTCCTTCCCCAAGGTGAAATGAAAAGGCAGAAGGTGACAGAAACGGGTTGAACATACACAGGAAACACAGGGTGAAAAGGAGGAGTATGCTGTCACATTGCAGAGAGTCTAATTAGGGTCTTATAACAGTGTGTGTGTGTTTCTGAATAAGAAACTGGCTTGAATTGTAAACTTTCACTTCAAGCACAATAAATTTAAAACAAAATCAAAACCACAGAGAATGCTAAACACTAACTGGCAAGTAGCTGTTGAGTTTAAAACCTTGGTGGTGCAGTTTGAGTCTACCAGGTGCTGCTTGGAAAATATATGAGTTATGTCCTATAGGGTTTCTAGGAGTTAGAATCTAATTGATCATAATGGTTTGGTGGGGAGAAGGGCTAGAAAAAGGTGCCCTGGTGGCACAACAATTAAAGCACACATACCACCAAGAAGCCATGCCAGTAGCAGAGTGTTTCCTTTGGAAAGGACTCAGGGTCCCTGCACATCAGAAGCTCCCAGTTCAGGGCAAGACTGTTGGCAAAGATCCTCCTCCAGAGCCAAAAGAGATAGCTTCCCCCTGAAGCCAACACAATGAATTTGGACTTCTACTCTACCGGACTGTGACAAAATAAAATTTATCTTTTTAACACCATCCACTTGAGGTATTTCCATTAAAGACTAAGTTACTAAATCCAGAGAGAAATGTGGATGAGGAACAGAATATCTGGATGGCTTAAAGGCTCTCCTTAAAAGTATATGATCAAAATTAACATTACCAGTGGAAGACAGGTGGCCTCCAGGTGTGCCCAGATGTGCTGCTGTCTGAAGGGCAGAGCCACTGTCTGAAAGGTCTCAGAGAACAGAGGATTATTTTCAATCCTTGAGGGCTAAAGGAATTTGTTCTACTGACTTGCTTAGTGCCTGTTATCTCTTCTCTCTCTCCAATTTTTCTCATTTCTAACAGAAATGTCTAGCCTGTGCCTGCTTGTTCCACTATTGTACTGGGAAACCAGATAACTTGTAATATAGATTTCACAGATAAAGAGGACTTTGGACTTGAAGTTGAATTAAGACTTTTGCTATGATATGATTAGATGAATATGTTTTACACACAGTAAGGATGTAAATTTGGGGGGCCAAAAGCTCAAATTCTATGGATTGAATTGTGTCTCCAAAAAATGTGTGTCAACTGAGTAGTCCATAAATCCTAATGTTGCATGACTGGCCACCATTTTGTGATCTGATGTGATTTTCCCATGTGTTGTAAATCCTACCTGTGATGTTAATGGGATATGACTAGCAACAGTTATGTCAATAAGGAAAGACCCAATCTACAAGCTTAGGTTGTGTCTTAAATCAATTTCTTTTGAAATAAATGACAGAAGTGAGCAGACACAGGGAACCACACAGTAGCACAAAATAAGACCCAGAAGAACAGTGTGTCCTTTGGACTTGGCTTTCCTACTTGAAGAGCTCCTCAATGGGGAAGTCTGACAACAAAGACCTTTTTCCAGAGCCACCAGACAGAGAAAGCCTTCCCTTGAAGCCGGTGTCTTGAATTCAGACTTCTAGCCTATACTATGAGAGAATAAATGTTTGTTTTATAAACTGTCCATATGTGGTATTTCTATCATAGCAGTGCTAGATGACTGAGACACCTACATTCCAGAAAGTTCAATGAACTTCATATAGGATAGACTCCAAAGGCAAATAACCAAGCCATATCATTACTACATTTGCTAAAACCAGAGATGAGGAAAGAATCCTAAGAGCAGCTCAAGAAAAACAAAGAGAGACCTACAAAGGGAAAACAATAAGACCAAGCTCTGTGTACTTGGCAGCAGTCATGCAAGAAAAAGGCAATGGTGTGACATATATACAACTCTGAAGGAAAAAAAACTGCCAATGGAGGGTAATATATCCTGCAAAACTCTGATTCATATGTGATGGTGAAACAAGAACATATCCAGATAAACAGAATTAAGGAACTATGTAAAAACCAAATCAAATTTACAAGAATTATTAAAGCAAGTCCTTTGTTTAGAGAATCAGTGTCAGACAAAACCTGAACCTGGGATATAAGACAGCATCAGACAGATACAGACCTAATGAACAATCTGGGATAAAATAAAGCTAAAAGATTAACAACAGGGAACCAAAGAGGTCAGTTTGTAAACGGCAAAAGCATCAGAACAATACAAAAGGGAATAAATAGTGCAGGTATAGAACTTTCAAGGGCAGAGGAAGTCACGGTGATATTATATAATAAAAGACTAGTTTAAACATAGGAAGACAAATGTGTATTTCAAGATAACCGCAAATTAAATCAACAAACCTATTCATCAAAATAAAGAAGGAAAACATAAAGTCTCAGTAAACACAGAAACTACAAGAATAAAATAAATGAAAAGAAAATCCACAAACAAAAGTAACCCAGTGAAGAAAAACACAAGGAACAAAGAAAATGTCAGCATCACAAAAAAAGCACTATGAAATGGCAGTAATAAACTCACACCAGTAATAATCGCACTGAATGTAAATGGCTTAAATGAAACCATAAAGAGACAGAGAGTGACAAAATAAATGTTTTTAAAAAAGAGATACATACAGAGATGATCAAAATACTAAGAGCTATACCTTAGAAACAAAGACAAATATTTTAAAATCAAGGATGAGAAAAAATATGTATGTTAAGCAAATAGCAACCAAAAAAGAGCAAAAGCGGCAATACTCATCTCAGATAAAATAGACATAAAACAAAATCAACTACAAAAGAAAGGACATCACACAATGATTAAAGGGATCATCCATCATGAGGACACAGCCATAATAAATATCTATGAATCCAATGACAGGGCTGCAAAATACATAAAACAAACTCTAACACTACTCAAAAAAGAGACTGACACATTTTTTCCCAATGCACAGGGAACATTCTCCAAAACAGACCACATCTTAGGCTTCAAAGTAACCTTCAAATCACTAAGATAATACAAAGCATCTTCTATGATCATAATGCCATAAAAGTAGACACAACCAACAGGAAGAGCAAGGGAAAAAAAAAAACCAAATACATGGAATGAATAGCCCCTTGCTTAAAAACAACTCAGCCAGCCAAGCCAAGTGCCATCGAGTTGAAAATAGAATAACTCAAAGATGAAATAAAAAAGATTCATAGAAGCAAGAAAGAATAAAAACACATCATACCAAAACAGAACATGCAGTAATCAGAGGTCAATTTACAGCAATAGATGTACACACCAAAATAGAAGAAAGGGACAAAATCAATGCATTAGCTATACAATTTGAGCAAATAGAAAAAGAACAGCAAAAGACGTCCACAGCCACCAGGAGAAAGGAAATAATAAAGATCAAAACATAAATAAATGAAATGGAAAACAATAGAAAGAATCAACAAAACCAAAAGCTGTTTCTTCGAAAGGATCAAGAAAATCGGCAAACTATTGGTCAAACTGACAAAAGAAAGCCAGGAGGCAAAGCAAATAACCTAAATAAAAATTGATGTAGGGGACATGACAACAGATACAACCGAAATAAAGTCATAAAAGAGTACTATGAAAAACTATACTTCAACAATTTGAAAACCTAGAAGAAATGGACAAACTTGAATTATATTACCTACCTAAGCGAACACACTGATGTAACAACAATCTGAAGATACCCATAGCAAGTCAAGAGATTGAAAATGTAATCTTAAGAAAAATCTCAAAAACAAAAAAAGTCTCTGGCCCAGGTGACTTTACTGGAGAATTCCACCAAACATTCCGAGAAAACTTTTTATGAAAATACTCAAACTATTTTAGAATGTAGAAATGAAAGGGATACTTTCAAATTCGTTCATGAAGCCAGCATAATGATGATACTAAAACTAGAGAAAACAACCATAAAAATGAAAATTACAGACCAATATCTTTCATTGGTATCTCTCATCAAGACAGACGCAAGAATTCTGGACAAAATCTTAGCCAATAGAATTTACATCGTATAAACATAAATAATAATACACCCTGACCAAGTGAGATTCATATCAGATATGCAAGAGTGGCTCACCATAAGAAAATCAATAAATATAATCCACCACATAAATAGAACAAAACAAAGCATCATGTGATCATCTCTACCAGTGCAGAAATGTTCAATAAAGTCCAATATTCATTCATGATAGAAAGTTTCAATGAAATAGGGATAGAAGGGAAAGTCCTTGGCATAATATAAGAAACCTATACAAAATCAACATCCAACATCATTCTTGATGGAGAGAGGCTGCTAATATTCCCCCTGCGAACAGAAACACAACAAGGATATCTTTATCACCACTCCTATTTAACACGTGCTGAAAGTCTAACTAGAGCAATAAAGTAACAAAAAGAAATAAAAGGTGTTCAAATTAGCAAAGAAGAGTGAAACTACCACTATTCAGGGATAATATGATACTATACACAAAGACCCCTTAAGACTCCACCTGGAACTAATAGAAGAAATTCAGCAGAATACTAGGATATAAAATAAATGTACAAAAAGCAGTGAGATTCCTATACACCAATAAAGAGGACTATGAAAAGGAAATAGGAAATCAATACAAGCTATAATAGCCCCTAAAAAGAAGTAAATATTTAGGAATAAATCTAACCAGTCACATAAAAGGCCTGTACAAAGTAAGCTGCAAAGCACTACTCCAAGAAAACAAAGAACACAAACAGAAATGGAAAAACATACCATGATCATGCCAACAGCATCCTATAACAAGCTGGAAAACTCAATCACCAGTTCTAGATGGGAAGGAAAGAGGCCCCACATAGGAAAAGCATTGTCGAAGAACAAAACAGAAGTTTGTACTACAAACTTTTATGAAGCAGAAGCACTACCTGACCTCAGCATCTATTATACAGCTACAGCAGTCAAAACACCTTGGCACTGATACAATGACAGATACTTTGAACAATGGAACAGAATCGAGACTCTATGGCCCATTGATCTTTGACAAAGGCCCAAAGCCCATGAAATAGGGGAAAGGCATACTGTTGGCAAAACTGGATGTCCATCTGCAAAAGGATTAAACAGGACCCACACTTCACACTAATTAGAAATGAAACAAAGTCCTAAATATAAAACCAAAAACCACAAACATCGTAGATGAAAAGCTGCAGTCAACACTAGGGACCCTAATATACAGCATCAGTAGGATACATGTCATAATTAACAATACACAGCCACCAGAAAATAAGCTAGATAACTGAGAGCTCCTAAAAATTAGACCCTTATACTCGTCAAAAGACTTCACCAAAAGGCAGCCTACAAACTAGGAAAAAAAATTTGGGTGCCACATCTCCAACAAAGTTCTAATCTCTAAAATCCACAGGCAAATCCAATACTTCCACAAGAAAAAGTCAAATAACCCAATTAAAAATAGGCAAAGGATATGAACAGACACTTCACTAAAGAAGACATTCAGGCAGGTAACAGATACATAAGGAAATACTTCCAATCATTAGCTGTTAGAGAAATGCACACCATCTCATCCTGACAGTGGTGAGAATCAAAACAACAAATAGCAAATGTTGTAGAGGCTGTGGGGAGCTTAGTACACAATACTAGGGAAGCCAGAACAACTTGGCCAAGGCAAAGTCATAGAGGCTTCATAGACACATCCAAACTTCCTGGGGGATTGAATTATTGGGCTAAAGGGTGGGGTCCATGGTCTTGGAGGACTTCGAGTCCAATTGATAGAACACTGTTGATGAAGAAAATGTTCTACATCCGACTTGGGTAAGTAGTGTCTGGTGGGAATTCAAAATGGCACAATTATTTTGGAAAACAAAATGCTAGAAATTGAAATATCATATGATCCAGCTATCCTACTCCTAGGAATATATCTTAAAGAAATGAAAGCCAACATACGAATTTAGACATAGACCACCCTTTTTCATGACAGCATTATTCACAGTAGCAAAAAGACAGAAACAACCTAAGTGTCCATCAACAGATGAATGGATAAACAAACTACAGTATACACAATGGAATACTACACAACAATAAAGAACAATGATAAATCTGTGAAAAACATCTCACAACATGGACGAAACTGAAGGGCATTATGTCAAGTAAAATAAGTCAATCGCAAACGGACAAATACTGTATGAGATTACTATTATAAAGACTCAAGAAAAGGTTTACATATAGAAAGAAACAATATTTGATAATAACAAAGGAAGGGTAGAGAAGGAAGAACATTGGATAACAAATAAGCAGTAACTTTGCAGAAGGATAAGACTGTACACAATACTAGGGAAGCCAGAACAACTTGGCCAAGGCAAAGTCATAGAGGCTTCATAGACACATCCAAACTTCCCGGGGGATTGAATTATTGGGCTAAAGGGTGGGGTCCATGGTCTTGGAGGACTTCTAGCCCAATTGATAGAACACTGTTGATGAAGAAAATGTTCTACATCCGACTTGGGTAAGTAACATCTGGCATCTTAAATGTTGTGAGCAGCCACCGATGGTATGTCTACAGGTCCCACCTTGACTGGAGCAAGGGAGAATGAAGATGACCAAAGACACAAGGTAAAGATCAGTCCAAAGGACCAATGGAAGAAAGCTATCACAGCCTCTACCAGACTGAGTCCAACACAACTAGATGGTACCTGACTATCAGTACTATCTACTCTGACAGAGACCACAATGGAAGATCTTGGACAAAGCTGGAGATAAATGTAGCACAAAATTTTCACTCACAAAAAAAAAGATCATACTGACTGGTTCCACTGAGATTGGAGAAACCCCCAAACTGTGGCCCCTAGGCACCCTTGTAACTCAGTACTGAAGTCACTTCTGAGGGTCATCCTTCAGCCAAAGACTAAACAGGTCTATAAAACAAAGTGGAAACCCTGGTGGTGTAGTATTTAAGTGCCACATCTGATAACCAAAAGGTCAGCAGTTCGAATCCACCAGATGTTCCTTGGAAATTCTATGGAGAAATTCTACTCTGTACTACAGGGTCACTATGAGTCAGAATCAATTGGTCAGCAGTGGCTTTGGTTGTTTTGTTTTATTAAAAAATAATAAAATTGTTATTGTTATTAATAACACAATTGTTATTAATTGTTGTTATTATTAATAATAACAATACACATAGTTCACCCATGTATATGAGAGCAAATATGCACTACAGCCCAGAAGCAAAGATAAAAAGGCAGGAGGGGACTGGAAAGTTGGACGAACGGAAATGGTGAACTTGAGTGCGAGAAAGAGAGAGTGTTAACACACCACACAGCTGGCAATAAGTGTCACAAAACAACACGTGTATTAAAGGCTTAAATAAGAAAGTAATTTGACCTGTAAACTGTCACCTAATGCACAATTTAAAAAACAAAGTGAGAGAGATGAGAGAATTTAGGAAATGTTGTTTTCTCATGGCTCTAGTCCATGACTGCCTCTCCAGTGTGGTTTTCTGCCCATCTTCCCCTCATGCACTGCACTCTAGCCTCCCTGCCTTGTTTATTCTTTCTAGAAATATCTAAGCTGTTGCCTGCCTCAGGACATTTATGTCTTTCTTCTTTCTGTTTGAAACATTCTTTCTCTAATCATCTGCTTAGTCAGGTCACTGTGATCTCTTTAGGGTTTTTCCCTACTGTCTCATCAAATAGAAAAAATTCCCTCCATCCAGTCCTAACATCACATTCTCCCGTCCTACTCTATTTTTCATTTCTTCATAATACTTATCACCGCTTCAGCATATTATTTATTCATTTATTTGTTTATGCCATATTCCTAGCTGTCATGTAAAATGAATGTTATTATTAAAAAAAAAATTACCATCCAGTCAATTCCAACTCATAGCACTCCATAAGACAAAATAGAACTACTCCTAGTTTCCAAGGAGCAACTGATGGATTCGAACTGCTTACCTTTTGGTTACCAGCCATAGCACTTAACCACTATGCCACCAGGGTTTCCTCGTGTTAGTATAAACTTACTTTATTACTGTATGACCAGTAGGCTTGACACAAAGTGGATCTCAATAAGTATTTGCTGAACAAATGAAAGTATTGATTAGGTATTACCAAAGTTACAGAAATAAATACTATTCAAACCACACAAATATACAACAGGCATTCACAAAGAAAAGGAGATCTTTGTTACCTTTGACATTCAACTTTTCCATTTAAAAAAATAGTGTGTACTTGAAAATAATTTATTTTAAGTTATGTGAATTTCAACTCAACTGAAAAAAAAAATGAGTGACAACTGTATATCCACAAGGAAAGAAAGAAATTAGGCCTCTTCCTTACACCATACACAAAAATTAACACTAAATTCATCATAGATATAAATATAATGGTATTGTTAGGTGCCATGGAGTTGATTCTGACTCACAGTGACCCTATGCATAACAGAACAAAACACTGCTCTGTCCTGTGCCATGCCCACCATCATATTTATGCTTAACTCCATTGTTGCAGCCAATGTGCCAACCCATCTTGTTGAGGATCTTCCTCCTTTCCATTAGCCCTCTGCTCTACCAAGCATAACATCCTTCTCCAGGAGTTGATCCTTCCTGATGTGTCCAAAATATGTAAGATGCAGTCTCACCATCTTTGCTTTCAAGGAGCACTCCAGTTGTACTTCTTCTAGAACAAATCTGTTTGTTCTTTTGGCAGTCCACGGTACATTCGATATTCTTCTCCAACATGACAGTTCAAAAGCATCAATTCTTCTTCTGTCTTCCTTGTTCATTTTAGTAGTAGTTAAAATTGTAAAACTCTTAGAAGAAAATATGAGAGTAAATCTTCGTGATCTTGAGTTTATTAGTTATAAAGCCAAAAGAATAAGTGACAAGAGAAAAAAATTGATCTTCATTAAAACTATAAAATTTTGTACTTTTAAAGATGCCAACAAGAAATGTAAAAGACAAACCTGGAAGAAAATATCTGCAAATCATGTATCTGAGAAGGGAACTTGTATTTAGAACATACGGGGAGAAAAAAAAAACTTCTACCACTCAGTAATAAAAAGACATTTTCTCAAAGAACATATTCAAATGGCCAATAAGTGCCTGAAAAGCAAGTGCTTATTACCATTAGCCATCAAGGAAATGCAAACTGAAACCATATAAAATACCACCTAACACCTATTAGAATGGCTATAATCAAATGACAAGTGCACAAGGATGTGGAGAATTTGCAAATGTCACTGTTGGATGTAAAATGGAGTAGATCCTTTGGAAAACAGGCTGACAATTTCTTAAAATGCTGAAGTTACCCTACAACCCAGCAATTCCATTTGTGTGTATGTGTGCATACACGTATGTATACACTCAAGAAAAATGAAAACATATATCCATACGAAAACTTGTACATGAGTGTTCATAGCAGAGTTATTTATAATAGTCAGAAAGTAGTGTTATAGGTTGGATTGTGTCCCCTGAAAGATATGTTATGTCCTAACCACCGGTACCTGTGATCATAACTTTGTTTGGAAATAAGGTCTTTGAAACTGTTGTCACTTAACATAAGGTCATACAGACAAACCATGTACAGAAACTAATTCAAATTTGTTCTAAGACCTAAACATAAAATCTAAAACAATAAAGATTATGAAAGAAAAAATAGAGACAACCATAGAAGTCCTAATAAATTACATGACATAAACAGAACACAAAATATAACTAAATATGCACAAATGCCGGAAGAGAGACTAGACACCTGGGGGCTTCTAAAAATCAAACACTTATACTCTCAAAAATCTTCACCAAAAAGTTAAGAGGACAACCTACAGATTTTTTTTTAAAAAATTATTAGCGATGACATACCTGACAAGGATCTAACCTTTCAGGTTTACAAGATGCTGCAACACCTCACCAACAAAAAGACAAATAACCCAATTAAAAACTGGGCAAAGTACATGAACAGACACTTCACCAAAGAAGATATTCAGGCAGCTAACAGACATGTGAGGAAATGCTCACTATCATTAGCTGTTAGAGAAATGTAAGTTAATACTACAATAAGACACCACCTCACCCCCATAAGGCTGGCACTGACACAAAAAACACAAAATAATAAGTGCTGCAGAGGTGGTGGAAAGACTGGAACACTTACATGTTGCTAGAGGGAATGCAAAATGGTACAACCAGTTTAGAAATTGATTTGGTGCTTCCTCAAAAAGATAGAAATAGAAGTGCTGTACAATCCAGCAACCCTACTCCTTTGGAATATACATACAGAAAAAAAGCCATCACGTGAATATTCATAGATATATGTACACCCATGTTCATTGCAGCACTGTTCACAGTACCAAAAATGTGGAAATAACCTAGGTGTCCATCAATAGACAAATGAATAAATATTTATAGTACATGCCCACCCAACACCAAGTTCTGCCTTGACAGGGAGCACAGCGAAGCCTTCCTGTCATAGTGGAAGAAAAAATGTGGGTGCAGATCTAGAATTCTATCAAAAGACCAGACCTGAGAGTGGGACATCTTAAAGGGTCCCCCAAGAACATGGCCCCTAGACTCATTGCTCGACCAGAGCTGAAACCAGTACCAAAGACAACTCTTCAGACAAAAATGAGACCTTAGGCTGTCATCAGTTACTCTATAGAAATGAGATGAGAGGTGTAGAGGAGGGGACAAACATTGACTAAATGATTACGAGAAGTACAAGATGGAAAGCAGGAGTGTGCTGTTATAGTGTTGGGATAGTAGCTAGTGGTGCACAGCGCTGTATGTATAGGATTTTGTATGACTGACTTGGATTACAAACTTTCACTTAATCACAATAAAATGATTTTTAAAAACAATTTATAGTACATCCTCACAAATGGAATACTATACAAAACTAAAGAATGATGAAGAATATGGAAAACATCTCACAACATCTGATGAATCTAGACAGCATTATGCTGAGCAAAGCTGTTGTTGTTGTTAGGTACCATAAATTGGTTCTAACTCACAGTGACCCTATGCACAACAGACCCTATGCCCAGTCGTGCCGCATGCCCACAATCATTTTTAATTGTGGCATCCACTGTGTCAATCCATCTTGTTGAGGGTCTTTTTCTTTTTCACTTAACCTCCACTTTACCAAGCGTGACATGTTTCTCCAGAGATTGATCCCTCCTCACAATGTGTCCAAAATATGTAAGATGCAGTCTCGCCATCTTTGCTTTCAAGGAGCACTCCAGCTGTACTTCTTCCAGAACAGATCTGTTTGTTCTTTTGGCAGTCCCATTGTACATTCAATATTCTTCTCCAGCACCCCAAGTGGAAGGCATTAATTCTTCCTCTGTCTTCCTTATTCCATGTCCAGCTTTCACATATATAAGATGCAATTGAAAATACCACAGCTTGGGTCAGGTACACCTTAGTCTTTGAGGTGACATCTTTACTTTTCAACGCTTGAGTCAAATTAGTCAGTTGGAAAAGGAAAAAATATTTTATAAGACCCTGATTATAAGAATTCAAAAAAAAAATCCTTGTCCATAAATCATAACGAAGGTCCACTCTTTGGACATGAATGGATTGGACTTGGCGATGCAGAGGGACTATATATTGGATGCACGTTATGGTTCTATGCCTCTATAGGATATCATCCTGCTGACCTCTGGCTGGAGGAAGGAGAGTGGGTGGAGAGGAGGAGAAAGGAGACTGCTGGGATGATGAGACGTGTATGGAGCAGAAAGGAATAGTGTGCTGTCACTGGGCAGGGAGAGCAGTAGAAGCTGCATATAGGTGGGCATGTAAATTTATATGGGAATGTACATTTTCACTCAGTCATAATAAAAAAAGAGAGGAACAAAAGAATTCAAGAAAAGGTTTAAACACAGAAGAAAACATTCTTTGATGTTTACAAAAGAGGGAGAGAGAAATTCACTTATTAGACAGCAGACAAAGAACCTTCCTGGGTGAAGGGAAGAACAACAGAAAACACAGAGGAAGTCAGTACAACTGGACTAAACCAAATACTGAGACCTTTCCTGAACATAAATACTTCAAGGGACACAGTAGCTGGGGCTGCGGCCTGGGTACCATGGTTTCCGGGGACGTCTAGGTCAACTGGTATAACAAAATTTACTAATAAAATGTTCTGTATCTCACTTGGATGATTGGCATATGGGATTCTAAAAGCTTTTGATTAGCTATGTAAGATACGTCAGTTGGTTTCAACCCATTGGGAGGATGAAAGAGAATGAAGAACACCAGACACACGAGAAAAATGTTAGCCCAAGAAAGACGCCATTAGCCTGAGATGTAAAGAACTAGATGGTACCCAGCTACCACCAATAACCACTGAGATAAGGAACCTAAGAAAGAGTCTCTGATGGAGCAGGAGAAAAGTTGGATGCAGAGCTCAAATTCACACAAAAAAGACCAGATTTAATGATCTGACTGAGACTGAAGGAACCCCAGATACATGACCCCTGTACACTGTCTTAACACAGAATTTGAAACCATTCCTGAAGCCCACCCATTCTTCAGACAAAGATTAGCCTGGACCATAAACATAAAATAATACTTATGAAGTGTATGCTTCTTAGTTTAAGGAGATACAGGAGACAAAATAGGTGGCTTCTATCTGGAGTTAGGATGAAAAAGCAAGAAGAGAGGGGAGCTGTTTGGATGGACACAGAAAACTCAGGGTGTGTTGGGGAGGTGTGCTATCACATTGTAGGAATTTCAACTAGTGTTACACATGACAGTGTGTATAAAATGTTGTATGAGAGATTAACCTAAGCTTTAAACTTTCACCTGAAGTACACTTCTGGTATAATGAGTGATCAAGTCCCCTGGAGCTGCTCACCCTAGATGGCGGCACTTGTTCAAAGTCTGTAGCACCTGCCACAGTCTGGCTTTCCAATTTCCCAGGGTACTGTCTGGTGCACTCACTTTGCAGAGCTTGTTTCGGTATACCATTAAACCCTTTTATCATCCCTGTGGCCTGGGAATGAAAGAAGGTCACATCAGCATAGCTAGGGTCCTAATCCAGCTGGAATTATGTCCTTATACAAGAAAAGACATGGAAAGAAACAGTTATATGACAATGGAGTTATATTGCAGCTGCAAACCGAGGGATGCCTCAGGCTACCAGAAGCTTAGAGAGATAAGAAAAGATCTTTTCCTTTTGAAGAGAACATAGCTCTGTTGACATGCTCTTGGAACACCAGGTACTCAGGGTCAAGAATATTGATTGGTGATTCAGGCCGACTCAGCAATGGAGGCTCAGCAGGTGTAGTCATACTAGATTTATTGGTGCAACACTGGCAGGCAAGTACAGCGTTCGGTGGTTACCCATGCCTCATGGCATGGTGGCCTTATATGCTGGTTTAAACAAAGGTGGCTGGCAGCCAAACACATGTACTTCAAGGCCAGGTTGGTTATAAACAAGTTATATCATACTGCTGAATCACTCTCATTCAGAAGGCCTGTACCTGGCCAGAAGGCCGGAGTGTCTTAGGCTGGGTTTTCTAGGGAAGCAAAACCAGTAACACGTGTAGGTACAAGGAAAGATTTATAATATATATATACAGACAGATAGATAGATACAAATATAGGAAATAGCTCACGTAATCACGGAAGCTGAATGTCCCAAGCTCTGGCACAAGCCTCACGTGTCCACGGAAGCTGAGGAACCCAAGGTCAGCAAGTCAGAGACCAGAGTTGTAGATCACCAGTTGTGTAGATCAGTGGATCCCAAGCTGGTGGTGAGACGAAGTGACAGAGGCTGGAGGTCGGTGGATCCCAAGCTGGTGGTGAGACGAAGTGACAGAGGCTGGCGAACCCAGGATCGGCAGGTCAGGGAGCAGGACTGGGCAGAGGCTGGCGAGCGCAGGATTGGCAGGTCAGGGAGCAGGACTCTCAAGTGCCGACTGTAAGGACTGATGAGCCCAACAGCTGCTAGCTCAAGTCCTGGAACCCGATGCTGGAACAAGAGAGCAGGAGCTCCTGGCCACGTGAGCGATCAGCAGCCGTAGCCCAGGGTCAAGAGACGAGAGCCGAGGGACAGGGAGCCACCACAAACCCTGCCCTGCCACTTAATACAGCAGCCAAATAGGTAGTAGCCAAGTTGACATAATCCTGACCACTACACCGGAGCAAGACAACCTTTTGTGCTATGACACACTCCACCCCAAAAGGTGTTTTGCTTACTGTACAATCTGCACATTAATTCTTCCATGAGGGTCCCTAGGTGAGGTGCAGGGCTATATTGATCCATATACAATGACAACAATACAAGCAGCAACAAACAAAAACAAGCCTCCAAGCCACCCCCAGTATGGCAACTAACATAACCTGGCAAGTATATCCCAATTTACACCACCATTTGGCCAGGGCGGTCCTCCCAGAGTCACCTGCTCTAGGCACTGGGGGGCTTTGTCTCCCAATTCAATTGCCTCAGCTGTAAGCCACCCCAGGCCATCCCAGACGGCATATCCTACCCAGGGCCAGGGGTGGCTCACCTCTTCTCTCACAGAGAGCTATACACGCTACCAGGTAGCCATCCAGAGGAGGATCATTGTGCCTCCATTCTTTCAACTATGTCCAGTTTTCTCCAGTAGCAGGGTGTATTCTCCAGGGGAAGACTTAATGCAGCAGTAAGTGGCATCTTGGTGCAAACAGGCTGATTGGTTGGAGACCTCTGCCAGGATGTGAGCCCAGACAGTCAAGGTGTTTCCACTGGCTAGCCTATGGCCACAAACAGAGAGAGGTTAGAGAAACCAGTGGAGGGAGATCTTTCCCATCTGGTAAGATGGAAGCCATTGTCCATCCCAGGACAAGAGGGTAGCAGGCAAGGGGGTTCTTCCTGGCCTCTCATTCCAGATCTTAGCCCCTGTATCAGTAGGTATAGTGGGCTCAGTATGGACAAGTACAGGGCCTATGTGTATAGACCAAATACTCAGCACAAAGTCACAGTGTGTGTGCCTACAGGAAGGGATACTATGATTTTCAGGAACCATTCACTCAGCATCCATGTACAAGTACTTCAAGCTCTCTCCTCTTCAGCCCCCCACGGGGATACTAGACCAATCCAAGTGAAAGGCTCCTATTTTCACTGTCCAAGGCCATGTCCACTCAGCAGTTTCTTCTTCATGTAGGACTGTGAGAGCTGGTAGGAGGATGTTTCCTGCCAGGTTTTAAAAATTCTTCTGCTGTGACAGTCTTTAGCTGTGTAGGTACAGCAGTATAATGAGTGATCAAGTCCCCTGGAGCTGCTCGCCCTAGATGGGGGCATTTGTTCAAAGTCTGTAGCACCCACCACAGTCTGGCTTTCCAATTTCCCAGGGTACTGTCTGGTGCACTCACTTTGCAGAGCTTGTTTCGGTATACCGTTATACCCTTTTATCATCTCTGTGGCCTGGGAATGATAGGGGGAGTGAAACTTCCACTGGACCAGTTGCTCTTTGGCCCACTGCTGCACCAGGTGCCCAGTAAAATACATTCCATTGTCTGATTCAATTGCCTGAGGTCACCTGTAGCTGGCATTAAGCTCCTTCATGGCCTGCAGCACCACCTTCTGGTCTGCAGTGGCAGCTGGATGGGTGGCTAGTAGACCAGTCCCATGTTACTATGTATTGACTCCCCTCCAACGATGGTAGGAGTCCAATCACATCTATCTGCCAGTGTTCCAGAGGTCGTAGCCCTCGTCAAAATCTGTCCAGGGGTGCTGGACGCCTTTCAAGGGTGCTCCTTAGAACACATTTGGCAAGTGCCTGTCCCTTTTTCTACTTCCTTTTATGTGACCGGTAGACCCAAAGCCTGCCCCATGGCCTCTCGCAGCCTCTCCTGCTGCTCCTTCTGATTTAGAAAGGCACTCATCTTCCCTCCAGCCTCAAGTCCCAGCCCAGGACCTGTCAGTGCCACCCCTGCTGTGGCTCCCCAGTGCTGTACTTGTACCTCTGCAGACGCCTCCTTTGCCAGCAGATTTTCGAGACGTCCCTGCTGCTGTCGCCACCACCATCTGCCTGCAGTAACCAGCACAGCCAAAGAGCACACAGATGCATGTATGGGAGGCATCACTTCATTTAACTAATGGTAGCCAGCCATCGTACACCAGGAGCCATGGGGCTTTTACACTGGCCTCACTGGAGAGTTGAGGGGCTTCAGACAAGCCCCATTACTTGCACTAAGCGTTAACTCTTCAATAGTTTCCCCAATATCCTTCTGTCCCCTTGGGCGATGATATTGTTTCACATTTATAACCTGTTTGGGAGCTGGCAACTCCACCAGGGCAACTCGGGCTCTACCCTGCGCAACACAGAACTCCCAAGTGTTGTCTATACCACCTGACCATGCAGGAAGTCTGTATCCAGAACATACTCTGGCCCTGGGCAAACACATACTCCATTAGGCTTCCCACCTACCCGCTCTCAGCTGACACCTGCCGCCAGCAGGTCAGCCCACGTTTGTGATCGGGTTACCTTGAAGGGCCCCTTTTCCCTTCGGGGCCTCTGTCCCCCATGAACACCTTCAAGGCCTGCACCCCATGCTTCTGCCGAATGGATGGTGGTGGCAGCTCTGTGCAAGGACTTACCAGGCTCCCACTCACAGGCAGTGCAGATGCTGGGCCAGCCAGGCTGGCCAACTGTGGGCAGGCACAGGTCCAGCTAGCCATGCAGGCTCAGGACAGAGCTACCTGCTTGTCAGCTCACTTCTGCCTCGGGCTCTACTCACCCTGGGCTCCAGCCACTTCAGACTCCAGCTGACTCAGGGTCCAGCCACCCTAAGTCACACTCTCCCTGGGCTCTGGCTGCCTCAGGCACTCTCTCACCCCAGGCTCCCTCTTGCACTTAGCAGTGCCCACAGTTTCAGCCTCAGAAATAGTTTTGGGGGCAGCTCTGGGGGCTTGGAGATGGTGGGCTGGCTTGTCCACGCCACTCCAAGAGCTTGCCTCCACGTGGTTCATGACAGTGCCTGGCCTCCACTATCGGGACACACCCACAAATTTGCTCAGCGACAAAGCACACACTGGGGAGCACAAGTGGGAGCCTCTGAACCTGCAGGAGCAAGGGTCTTTCCAGGCCTCCCAAGAGCAGAGGGATACCTGAGACCAGAGCCAAACACTGTCTGCTATGAGCCACAGCAAATGGCTGTAGCTGCACCTGAGAACACACACTGTTGTCCACCAACTCAGCAGGGCTTGAAACATTGCCCCACCTCCGCAGGTGGTGGGTTTTAACTTTCATGGTTATCTTAACCTTCATGGTTATTTTAACCTTCATGGTTACCATGGGACAGGTATGCAGCCCTCTCCTTCTCAGGGATCCTTCCTCTTCATCTGAGAAGTCTACTATGATAGCAGCAGAGGGTCATATCCTCATGGAAGGCACCAGAATGGCTGGCTGGGAAGACTGTTTTTCCAACCTGGTTGCTTACTCCTGTTCCTGTTGCAGCTATTCCCAGAGGCTCTCCACATCAGCCTGCAGTGCCCATGCTGTGGCTTGTGGCTCCTCTGTAGCCACTTTCAAGACTGTGAGAAAGATCCAGCCCACAGCCCCAGTGCCAGCCTGGGCCCCTTTTTCTCCAAAGTTTCCCCCAAAGCATGCAGGACTTTATTAGTACTAGCTGACATTCCATCCACTGCTGGTCAGTCCTGGGATGGAGACCAAGCTGCCAGGACTGTTGCCACTGGGAACTACATTCTAGAGGGCAGCCAGCCCTCCAGCTTGCCCTCCATCACCATACCGATCTGTGCCAAATCCTGATACCAGTTGCTGGAACACAGATACTCAGGGCCAGGAATATTGATCAATGATTCAGGCAGACTGAGCAATGGAGGCACAGCAGGTGTAGTCATATCAGCTTTATGGGTACAGCGGTGACAGGAAGGAACAGCATTCATCAGTTCCCCACACCTCATGGCACAGTGACCTTATATACAGATTTCAACAAAGGTGGCTGACAGCCAAAGACATGAACTTCAAGGCCAGGTTGGTTATAAACAAGTTATGTTATACTGCTGAGTCACTCTCATCTGGAAGGTCTGTACCCAGCTGGAAGGCCTGAGCAAGACAACCTTCCATGCTATCCCCACACACCCTAAATTCAGGTTACTAGCTCTGATAACTGTGAGACAGTAAATCTTTGTACTGTTTAATGCTACCTACTTTGTGATACTTTGTTATTGTAGCTCTAAGAAATCAGTATAACTGGATACAGCCTGAATATTTATCAACTGATAAATAGATCAACAAATTTGTGGTAGAGCCACACAATGGAATATTAAGTGACAATGAAAAGTATGAATACATGCTGTGACATGCATAAGCTTTGAAACATTATGCTAAGTGAAAGAAGCCGTTCACAAAATATATATATGTATTGCATAATTCTATTTTTATGAAAGGTCCACAAAGGCAAATCTATAGAGACAGAGAGTAAATCTGTGATTATTAGGGCTAGAGGAGTTTGAGGGAAGTGGGGAGTTACTGCTAATGGGTATGGGGTTTATTTTTTGGAGTGAAGAAAACCATCTGACAAGAATAGTACAATTCTGTGAATATACTAAAAGCCACTTAATCTTAAGTGGTATGTGAGTTTTACCTCATTAGAAAAGCTTTCCCTTTGTTAAGTTTCTGTTTTGGGGACAGAATTTAAATCTATGCCATAACTACACTGTTCATACTTTACCTACACAACTATAATATTCTAGAACTGTAGTTTTCCAAGTGTGGTCTCTGGACCAGGAGTACTGGCATTGCTGGGAACTTGCTGGGAACCCTGGTGGCCTAGTGGTTAAGTGCTACATCTGCTAACAAAAAGGTCAGTGGTTCAAATCCACCAGGTGCTCCTTGTAAACTCTATGAGGCAGTTCTGCTCTGTCCTATAGGGTTGCTATGAGTTAGAATTGACTCTAGGGCAGCAGGTTTTGGTTTCAGGAACTTGCTAGAAATGCAAACTCTCAGGTGGACTGAATCAGAATCTGTGACATGAGGGCTAAGAAGCTGTGTTTCAATAAGCCCTCTAGGAGATCCTGGAGCTTGTTAAGGTGTTGGATTAACTGCCTTTCACAGGAGAAACCTAATATCTCTTCTCCTAGGGCAGGTTTGACTACCCCAAATTTCTTCCCCACCTCTGCCTCAGGGTATTCAATGGACCCTCTCTTTCTAACTAATAAGCAAGATTACTTCACTCTTTCCTTTCTTTCTCCACACATGCATTAACCCATGGCTTGCTCTTTCTCTCTATGACTACCTACCTTCATCTCTTTGACTTCCTTTCTCTTTGTGTTGTTGTTCCTAGGTGCCATCAGTCAGTCCCAACTCACACTGAGCCTGTGCACAACAGAATGAGACACTGCCTGGTGCTGTGTCGTCCTCACAGTCATTACACTTGAGCCCACTGTTGCAGCCACTGTGACAGTCCATCGCATTGAGAGTCTTCCTCTTTCTCACTGACCCTCTGGTTTGCTAAGAATGATGTCAATCTCCAGGGATTGATCCTTCTATGTGGCAGTACTAATATTCCAATACTTAGGTTCAGAGGATGCTAGGAATTCCCACTGCTTAGCTATGAGACATGCTACAACTAAACGACACTTAACAGAGCACATTGCATTGGCATATCGGGTATTTGATTTCCATTTGTTATTGTTCCTCAGGGAGACAGCTCCCTTGAAACTCTGTGAGGAGAAAGAAGGCACATCAGGAAAGGATGGGAGCACTTTGGGTCCCTGACTGAATGATGTCATAATAAAACTAAAACTTCATCTTATCCCTCAGCACCCACCTGTATGGCATTTACCATACCTCCAGGGTTTATACCACATTTACTATGCTTATAAAATATCTATCCCTCTTACATCAGCCACCTTTGTTTACCCATACCTACACCTCCAGAATCGGCATGGTCAAGGAAACCAGTGAGCCCATAAAGACAATTTCATATGCCATGGTCAAGCAACAGACAATGAAATTGTCTTAATGTACTCATTAGGGCTTCCTGGGAAGCTGGGGCCACAGGCTGCTTGATTAGGAGCTCGGAGAGCCAGTGGTAGAAGCTGGTGGCCTTAGACAGCATAAATCTAGGCTCACTCTCTAGAAGAAAGTGGCATCTTGTCTAAGTGCTAAATATAGGTCACTTGCCCTCATGTGGGCTCTGGGGGAGGTCGGGGAGGGACAGGACCAACGACTTCTATTAGTCATGCTAAATGTACATGAATATGTGGGTAGAAAACACATCCAGAGGCATAGTAATAAATCTCTCGTCAGCTTCTTTCCTGCATCAGAAAATAGGAATACATGGAGAAAAATTTAACAACAGCAAACCCAGAGCCAGGTTATCAAAACCAAATTAAAGCTGTTGGATATTTTTTGTTCAAACATCTCTACCTCTGAAATCTAATTTCTTACAACTTTCTGTATAGAATCCTATGCTGTATTATTTACAAGAAAATAATATTCTGTCCTCCCTTGACAGCATTTCCTAACTGCAGAAACCACTGCAGCCGTGAAGCAACAGAAAGATTTTGGAAATGTTTCCATAGCTACCTTGCTTCAGTATGCTGTTTATTCTGTTTTAAAGTCTACTGATGTATTATATGAAGCATTTTCGGTCTAATCTCTTGTCTACCCATCATTGTCCAATACTCTTGTGATTCCTATAATTAAGGAGGCCCTGCATGTATAAGTAGACAGTAAGCAGATCTTCCAGTTAGATGTAACAATATGATGAATATTTTTATTTCTTTTCTTCCCCCACCCTTTTCCTTTCCAACGAGTTACTTGTTCTATACTCCCCTTGAGCCAAGCCAAGTGCCGTCCCTTACAACACTGGAAAACTTCCTGAGGTTTTTGAGATAAAGGCTGTTCAAGGTACACGGCTGCCCTCTTGTGGTCCTTCTGGCTTTGTGTTTTCTTTCCCAGAAACCTCCTAGATAATTGACAATACAAACGATAGCTCAAAAAGCCGTTGTTAATAGCCATAGGTGTCCCTGTCTTTTGTCACCTGCAGGCGTGAGGGTCTGCCTAGAAGGAAAGATTCTCCTGGGCATCAGGGTAGTACCTCAGGGTTACAGGGCCTCTGCTTTTTCCACCAAGACAGTGGCTTCGTTAATGAGAAATTGTGTTCAATGGTTAGGCCATGAGAAGCATCATGCGACATACCTCAGGAGGAAGATGGTGAATCAAGCAACTCTCAGAGTGCTTCTGTAATGAAGATAATCCACAGAGAGAGGCTATGGGTTTCACATCAATAAAGCATAGTTCAGCATCAAAAAAAAAAAAAAAAGCAAACATACAAACTTCCAGTGGCGACTGAGAAATCGGGACATAACAACCAGTAAAATTCTAATTAATTTAAAGCAACTATTTTTTATTGAGTAAACATAAGAGACAGCAAATAATATATGGTCCCAGGACTGTCCCAAAAGAACTTAATGTGATGAAAATATTCTGTATCTGTGTTGTCTGATACAGACAAGCTACATAGACTATGGAGCACTTAAAATATGGATTGTAAAACTGAGGAGCCTGAAAATTTTTAATGAATTTAAACTTAAATAGTCATGTGTGGCTACTGGCTGGCATACTAGACAGTATAGATCTGGAGGTGATGGGAACAGAGAAGACTAAAATACAGACAGCTACAGTACAATATGAGCTCAGCAGAGGTTTTCTCTTAGGATAAGAGTGAAGCCCTGCTCACAGCACATACTGCTTCTAAAGCTAGACCTAAAATCTGAATTTGGTCACTTAACCCTGATCCTTAGTAACTGCTAGTCTGGCCTTTTTTTCTCTTAGCAGGAAGATTAGTTACCAGGAGAAAGATTTCAGGTGAGCTTTTAAGGAAGTGGTGAGGTTAGATAATTTTTGTGTCTGAACCCTGATGCCTTGATTCTCTTACTGCAGACCTGCCTGCTGTGGGGCTTTTTCCACTAGGATCATAAGGGCAGCATTCACCTTCTGGTCACTGATGCATGCTGATGAAGCCAGCATCACAGTTTTGATCTCCTTTGCTACCCATCCATTACAGTACAGCAAGGCAATTCTTTCCAGCAAAATGCACCTTAACCACATTGGGCCTTGAAAATTCGCTCATGGAAGATAACATCTTTCTGCTTTCACTCAGCTCCTAGTTAAATAAGTTCAGTTTACATTGTTACTCAGTTCTAGCATTTTCTATCTTTCTTAGGATTTCATTTGCCATCCATGAGTTACTTAGAAGTATATCTTTAAATTCTCAAATGTATGAAAGCTGTCAGTCATATTTTTATAGATTTCCAATTTAACTGTATTGTGATCCTGAAGCATGCTCTGTCTGACAGTAAAGTTTTGGCATTTAAGTGCTGTGACCCGCTATGAGATTAATTTATGTGTCTGTGTGAGTGCATGTGTATGTATATGGTGGTGCAGTGCTTAACAGCTACAGCTGCCAACCAAAAGATATGCTTTTTTCATCTACCATCTGTTCCTTGGAAACCATATGGGACCTCACAGGGTCACTATGAGTCAAAATTGACTCAGTGGTGATGTATTTGGTTTTTACATATGTATATATCCAAAAGAAAATCAAACTCATTATGATCACTCAGCCTATACTTAAATCATTTCATTTACATTATTATTCATTTCTAGTATTTTCTATCTTTCTTTGGATTTCTTCTGCTATTCATGAGTTACTTAAAAACTATTTAGCACTGTACCACCAGGGTTCTGCATATACATAGTTTACTAATTCTGTTTATAGTTGATGAATTCAGTTGTTCAAATCTCCTATATCCTTTACTAAGTCATCTATTTGATCTGTCAAAAACTGAAAACTGATTGCTGTCAAGTTTATTTCAGTGTCTGGCAACCTCATGTGTGTCTCAGTAGAACTGCAATCTTTGGGAAGTAGATCATCAAACCTTTCTTCCAAAGTGCTCTGGGTAGATTCAAACCACTAACCATTCAGTTGGTGGCCTGCACTTAACCATTTGTGCCTCCTCAAAACCAAAGAAACCAAACCTGTTGCTGTCAACTCTACCCCAATACAAAGCAACCCTATAGGACGGAGCAGAACTGCCCCATAGCAGGAGCCCCTGGTGGATTCAAACTCTCAGCACTTTAATTAGCAGCTGTAGCAGTTAGTCACTATGCCACCTACAGACTCTTATTTCAGATATCAAAAGCTATTAAAATCTCCTATTATGATTGCATTTTTGTCATTTTCTTCTCATAATTCTGACAATATGTGATTTATATAATTTGGAGCCGTGTTACTAGGTGCAAGCAAGTTTAGAATTGTTACATCTTCTTAGTGAATTTTTCTTGTATCATAATAGAGTAACTCTAATAATCTATTTGTTTTAATCTTTTTTAGTTGTTGTCTAGCCAAGTTGTCTAGCATGTCTTTCTTCATTCCTTTATTTTCAACCTTTTGCTATACATTTTAGGTGTATCTTGTAAACAGATAAAACTAAATTTGATATTTTCTTTTAATAACAACTGATAACACAATGAATAACAAGTTTGGTCCCATTTACATTTATTGTAATTATTGATACAACTGGATCTGTTTTTAGCACTTTATTTTGTACTTTCTGCTTATCATACTTTTTCTATACAAAATGATCTCTTCTATTGGCTTTTACTGAATTGAGTTTTGGTTACTGTCTGTTTCCTCTACTACATTAAAATTTCTTTTTTCATTTTTGTTGTTGCTACTTCCCTTACATTTTAAACAGACATACATAAAGTCTAACATTAACCACCATCCCTAGCCTCATTATAAAAAATAAAAATGACTCAGAATTATCTTATTTTGATAACTTCTATTATCTTGAACATTGAGCAGCTAAAGAAAAGGAAGGAATGACAAAGCAAAAGAACTGAACAGAAGATTTCAAAAGGTAGACTTTCAAGAAGACTAAGTAATGTATTATAATGACATATGCAAAGAGCTGGATCCGACTCTACGGCACTTGGCTTGGCTTTGGAGATAGTAAACCAAAAGGGAAGGATGCTCTCTGCATATCTCATGCTGAAAAGAACTAAAGAAAAACTTCAAGCCTCGAGTTGCAATAGTGAAGTATTCTATGGGGTAAAAACTAAACAACTGAGGAAGCATCAAAAGAAGATGGAAGGAATACACATAGTCATTATACCAGAAAGAACTGGTTGAAATTCAACTATTGCAAGAAGCGGCATGTGATCAGGAACTCATGGTACTGAGGGCATAAGTCAAAGCTGCACTGAAGTTACTGGTAAAAAACAAGGCTCTACGAACTGATGAAATATCAATTGAGATGTTTCAATAAGCAGATGCAGCACTAGAAGTGCTCACTTGTCTATGCCAAGAAATTTGGAGGACAGGTACCTAGGCAACTGACTGGGAGAGATCCATGTTTAAGCCTATCCCCCCCAACAAAGTGATCCAACTGAATGTGGAAATTATCGAACAATATCATTAATATCACATGCAAGTAAAATTTTGCTCAAGATTATTCAAAAGTGACTGCAACAATATGTTGACAGGGAACTGACAGAAATTCAAGCTGGATTCAGAAGAGGATGTGAAACCAGGAATATCACTGCTAATGTTGGATGAATCTTGGCTGAAAGCAGAGAATACCATAAAGATGTTTCCCTTGTTTCATTGGCTATGTATTAGACTGTGTGGATCATAACAAATTACGGATAACATTGCAGAGAATGGGAATTCCAGAACACTTAATTATGCTCATAAGAAATCTACGTGGATCAAGACACAGTCAGGTGAACAGAACAAGGGGACATTGTGTGGTATAAAGTCAGGAAAGATATGTGTCAGCCTTGTGCCCTTTCACCATACCTTTTCAATCTGTATGCCAAGCAAATAATCCAAGAAGCTGAACTATGTGAAGAAAAATAAGGCATCAGGATTGGACAAAGACTCATTAAGAACTTGTGTTATGCAGAGGACACAATCCTGCTTGCTGGAAATGAAGAAGATTTGAAAGACTTACTAATGAAGATCAAAGACCACAGCCTTCAGTACAGAGTGTATCTGAACACCGAGAAACAAAAATCCTCACAACTGGACCAGTAACATCATGATAAATGGAGAAAGGATTGAGATTGTCAGAGATTTCATTTTACTTGCTTCCACAGTCAACACTCATGGAACGAATAGTGTCTTCTGAGGAGCTTGTGTGTTACAGTTAACTGGTATTTTAGATTCTTCTAGGTTTTCACCCTTAAATGTAGCCCTGTATTTTTTTTTTTTTTTTGAGATCTCGCTAGGAGTCCCCAGTAACACAGTTAAGTGCTCAACTACTTGCCAAAACATTGGTGATTCAAACTCACCCACAAGCCCCTCAGAAGACAAGCCTGGTAAACTGCTTCCAAAAGGTCGCAGCCTTGAAAGCACTTTGGAGCAGTTCTATTCTGTAAGCATGGAGTTGCCATAAGTTAGAATCAACTCAATGGCAACCAACAACAACATATACCAATATCTTACACACTATTCATTCTTGTATTTTATGTCTCATTTTGGGGTTCTTTTTCCTTAAGTTCTTCTGTTTCTTGTTCCTTAACCACAGATCTATTAGTAGTAATTCATTCAACATTTTTTGGATGGAAATGTCTTTATTTTTCCCTCATTATCATATTATAATCTATCTAGACAAAGAATTTTAAACTAGTGTTTTGTGTTTTTCAGAGTTTCAAGTTATTCTTTCATTGTTTTCTGATTTTTGCTGTAATGGTTGAGAAAGCTGCTGTTAATCTAATCATTCTGTTTTAGGTAAAGTCTATTCTACGTGGTTGCTTGTAGAACATTCCCATCTCTTTAGTAGTCTATGTTTTCACTATAATGTGTCTAGATGTGGACTTTTTGTTATCCTACTCAATACTATTTTGCCTAAATCAGAGATTCCTGACTTTTATCAACACTAGAAAATTTTTTCCTGTCTCTTTAATATCATGTTATCTCTTCAGTAAAATTCCTTTTACTTTAGCTTTTATAGTAATCTCCCTCAACTAAAGACAAATTATCATTTCTAGAAAATATATATGATTCAGTCTGCTTTTTTAAAAAATAATGCCTCACACATTTCTCATATTTGTATTGCTCTTTAACATTTTTAATCACTATCACCCAAAAATTCATTGAACAGTTACTGAGAGTCTGGTATGTACCAGGTACTATGGATATTGGAAGATTAATAAACTATCATTTCTATTGTCAGGGAGGTATAAGTCTAACAGAAAGAAAAACAGTACATAAATTATGGCATAATATGTAAGAACTCTGATAGAGATTTGGTTGGAGTATTATGGGGAATCTGAGGGAAGAATCTGACTCAGCACAAGTGGAATTAGGTAGAAAACTGTAAGAATAGACTAGGTTAGAGGAAGTCCACAGGAACCCTGGAACACCTCAGATAAAACAACATGGCACCAGGCAGACAGACTCCATGCACTGAGCCAGTAGAGAATAACTAGCCCTGGCAATTCAAAGCTTCAGTATGAGGCCAAGAGATGCCATGAGGGATGAAGCAACGTTGTACCTGGCTAAATAGACCACTCCCAGACTAAAAATTGCAGCCTGGAGGCCAAGGCCCCCACACAGGTCAAAGTAGCCTGGAACCAGGCTGGCAGGTGATCAGCAGGCCTTAGGATGCAGCAGCATGGCTGGCCTTAGAGGCACACAGCTCAAAGAGGCCTAGGTCCAGGCAACCCAGAGTGGTGGCACAAGAAAGTGTGCAAGTCAGTGAGGCAGTGCTCATGTGCACATGGATCAAAGAGGCCCAGATCCAGGTCAACCAGTATTCAGCAGGCCTTAGGACCCAGCGGCCTGACAGGTCTTAGACTCATGAGGCAGGAAGAGGCCTGGGTCCAGGCTATCTAAAACAGCAGCAGAGAACGAGTTTGAGTCAGGGCAGCAGCACGGGTGCACACACAGTACCAGACAGCAAGGGAACATGGACCAGAATAACACAGGATCAGGCAAGTGAACATGCGCCCAGTTAGACTGAGAAGACCCTGGATGGCCAGTTTTCCGCAGCACAAGGCAGCAAGATTGCAGAGCAGAAGATCACCACAAAACATAGAAAAACACGAGCTGAAGCCCAAAAGGAAGATGCTGGACAGATCAACCAAATAATTAAATTCTCTGAAACTCAAACCAACTCAAAAGTCTTGAATATCCATAGACACAATTTAAACCACAATAACCAAACAAAAATTTGCAATGACTTTCTGATGGCTCAGAAACAACAATCAATTTCTAAACATCTAAAAAAAAGCAGACTACCATGGCTTCTGAAAATTCCCAAAATAAAGAATCAGTGGATTTCACAGATGAAGAAAACTTCATAAAATTAACAGTGGTAGAATACAAAAGGTTGATGTACTGTACAGAGCTATGCAAGATACCAGGAAAGAGACCAGGCAAAATGCAGCACAGCACACTGAAAACTTAAACAAGCTTCAGGAAATACTTGAGCAGCAACAATCCAAAATTTAACAGATTAACAATAAAATTACCAAGCTTGGCAATTCAATATAAACTCAAATCAGCAAGATCAAGGAAATGGAATGCAAAACTAATGAGACTGAAGACAAAGTAAATGACACTAGCATACATGAGGAAAAATCAGATTAAAGATTCAATAAAAATAAAGAATCACTATGAATTATGTGGGATTCTATCAAGAGGAGTAGTGTATGAGTGATTGGAGTACCAGAACAAGAGAGAATAACTGCAAAGACAGAGAGAGACTTGTTGAAGACCTGCTGAAAGAAAACTTACTTGATATCATGAAAGATGAGAAGCTATCCATTCAGGATGCACATCAAACCCCACTCAAGACAGATCCCAAAAGAAGAAATACACCAAGACATGTTATAATCATACTCAATGAAACTAAAGGTAAGTAATTGTTATTAAACACAGTTAGACTTAAACAAAAAAATAACCTACAAAGGAAAATCATTAAGACTAGTTTGAGATTACTCACCCAAAATTATGCTGCCAAGAAGACAATGGGATGATATATACAAAACCCTGAAGGAAAAAAACAGCTGCCAACCGAGAATTATATGCCATGCAAAACTGCCTCCCAAATACGAAGGTTAAGTTAGGATTTTCACAGATAAACAGAAGCTTAGAGAATTTGTGAAAACCAAAGATTATAAGAAATATCAAAGGAAATTCTTCAATTAAAAAATCAATAATGTTAGACATGCTCTCAAGCATTCAACACTCAACAGAGCACACATATACCATCAGGATAGGAAATGACAAAAGATATCCAAAGCCAAATCACAAAGAACAGAAATTCAGAGATCACAGAATTTAATTTATGACAACATCATATGAAAAGAGGGACCAATTAATGTACCCACAAATCTTTCAGATGAGAAGGAACTCTAGGAAATACAAAGACATTATAAACTGAATTACTTTTAGATTAATAAAGAAGACTAAGGGAGTAACCATAACAGAAAACTATAATTCTACACATCAAGACATCAAACAAAATGCAAATGAAACAGTCTCATAATTACAAAAAAAAAAACACTGAAAGACATGAAAAGAAAATACATCAAGAAAACAAACTCAGCACATAAAATTAAATGCAAAAGAGCAACCTCCCACAACACATACACACACAAAAAATAAATAAAAATAAATTAAAATGGCAGCACTAAACTGCTACCTAACAATAATCATGCTGAATGTAAATAAAGAGACAGAGTAGCAGATTCATTTAAAAACAGAATGATACCTCTGTATGCTGCTTACGGGAGACATAACTTAGACTCAAAGACACAAACTACAACTCAAAGGATGCAAAAAAATACATATCAAGCTAATAATATTCGAAAAAACAGCAGGAGTGCCAATACTAATCTCTGACAAGATAGACTTTGAAGTTAAATCTACCATATCAGATAAGGAGGGGCACTACATATTGGTGAAGGCTCGATACAACAGAAAGACATAACCATATTAGCTGTCTGTGCACCCAATGACAAGGCTTTAAAATGAATAAAACAAATGTTATTTGCACTGAAATCAGAAATAAACAGCTCCACAATAATAGTAGGAGATTTCAACACACTATTCTCAGTAAAGGACAGAACATCTCAAAAGAAAACTCAGCAAAGACATGGAAGATCTAAATGTCACAATCAACCAATGTGACCTCACGGAAGTATTCAGAACACTCCACCCAACAATAGCCAAGTATATTTTCTTCCCCAATACACGTGGAATATACTCCAGAAGTGACTGCACGTTAGACCACAGAGCAATCCCTAACAGAATTCAAAATACTGAAATAATACAAATCGTCATTTCAGATCATAAAGCCATAAAACTAGAAATCAATAAAAAAAAATGGAAATAAAATCAAAGCCACGGAAACTAAATAACAACTTGCTCAAGAACTACTGGCTAATAGAAAAAAATCAAAGATGAATTTTAAAAAATTCATAGAATCAGATGAGAATGAAAGCACATCCTATCAAAATATATGCAACACAGCAAAAACAGTGTTTAGAGGTCAAATCATCTCAATAAATGCACACATCCAAAAAGGAAAAGGGGCACAAATCAAAGAACTAACTCTTCAACTTGAACAACTGGAAATAAGCCAGCAAATGAACCCAGTGGGCTCCCTAAGAAAGGAAATAATTAAAATCAGAGCAGAAACAAATGAAATAGGAAATAGGATAACAATTTAAAAAGTAAACAAAATCAAAAGCTGTTTTTTAAAAAAAAAAAAAAAAGATTGACAAAACTGACAAGCCATTGGCCAAAATGACAAACTAAGAACAGGAAACAAATAACCCAAATGAGAAATAAGATGGGTGATATCACAACAGACCCAACTGAAAGTAAAAGAATCATAACAGAATACTATGAAAAATTGTGCTCTAATAAATTTAGAAAACTACAAGAAATGGGTAATTTTCCAGAAAAACACCACCTCCCAAAACTATCACAGACATAGAACAACTTAAGTAAACCCACCACAAGAGAAGAGATTGAAAAGGTAATTTAAAAACTCCCAACTAAAAAAGTCCCTACCCCAGATGGCTTCACTGGAGAATTCTACCAGACGTTCAGAAAAGAGTCAACACCACTGTTACTAAAGATATTACAGAGCACAGAAAAGGAGGGAATACTCCCAAATTCATTCTTGAAGCCAGTATAACCCTGATACCAAAAACAGGTAAAGACAGCACAAAAAAAAGAAAATTACAGACCAGTATCTCTCACAAACCTAGATGCAAAAATCTTCAACAAGATTTTAGCCAATTGAATTCAACAGCACATAAAAAAAATAATTTACCATGAGGAGGTAGAATTCATACCAGGGATATAGCAATGGTTCGACATTAGCAAAACAATTAATGTGATCAACCACATAAACAAAACAAAAAAAAAGAACCACTTGATGCTATCAACTGATGCAGAAAAGGTATTTGATAAAGTCCAACACCTGTTCATATTAAAAAAAATAAACTCTCAGCAAAATAGGAATAGAAAGGGTATTCCTCAACACAATGTGGAGTATCTACCCAAAACCAACAGTGAACATCATACTAAAGGGAGAGAAGTTGAAAACATTCCCTTTAAGAACAGGTACCAGACAAGGATGTTTATTGCCACTACTCCAATTCAACATTGTTCTGGAGGTCCTAGCCAGGGCAATCGGGTGTGATAAAAAAGTAAGAGAAATCTAAATTGGTAAAGAATAAATTAAAGCATCACTGGTTGCAGATGACATGATTCTTTACACAGAAAATCCTTATAGATTTCACCAAAAAACTACTGGACCTAATAGAAGACTTCAGCAAAGTATGAGGATACAAGATAAACATACATAAATCAGGTGGATTCCTTTACACCAACAAACAGACAATAAACAAGGAAATCTCAATATCATTACCATTTACTATAGCCCCCAAGAAAATAATACCTAGGAATAAATCTAACCAGAGATGTAAAAGACCTATACAAAGAAAACTACAAGACCCTACTGCAAGAAACTAAAAGTGACTTACATAAGTGGGGAAAACTACCCTGCTCTTGGTTAGAAAGACTTAACATTGTGAAAATGACTATCCTACCCAAAGCGAGCTGTACATCAATGCAATCCCACTACAAATCCCAGTAACTTCTTTTAACGAGGTGGAGAAAAAAATCACCAACTTCATATGGAAAGAGAGGAAGCCACTGATAAGTAAAATATTACTAAAGAAGAAAACAAAGAGGGAGGCCACACTCTACCTGACCTTAAAATCTGTAACATTGACACAGTAGTCAAGACAGCCTGGTACTGGCACAAAAACAGAATAGACCAATGGAACATAACTGAGAATGCAAATACAACATCATCTACCTACAAGCAACTGGTATCCAATAAAGGCCCAAAGGCTGTTAACTGGGGAAAATAAAGTCTTTTTCACAAATGGTGTTGGCGTAACTGGATATCCATCTGCCAAAAAAAAAAAAAAAAAAAAAAAAGACCCTTATCTCACACCATGCACAAAAACCAAGTGAAAATGGATCAAAGAACTGCATAGCACAGCTAAAACAATAAAGATCTTGGAAGAAAAAAAAAATGGTGCAATACTGGAAGCCCTAATCCATGACATTAACAGTCTACAAAAATCATGAATAAAACTCAAACAACAGAAATGAAATTAGACAATTGGGAACTCTTAAAAATCAAACACTTACACTCATCCAAACCCTTCATCAAAAGAGTGAAAAGGTTGCCTGCAGAGTGGGCAAAAATTTTTGGCTACCAGGTTTCTGATCATCTTCTGATCTCTCTGCTTTACAAGAAGCTGCAAAACCTCAACAAGAAAAAGGCAAACAATTCAATTAAAAAACAGGAAAAGAAAATGAACAGCAGGCATTTTACCAAAGAAGATATATAGAATGACAGCAGATACATGAGGAAATGCTCACGATCACTAGCCCTTAGAGAAATCCAAATCAAAACTACAACCCTCTCACTCCAATAAGGTTGGCAAAATAAAATAAAAAACAAACCACAAAATAATAAATACTGGAGAGATGTGGAGAGACTGGAACTCTTCTTCACTGTTCGTGGAAGTGTAAAATGGTGCAACCACTATGAAAATTGATCTGGCACTTTCTTAAGCAACTAGAAATAGAAATACCGTATGATCCAGCAATCTTACTCCTTGGAACATATCCCAGATAAATAAGGGCCACCAAGCAGATAACTTCACACCAATGTTTATTGCAGCTCTCTCCACAATAACAAAGAGATGGAAGTAAGCAAGATGCCCATCAACAGATGAATGGTTAAACAAACTATGGTATATTCATACAATGGACTACTACACAATGATAAAGAACAAAGATGATTTAGGGAACTACCTGATAATGCGGGAACATCTGGAGGACGTTATACTTAGTGAAATCAGCCAGATGCAAAAGAACAAATACCATATGAGACCATCATTACAAGAATGCGACAAAACATTTGAGCACAGAAGAAATTATTCTTGGATGGTTACAACAGTGGGGAGGGAGGAAGAGAAATTTCCACAAATGAGGCAATGGTTAAGATTCAGATTCAGTGTAGGGTGTGACAGCACACACTAGAGAGGAGGTACTCACAACTACTACACTACACCACACCACACCACACCACACCACACCACACCACACCACACCACACCACACACCACACCACACCACACCACACCACACCACACCACACCACACTATCACAGTTAACCTGTTCCCTAAATGCTGCCCAACTCTTTGGAAGAACAGAGTAACAGTGTCAGAGGCCGAGGAACCATGCTTTCAGGGGAATTCCAGACTGATTGGCATGCCCAAGCTTTTTTTTCTTTTCTCCAAAGTGCATACCACTTGAGTGAGTAGTGTCTGGGGTCTTAAAAGCTAGAAAGCTGCCATCTAAATAGCACCAATGTGTCACAGTCCACCTGGGACATCAAGGACAGGAGAAAAATATGAGCCCACCAAGTGGAAGGGGCCGTAGATCCAGAGTTGCTTCAGTGTGAGACCAGAAGCAGATGGTGCCTGGCCACTATCAATGACTGCCTGGATACGATGTATAGTATGGAGCCCCTGACATAGAGGAAAAAGGGCTAGAGGGCAGCACTAGAACTCTACCAAATGACCGCACCTGATGGTCCTTCATTCTGCAGGAGCCCCCAGGAACATGACCCCCAGACTGTCTAATCCCAAACCAGCATCCAGCACAGAAGCCGGCTCTCCAGACAAAGATTGAACTGGACTATGCCAAAAATGGAGTAAGGCTGGTGACAAACAAACTTTTGGACTTAAATACATACATGCGGCAGTCCCAGAAGGTTATATCTGGAGGCAGGATGATAGGGTAAGGAGGGATATATCTTGGTCAAATGGACACGGGAAGTTCCAGATGCAAGCAGGAGTGGGCTGTCATGGGGAGCAGGGAAGTGAGAACAGTTAGAGTAGAACAGAGGTGCAAGTTCTGGATGTTATACAGCAAATTGATATGGATTGTAAACTTGTACTTAAACCACAGCAAAATTTATTTAAGAAAAAGAGTACATGCCTTAACTAAAGATGTTCAAATTTAAATAAATACATAGCAGTAACCACCATGCTGGCCAAATACATCTCATTTTCTGACTCTGGCTTAGAGCCTCATTTGCTGGATTTTTCAGGACTTAGCTTTGGAAGGTCAAGAGTGATTCTCTGAGTGCTCAACTCCAGCCTTGTGTCTATTGCAATCTTAAAGTGAACGTAAATGGCAAGTTGAAGGAAAAGAATACCACGTGACCTCTGAAATCTGGCAAAGGTATAGGTTGCAGAAATCCAACAGCCTGGCTGTCAGTAACTTCTTAAGAATCCACCCACTTTTCCAGAAGCATTAGCCAAGGGGAGGATGCAACTAAGGTATAGATTTGTGGGTGTCATCCACTCACCCAGGAGTTCACCACATCTGCGACTGTACAGAAATCCTGACAAAAACAGCCAACATTTGTTGTGTACTGATAACGGTCAGGAAACCCTGATGGCTTAGTTGTTAAGGACTATGTCTTCTAACTGAAAGGTCAGTAGTTTGAATCCATCAGGTGCTCCTTTGGAAACTCTATGGAGCAATTCTACTCTGTCCTATAGGGTCATTATCAGTCAGAATCGACCTGATGGCAGTGGGCTTGGGTTGGGTGCTTGGATAATGGTCAGATGCTGTTGTACACCCTTTACTTGTGTTATCCCACAGTACACTCTGAATATCCCAATGAATTATGTACTTTTACTATTCTCTTTTTACAAAGGAGGAAACTAGACCACAGAGAGGTTGAGTAACTTACTCAACAGCACATAACAAGGAAATGATTGAGGTTGATTCTAGTTCAGAAGTCTGGCTTCTGTACTTGCACTCTTAACCTCTATGCTAGGCTGCCTACAAGATACTAAAAATGTTACCATAGTTACTGCTACAAAAGGAAAAGTGGTGGAAATCTATGACACAATCTTTGTTAACCTTTATCAAGAAGACACATCTCGTGTCTACAGAAAAGTTACCTACACTCACAGCATTCTGTTGTATGCAACTAGGAAGACACAGCGTGATCCTGCACATGACTGCTCTGGAGGACACAACTGCAAGAATCGTTTCTCCCACTGTGACCCACTATAGTGTCAAAATGGTGGTGAAGTAGTCACTGATTGACCTGAGAAGGTGAAGAGCTATATTGTAACAAAGCACTATTAAGTACTTATGTTTAACTTGCTTTAAAAATGGATAGATTCTAGGTGGAAACTTGGTTTACTGACCTTGATGAAGAAACAAAACACTATATCCTGTGTGAATCAGTGTTTTCTATTTAACCTCCCCCTTCATCATCAGGGTCTCAGTTTGAAGCCACCTCTCCACTTCTTCATTTTTATGACTTCCTCTTCTCTTCCCTCTCTGCTTGCTTCTTTTCTGGTTTCCTCACTTCCATATTCTTCCCATGGGGAGAAAAATGTCCACTACATTAGCTGATGTCTAGTAGTAATAGCAGTGAACTTAGAATGTAACTCAGTCAGTTCAAATGTTAACCCTGTAGGCTTCATTTCATTATTTATAAGATGGATACATGGTGACTTTTTTCCAGAGTATTTAAACATTTACTGAATATCTACAGTGTATTGAGCACCATATTAAATATGAGGGATACATCAGGGAATATTAATAATTACATGCCAACAGTTTTGAGGGGTGCTATGGAGGATGATACAGAGTGCTATTACAGGACACCTACTAGGGGGCTTAGAATTATCACAATAGAATGAAATAGATCATATGAAAGAAAGCACATTGTAAACTGGAACCATACAGAATGATAAAGCATAATAATTTTTATTCTGATATATTTCTCCTTTTCAATCTCTTTTTGTCCATCCCTTCTTCCTTTTTGGTATCCTAAGATCAACTCTAGGTTATCAAACAAGGATTAAAAATTACAGGATACTTATATGATCAAAAAAATACTGTAAGACAGCGGGATAGAATATAGGGTATGGATATGTAGATGAACCTTCAAGGTTTCTTTCTTTCCAAAAAAAAAAAAGAGTAGGCATTTATTCAGCCTCTGTTGTAGCATCTGCCAAATACAGTGTCAAGCACTGAAGACATAGAGAAAAAAGTCACATCCCTGTCCTCAAGGATTTCACATCTGAAGGGAGACAATGTAGTGTGATAAGTATCATGACAGGGGAAAGACTGATCGGAGCATGGAGGAGAGGCTCCTAAAATGAACTGGAGTGTCAGAGGGAATTTTGCAGATTAAACAAGGCCTGAGCTAAGTCTTGACAGGCAAAGAATAGAGAAATCCATATGACTCCATAGCAGTCATGTAAACTAGCCACAAAGTACAGTAAAAGTCTTTAAAGAAGTATGGTGTTGTAGTTGGGAACCACTGAGTTCATTTCAACTCATTGCAACCCCATAATACAGAGAAAGACTGCCTTGTAGGATTTTCTTGGTTGTAATCTTTTGTGGAAATAGATTGCCAGGTCTTTTTCCCATGGAGTCACTGGGTAAATTCAAACTGCCAACCTTTGGATTAGCAGCTAAACACTTAACCATTGTACCACCAAGGCTCCTTTTAGAGGCATAGGGAATGCATTTCAAACAAAGCACTGTTCCTTTATCTCCTAGAAAAGCCACAGAGGGAGAACACAAGATGGCAGTGGTGCAATAAGATTGAATAAAGCTGGGGAGATCCAAAGTATCAGACAAAAACTGCAAATCATAATAAAGGTTGACAAGAAATGGAAACTCGCTTGCCAAGCTAGGGCACAATCTTCCTGACCGATGATGCAGAAATATGTATCAAAAGCCTTAAAAATGTGCATTTTCTTTGGATTTATAATTCAACCTTTAGAAATTTATACCAAGTCAAGATTTTCACAGAGGATATTTATAATGCTATTATTTTAAACATGGAGAAGAACTGGAAACAAGCCAAAGTCCAACACTGAGGTTATATGAACTATGGCATAATAAGATAACAGACAGCCAATTGTACTCGTGGTCTTGAGTAGCACTTAATGAAATGGGGAATGTCCATAAGTACAAAAAGTAGGATATAAAACTACATATATAATAATTCAAATTTTATTAAAAATTTACCTATATATTATTGTGTGTGTGTGTGTGTGTGTGTCTTTCAAGCATGTATATGTATGCAAAGAACAAAGACGAAAAGGAGAAACATCAAAATACTAGCAGGGGTAGGATTACAGGTGGGTTTTTTTATTTTATTATTAATTTATTTTTTATTGTGCTTTAAGCTATAGTTTACAATTCAAGTTAGTTTGTCACTGAAAAACTTACACACATATTGCAATGTGACCCTAGTTGCTCTCCCCACTCTGTAACACCACACTTGCCCTCTCCCCCCTCTATTTCTAGTGTCCATTCAACAGCTCCTGTCCCCTTCTGCCTTTTCATCTTACCTTGGGACAGGAGATACCCAATTAGTCTACTGTACCTACTTAAGCCAAGAAGCACTCTACCAGTATCATTTTACATCTTATACTACTAATCTTTGTCTGAAGAATTTGCTTCCGGAAAGGTTTCAGGGCTAACTGAGAATACAGGGAGCATGTTGTCTTGGGACCCAAGTCTGTCAGACCATCAAGAGTAGTCTTTTTACTCAAGTTTGAATTCTGCACCCCACTTTTCTCCTGCTCCATCAGGGATTCGCTGTTGTGTTTCCATAAGGGCAGTTGTTGGTAGTAGCTGTACACCATCTAGTTCTTCCATTCTCACCCTGATGTAGTCTCTGGTTTATGGGGCCCTTTGTGTCTCTCAGGCTAATATTTTCTTCATGTTTTGGGTGTTCTTCAGTATCCTGTGCTGCAGGTGAGTTGGGACCAACTGATGCTTCTTAGATTGTCACTTGCTGGCTTTTAAGAACACAGGCACTGCTCACCAAAGTGGAATGCAAAACATTTTAACAAACTTAGTTATGCCAGTTGACCTAGATGCCCCCTGAAACCATGGTCCCCAGATCCCTGCCCCTGCTACTCTGTTTCTTAAGGCATTTAGTAGTATTCAGGAAACTTCTTAGCTTTTAGCTTAGTCCAGTTGTGCTAACTTCTCCTGTATAGTGTGTTGTCCTTAATTCTCCTAAAATAATTCTTGTCTACTATCTAGTTAGTGGATAACCCTTTCCCTCCTTCCCCACCCTCCTAACCATCAAGGGATGTTTTCTTCTATGCCAAACCTTTTCTTGGGTCCTTAAAATAGTGATCTCATACAATAATTTTCATTTTGTGACTAATTTGACTCAGCATAATGCCTTCCAGATTCCTTCATGTTATGAGGTGTTTGACAAATTCATTGCTGTTCTTTATCTTTGTGAAATATCCCATTGTGTGACCACACCATAATTTGCTTATCCATTGATCTGTTGATGGGCACCTAGGTTGATCCAATCTTCTTCCTACAGTGGACAGTGCTACAGTGAACAGTGTTGTAGATATATCTATTCATGTGATAGCTCTTATTTCTTCGAGACATATTCCAAGAATTGCTGAATTATATGATATTTCTATTTCTATCCTTTTAAGGCACCACCAAATCAATTTTCAAAGTGGTTGCACTGCTTCACTTTATATCTTATATTTTACACAAATAAGTGTTCCAATCTCTCCACAGACTCTCCAAAATTTATTATTTTGTGTTTTTTGGATTAATGCCAGTCTTGCTGGGGTGAGATAATATCTCATTGTGGTTTTCCAGGGCCATGGTGGGTGTTTCTTTAAATGGTTAGAGATGGATTGTTGCCTTTGGGCCATCTAGAGGCTGTTTAGTTTCTCTGCTGTTACATCGACAGTAACTGAGGTATAGTTTTTAGAGGGGAGTTGATCATCAGCCACCTCTGTGTACTCTAGTGACTGGAACCAGTAGACTCTCTGGGGCAGCAGTCTCCACCTCCTATCTGGCAAAGACAGCACTTGACCTATGGACTCACTGTGGGGCCATCAACCAACCCTGTGATGTGGGTCAGTAAAGGCTGGAAGAGATGCTGCTGGGCCACTCTTCAGTTATTTCTCCAGGCAGTCTTACTTTAAAACTTGAGGAGCTATCCGACAGCTGCCAAAATCAGTCAGGCCATCAGGTATGGCAGGTCTCGCCTTCCAGTTGACAATGGAAGCATCTTTTTAGCTGTCCCCACATACTGTGGCATAGTTCAAAGCAGGAAGGGATTATGACCTTGCTACCCTCCTCAGCCAGGCACTATTCATAAAGAAACACTGTGCTGAACACATCCTTTCTGCTGGAAAAGCACTTCCCAGAGTGATACTACTTCTCAGCTTGTGAATTATCCCCTGCTGAGGCCTCTGGTTGGGTGACTCTGCCTCCCAGCTGACCAAGATGACGTTCTGGCTGAGCTGTTGTCCCCACAGAGAAACAGAAGAATCAATGGTGGAGCTCATAAAAGAGATGGAGGTCTGTGGTACCCTCAGTCAAGAGATGGACTCTCAAAATGTGTCTATCCCATGTACTGTCTCTCTGCTGTGCTGTATGCTGTTTAGTTTAGCACTGCAGAGCAGCATATTTGCTGGCTTATGCCATCCCCTGCCTCCCAGATAAGAAGAAAAAAAAATCAATATCTGCAGTCTGCTCAAGCAGCAAGTTAGCAGGAGCAAGGCTCAGTGTACTCTGCCTCATCAGAGAGAGGTAGTTTCTCGTTTAGTGGTATGTAGTCCAACCTGACAACCCAATAGTATATACTAGGGCTCCCTAGGTGTCCTGAGTGTTCCATTCAATTATCAGTCCAGGCCTTAGTTTGCAGAGGGAATTGAGATGTGTGGCTAGTCTACCACCTTGGCTTACCCTCCACCCCAGGAATCTTTTTTAACTAAGAAACCAGAATGCCATTTTAAGGGATTAATGATTATGTCGCCTGGTGGAAACAGGTGTCAGCTTAGCAGAGAATCACATGGTGGCTCTCTACCCTGCCTTGGTACCAGAGGACCTCTTATTGCTCACCCATGTATTCTGCTCCATGCACTTACCTTTAAGAATGGGAAGGTAGTAAGGCTTTTGAACTTGAGATGTGATCTCTGAGTTCAACTTTCTTATGTCTTCTTTCTGTAGCCTCTTCTTAAAAGTACTCACAGATAGAAGAGCAAGGCCAGCCATTTGTCTCAGCAGATACTTGCTGGAGTGCTGGGAGAGGATAGTCCACGTAAAGGGGATCTTTCTAAAATAAGTACACATTCCCTTTACACAACAATCTTTCATCTCCTCACCTTTCTCCTGTTTTTGTTTGTTTTTACACCAAATTAACTACGAATAGTGTTTCAGCAAGAATGTATCTGGCAGATAATTATACAAAACCTGAATCATTTCTTTCCCCTGTGTATTTGTTGCTGATGGCAGTTGACTCTGAATTTGGTTTTTCACCTTATAGAGCTTAAGGAACCTTGGTTACACAGTGGTTTGGAGTTATAGCTGCTAACCAAAAGGTTGGCAGTCTGAATCCCCCAGCCTCTCCTTGGAAACTCTATGGGACAGTTCTACTCTGTCCTATCAAGTTGATGACAATGGGTTGTTTTTGTTTTTACATCACTTGAAGGAGTTCCTAAGTGGTGTAAACAGTTAAAATGTGCTTGTCGACAGACTGAAAGGTTGGATGTTGAAGTCAAACTCAGTGTCTACTCAGGAAAAAAGGCTTGGTGATCTACTTCTGAATAAACTCTATGGAGCAGAGTTCTATTCCGATACTCAAAAGTTTACCATGAGTCAGAATCAGCTGGAAAGCTACTGGTTATAGAGCTTGTAAAGTGTTCTCCTGCCAGAAAAGAAACAGAAGTGATACTAGGATAGTATAGCTCTTCTTTTATCATCTTCAAGAGCTGCACTAAATTTTCCAAACAGCAGGCTTACATTTTCCATGTTCTTCTTGCACCTTACCTTTTCTTATCTTTTTTTTAACATTTTCCTTTTTAAATTTTAGTGTGCTTTAAGTGAAAATTTATAATCCAAATCAATTTGTCATATGAAACCCTGCAACCAGACCCCTATGTAACTCTAACTGTTCTACCGCCCCAATCCCATGCCCTTCCCCATGACAGAACACTCCTCCATTCCACCGTGTACTTCCTGTATCCACTGAAACAACTCCTGTCCCCCTCCTCCCTCTCATCTTACCTCCAGAAAAGAATTGTTTAGATGGCCTCATGTATATATTAAAGCCAAGAAGCACATTCTTCACCATCATCACTCCATGTGTTGCAGTCCAGTCGAGTCTTTGTCTGAAGAGTTGGCTTTGATACTGGTTTCAGCTCTGGGCTAACAGAGTCCTGGGATGATGTCCTCAGGGCACCCTCCAGTCTGACAGACCATCAAATGTGACCTTTTAATACAGTTTTAGTTCTGTACATCCATTTTCATCACACTACATCAAGGATTTTACGTTGAGTTACCTGTCAGGCAGTTATTGGTGGTGGCCAGGCACCATCTGGTCTTTCTCAGATGTAGTCTCTGGATCATATAGCACCTTTTATCTGCTGGATTCATATTTTCTTCGTCTTTGATGTCCTTCATTCTCTTCTGCTCCAAGCGGATTGGGACTAGCTGATGCTACTTTAGATGGCCATTTGTTAGCTTTTAAGACCCCAGATATCACTCAGCAAAGGTATGCAGAACATTCTCTTTAAAAAGAACAGTTATGCTAGTTGATCTAGATGTCCCATGAAACCATAGTAGCTTCTCACTCGTTTCTATGGGATTATGTTTACCTCACATAAAATAAAATTTGGGGTACATTTTGTCATTTTACACATCCTTCATCTTTCCATAAAGATTTACATGGCTATGCACACTATTTCTGACCCATTAACTAGAAGCTTCTATCTGAAAAATTTTCTGTTTTCATATTTCTTCTGTGCTACAGCAGTTATCTTCCATGATACCTGATTTCACTGTCTTATTAGACCAATTTCTCTCCATCCCTTAAAATTTTGGGTGAAATCTCTCAATTAGATAGGCTTTTCCTGTGAAACAGGTCTTCCAAGATTTAGTGCGAAGTAATATCTGCAGGGGTGGTGGTATCAAGAACCGCACTCTAGAAAATCAAAGTCGGCTAACTAACACTGTATGTAGCCAATGCTTCGTTTTTCACTGTTCTTTACAGTTAGTCTACCTTTTTCTTTTTTTAAATAAGTCAGTAAAGATATAAGGCAGTGTTCTGCTTCCTCCAGTGTTCACTCCTTCATATGTAAATCCACAGGCATGATTGTTGATCAGTAGGACTGCTATATCCTTGTGGGCTCTCAGCCACATACAGCTTGCCTGCATGCTCCAGCAAGACAAGTCACTCTTGCCAGCACCCTGTGTCAGGACACAGCTTTCCTCTGAAGGCAGTTGATCAACAACTACTGTGACTCAGTGGGTGGATACAGCCCTGAAAGCTATCCTCCCTAGATGTTCATGAGTGCGCACCACTCTGGTAGGATACTGGATACTGTTTTCTTCTCAAGCCTTTTGAAATTTGTGTAAATCCCCCTTTTCTCTTACAGTGGTCTTCTTTCAGACTTCGTATTTGGCTTGTTTCTTCCAAACTACCTAAGCCCCCTTTCTCCTCCACTGTGATGGGAGTCCCAGTCAAGTCTTTCACCCTCTCCACCAACAGGGAGAACAGATTGGGTTTGCAGCATGTAATGACCACTTGGGGGGAAGCTGAACATGGTAATTCTGCAACAATTCTTTCAGCTTTCAGACCTCCTGGAACTACAGTCCTTTGCAGCTTGCTCTGTAAAAAAAGTTTGTTCAAGCCTTGGTTCTCTGGAAACCTTCTACTGACGTCTCCTGAGAAAACAGCTCTTAAATCAGCTTAATCAGCCACCTTTCACTGTTAAAAATATAGTTACGTATTTTTAACCTTAGCAAGTTCTTGATTGTAAATATTTATTTATTTTGTTTAAAGTGAAAGCTTATAATCTGAGTTAGTATCTCATTCAAAAGCTTACACACAGTTATGTGATCATAGCTTCTCTCTTCACATTGTGACAACATACTCCTCATCTCCACCCTATATTTCCCATGTCTATTCAACTACTTCCTGTAGTCTTCAGCCTTCTCATCTAACTTCTAGACAGGAGCTGCATAGTTAATCTCCTGTATCTACTTAAGACAAGAAGCACACTCTTCATCAGTATGATTTTATGTCTTATATATCTATTCACTCTTTGTCTGAAGAATTTGCTTCAGAAACAGTTTCAATTCTGAGCTAACAGAGAATTCAGGGGCTATGTCTTTCAGGAACCCTCCAGTCTATCAGACATTCAAGTCTGGTATTTTTAACTAGAGTTCAAGTTCTGCATCCTAAGTCTCACCTAGGGCTAATTCCCACACTGAGCAATGGTGCCAATCTGGATAGTGCTTCTCCCAACAGAAAAGCTCTTTTTAAGAAGATCAAACCTAGGGATCATAGTGGGGGCTGGTGGATGAGTACAACAGTGCCTTAACTCCTCCCATCCTTCAGCTACATCATGCCATCTGGGGACTGCCTACAAGGTACCATTACTGTCAGCCAGGAGGTGGAGTCTACAACCCCTGAGGGCCTGGTTGCATTCAGCTGCTGCTGGTCAATGCCTCTCTCAGCAGAAAAGCAGATTTCATGATAAGAACAGCTAGGGAACACAGCAGTGACTGGCACCTCAGTAGGTAGTGCCATCTCCACCATCCTTGACTGAGCCACACCATAGGATTGGCTGATGGCCCCCAGAGACTTCATAAATAGGATGCCATCTTTACCAGCCAGGAAGTGGAGCCTTCCACCTCTGAGGACTCAGATGTTTTGGGGAGCTGCTGGATAGCACCCCGCTCAGAAGAAAAGCAGTTTTTAAGACAAACACATCTAGAGTACACAACAGTCCCTGGAGGCCAAATGTGGTGGTATGCTTCTCTCCACCTTCCCTGAGCTACACTATAGTCTCAAATGGCATGAAGAAAGACAGCCAGCACAAGTAGCTCAGCACTTTTAGTAGCTGGGAGGCAGAGCCTGCCACTAAGCCAAGCAATACAGGGTGACTTAACAGTGTCTATATTGCCAGAGAAGCTACACATAAGTCAGGGGCACCTATAGAATGCAGCAGATGCTGGCAACCAAATCTGGAAGTGCCCTTACTGCCTTCTTAGAAGTATGCCATAGCTCCCATTTGTGTAACACTGGAGAAACTGATGGTGTGAAGACAACAATCGATATCTAACAATTCTGAGAAGCAGACTACCACGGCTCTGGAAAACTCCCAAAATGAAGAATCAAAAAACTTTCCAGATAAAAAAGTCTTTCAGAAATTATCAGAGGTAAAATACAAAATGATTATGTATAGAGCCCTTCTAGAGATTAAACAAAATGTAGCATAACAAACTAAAAATTAAGGAAGCTATACAAACTGCTAGAATATCAATGAACAGAAATCTAACAGAACAAAAATAAAATTACAGAATTACACAATTTAATGAAAGCTGAAAGGCCAGGATGGAGGAAATGAAATGCAGAATTAGTGAGCTTGAAGAGAAAGCAACTGACACCAGCATTTATGAGGACAAATCACATAAAAGAAACAAGAAAAATGAAGAAGCATTAAGAAGCATGTGGAACTCTATCAAGAAGAATAATCTATGAATAAGTGGAGTTCTTGAACAGGGAGGGATAGCAGAAAATGCAGAGAGAATTGTTGAAGCACTGCTGGCAGAAAACTTGCCTGAAATCATTAAAGAAGAGAATATAGATATTCCAGATGCTTATCAAACACCATAAAAACTAGACACCTAGACACATTATAATCAGGCCAATAAAATGAAGCATAAAGAGAGGTTCTTAAAAGCAACAAGGCTTAAAGCAAAACTAACGTACAAAGCGAAGCCCTGTAGGATTTCATCTGACTTCTTGGCAGAAACCATGTTGGCAAGAAGACAGTGGGATAACACATACAAAAGACTGAAGGAGAAAAATTTCCAACCAAGAATTATATATCCTGCAAAATTTTCTCTCAAATATGACAGTGAAATTAAGACATTTGCAAATAAACAGAAGATTAGAGACTTCCCAAAAACCAAACTAAAACTACAAGAAATACTGAAAGAAACTCTATGTTTAGAAAAACAATAACATCAAATGTCTACTTAAGGATGCAACACAGGACACAGCATCCAGAGTCCTACTCAGTTAGGGAAGTCACTAAGATTAATTAAAGTTAAAATATTTAAAGGGGGATGGAGCCAAGATGGCAGAGTTACAACACATCCCTGCTAAACCCTTGAACAACTGAGAACTCAAAATTAATGAAATCCACCAAATACAACAATCTAGAAGGACTAAACTGTGCTTAGAGAATCCTAAGTACAAAGGGAGCAACAAAGAGGCAACCAAAGAGGAAATCACTGATTATTACCGTTTACTATAGTCCTCAATATGATAAAATGCCTGGGGATAAACCTAACCAGAGACGTAAAAGACTTATACAAAGAAAATTAAAAGTCTCCATGCAAGAAATGTAAAACTATTTACACAAGTGGAGAAATCTACCTTGCTTCTGGATAGGAAGACTGAACATTGTGAAAATGTCTACACTACCCAAAACAATCTACACATACAATGCAATCCAAATTCAACTTCCCATGACATATTTTAAGGAGATGGAGAAACAAATCTCCAACTTCATATGGAAAGGAAGGAAGCCATAGATAAGTAAATTATTACTAAAGAAGAGGAACGAAGTGGGAGGCCTCACCCTTCCTGACCTTAAAACCTACTACACTGCCACAGTAGTCAAGATAGCCTGGTATTGACACAACAATAGACACATAGACCAATGGAACAGAATTGAAAATGCAAATATAACTTAACCCACTTATGAACAGCTGATATCTGATAAAGGCCCAAAGACAGTGAAATGGAGTAAAGACAGTCTCTTCAACAAACGGTATTTACATAACTGGATATCCATCTGCAAAAAATGAAACAAGACCCTTATCTTACACCATGCACAAAAACAAATTCAAAGTGGGTCAAAGACCTAAATATAAAAACTAAAACAATAAAACCCTGGAGGGAAAAATTGGGAAGACAATGGAAGCACTAACCCATGGCATCAACAGCTTACCAGAAACCAACAACAACCTTCAATCATCAGCAATGAGAATAGATACTTGGGAACTCTTAGAAATTCAATACTTATGCTCCTCCAAAGCCTTCATCAAAAGAATAAAAAGATTACCTAGAGAATAGGAATGAATATTTGCCCACCACACTTCTAACCACCACCTAATCTCTCTAATCTACAAGATACTACAAGAAAAAAAAATTAAAAAATGGGAAACGACATTAACAGTCACTTCACCAAAGAAGACATAAAGGTTGCCAACAGATACAACAGGAAATGTTCACAATCATTAGCCATCTGAGAAACCCAAATCAAAACTACAATGAGATACCATCTCACCCCAAGAAAGCTGGCAATAATAAAAAAAACACAGAATAATAAACACTGGAGAGCATGTGGAGAGATTGGAAATCTTCTACACCATTAGTGGGACTGTAAAATGGTTCAACCACTATGGAAAGCAATTTGGTGCTTTCTTTAAAAACTGGAAATAGAAATACCATATGATCCATCAATCCCACTCCTTGGAATATATTCCAAGGAAATAATGAATACCACTCAAAGTGATACTCGAATGCCAATGTTTATTGCAACTCTCTCCACAATAGCAAAAAGTTGGAAACAACCTAGATGCCCATCAACAGATGAATGGTTAAACAAACTGTGGTATATTCATACAATGGAATACTACACAGTGGTAAAAAAGAATGATGGCTTAGAGAAATACCTGCCAATATGGCACCATCTAGAGGAAATTATACTGAGTGAAATTAGCCAGATACAAAAAGACAAATTTTGTATGAGGCCATTATTATAAGGACACAACTAATCATTTAAGCACAGTAGAAATCAATATTTGATAGTTACAAGAGGATGTCAAGGAAGGAGAGGAGTTTTTTACAAATTAGATAGTGGTTAGGATTAGGGGTGGTGTAGGATGTGACCACATGCACTAGCAGTGGGGTACCCACAACCACTCAACTTCAAAACCAAACTGTCCCCGTAATGCAGACCATCTCTTTGGAAGAAAAGAGAAGTGAGGTCTGGGATCATGAGGCCACAATCTCAGGGGAAATCCAGACTAATTGACACACTCAAGGTTTCTCTCTCTCCCTATCTCAATATATCACTTCACATAACACCTGAATGAATGGCAACTTAGGTCTTAAAAGCTGGCAAGCTGCCATCTAAATAGCACCAAATGGTCCCAATCCACCTGGAGCTGGCCCAGCAGATGGAAGCTGCCATATGAGCCATAGCCTGCTTCAGCATGGGGCCAGAAGAACTAGATGGTGCCCAGCTACCACTCATGGCAGCTGGGATGGGACATGCAGAAGAGAGCTCCAGACACTGCAGGTGATGGAACTGAGGGCAGAGCTAGAACTCTACTAAAAGACCACACCTGATGGTCCTTCTGAACAGAAGGCCCCCTGGGAGCATGGCCTCTGGACTCTCTAACCCCAAACTACATCCAGCACCGGGGCCATATCCCCAGACAAAGACTGACCTGGACCATACACAACATAGAGTGACACTGGAGGCAAACAAATCTCTAAAAATGTACATGGAGTTGTCTGAGGGATGATTTGCTGGAGCTGTGTTGATTGAGTTAGGAGAGGCAGGCCTTTATCCAAAAAGTCGCAGGAAGTTCCTAACAAAAGGGGAAGCATGCTGTCACATGGGGGGGAGGGGCAGCTAGAATAGACTAGAGGTGAAAGTTTTGGGTGTTACATGGCAACATGATATAGACTGTAAAAATGTTCTTAATTCATAATAAAAGTAAATAAATAAATATAAAATAAAATCTTAAAAGTAGGGAACCAGTGACCTTAACATGAAAATTATGACATCATCGCACTATAAAGAGGGATACATTACAGTAGATATAATCCTTTCAGATGGAGAGGAAGTTAAAAATATATACAGAAGTTAAAAGATCAGTTTAAACTTAGAGCATTAAGGGGGACCAAAGGAGTAGCCACAAAGCAAACTAACAATGCAAACATATCAAAACAAGAAATGTAACACAGGAGTCTCAACAAACACTAAAACAACACTGAAAAAGATGAAATGTAAACACCTAAAGAAAAACAACCCAGAACAGAAGATTAAGAGAAACAAAGAAAATATCAACAACACAAAAATAAAGGCACCAAAATGATCACACTAAATGCATACCTATCAATAATTAGACTAAATGTTAATGGACTGAATGCTCTGTTAAAGAGACAGAAGGTAACACCTTGCATCAAAAAACGCAATCTGTCTATATGTTGCTTGCAAGAAGCACAACCTTAGACTCAAAGATATGAACAAACTGAAAATTAAAGGATGGAAAAATATACACCAAGCTAACAACATACAAACAAGAGCAGGAGTGGCAATACTAATCTCAGATAAAATCAATTTTAATATAAAATCCATCATCATGGTCAAGGACAGTCACTATTTATTGCTGAATGGTTCTATACTTAGCAGAATGTAACAATATTAAATATTTATGCACCCAATACTGTAACATCTAAATATATTGAACAAACTCCAACAACACTGAAAAATAAAATAGATCACTCCACAATAATAAATAATAGGAAACTTCAACACTCCACTTTCAGTAATAGACAGATCACCCAGAAAAAGCTCAGTAAAGACACAGAAGCTCTTACTGCAACAATCAACCAACTAAACCTCATTTACATTTATAGAACTTTTTAATCATCAACAGATAGGTACACCTTCTTTCTGAATGCACATGGAACATTCTACAGAATAGACCGTTTATTAGGTTATAAAGCAAGTCTCAACAAAATCCAAACCATTGCATTATTGCAAAGCATCTTCTCAGACCATAAAGTCATAAAAGTTGAAATTGATAGCAGAAAAAATATAAATAGAAATTTGAACTCATGGCAACAGAACATCTTGCTTAAAAATTCATGGGTTAGAGAAGAAATCAAAGACACACTAAAGACACTTATGGAATCAAATGAGAATGAAAACACATCCTACCAGAACTTATGAAATACAGCAAAAGCAGTGCTGAGAGGTCAATTTATCTCTATAAATGCATGCTTCCACAGTAAAGAAAGGGCCCAAACAAAATAATTAACCCTACAACTTGAATAAACAAAAATAGAGCAACAAAATAACCCCTCAGGTATGAGAAGAAAACAGATAATGAAGATTAGAGCAGAAATAAATAGAAAATAGAAAAACAAGTGAAAGGATTAACAAAACCAAGAGCTAATTTTCTGAAAAGATAGACAAAATTGATAAACGATTAGCTAAACTTGCAGAAGAAAAACAGGAGAGGAAACAAATAACCCAAATAAGAAATGAGACGGGAGATGTCACAATAGACCCAATCAAAATTAAAAGTATCATAACAGCAAAGAAGTAAAAATATCCCTACTTGCAGACGATATGATTGTATACATAAAGAACCCTAAAGAATCTATAAATAAACTACTGGAACTAATAAAAGAATTCGGAAAAGTATCAGGATGCAAGATAAACATAAGTAAATCAGTAGGATTCCTTTAAACCAACAAAGGATAATCAAAGAGAAGATCATCAAATGAATGCCATTTACTATGGCCCCCCAAAAGATAAAATACCTAGTAACAAATCTAACTAGAGAAAAAAGAGACCTATACAGAGAAAACTACAAGACCTTACTGCAAGAAACCAAAAGAGGCTTACATAAACGGTGAATCCTATCTTGCTCACAGATAGAAAGCCTTAACATTGTAAAAATGTCTATTTTACCCAAGGCAATCTATGTATACAATGCAATCCAATACAAATTCCTGTGACATTTTTTAACAAGAAGGAGAAACAAATCACTAACTTTGTTTGGAAAGGGAAGAAACCCCAGACAAGTAAAGCATTACTGAAGAACAGGAATGCAGTGGAAGGCCTCACACTACACAACCTTAGAACCTGTTATATTGCCAACGGTAGTCAACACAGCCTGGTACTGGTACAAAACACAATATATAGGCCAGTGGAACAGAGTTGAGACTCCAGAAACATCATCATCCTCTTATGAACAGCTGACATTCAACAAAGACTAGAAGGTCTTGGGTAAAAACAGTGTCTTTAACAAATGGCATTGGCAAAATTGGATATACATCTGCAAAAAAACTGAAACAAGACCTGTATCTCATACATGACACAAAATTGACTCAAAATGAATCAAAGATCTAAATATCAAACCTAAAATGATAAAGATCGTGCAAGAAAAAATAAGCTCAACGATGAAATTTCTAATATACAGCTTAGACAGACTACAAAATCTGACAAAGCACAAACAGAAAATAGATAAATGGGAACTACAAAGAATCAAACACTTATGCTCATCCAAAGACTTTATCAAGAGTTAAAAGACTACGTAAAGAATGGGAAAAAATATTTGACAATTATGTGTCAGATCAATGTCTGATTTCCATAAATCTGTAAGGTACCACAAAATGTCAAAAAGAAAATGGTAAATAACCCAGTTAAGCAATGGCCAAAGGTGATGGACAGACATTTCACCAAAGAAGACATTCAGGCAGCCAGAAGACACATGAGGAAATGCTCACAATCATTAGCTATTAGATAAATCCAGATCAAGGTTGGCAAGAATCCAAAAAACACAAAATAGCGAATGCTGGGGAGGCCGTGGAGAGGCTGGAACTCTCCTGTGGAAATGTAAAACAATACAACCTCTTCAGAAAGCAACTTGGCACTTCCTTAAAAAGCTAGAAATAGAAACACCTTATGATCCAGCATTCCTACTGCTCTGAATATATCCTACAGAAATAAAAGTAGTCACACCAAAAGATACTTGCACACAAATATTTATTGCAGTACTATCCACAACAGCAAAAAAATGAAATCAACCTAGACACCCATCTACAGACAAATGGATAAACAAACTGTAGTACATATACTCAATGCAACACCATGCAATGCTAAAGAACAATGGTGAATTTAGAAAACACCTCATAACCTAGTTTCAACTAGAAGATATTCCACTGAGTGAAATCAGTCAGTGACAGAAGACAAGTCTTATACGAGGCCTCTGCTACCCTGGCCCCTAGGGTTGCCGTGAGTCAGATCCGACTCAACTGACAGCACTTGGCTGACTGGCTGGCTATAAGGACTTAAAAATAAAAATAGACTCACATACAGAAGAAAAGACTCTTTGGCAGCTACAATGGTGGGGAGGGACAGAGAGGGTTAGTCATAGACTTGATAGCAGATGGGAATTTGGTTAGGTGAAAGCAGTGACAGCATGCAGCAGAGAGCAGATCAACATAACTGGTCTACACCATAAACTGAAAAGTTCTCTAAATTCAACGCAGTATTTCAAAGGATAGAGTAGCAGGGACAGGGGTCTGGAGAAGATGTTCTCAGTGGACATAGAAACCAACTGGTACAACTAGTCCTTTGCTAAGAGAGTCTTCTGCATCCTATATTGGTGAATGGTGTCTGGGGTCTTAAAAGCTAGCAAGCTGCCAAATGAGGTATACACCAAATGTTCCCAACTCATCTGGAACAGATAACATGACACAGAACAACAAAGACATGAGACAAAAAGAGCCCAGAAGACAGAAGGACCCATATCAGTGGGAGACTGTATCAATAGGAGACCAGAAGAACCAGATAGTGCCCAGCCACTATCAAAGGCAGCCACAAGGGGGAACACAATGTAAAGTCCCTGAGGCAACATGAGAAAAAGAGATGTGCAAATCAAGAACTCTACTAAAAGACCGGAACTAATAGTCTGACAGCCTGGAGGGTCCCCTGTTACCATGGTCCCTAGGCCTGCTGTTGTCCCTCAACTGAAACCAGCACTGAGGTCAACTGTTTAGACAAGAATGGACTGAACTCAGAGACACAGTGTTACCTTCTGGTCACTTTACAGTTCTTTATATTTACAGGAGTCTGTCCCACTGCTTTCTTTCTAGACGGGAGAGAAGAGGGTGGCGAGGAGGGTATCGGTGCTCATTAATAGGTTACTAGAAATACGAAGTTAAAAAGAGGATTATGTTTCACCAGGTGAGAAGAGCAGATGGAGCTGCAGACAGGCAGGCACGCAGAACTGATTTGGATTGTACATTTTCACTTAATCACAAAAAATAAATAAATAAAAATAAATGCCAAAGACAGAAAAGATACACTCTACCAATTAAGTCCGCGAACTTAATTGTTCTAAGTGCTACATACTTCTTTGCTGACTATCACCACGCTCGCCTTTGAGGTACTCCCCTTGGGAAGCTGTGCAATGACATCAGCTCCTAGTCCACTCTTCAAAGCAATTTTGGAACTCTTTCTGGAATGGCCATTGTGCATACTGGCATGGTGGCAAGTTCTCAAACTTAATTGTGTAGTTGTCTGTGAGGGAGCTTTTAGATGATAAAGAAATAATTGTATTGGAATACCTGCTCACCTGATGGTTTTTCATTTCCTGAAGATAAAGAAAATATCAAGAATAAGACAGTTTGATGACATTCAGGACATCCCAGGTAATGCAAGGACAGCTCTGATGGACATTCCAGAAACAGAGTTACAAAATTGCTTTGAAGGGTGGACTAGAGACTGGCATTGGCACATAGTTTCCCAAGGAAAGTACTTCAAAGGTGACTGTAGTGATATTCAGTAATGAGTTACGTAGCACTTTTCCTAGCATGAGTTCACGAACTTAATTGGCAGTCCTCATACATCCCAAGAACTGCAATTGCTGGAACCTGTGGTATTTCTATTTCCAGCTTTGTAAGAAAGCACCGAATCAATTTCCAGAGTAGTTGTACCATTTTACATTCCCACCAGCAGTGCATCAGTGTTCCAGTATTTCTATAGCTGCTCCATTTCATTACTTTGTGTGTTTTGGATTAATGACAACTTTGTTGCAGTAAGGTGGTATATCATTGTAGATTTGATTTGCATTTCTCTATCAGCTAATGATCATGAGCATTTCCTCATATATCTGTTAGCCACCTGAATACCTTCTTTGGTGAAACATCTGTTTATATCTTTTGCCCACTTTTTAACTGGATTACTTTTATTTTTGTTGTTGAGCTTTTGCAATATTGTGTAGATTTTAGAGATTAGACAGTGACTGGATTTGTCATGTCCAATTTTTTTTCCCCCCAGTCTGTCAGTTGTCTTTTTACTTTTTTGGTGATGTCTTTGGATGAGCATGAGTGTTTGATTTTAGGAGCTCCCAGATATTTATTTTATCTTCTGGTGTTTGTACATTGCTAGTAACAATTCATATTCTTTTTATGCCTTGGACTAGGGCTCTGAGCATTGTTTCTATTTTTCCTCTCATGATCTTTGTATGTTTAGATTTTTATATTTAGATCTTTGATCAGTTTTAGTTACTTTTTCTACGTGATGTGAGATATGAGTCTTGTTTCATGTTTTTTGCAGGTAGATATCCATTTATGCCAACACCATTTATTAAAGAAACTGTCTTTCCCCAGTTTACAGACTTTAGACCTTTGTCAAATATTACCTTCTCATAGGCAAGTAATTTTATGTCTGGATGCTCAATTCTGTTACATTGGTCTAGGTATCTATTGTTGTCCAATACTAGACTGTTTTGACTACTATAACAGTGTAATAGAATCTAAAGTCAGGTAGTGTGAAGCCTTGCAGTTTGTTCTTATTCTGTAATGCTTTACTTTTTCCGAGGCTTCTTCACTTTCCCCATGAAGTTGGTGGTTTGTTTCTTTATCTGATTTTAAAATGCTTTTGTAATTTGGATTGGGATTGCATCACGTCTATAGATTGCTTTGGGCTGAACAGACATTTGAACAATGTTGAATGGTTCCATCCGTGAGCAACTGCTGGTGGGTTACTCCGCTTGTGTAGGTCTCTCTTAATTTCTTGCAGTAATGTCATATAGTTTTCTTTGTATAAATCTTTTACATCTCTAGTTAGATTTATTCTTGAGTATTTTATCTTCTTGGGGAGGTATTGTAAATGGTATTTGGAAATTTCCTCATCAGTGTTCTCTTTGTTGGTATAAAGGAGTCCAACTGATTTTTGTATGTTTATCTTGTATCTTGATCTTTGCTCAACTCTTCTATTACTTCCAGTAGCTTCTTTGTGGATTCTTTAGGGTTTTCTTTGTATAAGATCATATCATCAGCAAACAGAGATAATTTTACAGCTTCTTTGTCAATTTGGATGCCTCACTTCTATGACTAGGACTAGGACCACCAACACAATGTCGAATAAGAATTGTGATAAAGGGCATCTTTCTCTGGTTCCCATTCTGAAAGGAAATGCTTTCAGATTATCTCTATTTAGCATGGTGTTGGCTTTGTATAAAAGCCCTATATTATGTCAAGACATTTCCCTTCTATTCCTACTTAGGTGAGAGTTTTCATTATGAATGGGTGCTGGACTTCATCAAATGTCTTTTCTGCATTAATTCTTTTTTTTTCTTTTGTTTTTTTACTTTTTTTTAATTTAATATGACTGAGTGAAAATGCACATGATCACGTGATTATTGTCTTTTTTTTAATGTGACTAATTACACTGATTTTTTTGTTTTTTAATGTTAAACTATCCCTGCATACCTGGTATGAATCCTGCTTGGCCATGGTGAATTATTTATTTAATATGTTGCTGTATTCTTTTGCGTAGAATTTTGTTAAAGATTTTTGTGTTCTAGTTTGTGACAGATATTGGTCTGTAATTTTCCTTTTTTCCAGTATCTTTGTGAGGTTTTGGTATCAAGGTTATGCCTTAACAGAATAACTTTGGGAGTATTCTACCCTTTTTTATGCTATGGGATACCTTTAGTAATGGTGTTAACTCTCCCCTAAAAGTTTGATGGAATTCCCCAGTGAAGCCCTCAAGGTCAGGGTTTTGTTGTTGTGAGCCTTTTAATTACCTTTGCAACTCTTCTTTTGCTACATGTTATTTTTGCTGTTCTGCCTCTCCTGGTGCTAGTTTAGCTAACAATGTGTTTTGAGACATTTGTCCATTTCATCTATATTTTTGGATTTGTTAGAGTACAATTTTTCATAGTATTTTGTTGTTTTTTAAAATATCAGTTGATACCATTTTGATACCACCTATCTCGTTTCTTATACAGATTATTTGCTTCCTCTTCTGTTTTTCATTTGTCAGTGTGGACAATGATTTATTGATTTTGTTGATCTTTTTAAAGAACCAGTTTTTGGTCTTGATAAGTCTTTCACTTTGTTTCTATTCTCTAACTCATTTAGTTCTGCTCTAATTTTCATTTGCTTTCTTCTGGCGCCTGAGGACTTTTGCTGCTCTCTCTCTCCTTGTTCAAGTTCTAGGGTTAGTACTTTGATGTGGGACCTTTCTTCTTGTGGGATGTGTTCATTTATTGCTATAAACAGACCTGTGAGTACATTTTTAGCTGTGTCCCAAAGATCCTGGTAGGATACACTTTCAGTCTCATTCGATTCTGTGAATTTCTTTATTTCATCCTTGATTTCTTCAATAATTCAGTAGGGTTTTTTTTATTATTATTATTATTTAAGTGAAAGCATACACACTAATTCAATTTTGCATGCCTGCCTATTTTCAGCTCCCTCTGCTCTCCTTGCCCAGTAATATGACAGCACACTCCTCCTTTCTAATCTATACTTGTGGTATCCTCTTAACAATCTCCTGTCCCCTCCTCTCCACCCTCTTCCCTCCCATCTAGAAAGAGACTAGTTGGACAACATCCTACAAATGCATAGGACCATAGTACACACACTAAACGGCCACACTATGTCCCTGGGTCCAGTCCATTTTTGTCCACAGAGTTGACCTCAATTGTGTTTTCTGATCAGGAGCTGCAGCAGGCACAGGGGCCATACTCCCATGAGATCCTACAGCTTATCAGACCATCAGTTCCGGTCTTTTAGTAGAGTTCTTGAGCTGCACACCTATTTTTCTCATGTTGCCACAGAGACTCAACATTGTATGCCCATCATGGTTGTCTTTGGTGATGGCCAGACATCATCTGGTTCTTCTGGTCACATGTTGGTACAGTCTCCCATTCACATGGGTTCTTCTGTCTCCTGAGCTCTTTTTTCCTTGTGTTTTTGTTCTTCTCAGTGATCATCTGTTCCCGATGAGTTGGGACTATTTGATGTACCTCAGATGACAGCTTGCTAGCTTTTAAGACCCCAGACGTCACTCACCAATATGGGGTGCAGAAGACTCTCTTAGCAATAGGTTAGTTATGTCAGATGGTCTAGATGTCCCCCAAGAGCATGGTCCCCAGACCCCTATCCTTGATATTCTGTCCTTGCAATATTGCCTATAACCCAGTAGTTTTTGAGCAAGGTGTTGTTCAGCTTTCATGTGTGTTTTTTCGTTCAGTCTTTTTTTCTGTTATTGATTTTTGCTTTGTGGATTGTGGTCTAAAGAAACACTCTGTAATATTTCAATGCTTTCAGTTCTGTTAAGACTTGCTTTATAAGCCAATATGTGGTCTATCCCAGATAACGTTCCATATGTGTTGGAAAAATAGTGTACTTGGTTGCTGTTAAGTGAAATGTTCTGTATACCTATAAGGTCCAGTTGGTTGACTGTGGAATTTAGATCTTTGGTGACTTTTTTTGATCTTCTTTCTGGATGTTCTGTCCTTCATTGAATGTGGTGTGTTGAAGTCTTCTACTTTTACTGTGGGGCTGTCTGTCTCTCTTTTCAATTCTGCTAAAGTTTGCTTTATGTATTTAAGAGCTCTGTAACTGGGTGCATAAATATTTAATATGGTCACGTACTTCTGGAGTATTAACTGTTTAATCATTGTATAATATACTTTCTTATGCATTATAGTGGATTTTACTTTAGAGTCTCTCTTACCAGATATTAGTATTGACACTCTTCTTCTTTTTTTTGAATGTTGTTTGCTTGGTATATTTTTTTCATCCTTTGAGTTTTAGTTTGTCTTTAAGTGTAAAGTGCATCACTTGTAGACAGCATACAGACACTATCAGTCTGAAAAAATGCTACAGACAGTGTTTTTTCATCCATCCTGCCAGTCTCTCTTTACTGCTGCATTTAATCCATTTACATTCCATGTAATTATTGATAAGCATGAATTTATTGCTGTCATTTTGAATTTGGGGGCATTGTTGACACTTTCTTTGTTCCACTTAATTTCGTATGCTGATAAAGCAGTCAATAATGACAAGTGCTTCAAAAGGATCAAGGAAGATAATGTCCTGAAAAGCATCCATGATACTCAACAACTAGGCAGCTATTCATAACCTTAACAAGTTCTATTTCAATATCAGCAAAAGCAAGATTAAAATTAGCTACTGAATGACTGAGAACAAGGAAGTAGAGGTAGAATCATTGAATGTTTCTTAAGAAAACTTGGTTCTAAACACAATTAGCTGGTTGTTAAAGAGACAGAATTGGTTTCATTTTGTTTTTTTCTTTCTCAAGATGAAAGACTTAAATATGTTAATATGTTGACTTGCTCATCCTAATTCTATTAATATTAATTTCTGTATCTAAGAAATCTCCTAATTGGTAGGAGACTGTTCTGCCTTGCAGAGTTCTGGGCTGACTGAGTTGACAGGGTATCTTGGCTAACAGCAGGAGTAAACTTAGAGTGATCAGCCACCACGTTTCTGTCAGTGGAGGCTTGCTTGATGCTGTGATGCTGGAAGCTATGCCACCAGTATTTAGGTACCAGCAAGGTCAAGCATGATAGGCAGGTTTCACCTGAGCTTCCAGACCAAGACAGACTAGGAGCAAAGACCTGGCAGTCTAATTCTGAAAACAATTAGCCAAGGAAAACCTTATGAATAGCAGCAGAATACTGTCAGAAATAGTGTCAGAAAATAGGCTCTCCAGGTTGCAAGACACACAGTAGATGACTGAGGAAGATCTGTGTCCTCAAAGTGAGGTGACCTTAATGTTGTGGATGGAATAAAGCTTTGGGGATCTTCATGTGCTGATGTGCTGCCACTCAAAATGAGAAGAAGCAGCTGCAAACATCCATTAATAATCAGAATATGGAATGCATGATATATGAATCTAGGACAATCGGAAATCTCATCAAAAATGAAATGGAATAAATAAACATCAATGTCCTAGACATTAGTGAGCTGAAATGGATCCCTTTGAGCCATTTTGAAAATTTGAGAAAGAAAATTTGGAAGAGGAACAGTGCTGCATTCATCATCAAAAAGAAAATTTCAAGATCTGACCTGAAGTACAACTCTGTCAGTGACAGAGTAATATCCATATGCCTACAAGGAAGGCCACTTAATATGAATATTATTCAAATTTACTCACCAACCACTAAGCCCAAAGATGAAGAGACTGAAGATTTTTACCAGCTTCTGCAGTCCAAAACTGATCGAATATGCAGTCAGGATACACTGATAATTACTGGTGACTGGAATGCAAAAGTTAGAAGCAAAAAAGAAGGATTGGTAGCTGGAAAATACAGCCTTGGTGATAGAAATAATGTCAGAGATCACACGATAGAATTTTGCGAGACGAATCACTTCTTCATTGCAAATACCATTTTTAACCAACACAAACACTGACTGCACACATGGACCTCACCAGATGGAATGTACACAAATCAAATCAACTACATCTGTGGAAAAAGACGGTGAGAAAGCTCCATAACAGCAGTCAGAACAAGACTGGGTGCTGACTGTGGCACAGATCATGAATTGCTTATATGCAAATTCAAAGTGAAACTGAAGAAAATTAGAACAAGCCCACAAGAGCCTAAGTATGACCTTGAGTATATCCCTCCTGGGTTTAAAAACCATCTAAAGAACAGATTTGATATGTTGCCCACTGATGATGGAAGACCAGATGAACTGTGGAATGACATCAAAGGCATCATCTATGAGAGCAAAAGGTCATTAAAAACACAAGAAAGACCAAATTGGATGTCAGAAGAGACTCTGAAACTTGCTCTCAAATGTGAAGCAGGTAAAGCAAAAGGAAAGAACGACAAAATAAAAGATCTAAACAGAAGATTTCAAAGAGTAGCTTGAGGAGACAAAATAAAGTATTATAACAACATGTGGAAAGAGCTGGAAATGGAAAACCTGAAGGGAAGAACATGTTCTGTGTTTCTCAAGATGAAAGCACTGAAGAAAAACTCAAGCCTCAAGTTCAATAGTGAAGAATTCAACAGGGAAAATATTAAATGACTCAGGGAGCATCAAAAGAAGATGGAAGGAATACACAGAAAGAACTGGTCAATATTCAGCCATTTGAAGAGGTAGCATGTGATCAGGAACCAATGGTACTGAAAAAAGAAGTCAAAGCTGCACTGAAGGCATTGGCAAAAAAAAAAAAAGGCTCCAGGAATTGATGGAATATCAGTTGAGATATTCAACAAACAGATTTAGCACTGAGAGTGCTCACTTGTCCATGCCAAGAAATTTGGAGGACAGTTACCTGGCCAAATGACTGGAAGAGACCTACATTTATGCCCATTCCAAAGAAAGGTAATTTAACCAAATGCAGAAACTACAGAACAATATCATCAACATAACACACAAGTATAATTTTATTCAAGATCATTCAAAAGTGACTGCAACAGTATGTTGACAAGAAACTGCCAGAAATTCAAGTTGGCTGCAGAACAGAACATGGAACCATGGGTATCATTGCTGATATCATATGAATCTTGGCTGAAAGCATAGAATACCAGAAGGATGTTTACTTATGTTTTATTGACTGTGCAAAAGCATTCAACTGTGTGGATCGTAACAAATTATGGCTAACATTGTGTAAAATGGTAATTCCAGAACACTTAATTGTGCTCTTCAGGAATCTATATACAGATCAAGAGACAGTTGTGAGAACAGAACAAGGGGACACTGCATAAAGTCAGGAAAGATGTGTGTTAGGGTTGCATCATTTTGTCATACTTTTTCAATCGTATGCTGAGCAAATAATCTGAGAAACTGGATTTTACAAATCACAAGGCATCAGGATTGGAGGTGACTCATTAACAACCTGTGTTATGCAGATGACACCCCCTTATTTGCTGGAAGTGAAGAAGACTTGAAATACTTACTGATGGAGGGCAAGGCCCATAGCTTTCATTATGGATTGCACCTCAACATCAAAAAAACACAAATCCTCACAAGCAGATCAGTAAGCAATATCATCACAAATGGAGAAAGAACTGAGGTTGTCAAGGATTTCATTTTACCTTGTTCCACAATCAACACCCATGGAAGCAGCAGTCAAGTAATCAAAAGATGCATTGCATTGGGAAAACCTGCCGCAAAGGATCTCTTTAAAGTATTTAAAAGTAAAGATGTCACCTTGTAGACTAACATGCTTCTGACCCAAGCCATGACATTTTTAGTCGCATCATATGCATGTGAAAGCTGTACAGTGAACAAAGAAGATAGAAAAAGAATTGATGCCTTTGAATTGTGGTGTTGGAGAAGAATGCTGAATGTACCAAGGACCTGCAAAAGAACAAACAAGTCTGTTTTGGAAGAACAACCAGAGTGCTCCTTGAAAGCAAAGATGGCAAGATTGCATCTTACATACTTTGGACATGCCCTGGAGAAGGAGATCATGCTTGGGAGAGTGGTGGATGAGTGAAAAAGACAAAAATCCTCAGCAAGATGGATTGACACAGGGGCCACACTATGGGCTTAAGCATTAAAATGATTGTGGACATGGCACAAGACTGGGTAGTGCTTCATTCTGTTATTCAACAGCACCTAACAATGACAACTTAACTTAGTTCTTAAATTCTCAATTTTGCTTATTCTTGCCAATACAGAGTATATTACTCACTTTTGTTTATTTTCTCTCAGGTCCTTTTGGGTTGATACTCAAACAATTTAGAATTCTTCCTGTGAGCTGCTGGGAAGAGCTAAAGGAAAGATGAGTGCCTGAATAAAGGTGGATTTCATCAGAAAAGGGAATGGTGAAACACATTGGCTAGATAATCCCAACACTGTGTGAGCAGAACTGCACTGTCTGAAACTTACTTGTATGTGTCCAAGGCCCTCAGGAGAAGAAAAGACAGAAGAGGGGACAGAGAGAAGCTGGAAGACAGAAGCCAAGTACTCTATAATTGGATACCTCCTGAGACCACCCTGCCCTCCCAACCAAAGTCTTGAGTAGATTCTATTCAATCTGTTGGTGTAAGCTCTTCATAGCTCATTGCTCAGATGCTCTAGACCCTTCATTATGCACCATCCCTACCCCAGCTACCACAGAAACCTGTTTTGTTCAGGGATCACTGATGTCCCTAATTAGACTCTTACAGGAGTAACGCCATCCATGTTTTCAAATAAGAACATTTTGTTAGGCCAGGGTGTCTAGTAAAGGATGTCCTTTAATCATGTAAACATGCAATTGAAGTGCATGGATATTTACCAAATATTTGGAACAAGATATCTGAGAAAAATCTCATGGACTTGGGAAAAACTTCAAATGAATGGAGGAAACCAAGAAATTATTTCTGTTTTGAAGCAGCAAAATAAACCAGATAATGAAAATAGAATTTGGCATATAGTGTTCTTTGGGTTTGGATGCCCACAAGGAGAGACTTTTTATAAAAAGTTTTGAAAAGCCAGAGAAAATTATACAAGTACATCTAATCCAACAGAGATGCCTTCTAAAATAAGAAATAAAAAATATAGTTTCCCCAGGGGAAGGGTAGAACTTTGCTAGTAAAATTTGAGTTTAAACTCACAGGTGCAGAAATCGAAGGGGATGTGGAAAAAGTAGTTAAATCTACCCTGCTGTGCAACAAACAAAACAGACGTGAGCCTACATTTTTCTCAAAAGCATTGTGTCCCAATCTTCCAGCAATATGCCATATAGCATTTGAATAGATTTGTGTTTGATTTTTGTTTGGAGTAACAATATACACAACAAAGGAGATACTGTTTCAACAAATTCTACATGGACAATTCAGCATGACACTGACTACATTCTTCAAGTTGTGTAACCTTTCTTGCTATCCTTTTCTAAATCACCCCACAACCATTAACACAAACTCACTGCCCCCAAATGTTCTCATATAACTTTTCAAGATGCTGTTGTCGGTTTCATCCCACATAAATAAATATTTGAGAGACCACAATGCTCAGGCAGATGTGCTTTACTAATTAAGCTAAATTGTTGTTTGGTTCAAAGCAGGCTTCCAGAGAAAGTTTTGGTTTGAGGTTAAAGATTTAAAGACCATTTCAGCAATACTTTTGGGTACTCATTCAGCCTCAATAGCTTCAAAAAGTATGGATTCCACTGAGAATTTGAAATGCTGTTCTGTCTCCCTCCCCTTGTGATCAGGATTCTTCTACAGAATATTAGATCCAAATGTTCAATAACGGTGCCTGGGCCTTATCCAGTTTTCTGGTTTTGTGGTATAAGAGGCAGATGTTCATGGTGACATCTCCTCCTCCAATTCCTATCTCTTTTTAAGTGTTTAATATTCTATGATTTTTAGAGTGTGTATGATACAGTGATGTACACTTATTTGTGTTTGGCGGAGTACGTTCATCATTTATTCAACAAACATTTCCTAAGCATCTAGTATGTTCCAGGAACTGGCTTGATATGTGTATTTCTCATATATAAATATGATATTGCAAATATTTAGGAAGAATCTGAAACAAGAAAACGTTTTTTCCACTCACATATACTCTTTAAATATATTCACACCAATAATTGTGGTTAATTTTACCAGTTTTTTAGCTGTTTACTGAAAAAGTGGGTATCAAATTGCTTCTAAATTAATTCCAAAGCTTGTTTTAAAATGAGACCTTTTACAGACATCAAAGCAGTAATGACTATACAACTGAAAAATAATAAGCAAGTAGAATAAACTGAGAAAAGACAGTGACCACTTTTAATTGAGTGTTCTTATTCAATATGAGGAGGACAAATAAAATAAATTCACCAGTCATTTTTACTTACAGAAAAACAATGGTTGTAATCATTTTCACTTCCATTTATTAATCAGTTTGATAAACTGGTGTTTTATTATATTATTTGTGCTAAGAATTTCATCACAAACAATATAGGCATGTTTCTATGCATTATCTGATCTGTACTTACAAGCTTAACTTTTGCCAGATTTTACTGTGGTTTATAGCTTTTCATAAATTGAAGTTTTATTTTCAAGTTTGATCAATTAGAGTTCCTTACAACTGTAATTCTATTGAACAGGAAAGCGATTGAAGTTAAAAGTTTGAAAAGTTGGCCATAAATTGAGCAGCATTAATTTTAAATGGAGTTACTCCATTGTGGATTTCATTGTTCAGTCGTATGAATGGTACTGACAGAAATTATCTGTGGCAAACAGTCACTTTTAGTTAGCTACATTTTACCTTTGTCGATATACAATGGTCACTCTCATTTAAATATAATGCATCTATTTTTTTAAAAAAAATACTATTCTCTGTATGGCTGTGGGTGCAATCATGTCATCTTTATGGGCATCTCAGGGAAGGAAATTCAGGTACAGAGGGCACACTCTTCTCCTAGCGCTGCTTTCTTCATGACGTAAGGTTCCTGCCTCTCTGAGTGCTTCCCTTTAGTTTATCTGTTGCTGGATAAAGGTGATGCAAGACAGATTCCAGGGAAATTCCCTTAGTAAGGGTGTTACTGTCCCATCCTAATCCTTGTTAACATAACCCACTCTTGCCCTAATAACCACAGACACAGATTAGCATTTACAACATAGGAAAATCACAAAACGCACGGGAATCACACAATATGGGGAATCATGGCCCAGCCAGATTTCTATATACATTTAGGGTTGGGGAGACACGATTCAATCCATGACAGCCATGCTTAAGTTACTTAAAGATTCAGTTTTATCCTCACTTTGACTTGTGGTTAATAAGTGATAAGAGGGGATCAACAAAGATTCATTGGATATAAAAGGTCTGTGACCTTGACACCACGTGTTGCCTTGCCTATATGTGATCAAGGATCCAATCCACGCTACAAGCAACACGGATTTGAGATCCATCTTTTCTATTCAACCAAATGACCCTAAACCCAGCTTGGAATGTGTATGTATAACTACACTAAAACCTGTGAAAGCTAGAACCTATGTAAGGTAGAAACCCATCAGAAAAGGAAACTCGAATATCTTCCACTAAAATGAGGGATGGAAAAGTGGTAAGAGCACACCCTGTCTAAAGGGGAAATCTTCCAAGACCCAGAAAAACAAGGTAGTCCCATCAAGTGCCAGCTCTAACAGGTTTCTAACAGGCTGTATGTATGTCTCTCCTGCCTTCAGCAAAAGAAACCCGGGAGGTTCAATGATTAAAGTATTTGGCTGCTAACCAAAAGGCTGGCATTTTAAACCGACCAGTTGTTCCACAGGAGAAAGATGTGGTAGTAAGCACCTGTAAAGATTTACAACTTCGGAAACTCTGTCCCATAGGCACACTATGAATCAGAATCAACTCAGTGACAGTGAGTTTGTGTTTAGTTTGGTGTGTAGTATAAAGAGCGCAAGCTTTGACCCTATCGTCAAGAACACTTGGATTTGCATTCCAGTTCATCCCACATGGTCTTGGGCAAATTACGTAATGTCTTAGTTTCCTCATAGACAAAATGGGAATAGTAATAGGAAGGTAAAAGTTCTCCTTACATAACATTACATAGACCTTCCACGTGACCATCATTATAGAGACTTCCAGGCTCTATAACAGAAGTGAGATATGGAAAGAGAAATGAGAATAGGTGCTGAGTGAGCTCACATGCTGGGTCTGCTACCAAGTCCCCAGAGAAGAGGGATCACAGTCAGGAGATTCAGGAGCTGTTTCCATTAGCACCTTTGAGAGAGACTAGTCGTGAGCAGTCATGACTCTGGGACCCAGGCAATAGAGTGCACATTGTTAAGAAGCCCATTTTCTGGTCCTTTCTACTGCAGGCAACCAAGTAGCTTTGACATTCTGTGGACTTGGAGCAATCCCTAAGGAGAATACCTGTGCCTTGTCGGTATAGAGTCTGTAGTAGGCAGTGGTCTTGTGGAAGACACCGGCATAAGGGAAGTACCTCTCTCAAATGTCTGGGGATGTTGGGTCTTTGGGCAAACACTGTTCGTTGTCTGCCAGTTAACAGTTTCTCCTCCTTTGTTAGTTAACAAAACCACATTTTTGTTCTGGCAGCTGTGTTCCCAGTCCCTATGAATGAATCAAGTTTTTACCGCTCTCCTTGACTAATGATTGGTCTAGAGACAGGTAAAAAGATCCAGCTTTGGCCAATGAGATGCAAGGGAAAGTCTGCTGGGAATTGTTCTAGAAAAGACAGATCTTTTGTGACAAAAAGACAGGCCTGGATAAGAAGAAAATCCTTTTTCCCAACTCCTTCTTCCTGCCTTGAACATGGTTGTGGAAGAATATTATTCCTAGAGCTGTGGTTCTTCCAACATGCATTCACAAGACAATAAACCTAAGAACAAAAAGCCAGTTTTCACAGGTTGACATAGTGTAAGCATAGAACAAGCCTGGGTCCTTAATGATTTTGCAGAGTGCGCTAGTGCATCACTCTTGGAACTGTCTCCCTCTGGACCAACAAAGGGAGACAATTAAACATCTTCACTATTTAAGTCACTATTGGTGGATTATTTTATTACTCGCAGCTGAAGGGTTTTCTATTCCTACTGTTAGAAAAGGTGATCAGAGCAGAGCAACGTGAGTTGGCTTATTGCTGTGTAAAGACCTAGGACACAGAAGATAATAAGCTAGCAAAAATTGATGTAGTAATATAAACATGACCTCTTCCGTACCTACAGGGAGTGAGACCAGGAGACAGTCAAGCTTTATCTATAAATTAATTCAAGATGTTATATTTTTATACAATACAGTCTCCTCTTATAGGAAGATAACTTACTGTTCCATTATTTAAATCTTTTCTATCCCTAAGTTTTAAATTTTTGATTATATGGGTCCCACCTTTTTCTCGTTAGGTTTATTCCCAGGTATTTTATGTTTGGGGCTGTTGTGTCTCTTGAGATATTAGGGTTCCCTAGGGATCTGTCATCTGGCCTCTTCTCACTCCACATACGGCCCTGAATGATTGCTCCTTCCCACTTCTCCCTCCATCTCCTACTTTAAACTGCTCCTCCTGCATTTCCACTCCGGCTACATATGCTTAACTTTCTACGTACACAGACTTTTGCCCGCACTCTATTTTGGAGGTCATCCAACCCTGATTGACAAGAAAATGTAACATTTAGAATCCAGCAAGCCTGAGGTTAAAGCCTGTCATGTCAACAACTGCTAAACAATAGCACATCAGATGAGGTCAAGAATTTGTGAAATGTTTGTGTCAAGTGAAATGTCAAAGCACAAAGTGCAAAAGAAAAGAATCTCTGTGCCAGTCTAAATGTCATTCTGTCTTACAAGTGATTTATTCCTTCTTTCTTTATCACTATTATTGTCTTGCATGTATTAATCATGCCTCTAAATAATTGAAATTAATAGTTTCATTATAAGTGGTTAAGGATAGAAACTAAAGAGCTAATTTAGAATCACTCAGTCAATCTGGGATCATTTTGAAAATGGAAATTGTTAACCCAGCCTTAAAAGCAGGCCCTTAGCTGATAGTCCAAAGCATTTACACTACAGCCATTATTCTGTTAATTTTTGTAATATGTTTAAAGAAGGCACGGGAGACAGCAAGAAAACAAAAATGTGTATATCTGTGGAATTTCAAACAAGACAGAAGAGCTATGGAGATCATTACAGATCCAGGTAGCCCGTAACAAATGGAAGACCAATAGCTTATTGATTGTGAAACAGAACTCCACAATATTCTACTTCATTTTCCCACTGGTTTTCAATTCTCAGTTGGCAGAGATTCACAGAACAGAACTCTTCTTCACCCCATATTCTTTCTCTAAGAGTAGCTTTTTGTTGCATATTCATGGCTGAGGAGTGAAAGAACTAGTCCTGCTCTTGATGCTCCAGTTGCCTGGATAGTAAACTAAACTGCTTCTTCTGTAGGTATCAGGGTCAGGAATGAGATGAGACAAACAAGTCACCTAGAGCTCATTGCCTAAGGAGGTGTTGACCCTCACGTGCCACCTCTGCCCTTGTACTACTCTAACAGTGAGGGCCTCATTAAATTTTATGCACTAGGTTACCTTTTGTCCTGACCTAATGCCTCACCGTTATTATCGCTAACCTTGGAAATGAAGTAAAGGACTTGAAAGAAAGAAGAATATTTTAATCTCAATCTTCTGTCAATGGTAACTGGCTGCCTGTCTAATTATATTAATTCCAAATATTAGAAATTCTACAGTACGAGTTTGAAGAGTAATAAAAAGCGTGTATTGGTGAGATAAGAAAAACTTCTCACTAAGTAGCCCAATTAAAACTAAGAATGGGCCAAAAAGAGTGAAAAGACCATGTGGGACCATCACATTCTTGAATTTAGACTTCAAATTTTCAGATTTGGAGTTACCAATACAGAGAAATGGGAAGGCTGAGGAAAAATGGACACCAGAATTACAGCAATCCAGAATCTCAATTCATTAATTTACAGTAATAAATGCTTTCAGTGGCAATACCCTAATGTTCAATCTTCAGGACACTCTTCCCCCAGAGTCAGAGTCATCTGACAGTGGTAGGTAAACACGGAAAGAGAGCAAAAGAACATCAGCAAGCCAAAGAAAATTCCTGCTTCATCTGAGAACACTTCTGTCTAGGCATCCATTCACTCAACAGATATAATTCGTGCACCTACAACATGCTCAGCAAATCCTGCTGGCTCTACCTTCAGAATAAATTCTAAATACAGTACTTCATGCACTCTCCACACTAACCATCTATTTTAAGCCACCATCCTTTTATGCCTGGATTAACAGAACGTCCCCTGTCTAGTCTCCCTATTTCTACTCTTGCCCCTCTACAATTATTTCTTCACTCAGAAACATGCTGGTCACTTTAAAAGGTAAACCCATTGCCATCAAGTCAATTCTGATTCATAATGACCTTATAGAACAAAGTAGAACTGCTGCACAAAGTTCTCAAGGCTGGTATTTGAACTGCTGACCTTTTGGACAGCAGCTGAGCTAACTACTGTCCCACTAGGGGCTCCTTTAAATGGTAAGACAGATTGTATTGTAGCTCTGCTCGAGGGCCTCCGTTGACTTCCTACCAAAAAGTCCATTTCTCGTGCTGCAAGGCCTACATGGTGTTAGAGCAGCTATCTCTCTGATCTAGTTTCCCTACCCACTTTTTCATCCCACTTTTACCCACTCTGCTTTAGTCAACAAGGCTTTCATCCAGCTCCTGGGACACCCCAAGCACGCTTCCACCTCAGGACCTCAGCACATACTCCCTCCTGCTCAAATTCATTCCCAGATAGATGCACGGCTCCCTCCCTTACTGTCTTCAGGTATGTGCTTAAATGTTGTTAAAGAAGATTGTATGTCCATTCTGTCTAAAACTGTACTCTTCTCTCACTTTCTATCCCCTTACCCTCTTCTTTACCTATCTGATATGTTTTCTGGCCCTTCCCAGTAGAAGGTAACAAATTGTATCTATTTTTTCACTAGCCTAGAATGTAGTAAATGTTCCATATACATTTGCTGAATTAAGGAAGAATACACCTAGGTCATGTAATAATTCTGATCACTAGAGAGGAATGGGAAATCTGATGGTGTGGTTGTTAAGTGATTTGGCTGCTAAACAAACAAAAGGTTGGCAGTTTGAATCCACTGGACACTCTTTGGAAACTCTATGGGGGCAGTTCTACTCTATCCCACAAGGTCACTATGAGTGACCCAGAATCTGCTCAAGGGCAGTGGATATGTATGTAGAAAGGATCATTCTTTGGTGATTTGGCACTTTTCCACTGCCTGGGTGAAATAGCCTTTCAAGACTGTTGACCTCCCTTTGCCTTCTGATATACTAAATGAGGTATGAAGGAGAGGTAGAGGGATCAAGGTGAAGCCAAGATTTTTAGTATAAGCAAATTGTGTTTCATTAAATAGGACAGGAAGAGCTATAAAAGGAACAAGTATGAGGACTGAGGATTAGAAATTAAGAGTTAGTTTTTGGATATATCAGGCTTAAGACGCCTATTAGATATCTGGTGGCAGTGGTGGTTCAGTGGCAGAATTCTTATCTTTCATAAAGGAGACCTGGGTTCAACGACCAGTCAATGCACCTCAGGGACAGCCACCACCCTCCTCTGTCAATGGAGGCTTGTGCCAGGTTGCTCAGCAGGTTTCAGTGGAGTTTCCAGACTAAGACAGACTAGGAAGAAAAGCCCGGTGATCTGCTTTTGAAAAATCAGCAGTGAAAACCCTACACGTCACAGAATGGGGTTGTTATAGGTCGGAGGGGGACTTAATTCCAGCTAACAACATTAGATGAAGATGTTGAGCAGACAGTTGTATATGAGTCTGTAGTTCAGGGCAGAAATCCAGGCAGGCTATATAAATTTGGCAGTGTGTAAAAAGTAGGAGATCATCTAGGGGCGAGTACAGACAGAAAAGAACCAAGTTCTGAGAACAAAGGCCTGGGGCACACAAACATTTAGAATTCAGGGAGATGAGAAAATACTAGGGAAGGGAGCAGAGGATAGGGGTGGTAGTTGAAACATGATGGTGTCTAAGGAGGATATTTTTGAGTAATGTTACAATGTATCAGATGTATTAGAAATGATCCAATGCAGAGAGAAAAAGAATAATGATGCAAAACAGAACAGTTGTAGGAGTGAAGTTCTGGAGTAGGCAAGGAGGGGCAGCAGAGGTTGAAAGACTGACCTTTGAGAGAAACACGGACTGTTCAGCCATTGTAGCAGGAGGGAAGGCAGAATTTATGATGTAGATTCCAGAAGGTGGCAGGTGTGGTATAGGAGTTTGTGGAAGTTCTTTCCTCATTGCTGTTGTTCCTCAGTGAAATGGAAATGTCAGCAGGACAGGAGAATCATTGAGATCAGCTTGTCTGATGAATATATTGAATAGAGATTAGAAGGTGGGACTTTGAATGTTTTTTAGGTTTTTTTGAAGGCAGTTATTGAAATACCTGGGCTGAGAGTATACCCTGGGAGTGGTGACTGAGGTCTTAGGAAAATAAGGGAATGCTTGTGACTGGTTGGGGTGTTGGCCTGATAATCTTTCCTGTGTGAGTAACATTAACTACTGTTCCGTGAGTGTCTCCTATGTGCCAGGCAATCTGTAGAATTCTCTCCTTTAATCCTCACAATAACCTATATCAGCTGTAAGAACTGGAAAATGTTATCTTGATTGCTTCATCTGTGTCACACCTTAGAACAGTGAGGCTTGCAGAAGCTTATGAACTAGCTCAGGGTAACACAGCAAGATCAAAACTCAGACCTTCTGACTGCAAAGGTGGGCTCTTTCCCCCGGCCTGCATCATACCTCTTGAACTATATTACCTGTGAGTTTTAGTCCAGGGCCACCAGTTACAAGTGAGTTTAGCCAGGAAAACTTCTGTCTCAGCTTTGTTTGAACCTGAGGCTAGATACTTCAGTCTTTTCAAAGAATTGGGTTTGTTAACTTCAGAGGCTGACCTCACTGGCACACCCCACAACTAACTTTACCGGCGGCTTCAAACTGTTTCATTCTAGTTCAAACTCCTGCTAAGAATGCATTCCCACCACCAGATATACTGAATCAGAATTTCCATTTTAACAAGTTCCCATGTGACTCTTACGTATAATAAATTTTGAGAATCAGTGCTGTACTTGCTGAAGCCCTGGTGATGCAGGGGTTAAGTTCTCAGCTGCTAACACAAAAATGTCAGAAAGATTGGGCCAGCCCAGTTGCTCTTTGTGAGAAAGATTGGACAGTCTGCTTTACATAAATATCTGTAGCCTGGGAAACAACATGAGGCGGTTCTATGCTGTCCCACAGGCTTACTGTGAGTTGATGACAGTAGATTTTGCTTCGGTGCTCTGCCCTGTTTCTAAGAACTGGTCCCCAACCAGCAGCATTAGCATTGCCTGCAAACTTGTTAAAAATAGATTCTCGGGAAAAGAGAGGGCAGAGTCAAGATGGCAGAATAAACACAAGTCTCCCTGAATCCCTCTGGAAACAAAGACCTGAACTGATAATTAAATGGAGCCTACTGGACACCAAGTGAGCCCTAAGACATGGCACAGCGCTGTTAATTTGGACTTCATACCACTGAACTGAAAATCTGTTTTTTACTGACCCTGCTCTTCGTGAGAGCTGGCTTTTACAAACAGAAGGTAACTCACCATTTTTACTTTTTTTTTCTCTGTCTTAGCTGGCAGGAGGAGCTGAGACTTGACTAGCAGCTAACCTCAGATGCACTGCTGGTAGGATCAGCAGGTAAAATTGTCATATTTTGAGAGTCCAGCTTCAGACTCTGTACATCTTGGCACCTTTGGCCTCCCTTTCTGGGTAGCTTGTATGGAAACAGGCGCCAAGTTTGTGCATAATGCCATCTTGTTCTATTGGGAGGTGGATACACCCACATGGAGGCCTGAGCTGAACCTAGGTCCTAGGCTGGGAGGTAGCACCTGCCTGGACGAGACTGCTTTTCAGGCAGAAAAGCAGTATTTTACACAGTGTTGCCTACATCTGGGGCCAGGCAACAGAGGCTGTTGACTGTGCATCTCTGCACCTTTGGCGTCTATTTCCGCCTCTGACATAGAGTAGCCTGTTCCAAGGCAGGGGCCAACTTGTGTGGGACACCATCTTGTTCCACCGGGAGGCAGATATACCCAGACAGAGGCCTCAACTGGACCTAATTCCTGGGCAGGGAGGCAGCACCTGCCCAGACCAAAGTGCTTTTCCAGCTAAAAGCAGTATTCTACACAGTGTTGCCTACACCTAGGGTCTGACAGCAGAAGCCAACAGGGAAGTGGCCTTTCTGTATTTTGAGATAGTTTATAACATCTGGGGTTCAATATATAGGTGCTTACTTTCTCAGCTGGGAAAATGGACCTATATACCTGAAAACCTGACTCACTTAGGAAGTTGTCAGATACCATTTACCTTCCATTTTAAGACGGCTTGGCTAGAGAAACAACTGTGGTCCATCCTCACAGCATCTCTCCCAGCCTCGACTGACTCACATGATGCCCAAAAAGCAACAAACTCTGGAGAAAACCATAATGAAGAAATCAGCCAGGACTTCAGAAATCTCCTGAAAGAAAGTACCACAAAACTTCCCAGAAGAAACCTTTCTGAAATTATCAGAAGCTGAATACAAAAGGATTATGTATAGAGCCCTCCTAGACTTTATACAAAATGCAGCAGAGCAAAATGAAAAATTAAGAAAGCTGTTTGACCTGATGGAACACCAGTACTCTGAAATCCAACATATTAAGAACACAATCAAAGACACAGAAACTTCAGTTCAAAGCCAAGAAAACAGAATGGAACAAACAGAAAATAGACATTCTGATTTGGAAGACAGAGCTACTGACTCCAGCATCTGTGAGGAGAAATCAGCAAAAAGAAACAAGAAAAATAAAGAAGCATTAAGAAGCATGTGGGACTCTATTAAGAGGAACAATGTACAATTAATTGGAGTTCCTGAACAGGGCAACCCTGATCCGACAGCACTTGGCTGGCTGAACAGGGCCAGACACCTGAGAACACAGAGCGTATTGTTGCTGAGCTGCTGACAGAAAACTTCCCAGAAATTATGCCAAGCCAGCCAGCCAAGTTCAAAAGAAGAGAATATAGATATCCAAGATGCATATGGAATGCCACTCAAATATAGATCTCAAAAGAAAGACTCCAAGACATGTTATAATCAAGCTTAACAAAATGAAACACAAGCAGAAACTCTTAAAGGCAGCAAGACTCAAAGCAAAGCTAACATTCAGAGGGAAACCCTACAGGCTTTCATTTGATTTCGCAGCAGAAACCACACTGGGATGGAGACAGTGGCATGACGCATTAAAAGCTTTGAAGGAGAAGAACTTCCAACCAAGAATTATATATCCTGCAAAACTATCTTTCAAATATGAAAATGAAATGAAGACATTCACAGGTAAACAGAAACTCAGAGACTTTGTAAATAACAAACCAAAGCTACAAGAAATATTAAAAGAATCTCTCAGCTTAGAAGAATAAAACCACTATCTTTGTATTTTAGAAGCAAATACAGGACACATCACCCAGAATCTTACTGAGTTAGGGAAGGCTCAAACTCAATCAAAGCTGTAATAGTAAAAGAAATAATCCAGTGATCATGTTATGAAAACTATGATGTCATCATATTAAAAAGAGGGATATACTACAGTCATTATAGTCCTTCCAGATGCAGAGGAAGTTGATAAGAATGGTAGTAATTAAAACTGAGTTTATATGTAGTTTATTAACAGGGATCACAGGGGCAGCCATAAAGCACAATAATGATCCAACATATCAAATCAAGAAACGTAATACAGGAACCTGAACAACCAAAAAACCCACCCTGAAAAAGGTGAAAAATCAACTCACAAAGAAGAATGTCCTAGAACAGATTAACAAGAACAACAAAGAAAACATCAACACAAAAGTAAACATATCACAATGGCAGCACTGAACACATACCTATAAATAATCACATTGAATGTGAATGAACTGAATGTTCAAGTAAAGAGACATCGAATGACTTCTTGGATCAAAAGGCATGACCCATCCATATGTTGTCTTCAAGAAACTCACCTTAGACTTAAGGATATGAACAAACTGAAAACTAAAGGGTGGAAGAATATATATCAAGCTAAAAATACACAAAGAAGAGCAGGTGTGGCAATTCTAATCTCAGATAAAATCTATTTTAATGTAAAATCCACCATCATGGATAAGGATGGACACTGCTGCTGAAAAGTTCACTACACAAAGAAGACTTAATGATATTAAGTACTTATGCACCTAATATTAGAGCACGTAAATACATCGAAGAAACACTGACTACACTCAAAAAGGAGATAGATCACTCCACAATAATAGTGGGAGACTTTAACACTCCACTCTCAATATTGGATAGATCATCTAGAAAAAAGCTCAATAAAGACACAGAAGACCTTATTGCCACAATTAAACAACTAGACCTCATTGACATATACAGAACTTTCTATCCACCAGTGGACAACTACACCTTCTTCTCCAGTGCACATGGAACATTCTCCAGAATAGACCATGTGTTAGGACACAAAGCAGTTTTCAACAAAATCCATACTATTGAACTAATGCAAAGCATCTTCTCAGATCATAAAGCCATAAAAGTCAAAATCAATAGAGGAAAAAACATAGACAGAAAGTGGAACTCATGGAACCTGAACAACATCTTGCCCAAAAAGCCATCAGTTACGGAAGAAATCAAGGATGAAATAAAGAAATGCATGCATTCCAATAGAAATGAAAACACTTCCTATCAGAACCTATGGGATACAGACAAAGCAGTGCTCAGAGGTTAGTTTATCTGCATAAAAGCACACATCTGGAAGGAAGATAGAAAACAAGTCGAAGAACTAACACTACAGCTTGAACAAATAGAGAGAGGACAACAGAGAAACCCGTCCAGCACCAGAAGAAAACAGATCATAAAGATTAGAGCAGAACTAAACAAATTAGAGAATAGAAGAACTAGCGAAAGAATTGAAAAGACCAAAAGCTGGGTTTTGTAAAAGATCAAAAAATTGACAAATTATTGGCTAAAATAACTAAAGAAAAACAGGAAAGGAAACAAATAACCCAAATGAGAAATGAGAGGGGAGTTGTCACAACAGATCGAACAGAAATCAAAAATGTCATAACAGAATACTATGGGAGGCTGCACTCTAACAAATTTGAAATCCTAGAGGAAATGGACAAATTCCTTGATTCATATCACCTACCAAAATTATGACAACATGAAGCAGAAGAGCGTAATAAACACATCACAAAAGATGGGATTGAAAAAGTCATAAAAAAAAACCTGCCAACCAATAAGAGCCCAGGCCAAGACGGCTTCACTGCAGAACTCTATCAAGCTTTTACAGAAGAGTTATCTCCGATACTACTGAGACTATTTCACAGTATAGAAAGGGATGGAATACTCCCAAATTTATCCTACGAAGCCAGCATAACCCTGGTCCTGGAGCCTGGGGAAGGCCCAACAAAAAAGGATAACTACAGACCAATATGACTCATGAATCTAGATGCAAAAATCTGCAAGAAAATTTTTCCAATGGAATACAACAACATATCAAAAAAATAACCCATCATGACCACATTGGATTTATACCAGGGATGCAAGGCTGGTTCAACATCAGAAAAACAATTAATGTGATCAACCACATAAATAACACAAAACACAAGAACCACCTGATCTTGTCTATTGATGCAGAAAAGGCATTTGATAAAGTCCAACACCCATTCATGCTAAAAACTCTCAGCAAAATAGGAATAGACGGCAAACTCCTCAATGCAATAAGGGCCATTTATAAAAAGCCAACTGCCTATGTCATCCTGAATGGAGAGAGACTGAAACACTTTCCTCTGAGAACAGGAACTAGACATGGATGCCCACTCTCACCTCCCTTATTAAACATTGTACTAGAAGTTCTAGGCAGAGCAATTAGACAAGACTAAGAAACAAAAGGCATCTGTATCTGTAAAGTAAAAGCCTCCCTATTTGCAGATGGTATGATTATATATGCAGAGAATCCTAAAGAATCCATAATTATACTACTCAAACTGATAGAAGAGTTCAGCAAAGTCTCAGGACACAAGATAAATGTAAGTAAATCAGTAGGATTCCTTTACACCAACAGCAAGATTATTAAGGAAGAAATCACCAAATCAATACTATTTACTATAGCCCCTAAGAAGATAAGGAACCTAGGAATGAATCTAACCAGAGAAATAACAGACCTTTACAAAGAGAACTACAAATCCTTACTACAAGAAATTGAGAGAGACTTTCATAAGTGGAGAAATATACCTTGCTCATGGATTGGAAGACTTAACATTGTAAAAATGTCTGTTTTACCCAAAGCAATCTACTTACATAATGCAATCCCAATAAAAATTCCAGTGACATTTTTTAATGAGATGGAGAAACAAATTACCGACTTTGTTTCAAAAGGGAAGAATCCCGAGATAAGTAAAGCATTGCTGAAAAAGAAGAACACACTGAGAGGCCTCTCACTATCTGACTTTAGAACCACAGTAGTCAAAACAGCCAAAGAGGCAGATAGATCAACGGAACAGTGTCAAGACCCCGGAGATGACCTCATCTTCCTATGAACCGTAGATATTCAACAAAAGTCCTAAGGCATTAAATTGGGTAAAAACAATATCTTCAACAAATGATGTTGGCAAAATTGGATATCCATCTGCAATAAATTGAAACAAGACCCATAACTTACACCTTATACAAAAATGAACTCAAACTAGATAAAAAACCTAAATATCAAATCTAAAGTGGTAAAACTCATCCAAGAAAAAGTAGGAACAACAATGGAAGTTTCAATACACAACATAGACAGACTTCAAAATCTATCTAACAAACCACAAACAACAGAAGAGAAAATAGATAAATGGGAACTATTAAGAATCAAACACTATTGCTCATCCAAAGACTTTATTAACGAAATTAAAAGGCCACCTACAGAATGAGAACAAATATTTGGTAACAATACATCAAACTGATGCCTGATCCCCATAATCTATAAGTTACTACAAAATATCAAAAAGAAAAAGATAAATCATCCAATTAAGCAATGGGCAAAAGAGATGGACAGACACTTCTCTAAAGAGGAGATCTAGGTAGCCAAAAAGCACACGCAGACATGATCATGATCGTTAGCTATTAAAGAAATTCAAGTCAAAACTACAATGAGATATCATCTCACCCCAACGAGGTTGGCCATGATCCAAAAAACACAAAACAACAAATGTTAGAGAGGCTGTGGAGAAATTGGAACTCTCCTACACTGTTGGTGAGATTGCAAAATGGTGCAACCTCTTTGGAAAGTAATTTGGTGCTTCCTTAAAAAGCTGGATCTAGATATACCGTATGATCCAGTAATTCCACTGCTCGGAAAATATCCTACAGAATCAAGGCCATTCACACCAACCAATACATGCATGTGAATGTTTATTGCAGCACAGTCCACAATAGCAAAAAGATGGAATCAACCCAGATGCCTAACAACAGAGGAGTGGATAGGTAAACTATGGTATATATACTCAATGAAACACTATGCAACGATAAAGAACAACAATGATTTTAGGAAGCATCTCATAACCTGGTTTAAGTTGGAAGACGTTACATCGAGGGAAAGCAGTCAGCAAACAAAGGACAAATATTGTACGAGACCCCCTATGATAAGAGCTAAAAGACAGATGCATGCATAGAAATAAAGACTCTTTGATGGCTGCAAGGATGGGGAGGAAGGGAGGGTGAGAGGGGGAGGATTTAGATTAGATAGTTAATAGAAATTTGGTTGGGTGAAATCTGTGACAGCGCACATTAGAAAGAAGATCAATATTAACTGGACTAAAACATAACATGAGTACTCCTCCCATCTTAACCCAATATTGCAAGGACAGAGTAGCTAGTATAGGGGGCCGGGGATCATGCCCCCAGGGGAAATCAAGGCCAATTGGCACAACTAGTGTTTTGCTAGGAGAGCCCTCTACACCCCACATTTGTGAGTGGTGTCTGGGGTCTTAAAACCTGCCAAGCTGCCATCAGAGTGTACGGCAAATGGTCCCAACTCAGCAGTAACGAATGATCACTGAGGACGTAAAAGACACGAAGGAAAGAGAACCTAGAAGACAGAAAGATCCCCGTGAGTGGGTGACTTCTACATCGACTTGTGACTGGATGAACTGGATGCTGCCCAGCCACCCCTGGTGATAGTCGTGATGGAGCTCACAAAGTTGAGTCTCACTGGCAACACAAGAATAAAAAGGAGTGCACCCTGAGATCTCCACTAAAAGACCGCAATTGATGGTTCAGGGGCTTCGGAGCATGGCCCCTGGCCCTAATGCTGCCCCTGTCCATAAATCATAATGAAGCTCAAGTCTTCAGACAGGAGTAGATTAGACTTGGCAACACAGAGTGACCATATCATCTGTGTACTTTATGGTTCTATTCATCTATAGGATGTCGTCCTGCTGACCTCTTACTGGAGGAAAGGAGGGCACAGGAGATTGTTGGGAGGATAGGACAGGTGTGGAGCAGAGAGGAAGCATGTGCTGTCACCGGGCAGGGAGAGTAGTGGGCGCTGCATGTAGATGGGCTTGCAAATTTACATGGGAATGTACATTTTCATTCAATCATAACAGTAATATAAAAAATAAAAGTAAAAAAACAGATTCGCCACAGGGGATTGAGCCAGAAGAAACTAGTTTGTAGCCCTGCCTTTGTCTTAGGTCTCAAAAGACACCACCTTCCCCCCATCCCCCAAATAACAGTAACTCACAGTAACCCTATAAGACAAAGGAGAACTTCCCCTGGAGTGTCCAAGAAGTAGCTGGTGGATTCCAACCACTGACCTTTTGGTTAGCAGCCAAGATCTTAACCACTGCACCACCAGGGCTCCATGTTAACAGGAGACCCTTGGAAAATCTTGTAGGACAGGCCAATAGACTTCTTGGCTATTCACCATGTGGTGACATCTGGGGGAAAAAGTGAGAATTAATAAATAGCCAGCCACTGGAATTCCTAGAGTGTTACATTGCAAGACCAGAGCTTTCTGTTTCCAGGAGACAATTTATGCATGTAGTAAGAGAAAAAAGTGAAAACATGAAAGTTTCTACCAAATTCATATGTCTCTTACTCAAGTTGGGAAAATTTTGCGAGTTTTCAGCTCTGTAATAATTCTGCTAGAGAGTAGAGGAATCCCATGTCTCAGTGTCCCAAATGAGAAAAAGAAAATCTGTGATTGGATGTCATCACTGTTCATCATCTAGACCAGAAATATAAATGTTCTATAGCCACACCTTCCAATGTAGTAGCAATGAGCAATATATGGCTATTAAAAAAGTAGCTAATACCAAGGATGGAATTAATTTTTTATTTTATTTTTAATTAATTTAGATTTAAATTAACACTTATTTCAAGCAGATACACAAGACTAAATGGGCAACTCCTGTCTGGCGGCAGGGTGAGAAGGCAGAAAAGGATAGGAGCTGGCTGGAAACCCAGGGTGAAAAAAGGGGACTGTGCTGTCACAGTGTAGGGATTGCAACTAGTGGCTCATAAAAATATGTGTATAAATGCTTGTATAAGAAATTAACAATCTGTAAACTTTCCCCTATAGCACAATTAAAAAAAAAATTATCTATATATGGCTAGTCACTATCATTTATAATGTATACAGGTGTAGATTATAAAATAGGAGATGACAGCATCCCACTCTTTGTGCTTAGTTCTCCTAGTGCTTAGACACAGTGACCACGTTTGTCCACAGAACCTTGCCACGAAGACCCCTGCTGGTCAGTGCTGTGGATTAAATTGTTCCCGCCACAAATTAGTGTTGAAATCTTAAGCATTATACACATGGATGTAATGTGATGTAATGTAATAACCTTCCAAATGCAATCTAACATTATGTTAATGAGGCCATACCAGTATGGGGTGTGTGCTCAACCTAAATCACTTCTGAATTATAAGCATTGCAATAGAGAGATGGAAAGCAAAGACATAAGCACAAACAGGGAAAAACAGATGCCTCGTGAGAACTTCCAATGAACCAAGAAAAACCTGAGACAACCAACAACAAAGGAATTGACATGGCTGAGAACCTAACTTGGACTTCTAGCTGCCAGAATGTGAAAAAATAAATTTCTGCTCTTTAAAGCTACCCACTTGTAGTGTTACTGTTACAGCAGCAGTAGGAAATGAAAACAGTCAACTCCTAAGAAAGGAAGATGTCTAGCTCACACGCACTTGTTAAATGAAAGACAGAAATCACCCATACTTATTTTCTATTGCTGCCTTAACAGATTACCACAAACTTAGAAGTTGAATCCAACACCAATTTATCATCTCAGTTTCTGTAGATCAGTAGTCCAAGTACAGAGTTGCTCAGCTGGGACCTCTGCTCAGGATCTCATAAGGCCCAACTCAGGGAATCATCGGTGATGTTTTCTTCCGGAGGCTTTAGAGAGAACTCACTTTCGAGCTCATTCTAGCTCTTGGAAGAATTCAGTCCTTTAATGTTGTCGGACTAAAGTCTTAGCAACTTCTCATCAAATCCTTCTCCCATTTGAAATCTCTTTGACTTCCTCTTCAGTCCTCAGCTGAGAGAAAACTCTACTTTTAAGGGCTCATGCAATTATATTGGACCCTCTTGGGTAATCTCCCTAGTTTAAAGTCATTTGATTATTAGCCTTGATTACATTGACAAAGTCCCTTTTTCCCTGTGTCCCTAACATAACCACAGGAGTAACAAAAGTCACAGGGGCCAAAATTTTGCCTATCACACCGTCAGAACAGAGGATTGAAAAACCAGTCCTGGAGCCAATCACTGATAATTACTAGTGCTTTCTTCTTCAGCAAATAAAAAGGAGCCATTGAAAAAAAAATAATTTGATTTGAAAAACTTGTTTTGACTACTTCTGTCTCTTAGAGTACTAAGTCCTTTGTGCCACTCCATCATTATAAGGAACTCGCAAAGTGATAGCCATCCCTGTTCTTTCTCAAGGGCCCTCAGACCTTTCAGGTTACCCTCCTCTGAGGGTCTTAGTCTCCAGGATAGCTTCCAGCAGAGGAAAGACAGCTTCCAGACAATTTTGGAAGGCCTTACCTGTCGTAAGATCACCTACCAACAATTTCAAGCACTTTCTCAACTACTAGGTGAAAGGTCGCCATGAGTCAGATCTGACTTGATGGCACTTGGCTTGGCTAGCTGAAAGGTTGACTGTTCAAATCCATCCATAGGTACCTTGAAACACAAGCCTGATGATCTGCTTCCTAAAAGTTACAACCTTAAAAATCTTAGGGAACGATTCTATTTTGTACACTTGGGGTGGCCATGAGTCAGAATCAAAAAAAACCTTCAGGTTCAGCCAGTGCTGAGTTAGACATTAAGTCTTGATAAGAACAACCTTGCCTGGAGGCTGTTAATTAATGAACAATTCCTGTACACAAACTAAGCTACTCAGCTCCAGTTAGCAAATTCCAATAAAACAAATGTAGTAAATGGAAAAATTCTTCCCTCTAATTAGATGAAAAGAGATACTGACTTTTCAAGTCCTAGACCAAGAGCTGTTTCATAATCTGTCCTACTCCTGGAGAATGGAGAAGAGATCTTTGAGTCTGGAGTTAAGGAAGGATTGTGTTGTTTTTACTTGAAAGAGGTTGAACAAAAGGTCCACTGATACACTTTCCAAGAGTAAGCATATAAGCGGTCTGACAGAATAAGTAAGCTCAAGAGGCCACAATTGAAGGACTTGTGAGAACAAACAACTGTGTTGGAAAGGTCACCATTGTATTCCAAGACTGCTCACCTCATCTTCTTGAATTTCCTCCTCGTATGTACATTATATCAGGAACAACTTAAAATGCACCTTTAGGTTAATTGGCCATCCCGGACTCTGGAATCGACCTGTCTTTGACTGGAGCAACAAAAATGTAGACAGCAGAAATAAAGGCGGTCACACGAACAGACACATGCACACAAATGTTTATTGCAGCACTGTCCACAACAGCAAAAAGATTGAATCAACCTAGATGCCCAACAACAGATGAATGAATAAATAAAGTATGGTACATATACTCAGTGGAACACTATGCAATGATAAAGAACAATGATGATTTCAGGAAGCATCTTTTAACCTAGTTTCAACTGGAAGACATTATGCTGAGTGAAATCAGTCAGTGGCAAAAGGACAAATATTGTATGAGACCCCTGCTATAAGGAATTAAAAATAGACTTACACATAGAAGAAAAGACTCTTTCATGTCTACAAGGTGTGGAGGAAGAGAGAGGGTTGAGCATAGATTAGTTGATAGAAATCTGGTTAGGCCAAAGAAGTGACAGCACACAGTAGGGAGCAGATTGACTTAGTTGGGACATCACCATAAACTGAATGGTTTTTTAAACTCAACCTAATATTTCAAAAGATAGACTAGCAGGGATAGGGGTCTGGGTACTATGTATTCAGGGGACATCAAGGCCAATTGGCATAACTTGCCTACTGTTAAGAGAGTCTTCTGCACCCCATATTAGAGAGTGGCATCTGGGGTCTGATAAGCTAGCAAGCTACCATTTGAGGTACACAAATTGTCCCAACCCATCTAGAACAGAAGATCACTGAGAACAACAAAGATATAAGGAAAAAGAGCCCAAGAGTCAGAAGGACCTATATGAATGGGAGACTGTATCAACATGAGACCAAAAAGAACCAGATAGTGCCCGGCCACCACCAAAGACAATGTACATACACCACCAACCATACAATGTACAGCTCCTGAGCCAACACAACAAAAAGAGGTACGCAGCTCAAGAACTCTTCTAAAAGACCCGAACTGATGGTCGGATATTTTGGAAACTCCCTTGGGAACATGGCCTCTAGATCTGCTGCTGTCCCTGACTGGAAACCAGTAATGACTTAACTCTTCAGATCAGAATGGACTGGACTCAGGGACACAATGTGACCATATGGTATGTGTACTTTATGGTTCTATGCACTTGTAGAAGGCGGTCGTACTAGTCTCTCTCTAGATGGGAGAGAAGAGGGTAGAGAGGAGGGGACTGATGCTTGTTGAAGGGACACCAGAAGTATGGAATGGAAAGGAGGAGTATGCTGTCACCGGGTGGGAAGAGCAGAAGGAAATGCAAACAGGTGGGCATACAAGACCAATTTGGATTGTATACTTTCACTTAAACACAATAAAAATAATGTAGAGAAATGAGAAAACTATGTTACCCAGATGGTTTCAGAGTTTTACCTTAAGAAGAAACTACCCTGTTTAGGAAAATACATTGGTAAGCTGGGCAAGAGTGGGAGGTGACAGGGGTTAAGAAAGAAGCAGCTAAACGTCTCTACTTACAAAATGAGAAAGACTTGAAGTAAAGAGAGGAAAGAAAAGAGAATTAGTCTCAAGTATCAGAGTTTTCAGAAATGTAAAAGAGGTTCTTAACAACAGGAATATCTGATATTAACTTTATATCATCCACTGTCTAGTACTAGTCTGTAGTTTCCAGCAGCAGTAATAGTTTTAAAATGTGCTGCTGTCTGCTGTGAGTGGTGCTTTAGGAGGAAACCAAAGAAGAGAACTGTGGTCCATGACACTGGTGTGGGAATCAGAGCAGGGATGACTAGGAAAATTGGCACCCAGAGATTGTGTAAATCTGAGGAGGACACTATAACTTCTAGGGATGAGGTTTGAGTCAGATACTAAGGGTAGGGTGATTTCAGGTAATATCTATCGGAGTTACCTAAAGATTAGATCAACCATTCACTGATTCTGCACTGCATTTATCTGGCGTCTTTTTCTTTCTTGATTTAATATCACAGTTTTTGCAAAATGAGAGTTTATGCTTTTTCACTCTTAGACCAAGTTTCCAGCTTCTAACTAGATCTTTTGTGAGTGGCCGTCTGCTTAGCAAAGGGTTAAGTGAGATGTCACTCCTCTGATGGGAAGCAGGGTTTAGAGAGACCCATTGTCCATTGTTCTTATGATAAAGACTTCTGGGTGCAGCTTTATGTTGTGATTACTAGGTCAGGCTGGCTTGGCCACAGAGTTTAGTTACTAAATTCTCTTCTCTCCTGGACCTGATGATTCAGGAACACCAGGTGATGAGGGAGTGTCAACAACATGAGGAAAAGTCTGCCAAACTTGTCGGAATCCCAGCCTAGATGTACTCTCTAGAAGACCTGGGCATGTTTAAGTCTCTGCCTTTTGATTCTTGCCTAATAATTCCACCCTCCTTACTTGAAGCTGACTCATGTAGAAGCACAAAACAACCCTCCAGCCATTTGCATCCTGTTGGCACTCTGGGCAGAGGCCTCTGGTTGCTGACTAGACTGTAAAGGCTGGGCCACACATAGTCTTAGACACTACCTGCTACACTCTCTTCATGGGCTTAGAAATTCCTTATACTACAGGCCCAGAAAGACTACCACGACTAGTTACTGCTGCTTAACCTACCTCTTCAAACATACACACAAATAAAAGATTTGTCATGATTAGACTCATAGTGAACTCACTTGTATCAGAGCACAATTGTGCTCCATAGAGTTTCCGATAGCTGACTTTTCTAAAGTCATAGGAATACAGATGTTTATGACAGGGCTTGGAACTAGTCTGTTCAGGTTCAAACTCTTGCTGAGAATTTGTATTTCTAAAAAGCCCCAGGTGCTGCTAATGCTGCTGGTTACAGACAAAATTCTGAGAACCACTGGCACAGGAGTGGTTCTCAAAATTTTTATATGTAAGAATCATCTAGCTAGGAAAACATGGTGGCAGGGTAGCTAAGTCTAAGGCTGCTAACCAAAAGGTCAACAGTTCAAATCTGCCAGGCACTCCTTGGAAGCTCTATGGAGCAATTCTGCTCTGTCCTACAGGGTAGTTATAAATTGGAATCAACTCAATGGCTGTGAGTTTGGTTTGGTTTTGGTTTTGGTAGCTAGGAGCTCCTAAAAGTTAAACACGTATGCTCATCCAAAGACTTCACCAAAACAGTAAAAAAAAAAACGTACATACTGGGAAATAAATTGGTTCTGGCATATCTCGTCAGGGTCTAGTCTCTAAAATCTACAAAGCAGCAAAACTTCAACAACCAAAAGACAAATAACCCAGTTAAAAAATGGGCAAAGGATATGAACAGGTACTTCACCAAAGAAGACATTCAGGCAACTAACAGATACATGAGGAAAGGCTCACAGTCACTAGCCATTCCAAACCAAACCCAAACCCAGTCCATCAAGTTGATTCTGACTCACAGCAACTCTATAGAAAAGAAAAGAATTGTGCCATAAGTTTCTAAGGAACACCAGGTGGATTCAAACTGCTGACTTTTTGGTTCGTAGATGTAGCACTTAACCACTACTCCACTAGGGTTGCCCATTAGCCATTAGAGAAATACAAATCTAAACTGCAATGAGATTCCATCTCATCTTAACAAGAGTTTCATTAATCAAAAGAATACAAAATAATAAATATTAGAGAGGTTGTGGAGAGACTGGAACACTTACCACTTTGGAAATTGATTTAGCATTTCCTTAAAAAGCCTGAAATAGAAGTACCATACTGTCCAACAATCCCACTTCTTGGATTATATCCTAGAGAACTAAAAGCCATCACACAAAGAGACATGCACACCCATGTTCATTGCAGTACTGTCCACAGTAGCAAAAAGGTGGAAATGACCTAGAGGCCCATCTACAGATGAAGGGATAAACACATTATGGTATATTCACACAATGGAATACTATGCAACAATAAAGAACAATGATAATATCAAGAAATATAACATGGGTAAATCTGGAAGGCACTATGCTGAGTGAAATTAGTCAGTTGCAAAAGGACAGATATTACATGAGACCTCTATTACTGGAATGCAAGAAAACATTTAAACACAGAAAAAAAATCATTCTTTGATGACTATCAGGGTGAGGTGAGAGGGGAAGGAGAATTCACTAACTAGATAGTAAACAAGAATTATCTTAGGTAAAGGGAAGGACAACACATAATACAGGAGAAGTCAGCACAATTGGACTAAATCGAAAGGTAGGAAATGTCCTGAATATAATCAAACACTTCAAGGGACAGAGTAGCAGGGGTAGGAGTCTGGAGCCCAAGGTTTCAGGGGATATCTAATTCAACTGGCATAACAAAGTTTCCTAAAAAAATGTTCTGAGAACTACAAGACTGTACTACAAGAAACTAAGAGAGACTTACATAAGTGGAGAAACCTACCCTGCTCATGGTTAGGAAGACTTAACATAGTGAAAATGTCTATTTTACACAAAGCAGTCTACTTATACAATGCAATCCCAATACAAATTCCAGCGTCAGTTTTTAATAAGATGGAGAAACAAATCACCAATTTTGTTTGGAAAGGGAAGAAGTCCTGGATAAATAAAGTACTACTGAAGAAGAAGAACACACTGGGAGGCCTCTCATTACCCAACTTTAGAACCTATTACACTGCCACAGTAGTCAAAACAGCCTGGCACCAGTACAAAAAGAGACATGTATGCCAATGGAACAGAGCTGAGACCACAGAGATCCCACCAACCTCCTATGAACAATTGATATTCAACAAAGGCCTTAAGACATTAAACTGGAGTAAAAACAATCTCTTTAACAAATGGTGCTGCCAAACTGGATATCCATCTGCAAAAAAATTGAAACAAGACCCATATCTCACACCTTATACAAAAACCAACTCAAACTGGATGAAAGACCTAAATACCAAAACTGAAATGATAAAGCTCATCCAAGAAAAAATAGGATCAACAATGGAAGTCTTTGACAGACTTCAAAATCTGTCAAACAAAGCACGATCAACAGAAGAGAAAATAGATAAATGGGAACTACCAAGAATCAAACAGTTTAGCTCATCCACAAACTTCAGCAAAAGAATTAAAAGACCACCTGTAGAATGGGAAAAAATATCTGGAAACTGTATGTTAGACCGAGGTCTAATCTCCATAATCTATAAGGTACTGTAAAATATCAATAAGAAAAAGATAAATCATCCAATTAAGTGATGGGCAAAGTGATGGGCAGACACTTCTCTAAAGAGGATGTCAAGGCAGCCAAAAGACACATGGGGACATGCTCACGATCATTAGCTATTAAAGAAATTCAAATCAAAACTACAATGAGATCTCATTTCACCCCAACAAGGTTGGCTATGATCCAAAAAACACAAAACAACAAAGGCTGGAGAGCCAAAAGCCGGCTGTGGAAAACTTGGAACTCTCCTACACTGTTGGTGGGATTGTAAAATGGTACAATCTCTTTAGAAAGCTATCTGGCACATCCTTAAAAAGATGGAAATAGATACACCACTTGATCCAGTAATTCCACTGCGTGGAATATATCCTACAGGATTAAGGGCATTCACACCAACAGGCACATAACACACATAAATGTTTATTGCAGCACAGTCCACATTAGAAAAAGATGGAATCAACCCAGAAGCCCAACAACAGATGAATGGATAAGTAAACTATGGTATATATACTCAGTGAAACACTATGCAATGATAAAGAACAATGATGATCTTAGGAAGCATCTCATAACCTGGTTTCAATTGGAAAACATTATGTTGAGAGAAAGTAGTCAGCAACCAAAGGACAAATATTGTATTAGACCCCTATAATAAAAACTTAAAAACAGACTCACATATAAAAGAAAAGACTCTTTGATGGTTGCAAGGGTAAGAGTTGGTTATAGATTAGATAGGTGATAGAAATTTGTTTGTGTGAAATCAGTGACAGCACACATTAGAAAGATCAATTTAACTGGACTTCAACATAACATGAATACTCCTCCAATCTTAACCTAATATTGCAAGGACAGAGTAGCAGGGGCGGGGGTCTAGGGACAATGCTCTCAGGGGACCTCAAGACTAGTTGGCAAAACTAGCATATTTCTAAGAAAGTCTTCTGCACCCCATATTGGTGAGTAGTGTCTGGCATCTTAAAAGCTAGCAAGCTGCCATCTAAGGCACACCAAATGGTCCCAATTCAACAGGAACAGATGATCACCAACAACCAAAATGACACGGGGAAAAGAGAACCCAGAAAACAGAGATCCACATGTGACCAGAGGAACCAGATGGTACCCGGCCACCACCAGGGATAGTCATGATATGGTGAGTTGAGTCTCACTGGCAACACAAGAATAAAAAGAGGTGCACCCTGAGAACTCCACTGAAAGACCTCAATTGATGGCCCAGGGCCCTCGAGGTTCTCCTGGGAGCGTGGCCCCTGGTCCTGATGCTGCCCCTGTCCGTAAATCATTACTGAGGTCAACTCTTTGGATAGGAATGGATTGGACTTGGTGACACAGAGTGACCGTGTCATGTGGGCACTTCATGGTTCTATGCACCTATAAGATGTCCTCCTGCTGGCCCTTTACTAGAGGGGGCTAAGAGAAGGGGATAGGAGATTGTTAGAAGGATATGACATATATAGAACTAATAGGATGCTGCCACGGGCACAGAGAGCATTGGGAGCTACACTTAGGCGGGCATGCAAATTTATACTGGACTGTACAGTTTCACTCAATCACAATAAATAAAAAATCTGACCATTTCCCTGCCTTGAACAATGTGATGTTTTAAACACTATCTGTATGGGATCAGACAATAGCAACTTGAACTTTAGAGAGCAACCTCAAGGGCAGTGAGTTTATGTTAACGGAAGAGGAACAACTCATAAAAGGCGGGTAAAAATGGGTACACAGCACAAAGAATGTAGTCAGTGTCACTAAATGGTATGTGTAGAAACTGCTGAATTGGTGTGTGTTTTGTTGTGTATATTCTCAACAACAGTAACAAAATAAAATTTAGAGGGGAGAAAAAACAAAAATGTTCTGGATTCCACTTTGGCAACTGGTGTCTGGGTCTTAAAAGCTAGCAAATGACCATCTAAGATGCATCAGTTGATCCCAGTCTACCAGGAGTAAAGGAGAAAGAAGAACACCTAAGACAAAAGGGAAATATTAGCCCAAGAGGTAAAAAGGGACACATACATCAGAGACTTTATCAGCCTCGGACCAGAAAAACTGGATGGTACCTGGCTACCACAAATGACTACTTTAACAGTGAACACAACAGAGAGTCCTTGTTGCACCAGAAGAAAAGTCAGGTGCAGAACTCAAATTCTAGTAAAAGAGAGCAGACTTAGTGGTCTGATTGAGATCAGAGGAACCCCAGAAGACATGGCCCCCAAACTCTCTGCTAAACCTGAACTAAAACCATTCCCAAAGCCATCTTTTCAGACAAAGATTTGACTGGTCTATAAGGCATAAAATCATACTATAATGAGTATGCTTCTTAGCTCAAGTCGATACATGAGACTAATGGAAGACTCCTGTGTGGAGATGGGAGGAGAAAGCAGAAAAGGATAGGAGCTGGTTAAATGAACATAGGAAATCCAGGGTGGCAAGGGGGAGTGTGCTGTTACGTTATTATGATAGCAACTAGGATCACACAGCAACGTGTGTTGTTGTATGAGACACCAACTTGAGCTATAACCTTTCACCTAAAGAACAATTTAAAAAAAAAAAAAAAGAATCATCTAGGGATCTTGTTAAAAATGTAGATTTTGATTTAGTATATCTAGAGTGGAAATGCAAAGTCTCAGCAAAGGTTCTAATGGAAACAAGTCAGTCTGAAGTCCTGTTTATTCTTCCATTCTTCACATATCCTGGGCTACTTGGAAAAGGGATGTGTTTATATGCTGGCACCAAGTTACCAAACTGAGACTCGCATCATTCATTCTGTGATAAAAACCTTCTAGCTTTTCCAAGGCCATTGCTAACTAGCCTCCTCTTGGCCACTCACTCTGTATTCACTGCATCTCTTTTTAAGTCTCTTCCCCAAACTCGTTGCCAACAAGTCAATTCTGACTCAAGACGCTCAGTAGCACAGAGCAGAACAGTCCTATAGGGTTTCCAAGGAGCTATTGGTAGATGTGCACCGCTGACCCCATGGTTAACAGTCAAGCTGTTAACCAGTCTGCCATCACTTTATCTTAGTATGACTCTCTCCTCAAGCCCTGCTAAAGTTACGGGTGGCCTCCACCTCCTCTTCACCTCTCCAGTCACTTGTCTTGCTTCTCTCAGGACCTGATCATTACCTGGAACCTTTTCAACTCTGTAAACTTAAACTGTAATTTCACACTGTAAACTATTACCAGTCTATTCTCCAGTTCTCTCTTTTAAGGAAAATAAATAAAAATAGCTACTGTATGCTTCGACCTCATTGCAAGCACTGAGGATCACTCTATTTTTTTCCCTAGTCTAACTCCCATCTGCCTTCAATGTCTCACTTATATGCTATCCATTAAATTGTTATTTCACTATTATCATTTATTGATCCATTCTAACACAGAAATATTTGAGGAGAGGCAAGTTTATCTACAAAAAAAGAAAAGAAAAAGAAAGAAAGAAATCAACAGCGCTCTATATAAAAGAAGTATTAAAATAACACTGCTGTTAGTACTGACCCTATTAATCCTATCCAGATAATCTTAAGACTTCCCACCAGGCTCTGGCTAATGTTTAATGACTCTGTTAGTCTGAACAAAAGCCTATCGGATGTGTACAGGTAAGCTTTGCTTGAAATTAGACAGAATCAAAGATGCTAATGTAACATCCAGGTAAGATTTTGATCAGTATTAGAGAAGTGGAATGCAGAGTTTCCTTTCTTGGCCAATAATTTAAAACTTTATTATTCAACTAATGTTTCTCAGTACCATGCTGATGCTTTGTGTTTTGAAGAATCATCATATTGTCTTCAGGGAAGACACTTCAACTGACTCCTCATCTATTTTGTGTCATTTTTCCTCTTCTATCACACTGTAAAAGTCAATCTTAACATCTAACTATAAAGTCACTTATATCCAATTCCTTGCCAAAATGTATTAACAAAACCCCAAAATAAATTCACTACTGTCAATTCAATTATGACTTATAGCACACCTTTAGGACAGAGTAGAACTGTTCCATAGGGTTCCCAAGGAACATCTGGTGGATTCAAACTGTTGACCTTTTGGTTAACTCATGCAGCACTGAACCAGCACGCTACCAGTGTTTCCAAATGTGTTAACACTAACCTTCAAATCAAAGGTTAGTATTTGAACCTTCAAACACGTAACAGCTGTACATTTGGGGGAAAATCATGGTTTCCTCAGTGGTCAAAACCAGGATGTAAAATTATATGCCCTGAGAGGTGTTAACCAAGGAACCACTTGCACCCCTCAGAATACATGTACCAGGAAGAATACTGTCTGAGTAGTATTGCCAATAAGGTATTTTTGCACAACAGACAAAGAAAATACATGTAAGCATCTTGTGACCACGCTCTAAGCTTCCTGTGATACCATCCATAATCACTAACTATAATATTAATAATCAGTAACCACAGTGTGATTATCACAGTACTCAGTGCTTTTTCTGTAATTGTGCTCCCAATGATTTGGTTCCTCTTTTTACCCCATAGCAGTATTTTTTGTATAACAAAATTCCCCTGGAACCACTGGGTTCTGTTTTCAATAGGCCATACTGTTGTCCCCCAACTACAACTGTTTTAAACCTTTGATAAACCTGTTTCAACTTGAAATAACATTCAAGTTTTTCTCCACAACAGCTGCATTCCTGCCTAACGTGAGCATCTCTTGGAGGCTTTCTAAGCTTCTTCACAATTAGAATTGTATTTTATTTTCAGATGCTGCAAAACTGCCCAAAAGGTGACCCAACCTTTTGAAGATTACAAAATAAGACATGTTCCCCTGCCCTCTAGATCTTCAAATAAAGACAGCATACATGTAGCATAAAACAACACAGTGAGGCACTGCAAGTCCTGTGACAATCATCTGTATAGGACATGGGAGTGGCAAATGAGGGAGAGGTCACTTAGTTTACATTTAAGACTAGAATAACAAGGCACTCTCTCTACAGTAAGCTCAGTAGAGTCCAGGGTAGGGTTTTGTGTTTTGTTTTGTTGTTCTATTTCATTTTAAGCTATCTAGCTATGAAGCAATTATCAAAAACAACCAATGCCTCACTCCTGGATAGGAAGAAGTGGAAAAACCAAATTCCTTCATCGAATTGGTTAAATACCTATAACCTCTAACACTCACCTGCGTCAGGCAACATCCTACTTGGATTAATTGAAGACTCCCTTTCCCCACTAGGAAAACCTGGTGGCGCAGTGGTTAAGCACTAAGTTGGCTAGTCAAAAGGTCAGCAGTCTGAATCCACCAGGTGTTACTTGAAAACACTGTGGAGCAGTTCTACTCTGTTTTATAGGGTTGCTATGAGTCAAGATTGACTCAGCAACAATGGGTTTGGTTTTTTTAGTTTTTCCCTTTTAGTCTAAGAGCTCCCAGAGCAGAGCTATCTTCTTTTCTGCTCCCACATTACCTGACGGAGGAAAATGTGTATATAATAAGGGATAGTATTAGCATAAGAAAACCCTATACCATAGCATGTAAATATAGAAGGGGAAAAGAGTGAATGCTCAATGAAAACTGAAATTACATAAGTGAAACACAAAGTCAGCCCCAGAGCACCTGCAACATTGTAGCTGAGGTATTCACTGACTTTGCTACCTCTGGGCAAAGGGTGGACCTATAATATCCAGGCAGGGCTGAAGCAATCACTTTCCTGGAAGGTGCCAGCCAAGTGACTCACTCCCAAACCTGTTTAATGTGAAACAGCATTAGGAAACTGAATATAGCCTCAGGGAGATCAGCTGCTCACCAACTCAGATTACAGTGGCAGTCCCTCAGACGCAGCCACTTACAGCATCTCTGCACATATCTTCAGTGCCACGCAGCACTGTGTACAGGAAAGAGATTGTCCTTGGAGTCAAGAGACCAGGGTAAATTTTGTAAGCCTGGTCTGAAACATGAGGCTGATTTCTTATCCAGACAGTGGTGCTATACTCTCCCGGCCTACCCTCATGGTAGTTTTGAGGATCAAATGAGAAACATGAGAAGTAAGTGAAATAATGAGCATGGTAGAGTGAAATCTATGAGAGGCCTGCCTTGTTCTTCCAGGTCTCCTATGTTTTCTACATTTGACAGGGTATAGTCTTATTGCTTTTTTATCACTCTTTTTTAGTGAGAAATACTTCAATTTTCCTTCTCTGACAGGTGTTCATCTTACAAAGGTTCCAGTTTTCACAGATTTTACTGCATTAAGCATCATCATTACATACAAGTATCATAAATATCATTTTATATTTTCACTGGTGCTAGAGGAAATTTCTTTAAATGGCAGGAATGAGAAAATTAATACCTCAAAAATATTGTTTCTCATACTTTAATATCAACAGTATGGAAAGCACTATTGTTGGCAGTTATTGCAGGCTTTTGTCAACCTAGGCACCAAGCTGGAGTATTTTCAAGAAGATTAAAACTCTTCTCTGCAGTGTTGTCTGGACTATCAATTAGACCAGCTGTGATATTTTCCATCAGGAACTTTCAAGAGATCTCTGTTGTGGAAATTTATGCAATTCTTTCTCCCATCTGGAATTACATGGGGGGGAAAAATACGGAAAAGTGTGTATTTTTTTCCTGTCTTCATCTCTGTCTCCCAGAGGGGTTATGGTAAGGCAAGTGAGGCACTTGTCTCAATATAAAGGGGTGTCAAAAACCCCAATGATCAAGATAAATTATAATAGTCAACATAATATTTTTTTAAAAAAAACAAATGAGTGCAAATCATATTTAACAAAACTTTAAATAAAGATCTGTAATAGTGCAATGCTGAGATATACTGAAGTTGGAGGCAAAAGGAAAGAGTATTAATGCTAATTCTACCTTTATTTAAAATGTAATTTTGTTCATCATGGATTTGGGCAGCAATTTTGATGCAACATAAAACCCCCGCCCCCCCAAAACCCAAAAAACCCAAACCCACTGCCATCGAGTTGATTCCAACTCATAGCGAGCCTACAGGCAAAGTAGAACTGCCCCGCAGAGTTTCCAAGGAGCGCCTGGCAAATTTGAACCGCCAACCTTCTGCTTAGCAACCATAGCACCTAACCACTACACCACCAGGGCTTCCATAAACAGTATTGTTTTTATTCTTTCTTAGTGGCACCTAAAATTATAGTTTGCCTAACTATCAATGGCATCTTAAACCAAACCAAACCCAGTGCCACTGAGTCGATTCCAACTCATAGTGACCCTGTATCTTCGATTCATGGCGACCCTGTATTCAGTTTGGTTTAACACTTTCCATGTGGTATGTTGAACAAGCGTGGCTCCTGGCAATCAAAACCTAACCTGACATCACTTCCCATGATTCTGTAACATTCACTGGAGTTTACCTTCCCCGCTCCTAAACGAAAATTTTGTGAGTCACATGGCTTTTCTGCTCACTGTCAAATACACCTTAATGAAAAAGTCTCACGGTCACTTTAAGTCATGAACACAGCCTCAGGTTAGCAAGTAGAATGCATAAACCACTGTAAAAATCAAAATTCACAACTCCACTTACTGTTAAACTCCACTAGACTGTTAAACTCCATGTACACCTCACCCCTAGCTCTGGCCTGGAAGCCACAGTGGAAAAGGGAGGTGGATTCTTCTGCAATCTGTTCTCACAGGTGTCTTACTCCTCCACCTGACAACTGCTGTTTAGTTCTCGAAAAAGGTAGAGGCTCGGCAGGGAGCAGAGGAAGGGGATAAACTAGCCTCTACCCAGCTCAGTTCAAATCTGCCAGGTGCTCCTCGATAACTCTATGAGGTAGTTTTACTCTGTCTATAGGGTTGCTGTGAGTCAGAATTGACTTGATGACTGTGGGTTTGGTTGGGTTTTTTGGTTTTTTTGTGGTTTTTGGTTTTACCTGGCTCTGTGGCTTCACTTTCCCCAGGCCAAGAGGATAGCCAAAGGGGACCTTTCCTCTTCTGGGTACCTTCATTGGCTTGTCAGAATTACTCAACTGGGTTCTCTCCCCTCATATGCATCTAAAATGTTTGTCCCACAGTGAGGGGAGAGTTTCAAGGATGCTTATCATGCAAAGTCTGACAGTTAAGTCCACAGACTTAATTGATCTAAGTGCTACATACCTCACTGCTGAATATCACTCCAGTTACTTTCAAAGTACTTCCCTTGAGAAGCTGTGCACAGATGCCAGCGCCTAGTCCACCCTTCAAAGCTATTCTGGAACTCTTTATTTTTTCTTTTTAAATTATAATTGAATGAAAATGTACATTCCCATATAGATTTGCAGGCTGACCTACATGCAGCTTCCACTGCTCTCCCTGCACGGTGACAGCACACTCTTCCTGTCTGCTCCATACATGTCTTATTTTCCCAGCAGTCTCCTATCTTCTCCTCTCCACCCATTCCCCTTCTTCCAGTATGAGGTCAACAGGATGACCTCCTATAGATGCCCAGAACCATAAAGTGCCCACACAATATGGTCACTCTGTGTCACCAAGTCCAATCCATTGCTGTCTGAAAAGTTGACCTTCGTTATGATTTGCATATTCTGGAATAGCCTCTGCACACAGAGGTGTGGTAGCAAGTTTGCAAACTTAATCCTACAGTTGTCTGTAAGGGAGTTTTAACCAATAAACAAATAACTGTGTTGGAACACCCTCCCTGATTCACCTGACCTGGCCCCCAATGACTTTTTTCTTTACTGGAAGATAAGGGGAATATTGAAAGAAAGACATTTGGATGACATTCAGGACATCAAGGATAATACAATGATGGCCCTCATGGCCACTGCAGAAATAGTTCCAAAATTGCTTTGAAGGGTGGACTAGGCCCCGGGAACAATGCATAGCTTCCCAAGGGAAATACTTCGAAGGTAACTGTAGTGATATTCAGCAATGAGGTGTGTAGCACTTTTTCTAGGATGAGTTCACAAACTTAATTGGCAATTCTTGTATAATGAGCTATAATTTTCTATATGTTCTGCAGTGCATGGGTCAGTTTTGTGTGGCCTTTCTCTCCACGGTCTTGTAACTCCTACTCCAGTGACTGGGTAGGACCGTGCACGTAAAGTAAACGGAGGTTTTGTCATCTTGCTAGGCTTAAAAGAGAGCCAATTCCAGAGCAGAGAGTGGATATCACCACCACCAAAGAAGAACAGCCAGGAGCAGAGACCATGTCCTTTGAGCCAGAACTGTAAAGCTCCTGGAACCAGGAGACAGACAGACAGAGCTCTTGAGAAGCAGTGAAAAAGAACCAGCAACAGGAGACTGCATGAGACACCCTTCTTGCCCCACGCAGTGAGAGAGCAGAGTGCCTTTGAGCAGGAAACTTGCTGGCAGAGCAGGGTGTCTCTGCGCACTTATTGGCAGAGTTAAAAGGACTTTGTAAAACTTGCCTGGGCACGGCAAAAGCAAGGGGTTAGAGAAACATGGCTGTGAACACCCCGAGAAGAGGCTGTTGCGATGAAGTACTGTATCCTGAGTGTTGCTGAAACATGAACTACAACCTGTTAATTCCCTGATAAATCCCATAACTGTTTAAGTATTTGTAAGTTCTGTATGGCTGCCACAATGAATTACTGAACCCAGCAGAGAACCAGAGAGTATGGTGGGAGGCACAGTTAAGGTCAGAATTGATTTTTTCTTTTTTTTAAAAAAAGGCTCCATGTCCAACCTCTACCTCATAAGATTCAGTCTTAGGTTGTTAATCCTGATTCTCCTTTACCCTTGTGAAGTGAGAGGGGGTCAGATGCCGCCCTCATGCCATTGCTACAGTTTTATATGTTCTAAAATTTCTTAATTAGAAAAACTGAGAAAACAAGGGGATAGAATTCTAACAGGGAAATAACAGCTTCTGCTAGGTATAAACTACCTGCCTTATGAGTCTCTCTCTCTCTCTCTTACTCTCTCTTTCTCTTTTTACTATGACATTTCTGCTTTTTCTTGCATTCATTTAAGACAAACAAACAAACACTACCATCAAATCAATTCCAATTCATAGCAACCTGATAGGACAGCGTAGAACTGCCTCATAATGTTTCCTAGAAGCAACTGGTGGATTTAAAACTGCTGACCTTTTGGCTAGCAGCTATGTCTCTTAACCACCACACACTGTCACCTTCATAGATAATAAAAATAAAAGTTTGGCTCGGTTGAGAGAAACTGCCTGCCCTGCCACATGCTGGTTTGTTCCTTACCCTTTCTGAATAAGCAGAGCAATAAATGTTGGCCAGAATCCAGTCCACTCCCAGTTCCCTGGAATCTCATCAAGAGAACAGGAACATCTCTGCCCTCAACCTGTAGGGCAGAAGTTAACAAGAGCAAGAAAAGTGCAGTGGAAATAATAGTGTCACCTAAACGCAAACAAACACATCTTGCTCTCACCACTAACAGTTACACTACACTGCCTGTCTCCAGGCACTGGACTTAAAGAGAGAGAAGAATGTTGCTGAGGCTAACATTTGTCCTCACTTTAATATTGCTTGCATCAATCAGCTTCTTGGTACCAACAATATATTGTTTATGTCTTTGAATGCCCCCTTTTCCATAGGAAAACCTTCAGCATTCCGCTTTATTGTAGTGTTTTAATGTGTGATTCTGCTTTTCCTTTTATAGAAGTTGGATGTAACTGGAAAAGAATTTGAATCCATGCACATTCCAAAGTATCTGCCTGAATTCAGGATGTCTATAGAAAATCCCTTCAAGATGTTAAAGAGGAGAGAGCAACTAGTTGTTGGGTGAGATTTGTAGATGAATCAACAAAGCACAAAGGAATACCATCACAGAATACAAGCCCTTGATGACTGAGGCTGGTTTTCATGGTTGGAGAGTTACTCTGGTCAAGAGGCCTGTGGAGGTAGAGCGTTAAGTGTGAGAAAAAGGCAAAGGGCAGAGCTCAGTTCGAGATCATCAATATTCCTCCTCACTCCCCTCAATCTCTTTCTAAAACCTATTCCAGGAGTGTAATAAAATGATCAGAGAATGGTGGTGGATGCCAGCCAGCCAAGTGCCGTCTAGTTGGATCCGACTCATGGTGGTGGATGAGACAAATAAAAATGGAAAATATGATAAAAGTACAGAATTCCAAAGAACACACTTGGGATTTTACGAAGGAGTCCATGAATTCAGATGGAAGAAAAAAAAGTGCATCTTTATTTTCACTAATCTGTAACTGAAACCTCGCATTTCTTTCAATTATGAATATAGACAATAAACCACAGCAATATTTTTAGTGCCTATGACTTTTTCACCAATGTAATTCACAGGTATAGTCAATTAACTTCAGAATTGTTGCAGCATCTTCAAATACTTTTCGCCATTCCTTTGAAATTATAGTGATTATATTTATTAGATCTTATTATTTAATCTGTTAGTACAAAAACATGTCTATTAATATACTATACATTTGTTCTATAATTTTACAACCACATTTCAGTAATTGGCTACCTTTGTGAGCTTATGTAATTCATGTAGTATTATTTTAAAACTTCATTCTAAAGAGAGGTATAAGGCTCTGTAAGACTGTCAAAGGGTGAGACAAAACAAAGTGTCAGGCTGTCAAATGGTCTCCTTTAATAAGCTTTTCATTAGACAGTTGCAGACTAGTTAGGGGTGCAGGGCTTTATCAATTCAAATTTTAAAAAAGCTGCAGAAAAGGCTAAGAAAAAAGAGGGCTTGTTAAGACTTAGCCTTAAGCTTACATAGGAATCATGCTATCACTAGGTTCTAAGACTTAACTTCAATATCACTGAAAGGCATGGGACTTGGGGTTCTGCTTGTACAGAGCCACACTGTATAAGAAAGGATCTAGCTTGTTTAGTGGTGGTTCTGGAAAAAGGTGAACCTGGAACCAGCATCCAGTCCCCTAACCTCAACCAGATGATCCAAATCTGTAAATGTAATAGTTCCATACCTTCTCCAAGTAACTGATGTTAATTCAGTTGGATCAGCATCTTTACAACCCTGGAAAGGAACACAAAATACAAAATATTAAGAAGCTTTTATAACTATCCTGTCAAGCCAAGCCAAGCCAAGCACCATCAAGGCGGATCCAACTCATGGCAGACCTGTGCAAAAACAAGTTATTAAATGAACCAAATTCTCCACTCTTTCTATAAAACTTACCAGTCAGTGCCAAGGCACTCTGAGTACTTGCAGCCAGTGGGTTTCTCTAGGATAGTGGTATTTCTTAAAACTAAATAGTAAGAAAATATTATCATACATCTCAATTAAAAACAAGTAAAATTATCCCATATTAAGGCCTATTTTATAGCTGTGGAACTCCTGACGGCGCAGTGGTTAAGAGCTACTGCTGCTAATCAAAAAGCAAGCAGTTTAAATCCACAGGGGCTCCGTGGAAACCCAATGAGCAGTTCTACTCTGCCTTACAGGGTCTATCAGTCAGAATCGACTCCATGGCAATGATTTTTGTTTACACACACATGCACACACCATTCAACAATTAACTCCACGAACTTAATTGTTCTACGTGCTGAATACCTCGCTGCTGAATATCACTAAGAGCACCTTAGAAGCACCCCACTTGGGAAGCTATGCACTGACACCAGAGCCAAGTCCACCCTTCAGAGCAATTTTGGAATGCTTTCTGGAATGGCTACTGGGTAGCTGTATAGTTGTTTATGAGGGAGTTTTTAGCCAGTAAATAAATAACTGTATTCGAACACCCTCCTTAATCACCTGATCTGGCCCCCAGTGACTTTTTTCTTTACCTGAAGATAAAGGAAATATTGAAAAGAAGACATTTGGGTGACATTCAGGGCATCAAGGGTAATGTGATAACAGTTCTGACGGCCATTCCAGAAAAAGAGTTCCAAAACTGCTTTGAAGGGTTGACTAGGTGCCGGCGTTGGCACATAGCTTCCCAAGGTGAGTACTTGGAAGGTGACTGTAGTGATATTCAGCAATGAGGCATGTAGCACTTGTTCTAAAATGAACTCGTGAACTTGTCAGCCTTGTATACATAGACACACACACACACTAGGAAACCCCGGTCATGTAGTTGTTGAGTGCTACATCTGCTAACCCAAAGGTCAGCAGTTCAAATCCACCAGGAGCTCCTTGGAAACTCTATGGAGCAGTTCTGCTCTGTCACATAGGGTCTCTATGAGTCAGAATTGGCTGCACGGCAATGGGATTTTGGCTTTTTGGCCATGGATTAGCAATGTTCTTTCTAATCCTAGAAGTGGATTCATCAACAGCTCTGAGACTACTCAGATTTGAAAATCAGTTTAGATAATTCATCCTTACAATTTCATTTGTCTAGAACTGCTCTCAGTAGAAAATGGCTTAGGCTGGTTTTTCTGGAGAAGGAATACCAGTAAAACTACGAAGAGGGAGAGAGAGAGAGAGAGAGATTTATACCAAGGAAGTGGCTCGTACCGTTGTACAGGCTGTAAATTCCCAAAGCCAGATGTAGGTCAGAAAAGAGGCTTCTCCTGATTCATACAGCCATAGCGGCTGGTCAACCCAAGATCAGCAGGCCAGAGTGATATTTCTAGAGTTCAGTGGCATGAGCCGTGTCAAGATAGTACTCATAAAGTAAAAGATAAAGTGAAGATACTGGGGAAAAAAATGAGCAATAAATTGCTTGCCAAAACAAATAATAGTAGTAATAATATTTATTTTTTTTAAATGCTATGTTAATGTATGACCCCTTCTACAACTGAAAACGAGGCACAACACCTGTGAGGCCTCTGTGAAGTGAAAAAGTTCATATCCCTCATTCGGGAATGTCACTTTAGTCTATTCAGCAGGTGACTTGAAAAGCTACCAGCTTTGTTTGGGCAAGAACAAGAGACAGCCTTACCACAGGTTCAGGCTGCTGTGCTAGCTGTTCTGTCCTTTGGGCCATATGATCTGGCAGATCTAATGGTTCTGAAATTGTCAGTGACAGACATGGTGTTTGGAGTCTTTGGCAGGCTCCTGTTGGTGAATCACAGAGCAGATCCTCAGGATTTTGCAGCAAATCCCTGCCACCCTCCTCAGATAACTACTCTCCTTTAGGGAAATAGCTTTTGGCTTGTTCCTGAGCCTTGCCAGAGAGTGAACACTTACCAGCAGCCCAAGAAATCACCAGGCTGCCTGGGCTACCCATCATGAACTGGGTGTTGTCTGAGCCACAGAGCCATTAAGCCAGATGTGCGCAGCAGCAGTCCATCATGAAATGAAGTGGTATGTAAGATACCGGGTATCTGAAGGCACAAGTAAGTTACACAAGGAAATGTTCCAAATGACCATGGTCTCCACTCCTGTCACATTACCTGCCCCTCTTGATCTTCATCTCAGGCCTCCTGGGAAGTGCCTCATGATCAGTTGACTGAGGAAGACAAAATTCATGCCTGGATTGCAGATGGTTCTGTGTAGTATGCAGGCACCAGTTGAAAGTGGATAGTGGTAGCACTACGGCCCCTTTCTGAGACCTCTGCGAAGGACAGTGGTGAGGGAATATTGTCCTTTTGCACAGAGCTTGGAAGAAGAAATGGCTAGGTATAGAACTGTACACTGATGCATGGGTTGTAGCCAATGGTTTGGCATGGAAAGGGCAGCATTTTGTTCTTAGTGGAACAGATACTTAGACTGGATGTCGATTTGTCTTCCCTCTTCCCCTTTCTTTCAAGGACACTTGTGGTTATGCTCAGGGCTCCCCAGGATAATCCATGATCAACTCCTCATCTCAGAACCATTAGTGTAATCGAAAGTGCAAAGACTTATTTTCCATATAAGGTGACTTAGGTGGCAGGAATGAACCTCATGTCTTTGGGGGACATTTTTCAGCCTAGTGCAACATCCTAACCAACAAATAGGAATTCCATGATAAATTTGACAGGATTATTGGTTTACCTTATATGGACTCGACTCGATGGCAGTGGGTATATGTATTGAAAACACACATGCGATTATACTTATTAAAACAATACCTGAGGGTAAACCGAGTGACACATGCCAAATTTTCCAATGAATTATTCATGATTTCATAATTCTATAAAGATGATAAAAATATATATTTGAAAGCTTCACATTTCCAAAAGCCAATGCTAAATTATAATGCATTTGTGAGATATTGTCATTAGAACACACAAATTACCTGTGTAACCATTCAAAAGTTAAAGGTAAACCATAGTTCTGAATCTTGTCTAGGTAAGCTTATAGCTGTTGAATGAGATCTGTCTCATAGTGACACTATAGAACAGAGTACTTTCCAAGTAGTGGCTAGTGGATTTGAATTGTGGACTTTTTTTGGTTAGCAGCTGTAGCTCTTAACCACTGCACCACCAGGGCTCCATCTAGCTATTTGGGTCTTATGCTATTGTAATGTCTGAATTATGTGGCCCTTTACATTCTTCATGGGACATCTAGGTCAACTGGCATAACAAAGTTATTTAAGAAAATGTTCTACGCAGTGTGACCATATTGTGTGTGCACTTTATGGTTCTATGCATCTATAGGATGTTGTCCTACTGGCCTCTTACTAGAGGGGAGAGAAGAGGATGGAGATGAGGGGACAGAAGATTGTTAAGAGGATATGAAATGTAAATAACAGAAAGGAGGAGTGTGCTGTCACTGTGCAAGGAGAGCAGAAAGTGCTGTACATAGGCGGGCATGCAAGTGTAAACTGGATTGTACACTTCCAATCACAATAAAAGAAAGAAAGAAAATGTTCTACATCCCACTTTGGTGAGTGGCATCTGATGTCTTAAAAGCTTGTAAACAACCATCAAAGTAGCATCAGCTGGTCCCAACCCACCTGGAGCAGAGGAAAATGAAGGACATCAAAGAAAATATGACTATCATAGCTGTATAGTAGGTTCTGAGATCAGGTAGCACAAGTCCTCCCACTTTGTTATTCTTCAATAGTATTTTAATTATCCAGGGCCTCTTCCCATATTAATGATCAGTTTTTCCATCTTCTTAAAGAATGATGTTGGCATTTGGATCAGTGTTGCTTTGTGTTTGTAGATTGTTGTAGGTAGAATTGGCATTTTCATGATGTTGAGTCTACCTATCCATGATAGGTACCTATATTTTTCCGTTTATGTAGGTCTATTTTGGTTTCTTGCAGTATAGTTTTGTAGTCTTCTTCCTATGTGTGTTTTATATCCCTGGTTGGATTTATTCCTAAGAATTTTTTTAAGGTCTATCATTAATGGTACTGATTTCCTGATTTCGTTTCCATCATTCCTTGTTTGTGTGTGTAGCAGTCCAAATGATTTTTGTATGTTTATCCTGCATCCGAATATTATGTTGGATCTTTCTATTAATTCTAGTAGTTCTCTTGTGGAGTCTTTTGGCTTTTCTATGTATAGTATCATATTATCTGCAAATAAGTACTGTTTTACTTCTTTGTTACCAATTTGGATTCATTTGCATCTTTTTCTTGCTTTATCACTGTAGCTAGGACTTCCAGTACAATGTTAAACAGAAGTGAAGATAAACGGTATTCTTCTCTTGTTCACGTTTTCAAGGGGAATTCTTTTCAGTCTCTCCATTAAGAATGATGTTGGCTGTTGGGTTTTTGTTTTTTTTTTTTTTTTTTAGGTACCCATTATGATATTGAGGAATTTCCCTTCTATATATATTTCATGGAGAAATTTTCACCAGGACTTGGTGTTCAACTTAGTTGAGTGCCTTTTCAATGTTGACTGAGATGGTCATGTGATTCTTTTCTTTCATTTTATTTATGCGGTAGATTAGGCTGATCGATTTTTCTAATGTTGAACCATCCATGCACACCTGGTGTGAATCCTATTTGGTCATGGGATGTAATATTTTGGTGCCATGATGAACTTTATCATCTCCTTTCTCCTGGCAGCTGTGGGCTTCTTTTACTGTTCTCTATTCAAGCTGTGTACCTAACGTTTGGATCTTCTTTCTTCTTTTTTGATATGTATGTGTGTTGCTATAAGTTGACCTCTACGCTGTAAATTGTTTCAAAGGTTTTGGTATGATGTGTTATCGTTCTTATCCAACACTAGGATTTTTTTAAATCCATTTTTTTCTTTCTTCTATTACCCAGTGGATTTTATGGAGCTAATAGTTGGTTTCCATGTATTTGATTTTTTTTCCTTGCTCTTCCTCTTTGATAGTGTTGTGATCAGAGAAGAGACTTTGTGTTATCTCAGTGGCTTAGATTTTGTTGCAGATTGCTCTATGGCCTAAGATTCAGTCTGTTCTGGAGAACATGATATATACATTGAAAAAGAATGTGTGCTTTGCCACTGTTGGGTGGCACTACTGTTGGGTGGACTACTCTATACATGTTTATGAAGACAAGTGACTAATCGTGGCCTTTAGATTTTCTGTAACTTCATTGAGTTTCTTTCTATATTTTCTGTCCTGTGCCAAGAGTGATGTTTGAAATTTGCTACTGTTATTGAGGAACTGTCAATTTCTCTTTTCAGTGCTGATAGAGTTTGCTTTACTTACTTTGGATCCCTACCGTTGGGTACATAGATCTTTATTATTGTTATGTCTTTGTAATAGATTGTCCCTTTAATCATTATAAAATCCCCATCTTTGTCTTTTCTGATGGATTTTATTTTAAAGTTGACCATATCTGAGATTAATGTTGTCCTCCTGATCTTTTTTGGTAGTTGTATAGTAGACAAATTTTTTCTATCTTTTGATTTTTAATAAACATACACCTGGTTTTCTAAGGTATGTCTCTTATAAACAGCGCATATTGATGGGTCCTGTTTTTTCTTATCTATTTTTTTACTCTCCGTCTCTTTATGGGTGCCTTTAGTCCATTCACATTCAGTGTAATTATTAATCAGTATGAGTTTATTGCTGTCATTTCATAGTTTTGGGGTGGAGCACTGATGTTTGTTTCTCTTAAGGTCCCGTCCAGAACTCCTTTTGTTTGTGAAATTATTTTTGTTTGTTTCTTTCATTTTTGTAGATTTTTTGTTTACTGAGACTTTATGTTTTTCTTATTTTCATGAATAGGGTTGCTAAATTTCTTAGCGATTACCTTGAAATTTACCCCTCTCTTCCTAAGTTTGAGCCAGTATTTTGTTACTTCTTATCAACATGACATCCTCATCATTTGAAAGTTCCATGCTTACATCCTTTATTCTTTTTTATTGCTCTGACATTGTTGTCATTTAGAGGTTAGCCTCTCTAGTTACCAGCTGTAAATCTTTTAGTTTTGATTTCTCCTTAAGAGTTCATTACCTAGGTTGGTGCTGACTGATTTGGTCTTGTATCCTAGATTCAGGCTATTGTCTAATACTGTTGGTTCTTTAACAGGAAAAACTCCCTCCAATAATGCTAGTAAGTTTGGGTTGGGCTTTTATATATTTCTTTAATGTCTGTTTATCAGGAAATGTCCTCATTTCACCATCATATTTTAGTGAAAGAAACCCTGGTAGCATAGTAGTTAAGAGCTACAGCTGCTAACCAAGAAGTTGGCAGCCAGAATCTACCAGGAGCTCCTAGGAAATTCTATGAGTCTGTTCCACTCTGTCTGAGTCAGAATCAGGTCAACGACAAGAAGTCTGGTTTTTTCAGGTTTATTTGAGTTTTGCAGGATATACTATTCTTGCTTGAAATTTTTTGTCTTCCCATGGCCTTCTTGCCTGCATGGCTCCTGTTGAATAATGAAAGCTTAGTCTTATTGTTTGCCCTTTGTATGTGAGTTTTTGTTTTTCTCAAAGCTTCTCTCCAGATTCTTTCTTTGTCTTTTGTCTTTTTGTCTGTTTGTTTTCACTGATACAGTGTGTGTTTTTTTTTCTTTTTTTATTGTGATTAAGTCAAAGTGTACAATCCAAGTTAAATTTGTCTTTGTCTTTAGTTTTAATGAGTTTGATGGTTAAGATTGAGTGACAACTTGGTTGGGCCATGACTCTCAGTGTTTATATGTTATCACGCCCATGATAGAATCCACTATGAGTAGCCAATCAGTTGAAAGAGAGTTTGCTCAGGGGTGTGGCATTCATTGAAATGTAATGAGATATTCTGGCGTTTTGCTTGCTCTGCATCCTGAAGCTGCCTTCTGTTCTTGTGACTTTCAGTTCTTGGGCCTTGAGTTATCAGCTTATCTGCCAATCTTGGGATTCATCAGTTGTCACAGCCTGTGAGTGGGAGCCCTGTTCTATGACCTACCAATTTTGGATTTGCCAGCCTCTGGTCCCAAGAGTCGCCATGAGTAGGATCCAACTTGATGGCACTTGGCTTGGCTTTGGGTGCAGTTATGTGAATCAGGAGAAGCCTTGGAGTCTTACATTCCAATCTTGGAGTTCATCCGTCTTCACAGCCTCAGAGAAAGAGCCCTGCTCTTTGACCTGCCAGTCTTGGGTATGGCAGCAATTGCAGCTACATGAACTGAGAGACGCCTCTATTCTAAACCACAGATTTGTGATACTCCAGGTTTTACAATAACATGAGCCTTTCTTTGATAAGAATCTCTCTACATATATATTTATATGCTTTACTAGTCTTGCTTCTCTAGAGAACCGAACATAAGACATTTGGTATTGAGAGTAGTACTGGAGACACAAAACTGAAAGGATAAGTTTTCTAAATTAGTTCTTAGGTCTGGTTAGTCTTAAAGATGTTGGTGACTCTGCTTCCAGCAATAAAGAAGGCACTGATAATCCATAGATTAAGGTCACAATAGAAATACACAAAGTATCACCACCAGGAGATAAGGTGTTGGTAAAAGGCAAGGCCCTGGGTGAACACGTGTGAAATCTTTCTACAGTTTTGTCAGCAGTATATGGAAGCTAGTCTCTTGGTCCTACTTTCAGTAGACAAAGTGGTGAAAGAAAGAAATGCAGTCAGAGCTTCAAAGTCAAAGCTCAAGTGCCGCATAAACAACCTCAAGGCATCTACTTGTGCTTTGAAAGAACACTGTCTTAGTCACCTGGTACTGCTCTAACAGCAAATATCATGAGTGAAAGGCTTTATAAAGAGAAATTTTTATTGTCACAGTCCAGTAAGCCACAAATCCATTAACAAGCTATAAGTCCATTCAACAAGAGAAGTTATCACAGTCTGGTAGGCTAAGTCCATGTTCAAGAAGAGCATCTCAGCATAGGAACCTCAGGTCCAAAGGTAGTGCTGTGCTCTCAGTGCTGCTTTCTTGGTGGTGTGAGGTTCCCAACTTCCTCTGCTCACTTCTCTCCCTTTTATCTCACAAGCTTGTAGCTTGAGTCCTGCCTCACTAACACAACTGCAGCCCATTCTCCATCATCAGTATTACAGAGGCAGGATTCACAACACATGGGAGGAAAGGCACCACACTGAGACACCTAGCTGAGTCAAATCAGCATTTGGGGGGTGACACAGTTCAATCCATGACAAAAGCCTTACTTATTACAGTAACAGAACTGAAATTGTCCAAAAAAAAAAAGTTTTACTGTAAGTGTAGCTAACTTGCAATGCCAGCTCAAGTGCTGGCCTCCAGAGGTGTCTAAAGTTAAAGTAAGGGCAAAGATTGGGAAGAAACTGGATTCCTAAACTTGGGGTAGGGATATACGAGCAGATAATCCAGAAATTGTGGTGGCATGGTGGTTAAGCACTACATCTGCCAACCAAAAGGTCAGCAGTTTGAATCCACCAGGTGCGCCTTGGAAACTCTATGGAACAGTTCTACTCTGTCCTATAGAGTCACCATGAGTCAGAATCAACTCAGAGGCAGCGAGTTTGATTTGGTTTCTGTTAACTGAGAAGCTAGAGACACTTAATCCCTACATTCTGCTGAATAGCTCCAGCCATCAGAAACTCTTCCATCTGAAGAGATTACTTGGTAGTTATCTGCTTAACAACTCTGCCCAGAAAAACCATTAGCCCATCTGCCCTCATCTAATTAGATTAGCCCCAGCCCAAAAAACCAAGGCAAACCCCAACTCATGGTAACCCTATAGTACAGAGTAAAATTGTTTCAGAGTTTCCAAGGAGCACCTGGTGGAATCAAACTGCCAACCTTTATGGTTATCAGACTTTGCACTTAACCACTAAGCCACCAAGGTGCCCAGCCTCAGCCTAGCTTCCCCTAAAGATCCCTTGTCTGAGTCATTGCCTGGGGCATAGCATGAGGCAGATGCCCTAAAGACAATGCTAAATGTTCTCAAAACAGTTCCATACTACCGCTTTTGTCTTCGAGAACTATACCAAAAAGCTACCAGGGTTTCCTGAAGACCTATAGTTGGACACAAATCCATGACACCCCAAAAGATAAAGTACAAAGAATGGCCTGATAGGAGGTACTCCAAAAGAACTACTTGACTTTTCTAGTAGGTACAAACAGAAACCTGAGGAGTATGTGTGGGAATGACCACTAAGGGTATGGGGTAATGGTGCAAGGAACATAAAGATGGATCAGTCTGTGTTTATTGCTATGAGTCCACCAAGCACAGATTCTTCATTCAATGTTTTGGCTGAAGAAGTTAGATAAGAATCTAAAAGTTTATTTGGTTGGACTGGTAACGCATGGATTATGCAGCAGCCTACACTAAATCAAATTTGAGTACGAGATCTGCCTTAGTATATTGTATAATAAGGCATCCAAAGGCTTAGGGAAATTGGCATGCTAGAGTGGATTTTATCAGGTTAGACTCACAGACCCCCACACGGAGTGAATAGAGGACACAGCTTTTACCACAACTGTCAAGAACAAATTTGCTAAGGGAGCTCCAGCATCCTTGAAGACTGCTGTAATTGATATTTTATATAAATCAAACTTGACAGTGGGAGCTGCCCTAACTTAATTAAGACATCTAACTACAATGGGGCTGACTGGACCCTACGGTAGTAGGTGTCACTTGGCAGCACTCAAATGACAAAGGCAAGACGGGCATTGTTACAATAATGGACAGTGGAATCAAAGAAGTAATCAGAATAGAGTGACTTATATGTACTCAGGGCGTGGGCTACTTAGTCATGGTGTCCCTAGGAGTGAGATAGCTAGAAAATGTGCTAAATATTTACTTGATTTGTACAAACAGATGAATTCTAGTTTAGGTGAAAAACATTCTAACTCAAATCACCTATTTGGCCTGAGCTTGAAGATCCACGAAGCTATTGAATGAAAGGGAGGCCAGGTCCCCTTGAAAAAGGACTCCAGCACACTGACAAAACATTTTTACTGTTAACCTTTTTCCCAGTCTTCCTCAAAGAGACCTATGACCTTTTATGAGAGTGGCTGTTCACTGGGGAAAAGGAAATAGACTTTTCAGGGATTACTAGATACTGGCTGTGAACTGACACTAAGTCAAGGAGACCCAAAACATCACTGTGGCCTGAAAGTCTGAGGGGGCATAAGGAAGTCAGGTTATTAATGGAATCTTAGTTCATATATCTCTCACAGTGGGTCCAAAGTTCCCTGAACTCGTCTTGTAGTGATTTCCTCAATTCCAGAATGCATAGTCGGAGTAGATAAACTCAGCCACCGGCAGAACCCCCACACTGGATTCCTGACAAATAGTGTAAAAGTGATTATGGTAGGAACTGCCAAATGTAAGCTATTAGAACTGCCCCTACCTAGGAAAATAGTAAGCCAAAAGCAATAACGCCAACATCAAAGACTTGAAAGATGTAGGGGTGGTGATTATCACAATATTTATTCAAATCACCTATTTGGCCTGTGAAACAACAGACGAATCTTGGAGAACGACTGTAAATTATAAAAAACTTACCCAGGTGGTGACTCCAATTACAGCTGCTGTTTCAGATGTAATTTTGTTCCATGAGCAAATTGATACATCTCCTGCTACCCAGTTGCCATGGATTGAAGTGTGTTAAAATATGTGTGTGTGTGTGTGTGTGTGTGTGTGTGTGTGTGTGTGTGTGTGTGTGTGTGTGTGTGTAGAAATTTGGCCGAGCCATAATTCCTCCTACTATATATGTCTAAATCCTGCCTCTGTGATGTTAATGAGGGAGTATGGGCAGCAGTTGAGACGGTAGCGCAGGACTTAATGTGTTGGATTATATTGTGGCTTGGAGCAGCCTCTTAGGATATGAAAGAAAGGGAGGAGAGCTAAGATTGGGGGACCTCATACTATCAACAAAGTAAGCCGTGAAGGGAGGTGAGTGCCTCCTTTGAAAAGGACCGGGGTCCCTGTGCCTCACAAACTTCTAGTCAAGAGGAAGATTAATGACAAGGTCCTTCCTCCAAAGCCAACAAAGGAAGCCTTTCCCTGGAGATTGCCGGAGACGTTGTGGTGCCCTGGTACAGATCCAGTCCCTCTTGGCAACTAGTGTGTCTGTATAAGCTCCATACTGAGAACCCCAGTGACTGGGGCAGACAGCCTTATCCCTCATGAAGTCACCGATACATTATCACCGTGATGTCTACCTGACTAACGCTCAAGAAACCCAATTGGAACCAAATTAGCAAGGACAAGGCTTTATCATCCAATTTTACAGAATCTGGCACACAGCCCACAACGGAGGCAGGCCAGACACGTGAAAACAGTTCCCCACAAGTCTTTAATCTCCTAACTCTGAAGTCCCTCCTCTGGATCCTCATTGGCTGAATGCTGTGGAGGTAAACAATCTTTCCCAAAAGTCAACTAAGTCTTTTCAAGGTTGCGTTACCGAAAAAGCTTTCCCTTTCGCTTTTTCTCTTCCCCCCCCCCCCAACTCATTCTGTTTGCACATACCTTCCCCAGGTACGTGGGCTTTGTGCTCTGGGTCAGCTAGTAACTTCTTACCCTAGCCTTTGTTCCCCTTATTTAGAAGATGGACCATTTTGAAATTTATTTCTCACAGAGCTGACATCCTGAATTTGGACATTTAGCTTCCTGGACTGCGATGAATAAAATTTCTCTTTTTAAAGCCACCCCGTTGTGGTATTTCTGTTAAAGCACCACTAATTGACTGAAACACTGGTACACAGCTATTGATCTGAATAATGCCTTCTTCTCCATACAAGTTTTGAAAAACCATCAGAAGCAGTTTGCCCTCAGCTGGCAAGGCCAGCAATACAGCTTCACTCACTTACCTCAGTGCTGCATCAACTCTCCAAATCTATGTCATAATTTAGTCCACAGGAACCTCAATCACCTTTCCCTTCCACAAGACATCATGCTGGTCCATTACATTGATGGTATTATGCAGATTGGTCCTACTAAGAAAGAAGTGTCAGTAATTCTGAACTTATTGATAAAACACTTTTGTGATAGAGGGAGGGAAATTAAGCTCACAAAAATTCAGGCACCTTCCACCTCAGTGAAATTTCCCGGGGTCCAGTGGTACAGGGCATGTCAAGATATTCCTTCTATAAAATCCAAAAACAAAAACAAAAAACATGTTGCCATCAAGTCGATTCCAACTCACATAAACCCTATAGGACATAGTAGAATCGCCCCATAGATTTTTCAAGGAGTGACTGATAGATTTGAACTGCCGACTGTTTTTGGTTAGCAGCTGTAGCACTTAACCACTATGCCACCAGAGTTTCCATTCCTTCTATGGTGAAGGATAAGTTATTCAATTTGGCTGCTGCCACAACTGTAAACAAAGCACAAGGCTTAGAGGGCCTGTTTAGATTTGGAGGGACAAAATATTCCTCATCTGAGTGTGTTACTCTGGACTATTTATCAAGTCTCTCAAAAAACTGCTAGTTCTGAGTGGGAACCAGAACAAGAGAAAGCTCTGCAACACGTTCAGGCTGCTGTGCAAGCCACTGTCACTTGGACCATAGGACCCAGCTGATCCAATGTGCTTAATGTGTCAGTCCCTGTTTGTAGTACTTGGCAGGCCCCTATTCGTGAATCACAGCACGCTCTTACAATTTTGAAGCAAAGCCTTGCCATTCTCTGCAGATAACTACTTTCCTTTTGAGAAACAGCTTTTGGCTTCTTACTGAGCCTTAGTAGAGACTGAATGCTTAACCACGATAAGCCATTATGAACTGAATGTTTTCTGACCCACAGAGTGGTGAAGTTGGACATACATGGCAGCACTCCATCATTAAATGGAAGTGGTATATATGAGATTGGGCCTAAGCAGGTCCTAAAGACCCAAGTAGGTTACATGAAGAAGTGGCCCAAGTGCCCAAGGTCTCCACTCCTGGCACATTACCTTCGAAGTCTCAGTCTATTCCTGTGGCCTCACAGGGAGTTCCTTATGATCAGTTGACTAAAGAACAGAAAATTCATGCTTGGTTTACAGATGATTCTGCTGGATATGCAAGCACCACTCAAATGTGAACAGTGGCAGCACTACAGCCCCTTTCTGAAACCTCCCTGAAGGACAGTGACAAAGGGAAATCCTCTCAATGGGCAAAACTTCAAGCAACGCACCCAGTTGTTCACTTTGCTTAGAAGGAGAAATGGCCAGATGTACAACTGTATACTGATTCATGGGCTGTGGGCAATGCTTTGCCTAGATTGTCAAGGACTTGGTAAGAACATGACTGAAAATTTGGAGACAAGTATTAATGGGGAAAAGGTACATGGGTAGACATCTCTGAATGGGGCAAAGAAATGAAGATACTTTTGTTTCATATGAATGCTTACCAAAGAGTGACCAGAGCAGAGTGTGATTTTAACAATCAAGTAGATAGGATGATGTGTTCTTTGGAAACCAGCCATCCTCTTTCCTCAGCTACTCCCACCATTGTTGAATGGGCTCATGGACAAAGTGGCTGTGGTAGCAGTGATATAGGTTAGTATGGGCCCATTTACATGGATTTCCACTCACCAATCCCAACTTGACTACCCAACTTGAGTGTACAATCTGCCAGTAGCAGTGACTCACACTGAGTCCTAGACATGGCACCCTCCCTTGAGGTAGTCAGCCAGTATTCTGGTGGCAAGTTGGTGAAACTAGGCCACTTCTGTCGTGGAAAAGGCAGCATTTTGTCCTTACTGGCACAGTCCTTTGCTCTGGATATACACATGCCTTCCCTGCACACAATGCTTCTACCAAAATTTCCAGCCATGGAGTTACAGAATGCTTTATCATACCACCATGGTATCCCACACAGCATTACCTTGGATGAATGGACTCACTTCACAGAAAATGAAGTGCAGACTCATGGAATTCACTGGTCTTACCATGTTTCCCATCATCATGAAGCTTGACAGAATGATAGAATGGCCCTCTGAAGACCTAATTACTGTGCCAGCTTGTTGGCGCTACCTTGCAGGGTTGGGGTGATGCTCTCCAGGAGGCTGCATGTGCTCTCAACTAGTGTCCAATATATTGTGCTATTTCTCCCATATTTAGGACTCGTGGGCCCAGGAATGAAGTGGAGTGTCACTATTGACTACTACGCCTGGTGACCCACTCACAAGACTTTTTTCCTGTCCCCATGACCTTATGTACTGCAGGTTTACAGGTCTTAGTTCCAAAGGGAGGAATGCTCCCACCTGGAGACACATCAGTGACTCCATTCAACTAGAAGCTAAGCATGCCACCTGGCCACTTTGGGCTCCTTTTATTTCTGGGCCAACAGGCAAAGAAGGGACGTATCATACTGGCTGGTGTAATTGATCCCAAATACCAAGAAGAAATTGCATATTACATAATGGAAGTAAAGAAGAACAAGTCTGGAATGCAGGTGATACCTCAGGGTATCTCTTAGTATTACTATACTGTGATTAAAGTCAATTGGAAACTACAGCAACCCAATTCCAACGTTACTAATAATAACCAAAACCTTTCAGGAATGCAGATTAGGTTCATCCCACCAGGCAAAGAACCACAACCAGCTGAGATACTTGCTGAGGGCAAAGGGTGATGGAAGAAGGTTCTTCTAAATACCAGTTATAGCCACATAACTATAATTGTTTTGAGTATTTCTACTTGTATATATGCATTAAATATTTTTGTTTTCTGGGGGCAGGGCCAAGATAACAAACTAGATGCATGTCTCCTCTATTCCCTGCAATGATAATCGAATGGAGCAGTATGGTCATCTGTGGAGGCCTAGGTTCTGGCATAGGGTTGACAGATTGGGTGAGGTACCAGTAAGGGGGAAACTATCTCTCTCAAAGATGAGGCAGTACCATGCTGAATCCTGCTTCTGCTGACTCATCTTTTGGGTGGACTACAGGTGTTGACACCTTCTTTGTTATCTGTGAAGCAGGGGCTGGGCATGAGCTGGCTAATACGCTGAACTGCAGTGCTTGAGTAAACACCATATAGCACAGCAGAGAGACTGTGCTTGGAATGGCCACATAGTGACAGCCTTGCTGCTGAATGAGGGCATGACTGCACCTTCACCCTCTGTTTTCTGAGCTGCACCATAGATTCTGATGTTTCATGTCAGGAAAGGCAGTTTGGGTGGAATGCCATCCTGGACAGCTGGGAGGTGGACTCACCCACACAGAGGTCTTAGCTGGGGATAAGGCTCATGCGGACCAACAGCCTCTGTCTCAAAAGAGCTTCTCCAGCAGAAAAGCTGTGTTTAGGACGGTGGTGCCTGAAGTTACAGCTTGGGCCTGGCAGAGGATGGCACCAAGGCCACAACCCCTCCCTGCTTTGAACCACTTCACAGCATCAGGGGACAGCCTATGAGGTGCTTTCATTGTCAACTGGAAGGTGGGGCCTGTCGCACCTGAGGGCCTGACTGATTTCAGCAGCTGTTGGACAGCTCATCATCTAGCAGTCAAGTACCTTTTTAAAATAAGACCCATAGAGAACAGACTACTGAGTGGCTAGATAGCATCTCCTCCACCCTTCAGTGATCCACATGATAGCATCAGCTGACAGTCCCCCAGTGACTCCATAAGTAGGGCATCATCTTTGCCAGCCAGGAGGGAGAGCCTCTCATCCCAGAGAGGCCACCTGGGGCTAGTCACTAGGGTGCATACAGATGGCTGGTGACCAACTACCCTCTTAGAACTAAGCCTCAGCTCCTGTTGAAGTAACACCAAAAAAACTAAACATCTTTTAGATGGCACAAAGACAACAATAAATAGCTAATCATTTAAAGGAGCAGTCCACCATGGCTCCGGAAAACTCCCAAAATTAAGAATCAAAAATCTCCCCAGAGGACCATGCTCTCAGGCAAAATCAAGCAAAAGTGGCACAGCTATCATTTTCCTAATGCAGACTCTCTGCACCCCACACCGATGAGTGGCATTTGGGGTCTTAAAAGCTGCCATCTGAGGGTACAGCAAATGGTTCAAAGTCAACAGGAACGGATGATGACCAAGAACCAGAATGGCATGGGTGAAAGAGAACCCAGACAACAGAGAGATCCACGTGAGTGAGTGTCTACATTGACTCATGATTGGAAGAACCAGACTGTGCCTGGCCACCACCAGTGATAGCCATGATGGAGCTCACAAAACTGGCAACTCAAGAATAAATATGGGTGCACCCTGAGATCCCCACTAAAAGACCACAATTGATGGTCCAGGGGCTTCAGGGTTCCCCTGGGAGCATGGCCCCTGGCCCTGATGCTGCCCTTGTCCATAAATCATAATGAAGGTCAACTTTTCAGACAGCAATGGATTGGACTTAGTGACACAGAGTGACCATATCTTGCGGGAACTTTATGATTCTTTGCATCTATAGGATGTCATCCTGCTGACCTCTTACTGGAGGAAGGGGAGTGGGTAAAGAGGAGGGGATAGGAGACTGCTGGGAGGGTAGGAAATATATGGAGCAGAGAGGAAGGGTGTACTGTCACAGGGCAGGGAGAGCAGTGACAGCTGCATATAGATGAGCATGCAAATTTATATGGGAATGTATATTTTGATTCAATCATAATAAAAAATATCTCCCCAGATGACAAATATTTTCTGAAACTATCAGAGGTCAAGTACAAAAGAATTATGTATACAGCCCTCCTACACATTAAACAAAATGCAGCAGAGCAAAAGGAAAAATTAAGCTATTTGAACTGATGGAACACAAACAATCTGAAATCCACCAGATTAATAACAAAATTACAGAATTAGACAACTCAATCCAAAGCCAGAAGAGCAGAATTGAGAAAATAGAAGTCAGACCTAGTGACTTTGAGGATAGAGCAACTGATACTAGCATATATGAGGAGAAATCAGAGAAAAGAAATAAGAAAAATAAAGAAGCATTAAGAAACATGTGGAACTCTATTAAGAGGAATAATATATGAGTAACTGAAGTTTCTGAACAGGGATGGATAGCCAAAAACATAGACAGTATTGTTGTGGAGTTTTGTCTTTCCTTTTTAATTATTATTGAATGAAAATGTACATTCTGATGTAAATTTGCATGACCACCTATACGCAGCTCCCACTACTCTCCCTGCCTGGTAACAGCACACTCTTCCTTTCGCTCTGCACATGTCTTATCCTCCCAACAATCTCCTATCCCCTCCTCTCCACCCACTCCCCTGCCTCTAGTAAGAGGTCAGCAGGACGACATCCTACAGATGTACAGAACCATAAAGTGAACACGTGATATGGACACTCTGCATCACCAAGTCTAATCCATTCCTATCCGAAGAGGTGAACTCCATTATGATTTACGGACATGGGCAGCATCAGGGCCAGAGGCCATGCTCCCCCGGGAACTCAGAGGCCCCTGGACCATCAAATGCTGTCTTTTAGTGGAGATCTCAGGGTGCACCCCTTTTTAATCTTGTGTTGCCAGTGAGACTCGACTATGTGAGCTCCATCATGGCCATCACTTGTGGTGGCCGGGCACCATCCAGTTTTTCCAATCACAAGTCAATGTACTCATCCCCTCACAGGGGTCTCTCTGTCTTCTGGGTTCTCTTTCCCCCACGTTGTTTTGGTCCTTGGTGATCATTCATTCCTGCTGAGTTGGGGCCATTTACTGTACCCTCAGATGGCAGCATGACAGCTTTTAAGACCCCAGACACCACTCACCAATGTGGGATGCAGTGGGCTCTCTTAGCAAAACGCTAGTTGTGCGAGTTGGCCTCAATATCCCCTGACAGCGAGGTCCCTGGCCCCCTGCCCCAGCTACTCTCTCCTTGCAATATTGGGTTAAGATGAGAGGAGTACTCTTGTTATCTTGAGGTCCAGTTAATACTGATCTTCTTTCTAATGTATGCTGTCAAAGATATCACCAAACCAAATTTCTGTGAACTGTCTAATCTAAACCCTCCCTCCACTGCCCTCCCTCCTTCCCCACTCTTGCAGCCATTAAAGAGTCTTTTCTTCTATGCATGAGTCTGTTTTTAAGTTCTTATCATAGGGATCTCATACAATATTTATCCTTTTGTCACTGACTGCTTTCGCTCAGCATAATGTCCTCCAATTGAAACCAGGTTATGAGATGTTTCTTAAAATCATCTTTGTTCCTTATCATTCCATAGTGTCCCATTGAGTATATATACCATAGTTTACCTATCCATTCCTCTGTTGGGCATCTGGGTTGATTCCATCTTTTTGTTATTGTGGACTGTGCTGCAATAAACACTGATGTGCATGTGTCAGTTGGTGTGAATGGCCTTGATTCTGTGGGATATATTCCAAGCAGTGGAATTACTGGGTCAAATGGTATATCTGGATCCAGATTTTTAGGGAAGCACTAGATTGCTTTCCAAAGAGGTTGCACGATTTTGCAATCCCACAAACAGTGTAGGAGAGTTCCAATCTTTCCACAACCTCTCCAGCATTTGTTGCTTTGGGTTTTTGGATCATGGCCAACTTTATTGGGATGAGATGGTATCTCATTGTAGTTTTTATTTGAATTTCCTTAATAGCTTAATATCTTAATGATGGTGAGAGTGTCTGCATGTGTTTTTTGGCTCCGTGGATCTCCTCTTTAGGTAAATGTCTGTCCATGTCCTTTGCCCATTGCTTAATTGGATGATTTATCTTTTTCTCATTGATATTTTGTAGTAGCTTATAGATTATGGAGATCAGGCATCGGTCTGAAATATAGTTGCCAAATATTTGTTCCCATTCTGTAGGCAGCCTTTTAATTCTATTAATACAGTGTTTGGATGAGCAAAAGTGTTTGATTCTTAGTAGTTCCCATTCATCTGTTTTCTCTTCTGCTGTTTGTCATTTGTTTGACAGATTTTGAAGTTGGTCTACTTTGTGTATTAAAGCTTCCATTGTTGTTCTCACTTTTTCTTGGATGCACTTTATCATTTTAGATTTGATATTTAGGTCTTTTATCTAGTTTGAATTGGTTTTTGTATAAGGTGTAAGATATGGGTCTTGTTTCAATTTATTGCAAATGGGTATCCAATTTTGCCAGCACGATTTGTTGAAGAGATTGTTTTTACCCCAGTTTAATGTCTTAGGGCCTTCGTTGAACATCAACTGTTCATAGAAGGATGGTGTCATCTCTGGGGTCTCGATTCTGTTCCATTGATCTATCTGTCTCTTTTTGTGCCAGTACCAGGCTGTTTTGACTATTGTGGCAGTGTAATAGGTTCCAAAGTCAGGTAGTGAGAGGCTTCTCAGTGTGTTCTTCTTCTTCAGTAGTACTTTACTTATCCAGGACTTCTCCCCTTTACAAACAAAGTTGATGATTTGTTTCTCAATCTCATTAAAAAATGTCACTGGAGTTTGTATTGGCATTGCATTATGTAACCAGATTGCTTTGGGTAAAATAGGCATTTTCACAATGTTAAGTCTTCCTGTACATGAGCAGGGTAGGTTTTTCCATTTAGGTAAGTCTCTCTTAGTTCCTTGTAGCAAAGTCTTGTAGTTCTGTTTGTAAAGGTCTGTTGTTTCTCTTGTTAGATTTATTTCTAGGAACTTTATCTTAGGATCTATACTAAATTGTATTGATTTAGTGATTTCTTCCTTAATAATCTCATTGTTGGTGTAAAGGAAACCTAATGATTTACTCATTTTTATCTTGTATTCTGAGACTTTGCTGAACTCTTCTGTCAGTTTGAGTAGTTTACTTATGAATTCCTCAGGATTTTTTGCAAATACAATCATATCATCTGCAAATAGAAAGCTTTTTACTTTCTCTTTGCCGATGCAGATGCCCTTTCTTTCTTGGTCTTGTCTAATTGCTCTGCCTAGAACTTTTAGTACAATGTTGAATAGAAGAGGTGAAAGTGGCCGTCCTCGTCTAGCTCCCATTCTCAAGGGAAATTGTTTCAGTCTCTCTCCATTCAGGATGACATAGGCAGTTGGCTTTGTATAAATGGCCCTTATTACATTGAGGAATTTGCCATCTCTTCCTGTTTTGCTGAGAGTTTTTAGCATGAGTGGCTGTTGGACTTTATCAAATGTCTTTTCTGCATTAACAGACAAAATCAGGTCATTCTCGTCTTTTGTGTTATTTTATGTGGTTGATCACATTAATTGTTTTTCTGATGTTGAACCAGCCTTGCATCCCTGGTATAAATCCAACTTGGTCATGATGGATTATGTTTTTGGTATGCTATTGTATTCTATTGGCAAGAATTTTGTTGAAGATTTTTGGATCCAGATTCATGAGTGATATCGGTCTGTAGTTCTCCTTTTTGGTTGGGCCTTTCCCTGGCTTTGGAATCAGGGTTATGCTGGCTTCATAGAATGAGTTTGGGAGTACTCAATCCCTTTCTATACTGTGAAATAGTATCAGTAATATTGGAGAGAACTCTTCCCTAAAAGCTTGGTAGAATTCTGCAGTGAAGCCATCTGTGCCAGGGCTTTTTTTGGTTGGCAGTTTTTTACGACCTTTTCAATCTCTTCCTTTGTGATGGGTTTATTAAGTTGTTCTGCTTCATGTTGTGATAATTTGGGTAGGTGGTATGAATCAAGGAATTTGTCTGTTTCCTCTAGGTTTTCAAATTTGCTAGAGTACAGTCTTTCATAGTATTGTTATGGTATTTTTTATTTCTGTTGGATCTGTTGTGACAATTCCCTTCTCATTTCTGATTGGGGTTATTGGTTCCTTTCCAGTTTTTCTTTAGTAAGTTTAGCCAGTGGTTTGTTGGTTTTGTGAATCTTTTCAAAAAACCAGCTTTTGGTCTTTTCAATTATTTTTCTATTCTCTAATTCGTTTAGTTCTGCTCTAATCTTTATGATCTGTTCTCTTCTGGTGCCTGAGGGATTCCTCTGTTGTTCTCTCTCTATTTGGTCAAGCTGTAGGGTTAGTTCCTTGATTTAGTTTCTTTCTTCCTTCCAGATGTGTGCATTTATGGACATAAACAGACCTCTGAGCACTGCTTTGGCTGTATCCCATAGGTTCTGGTAGGAAATGTTTTCATTCTCATTGGAATCCATGAATTTCTTTATTTCATCCTTGATTTCATCTATAACTCATGGTTTTTTGAGCAAGATGTTGTTCAGTTTCTAAGAGTTCCACTTTCTATCTATGTTTTTTCTGCTATTGATTTCAACTTTGATGGCTTTATGATCTGAGAATATGCTTTGCATTAATTCAATGGTATGGATTTTGTTGAGAACTGCTTTATGTCCTAACACATGGTCTATTCTGGAGAATGTTCCATGTGCACTGGAGAAGAAGGTGTAGTTGTCCTCTGATGGACAGAAACTTCTGTATATATCGATGAGCTTTAATTGTTTAATTGTGGCACTAAGGTCTTCTATATCTTTATTGAGCTTTTTTTCTAGATGATCTGTCCAGTATTGAGAGTGGAGTGTTGAAGTTTCCCACTATTATTGCGGAGTAATCTAACTCTTTTTTGAATGTAGTCAGTGTTTCTTCGAGGTATTTAGGTGCTCTGATATCAGGTGCATAAATATTTAACATAGTTAAGTCTTGCTTGTGTACCGAACCTTTCAGCAATGAACAGTGTCCATCTTTGTCCACGATGGCGGATTTGACATTAAAATTGATTTTGTCTGAGATTAGAATTGCCACCCCTGCTCTTCTTTGTTCATTGTTAGCTTGATACATATTCTTCCATCCTTTAATTTTCAGTTTGTTCCTATCTTCAAGTCTCAAGTGAGTTTCTTGTAGACAACATATGGATGGGTTGGGTTTTTTGATCCAAGATGTCACTTGATGTCTCTTTACTGGAGCATTCAGACCATTTGCATTCAATGTAATTATTGGTAGGTATGTGTTCAGTGCTGCCATTGTGATATGTTTATTTGTGTGTCGATGTTTTCTCACTTGTTCTTGTTAGTCTGCTCTGGGACATTCTTTTTTGTGAGTTGATTTTTCACCTTTTTCAGAGCTGTTTTTGCAGTTATTGAGACTCCTGTGTTATGTTTCTTGATATGGTATGTTGTGGTTTACGCTGCCCCTGTGATCCCCCTTAATAAACTATATATAAACCCAATTTTAATTACTACCAGTCTTGTCATCTTCCTCTCCATCTGGAAGGGCTATAACAATTGTAGTACATCCCTCATTTTAATACGATGGCACCGTAGTTTTCATGATAATCACTGGATTGTTTCTTTCAGTAATAAAGCTGTAATTGAATTTGGAGCCGTCCCTAACTCGGTAGAATTCTGAATAATGTGTCATTCTAAAATATAAAGTTAGTGGTTTTGTTCTTCTAAGCCAAAGCCAAAAACTTCTTTCAGTATTTCTTGTAGTTTTGGTTTGGCTTTTACAAAGTCTCTGAGTTTCTGTTTATCTGGGAATGTCTTAATTTCATTTTCATATTTGAAAAGATAGTTTTGCAGGATATATAATTCTTGGTTGGAAGTTCTTCTCCTTCAAGGCTTTCAATGTGTCATGCCACTGTCTCTGTGACAGCATTGTTTCTGTTGAGAAATCTGACGACAGCCTACAGGGTTTCCCTCTGAATGTTAACTTTGCTTTGAGTCTTGCTGCCTTTAAGAGTTGCTGTTTATGTTTCATTGTGCTAAGCTTGATTATAATATGTCTTGGAGTCTTTCTTTTGAGATCTATATTGGGTGGCATACGATATGCATCTGGAATATCTATATTTTCTTCCTTCATGATTTCTGGGGAATTTTCTGTCAGCAGCTCAGCAGCAATACTCTCTGTGTTCTCAGGAGTCTCATCCTGTTGAGAGACTCCAATTAATTGAAGGTTGTTCCTCTTAATAGAGTCCCACATGCGCTTTCATTTTTCTTGTTTCTTTTTTCTGATTTCTGCTCATAGACACTGGCGTCAGTAGCTCTGTCTTCCAAGTCAGAAATTCTTTTTTCCATTTGTTCCATTCTGTTATCTTGGCTTTTAATGGAAGTTTCTCTGTCTTTGATTTTGTTCTTGATCTGTTGGAGTTCAGAGTACTGGTATTCCATCAGATTAAAAAGCTTGCTCAATTTTTCCTTTTGTTCTGCTGCATTTTGTATAAGGTCTAGACGGGCTCTGTATATAATCCTTTTGTATTCATCTTCCGACGATTTCAGAAAAGTTTCTTCACCTGGAAAACTACTTGGTTGTTTTATTTGGGAGCCTTCTGAAGCCATAGGTGAATTCTTGTATGCCACAAGTGTCTGTTGCTTTTTGGGTCCCATGTGAGTAAGTAGAAGCTGGGAGAGATATTGTGAGGATGGACTACAGATGTTTCTCTAGGCTGTCTTAAAATGTAAAACTAAAGGTATCTGGCCATTTCCCAAGTCAGTCAGGTTTTCAGGTGTAATGGTCTCTCTTCCCAACTGGCAAAATAAGCACCTCTATATCCAACCCCAGATGATACAAACTGGTTCAAAATACAGCAATGCTACTGCCCTGTTGGCCTCTGCTGACGGGGCCCAGCCTTGGGCAACACTGTGTAAACTGTGTTGGTAGAAAAGTGCTCTCCTGTAGGAAAGCTTTGGCTCCCAAGCTAAGAATTAAGCCCAGCTGCAGCAACCGTGTCTAAGATGGCGCCCTCCACATGTTCTGCAGATAGAAGGGCTAAAGATGCTGAGACATAGTGAGTCCTCTGCCTTGTTGCCAGGCCCCCAATGTAGGTGACACTGTGTAAACTACTGCTTTTCTGTCAGAGAAGCACTGTCTTGTTTGCAGGCTCTGGTTCCCAGGCTAAGAATTAGGTCCCACTAAAATCTCCATATCCAACATGGCGTCCCGCAAGTAGGCACCATGTTTCCGTACAAACCACGCTGTTGCAGAGATAAAAAGACAGGCCCAAAGTGGCTAGATGAACAGAGTCCTAAGCCTGGCTCTCAAAATATGGCAATTTTCCCTGTCTATCCCACCAGCAGTGCATCAGAGTCTAGCCGCTAGGCAAGATCCAGCTCTACCCGCCGGCCAAGACAGAGAAAAAGAAGTCAAAATGGTGTGTTTTCCTTCAGTCTATGAGAGCCAGTGCTAGCCAGGACTGGGAGTCAGCAAAAGAGAGTAGGTTTTTCGTTCAGTGGTATGAAGTCCAAATTAACAGTCCTGTGCCATGTCCTGAGGGCTCAGTAGGTGACCAGAAGGCTCTTTATGATTATCAGTTCAGGTCTTGGTTTCCAGAGGGATATACAGAGACGTGTGCTTTGTCTGCCATCTTGACTCTGCCTCTCATTATTTTTGTCATTTATCAATTGCATGTTTGTTTTGTCCTGCTTTTTTGTTTTGTTTTTGGTTACGTCTGAGCAGGCAATCTGGGAGTTCTTTGTTGTTTGCTTATCTAGGAGCACAATACTTCTCAGCACCTTTTCCAATGGGCAGGGCCAGTCAGTCAGCTATGGTGCAGCGGGGCATGTCCTGTGGAGGTGAAGGGTCTAGGATGGGTTGTTTGTGCCAACTACTGGGGCCAACAGGGCAGGGACAGGGGCTAGTGTCTTAGACTGGGTTCTCTAGAGAAGCATACCAGTACAGTGTATAAACAGAGAGATTTGTATCAAGGAAAAGGCTAACAGGATTGTAGATGCTAGAATGTCCCAAGTCTGTGGATCAGGATCATGTCCTCTCTCACTTCACACAGCCACAGGGACTGGCAAACCCAAGACTGGCAGGTCAAAGAGCTGTGCTCTGTTCCTAGGCTTCAAAGATTTATGAATTCCAAGATTTGCAGATAAGCTGATAGCTGAAGTCCCAAGAGCCAGAGGTCAAACAAACAGGAGGCAGCTATAGAATCTGAATCCCAAGATCTGTAGATAATCTGACAGATTAAGTCCAAAGAACTGGAGGTCAGATGAACAGGAGGCAGCTGTAGAATTAAGAGTGAGAAGAAAACCCAGAACATCTACTTAGATTCAAATGCAGGCCACCCCCTTGAGACAAACTGCCTTTCAACAGACTGGATCACTCATTGGAGTGATCACATATAATCACTGACAATCATGGTTCAGCCACATTGACACACAATCTTAACTATCACAGGTAGTGCAGGCAGGTTCTCATAGATGGTACCTGTTCTGCTCAGTGGTGTGATATTCAGTGCATAGTACAGATAGGCAGGAAGGAGGAGGAGAATGTGATGCACAGAACTAAATGGGCATGTGAAAAAAAGAGAAAGATGAAAGAAACAAAAGCCAAATAGTAAAAAATAAAAGTGCTGAGGGAGCCTACCATTGGAATGGCATAGATTCATGGACACTGCTTTCTGGAAGTTTTCTAGCCAGGTAGTGTGCCACAGCTTGTCAAGAAGGGGAAGATAAAGCACATGCAACTAGGTGGACAGGACAAAGGAAAACACAGAATGGAGAAATAGATAAGAGACTAGACTGAAAAAGAAAGAACAAGAGGAAGGCACATGGTGGCCAGGTGGCCAGGAGAAAGGAATGAAAGAAAGGGAGAGACAAGAAACCAAAAGATAAACAAAACAAAGATGCTACATGGTTGTGAGGAAGGAATACAAGGACAATAAGAATGCAAAAGAGATTAAAAAAAAAACATGAAAAAAGGGAAAAAATGTCCCAAGTTATCCCACTGAAGCGGGTTACCAGGTGAGTGACATTGCACAGCATGTCAAGAAGGAACGGAGTTGACAGTTGGTTCCATGTGATCAGGAGAAGGGTAAGAAAGGAATGTACAGGGAACAAGAAGCCAAGAAGAGGAAACAAAATGCTCCAACAAAACCCACTGGCAGGGTGGCATGGACTGGGGAGGAGGATTCTTAAGCAAGCAGTGCTGCACAGTCCATCAAGAAGGTATGAGATGACACACAGTGTTATGTGTTCAGAATAAAATAAAGGGAGGATGATAGACAGAGATGAGAAACTGAGGTGCCGAATAAAGCTCCAACAGAGACAGCTGTCTTGGTGGCACAGACCCAAGAAATGGCTCCCCAACCAAGCCATGATACACAGCCAGTCTAGAAGGAGTGGAGACGGCTCATAGCATCAGAGTTTCAAGAAAAAAAGAAGAGAATGGCGGTAGAAAGAGGCAAGAACTCAAGAAATGAAGAAAAATACTAGTGAAATGAGAAAGAAAATGCCCCCAGGGAGCCCACCAGCATAATGGTGTGGATCAGGGAAGTGGCTTCCTAGCTGAGCAATGCTAAATAGCCTACCAAGAAGGAGTGGCAAAGACACACAGAGCCAGGTTTTCAAGAGAAGAAATCAAAAGAACCAATGGGGGAACAAAGTAACAACAGCAACAAAAAAATGGCACTGTAGTCGCTGGTGGTGTGGGTGGGTGACTCCAAGCAGTAAGAAGCTGACATCTCCCCAGCCAAGTGACCACAGCCCACTGGAAAGCAATGGAATTGCTGAGTAGGGGAAGGGTATGGGATGGTAAATCATGTATTGCTTCTTGGTGTTCTGTATCCTGCTGGGAGCTCTGTGAAGCTGCTTTCCTGTACTCTGTCCACTGCTCTTGGTGGCTGAGGAATCCAAGATGGTGAATCCATGACATATCAGCTTATAGAGGACCTCCACTTCATAGCTCTCCTCCCTGTCTCTTCTCTGTCAACATCTTATTCTAGTGAGCACTTAGTTGACTTCTTTATCCCTTCATTTGATACTTAGGATTCCAGGGTTGATATTTTTCTCTGTTTTATGTAGTTTTTCAGGTCTTTGCTATTGAGGGATGGTGTGATGCTTCTGTCTATAGCACCATGATAGCTGTCTCCCTCTGAGCAGTTTTTGTCATAATTTACTTATAAACTCAAAATTATGGTTGTCAGATTCTGCAAGTGAAAACACAAGATGTCCAATGAAATCTATATTTCAGATAAATGATGAATAACTTTTAAAAGTAAGTACATATCATGTAATACTTGTTTTTGTTAGGTGTTGTTAAGTCACTTCTAACAGACAGCAACCCTAGGTACAATATAACAGAAACACTATCCAGTCCTATGTCATCCTTAAAACTGTTGCTATGCTGGAGCCTGTCATTGCAGCCACTGGGTCAACCCATTTCTTTGAGGTTCTTCCTCTATTTTGCTAACCCTTCTACCCTGGCCCCTAGGGTCGCCATGAGTTGGATCCAACTCTACGGCACTTGGCTTTTGGCTTACTTTATCAAGCATGTTATCCTTCTCCAGGGACTGGTCCCTCCTGATAATGTGTCCGGAGTACATTAGACAAAGCCTCACCATCCTTGCATCTAGGAGTATTCTGGCTATATGTCTTCCAGACAAGTAATATTTAAACATACTAAAAACTATTCAGTGTTCATCTGAAATTCAGGCTCACAATACATTGTTATTATTTGTGTTTAAGCATTAAATTATGTTTTGAAGAAATTTTAAAATCTTGTGTTTACCCACATAGTTACTGTTTCTAAGCTCTTCCTTCCTTTTTGTGCATACATAATTACATGCGATATCTTTTTCCCTCTATAAGATTTTCTTTAACATTTATTGTAATGTGGGTCTGACTGTGATGAGTTCTTTAAGCTTTTGTATTATCTAAAAAAGTCTATTTCACCTTCATTTTCTGAAAGATACTTTCACTTGGTATGGAATTGTATACTGAGAGGTTTTTTTTTTTCAATACTTTAAAGACATTGCTACATTATCATCTTGCTCTTATTGTTCCTAATAAAAAGCCTTTTGGCATCTGTCTTTGTTCCTCTTTGTTCTCTGCCTGCTTTTAAGATTTTTCTCTTTATCACTGGTTCTGAATAATTTGATTACAATGTACCTTGGTGTATTTTTCTTTATGTTTCTTGAAACAGAATTGTATTGAGCTTCTTGATCTGGGAAAATTTGGGAAAAAATGGGCCATTATTTCTTCAAATTTGTTTTATCCCTGCCCTCTTCCTTTGGAGATTCCACTTACACACACATTAGGTCACTTGACACTGTCTCATACCTCAGTGATGCTTTGTCTCACTTAAAAAAAAAAAAAAATCTCATTTGTTTCATTTTAAATGGTTTTTATTGGTGTAACTTCAAGTTCATTACTCTTAATGATATATAATTTGCCATTAATTCAATCCAGTAGTTTTTTTTTTTTAATCTCAGACATTGTCATTTTCATCTCTGTATATCTGATTTGGGTCTTTTTTTTTTTTTTTTTTTGGTCTTTTGTGGCACTACTTAACTGCTGGGGCTTTTAGAGAACAGCTTTGGTACCTGTGATCATGAAGGTTGTACATCAACTAGGAAACTAGGATGAGCTGTAATTCTCATTGGTTTGGTAGCTACGATCTAGCTGTATTATGATTTGATCAGTTCTATGATGAGATCTGCTATAACAGGATCAGCTCCATAATGGAATCTGCTGTGAGTAGCCATTCAGTTAAAACAGAGTTTCTTTGGGAATGTGGCCTGCATCATATATAAGTGGACATTCTGGCAAGACTCAGGCTTTTACTCACTCTGAATCTTGCAGCTGACTCCTGTTCATTTGTTCATCAAATTTTCAGTCTTGAGCCTAGCAGCTTACCTGTGGTCTTGCCTACCAGTCTTGAGATTCATTGGTCTTTCAAATCTGTGACCAAGACTCCTGACCTGCCAATATTGAGTTCACCACTTCCTGTGGTACATGAATCAAAAGAAGTTGACCCACAGATTTGGAATGTTCCAGCCTCTATGTGTGCTATATCCTGTACATAAATCTCTGTTATACAAATATTTATTTGCCTCACTGGTTTTGTTTTTCTAGAGACACTAGCCTAAGGCAGTAGCTGTTGTCTGGTAATTCTAACATTTGTGAAAGTTCTAGGTCCCTTTTCAGTTGGTTACTTTTTCACTTCATTATGAGTATCATCTTCACAAGCCCTTGATCAGAAGGAAACACAGGAATAAATGATCATGTTAAACAATACCATGAAAATGCAACCATCAAAATACATAATGTAGGAAATGCCACAAGAATAAAATATAAAAGAAAAAGAAAGAAAAAGGTTTAATAGATATTAACCAAATACAACATAAGGATCTTGTTTGGATCCTGATTTGACAAAATATTTTCATGAATTGAATTGCATCCTCCAAAATATCTTTCAATTTGTTTAGGCCATGATTCCCAGAGTTGTACGATTGTTCACCATTTTGTGATCTGATATGATTTTCCTATGTGTTGTAAATCCTGTTTCTATGATGCTAATGAAGCAGGATTAGAGGCAGTTATGTTAATGAGGCAGGACTCAATCTACAAGATTAGGTTGTGTCATAAAACAAAATCAATCTCTTTTGAGATATAGCTTAGTCATCTAGAGCTGCTTTAACAGAAATAGCACAAGCAGACAGATTTTTTTTTTTTTTTTTTTCTGGACACATTTCAGTGGACTAAAAGTCCAAATTCAGGATGTGAACTCTGGGGGAAGGCTTTCTCTGTGGGCCCTGGAGAAAGGTCTTGTCCTCAATCTTCTGGGAGCTTCTCAGGTGCAGGGACTCCAGTCTTTTCTAAAGGACGAGCTCAGGTCTTGGCACTGCTTCTTTAGGGGTATAAGGTCCCAAATCTCTCTGTTACTTTCTCTTCTTTATGTCTCAAAAGACTGCCTCAAGACACAATACAATCTTACAAGTTGAGTTGGGCCCCACCAACACAACTATCGCCCATCCTCCCTCTTTGACATCATAGAGGCAGGGTTTACAGCATGGAGGAACACCACATAATAACAGGAATCATGGCCCAGACAAATTCCTATGCACATTGCTAGAGAGACAAAATTCAATCCAAGACATTCCACCCTTTTGTCCCCACAAAAGTCTCATCTTTGCAATATATAAAACACATTAACTCCATCATACCAAAAGGCTTAAGTAAAAGTTCAAAAGGCAAAAGTTCCTCTTCAGATGTAAAATCTAGAACACAAGTTATGTGTTTCCAGAGTACAACAGCAGAACAGTCAGATACAAGTTAGACATTACGTTACAAATGTAAGAAGGAAAAACAGGCACCATGCAGGTCAGCAGAACACATTACATTAGCCCTCAAAACTTTGAAAATAATATTTCATTCTCTGAGATGTTTTACACAATGGCCCTGCCCTCCACACTCAAGGTATTGGCCACACTTTCCAGAGTCTTAGTGAAGGCCCCTCAGCACTATGCTACAGCCCCACCTTCTAGGCCCACTGGGCCAGCAACTCTCCCTTGACTTCAGGTGGACCAACTTCCTACGCCATCTGAGTGGCAACTCTGCCCTTAGAAGTATCAGGGTCCATAACTCTATCCTTAGAAACCCTTGAGGCCATGGCCATAACTTTTGAGACTGAGGTAGCTCACTTTCTTATGTTTCCTGTCTCAACAACTTCTGCTTCTTGTGGTTTCATGGCCCAGGCCTTGTGTCTGCATCTGCTCTGCTGGGGCAAGTATTCTAAAACACTGTACCTCCATTGATTTAAGCACCCAGAGGCACCCCACTCAGCCATGAAACCTTCTGCATAGAGATATCCATCTCTCTTTTTCCGCAGTTTAGCAAGCCTGTTGTTCTTGTTGTTAGGTGCTGTGGAGTTGGTTCTGACTCATAGTGACCCTATGCACAGAAAAACAAAACACTTCCCTGTCCTGCATCATGCCCGCAATTGTCATGCTTAAGCCCATCATTGCAGCCATGTGTCAGTCTGTCATGTTGAGGTTCTTTCTCTTTTTCACTGACCCTCCACTCTATCGCGTATGATGATCACTTCTGACAAAATGTCCAAAGTATGTGAAATGCACTCTCATGCTATTTTTGCTTCCCAGGAGCACTCTGGTTGTACTTTTTCCAGAACAAATCTGTTTGTTCTTTTGGCAGTCCATAGTACATTCAATATTCTTTTCAAATACCACAATTCAAAGACATCGATTCTTCTGTCTTCTTTGTTCATTGTACAGCTTTTGCATGGATACACTGTTGAAAATACCATGTCTTGGGTCAGATGCATCTTAGTCTTCAAAGTGACATCTTTACTTTTCAACACTTTAAAGAGGTCCTTTGCAGCAGATTTTCCCAATGCAATGCGTCTTTCGATTTGTTGACTGCTGCTTCCATGAACATTGACCGTGGAACCAGGTAGAATGAAATCATTGACAACTTCAATCCTTTCTCCATTTATGATGATGCTGCATGCTGATCCATTTGTGGGGATTTTTGTTTTCTTGACTTTGAGGTGCAATCCATGCTGAAGGCTGTGGTCTTTGATCTTCATCAGTAAGTGTTTCAAATCCTCTTCACTTCCAGCAAGCAAGGTTGTGTCACATGCATAATGCAGGTTGTTAATGAGTCTTTCTCCGATCCTGATGCCTCATTCTTCTTCATATAGTCCAGCTTCTTGAGTTATTGGGTTGGCAGACAGATTGAAAAGTATGATGAAAGGATACAACCCAGACACACAGCTTTCCTGATTTTAAACTGTGCTGTGTCCCCTTGTTCTGTTCACATGACTGCTTCTTGATCCATATATAGATTCTTCATGAGTACAGTTAAGTGCTCTGGAATTCCTACTCTCCACAATGTTATCCGTACTTTGTTATGATTCATACAGCCTTTACATAGTCGATGAAAAACAGGTAAACATCTTTCTGGTATTCCCTGCTTTCAGCCAAGATCTGTCTGACATCAGCCATGATATCTCTTGTTCCACATCATCTTCTGAATCTGGCTTGAATTTCTGGTAGTTCCCTGTCAATATACTGTTACAGTCACTTTTGAATGATCTTGAGAAAAATCTTACTTATATGCGACATTAATGACATTGTTCAACAATTGTCACATCTCGTTTGGGAATAGGCATACATATGAATTTCTTCCAGTTGGTTGGCAAGGTAGCTGTCCTCCAAATTTCATAGCATAGACAAGTGCACACTTCCAGTGCTACATCCATTTATTGAAACATCTCAATTGATATTCCCTCAATAGCTGGAGCCTAGTTTTTCACCAGTGCCTTCAATGTGGCTTTGACTTCTTCCTTCAGTACCATTGGTTCCTGCATATGTTAATTCTTACAATGAGTGAACATCAACCCGTTATTTTTGGTATAACAACTCTGTGTATTCCTTCCATCTTCTTTGGGTTCTTCCTGTCTTGTTTGATATTTTCCCTGTAGGATCCTTTACTAGGCTTGAATTTTTTCTTCAGTTCTTTCAGTTTATGAAATGCAGAGCACACTCTTCCCTTTTGGTTTTCTATCTCCAGCTCTTTGCACATGTCATTTTAATACTTTGTCTATTTAGGCTGCCCTTTGAAATCTTCTGTTCAGTTCTTTTACTTCATCATTCCTTCTTTTTGTTTTAGCTACTCAGTGTTCAAGAGCAAGTTTCTGTCTCTTCTGACATCCAATTTGGTATTTTCTTTCTTTCCTGTCTTTTTAATGACCTCTTGCTTTCTTCGTATGTAATGTCTTTAAAGTCACTCCACAACTCATCTGGGCTTCAGTAGTTCATGTTCAACTTAGCAGATGTGTTCTTGAGATTGTCTCCAACTCTGGTGGGATATACTCAAGGTCATACTTTGACCCTTGTTTTCTAATTTTCTTCAGTTTCAATTTAAACTTGCATACGAGCAATTGATGGTCTGTGCCAGAGTAAGCACCTAGTCTTATTTTGACTACTGATATTGAGATTTTCCGTTGTCTCTTTCAACAGATGTAGTTGATTCGATTCCTGTGTATTCCATCTGGTGACTTCCATGTATATAGTCACCACAGTGTTGGTGAAAAATAGTATTTATAAACTTGGCTTGGCTAATGATGAAGTTGTTGGTCTTACAAAATGATAACATTCAACCACAGGCATCATTTCCACCACAAAGGTCATAATTTCAAACCACCAATCCCTGTTCTTTGTTTCCAACTTTTGCATTCCAAAGCCAAGCCAGCCAAGTGCCGTCAGTCACCAGTAATTATCAATGCATCATGATTGCATGTTTGATCGATTTCAGACTGCAGAAGCTGGTGAAAATCTTCAACCTCTTCATCTTTGGCCTTAGTGCTTTGTGCGTAAATTTGAATAATAGTTGTATTAACTGGCTTTCTTTGTAGGCATATGGATGGAGTCCTATCACTGACAGCATTATCCTTCAGGACAGCTCTTGAAATGTTCTTTTTGATGATGAATGCAACACCATTCCTCTTCAAGTGTTCATTTCCAGCATAGTAGACTGTGTGACTGCCTGATTCAAAACGGCCAACACTGGTCCATTTAGGCTCACTAATGCGTAGGATATTGATATTTAAGCATTCTGTTTCCTTTTTGATGCTTTCCAATTTTTCTGGATTCACACATTGTACATTCCACATTCTGATTATTAATGGATGTTTGCTGCAGTTTTTCTCATTTTGAGTCAAGCCACATCAAAAAATGAAGGTCCTGAAGGTTTTATTCCACTCCTGTCATTAAAATCAACTCTACTTTGAGGAGGCAGTTCTTCATTAAGTTGTCCCCTGAGTGCCATCCAACCCTGGGGGCTCATTTTCTGGCACTGTAACTGACAATGTCCCACTGGTTTTCATAAGAATTTCACTGGCTAATTCTTTTCAGAAGTAAACTGCTGGTCCCTTCTTTATAGTCTGTCTTAGTCTGGAAGCTCAGCTGAAACCTGTCTGCCGTGGGTGACCCTGCTGGTAGATGAATACAGGTGGCATGGCTACCAGGACCACAGCAACAGGCTAGTCTCCACAGTATGACAAACTGACAGACAAGAGCAAGCCTAGCTCCACCTATTTAAGTGCTCAGAGGCACCCTACTCCACCAGTAAGCCTCCTATGCACAGGCACTCAGCTATCTCCCTCTGCGGGTCACCTCTAGTGGTGTCACATGCTAGTCTGGTTCTGCTGTTGCTTGCCTGCTGCTGCTGCCGTGCTCCTCTGCTCCTTGTTTCTCACTATCTGCACCTTCTTCAGTGTTAACAGCTCTGGTCAGTTCCTCCAGAGTCTTGCATCCATTCACAGTTTACAAAAAACAAACAAACAAACAAACAACCTGCTTCCACATTTTAGGGATCTGTTAGAGCAACTCAAATCCACCAGGTGCTCTTTGGAAACTCTAGGGGGAAGTTCTATTTTGACCTCTAGGGTCACCTTGAATCGGATCTGAGTTGACAACAATGAGTTTGGGGTTGGATTAGAGAAATACCCCACTCTCTCAGTACTAAATTGTGTCTTAGTTACCTAGTGCTGTGTCATGGCTTGAGTTGTGTCTCTCCAAAAATAGGTGTAGCCACATGACCATGATTTTCTGTATTCTATGATTGTCTTCTATTTTGTGATTTTGTTGTGTTGTATGTTAAAAGATTAGGGTGGGACTGTAAATCCCTTTATAAGATCACCTCCCTGGTCTACTGTAAAGGGAGTTTCCCTGGAGTATGGCTTGCCCCATCATTAATCCTTTCATCCTAGAAGAGATAAAAGGAAAGAAAAGCAAGTGGAGAATTGGGAACCTCACACATCAAAAAAGCAGCACCGGGAGAAGAGCGCATCCTACAGATCTGAGGTTCCTGTGCCAAGATGCTCCCTGACAGAGACTGTTGCAATACCAGAATTTCCTCTACAGCCAACAAGGGGGAAAGCCTTCCCCTGCAGTGGACATCCTGAGTTTGGACTTGTAGCCTACTGTACTGCGTAAGAATAAACTTTTCCCTTATTAAAGCCATCCACTCTGTTGCATGTCTGTTAGGGAAGCCCTAGCTGAATGAAACGTGCTGGTTTAACAGAAACACCACAAATAGATGGCTTTAAAAAGATAACTTTTATCTTGCCACAACGCATTAGGCTGAAAGTCCAAATTCATGGTGTCAGCTCCAGGAGAAGGCTTTCTTTGCTTGCTCTGGGGGAGTTGTCAATCTTCCCCTGGACTGGAAGATTCTGAGGGGCAGTGACTTTGTCCTTTCTAAAGGACCTGCTCATCTCCCAGCATTTCTTTTCTTTGTGGTATGAGACCCCCAAGTCTCTCTGCTAGCTTCTTTCCTTTATATCTGAAGAGATTTCCTCATGACACAACATACTCTTACACACTGAGCCTGAGTCAACCAATACAACTGCTGCCCATCCTCCCTTATTAACATCACAGAGCCAGAATTTACAGCACGGAGGAAATCACACAATATCAGGAATCATGGCCCAGTCAAACTGCTACCCACATTTTGGGGTGGTGGGGGGACTCAATTCAATCCATGACAACATATAAAAGAGAAGTGAGCAGAGACACATGGGGACCTCACACCATCAAGAAATTAGAGCCAAGAGAACAAGTCCTTTGGACTCAAGGCCCCTGCACAGAGAAGCTCCTACAGCAGGGGAAGATTTATGACAAGGACCTTCCTCCATAACTGACAGAGACAGAAGTTTTCTGGAGCTGGTACCCTGAATTTGGGATTCTAGCCTCCTAGATTGTGACAGAGTAAATTTCTCTTTGTTAAACCCATTTTTGTTTTGACAGCAGTAGGTAACTAAGACAACTATATAAAACATTTTTGAGAAAACTGGAAAATTTGAATACCAACTAGATGTTAAGAAGTTGTTAATTTTAAAAGGTTGTAATGATCTTCTGTTTGAGTATCTTCAAATAGACCTCATCATTTTCTTTTTTTATTTTATTGTGTCTTAAGTAAAGTTTACAATCCAAATCAATTTGCCATATAAAACTCTGAACACACAGCACTGTGCAACTCTAACTGCTCTCCCCACTACCAATACTCTGTGACAGCACATTCCTACTTTCCACCCTGTACTTCTCATACCCATTCAACCAACTTCTGTCTCCTCCACCCTCTCATCGCACTTCTAGGGAGCAGCTGATCAGGTAGCCTTACATAAACATTTAAGTCATGAATCACATTGTTCACCAGCTTCACTCTATGTCTTACAGTCTTGTCCAGTCTTTGTCTGAAGAGTTGGCTTCGGTACTAGTTTCAGCTCTAGGCTCACAGAGTCTCCAGGGGCCATGTCTTCAAGGGACCCTCAAGTCTGACAAACCATAAGGTGTGCTCTTTAGTTCAAGTTCTGCATACACAGTTTTCTCTTGCTACATCAAGGGCTTTATGTTAGGTTCCCTGTCAAGGTGGTCATTTGTGGTGGCCAGGCTAGTTCTGGTCTCATGCTGATGTAGTCTCTGGATCATATGGTGCATTTTGACTGCTGGGCTCACATTTTCCTCATGTCACTGATGTCCTTCATTCTCCTCTGCTCCGGATGGTTTGGGATCAATTAATACTACTTAGATGGCCATTTGCCAGCTTTTAAGACCCCAGACACCACTCACCAAAGTGGTATGCAGAACATTTTCTATAAAAAAACTTAGTTATGTTGATTAACCCAGATGTCCCCTGAAACTGTGGTCCCCAGACTGCTGTTCCTGCTACTATGTCCTTCAAAATGTTGGGTTGTATTTATGAAACCTTTTAGCTTTCGGTGTAGTCCAGTTGTGCTAACTTCCCTTCTACTGTGTGCTGTCATGCCCTTCACCTAACCCAATTCCTATACACTGTCTAATCTATGACTCTCCCTCTCTCTCTCCTCAACCCTGTACCCATCACAGATTATTTTCTTCTGTGCTTAAACCTCTTAAGTCCTTACAATAATAGTCTCGTACAATATTTGTCCTTTTGCATCTATCTTAGTCAGCTGGTACTGCTCCAGTGGAAGCACCACAAGTGGATGGTTTTAACAAACAAAAGTTTACTCTTATACGGTCCAGTAGGCTACAAGTCCAAATATAGTGTGCCCACTTTAGGAGAAGGCTTTCCATCTTTGTAGACTCCAAAGCAAGATCCTTATATTGCGTCAGTCTGATCAGAGAGCATCTTGGCACAGACACCTCAGTTCTGAAGGACATGCTGTACTCCCAGTGCTGCTTTCTTGATGGTGTGAGGTTCCCAGCTCTCTGCTTTCTTCCCTTTCTTTTCATCTCTTGTAGGACAAAAAGATAAAAGGTGGTACAAGCCGCACTGCACGGAATCTCACTTTACAATGGAGCTAAGAGGTGACCATAGGAAGGGTATTACACTCCCACCCTAATCCTCTCTAACATAGTTCACCACAAACAGAAATTAGAATTTAACCGGAAAATCAGAAAATATGGACAATCACAAATAATGGGAATCATGGTCCACCCATTTTTGGAGAGAACACAGTTTAGTCCATGCCAGTCTACCCTTTGACCCCCAAAACTCACATCTTTGCAACATGCAAAACATATGAGGTCTGACAAGTTCATGAACTCATCTTAGAAAAAGTGCTACATGCCTCATTGCTGAATATCACTACAGTCATTTTCAGTCTACTCACCTTGGGAAGCTGTGTACTGATGCCAGCACCTAGTCCACCCTTCAAAGCAATTTTGAAGTCTCTGGGTTTAGTCGCTGAATCCTATGGTAGCTTGTGTCTGCTGGGCTCACCTTTTCCTCATGTCTTTGATGTCTTTTATTGTCCTCTGCTCCAGGTGGATTGGGACCAATTGATGCTACTTAGATGGCCATTTCCTAGCTTTTAAGACCCAAGATCAACACTTATTAAAGTGATATGCAGAATATTTTCTTTAAAAAACCTTTTTCTAGAATGGTCATCAGAGCTGTCATCATATTACCCTTGATGTCCTGAATGTCACCCAGATGTTTTTCTTTCAGTATTTCTTTTATCTTCAGGTACAAAAAAAAGTCACTGGGGGATATTAGGTGACTAGGGAGAGTGTTCCAATGGAGTTATTTGTTCACTTGCTAAAAACTCCTCACAGACAGTGCCATGTGAGCTGGTGCATTGTTGTGATGCAAGAGCCGTGAGTTTTTGGCAAAAAGTCAAGTTGTTTTTGCGTACCTTTTTCACACAGCCCGTTCAGCGCTTCCAAGTAGTAAACTTGGTTAACTGTTCACTTGGCACAAATTCATAATAAACAATCCCTCTGATATCAAAAAAGTTTAGCAACATCATTTTGACTCTTGATTTGGACTGATGGAGCTTTTTTGGTCATTGAGAACTGGCCTTGATGTCCCCTGAATACATGGTCCCCAGACTCCTGTCCCTGCTACTCTATTCTCTGAAATATTAGGTTAAGTTTAGAGAACCTTTTAGCTTATGGTGTAGTCCAGTTATGTGATCTGCTCTCTACCGCAAGCTGTCACTTCCTTCACCTAACCAAATTCCTATTGGCGCTCTAATCTATGAAGAACCCTCTCTCTCCCTCCCTCCCTTCCTTACAGCCATCGAAGAGTTTTTTCCTTCTGAACATAAGTCCATTTTTAAGTCCTTATGGCAGATGTCTCATATGATGTTTGTCCTTTTGCAACTGACTGATCTCACTCAGAACAATTTCTTCTAATTGAAACCAGGTTATGAGATGCTTCCTAAAATCATCATTGTTCTTTATCACTGCACAGTGTTCCACTGAGTATATGTACCATAGTTTGTTTATCCGTTCATCTGTTGATGGACACTTAGGTTGATTCCATCTTTTTTGCTATTGTGGACAGTGCTGCAATAAACATTTGTGTGCATGTATCTGTTCATATGACCACCTTTATTTCTGTAGGACATATTCCAAGCAGTCGAATTGCTGGATCACAGGGTATTTCTAGTTCCAGCTTTTTAAGGATGCGCCAAATTGCTTTCCAAAGAGGTTGTATCATTTTGCCTTTCTACCAGCGGTGTAGGGAAGTTCCAATCTCTCCTCAGCCTCTCTTGCATTTGTTGTTTTGCATTTTTTGGATTATTGCCAACATTGCTGGGGTGAGATGGTACTCACTGTAGTTTTGATTTGGATTTCTCTAATAGCCAATGATCATGAGCATTTCCTCATGTGTCTTTTGGCTGCCTGGATGTCTTCTTTGGTGAAGTGTCTGTCCATCTCCTTTGTGCATTGCTTAATTTACCTTTTTCTTGCTGACATTTTCAGTACCTTGTAGGTTATTGAAGTCAGACATAAATCTGACATGTAGTTGCCAATTTTTTTCCCCATTCTGTAGGTGGTCTTTTAACTCTCTTGATAATGTCTTCAGATGAGTGTGTTTGAGTTTTAGTAGTTTCCATTTATCTAGTTTCTCTTCTCTTGCTTGTGCATGTTTGTGCATTGTTAGTCAGATTTTATAGTCAGTCTAAACCATGTATTAGAATTTCCATTGTTGTCCCTAATTTTTCTTGCATGATCTTTATTGTTTGAGATTTGATATTTAGGTCTTTGATCCATTTTGAGTTAGTTTTTGTGTAAAGTGTGAGAGATGAGTCTTCTTTCAATTTTCTGCCAATGGATATCCAATTTTGCCAGCACCATTTGTTAGAGACTGTTTTCACCCCAGTTTACAACCTTTTGGCCTTTGTTGAATATCGACTGTTCATATGAGAATGGTTTCATCTCTGGGGTCTCAACTCTGCTCCACTGGTCTATACGTCTCTTTTTATACCAATACCAGGCTATTTTGACTATTGTTCCTTTGCCCATTTTTTAATTGTGTTATTTGTCTTTTTCTTGTTGAGGTTTTGCAGTACCTTGTGGATTAGGCAGATCAGACAATGATCAGACTTGTGGTAGCCAAAAATTCTTTCCTGGTCTGTAGATAGTCTTATTACCCTTTTGGTGAAGTCTTTGGATGAGCATAAGTGTGATTTGTAGGTTCCCAGTTGTCTCTACTTCTGATGTTTTCCCATTGTTAGTAATATTTTTGTTTGTTTATGCCATGTGTTAGGACTCCTAGTATTGTCCCTATTTTTACTTCCATGATCTTTATTGTTTTAGATTTGGTACTTAGATCTTTGACCCATTTTGAGTTAGGCTTTGTGCACGGTGTGAAAGGCAAATCTTTGACATATGGATATTCAGTTCAGCCAACACCATTTGTTAAAGAGACTGTCTTTTCCCCAGTTTATGGACTTTGGACTTTTGTTCAAATATCAGCTGCTCGTAGGTGGATGTTGTCATATCTGGATTCTCAGTTCTGTTCCGTTGATCCATGTATGTGTTTTTGTACCAGTACCAGGCTGTTTTCACTACCTTGGCCGTGTAATAGGCTCTAAAGTCAGGTAAAATGTGCCCTCCCACTTTGTTCTTCTTCTTCAATAATACTTCACTTAATCTGAAGCTTCTTCCCTTTTCATACAAGGTTGGTGATTTGTTTCTCCATCTCATTAAAAAATGATATTGGAATTTGTATTGGGATTGCATTGTATGTATAGATCACCTTGGGTAAAACGGACATTTTCATGATGTTAAGTCTTCCTATCATTGAGCAAGGTAGGTTTCTCCACTTATGTTTGTTTTCTTGTGTTAAGAGTCTGGTAATTTTCTTTCCATAGGTTTTTTACACCTCTGGTTAAATATGTTCTTAGATATTTTATCTTCTTGGGAGCTATAGTAAATGGTAATGGTTTGATGAGCCCTTTGTTGGTGTAAAGAAATCTAACCAATTTTTATATGCTTATCTTGTGTCCTGATTATTTGCTGAACATTTCTATTAGTTCCAGTAGATTTTTGTGGATTCTTTAGGGTTTTCTGTGTATAAATCATATCATCTGCAAATAGAGACACTTTTACTTCTTTCCTACCCATTTAGATACTCTTTGTTTCTTTATCTTGCTTGACTGAACTGACTAGAACCTCTAGGACAATGTCGAATAAGAGTGGTGACAATGGACATCTTTGTCTGGTTCCTGTTCTCAAGGGGACTACTTTCAGACTCTCTCCATTTAGGACAATGTTGGCCATTGGATTTGCATAGGTTATTACGGTCTTACTATGTTGAGGAATTTCTCCTCTATTCATGTTTTTTTGAAAATTTTCAGCATGAATGGGTGTTGGACTTTGTCAAATGCCTTTTCTGCATCAGTTGATAAAATCAAGCAATTCTTTTATTTTTGTGGTTGATTACATTAATTGTTTTTCCAATGCTGAATCATCCCTGCATTGCTAGTATGAATCCCACTTGCTCACGGTCAATTACTTTTTGACACGTTGAATTCTACTGGCTAGAAGTTTGTTGAAAATTTTTGCATATAAGTTAGAGATATAGGTCTGTGATTTTCCTTTTCTGAGCTGTCTTTACCTGGTTTGGGTATCAGGATTATACTGGGTTCATAGAATGAATTTAGGAGTATTCCATCTTTTTCTATGCTTTGGAATACCTTTAGTAGTAGTGATACGAATTCTTCTCTGAGAGTTTTGTAGAATTCTCCAGTGAAGCCATCAGGGCCAGGGCTTTTTTTAACTGTTTTTAAATTACCCTCTCAATCTCTCCTTTTGTTATGGGTTTATTTTGTTGTTTTTTAAACATACCTTAGCTTTTAGTTATACGTACTGAAATAGCTGTGGGTGAAATAATATGCTACTGCTTTTTGCTTCACAATAATCCAGGAAGGAAGGAGAAGGTGGAGGTATAGATGGAACAAATTGGCCTTAAAATTATAATTGCTGGAGCTAAGTAATGGTATATAGTAGTTTATTATACAATTTTCTCCACTTTTGCAATATCTGAGATTTTTCCATAATTAAAAAAAAAATCAAATGTTCTTTTCTTTGAGGTGTGTCCCTCTCTCTCCCTACCTTAGTAGAATTAATGGTGTTCAAGAATATTTCCCTTCCACTGTATGAAATATTTATTTATATCCAAATCCTTATCCCTTACCAGACCATAAGCCCCTTGAGACTGTGAATCATGTCTTACATATTTTGTATTCTTTTTGTTTCTGTCATTTAGTGAAGCCCTTGGTATATGCTGCTCAACAAATGGTGACAACACTGGCCTCAGTTCACCAAGGTGCTCATGACAGAGAAGTTGACTTCACCATATCAAATCAAATTTCCATGTAAGTGTTGTGTTCTTCATAAATCCAAGTCATACTGTGTATAAATGTATGGAAAAGGAGCCAAAGCAGTCTTAATATGAAAACTCAGGCAATAAGACTGTCAAAAGAAACTAGGAATTCAGGCTGGCAGAGTCAGCAGCATTGCAACTGTTTTATGATTTCACTATGTTCTTCCGCCTCTTACTAGTATGATTGCAGTGTGACCTTTTGCAAAGACTTTTTGTCCTGTTCTGCCTTTCTCACAGGATTTCTCTTAGTCTCAAATAAGATACTGTAATGCTTGTGAAGGACTTGTAAAACTGAAAAGATGTATAATGTTTAATAATGGTGTCTTTCTGAAATACCAAAGCTTCTTCAGAAGCTCATCATTTCAGTTACCAAAAGAACTGAATTTAGGTGAAATTGTTCAGTAGTAGGCAAAGCCTGCTTTGAATGAATACACATATACACATACATACACATACAGCTCTGTGAATTGGAATTGACTGCAGTGGTTTTAGGTTTTTTTTTTTTGTTTGTAGAGCTGCACTACACTGTTAACCAAAAGGCTGGCAGTTTAAACCCCCCAGCCATGCCACAGAAAAAAAATGTATCAGCCTGCTTCCATAAAAATTACAAGTCTTGGACAACCTATAGAGCAGTTCCACTCTGTCCTATCTGGTCTGTATGAGTCAGAATAGACTTGATGGCAGCAAATTCAATGAGTATGTGCCTGCTGCTGTGTTACGTGCTGGTGACACAGTATGAGGGGGCACAGCCCAAATGTCCAGGATTTGTCCTCATAGCCCATCTTTTGATAGCTGGTGTGGAGTCACTCCCAGTGCATGATGACCCCATATATGACAGAACTAAGTGCTGACCTGTCCTAGCCATCCCCATTTGGACTACTGAAACCCATAGGATTTTCAAGTAGATGCCAGGCCTTTCTTCCCAAGCAGTCTTGGTTTAGAAGCTCTGCTGAAACTCAGTCCACCTCATCCTTTACTATTTTTAATTCTTCCCTGTGTTCTATTCTCCATTCCTAGTTGTTCCTTACTTATGCTGTTCACTCTTTCCTGATTGACTTATTAAGTTATTTATATATAGTTACATATTTGATTTTTTGTAACTAAGAATTTTACGAAGACACTAACACCTAGGAGGTTACTAATTTTGGAGAAATTTCCATTTCCAAAATGTGTTCTCAGAGTGAATAGGATTACAGGTAAGTAGTCTTTGAGTTTCTGTGGTAATCACGAGATTTTGAGAGTTCTTTCTCAGGCTGTGTTCTCTCTACTGTTGATAGTGCTTTTTTATTATTATTTGTATTTTATTGTGATTAAGTGAAAGTTTATAATCCAAGTCTATTTTCCATATAAAACCTTGAACATCCAGCTCTCTGCAACTCTGTCTGCTCTCCTCACCCTGTGACAGCACACTCTTTTCAACTCTTCCAGTATCCACTCAGCCAACACTGTTCCCTCCTCTCCATTCTCTCTTCTTTCCTCTAAAAAAGAAACCAGTAGGACAGCCTCCTATTTATTAACTCATAAAGTACACATACCACATGTATCACTCTGTGTCCCCAAGTTCAGTCTATTCTTTGAAGTGTTGGCTTCAGCACTGGTTCGGGTCTGGGCTAGGAGGAGCAAGTCTAAGGGCCATGTTCCCAGGGCACCTTCCAGGTTGTCAGACCATCAAGTCTGGTCTCTTAACAGAGTTCTTGATCTGCACACCCCTTTTAGTCATGCTACATCAGGGACTCTACATTGTGTTTCCTGTCAGGGCTGATCCTTGATGGTGGCAGGGCACCCTCCAGCTCTTCTGTTCTCCTGCTGATGCGGTCTCCCAGCCATATGGGTCTTTCTGTCTTCTGGGCTCACTTTTCCTCCTGTCTTTGATGTTTTCCCAGTTATCATCCGTTCCAGGTGGTGCTTTTGTTGTTTAATAATCAGACCAAAACAAACAAACAAACAAAAAAACAAGACAAGACCCCAGAAACAAACCATAGCTGTTCGGCAACGCCAGACTATGTAAGTGGCGTTAAATCTGAGTGATAGTTGTCTGGATTTATGTCTCAGAATAATTCATTAAGCTGTACATTGGTTTTATACGGCTTTCCGTATTTGTGCTACAAATAGTATTCTTTTTTCAAAAATCATACAACTTGTTGAGCTGAACAACTTGGTGCCCAGTTGCAGGACCCTAGAGGATCGGAGCAGCGGGAGCATTTACTTATTGGCTATAGCCGCCTGTTTGCTGCCTAAGGTTTCAAAGGGGCCATCTGGCCGGACTTCCTCAGAGGTGGGCAAAACAGCTAATGATGCTAACAACCACATTAACAATAATATTAACATAATAATAAATTAGAGCAAGACACTCACATCCTGCAAACACAGAGTAAACCCACTACAAATGTTCACTGTGGCTGGGTTGTACCCGCTGCGGGAAAGTCGGCAGTCGCAGTGCCCCAAGCGACCCCCTTTCGGGCTCCAGTCTCGCAGGGGCGGAGCCTGACGGGCGGGGCGGAGCCTGACGGGCGGGGCGGCCCTGGGCCCTCCGCCGAGGGTGGGAAGGAGGCGTTGGCCCGCGGGCGGTGGGGCGGGGTGCACTCGGGCCTCGCAGCCTCACGCACCGCCCCCGCAGCCTCAGAGCCGCGTAGTCCGCAGTCCCGGCGGCGAGTGTCGCCCGCCGGCCGAGGCAGCAGCGGGAGGAGGAGCCGCAGGCGCCGTGGTAGGTTCGGGGACGCCTGCCGCGCGGCCTGGAACCCTGGGCGCCCCTAGCTCAGCTCGAGAGGGTGGTGAGGTCAGGGGCGGCGCGCGGAGGCCGTGGCGGGAGGGGGCCGGCCTGGCGCGAGGGACTGGCGGGGCCGCGCAGGGTTGGCGGGCGGGCAGAGCCTTGGGATTCAGGGTTGGAGGCGGTGCGGGCATATGGCCCGGGAGCTGTGGACACCAGCTGCCGTAGGGGCGCGCTGGCAGGATGGAAGGAGGGGTACGGCCTGGTCCCTCCCACTTTCCAGGGCACCTAGGCCAGTTCGCCTGCACAGTCCCGGGTAACTTGTTAACCGGAAAGCTTGGCAGAGAAACAAATGCCAGCGTTTTGGAAGAACTGAGAGTCACGTCGTTAAGTGCTGAGGCTTGATTTTCCTTCCTTCTCCCCTGCCCAGCCTCGGCCCGACTTGGCCAAAGAAGGATGTGTCACCAGCTTTAGGGCCGCGGGCGGGGTCCCGGGCCGGGCTGGGAGTAGAAGTACCTGAAACAAAGGTACACGGGTCGCCTCAGAGGGTCTCAATCCCTCGCCTCCCGGCCGCCGCCTCAGACGGACTTCCTCCTTGGGGGACCGCTCAATGGAAACCAGCTGGCCTGTCGTCGAGTTGATGTATCTGAACTCAGTTATGCTCACATTGTTCCCAGCACTCTGGGTCAGATAAAGCTTAGGGAAATTTTATCCAGCCTTAGTGATCCACATCATGTAGGAGAAGATAAATTGCTCTTTGTAAGTTATAAAGTATTTTTTTATTAGGAAATAGTCGGAAAACACAAAATAAGCATTCTTAAGGTGTAAGCAAGAAGAGTGATTTTTATCGCTTTGCAAAATCTGAGGAACTGTGTCTCCTCAAATCTTTATTTATGTGTAAAAGATCCCGAAAACCTTTGATCTCGGGCTGTTTTCTTTGTTCTTCATTTATCTCAAGCCTCAGTTTCTTGTAAACAGAGCACCCAGTGCTGAGACCCTAGGAATTGCCATACTAGGTCAAAGCTATGGACATCCTGCTCAGTAGCAGGAGACATGTATTATACTAAAGCACAGCTTTCCTTCTTGGCCACACCGTTAAAAATAATCTCAGTTTCTTTCAGTGGCATCTATGACTTAATTGAAAGCATGTTTAAAACCTTATAGACAACTAATCCTTCACACAGTTTATTCATATTGCATCTAAATGTCTCTCCTTTTCTCTGTGGCAGAAGCACCTATAGTGTCGGGTACTTGTGGGGAAACAAAAAACTTGATTCTTATTCCTTCTGGAAGCTCAGAAGTTGAGGAAAGGGCAAACAGGTATAAAGTTGTTGTTGTTTTAAATAGAAAGCTTTGGAGAAATCTACCTGATGACGGTTGACCTTTGAGTTCAAAAATAGCTTTATCCATCAAGAGACTGAAAAGTGAGCAGTTAAAGATTTTTTGCATTCATAAGTAATTGCATATTTAAAAGTCAATATTCAGAGGAATGAAGGAGCTAGCTATCTGACTTCATCTTGGTCTGAATTAATTTGGCCTTAATGTTTAACTGAATCAGCTGCCTCAAGAGAATAGAAGTTTTGTTTCAGCAGCGAGGAAAATAAAGGCGATGAGTAACTTGGAAGCCACCTTGAACACACAGCTAAAGCTTTGTCTCTGAAGTTTTCTTGAGATCTTCTCCCTAAAACACTACTGCAGGAGATAATTGATCACCCTCTCTTTGGATATTGTCGGTTGCTATTCAGTCAGCTGGGATTCCTGGCAACATTATGTACAAGAAAATAAAATGGTACCCAGTCCTGAGCCACCTCCAGTATCTTTGATATGTTTGAGCCCATTGTTGAGGCTTTTGTGTGAATCTATCTGGTAGAGGGTTTTCCTCGTTTTTTGCTGACCATATGCTTTACCAAAAATGATGTTGTTGTTTTTTTTTCTAGCAGTTGATCTTTCCTGATGACTAGTGTGAAGTAAGCAAAATGGTATCTCACCATCCATGCTTCTAAGGAGCATTCCAGTTGTATTCTAAGACTGATCTGTCTGTTTATCCTTTTGGCAGTCCACTGTATATTCAGTATTCTTCAACACCACAATTCAAATGCGTCATTATTTTCTGCTTTTTTCATTGTCCAACCTTTGTGCATACTTGAGACTATTGAGGACACCATGGATTGGATCAAGTGCACCATTGTCATCAGAGTGACATCTTTACTTTTTAGAAATCTAAAGAGATCTTTTGAAATAGATTTTTCCAGTATAATGCATCCTTTGATTTCATGACTACTGCTTCCATAATCATTGATTGTTGATCCAAATAGTATGAAATTGTTAACAACTTTCATTTTTTCTCTGTTATCGTGATGTTGTTTATTGGTCCAGTTGTGGGGATTTTGGTTTTCTTTACATTCAGGTATGATCCATACTGAAGGCTTTAGTCTTTTCCTTTTATCAGTAAGTGCTTCAGTCATCTTCATTTTCAGCAAGCAAGGTTGGGTCATCAAGTCTTCTGCAAACCTGATGCTACATTCTTCTTCATATAGTTTAGTACCTCAGATTATTTGGTGAGCACACAGGCTGAATAAGTAAGGTGATATTGAGACCAACCCTACCTATTGCCACCATGTTGATTCTGACTCATAGTGGCCCAATAGGACAAAGTAGACCTGCGCTATAGAGTTTCCAAGGCTGTGATCATTCCAGGAGCAGACTGCCACATTTCTCCTGCAGCATGGCTTGTGCGTTCCAGCCACTGACCTGTCAGTTGGCAGCTGAGCACTTTAACCATTGCACCATTAAAAGTCCTAATGTCATATTACCATTTTGTAAATCAAGGTCTCTCAACCATGGTACAGTTGACATTTTGGACCTGACAATTCTTTCTTGTTGGGGGGGGGTCTATCCTGTAACCTGTTTAGCAACATTTATACCCTCACTAAATGCCAGTAGAACCACCGACCAACCCTGTCAATTTTAACAATCAAAAATGTCTGTAGACATTGCCAGATGTCCCCAGGATGGGCAAAATCATTTCCAGGTAAGAACTTCTAGCTAGACTACTGCTTTTCTATCAGTGACACTGCATTTTCCTCCTTTATGTATGTGTTGATTTTCTCTAATGTGTTACACTTGAGGGCTGGAGCCATCATTTATTTAGCAAATATCTGAGAGTGTACACACTAGGTTAGGTGTGGAATACACTAGGAATAAAGTGGCAAAAGCAACTGTGTGGTATCTGCACTTCTGGGTAACAGATATGTAAGTATGTAGTTGTGTAATTACTCCATTACAACTGGAATACATTCTGGAAGGTGAATTACAGGATGCTGTGATACAAAGAACTGGAGTACTGGCCTCATTTGGAAACTAGGGAAATTTCCTTGGGGAAGTGACCTTTGAGGCGGACTCTGAAGCATTAACCAGAGTTACCAGATGTAGTTTAGGGAGACGGTGTTCCCCCAGAAAGAACAGGTATGAAGGCCCTGAAGTAGAAAGGAATGAGACCATTTCTGGAAATCCAGAGGCCAGTGTGTCTGGAGCATGGAGAGTGATGGGGCAGGAAGATACAAAATGAAACTGGAAAAATAGACAGAGGCTCTAGGGAGCCTGTTAGAATCACAGGAGGAACATAAAACCACATCCATGCCTGGGTGATCCAGGTTTGTTGAATCAGAATATCTGGGGTGGTTTTTGTATGTCACTCAAGACGTTTTTTGTGGGCATTCAAGCAAATGCATATTCTCCCCACCATTTATGAGATCTGACAGTTACATCTGCAAACTTAATTGTTCTAAGTGCCACATACCTCACCTTTGAAGTACTGCCTTTGGGAAGCTATGCCCCAATGCCAGCGCCTAGCCCACTGTTCAGAGCAATTTTAGAACTCCTTCTGGAATGGCCGTTGTACATGGTGACATGGTGGAAAATTGACAAACTTAATTGTATTGCATTGAGTTTTTACTCAGTAAACAAATAATTGTATTGAAACACCCTGCCTGCTCACCTGATGTGGCCCCCTCAGTGACTTTCGTCTTTACTCAAAAATAAAAGGAATATTGAAAGAAAGAAATTTTGATGACATTCAGGACATCAGGGGAAATATGATGACAGCTCTGATGGCCTTTCCAGAAAAAGCGTTCCAAAATTGCTTTGAAGGGTAGACTAGGTGCTGCGTTGGTGCACAGCTTCCCAAGGAGTGTACTTTGAAAGTGACTGTGATGATATTCAGCAGTGAGGTATATAGCACTTTGTCTAGGATGAATTCATGAACTTAATTGTCAGACCTTGTGTATATACACAATAACATACACACTTGTGTTTCTTGTTGGTTCACTTAAAAGCGTCATAGAACTCTTTATTTAAATATATAATTTCCTCATTATTTTGAATGGTTGTGTAGTATTTCATTGTAGGATGTCCCACAAATTACTTAACATTTTCTTATTGATGGAGTTTTCAATTATTTCCGGTAATTTACTATAACAAATAATGCCATGCATATGCTAGTTCATATTTGTATGCAGATATATATTTGTAGAGCAAATTCCTAGAACTGGTATTGCGGGGCCACAGGATATGTATATATGTATCCTTTGTATGTATCTTTGTGTATAGCAAATATTGCATTTGTAACAGAGAATTCTGATCATATTGGAAAGAATGGTATAAGGAAAAAAGTGAATATGGGAGACCACACCCACTGCCATCAAGTTGATTACAACTCATTGTGAACCTGTATTTGGGAGACAGTTGTTCCTAATTTCATAGGGAAAATAGAAGACAGTAACTGGGACCAAGATGGAAACAGTGGAGATGGAGAGAAGTAGATGGATACAGGAGATTTGTTTAGGAGGCCAAATTTATAGGATTCATGTAATACAAGAGGTAGAGGGAAAAATAAATGCCCAGATTGATTCCCAGTGTTCTGGCTTGACCCAACCAACTGAATGGTAGAGCTGTTGCCTGAAATAGAGAGCACTGGAAAAATAAGTAGTTTTGAGGTAAGTTTAAGTCATAAATCACTTAGGGACCAGTGAGACTTTGCTATTGGAATCTAGAGCCTAGAGGAGAGGGCTGAACACCATCCATGTTGAAAGGTGTGGATGAAATTGCCCATGGCAGAATTTGCAGACTAGCAACCCACAGTGGAGTCTGATTCACAGATGTATTTTGTTTTACCTAGATAGTGGCTTTTGATGTTGTAGTTTAACATTTAATTAGTTGCCATTATTCTGTGGCCTGAAGATTTTCCATAAAATCCAGATTGGGGCTTCTCTTGAAAAGTGAGAAGATGTAGCACTACCAAAATGGTTTTCCTATAGGCAACAAGTGATTGAGGCTAAGTCACGACTGACCCTAGCTGCTTTCTAGCTCGCCACAGACCACACGACTCCCTAAAACTTAAACCTGACTTGCTGTGTTCGTTCACTTCTCTGACCCTATAGACATCTGAGTGTGCAACCTCTGGGCTAGAAAGAGTATAGCATAGTGATTCTCATTATTAACAACCTGTGTTATGAAGATGGCACCACGTTACTTGCTAGAAATGAAGAAGATTTGAGACACTGATAAGGATGATAGCCTTCCGTACGGATTGCACCTCAACGTCAGGAGAACACAAATCCTCACAACTGGAGCAGTAAGCAACATTGTCATAAATGGAGAAAAGATTGAGGTTGTCAACGATTTCATTTTACTTGGATTCACAATCAGCACCCTTGGCAGCAGCAGTGAAGAAATCAAAAGATGTATTGCGTGGGGGAAAATCTGCTGCAAAGGACTTATTGAAAGTATTCAAAAGTTAAAGATGTCACCTTGAAGACTAAAATGCACCTGACCCTAGCCATGGTATTTGCAGTTGCATCATATGCATGCAAAAGCTGGACCATGAACAAAGAAGACAGAAGAAGAGTTGATGCCTTTGAACAGTGGTTGAATGTACCATGGACCACCAAAAGAACAAACATCTGTTCTGGAAGAAGTGCAACTAGAGTGCTCCTTGGAAGCAAAGATGGCAAGACTGCATCTTACATACTTTGGACATGTGAGGAAAGATCAGTCCTGGAGAAGGACTGAATGCTTGGTAGAGTGGAGGGTCATTGAAACAGAGGAAGACCCTCAGCGAGGTGGATTGACAGAGTGGCCGCAACAATGGGCTTCCCATTGTGGACTTGGTGCAAGGGTGGGCAGTGTTTCATTCTGTTGTTCATAGGGTCACTATGAGTCTGAATCAACTTGATGACACCTAACAACAACAGTATCTTGGCTGCACATTAGAATCATTGGATGATTAAAAATACTGATTCAGGGTTTCACCCCAGAGCTTTATGTTCCTATTTGCTTGGTTTGAATTATAGCCTGGGAGCTCCTCAAGTGGATCCACTGAGCAGTAGAACTTGAGAACTAGTCAGAGAGAGTAAGAACAGAAGAGGACTCAGGTTGAGCATTTCAAAGCTGATAGAAAATGGTAGGCCTGGGAGGAGCTAGAGATGCGCAGTGGAATGGCATCTTGCCTGCTACTGGTGTGCGTATGGAACCATGTGCACACTAAGGATGTGTTTAATTAGATGAGAGAAAGCAGATTTTTTGTATGCACATATATGCACTTATGTTGTTTATTATCGTGTGGAGTTACATGCACAAATACTAAATCAGTATTTTTAATCATCCAGTGGTTAACCACTCTCTTGCTATCTCAAATGTTGGCAGTTTGAAACCACCAGTGGCTCTTTGAACAAAAATGAATTAACAGTCAGTTTGCATAAAAATTTTAGCCTAAGAAACCCTGTGGGGTGACTCTTTGTCATTTAAGGTCACTATGAGTCAGAATCAACTGAATAGCACATAACACAATACTTAAATTTAAGGGATTTTCAGTGATAATTTAAACTATATTCAGTTTTTGCCTTAGGTGCTTACTTTAGAATTTAATTTCAGTTTAAGATATGCCATAAAAGGCAAGAAAAGAGAGTGTTTTACAAAGAGGAAGAATCAAAGATCTGTACTGAAAATGACTCATTGAATTTAACAAACTGGGATCTTGGACACTAGCAAGAACTGTTGTATATTGGAAGAGACAAAAGCCAGACTGAAATGGGAGGTCAGTAAGGAAATGCAGATGGTGAATGTTAGAAAACTCGTTTGAGAAATTTGGCTAAAAAAGGGAATGGTAGAGGAGGACTCAGCTATAAGAGAAATGCCACAGGTGGATGGACTTAACAAAGAGTTTCATCTCTTGCAGTTAAGGCTAGAAGTCTGAATTCAGGGAGCCACCGCCAGGGGAAGACTTTCCCTGTCAGCTCTGGGGAAAGGCCCTGTCATTAATTTTCTCCTGGTCTAGAGAGAAGCTTTTCAACACAGGGATCTCAGATCTCACTCTGCTCCTTGCTTTACTGTCTTGGTGGTAGGAGGCTGAAGTATTTTATTGGCTATGCAAAGGCATTCAACTGTATGAATCTTAGCAAATTATGGGCAACATTGTAAAGAATGGCTATTCCACAACACTTCATTGTGCTTGTGCTGAACCTGTATATAAACCAAGAGGCAGTTGTTCAGACAGAGCAAGAAGATACTGTATGTTTTAAAACCAAGAAAGGTGTATGTTGTGGATTGAATTGTGAACCCCCAAAAATGTGTGTAGCAGTTTGGCTAGGTTATGATTCCTAGTATTGTATGATGTTTGTGTTTATTGTAAATTCTGTCTCTATGACGTTAATGAGGGAGGATGAGAGGTGGTTCTGATAGTGAGACAGTACTCAGTCTATAACAGTAAACTGTACCTTGAGGCAATCTCTTGGGATATCAAGGAAAGGGAAGCAGGCAAAGAGTAGGGGACCTGATACTACCAATAAAGCAGTGCTGGGAGCAGAGCATGTCCTTTATACCCAGAGTCCCTGCACCTCAGAAGTTCCCAGTCTAAGAGAAGATTGACAAGGACCTTCCTGCGGAACCAACAAAGAAAGACTTCCCTTGAAGCTGATGCCGTGAATTTGGACTTGTAGCCTAGTGGGCTGTGACAGAATAAAATTTCTCTTTGATAAAGTCATCTACTTTTAATATTTCTATTATAGCAGTACTAAATGACTAAGTGATATAGATCACTGTTGTATGTTTTCACTATATTATTCAGTTTGTATAGTGAACCTATAATCCAAGCATCTGGACTGCATGAAGAGGAATATGGCATTCAGACTGGTCGAAGACTCAGTAACAACCTGTAATATGCAGAGGATACAGCGTTGTTTTCTGAAAGTGAAAAGAATTTGAAGCACTTACCGTTGAAGATCAAAGATGACAGCCTTCAGTATGGATTACAGCTCAACATAAAACAAAAATCCTCACAATTCGATCAGTAAGCAGCATGATAAATGGAGTAAAGATTAACATTGTCAAGGATTTTGTTTTATTTGAATCGGTAAGCAAGGTCCGTGAAAGCAGCAGTGAGGAAACCAGATGACATATTGATAGGGCACATCTGCTGTTAAAGACCAGTTTCAGGTAGGTGTTGACAAGCAAAGATGTCACTTTGAGGACTAAGGTGCACCTGACCCGAGCCAAATATTTTTAGTTGCCTCCTATGCTTGCAAAAACTTGGCAATGAATAAGAAAGGCCGAAAAAAGAATCAATGCCTTTGAATTATAGTGTTGATAAGATTATTGAATATACCACAGACTGCCAGAAGAATGAACAAATCTGTCTTGGAAGAAGTACAGCCATAGTGCTCCATGGAAGTGAGAAAAGTAAGACTTCATATATATGCTTTAGACATGTAACCAGGAGGGACCAGTCCCTGAAGAACAACATCACGCTTGGTAAAGTAGAGTGTCAGCAAGAAAAAGGAAGACTCTTGAAGAGATGGATTGGCAGTGGCTGCAACGGTGAGCTCAAACTTTGTGATGAATGCCCAGGACTGGACAATGTTTTGTTCTGTTGTACATAGAGCTGCTATGAATTGGAACCGACTCGATGCATCTAACAGCAACAACAACAAGGAGGGATAGGTGTCTTATATGTCTGTGTGATTAGTTGGGTGGTCTGTGTTGTTGACTCAAGTGCTTTACCTTACTTTTCAGACAGGTGACTCAGTGGTGCATTTTTGCCACCACCCTACTCCCAACCCCCATTTTAGAAGGATCTTGCTTGTAAAGAGTCTTCTAATAAGGATGTCCTATTTTCGACAACTCACAGTGGCCATATTTGTGAAGTTAAAAAAAACAAACCCAACCCACTGTTACGATGTTTGTTACGACTCATAGTGACCCTATAGACAGAGTAGAATTGCCCCATGGAGTTTCCAAGGAGCATCTGATAGATTTGAACTGCTGACCTTCTGGTTAGCAGCCGTAGCACTTGACCACTATGCCACCAGGGTTTCCATTTGTGAAGTTACAGAGGCCGTGTTGATCACTTTTTTCTTTAATTAGTTGTAACAAATAGTCTTGAAAAGTTACACAATTCTACAGCACATAGAAATTATTCAAGTTTGTTATCAAAATGGATGTTCCATTCAGCAGACATTCTGTGTGTCATGTGAAATTTACGATGCACGTAATCATTCCACTGAGAGAGCAATTCAACGTTTAATCAAAAAATTTGAGACAGCCAGGTCTCTTGCCAATCAGGCAGTGCCTGTGCATTAAGGAACCGTACTTTCCAGTGAAAACATGGCTATCGTTTGTCAGAGTGTATGCAAAAATCCATCCCAATCTATTTCTTGCCAAGCACAAGAACTGGGGCTTTTCATCAACCACAATTTGGTGGATTTTGCATCTGGACTTGAAGCTTTACCCTTACAAAATTGTTTTAATTCAAGAACTGAAGTCCAACAGCCATAGATTATGCTGTACATTTGCTGACTAGATTCTGGAGCAATTAGAAGTTGACCCTGCTTTTGGCCAAAGAACCATCTTTAGCAACAAGGCCCATTTTTGGATGCACAGTTTTGTTAACAAACAAAACTGTCACAATTGGAGTGATGAGAATCCAATGGAGATTCAAGAACGTCCCAAACTTTTATCCCCCAAAAGTTACCATCTTGTGTGGATTTTGCTCTGGCAGAATACTGGCCCTTATTTTTTCCAAGATGAATGAAGAGAGGCTGTGACTGTCGATGGTGAAAGATAACGGGCCGTGATAACTAATTCTTTTTGGCCCCATCTAAAAGGTGTCACGGCGGCTATTTACCCAAAGTTCTTTTCCACACATAATGCCATCAATTGTACTTTAAAATAAAAAATCCGTTAAAACTGTACTGTTTACACAGCTTGTTTTATTAAAGTTCAAAAATAGGATACCCTTATTAGAAGACTGTTTAGTTGTACTGGAGATCTTATTCTTTTTCACTGAGAAGATACTGTGCCAGAGCCCTTGAGACTCCTAAAGGGGCTGACTCAGATGTTGAGTATTGGACCTTGTGTGTTGTTTGGAAAGCCACAGAGCTCCTGAAGGCCGTCAGTGATGTGGGCTGCAGTGACTCTGACATCGTCCTGCTGTTGAACCGATGGACAAAGATCGGATTGTTAGCATGTTGAAAATAGAATACTTGGCTATGTCAAGGAATGTGTATTCCTAGGAGTAGTTTTTCTAGCTCAGTAAACTTGACATCCTGTGGTTTGCCTAGTGTGGGCATGTGGAGTATCTTACACTTTGAAATATTTATCATTGATAGTGTTGAAGGGTGTAAATATAAATTGGAGGAGTAGACCTTATTGAACTCAGAAAGGAGAATGGATCTATAGAGTGTAGACCAAATTTTGATATCCAGCATGTCGTGTAAGGCTGTTACTTTGAGAAGCTTAGGTTAGAGTGGCGAAGCTCCTGCAGTGAGTTGTCATGCAGATTGCCACAATTAGTCTGTCTTTTATCTACCTCTGACAACCCTAACGTGCAGGGGGAGATTGAAAAGCTGGTTTTACACTTCATGTTTCTGAGAGCACTGAAATAGACATTAGAAATGTCAAGGATTATTAGTGAACAATGATATTAAAAGTTCAAGGCATAAATGCCATTCCTGTACTCTTGAAAATAAGTATTTTGTGTGGGCTAGGCTATGTTTATCAGGTACACAATGGTTAACTTCTATATAAAGGGTAACTTTGTAACATGAATAGCAGACCTTTGTCCAGTGTCATCAATATTGGGAGTTAATGATAAGAAAATATCTTGTCTAGAAACTGGTATCTGCTTAGGCAGTTTTGAGAATTCAGTCGTCACGAACATAGTTAGACTTTACGTCTGAATGGTAATAAATGGAGGTAAAAGGTGGTCCAGAATTCCTTTAGCTTGTAAAGTGGACAGGACGGCTTTAGTGGATTCAGAGTCCGTTCTTGGGTACATAGCCTGAATCTGTCAAATGTGAGCTGTGTGATTTTTTTTTTAATTAAGGTAAAGTTCACACAATGTGAAATTAGCCATTTTAACCGTTTTGAAGTATACAATGCAGTGACTCCCAGTAAATGTACAATGTTGTGCAACCATCACCACTGCCTAATTCTAGAACATTTTCATCATCTCTAAAGGAAACCTTGTGTGCGTTATACAAGCACTTCTCGTGCTTACTTCCCAAGCCTCTGGTAATCACTAATCTGCCTTCTTTTTAAGTGCTATGTCTGCTAACCAAAAAGTCAGCAGTTTGAATCTCCCAGGCACTCCTTAGAAACTCTAAGGAGCACTTCTACTCTGGTCCTGTAGGATTGCTATGAGTCAGAGTTGACTGGGAGGCAGTGGGTTTGGTTTGGGTGGATACATTTCCTATAAATGGAATCACGTAATATATGGCTTTTTGTGTCTTTCACTTAGCATACTGCTTTCAAGATTAACCCCCATTGTAGCCAGTCTAAGTACTTAACTCCTTTTCACAGCTGAGTAATATTCCATTGTATAGATACTTTGTTTATCCATTCATCAGTTGACAGACACTGGGTTTTTCTATTTTCTGGCTGTTGTTAACAGTTCTGTTAAGAACATCTGTGTGTAAGTTTTATTTTTATTGTGGTAAGCATAATATAAAACAAATTTACTATGTTCGAGGTTTGTTTAAATACTTCTTTTCACTTCTTTTGCGTATAAATATAGTAGAGGAACTGCTGATAATGTGTGAATTCTGGAGCCCTGGCAATGATTTGGTTAAGAGTTATAGCTGGAGCTAGAAGTTAAGCAGTTTGAATCCATCAGCCATTCTGTACAAACCCTCTGGGGCAGTTTAATGCTGCTCTGTAGGATTGCTGTGAATTGGAATCCACTCCATAGCATACAAAAAAAAAAAAATGACTCTTCTGTGTTTAACTTCCTGAAGAACCTCCAAACTGTTTTCTGAAACATTGTGTCATTTTACATTCCCTTCAGGGTCCCTGTGCCTGAGAAGCTCCTTGACTAGGGAAGATTGAGGACTAAGACTTTCCTCCAAAGTTAACACAGAGAGAAAGCCTTCCCCATGAGCTAATGGCCTGAATTTGGACTTTGAACCTAATTTATTGTGAGGAAATAAATTTCTCTTTGTTAAAGCCATCCACATGTGGCATTTCTGTGGTTACGGCTCTAGATGACTAAGACAAGGCAGTTCTACTCTGTCCCTGAAGGTTGCTATGAGTCACAGTCAACACAGATGGCACCTAACAACAAAACAAAAACAGTGACAGCTACTGAGCCTTTTTTTATGCTCTTGTTGGGCATTTGTGTGTTTTATTTGAAGAGATGTCTATTCAAGTCTTTTATCTATTTTTTTTTTAATTAGATTGTGTGTCTTTTTGTGGTTGAGTTTTAAGAGTTCTTTATTCTTGATAGAAGGTCCTTATCATATATATGATTTGCAAATATTTTCTCACATTGTGTGGATTGTCTTTTTTTATAGTATTGTTTGATGTACGAAAATTTCTGGTGAAGTCCAGTTTATTTTTTTCTTTTTTAACTCATGCTTCTGATATTATATGTAAGAATCCATTGTCAGATCTGAGGTCAAGTAGTCTTAGCCTATGTTTTATCATTTAAACTCTTATATTTGAGCGTTTGCACTTGGCTGGCTGGATCCATTTTTGCATTCATTTTTGTACATGGTATAGATGTCTCAGTGCCATTTGTTGAAAGAATTATGTGATTTTTATGCAAGTTCCTGACCCTTAGTTTTCTCACTTGTGTAATGAAAGTGATAAGGGGATATAGGTGTAAACACTTTGGAAAATATAAATTAGTAAACAAATACCAGTTATTTTTATTGGCTTGCCACATACACTTCGATTCATATGAGGCCTCTATTGGTTGGTGTTTTTCAGAGACCACTGGAAGTCGTTCTGACCAGCTATATTTTCTTGTGGAGTATGTGCTTGTTGTGTTGTTACTGGTCATCTCAGATTTATGACTGTTTTTTCTAGGTGTGTAAGGGCACTAGACAGTTTTCAGGGCATAGTAGATAAAAGGCAATCTCTTCTTTTTGGACCAAGAATTCTCACATTTCACTTTTAAGCTTCTATCCTGCTTCACAATGTGATGACAGTCATCTCAGTTCAGTCAACAAGTATTGACACATTGCAGTGTCTTGTGATACACAGAGCAAACTCATGACCCTGCGTCCCTCTCTAAATGTCTCTTCCTGTCTACGGTTCTCTAACTTACTAACTCCAGTTCTTTTTCCACCAGCCTCTCCTGAACCCACAGTAATCAGACGTTTGCTTCACTGAAACACTCTCATCAAAGTTTCAGGTGACCTCCGCATTGCTAAATCCAGTGAGAGTTTTCAGTCTTCTTCTTGATTTCTAAATAATTTCTTTCCATAGCTTCCTGAACACTACATTCTCTGAATTTCCCACCTTTCTATGGGATTTTTTTCCCTCAATGTCATTTTGCTGGTCCGTCATCATCTTCCTGACCTCTAAAAGTTGGAATCCCACAAGGCTTAGTTCTCAAACCTCTATTTTTCCATATCTATGCTGTTTTGTTGGCATTTCATCCAGTCTCATGATTTTAGATGCCATCTATACACTAACATCTACCAAACTCACATCTCTGAATCCCATACTTGGATATCGTAGTACTTACTTGATATATCCACTTGGATATCTAACGTATCTCAAAACTGAATTCCTGATCTTTTCCAAACCTTGCTCTTCCCACAGCCTATCCCATCTCAATAAATAGAAGCTCTGGTAGACAAGGCCAAAACTCTTAGAGCTATACTTGACTGTCTTTCATCCCACATTCAGTCTGTAAGTAAATTGTGTTGATTCTACCTTCCAAATATGTCCAGAATCAAGTCATGTACACCGCTGTTCTTACCTTGTCCAGGCCACCATGTTGTATCACTTGGATTATTGCAGTAGCTTCCAGTTTTGCTTGCTCCCACGCTTGTTCCTACAACCTATTTCTACACAGCAGCTGGGGACCCTATTAAAAGTAAGTTCTCTGCTCAGAGGCTTTGTAGTTAACTAGAAGACTCTACATTATCTCAGCCCTCCACTTTACCTCTCTGCCTTCATCGCCTGCTACTCTTTCCTGTGCTTACTTTGTTCCAAACCTTGTTCTTCCTCCAGCCTTCATTGTCTCCTAGTATATGCAAAGCTCCGTCCTTCATCTCCATCAAGTTTTTGGTGTGTCACTTTACTCAGTATCCATTATTCCCCTTCCCTTTCAGACTTTTCCAGAGTTCTCAGGGATCTGAGTATTTCTCTTTGCCCCAAGACAGCACGAATGCTGTCCCCCTTCCTTCTGTTTGCTTATTCATCTTTATGCTTTCATTTGAGCAGAGTCCCCTGAGTTAGAAAGAATAGTTTTTAAACTACTTTTCTGTGGGATTAGAAATGAAAAGCAGAGATTAGTGGCTGTGAATGGAAATGTCATTAAAGGCTTAGATGTCATAGGAGGGACACACTTATCCCTTCCATTTTGTGGATCAGGGGCTTATACCCTATTGTACAGACTAGGCAATGGAGCCATGGAGTACTGCTGTTGTGGGTACATATGAACTGTCTTACAGTGCCGAGGGCCTCCTCAGGCACTGTGGGTCAGCATTTTGTCTTCTGTCATCGCGGTACATGTTGGCATCTTGGTGTTCTTCTCAGGTCTGGGAAGGACCTGTTTCCTGCTGTGGGCCCTTCTTACAGAGTTCAGGCCCTCTCAGTGCCAACAGCAATGCCAGGTTCCAGTTGAAGGACACAGCGGAGAAATAGTAATGCAAATATGTAATGCAAAATGTCCCAGACACTAGAGTAAGAGCAAACAGATCACATCCAGTGTCAGTCTTTCAGGAAAGCAATGTCAGATGCTTCATTTTGATCAGTGTTTCCCAGCCAGTGTGTGCAAACCTGCAGGACTTCTTGAGGACCTTCTGACAGGTTCATGTTAAGACAGAAATAATGTATGTTTTAATTTGTTGTTGTAAAAGACACTACATCATTTCTGATGAATATTTAACCAAACAAGTATTATGTAAATGCAGTCTGCTTCCTTCTGGAGCTAATTTCCTAGATGGCAAACAAGTATGTAAATAAATAATGTAATTTCAGATATTTGTGCTCTGAAGAAAATGTTCTTAACTACTGTTGAGATGGCCCCCAACTCATGGCAACCCCATGCACAGTGGAATGGAGTGCTGCCAGGTCCTGTGCCATCCTCTTGGTTGGTTACAGATCAGACAGTTGTGATCCACAGGATTTTCAGTAGCTGATTTTTGAAAGCAGATTGTCAGGCCTTTCTTCACAGTCACTTGTAGTCTAGAAGCTCTGCTGAAACTGTTCAGCATGATAGCAACACACAAGCAGCCACTCTGATAGAAGCGTGGTGGCCGTGTATGAGGTGCCTTGGCCAGGAATTGAGTCTAAGTCTCCTGAATGGAAGGCAAGAATTCTACTTCCGAACCATGAATATTTCATGTGAAGAAAGTTAAGTGAGACTGTTCCTCTAATGATGAACACTTAGGTGGTTTCCAATTGTTTTCCATTTTAAATATTACTGCAACAAATGTGCTTGTACTTGTTTACCACTGGCACAGTGGTCAAGAGTTTGGCTGCTGACCAAAAAGCTAGGCGGTTCAAATCTATCAGTCACTTCTTTGAAAGGTGGAATTAACAGCAATGTCTTTAACAAATAAGTGTTCATATTGCATAGATTCTGAAAGATGAGTTACTAGGACATATAATTATTCACAGTTTTAATGTGGACTGCCAAATTGATCCCCAAAATGGCTTATTCTAAACTAAAAACCAACCCCATTGCCATCAAGTCAATTCTGATTCACAGAAACCCCATAGGACAGAGGAGAACTCTCCCATAGGATTTCCAGGGCTGTAATCTTTATGGAAAAAGACTGCCACATCTTTCTCCAGCAGAGAGGCTGCTGAGTTTAAACTGTTGACATTTTGGTTAGCAGCTGAATGCTTAATCACTGCACCACAAGGGCTTCTTGTACTATTATTAATGTAAAATATGATATGTAATATAATTTAAAGCAGTAATGTCCTATTTTTTCAACTAATATAATGTTTTAATTGTTTTTAATTAAAGTATTTAATACACTGTAAAACAAATCAATGTATAATAAGGGTAAGAATTATTATGCCTTCACCAATTTGCAGATTTTTGCCTCTCAAAAGTTTTAATGATATCTCTGTTTTAATTTCTATTTCTCTGGGATAGAATATCTTTTTGCAAGTTTTTGAGCACTTTTATTTCCTTTTCTGTCTCTTGGGTTTTATGCCAGAGATGGCTAGCTACCTCCTATGATCCATTCTTCTTTCTTCTTTAGTAATAAAACCAGATTTTTTTGCTTGAGACATCACTGCACATACAGAAGACTACATTCCTTGGCCACTTTGGAGCTAAGTGTAACCCTATGAGTAAGTTTTAGCTAATAATGTGTAAACATAAGGGTTGAATTTGACTTTCAGAAGTCTCTTGAATGAGAGAAGACTCTTCTTTATCCCTTTCCTGTCCTGTATATTGGAATACAGACATAATGACTGGAACTCTGATAGTCATCCTAGGCCTTGAGGACTGTGATGGCCAGTTACAGAGCCAGAAAGCTGGAGTCTCTGAAGATTTGCTGGAGCCTACATACCAACACATCAGCCCATGAAAGAATAACTAATTTTTGTCTTGTTTAAGCTTTCTTTTTTGGTTTTTCTACTATATGCACTGTAATAAATGCTTGTCTTTTTTCTTGTTGATATGTAGGAATTCTTTATATTGTGGATACTCGTCCTTTACTATAAAGGTGATATGTTTTCCTCAAATCTATTGCCTCAGGAGTCTTTTCCCTTTTTTCATAGTATGTTTTGGTAAATAATAGTTTTTAATTTTGACCTCATATTTTCTTGTCTTTGCCTTTCTGTTATTGTTATGTGCCATCAAGTCAGTTCTGCCCCATAGCAACCCTAAGCACAACAGAACAAAAAACTGCCCTGTCCTGTTCCATACCCACAGTTGTTCTTATGCTTAAGCTCGTTGTTGAAGCCACTGTGTCAGTCAGTCATTGTTGAAGGTCTTCCTTTTTTTTCACTGACCCTCTGCTTTAACAAACATGATGTTCTTCTCTAGGGATTGATCCCTCCTGATAACATGACTAAAATATGTAAGACACAGTCTCGCCATCTTTACTCCTAGGGAGCATTCTGGTTGCACTTTTTCCAGAACAGATCTGTTTGGTGTTTTGGTAGTCCGTGGTACACTGAACATTCTTCTCTGACATGACAACTCAAATGCATCGTTTCTTCCTCTGTCTTCCTTATTCATTGCCCAGCTTTTGCATGCATATAATGTGACTGAAAATATGACGATTTGGGCCAGATGCACGTTGGTCTTCAAAGTGACATCTGTACTTTTCAACACTTAAAAGAAGTCCTTTGCAGCAGATTTTCCTGGTGCAGTACATCTTAATTTCTTGACTGCTGTTTCCATAGGTGTTGATTACCTTTCTGGATTTTTATTTTACTGACTTTTTAATGGATATCTTTCCTGTCCCCAAAGATATAAAATCGTACATACTTGTATATTTTTATGTGTATTTTAAAAAATTTAGGTCTTTAATCCTTTGTAAAATTATTTTCGTCATTAAGGCAAGAGAAGAACCTTGTTCAATTAGCTATTCATTTGGAATAATAATTTTTATAATAGGTGGTGTGTCACATTGTCAGTTATTGGATTCTTGTATATACATTGATTGATTTTAGGACTCTGTGTACTTCTGTTGAACTTACTCCTGTGTCATTTATATACTTTTAATTGCTGTAGCTTTATAATGTGATTCTTGGTAAGGTGAAGTCTTTCTGCTTCTTTGTAAATTAAATATTCAGTAGCTACAGCACAATGGGAAACCCCGGGTGGCATAGTTAAGAGCTGTGGCTGCCATACAAAAGGTCAGGAGTTCATATCCACCAGGCATTCCCTGGAAACTCTTGGGGTGAGTACAGCTCTGTCCTGTAGAGTAACTATGAGTTAGAATCCACTTGATGGCAATGGGTTTGGTTTGTTTGTTTTTTGTAGCATACTGGAAACCTTGGTGTTTTAGTGGTTAAGAGCCATAACTGCTAATCAGAAGGTTGGCAGTTCAAATCCACCAGGCATCCCTTGGAAACTCTGTGGGGCAGTTCTGGATTTTGTCTTATAGAGTCACTGTGAGTCAGCATCAACTCAACAGCAGTGGGTTGTTTTTTTTAGTATAACAATGTTTGTAAAACATGTAAGATACAAAGTGTAACAGTACAAGAAACACTTGTTATGCACTGCTCACTTTAAGGGAAAAATATTACCATTCCCTTTGTCTTTGTTCCTCCATTCCAAAGTTATCTTGACTATGTGTCCTAGTCATCTAGTGCTGCTGTAACAGAAATACCACAAGTGGATGGCTTTAAAAAGAGAAATTTTATTCTGTCACAGTCCAGTAGGCTACACATCCAAATTCAGGGCATCGGCTCCAGGGGAAGTCTTTCTCTTTTTGCTCTTGAAGTAGGTACTTGTCTTCAGTCTTTCCCTGGACTGAGAGCTTCTGAGGTACAGAACACGCTCTGCTTCCAGCACTGCTTCTGGGTAGTATGAAGTCCCCAGTTCTCTGCTTGCTTCCCTTTCCTTTATATCCCAAAAGGTTGTCTAAAGGCAGAATACAGTCCTACACATTGAGTCCTTCGTCACCAACACAGCTGCTGCCTGTCCTCCGTCATTAGCATGGAGGCAGGGTTTATACCATATAGGAGCATCACATAATATGAGAATACATGGCCCAGCCAAATGGCTGCATACATTTATTGAGAGACACAATTCATTACATTGTTCTTGCACATTTGCTTCTTTTGTATGAAATTTTAGAAATTAACTCAAATTGATTTTAGAAACAGTTCATATCATTGACGGCAACAGTTGTTTGTGTACCAATAACTACTTTTTTGAATTATTTAAATGTTTTTCCATTTAAAAACAAGCATCTGTTCTGTGATGTGGTGTGAACATGAGTGGTTTGGAGACAGTGGCCAAATGTAGTCATGACCTCCAGTCACGGTGAGTTTGTCTTGTGCTTTGGCAGGTTTTGACCATTGCACTGTTTGGAATTGTTGTGATTCTATATTGTTTAATTTGCACCCACTGTGGACTGTGGGTTAAAGATGGAACATGTATGAAATACATGCCAGAATACCAGCAGTTAATGAGGATCATGAAAATGATAATTTTGCACAATAATTTCAAGATACTCTAAGTAATATATAAGTCTTATTCATCTGATCAACGTTCTTACAAAACATCAGGATGTCTCTAATGGTTAAAAAACAAAACGATTAAAGGAAGCTGGGTGAAGAGTATTACAGGAACTCAATACTAAATTTGCAACTTTTCAGTAAGTCTAAAATTATTTCAGAGTAAAAAAGCTTTTAAAAATTATTGTATAGAAACATTGGCCAGGCATGAGTGAGTTGCATACGTATTTGTACGTGAGTGTAATTGACACTATTTCCTATCTTTAGGGCCACTCTAGAGAAAATAATTTCAGATTGGTTTATGAAATACAAACAGCAAGGTAAAAAGACACCCTATTGAATGTCATGAAAGGTTGTTAGTTGTTATTAGCTGCCATCAAGTCAACTCCCAAGTCATAGCAGTCTTTTGTGCAACATGATAAAAAGATGTCTGGTTCTGTGTCATCTTCACAACATCTCTGGAATGTTTGAGTCTGTTGTCGAAGATCTTTGTGATGATCCATCTCCCAAGCTCTTGCTGGCTTTCTGTTTCACCAAGCATGATGTCTTCCTCTAGCAGTGGATCCCATTGATGACGTGTCTAAACAAGCAAGTTGAGCAGATTCTGCTGTGACCCATACAGTTTTCCTTGACTAATTTTCTGATGTAATTCTGCAGGTCTGTCTTCCTAGTCTGTCTTATTGTGCAAACTATGCTGAAAGCTGTCTGCCATGAATGACCCTGCTGGTATTTGAAATACTAGTGGCAGGGTGTCTAGTATTGTAACAGTGTGCAAGCTGCCAATCCACAGTATGACAAACAGATGGACAAGTAAGTGGTGGTCATGAAAGATAGCAGTGGTGTAGTCAAATTAAGGTGCATATATTTCTAAAATGGATTGTCAGTGGAAAAACTCTGTGGTAATAAGGAAGAACATTGTCCTAAAGATAATTTTCAACTTGCTATATAGCCAGACAAATAGATGGTGTTATAAACAGTTGAATTTTGTATTATACTTGATAATATTCTGTGTGTTTTTGTTGTTAGGTGCCATTGAGTTGGTTCCAACTCATAACAACCCTATGCACAACAGAATGAAACACTGTGTTGTCCTGCACCATGCCTACAGTTATTTTCATGCTTAAGTCAATTGTTACAGCCACTGTGTCAGCCCGTCTCATTGAGGGTCTTCCTCTTTTTCACTGGCCTTCTACTTTACCAAACATGATGTACTTCTCCAGAGATTGATCCCTCCTGACAACGTGTCCAAAATATTAAGATGCAGTCTTGCCATCCTTGCTTCCAAGGAGCCCTCTGGTTGTACTTCTGCCAGAACAGATCTGTTTGTTCTTTTAGCAGTCTGTGGTACATTCAGTATTCTTCTCTAGCACCGCAATTGAAATGCATCAGTTCTTCTTTCTTCCTTACACATTGTCCAGCTTCCACATGCATATGATGCAATTGAAAATACCATGGCTTGGGTCAGTGCACCCTAGTCTTCAAGGTAATGTCTGTATTTCTCAATACTTTCTAAAGAGGTCTTTTATGGCAGATTTTCCCAGTGTAATGTGTCTTTTGATTTCTTGACTACTGCTTCCACGAGTGTTGTTTGTGGAGCCAAGTAAAGTAAAATCCCTGACAACCTCAATCTTTTTTCCATTTATCATGATGTTGCTTACTGGTCCATTTGTGAGGATTTTTGTTTTCTTGATGTTGAGGTACAATCCATACTTTCAGCAATCAAGGTTGTATCATGTGCATAATGTTAATGAATCTTCCTCCAGTCCTCACTCTGTGTTCTTCTTCATATAATCCAGATTCTTGGATCATTTGCTTGGCATACAGATTGAAAAGGTATGGTGAAAGGATACAACCCTGACGCACACCTTTCCTGACCTTAAACCATGCAGTATCCCCTTGTTCTGTTCACTTAAAGTTGGCAATTTGAATCCACTGGGTACTCCCTGGAAAGTATGGGGCAGTTCTGCTCAGTCCTGTAGAGTCTCTATGAGTTGGAAGTGACTTTGATGGCAATGAGTTTGTTTTTGTTTCGTTTTGTTTTTTTTTAGTGGACAAATAGCTTTTTTTAAAGGACAAAGGCTTTACATTGATAAAATGTTCTGAGATACTTGGAAATTATACGGGAATAGGTTCTTCATTTATCTGGGAAAACACCATACCATTTTCCATAGTAATGGTAACAGTTTATAGTCCCACCAGCCATGGATAAGGATTCCAGTCTCCCCATGTTCCTGCCAACAATTTGTTGTTAACTTTTTTGTTGTTGTTTTTAATCAGGGCTATATTAGCCAGGGTGAAATGTTCTCTCATAGTAATTTTTATTTGAGTCTCTCTAATGTATTGTGGTTGTGAACATCTTTTCACATGTTTTTTTGGCGGCTTGGATGTCGTTTTTGGTGAAAGTTCTGTGTCTCTTGCCCATTTTGTGATTGGATTGTTAATCTTTTTTTGTTGTTGCAGTTTTTTATGAATTTTAGAGATTTGACCTTTATTGGATAAAGTGTATCCTAGGATTTGTTCTAGTCTGTAGGTTGCCTGTTTACTCTTTTAATAAAGTCTTTTCATGAGCATACATCTTTTATTTTTATGAAGTCCCATGTGTCTATTTTGTCTTCTATTTGTGCATTGTGTTTTGATGTTGTTAGGTGCCATCAAGTAAGTTCCATCTCAGCAATCCTATGTACAGCAAAATGAAACCCTACCTGGTCCTATACCATCCTCACGGTGGTTGCCATGTTTGAGCCTAATGTTGCAGCCACTGTCAGTACATCTTGTCAAGGGTCTTTCTCTTTTCCACTGGCCTTCTACCCTAACAAGCATCATGTCTGTCTCCAGAGACTGTTCCCTCCTGATAATATGTCCAAAGGACATGACACAAGTCTCACCATCCTGTCTTGCAGGAGCACTTCTGGTTATACTTCTTCCAAGACAGATTTGTTCATTCTTGTGGCAGTTCATGGTACATTCAGTATTCTTCACTGTACCTTATTCATTGTCCAGCTTTCTCATGCATATGAAGCAGTTGAAAATATCATGGCTTGATTCAGATGCACCTTAGTCCTCACAGTGATGCCTTTGCTTTTTGACTCTTTACAGAAGTTTCTTGCAGCAGATTTTCCCAATCTGATACGTCCTTTGATCTCTTGACTGCTGCTTCTGTGGGCATTCACTGTGAATCTAAGTAAAAGGAAAGCCTTGATACTTCCAGTATTTTCTCTGTTTAGCATGATGTTACTTATTGGTTCCCTATGAGGATTTTTGTTTTTATTGAGGTATAATCCATACTGGAATCTGGGATGTTTGTTACTCTTAATTTTGTAAAAGATTAGGTCCCATAGTTTTTCCCTAGTGTTCTCTTCTAAGAATTTTATAGTTTTAGGTTTCACATTTAGGTCTTCTGTCCATTTAATGTTAGTTTTTGTGTATGGTGTGAGTTATGAGTCATGTTGCATTTTTTTGCAGGTGGATATCCTGTTTTTCCAGCACTATTTATTAAGGAAATTATTTTTGCCCCAATGAATGGACTTTGACACCCTTGTCAAAATGTCCATAGATGGCTGGCTTTACTTCTGAGTTCTCAACTCTGTCACTGGTCTGTGTGTCTATGAGGACTGACAAGTTTGCGAACTCATAGTAGAAAAAGTGCTACATACCCCATTGCTGAATATTACTATGGTTACCTTTGAAGTATGCCCCTTGGGAAGCTATGCACTGGTACCAACACCAAGTCCCCTCTTTGAAGCCACAAAAGTCACTGGGGGCCAGATCAGTTGAGTAGGGAGGGTGTTCTAATACAGTTATTTGTTTACTAGCTAAACCGCCCCTCACAGACAACTATACAGTTTAGTTCATAAACTTGCCACCGTGCACAATGGCTGTTCCAGAAGGAGTTCCAAAGTTGCTTTGGAGGGTGCACTAGGCTCTGGCATTGACGCATAGCTTCTCAAGGGGATCCCTTGAAGGTGAATATAGTGATATCCAGCGATGAGGTCTGTAGCACTTAGAACAATTAAGTTTGTGGACTTGATTGTCAGACTTCATGTTCTGGAAAATGACCTCTGTGTACTGGAAAGGAATTTGTATTTTTCTGATGTTGGGTGGAGTGTTCTATATATGTCCATTAACTTCAACTGGTTTATGATTTCATTTATATTCTCAGCATCCTCAGTGATTTTCTTTTTAAATTTTCTGTCTATAAATGCAGTCGGTGTGTTGATGTCCCTTACTGTTATGGAGGTGTCTATTTCTCCTTTCATATTAGTGTTTGTTTCACATATTTTGTGTTGTTCTTAAATGCCACCAAATCGGTTTCAACTCATAGGGACTCTGTACAACAGAACAAAACACTGGCCAGTGTTGCGTTCATCCTCACAATCACTGTTATGCTTAAGCCCATTGTTGAAGCTACTGTGTCAGTTCATCTCATTCAAGATCTTCCTGTCTTTTGCTGACTCCCTCCTTTACCAAGCATAATATCCTTCTCCAGGGACTGCTTCCTGATAACATGTCGAAAGTATGTGAGATATAGTCTTGCCATACTTGCTTCTAAGGAGCATTTTGTCTGTGCTTCTTCCATGACGGATTTGTTTGTTCTTTTGGAAGTCCGTGGTGTACTCAGTATTCTTCGCCGACACTGTAATTCAGAGGTATGAGTTCTTCTTCATTGTCCAGGTTTCAAATCTGTATGAGCTTATTGAAAACACCCTGGCTTAGGTCAGGTGCACCTTAGTCCTCTAGGTGACATCTTTGCTTCTTAACACTGTACGGAGATTTGTTGTAGTGTATTTGCTCACTGCAGTACATCTTTTGATTTTTTGACTGCTGCTTCCATGAGTGTTGATTGTGGATCCAAGTAAAATAAAATTCTTGACAACTTCAGTAATTTCTGTGTTTCCAATAATGTTTATTGGTCTAGTTGTGAGGATTTTTATTTTCTTTATGTTAATGTGTAATCCTTACTGAAGGCTGTGGTCTTTGATCTGTTTTAGGTCCTGTTCAGTTTCAGCAAGCAAGGTTATATCATCTGCATAACACAGGTACATAATGAATCTTCCTCCAATCTTTATGCCCTTTCCTTCTTCATATAGTTCAGCTTTTTGGATTATTTGCTCAACGTACAGATTGAGTAAGTATGGTGAAATGATACAGTGCTGATGCATACCTTTCCTGACTTGAAAAACATGCTGCTTCCCCCTCTTCTGTTTGAATAGCTGCCTCTTCCCGTGAGTACAATTCTGGTATTCCCATTCTTTCTAATGTTATCCATAATTTGTTATGACCAACACAGGTAAATGTCTTTCTGATATTTTCTGATTTCAGCCTGGAGCCATCTGACATCACCAGTGAAAGTCCTAGTTTTATGTCCTCTTCTGAGTCTAGCTTGAATTTCTGGCGGTTCCCTGTCACCGTACTGCTGCAGGCACTTTTGAATAATCTGTAGCAAAATTTTACATGTATGTGATATTAATGATGTTCAGTAGCTTCCATATTCGTGTGGACCACCTTTGTCTTAGTCAGCTGGTACTGCTCCAACAGAAAATACCATGAATGGAACACTTCACACGAAGAAGCTTTTATTGTCACAGTCCAGTAAGCTGCAAATCCATTAACAAGTTACAAGTCCATTCAATATGAGAAATCATCACAGTCCGGTAGGATAAGTCCAAATCCAGTGAGAGCATCTTGGCACAGGAACCATGAGTCCAGAAGACATCCTCTTCTCTCAGTACTTCTCTCTTGGTGGTATGAGCTTCCCAGCTTCCTCTCTACTCTCTTCTCTCCCTTATATTCCACAAGCTTGTAGCTTGAGTCCTGCTTCACCAGCACAGCTGTTGCCCTTTCTCCATCATCAGTTATCACAGAGAGAGGATTCCCAACACATGGGAGGAAGGGCACCATATTGGGACTCATGGTCAAGCCAAATCAACACATACATTTCTGGGGGGACAAAATTCAACCCATGACAACCTTTCCTGGGAATAGATACAAGCATGGATCTCTTCCATTTGGTTGGCCAGGTAACTGTCTTCCAGATGTCTCAGTGTACGTGAGTGAGTACTTCCAGCACTGCATCTGTTTGTTGAAATACCTCAGTTGGTATTGCATCAGTTCCAAGAGTCCCCTTTTTCACCAGTGTCTTCACTGTAGCTTGGGCTTCTTCCATCAGTACCATTGGTTCCTGATCATACACTGCCTCTTGAAATAGTTGAACATTTACCACTTTCTTTTTGATTTAGTTTACTGTATTCCTTTCATCTATTTTTGATGCTTCCTGCATCATTTAGTATTTTCTTTGTAGAATCCTTCAATATTGCAACTTAAGGCATGAGTTTTTTTGTTTGTTTTTTCAATTTCAAAAATGATGACTGTGTTCCTTCTCTTTTGTTTTCTATCTCTAAGATAACACTTTACTTTTTTCTTCTTGCACCATCCTATGAAATCTCTTCAGCTGTACCATTCTTTTTCTTCATCATTTCTTCCCTTCATTTTGCTACTGGAGGTTCTAGAGCAAGTTTCAGAGTCTCTTCTGATAACCATTTTGGTCTTTTCTTTCTTTCCTGTCTTTTTAATGACCTCTTGTGAAACCGTAGTTGCATAGTGGTTGATTGCTGTTTCTGCTAACCAGAAGGTAAGCAATTTGAATCCACCAAGATGCTCCTTGGAAACTCTATGGAGCCATTCTGTAGAGTTGCTATGGAGTTGGAACTGATTCAAGGGCATTGTTTTTTGGGGGGAGGGGTGTTTCTTCATGTATGATGTCCTTGATGTCATTTTGCAGTGTGCCGGGTTTTCAGTCATTAGTATTCACTATGGTCATTAGTGCCCTTAATTGCTATTGAGTGCATATATGTTTGTAATTGTTACGTCTTCTTGGTTAAAGGACCCTTTTATTATTATGTAATGTCCTTTATCTTTTGTAATAGACTTTAAAGTCTATTTTATCTGATATCAGTGTGGCCATCCCTGATCTTTTTTGTTTATTGGTTGTATGGAATATTTTTTTCCGTTTATTTTTAGAGTGTTTGTCTCCCTGTATCTCAAGTGTGTTTCTTATAGATAGATTATGTTTTTTAATTCATTCTGCCACACTCTGCCTTTTCCATGTGATGTTTAGACCATTTACATTTAAGGTTATTACTGAAAAGAATATCTGCCTCGTCATTTTAGGGTTTTTTTGAGTTTTTCCTATCTTGTTTTTTTTATTCTGGTTGTGTGTTTGTGCTTGTATTTGGATACTTTCTTGTGGTAAGCTTTTTTTTTTTTATCTTATTTCTTATTGTTTTTTCTTAGTGATTTCTTAGTGGTTACCACGTATGTTGCAGTACACAATCTAAAATTAAAGCAATATGTAGAATATGAATAACAGTTAACATTCAACCTTACCATAATAAATGTGTTCCTGGTGTACCCTTCTCTCTTATGTTTCTGTTGGTGTGTCACCATGACCATATACAACTTATATTTGATGTTTACTTGGATCCGACTCGACGGCACTTGGCTTGGCTTTGTACTTATTAATACCATAGTCTTTCCTTTTGGAGTACTCCCTTGAGTAATACTGATCTGGTAGTGGCAAATTTCTAAAGATCCTGTTTTTTAGGGGAATGCTGTGAGTTCTCCCTTGTTGAATGACAACTTTTCTGGGTAAAGAATTCTTGGTGGGCAATTTGTTTGGTTCCGTATTTTATATATGTCTCTGTAGTGTCTTCCAATCTCTAAAATTTCTGGGGAGATGTCTGCACTGATTCTTGTGAAAGATCCATGGTATGTTGTGTTGCATTTTACTCTTGCTACTTTCAGAATTCCTTCCTTGTCTTTAGTTTTCAAGAATTTTATTAAGATATGACAAGGAGTTGATCTTTTTTGTGTCTCTTCTGATTTAAGTTCATGTGGCTTGCTGTATTGGAGACTTAGTTCTATGTTCAAGTCTAGGCAATTTTGATTATCTCTTGGAAAATTGTTTCTGTTCTTTTATTGTTTGTCATGGTACTTGGAAATTCTGGTAATTATAATGTTAGATATCTTAATTGAATTCCACAGTTCATTTTGAGTTTGCTTTTCTTTGTTCTTTTATTTCTCTTGAGACATGAATAATTTAGGTAATTTGTCTTCTAGTTCGCTTATTCTGTCTTCTGTCTGTTAGACTCTTTTTTGAGTGTTTTTCTAATTGAGATATTCTTAAGTTTCAGTAGTTCTCTTTGGTTTGGTTTTGTTGTTTTATGTTTTCAGTTTCCTTGTTAAGTCTGTCTGTTTATTCCTCCATTTGTCTCCTGGTCTTCTCTAGTTTGTTTTCTGTGTACTTTTTGGTTTATTTAAACATATTTAGCACCACCACCTGAAATTTATCAATTCTTTCCTATTCTGTTCTCCACAGAAGAGATTTTCTCTTCTTTACATTTTGCTTTTGATTATTCTTCCTTCCATTGAGATTCTGTGTGTTTTACCATCTTTTGTTGAACTTGGGCCATTTTGTTGTTAGTATTACTGGTCTAAATTTTGTATTCTGTTTATTATGGCAAAATTTTCTGCTTGGGCACTCTGGTGGTACACAGACCAAGTACCTGGCTGCCATCCAAAAGGCCAGGGCCTGTACTCACTAGCTGCTCCATGGGAGAAGGGTGTAATAGACTGCCTTAACAAATACTCACAGCTCTGCAAACCCCACAGGATAGCTTCCCTCAGCCACAGGTTTATTATGAGCCACAATCAGGCTTGTTATTTTCTCCTAAGAACCACTAGATAGCACTCTCATCTTTAGCGGTTTGTTTTTGTTTTTTTTTTTCCTCCCAATGTTGATTCCGTAGTTTTGGATAATTGTTCTTCGAAATTTAATGCACACACACACGAGGGGTGATTAAATGGATGCAGATGCTGACATAAGTGATGGGGCTGAACTTTGCCATGACAGTGACTCTTTATGTCCTTCACAAGTGCTCTGTACTGGCTTCTCCACAGTGTCCTGCCATGGGCCATTTTCTCTCTGTGGTGCTCTTAAGTATTCACCTCACCCGCCTGCACTTTCACTTCTCCTTGGTCATAGGGCCAGTCCATCTCAGTCCTCAATAGACACAAGAGTGCTCTCATGCAGTGTCACAGTCTCCTTTCACCTCCTCCCAGTTGCATGGCCCAAGTAATCCTATGGTCAGTTTTTGCCACGTTAGAAAAAATCATGCTAGAGTTTCTTCAAATTAGCTCTTTTTCTGTGTTTCCTGTTTAGGGTGTTACCCAGCTGTGTCCCAGAATGACTGTGATGAACAAGCACACCTGATGTCAGTGAATAGGATCTCCTGGCTTCTGTACCAACCCCGTTTTTCCTCTACCCTGCTTTTGAGCTAACTGGCTGTCTAGTACCTCAGCCACTATCTGAAGTTCTGAAATCTCAGTGTGGGCTTGTTTGTAATTTGTTGTTCAGTGAATTGGTTGCGGAAGGAGTAAATGGGAGCATCTACTTGCTTCACCATCTTTCTCCTCCTCTCTGTAGATTTGGATGTAGCCTAGCTAAGAAGCTTGGAGATCAGGATGATGTTTAATTTCCCTTACCGGTGGGCAAGACAAGTGTTTTTAAAAGTGGACTTCTATAAGAAATAATTTGCCTAGTAAAAGTGTAATTGAGCTTCTTGTTGCCAATCTATGTGTATGAGGGGTGAGGTACAGTGCTGAGTCTACACCTCTAGTATCTTGTCTTAAGTACTTTACCTCTCAGTAGGAAGGTATTTAGAATGCAGGGGAGGAGTGCTGGTCTTAGGTTCAAAGTATTTGCTAAGTCTTTTCACTAGGTAAAATGCAAAATTAAGCTTGAGCATTTACCAGAAATGGCCTGGAGGGACACTTCACCCTAGATGGGTCAATGATTTCCTCCTTAAACTGGTTACAGAGGTTAACTTTCTTCCTAGCCTAAGTGTTGGCCAAGGAAATAGAAATGGTGGTACGTTAGCAAATTGTCTGCCTCCTTCCCTCTTTAACTTCCTTCATTGAGTACTTCCTGTATGCTGGGAACACTTCTCATGTCAAGATAAGTGGTGAACAAAATCATTTTCTTCATTTAGCGTACATACATTCTGTTGCACAGAGAAAGACAGTAAATGTGTAAACAATTTTAGGTATTGAAAAGTGCTAATAGCAAACTGTGTAATGGGGTAGAGAAGAGTTGGTTTACGGAAAGGAAGAGACTGTGTGAGGAACTTAAAAAAGGCAGGGGAATGTAGCACAGGGTAAGGTCAAGGAGGTGGTAGGTGTCTTAGCCATCAAATGCTGCATTGACAGAAATATAGCAAGTGGATAGCTTTAACAAAGAGAAGTGTGTTTTCTCGCAAAACAGTAGGCTAAAATCTAAATTCAGGGCATCAGCTCCAGGGGAAGGCTTTCTCTCTTGGCTCTGGGGAAAGATCCTCATCATCAGTCTTCCCCGGGACTGGGAGCTTCTGAGATATGGGAACCCCGGGTCCTTCCCCAAGGGCACACTTTACTCCCAGCAGTGCTTCTTGGTGCTGTGAGCTTCCCAGCTCTACATGCTTCCCATTGTATCTTGAAAGATTGCCTCCAAGTACAATACAGCCTTACAGGTTGACTCCTGCCTCACCAACACAGCCACCACCCATCCTCATTAACATCATGGAGGCAAGATTTACAGCATATAGGAACATCACACAACACCAGGAATCAAGGCCTAGCCAAATAGCTGTACACATTTTTGAAGGGATACAGTTTAATTCATGACAGTAGGAATACTCTGGAGCTATTGTAGGCCTTGGTGGAAGAGTTTAGCTTTTATTCAGATTGAAGTGAGTAACCAAGGGAGCATTTTAAATAGGTGAGTGATTTTGCTGTGACTGACATTATTCTGGTTGTGTTTTTTGGAGAATGAACTGTAGAGAAGCAAGAGTGAAAACAGAGAAACCAGTAACGAAACCATGACGTTCCAGGAGAGGATGAAGGTTTGGATCAGGATTCTAGTAGTGGAGGTAGTGATCCAAACTGCAGGATATCTTGCAATATTGTTGACAGACCTTGCTGAGTAAGTTTATATTCTGGCTGTGATCAGCAGATATGACAGGTAGCCTTTCCACTTTTATGGGCTACCAAAATCTAACAAGATTCCTCTAAAACATTCTGTTTCTGCATTGAGGTACTCCAGTTGTGTATGTGCTGAGCTACCAAGTTGTGTGTTACACACTGGGCAGTTAATAACAGATAAATTCTTGAGTCCTCATCTCACTTGTTCTATTACAGTTTATTCTCAACTCACCTCATATTTCAGTCTCTTGCACAATCACCCTACCTGCTTCTGGCCTTTTGGTTTGGACTTCCATCATGTCCCTGTTTTGGCTTTGTAAAGTTGAACCTTGTTTTCAGCTCTGCTTTCCTGTCTTTTGTCACACACCCTCCCACACCACTATCATAATATTGAATAATAAGTTTTCTTGCCAAAATTGTGGCCCAAGAAACCCATTTAGAGACAGTGCTTCATACATGTATCCTGTGAGTGGTTTTGTTTAATTAGATACTATTCTTGAGCTCTCACATTTTGCTTGAACGTATCTGTATTGTAGACTAATAAGAGTGTTTCATGTACAGTTCCAGTGGGCACACATAGAGGTTAACTGGATCAGATCAAAAATCAATTAATTACCTGTGGTAAGACCTCTTCTGAGATACAGACAAAAACCAGAAACAAACTCATTGTTGTCAAGTTGATTTCAATTCATGGCAATGCTATGTTTTCTTGTCTGCAAGCCTTTTTTTTGCAGTGCTGCTAGGTGAGCTCAAACCACCAACTTTACAGTTAATAGCCTAGTATAAACTGTCTGCCACACAGGGACTTAAAATGTGGACAAGGTTAGTTAAATAGAGGGGGTCAGTAGGGCCAAGCAGTAAGGTACTGTGTTAGGATTCTCTGGGAAGGCAAAACCAGTGAAGTATATAAATATGTAGAGAGATTTATATCAAGGGAATAGCCCACACAGTTGTAAAGACTGAGACATCCCAAGTCCTGGATCAGGATACAGGCCTCACACATCTGCATAGGCTGACGAACTCAAGGTTGCCAGGTCGAAGAGCAGGATTCTCATTCACAGGCTGTGAAGGTTGACCAATCCTAAGATGGCAGACAAAACTGCAAGGTTTCTCAGCTGCAGGGGCTGCATCAGCAGGTTGGAGAACAAGACTCTTGGACTCACAGGCTCTGAAGATCAGTGAATCCCAAAATCGAGAGGTAAGTTGCTAGCTTAGCAACTCAGCAAGAACTGAATGTCAAAAGGCAAGAGAAAGACAGCTGCTAGTTCTGCAACAAAGCCAAAAACCTTGGCAAGGTGAGTAGGAAGGAAGTAGGTGGTGGAAGATTGAAGGGACAGTGAGCCACCGCAGGCCCCACACCCTATACTATGAATAAAGTTAAGTTTTACCTAATTGAACTTCAGACCATACACATATTTCCAAATTTTATAAGTGTAGCTAAGACAATGTGACCAATAAACTGACTGGCACATAATTAAACATATATCCACAAATAGCATCATATCCAGAAACAGAAATATAAGACATACCATAAGACAAAGCATAAAAAACTTTTTTTAAAAAAAAGTAACCTATGAGATGAACTCAGCAGGAGTAAGACAGCAAGTGTGGAAGGCTCTAAATGAGGTACCACTCAGCAGATTCCATCAAGGGGGTGACCACAAGACTATACAGCTGTCAGAACACTGAGAATCATGACTCAGCCAAGTTAACACACAGTCTTAACCATCACTAGTTCCAAAGCTGTATCCAGGATCGGCGCTGAAGAATGGGGAAGCTGCAAGTTCTCTTGTGAGAAGTCTGAAGGGTCAGTTCAGAGTAATCTACATGTGTTTCTTACCTGGAATAATTTCCATTGGGCTTTTGCTCACTTCTCTTACCCCGGTTGAATTTTGGGATACTCTAAGCATCTGACAGTTCACATGTTAAGAAAATAATCCTGAATTTCTATTTTATGCTCTGCACTGGCTACATGTTAGGGATATGTGGATGAGTAAGTTTTGGTGGCTTTTTGACTCATCTCTGCTTCTGCTTCCATGACACATGACATTGTCACTTGAATCCCATCATCCCCCTTTCCGAGGAACTGTAGCAGTGCTATAAATGTTTAATGCTTTGGGGGTAAATAGAATTTATTTGTAAGTTTCTCCTCTTCAGTGAATCTTTGTCTTAAAAATCTTTGTTTTTGCATTTCCTCCAAATCATATCTCATGGTTTACTCTTCTGTTAAGTTTCTTTCAACTGCTTTTGTTGTTTTCTTGTCCTAATACTTGCCGATCTTCCACATTTAGAGCCTTTCACACCTCCTGTCTCACCCCCGTTGACTTAATCTCATGGGTCACTTTTTTAAAAAAGTTTTTTTGTGCTTTGTCTTTTATGGTATGTCTCATATATATTTCTGTTTCTGGATATGATGCTATTTGTGAATATATGTTTAGTTATGTTCCCATCAGTTTATTGATCAACAGTCTCATTCTCAGTTATAAAGTTTGGAAATAGATATATGGTCTGAAATTCAGTTAGGTAATACTTAACTTTATTCATAGGTTTTTAATAGTTGACCTTTAAATCTTACTTCATTAACTTTATTATGATTTCCATTTATATGACTATTTTGTGTGTCACTACACCACTTTCATCATTCTCTGATAATTTATTGGGTTTTCAAACTCTCTAGGAAACAAAATTCATTGTTTTTTTTTTAAAACCTTTCTTTTTTATGGAGCTTACTTCACTGATTCTGTCTTCTTCAGATTTTGTCTTCCCTCTCTCTTCCTTCCGTCTTTTCTTGTGCCTCCTAAGATTTTGAGACAATTCTTTCCCCAGAAGTTGGGAAATCTAGGATTATGGCAGGAACTCAGGGGCTTACTATCCCAACTCATTTGTCCTTAATCTGGAAATGGTATGGGACAGATGGGCTTTGATGTCAGAGGAACCTAGGCTGAAATCATAATTATTCTACTTTCTGAGTATGTAATATGAGCAAATTCTTTAACTTCTCTCTGCCTCACTTTACTCGTCTGTGAAATATCAATAACATTAACCTCAGTGTTGTCCTAAGAATTAAATTAGAAATGCATTTAAATGTTTAGCATGATGCTTAACACATGTAAGTATTTTTCAAATGATGTTGTCATATTAATCTTCCCTTTGAGAGCCCAGTACAAGAAGGGTCAACATAGTAACATGTCTCTCTGCCTTTCCCCTACTAAGGCAGGAGAAGGCTAAAAGAAAGTGTTCTTAGTTCTCCCCTCCTTGCTATGTTTTGTTAACCTGTTGGTAATAAAGTGAAGGTCTGCAGGGGTAGTCTTATGCTGAATGTATGACCATTCCCACAGTCCTTCCAGTGGGTACCTATGCAAGGGTAGGCTTATTCTGAACTCACTGGTTAATTTGGTGGTTTAAATTAGGCTCTTCTGTATATGTGGGGCCTTGCTGGTGCAGTAGTTAAAGTACTAGGCTGCTGACCAAAAGGTCATCAGTTTGAACCCACCAGCCACTTTGTGGGAGAAAGATGTGGCAGTCTGGTTCTATGAAGATTACAGCCTTAGAAGCAGTTGCCTGTCCTCCAGGGTCACTGTGAGTCAGAATTGACTCAGTGGTGGTAGGCTTTTTATATATGTGGTTATTAAAACATACCCTTAAATGTTCCAAAGGCTTAGGATATAACCATGAGAGAAAGTCACTGAGGCAGTGTGGAAGACCAGATCACTGTTACAGAGCATCTTAAGAGGCCAGGATATCAGAGGTATCATCTATTTGGATGTTGAAATCAACAGTGGCTCTTAACAGAAATAGTGCTGGAGTAACAATGAGCTAGAAGCTAAATTCTTCAAGGGATGAAAAGGCATGGCCTTAGGGAGGCTTAAATGACTACAATAAGGATAGTGGCTGGTGGAGTGTGATGATATATAACTCAAATCAGAGGATTCTGTGGGAGAGTGAAGCAAGAATGGTTTGGAAGTAGCAGTGAGAAACAAGAAGAACACTTACTAGGTCACATGTTTTGAGTGATACAGAAGAAAAAAGAATCATCATCAAAGAAAGGTGACAGGGAAAGCAGCATCCTCAAAGTAGAGCCCAGTTTTAGTTTGAAAAAAAAAGTAAACCAAGAATATAATGGTTTTCCTAATGATGACCCAAGAGTTCCACGGGGCACATTGGAAAAGTTTGAGTTTGAGGAGAGAAGGAAAGGTCCCCCAAAACATACTCATTGCACTGAGTTGATTCTGACTCGTAGTGACTCTGTAGGACAGAGTAGATCTGCCCCCATAGAGTTTCCACGGAGCACTTGGTGAATTTGAACTGCTGATCTTTTGGTTAGCAGCTGTAGCATTTAACCACTACTCCATCAGGGTTTCCAAAGAAAGGTAAAGGCTGAAATGTCATTATTAGTTAGTGTAACTTCCCCTTTGCAGAGATTCTCAATTCCTTTGCCTCTTTCTGTCACTCACTTCAGCAACTTTGCCTGGCTAAACTGCAGTGCTGATTAAATCCAGTTCTTTGCATATGCCATGTTTATAAAACCATGCCATTGAATTTAAATTAATGATCATAACCTGAAGTAGGCTTTAATGACTGGCAATCACACTAGATTTCCCCAGTTACTTTCTGTTAGTTTCCATGTGTAGATAACTATTTCATATCTTCAGTTTCATCACATGTTCATTATCTCCTCTCTGCCCTTGACTTTAAACTGATAACCTTGTGTCCTATTTCATTAAAAAAAGTGAGTCATAAGAGAGCTTTCACAGCCTCCCAACCCTAAATCGTCCCACTACCTGGAGTGTACTCATATACTCTGCTTTCTGTGCTGTTACTTTGAGAGAATTAACTTTAGAGTCCCTGGGTGATGCCAGTGGCTAACACACTCAGCCTCCAGAGGAACCTCAGAAAAAAGGCCTGTCAGTCTGCTTCTAAAAATCAACCATTGAAACCCCTGTGGACATTCATGGAGTCAACACTGACAGCAGTGGGTTTGCTGGTTATCTAGGTGCTTCGGCAATGCTTTCTCTTGTATCATACATCTCTCTTTTGAATCATTCTCTTATGCATGAAAATATACTTTTGTGTCTCACATCTTACAAATAACTGTTTTGACTCTGGTTGACTTAATTCATTGAACTTTACAGCAAAACTTCTGAAAACACTTGTCTATATTCTGTTGCTAATTTCCCTTTTCCCTTTCTGTCTTGAACTTAAGCCATTTAGATATCTTCTCCTGTGTTTCACCAAAACTGTTGCTACCAGTTACCAGTGGGCGGTGTCTGTTATTTCTCAGCACTTGACCTGACTTAACTTTCAGGAGCAGAGTGGATCACGCTCTTCTTCTTAAAACACTATCTTTTACTTGGCTTCTATGATACTTGTCTTAGTTATCTGGTACTGCTCTAATAGAAATACCACGAGTGGATAGCTTTAACAAAGAAAAGTTTATTCTCACACAGTCCAGTAGGCTAGAAGTCCAAATTCAGAGTGCCAGCTCTAGGAAAATGCCTCTCTTTCTGTGTCAGCTCTGGAGGAAGGTCCTTGTGTTGCATCATTCATTCTTTGGTCTGAGGACATCTTGGTGCAGGAATCTGTGGTCTGAAGGATGTGCTCTGCTCTTGGCGCTGCTTTCTTGATGGTATGAGGTCCCCAACTCTCTGCTTACTTCCTTGCCTGTTATCACTTGTACAATAAAAGGATAAAAGGTGGTGCAAGCCACACTCCAGGGAAACTCCCTTTACACTGGGGCAGGGAGGTGACCTTAGGAAGGATGTTAGAGTCCCACCCTAATCCTCTTTAATGTAATCCAGTCTAGTGACCCCGGCAGAGATTATGATTTATAACATAGGAAAATCACAAAATGGAAGGCAATCCCACAACACTGGGAATCATGACCCAGTCAAATTACTACACATATTTTTGGAAGGACACAATTCAATCCATGAGACTCGTTAAGAACGATGAATAATACAAGAGTTTGCTTGTTTGTAAGCTAGCAAGTCGGCTTGCCACAGTTACATGAATACTGGAGGAGCACATGAGACTTACGGATCAGAGATGACAGTTTATTATGTACTGTAGTAGCTGTTGCCAGAATATCAGTCTCTTTGTACTGGTTCTGTAAGCTCCAGCTCTCCCAGAGCGGTGTGAAGAGGGCCATATATGGGTTGTGGTATTGGAAAGCAAACCTGATTTTAGGAAACCCAGATCTTTTATAAATAAGCATGCCTGCCATGTTCCAGAAAAAAATACTATTTATTATATTGGACAGTAGCCCTTTTTTCCAGAAAGAGACACTATCATGTTTTCCAAAACTCTTCACTATACAGATGTTTTTAAAATTATGGTCTGAACAGAGGACAGCCAGTAGCTTGCAATATGTACAGAAATGTGAAAGATTGTAAAATGTTTCACAGTTTCTGCCTTTTCTGTGGTCCTACCTCTTTCTAGACACTTCTACTTAGCTCTACTGATTTGTCTTCACTTCTCCATACTGTAAAACTGTGCTATCTGGTACTGTAGACACTATCAATAATTTATCACTGTCAGTTATTCAGTTGCATTATCCGTATTTTAAGTGCCTAGCTGTATGTAAGTTATGGCTACCAGTTGAAAGATACAAATACAGAAAATTTTCATCATTGCAGAGTTGCATTGGACAGCACTGCTCTGCATGTTTGAGTGTCCAGGGCTCCATCTTTAGATGTCTCAAGTTTCTGTCAACCCTCCTTTGGTGATTTGATCTAGTCTCACAGCTTTAATGTAGTCCCCAAATTTCTGTAAGCCCAGATCTGTCTCCTGAACTCTAGTCACAATTCTCCCAGCTAAATTCTGAATATGTCTACCTGAAGGTGTAATAAAAACCAAAACCCAAACTCACTACTGTCAAGTCAGGTAGAAATCTCAAAATTAATGTGTCTAAAACTGAACTATGGACCATCTTTGCTGCCACAGGCCTCTCCGTCACCAAGAGGTCTGTTTTTCCTGCAGTCTTTCCAGTCTTAATTTCACTTATCTCCTAGTTGCTCCAGCCAAAGGGGGAAAAAAAAACAACCCTTACATTCATCCTTGGTCTCCCTCTTTTTCACAGAACCAACACATCTGTCCCTTTGGCTCTACTTGCAAACTATATGTAGAATCTACTTCTTATCCCTCCATGCTACCACCTAATCCAGAGCAGTGTCACTTTTTGCCTGAATTACTCTGATACATTGTCCCCCAGCTGGTCTTGCTGCTTCTATTCTTGTCCCCTATGGTCTATCCTCATAACAGCTGGAATGAGCTTGTTAAAAAAAATTAGGTCAGATCATGTCATTTCTCGGCTCAGAACTCTTCATAGGTTCCCATCCCACTCAGTAAAAGACAGAATTCTTCATATGACTGACCAGATTCCAAGTAATTCCTATGTCCATTCCCTCCCTCCCGTTTCAGCCCCATTACCCGTCTACCTTAGTCCTATGTATGCTTCTGTTCCACTCTAGCCAAATTAGCCTTCTTACACTTCCTAAAATGTTCAAGATGTGCGTACACCACAGTGCCTTTGAATTTGGTGTCACATCTGTCTTTTCCCCTACACTCTCCTAACACATGCTTTCTTCCAAGATACTGATTGAAAAGACCAGACTAGTTGTGTTAAAAAATGATTCTTGTAAATATCTCTGTTTACCCTCGCTGTTATTTAACTTGTTTCTCTATCCATTGTGTTTTCTATAATGGAACTTGAGATCTAAAAGCTTGATTAGATTTAAGTGTCTTTGTTTCTGTCTCTTTGCAAAAAAAATTCCCACAGGATCTCTATTTCTTCAATTAAAAAATATATATATATATTTGAGATTCATCATATAACACAGATAAAAGCACAACTTTTGTGATTATAGTAGGGAATTCCTAATATTGACAGCTTCCGTAGAAGCTACAGAGCTTGTCCAAACACTTGAGGAAACTGAGGCCCAGAGAGACTACTTAAAGTCTTAAGACCACTACCATCTCACAGAAAAAGGCACAATGTACTGTTAGAACACAATTTCCGGAGCTTGTCACTTCCTTGGAAAGCTAAATGATTAGATCAGCACTTGGCTTTTCTCTGGCAGACCACTAACTGATTTTGGTTGTCTGAGTGCTTCCCTTGTTGTCCTATCTGTTCTACAGATGTAGAGTTGAAATTCATTGTTTGTGAGTGTTGGGTTGTAGTCTTTTTTTTTTTTTTTTTCCCTTTTGGAAGTTCCTCCTCATCCACAAAGAATGCCATATTGAGACATTATTCATCTTATGTCTGGAACATTGAAGTCTCATGGGCTTCCATATGTATCTTACCACTTTCTACAATTAGAATATCCAAAATGCTGCCACAGCTGAGATCAGTTTTATAATTTCTTTGCTGCTTGCTTTATTTCCCCACCTTGCTTATCTACAGCCTAATGTTTCTTTGAAAATAAAGTAAATTTGCTATGTTCACACAATGTATGTTAGATGTGTGATGTTTTATTTTCATGGAAAAGAGTTTATAGTAAGTGGAAAAGCAGGTAATAAATTAAAATTTAATCTCACGTGTGTCTGTATTTGTTGTTGTCATGTTGTCTAGAGCCATTAAGTCCGTTCTGACTCACAGTGACAGTATGTGCAACAGAATGCAGCAGTGCCCAGTCTTGCACCTTCCTCACAATTCTTGCTGTGTTTGAGCCCATTGTGGCAGCAGCTGTGTCAGTCTGTTTCATTAAGGATATTCCTCTCTTTTGATGTCTACTCTACTGAACGTGATGTCCTTCTCCAGGGACTGATGCCTCTTGATAACATGTCCAAAGTATGTGAGATGAAGTCTTGCTGTCTTTGCTTCTAAGAAGCATTCCTGCTGTATCTCTTCCAAGACAGATTTGTTCATTCTTCTGGCAGTGTATGCTATATTCAGTATTCTCTGCTGACTTTCTAATCCAAAGGCATCAATTCTCGGATCTTCCTTAATCATTATCTAGCTTTTGCATGTGTATGAGATGATGGAAAATATTATAGCTTGTGTTGAATGTAACCTTAGTTCTCAGAGAGACAGCTTTGCTTTTTAACACTTTGTAGAGGCCTTTTGCAGCAAATTGCCCAAAATGTCCAAATTGTCACATGCCTTTTTGTAAAAATTGAACCTTAGATGGAGGTTTACAGAGCAAACTCGTTTCTCACTAAACAGTTAATACACATACTGTTTTGTGACATTTGTGTCCAACCCCATGACACGTCAACACTCTCCCCCTCTCCACTTTGGGTACCCCTCCCTTCTCATCCCTGCCCCTGAGCTGGTATACCCATTTAATCTCATTTTGTTTTGTAAGCCTGTCTAATCTTTGGCCAAAGGGTAAACCCTAGGAATGACTTCAATACTAAGTTAAAAGGACATCTAGAGCCATACTCTCAGAGTTTTTATAGTCCATGTCAGACCAGTAAGTCTGATCTTTTTTTGTGGTTTAGAATTTTGTTCCACATTTTCTCCAGCTCTGTCTTGAACCCTCTATTGTAATTCTTTTTAGAGCAATCAGTGGTGGTAACTGGGTACTGTCTAGTTTTGCTAGACTCGTTCTGGTGGAAACCATGGTAGTTGTGATCCATTAGTTCTTTGGAATAATCTTTACCTTGTGTCTTTGGTTTTCTTCATGCTTAGATACCCACTTAACAATCTTTTAAGATCCCAGATGCTACTCACCAGAGAAGTATGTAGAATTTTTGTTGTTGTTGTTGTTTTTAAGAAATATGTCAGGTGAAGTAGGTGTCGCCCAAGACCACGGTCCTCAGCCTAGTAATGTATCTCTCAGGGAGTTTAGATGTGTTCATGAAGCTTCTGTGATCTTGCCTTGGTCAAGTCATACTGACTTCCCCAGAATTATGTACTGTATGATCATTCACCAGAGTAGCCACTTACCTTATGTCTAGCTAGTGTTTCTCCCTTCCAACCTCTTCCTTCACTAGTAACCATCAAAGGCTGTTTTCATGAGATTTTATAATAGTAGTATCATACAATATTTGTCTTCTTGTGACTGACTAATTGCACTTAGCATAATGCTTTCCAGATTCAGCTATGTTGTGAGATGTGTCATTATTCTTTGTTGTTGCATAGTATTATATTGTGTGTATATACCATAGTTTATCTGTTCATCTGTTGATGGTATAATGGTTAAGACTGTGTGTCAGCTTGACTGGACTATGACAGTAGTTAACAATCCCACGTATCAACACTCTTTTTCAGTCTTGGGTTCCCTATTACCAGCTTTCCTGTCCCCTCCTGCCTTCCGCTTTTCCCTGGGCTGCCGCGCTTCTTTAACCTTGTTTTGTTTTATGGGCCTGTCCAGTTTTTGGTTGAAGGATAAACATCAGGAGTGACTTCATTACTGAGCCGAAAGGGTGTCCTAGGACCATATTGTCAGGGTTTCTCCAGTCTGTGTCAGGACAGCAAGTCTGGTCTTTCTTTTTGAGTTAGAATTTTATTCTGTACTTTTCTCCACCTTTCCATGGTACCTTCTGTTGTGATCCCTGTCAGAACGGCCAGTGGTGGGTAGCTGAGCACCATCTAGTTGTACTAGGTTCAGTCTGGTGAAGGCAGCTGTAGATGAAGTCCATTAGTCCTTTGGACTGGTCTTTTCCTAGTGTCTTTAGTCTTCTTCATTCTTCCTTGCTCCTGAAGGAGTGAGACCAGTGGAGCGTCCTAGATGGCTACTCACAGGCTTTTAAGACCCCAGTTCTACTCACCAAAGTGGAATGTAGAACATTTTCTTTATGAATTGTTATACACCGGGTGAGCCAGATGTTCCCTGAAACCATGGTCCCCACAGCCTTCAGCCCAACTATTTGGTCCCTGAAGGAGTTTGGATGTGTCTGTGGAGCTTCTGTGACCTTGTCTTGTACAAGTTGTGCTATCTTTCCCTGTGTTGTATACTATGGTATCCTTCCCCGAAGTTACCACTTGTCTATTGTCTCGTTACTCTTTTTTCCATTTCCAACCCTCCCTCGTAACCATCTAAGATTGTTTCCTTATGTGTGTAAATCTTTTTGTGAGATTTTTATGGTAGTAGTCTTATATAATATCTGTACTTTTGTGATTGACTTACTTCACTCAACATAATGCCCTCCAGTTTCCTCCGTTATGAGATGTATCACAGATTCATCATTGTTTTTTATCATTTTGTAATATTCCGTTGTGTATACCTACCACAGTTTGTTCATTCGTCTGTTGATGGGTGTCTGGGTTCCCATCTTTTTGCTGTTGTGAACAGTGCTGCAGTGAAAATGGGTGTGCATATGTCCATTCGTATGACAACTCTTATTTCAGTAGGATATATTCCTAGGAATGGGGTTACTGGATCACATAGTATTTATTATTTCTAGCTTTATGAGGAAGCACTATGTCATTTTCCAAAATGATTCTATCATTTTACATTCCTACCAGCAGTGCATAGTAAGACATCTGATTTCCCTGAAGCCTTTCCAACATCTGTTGTTTCTTGGTTTTTTTTCAGTCCTGCCAGTAATACCAGGATAAAATGGTATCTCGTGGTTTTGATTTGTCTTTCTCTGATAGCTAGTGATAGTGAGCACTTTCTCCTGTGTGTCTTGGCTTCTTTGGTGAAGTGTCTGTTCGTTTCCTTTACCCGCTTTTTTAAATTGTAATTAAGTGAAAGTACACAATCCAAATCAGTTTTGCACGCCTGCTTATCTTCAGGTCCTTCTGCTCTCCTTGCCCAGCAGCACACTCCTTTTCATTCTATACTTGTAATATCCTCTTAACAAGCTCTGTCCCCTCCTCTCCACCCTGTTCTCTTCTATCTAGAAAGAAGCCAGTAGAACAGCCTCCTATAAATGCGTAGAACAATAAAGTATGTACACCATATGGTCACACTGTATCCCCAAGTCAAGCCCATTTTTGTCTGAAGGGTTGACCTCAGTAGTGTTTTCTGGTCAGGGTCAGCAGCAAGTATAGAGACCACCCTCCCAGGGGCTCCTCCAGGCTGTTGGACCATCAATTGCGGTCCTTTAGCAGAGTTCTTGAGCTGCACCCCTCTTTTTCTCATGCTGCCAGAGGGACTCTACATTGGGTGTCCCAACATGGCTGTCTTTGGTGGTGGCCAGGCACCATCTGGTTCTGATCACATGTTGATACAGTCTCCCATTCACATGGGTCCTTGTGTCTCCTGAGCTGTGTTTTTTTTTTATCGTGTCTTTGTTGTTCTCAGTGATCATCTGTTTTGAATGAGTTTGGACCATTCGGTGTACCTCAGATGGAAACTTGCTAGCTTTTAAGACTGCAGACACTACTTACCAATATGGGGTGAAGAAGACGCTCTTAGCAATAGGCTAGCTATGCCAGTTGGCCTCGATGTCTCTTGAGAGCATAGTCCCCAGACCCTCGCCCGTGTTACTCTATCCTTTGAAATACTGGATTGAGATTAGAGGAGCTTTCAGTTTATGGTGAAGTCCAGTTATGCTAATCTACTCTGTACTATGTGCTGTCACTGCTTTCACTCAGCCAGATTTGTATCAACTCTCTAATCTATGACCAACTGTCTTGCTCCCTCCCCACTTTGTAGCCATCAAAGAGTCTTTTCTTCTGTACATAAGTCTATTCTTAAGTCCTTATAGCGGGGTCTCATACAATATTTGTCCTTTTGCCACTGACTGATTTCACACAGCATGGTAGCTTCCAATTGAAACCAGGTTATGACATGCTTTACAAAATCATCATTGTTCTTTATTGTTGCATTGTGTTCCACTGAGTGTATGTACCATAGTTTGTGTATCCATTCATCTGTTGTCGGGCATCTAAATTGATTCCATCTTTTTGCTGTTGTGGACTGTGCTGCAATAAACATTCGTGTGCACATATCTCTGTGGCAGCCTTTGTTTTTCTAGGAAATGTTCCAAGCAGTAGGATATACTAGATCAAATGGTATTATCTATTTCCAGCTTTTTAAGAAAGCACCAAATTGCTTTCCAAAGAGGTGGTGCCAGTCTGTTGTCCCACCCGCAGTGTAGGAAAATGCTGGTCTCTCCACAGCCTTTCCAATATTTGTTGTTTTGTGTTTTTTGGATTATGGCCAACCTTGTTGGAGAGAAATGATATCTCATTGTAGTTTTGATTTGGATTTCTCTGATAGCTAATGATAGTGAGCATTTCCTCATGTGTCTTTTGGCTGCCTGGATATCCTCTTTGGTGAAGTGTCTATCCGTCTCCTTTGCTCATTGCTTAATTGGGTTATTTACCTTTTTCTTA